>CM035133.1:44258580-45647746 GCA_020205605.1 Panax ginseng
TTAATTTTTGTGTTTATTGTTAAGAAACCTAATATTATTAGTACGTACATGTGTGTATTTTATTGTATATAATTAGGGAAGCTTACAACGTGTTTGATAAATTGCCTACTCTAACTAGATCTCTCTTACCCCCTTGCTTTTATAGCTAATTCAATACAGGTTGATGACACTAGTTTTGTTTTGGCTCTAGTTTGTTGATTTTCTAAGAGTTCTTATTTTGGTTGATAGTTACCTGGTATTCCTTAATATGTGTAGTCCTATATTTGTTAGGTATTATAATATCCAAAATGGATCTCCTTTTGTGGCACATTAAGACAATATCAAATAAGTTGATTGCTACATAAGTTGATTCCCACATTTTTTCATGACCAGTTTATATTTATTTATTTATTGTAATTTTAACATAAATGTTATAGTGTTACAAGCCAAGGAAATTGACGAGTGACAGGTTCCTGGACTTATCTCTTTATCCACCAAGTTCCTTCCTACTATCATGAATCTTATCAGAAAACTAGCAGAGCACGGCCAGGTCCCTGCAACTACTGATGGTCAAAGAAACCCCTCATTAGCAGCAAAGAGTTTTCACAGTGGTAATAGTCTGATGTCATCAAGTGCTTCATCTGAGGTGACCAGTTCGGAAAATGGAACTGAATACTCAAGCTCCACAGTGCATGACAAAGCTCAATAAGGTATTTGTTCGTAGAGCAGTTAACTATCTCTGATGAAGCTGGTTTTCTGCTTGTTGCGTTGAGAGGGCAAATTTCATCAAAACAAGTCTAATCATGAGTTTGTTATATATAGACAAACAGATTCTTGTGCAATGTCATCATAATAATGTCACAGTTTCTAGTAACTCCTAACATGAGTTTGGAGGGAGTTTCAACTTTCAACTATTGACCTGTGGGCTGTTGTGGGTTTGATTTCATACTTTATAGTGGAATGGATAGGTGTGGAGGACTAATTGTGTTTGTTTTTTCTATTAACTTTTGAAAGAAAAAAAACATCCAAAACATTGATTGATGACACTTTTTTAAATAAGATAAAGAATTAGTATATATTTGTTTGTTTGTTAAACAATGTAATTATTAGCCTTAAACTAAGTGGTAGTAGTAAGTATTAAATAAGTTATTCATAAATAAAAGTGTGTTAAATGATTTTTCTTTGAATGAGTAACAATTCCCGTAAAGTCATCTGCTAAAAAACATAATATATATACTACTGAAAAATAGGTAAAACCATCCAGTTCATATATTCTGTAATACATAATTCCTACAAAAAGAAAGTGATTTCTTTTTCAAACTTGAGAGTTGAGATAGTGACTTTAAAGAGATATCTTTTAGCTTTTAGTAAAAAATATCTATCTTGATTCCAGTTTATGGAAATATATTATGCATCTTTCAGTTGTTTTTCAAAGAGCACTATTTCCTTGAGTTTTTTCTGAGCCCTCTGCATTACTGTTTTAATTCTTTTGTACAGCACACTCCTCTTGAGAAGTTGGATAAAAAGCATTTTCCCAAGGTTTCACGCGGCTCAGAGCAAAATGGTATTGCTGCAGCTCTGCAGCAAAACGAAGATTGGAAAGAGATTGCTTTGATGGAATCCAAGATGGAAAAGCTTTGTGACCTGTTGGAGGAGGTCAGTTTGTGCTCTGTACTGATTTAAAAAAAATCTTTTAATACAATTGTAATTAAATTGTAAAGCGAAATGAGCGATTCAAGCTTAAAATAACCTTGTCATTGTACCTACTATTTACATGCAACTGTAGGTACTGCAGGCGTTGCAAGTATCTTGAATATGTTAATGCTTGACTGCATTTTATTTGATCTTGGTTAAATTTGTGCAGACAATAGTGCGGACAAAAGAAAATATTGAGAAGAAACAGGCTCTCACATACGAAGAAATGGAAGCAGAACGAGAAGAGGAGATGCTTATCTTGCTTCAGTTCTCTCTGTCTAAAATCAACAGAAACAAAAACCAACATTAAAATTTAGTCAGATTTTACGTAGTCTATTACATCTGAGAAGCAACCCTATGAATTGATTTTACTGGTATTTTTGTAAGTTTCATTTCTGAAATCTGCCATGCAGCATGCTCCTGAAAATCTGGAGCACATTATTGGTTTGTACTGAAGTCATTAGTATATTGGAACTAGGAACTAGTTGAGAAACACCAAATAGGGATAGCAGTGGTAATATGTGTATCGGTTGCAGACACTTAGTTTCAGTAATGTTGACTAATATTTGTTTATTCCGAGCATGATATGTAATTCAACTAGTGCATTTTTTCTTACAAATTATCTTAAATTTTAAGGCAGTGAATTAAGATTTGTTGGTAGCATGCCTGTTAAACTTTTACATTTATGTAATATTTTATTTTATTCATGTTTTAGTAATTGTTTTGGAGACTCGGACATAAGATTATGATCAATATTGATAAGCATTTTGCACCTATATTAAAAGATTTTTTCTTGGTTTAATTGCACACTCCTATAGGCAATATTTAAGCTGTTAGTTCCTGTATCTTCTGACAATACATATTTAATTTTTCACATTATTATCAGGAAGAGGTACAAGCTGACATTGAAAGTGATGATGAAGAGCAGCAAATCTATTTTTGAAAAACATTATCTTTTATCTTTTAGCAATGATTAAAATTGTATTGGGATTATCAAACAAGATGACGGGGAAGCACAGTTTCTTGGCAATGAAAACTGATGCAACAATAGCAAGTGAGCTGATCAGTTCTAATTTCAAAGAACTCGGGCAGGCAGCCAAAAAGCTAGCTAATCATGCAAATTTGTAAGAGGATCTCTCTCTCTCTCTCCAAATTTGTTTTCTTGAAATGATAGGCTAATTAAATCTTTAGTTGATCACTAGATCTATAGTAAATGGAGTGTGCTATGCTCTGATGTGAAGGTGTCATATTTTCTTCTAAATGTTGTTTGTTTGATCTGGGGTTTATGTTTCTTTAGTTGATCACTAGATCTATAGTAAATGTTGTTTGTTTGATCTGGGGTTTATGTTTCTTTAATTGATCAACTGCCTTTTACAAAGGTAAACTTACCAAGTTAAAGAGAACGATTAGTTAGTTAGTTAGTTACCAATATCATTAAGGTAGATTTTTTAGTAGTGGATGTGTATTAGTTTGAGAATGTAGATGTGTATTAGTTTGAGAATGACTGTAAATAGTACTATACTACTAATTTACTGCTGTACTATATAGATCACAAAATTTAGAGTTTTTTTATTTTTATTTTATGTACTAGTTGATGTTTTTGCGGATGCATCACCCATGGTGGTCACTGTGTTAGATGGCTACAATATTTGCATATTTGCATATGGGCAAACAGGGACGGGAAAGACTTTTACCATGGAGGGCACTGAACAGAATCGAGGAGTCAATTATAGAACTTTGGAGAATTTATTTAAAGTGGTTGAGGAACAGAAAGAGACTTTTACGTTCCACATATCTGTTATCGTCTTTGAAGTTTACAATGAGCAAATCAGGGATTTACTTGTTACCTCACCAACATCAAAAAAGTAAGTATATTCTCTTGCATTTAACTCAGATGTCTTTGAGTCGACTTGTTGAACAACTCAAGTGAAGCACATTTTTGTAATCTAACTAAATTGCCTAATAAATAATTACATGAAAAACTAATTTGCTTGGTTGTGCCATACATAATGCTCTCAGTATGTTTTCGTGTTCTCTTTGATTCTTTGTTATGAAGTATCAAATAGTGCTATAAACCAGGTTGGAGAGTGATTATGCATTGATGTGCCAACCATATTTATTGTTTAGTCACTCAAATTGAACAAGAAATTAGTGGTATTCTAAAGTATTATGAAATAGGAGCCAAGCCATGACATTGTACCACGTAGCAACTCTATTGTCTTTGTGTATTGATTTTGGCACTAAGTGCCTTCGGTGACCTATTTGTTTCATTTTTCTGATTTGCTATTATTTTAAATGTGCAGAAAGACTGCTTCTACGACCTGCCTTATAATACTGGGTATCAAATTTTCGTGCTACGTTTATGGAAGATAAGGGACGAAATTATAAAGTGTACTCTCTCTATATATGTAGATATATACTTTGATTGAAGAACTGTGGTAGCTTTAGATGGTTAATTGTAAAGATAATGAATGACTATGTAGTGGATGATTTTATTAAGTTAATAATATTTTAGCTTTTTGTATTTTTGTCATTATTTGCTATGGGGACAGTGACACAAAAAGAATGTCAAATTTTGATTTGGCAACAATATAATTCGTTACCAAAATATTGAACAAGCTTTAATATAGCAACAATTTTTTATACATTTAGTAACAAATTTTTGTTGTTAATGGCATTAAAAATATAATATTTGACAACGAAAAATTAACCTAATAACAACGGAGAGGATATTGTTGCTAATACTAAAATAAAAGGCAACATTTTTTATCGTTGCAAATCATATCAACTTTAAATTTGCACATATAAAAAAGCGGCAATATATAATGTCGTTGCTAATCAATGACTTTTGTTCTTTATTGAAAATAACCCGACAACAAACATTTTCGTTCTTGATTTAGCATAATGTCGTTGCCAAATAATATAATCAAGAAGCGAAAATCGTTTGCTAAAAAGTTTACATTTCATGAACGAAAAAAGCTTAGGCAACAATTTTCATAATATAGTGCAACGAAAAATATCGTTGCAAAATGGTGTCAATTGCAACGAAAATGCATGGCCGTTGCCAAAAAAAAAGAGTTTATTTCGTTGCCAATTAGCAGGCTTTTGCAACAAAATGGAGTTTTTAGCAACGACATTTTAATTATTCTGCAACAATATATTTTGTTGCTAAAGGATCGATGTCTCTGTACGAAAGTCAAATTTCGTTGCAAAATGTATTACTTTTGGTAACGAAAAAAATGCATTTGTTGCAGAACAATTAGCAACGCTCATTGCGCAACGAAAGACGCAACGACAGTAAAGTCGTTGCCAAAACCCTTTAGCAACGAAATTTAACACCTTTAGCAACGAAAATCGGTTGTTGTTGAAGCCCCATTTTTTTGTAGTGTATGTTATGAGGACTTTGATATGAAGCTAGAAACAAGGCCAGATCATGAGTAAATTGAGAGTTATGAGGAGTCAAACTGCGTTGACCGGTCACGGGAATGGGTTTCTGGGCAACCCAGAAACCTAGATCCTATCTGACAACGATATTGCAGGCTCTAGATCTTGCTTATTTTTAGTGTTTGTGTTATGTTGTTGGTTTAATGTTACAGATGGCTATATGGACTACACTTTTATGCTACTAGATCGCCTAAATTAACATCAAGACTGAATATAATTAAGGTCAAACTACCATTGACCAACTGGCCTTATGAAGATCTGGGTAACCCAGAATCTTCAAGACATGTTTCCTGACCAGTAGTTTGACCAACCTTTATTTCTTAAACATGTTGTTAAACCGACCTGTTGATATATTATTGTAGCCTGACATCTCCTCTACAAGACTGAACCATTTGATCACACTAATCGAGCCTGGAAATCATAGATTCAAAGGCTTGAAGTGAGACCCTGTAGCTGTTCTTCATTTCTGGAAAACCCATAAATGAAGAACAGGTCTGACAACGTTTTCTGTAGCTTAGATCTTGCTGTTATTTGATATTTTGACTATGTTGTTGGTTTGATTGTATAGCCTGCCATTAAGACTACATACTGAAGCTTTTAGTTCACTTAAATCCTTAACAGAATCGTTTATAATCAAGGTCAACTGCGTTGACCGATTCGCCTTAAGAAGATTTCTAGGAAACCCAGAACCTTCAAGAGCCAAAAAATTTAGTGTGGTTTGACCAACCCTAATCTGTCGATTGTTTTGTTTTTATGATGATCTAATGATATATACTTGTACCCTGATGTCTCGTCTACAGGTATCAAGCTTAGTATTACACCTACCAAGTCCAGAATGAAAAACATAATGATCTAACCCTAGCATCCTCGTCTGTTCTTCATTTTCTGGAAAACCCAGAAAATGAAGAACAACGTTGTCAGAATATTTGAAGGCTTTGATCTCTCTGATATTTTGTTGTATGGATCTGAACTTAGGTATTTATTGTAGTATTACATTAATACTACATGTTAATAACATTGAGAAGCCAAGAAAACCATAGGATCATGATCGTAGTTGTCAAACGTAAGACCTTTCTCACCGACAAGAACTTACGGGTTTGATGAAGAACACATCAAGAACACTTTTAGCGATGATTTGTCGCTAAGCCTCTTTAGTAATGTTTATTTAGAAAATTAATTATTTTAATAAATAAATACATTAAAATGGTTTTTAATTATTAAAATACATAATAAATTACGAAAAATTATTTTAAAGCACGAAAAATAGTTTTAATTATTTTGAGTATATTTCAGAAATATTTAATATTTTTGAAATATAAAAGGTATTTATTTATTTAATTATAATATTAAATAAATTATTTAAAAATGGCTTTAATTCTTGAAAAATCATGAAAAATTATATTATGATATTAGAAAATATTTTAAGTTATTTTGATGACTTTTAATATTTTGTGATGAATTTCATTATTAATTTATTATTAATGGTAATTAGTTTATTTAATAAATATATTAAATAAATTATGAAAAATAGAATTAATGGTTTAAAAATCATATAAAAATGATTTAAGTGTTATAAAATATTTTAAGTTATAAAATATAACTTTTGATATTTTGTCATAAAAATATTAATATTTTAATATTAATAGCAATTATCGGATAATGAATTTAGTTGTATAAAAATCATATAAATATGATGTTAAGGTATTAAAAATACTTTGATATATTATAATTGTATTATAATATTATGATATGATTTTCATTAATATTTAATAATAAATATTAATGATTAAGGAATTATGGGGTATTTAATTCATTTACATACGATATTAGTGATTGAAAATTATGATAAATGATATTAATTATCTAAAAATTATTACAAGTCTATGAAAATTGTTTTGACTGATAAGAAAATTATTTAAGATAATTGTTAAGTGTTTAGACAGAGTATAATTGAACTTAAACTCGATGTTTGTTCGACTTGACCGTCGGGATGTTAGAATTTTGTCGGGTTCAACTCAGACTTAAATAGTCTGACTTGATGCTAAGTCTTATGTATATTGTAGACTGATAGGATTATGTGCTATGTGTTTAGGTTATTCTATGTTTATATATATATATATATATATATATATATATAATAGTATTATATTGTGATGATATTATTCTAATATTGGAGATCTATATTACTAATATTAGGTCTTCGGATAAAGCATTCTAAATTGCGTAGCGGTAATCAACGGTTCAGGAAAGTTTTACTTAACTCTACTAAGAGTTGTTTTATTCAGATATGCTTGTGGTTAATCATTCTTTGATTGCCACGTGTGAAATGTACTCATACATATTGCATGTATAAGTCGGTATGAAAAGTGATCACCTTCATTTACTGTTGGTCCAGATATATTTGTTCATGTTCAATACTTGTTCGATCAAAAGTTTGTTCGTGCTAGTTCTCAATTATATTGATGAATTATAGCTTGACCTATTATTGAGACTCAATTTCAATCATGATATATCCTTAAATTGTATTTAAACTTCTTTGAAGCAACTTTCATGCTCACCCTTGCTATATCATGATAAACATTGCGAGATAAAAGCGAGTGCGTTCGGATATAGAAAAGGATAATGCCAAGTTACGCTTGGGATAAAATGTCTTGACTAGATTGTATGATATAGTTTGATAATAATGTCATGTGTTAGATAGTTTATGATTTATGTATAAGTTAAGGTTACTCGATTTTGGGGAATAGTGTGTAAAGTGTACTATATAAACAATTTATGTTTATATCTTCCGCAAATAGCGATAGAATGATTGAACAGAATCCGTGGTGATTTGGGACCCGGATTCGGGGCTCTCACAGTTGGTATCAAAGTTGTTGATTATGAAACTTAGGTAGGAATACCTGAGACCAATAACCGCAGTGATTAGGATAATATCTAACTCATATAGAGTTAGTTAATCGGTAAGATTCAAAGACGAATCTCAGCGAGTTGTTAAAACACAGAGTTCCCTAACTCGATAATAAAGTTAAACAGTAGTCTTTGAATAGATCGAGTCTAAAAGATGAAAATGCGAGGATAGGAGATCGTAAAACAAAACGATCAAGATATAGAAATAAATCGTAATATATACGATGAGATCACTCTGTGATCTGATAAGGTTATAATATGGGAAAAGAATCAATCTGATGATTGGAAAGTTTACAGCAAGATTGATGTGTGAATTGGTACAGATTCAGAAAAGGATTATGAATACGGATTAAATGAAATTCGTATTGAGAAGGGAGTTAAGATTAGGTGGGGATTTCAATTGAGGACTCATGTCGGCAGCTGAGTTGTATGATTCCTTGTATGGGCGAGGAATTGTACTTGGTGTAAAAACCACTTAGTTTCTGGCACTTTGTGTCGCGCTATTTGCTATATGCATGTTAAGAGGGTGATTCCTTTCTCATGTGTATAACAGATAGATAGGCCATAGGTAGAGAATATTGGGTTAAGTATGAGTTCTTAAAACTCATACTTATGTGACATTCTTGACTCATAGTTATATGAAATATTTATGAACCCCTCAGTGAATGGACGCCAAAGGTCTGACTAGGGTAAGTTCTTAAACTCATATGATTGTGGCAAGTTTATGAACTCATAAGTGTGGTTTGACGAACTAGGTATAGTTATGTGTGAATGGAGAATTGAGGATTATAGGAATAGATAAACTATTAAGCAAATGATTATTAGTGGAGACATAAGTTTTCCAAAATTCCTAGCTATGCTAGACTTCAAAATTTTGACATCAAGCTAAATACGCACTATGTGCTTTTAAAAAAATGTAGACTCGTAATCATTTTTGAAACGGTTTAAAGTACAGTCTATGCTACTTATTTCGGCTAGACGCAAATAATTTGAAATATCAAAAGTTATTTTATTTATCACTCACGCACCATGTAACCTGGTGCGAAGATGATAAAAAGGTGATGGAGTTGTAAATACAGGAATACTTAGTGTGAATTTGATCTAAAGTCGTTGTTCCACTATTGTATGATGTGTTATGACAAAGTCATACAATGACGACATCCTCAAACGGACTGTTAATACAGTATGACATCATGACGTCATTCTTCAATAATATTTTCAGAAATATTTAATTTGCCAATGGGGTTTGGCTACACATAAATAATTCGATTGAATTGAATTATTGGTAAGAGTTTATGCTATTCGATTCATCTAGACTAATGTTTATGAAAACTCTAAGTGTTCATTGAAAGAAATTTCCCGAACCAAATTGCTTTGGTGCGGAATCCGATGATAAGACTGAGGTGAATTATGTTGTTTGGATAAATAATCTAATCTAGTAGCGTAAATATTCGCTAGACATAATTAATCGTTATGCATGGCGTAAAGAGTACGATAGGCTAATCACCTAAAGTACTAGCAGCGATGAGTTTACCTTCTTTGTGATTGTAAACCTACCAAGTAATGTAAAGTTTTGCGGTATGAATACCGTTAAAACTAGGTGTTCATGGTCTATATGACCCCTCAGCAATTTGAAAACTTTTACTCATGTGAGTGGTGTATTGGGTAGCAGGTGATGATGTGTATGAATGGTGTATAGTACATGGTATAAGGAGTAATGAGTAAGGTAAATTTCGGGGACGAAATTTTTAGAAGAAGGGGTGAATGTGACGACCCGAGAATTTAAACAATTTATTAAAATTTTAAATGATGGATTTAAGGTCAAATAATAGACCTAGACAGAAAATAAGTGTATGCGTTTGATATTTTTAGGAAGGAATTTTGAGGGTTTCAAAATTCTGTGAAGGATTTTGGTTAATTATTCAGGATTAAGTATATGAGTGTATATGTTCTGTGTATATGGTTCTGTATGTGTACAGAATGTGGATAAGAGTCAAGGTTTAACCAGATAAATTATATCTGTGGCAAACCCTAGGTATATATTAAGAACGCCAATGTTCAGTTAGAAAACCCTAACAATGGATAAGAAACCCTAATTTCAGTTCCGGGAATCTAAAACCCTAATTCAGAAATTGAAAACCCTAATCCTGGAATTTAAATGTTGTGTATAAGGTTTAAACGTCATTAATTATAATTTATTAGGAAAAACCTTAATGAATTACTTGAAACCCTAATTGATTATTAGAAAACCCTAATATCAAATTTGGGAACTCTAATTTCAGATTCCGGGTATTTAAAACCCTAATCTGGGAACTTAAAGGATGAGAATATTGCTTAAGTGTTATTAATTATAATAGTAATTAGGGTAAAGCTTAATTAATTAGCAAGCTCTAATTTCAAATTATTAAATCCTAATTATTCTGTCAGGAACCCTAATATACAATTGTGGATTAAATTGCTAAATTAGCAATCTTAATTAGGAAATATTAACCCTAATTTGTTTAAGTCCTAATATGATTAGGTAATTATAATATAATTAGGAAACTCTAATTATAATCTAATTATCATAATTTTCTATTTTGAAAATCTAAATTGAAAATCCTAAAAATTGGGATTTATGGAACCTTAGGTTTTAACCCTAAGGGTCAAACCCTAAGGGTTTGATCAAATGACAATTTTAGAATTAAAAGGGTATAGAAAAGACTAAATTGCCCTTTTCTTAAACTTGGGCAAAAGATTTGGCAAATCTTGTGAGTCATCACCTAAATGTTTATCCCATGTGTTCTATATCTATTTTATATTAGATATGTGTACCACCTAGCAACTAGATACATTATATCATATCTTTTATATTGATTAAAGAGAGAGAAAAGGGTCACTTTACTCTCATTTTCTCCCAAGCTTTTCTCTCTCTTCTAAATCCGAAATATAGAGTGAGAGAGGGTGGTAAGATAAGCTAATATCAGTTCATAGCTTAGCAAGATCAGATCATCAAGGATCAGTTCATGAATTAAAGCCTCAAAGGTATAAGAACCCTAAATCTTGAAATCCTTAGATCTGATGTTTGATGTTGTTGTTTGTTGGTTAGATATATGTTAGAGGGTGTCATTTGATGATCTGGGTTGCCAAAACCTAGATCCATATCACTTAGATGCACGAATCTAGCATTTTTAGAAATCTAGAAAAGTTGAAAAAGATGGCCTGACAGCCAGATGTCAGTGCCTTTAGATTCTTCTGTGTAACGTATTGGTGGTGTTTTATGTTATAACTGTGTTCTATGTTATGAGGACTTTGATATGAAGCTAGAAACAAGGCCAGATCATGAGTAGATAGAGAGTTATGAGCAGTCAAACTGCGTTGACCGGTCACGGGAATGGGTTTCTGGGCAACCCAGATCCTATCTGACAACGATATTGTAGGCTCTAGATCTTGCTTATTTTTAGTGTTTGTGTTATGTTGTTAGTTTAATGTTACAGACGGCTATATGGACTACACTTTTATGCTACTAGATCGCCTAAATTAACATCAGGACTGAATATAATTAAGGTCAAACTACCATTGACCAACTGGCCTTATGAAGATCTGGGTAACCCAGAATCTTTGAGACATGTTTCCTGACCAGTAGTTTGACCAACCTTTATTTCTTAAACATGTTGTTGTTAAACCGACCTGTTGATATATTATTGTAGCCTGACATCTCCTCTACAAGACTGAACCATTTGATCACACTAATCGAGCCTGGAAATCATAGATTCAAAGGCTTGAAGTGAGATTCTGAAAAGTTTATTCTTCATTTCTGGAAAACCCAAAAATGAAGAACAGGTCTGACAACGTTTTCTGTAGCTTAGATCTTGCTGTTATTTGATGTTTTGACTATGTTGTTGGTTTGATCGTATAGCCTGCCATTAAGACTACATACTGAAGCTTTTAGTTCACTTAAATCCTTAACAGAATCGTTTATAATCAAGGTCAAACTGCGTTGACCGATTCGCCTTAAGAAGATTTCTAGGAAACCCAGAACCTTCAAGAGCCGAAATTTTTAGTGTGGTTTGACCAGCCCTAATCTGTCGATTGTTTTGTTTTTATGATGATCTAATGATATATACTTGTACCCTGATGTCTCGTCTACAGGTATCAACCTTAGTATCACACCTACCAAGTCCAGAATGAAAAACATAATGATCTAAACCTAGCACCCTCGTTTATTCTTCATTTTCTGGAAAACCCAGAAAATGAAGAACAGCGTTGTCAGAATATTTGAAGGCTTTGATCTCTCTGATATTTTGTTGTATGGATCTGACCTTAGGTATTTATTGTAGTAGTACATTAATACTACATGTTAATAACATTAAGAAGCCAAGAAAACCTTAGGATCACAGATCAAACGTTGGTCAAACGAAGGACCTTTCCCACTGACAAGAACTTCTGGGTTTGATGAAGAACACATCAAGAACACTTTTAGCGACAGATTTGTTGCCTAAGCCTCTTTTAGCGACAGTTTATTTAGAAAATTAATTATTTTAATAAATAAATACATTAAAATAGTTTTTAATTATTAAAAGTACATAATAAATTCTGAAAAATTATTTCAAAGCCTGAAAATAGTTTTTTAATTATTTTGAGTATATTTCAGAAATATTTAATATTTTTGAAATATAAAAGGTATTTATTTATTTAATTATAATATTAAATAAATTATTTAAAATGGCTTTAATTCATGAAAATCATAAAAAAATTATATTATGATATTAGAAATATTTTAAGTTATTTTTTATGACTTTTAATATTTTGTGATAATTTCATTAATAATTTATTGTTAATGGTAATTAGTTTATTTATTAAATATATTAAATAAATTATGGAAAATAGAATTAATGGTTTAAAAATCATATAAAAATGATTTAAGTGTTATAAAAATATTTTAAGTTATAAAATATAATTTTGATATTTTGTCATAAAAATATTAATATTTTAATATTAATAGCAATTATCGGATAATGAATTTAATTTGTATAAAAATCATATAAATATGATTTTAAGGTATTAAAAATACTTTAATATATTATAATTATATTATAATATTATGATATGATTTTCATTAATATTTAATAATAAATAAATATTAATGATTAAGGAATTATGGGGTATTTAATTCATTTAAATACGATATTAGTGATTCAAAAATTATGATAAATGATATTAATTATCTGAAAATTATTACAAGTCTATGAAAATTGTTTTGACTGATAAGAAAATTATTTAAGATAATTGTTAAGTGTTTAGGCAGAGTATAATTGAACTTAAACTCGATGTTTGTCCGACTTGACCGTCGGGATGTTAGAATTTTGTCGGGTTCAACTCAGACTTAAATAGTCTGACTTGATGCTAAGTCTTATGTGTATTGTAGACTAATAGGATTATGTGCTATGTATTTAGGTTATTTTATGTGTATATATATAATAGTATTATGTTGTGATGATATTATTCTAATATTGGAGATCTATATTACTAATATTAGGTCTTCGGATAAAGCATTATAAATTATGTAGCGGTAATCAACGGTTCAGGCAAGTTTTACTTAACTCTACTAAGAGTTATTTTATTCAGATATACTTATGGTTTGTGTATAAGTTAAGGTTACTCGATTTTGGGGAATAGTGTGTAAAGTGTACTGTATAAACAATTTATGTTTATATCTTTCGCAAATAGTGATAGAATGTTTGAACCGAATCCATGGTGATTTGGAACCCGGATTTGGGGCTCTCACATGAGTAGTCTTAGTGTGACAAAATTTTTTGTTACGGTAGGTTGGGTGAACCATAAATGTACGCCTACGTACTCCTATTGAAGAGGAGATCAAGTATGCATAGTTCGAACCTGGTGTAAAAGGTTCAACACTGAATGTGAAAGGCAGATAGGTGTAGAAATGTTTTTGTTGTTTTTGTTTTTATAGAGAAAGGGCAGAAATGTTTTTGGTTGTTTTTTTTTATTGCGATCGAGCCATATAGCATATGGTTGCCTACGTACTCCTATTGAAGAGGAGATCAGGTCGACGTAGTTCGCCCCTCAGGACGAATCGCAGCTGAAGAAAAAGCGTGTATCCCATGTGCAGGCTATACTGTGGGGAGAAGAAAGTTTGATCCCATAATGAGGACAAACTGCAGGTGTGTAAAAAGTTTGATCTTGTCCTCAGGACAAACTGCAAGCGTAGAAAAGTTTAATCCCGTCTTCAGGATAAACTGCAGGCGTAGAAGGTTCAATCCCGTCTTCAGGATAATCGAAATTGTGAAAAGTTAAACCCCATCTTCAGGATAACTGAAATTGTATGGAAGGTTTGAAATGAAGTGATACCAGGCTGCTGGTTTGAAGTGTATGTTTTCCTGAGGGGCAGAAGAGTATGTAGAAAGGAAAGGGTTCAAAATCGGAATGACTGGTGATTTGATGATCAAAACCAGGATGTTTGTTTGATGGTAACTTCAGACATAGTACCATTTCACGGTGTCCGAGTTGATAAGCTGTGGAAATTCATCTCCATCCATTTCGTGCAATCTGAGAGCACCTCCTGTCAATACCTCCTTGACAACAAATGGGCCTTCCCAGTTAGGAGCGAATTCTCCCTTAGATTGATCTTGGTTGTCAATGATTTTCTTCAAAACCAAGTCATGTTGTTTAAACTGTCGTAGTCGAACTTTTCTGTTTTAGGATCGTGTGATCCTTTGCTGATATAACTGACCATGGAAGATAGCCGCGGATCGCCTTTCGTCTATTAGAGACAATTGGTGATACCTATCTTATACCCATTGTTCTTCATCTAACTGAGCATCCATCAATACTCTGAGGGATTCCATTTCCACCTCTATGGGGAGCACTACTTCCATCCCATAGACTAATAAGTAGGGGGTTGCCCCAGTGGAAGCACACATGGAAGTTCTATAGGCTAATAAAGTCAGAGGCAAGAGGTTAGGCCATCCTTTGTGATTGGCGGACATTTTTTGCATGATCTTTTTGATGTTCTTATTAGCCGCTTCAACAGTACCATTCATCTTTGGATGGTAGATGACGGAGTTGAGGTGTTTGATGTGGAATTTACTGCGTAACTCCTCCATCATTTTGTTGTTGAAGTTCTTAGCATTGTCTGACACAATGACCTCTAGTTGTCCATATCGACAAACAACATTGTTTCTGATGAAAGCAATGATGACTTCTTTAGTAACCCTGGGGAAGGATCCTGCTTCTACCCATTTGGTGAAGTAGTCGATCATGGTGAATATGAATCGATGTCCATTACTGGCTTTGGGCTCGATAGGCCCGATCACGTCCATTCCCCACATTGAGAAGGGCCATGGCGAACTCATATTGTGGAGTTCCCTTGGAGGGGCGTGGATAGCATTCCCATGAATCAGGCATTGATAACACCTCTTGACGTGATCATCACAGTCAGCTTTAAGTGTAAGCCAATAATGCCCAGTTCTAAGGATCTTCTTGACAAGTAGGGGTCCGCTCATGTGAGGGCCACATACTCCACCATGGATCTCATCCATGAGTCTTTGATCTTGGTCTTTGTCTAGACATCTGAGGAGATCTAGTCCAGCATCTCTTTTGTAGAGTGCATCTCCGCTCAGGTAGAATTTCATAGCAAGTCGATGAATCTGCCTTTTCTCAGTTAGGCTCGCCTCAGCGTGTGTAGATCCATCTCGTAGATACTCCTTGATGCATTGATACCAAGGATTGTGGATGGGAGGTAGTTCATCTGATACTTCTCCAACGTAATTCCCATAAGCTGGGGCTTTTTACAGAGTGAACGTGTTGCTTGGCATGTTTTCCTTGTCACGTATATAAACCAAGGAGGCCAATGTTGCTAATGCATCTGCAAAATCATTCCTATTATGAGGAATGTGTATAAAGGAGATTTCTTCGAACTCCAAAGCCATATGTAAAACTTGGCGATGGTAAGGCAGTAAATGTAATTCTTTAGTTTGATAGATTCTCGTGGATTTTCTGATTACCAATTCGGAATCCCCAAAGATAGTTAACCGCCTAATGCACATTGAACGGGCAAGTTTTAGCCCCATGATACAACCTTCATACTCAGTTGTGTTATTGGTGCTGACAAACTGCAATTTGACGACGACGAGATACTGCTCCCCCGTATCGGCTATTAAAACTGCTCCAGCTATAGAGCCTTCTGTGTTAACAACTCCATCAAAATATATTCTCCACGTACGGCATGTATCGTACTGATGTCACAACTGAATTGTCATCACCCCTTCATCGGGGAAGTATGTTTCCAAGGGTTTGTAATCCCCTGCAGGTGCGGTGCCAGTTGATCCGTAATTCCTTGACCTTTGATAGACTTTTGCATCACGTAGACGATGTCAAATTGCTATAGGATCAACTGCCATCTGGACAGTCGACAATTTAGTATGGGCTTACTGAACACATACTTGAGAGGATCCATTCGGGATATGAGATGGGTTGTGTGACCATGGAGGTAATGTTGTAACCTCATGGAAGCCCATGCTAAAGCACAATAAGTCTTCTCAATCAGAGTGTACTTGTGTTCACTGATGCTGAATCTTTTGCTGAGGTAATAGATGCTCAATTTTAAGTTGTACTTACGCAACCTGTTGAAAAGTTTTGTGAGATGGTCTAAGTGGTCATCCTCCTTCCGGGATTTGACAATGATGTCATCCACATAGATCTCTATCTCTTTATGCATTAGATCGTGGAAAAGAGCCATCATAGCTCGTTGATAGGTTTCCCCGGCGTTGATGAGATCGAATGACCACCTTCTATAGCAAAAGGTTCCCCAAGGCGTGATGAAAGCAGTTTTCTCACGGTCTTCTTCAGTAACCATTATTTGATGGTACCCCTCAAAGAAATTAGCAAAGGAGTACATGTTTTATTGAGCAGTATTGTTAATAAGAATGTGGATAAATGGCACGGGAAAGTTATCTTTAAGGCAAGCTTTATTCAAATCCTGGTAATCCACGCAGACTCGCACCTTTCCCCCTGGTTTAGGTACGGGAACAATGTTGGATATCCATTCCGGATATATAGACACCATGATAATGCCAGCTTGAAATTGTTTCACAATTTCTTCTTTGACTTTCAAACTCCACTCAGGTTTTAATCGCTTGAGCTTTTGCCTAACTGGCTTGAATCCTTCTTTGATGGGAAGGCGATGAAGAACAATATTCATGGACAAACCCACCATGTCTTCATGAGACCATGTAAACACATCCTGGAATTGGGTTAATAGTGCAACCATGTCATTTCGTTAATTTTTGGTAAGGTCTGAACCAATTTGGATTAGCTGAGTGTTGTCTAAGGATCCAAGATTGAAAGAAGTGGTTTGATCAAGATTGGGTTTGGGTTTGTCTGCGACCCAGTCCTTAATCTCCTGAGGTGTCTCAATATCCTCTTGGATGTCCATCAAGTCTGAGTCCAACTTTGCATCAAAGTTATAGCCCTTGTGGAGAAAAGGCACCTCATCAGCAAGTACATGCACATCTAAATTCAGAGTCCTGAAACAAAAGATGCTTTCACTTAATATATGCAACTGTTTGATCATACAAAAGTGTTAGCATGTACTTGATAAAATAACTGCTAGTACTGTAAAGAAAAGCAATCACTTAAAGTTATCTACAGGGCAGAGGGATTTTTTGCCCATTTTACCCTAGTCGACCAATGCATGGAGTGCTGCTCCAATTATCGAGGGCAAAGTCCTGATGGACTGTAATGATGGAAGGATCGTCATTGTCCTCCTTTTCTCGAATAATAAGCATGACATCTGGGCAATCATCGTCTGGGGTGTATCTGTTTGTATGTTCATCATGAACAATGACGTGTATGCCTGCCATCATCAAGGCAATGTCATGTTTACGTTTCCGTTCCCTTTCTTCCACTTTGGGATCAGGAATCAGCACCTCTTTTGCTTTGATTGGTACTGGCCTTGGAAACAGCATAGCCACAACATGGGCTTGCACCTTTACTGGAGACTGTATCAACTCATGAGGTAAAGGTATAGAAAATCACCGTGCGGCGGAAGCTTGAGGAACCTGCTTGTGCTTATGAGGATTCCTATGACTGGAACTGGCAGAATATCCTAGCCCGGCTGTTCCAATTTGATTGGACATTTGAATAGGGTGCTTAATACCTTGCTTATCTTTACCAAGCCCTTGTCCAGGTTGATGACCCAATGACATCATTTCTTGAGTGGCCGACATAACCTCGGCAGAAATCTTGGGTATGGGAAGTGGCGCTCCAATAGAATGGTATTGGATGTTACTCACTTCCAAAGTATGAAAACTGGCCGATTCAACTTCTAAATTGAAGCTGATAATTGGTAGAGTTCCTTGTTCAGAACATTCCGGCTCAATGCTGACAGTGACTAGACTGTTGTTGATAATGTATTTGAGTTGTTGATGTAGCGTGGAGGGAACGGCTCCAGCCATGTGTATCCATGGTCTCCCCAATAGCTGGTTGTATCCTGAATCTATTTTGAGGACGTGGAAGGAAGCATTGAATGTATTTGGACCAATCTCAATTGGTAACTCAATCTTTTTGACGGCATTCCGTTGGGATCCGTCAAAAGCTCTGATAACCGTATGGCTACTTTGGATCCGCCTGAGATTGACATTCATCTTAACCAAGGTGGCATAAGGACATATATTTAGAGATGAGCCTCCATCTATCAAAACTCCAGCTAGCATGTACCCAGAAGACAAAACTGTAATGTGCAATGGCTTACAATAACCGGTCCCTTCGGGAGGTATGTCATCATCAGTGAAGGATATCATATTGTTGTTGAAAATGTGATCAACCAAATGTTGAAATTTTTCCACATTCACTGATTTTGGCAAGTAGGCTTCTTCCAAAACCTTCAGTAAGATCTTCTGATGATCCTCAGAAGAGAAAACCAAATCTAGTATTGAAATCTACTGTGGAGCTTCTCGCAAGCTTAAAACCACTTTGGCTTAATTGTGGCCCATAGTGCGGAGGAATTTTTCAATCTTCTCCATGGGCAACTTCCCCTTTGCTTCGCAAGTAGGTTTAATAACCCATTGAGGAAGATACAGTGGATTTTCCTTCAACACTATAGCAGTAGTATAAGACGTGGATCCTTCAGCTTCTCCACAATTCCATGGAACTTTGTGTAAGCTGACAACAAGATGTTATGGTCTGTAAGATAAAGAAATTAGCTTTAGTGCGGCCACTTTCAAAGGATTGTCAGCTCCTTTGAGTTGAATTGGTTGTATGGGAAATACTTTGACAGTCTCATCATCCACTTCGGATATGACTGCTATTGATCCCTTCCATTTGGTAGGACATGCATTCCCACCCTTAAGTTGTACAGTGTAATCATCTACTACTTGCAGGACACCGTTATCAATAAGATTCTGAATAAGATGGCGGAGTGCCCATCATTCTTCTGTGCTGTGACCGCGAGAATGTGAATGATATTGACACATTTCATCAGAATTAAACCATCCTGAACGGGGATTGATTGGAGGGAGAAGGAAGGTAATTCTTCCTTCGTTGATCAACATCTGTAGTATCTCCTCCATAGATTGGCCCAAATAATTGAATTCCCTCTGATTGGAAAAATCCCGACGGGCTTTAGCATTTGCTCTTTTCGCAACCTTATCCTCCATAGCTTCGCTTTCTGAAGGTGGTGAGGAGGCATTCATAACAAAAGGAAGGAGATAGGCATGCTCCTGCTAATTGGCGTGTGACTTGATGATGGTGGGTCACCAGTTTTGCCAGTTGCTCAATTTGTTTGCAAAGAGCTTTCATCTTTCGTTCCATGGTAAACTTGAACTCTGCATAATCCCATTTGTCAACACCGTCTTTGATGGTTTAGGATGATTCACCGTTAGAATTGGAACCTTGTCCAATGCTCCAACTGATCATTCTCCAACTGGTTTTGTGACCACGATCTCACCGTTGTCTATTGGATCTTGAATATTGTGTTTCAAGGCCCAACAATCTTGAGTATCATGTCCAGGTGCTCTAGCATGATAAGCACACTTCTGAGTAGCATTAAAACCCATCCCATTAGGGTTGACTGGTGGAAGAAGATGTGTAATTTTCTTCTGAGCAGTCAAAAGAGCAAGAACATTCTCGAGCGAGTCCCCTAAGGGTGTGAACATTTGAGGTTGCTTTACTTCTCCACTTTTAGGCAATGGAGGGTTTGAAGATTATGCTGTAAAAGGGGAGTGGTTTCTCCTCTGCATAGGCATGCTTTGATTGCCTTTTTGTCCTTGCAGTATCAAGGAAACATCCTCCTCTTTCTTTTTATGGACCCTCCGGGGGTTGTTTCCATAAGATTCGGACTGGATGTACTCAGCAATGGCTTTAAGAGCGGCTAGGTCTTGAATTTTACTGGACTTCAATCCCATTTTAGCCATTTCTCCGTGCTTGATCATTTCAGAGAATGGTTTGCCAATACCATCTAGAACTCTTTCATAGAAAGGAGCATCCTGTACATCTATGAAAGTCATGACCATTTCTAATTCTATCATGGAAGGAATAACTTGAGTAGCAAGGTGCCTCCACCTTTGAGCGTACTCTCTAAATGACTCATTAGACTGTTTCTTGACTTTGGTAATTTGGTACCGGTCAGGAGCCATCTGAGATTGAAAATTGTATTGAGTGAGGAAGGCGTGAGCCAACTCTTCCCAGCTATGGATCTTTGAGTTGTCTAATCTGGTATACCATGAACGGGCTTCTCCAGTCAGACTTTTCTGAAACAGCTGCATTCTGAGCTTTTCATTTTCTGCGTAAGACCCAAGTTCTCCAATGAAGACCTTTAAATGTGTATAAGGATCCCCTAATCCGTCATATTTCTCAAAATTAGGGTCTTGAATTTCTCTGGATAATGAACACCAAGAAATATGCAAAGGTCTGTATATGAAACACTGCCATGTGTCCCAATCCCTTTGAAAACGTGGATAGTTTCCTCCATTTGAAGGACCTTCTTCCTGATATCACTAGTGTCTAGATCTCCTTTAAGATGGGTGTTTTCAGGGTCTTTGTTGGTTGTATCCAACTAAGGTTCTGGAATTGTCTTTTCCAGACCTTGAACTCCTTGTGTAGAGGATTCTGTACGTGTAGGTATCTTCGTACCCTGAGTGGACTGGTGCAATTCTTTTAGTAGAACAACCAAGTCTGTAATTTATTTACTCAATCCGTCAAATTCTTCTAGGGAAATAGTATTAGACTGGTCAGAAGAAGACATGATTGGCTGTAGGCTCGTGGCCTTTTTGGATTTTGAGCGGGTAACAGGCCCAATTGTTTCCCTACAAAAGACTTACGTAGTTTAGTCTTAGGGTAATGTAAATGTTATCATAACATGTCCATTTAGGAATTTTGTCCTGCAAAATCGGTTGTTAATTGATAACATGTTATGCATGCACATATATTCTTCATATTTTCCATTACATATGGATGAACATGGAATAAAATTACAAGTAAATGCGTTTACAAGTAATTGAAAATGAAAAGTATGAAGAGACGTTCCTCTGAATTTGGTTTATCAGAGGCTGACCTATCTTAGGGTTACTCTCGCGACTTTTTGGCATGAAGGTTACCAGATCATCGCAATCTACTTGGCGGGAAGTTAATCAAATTCGTTCATTTGGGAGCGAATCTGAGTGGTGCCTTTCACGAGCCCACAGGAATTATTCTTCCCATGAGTCCGATAATCAAACAGCGGCAGGATAGCCTCTGGTGGAGGGACCACACAACATACATTCACATACAACGTGTCTCCTTTGTTTATGCAAAATGATGACATGTGCTGAAGCACTAATATCATGATAGATATTTAGCAGTGCAGTAATTAAGATGCATTCGTACACATTCATCATAAATGTAAATGCAACATTCACACATAAGCATATAACAATTTTGAAAAGCTTGTAATATCGGCTTAAGCCCTCTTACTGGAGTCCCCAAAAGAGTCACCACCTGTCGACGTCGGGATTTTTGAGTGTCCCTTTTCGTTACTTGTTCTTTCGTGTTCTCATGTTAATGTGAGATTTATTTGAAAAAACAAGTGAAAAAGGTCCGACATGTATAATGTCGACGATTTGACTTTAAGAGTCGCCAGTTGGTGTTTTTAACTGGTTGCACCAACGCAATAGAAAAAGGTTTGCACATTGACCCGGTGATTTGACAACGCTAGGCAGATGTGGCCGAGATTCATTTTGTGTTCGGGGGTTTGATTATGCGGAGGGAAGGTGTTAGGCACCCCCCGACATTCGTGTTGCCACGGTGACCGCCACTTTTCAAAGAAACTGTTATATGAATATGTGTTTGTGTGTGTGTGTGTGTGGATTAATGTGCAATTATTTGGAAGTAGTGTTGTACCTCGTTCGTACCTATATACATAGGGTTTGAATTTGTAGAAAAATTCAGTTTTAAACAAGATATGGAAATGTCGTTTTGTAAAAGAGGTTTTTCAAACCCTGTGCTCAATAGTAATTGAGGCCTTTGATGCTTCCATTTTATTATTAAATGTTCAGCTTGTTTGCTTTTATTTTCGAGATGCGAAGCATTCTCAAAAAAAATAATATCTGTGATCTTAGAACTCCTCATGGGCATGACAACCATCCAAGGAAATTCAGACACTGTAAAATAATGTACAAGCTGCTTACAGCTGAAAAATGTCCATCATGGGAACCGAATCTAGATTCAGTAGACTGAATCTGTGATCACATGATTCCTAGGCTCACATGATACTGCAATTTGTATGGAAAGCAGTAAGCAGTTATATATATAAAAGCTGTAAATATATATATATAGACATGATCAACCACCACGAAGCAACTCCATGGGGGATCAGAAATATAAATATATATAAAAGCGGTAAATATATATATATATATATATATATATATATATATATATATATATATATATATATGGACATGATCAACCACCATGAAGTAAACTCGGTGGGACGAAATGTAAATAAAGGCGTAAAAGCGATCAAGCGCCACGAAGTAAATTCGAGGCGGAGGCGAAAATGTATATATATATATATATGCGAGATATATATATAAAAGCGATAGAAACTTTGGATGTGAATCCGGGCTCATCGGATATGTCAAACAACGATTATATATATATAAGTGTATATATATATATATATATATATATATATATATATATATATAATGAGTAAATGCATCGGATATAAAATCCAGGCTAATCAGATATGTCTAACAACAATTATATATATATATATATATAAGCAATAAACGCTCTAGACCGAAGTCTAGGCTCAATCGAGTCATAACTAGATAATGTTAGTCTATATATAAAATATATACATATATATAAGTATATATATACAGACAAAAATGAAAACCACGGACCAAAGTCCGGGCAAATGCACACAACACGACTCTCAATGTGTATAACAGTGTGTGCTAATATGAGAATAAGGCTTTATATAATGTGAGAAGGCTTATAGTGGGCTGCCAAAGTAGACTTCTATGACTTTAAATGGATAAACACTCAGCTCCTGTCGGATAAATGATAGCTATATTTGAGCTAACAAGTGTTTAAAGATGTGGAAACACTCAAAAGATGTATATGCAGAGTAAAATGGACAGGGCTTCCTCGCCTTTTTCTCCTTCTCTCCTCTTCAAATGGCGGACCCCAAGGTTTGTATATATAGACAGATGGCCGCAGGTACACCTGCGGCAGCCGTGGTTGTACCTGCGGCTGATCGTGGTGCATCCGAGCCTCGCGGGTCCCGTCGTCTCGTAGTACGTGCACTCATGCACTATAATGTCCACTCGAACTTGCAAAACTTCAATCCGAGCATCCGAACGAGGTATATTTGACCTTCTTCGGACCACTTGTGTTGAGAGTTACGCAATGACATGGATTAGAGGTTGTACGAAGTCAGGAAGAGAGGTTTATGCCCATGGTCTTCAAGCTTCAAATTCTATCCAAAGTACTGCCACGCGTAATAATCACTCTGGATTGTTACTCCTCGGTTCTTGTGGGACATTGTTGTATATATGTATGTATGAAGTGTTGAGACGACGCGTAGGTGTTGAAAGGGGTAAGATGATGTTTGACTCTTCGTCGGGGTTATCGCCGGGTTGAGTTGAAAGTAGACGTTGCTTAGGGTTACATCTGAGATTGGACTACTTGTTGGTATGCCACGATATCATCTTATGAGTGCAAGTGTTGAGGTAGCAAGATGACGTTTGACTCCTCACAGGGGTTATCGCCGGTTTGAGCAGAAAGGAGACATTGCTCAGGGTTACTTCTGAGATTGGACTGCTGCAAGTGTTTGAATGTTGTAAGGTCATCTTGTGGATGTGCCTGTATGCCCGTTGTTACCTTCGGGTCTGAGGTATGAGTTCCTCGGTAGGAGGTCTGAGCTTGGAGTTGATCGCATGTATTTGGAACAAACAATTCTGGAGTTATCGCCGGAACTGCAAAAGCATCCCTTGGGGCTATCACCAAGGATATAGTCGCTACTCCCAGTGTTAGTTCTGGGCTGGAACTGAGCGTCGCAGTGTTATCGCCAAGACAGAACTGTCCTCTCTGGTGTTGTTTTCGGTCTTTTGATCTGCATACCTCGGGGTTATCTCCAAGATTGGAAATGACATTCCCGGTGTGTGTTCCGAGGTTTGGAATGACATTCCTGGTTTGTGTTCTAGGTTGGGCCGATGTTCTGGTTTGTGTTACAGGTTGAAATTTGAACTTAGGTAGTATCCGGAATGGATGTATTGTCTTCGAGGTTATCTCTAAAAAGCGAATCGCCCTCTGCAATGTTAATAATGAGCATGCGAGAAAATTTCGAGTGTCTACAACATTGTCTGATACAATGACCTCGGGTTGTCCATATTGATAGACTACATTGTTTCTGATAAAAGCAATGATAACTTCTTTGGTAACCTTGGGGAAGGAGGCTGCTTCTACCCACTTGGTGAAGTAGTCAATCATGGTGAATATGAATCGATGTCTATTACTGGCTTTGGGCCTGATCACGTCCATTCCCCACATTGAGAAGGGCCATGGCGAACTCATATTGTGGAGTTCCCTTGGAGGGGCGTGGATAGCATTCCCATGAATTTGGCATTGATAGCACCTCTTGACATGATCATCACAGTTAGCTTTGAGTGTTAGCCAATAATGCCCTGTTCTGAGGATCTTCTTGACAAGTAAGGGTCCGCTCATGTGTGGGCCACATACTCCACCATGGATCTCATCCATGAGCCTCTGAGCTTGGTCTTTGTCCAGACATCTGAGGAGACCTAATCTTGCATCTCTCTTGTAGAGTGCATCTCCTCTTAGGTAGAATTTCATAGCAAGTCGATGGATCCACCTCTTCTCAGTTAGGCTCGCCTCAGCGGGTGTAGATCCATCTCGTAGATACTCCTTGATATGTTGATACCAAGGGTCGTGGACGGGAGGTAGCTCATTCGATACTTCTCCAATGTAGTTCCCATAAGCTGGGGCCTTTTGAAGGGCAAATATGATGATTAGCATGTTTTCCTTGTCAGGTATGTGAATCAAGGAGGCCAACGTTGCTAGTGCATCCGCAAAATCATTCTTATTGCGAGGAATGTGTAGAAAAGAGATTTCTTCAAACTCCAAAGCCATCTGTACAACTTGCCGATGGTAAGGCAGCAAATGTAATTCTTTGGTTAGATAGATTCCCGTGGATTGCTTGATTACCAATTCAGAATCCCAAAAGACAGTTAATAGTCTGATACCCATTGAACGGGCAAGTTTTAGCCCCATGACGACCTTCATACTCAATTTGTGTTGTTGGTGCCGATAAAGCGCAATTTAATGACGGGATCTGCTCGCCGTCTGGGATACTAAGCATTGCTCCGACTCAGAGCCTTCTGCATTAACATCTCCATCAAAATACATTTTCCATGTGTGGCATGCATCGTACTGATGGTATTGCTGAACTTTCATTACCCCTTCATCGGGGAAGTATGTTTCCAAGGGTTTGTAATTCCCTGCAGGTGCGGCGGCCAGTTGATCCGCAATTCCTTGACCTTTGACAGACTTTTGCATCACGTAGACGATATTAAATTGATGTTGGATCAACTGCCATCTGGACAGTCGACAATTTAGTATGGGCTTACTGAACACATACTTAAGAGGATCCACACGGGATATGAGATGGGTTGTGTGACCATGGAGGTAATGTTGTAACCTCATGGAAGCCCATGCCAAAGCACAACAAGTCTTCTCAATCAGAGTGTACTTGTGTTCGCGATCTTTGAATCTTTTCTTTGAGGTAATAGATATCTCGTTCTTGGCCTCTATCGTCTTTTTGCCCCAGCATGCAGCCCATGGCATTGTCATTAATGGACAGGTACATAAATAGGGGAACATTATCCCTGGGAGGTACCAAAACAGGAGCGTTAAGGAACTGCTCTTTAATGGTAAGGAAGGCTTTCTGGCACTCATCGTTCCATTTTATGGAGGAGTTCTTCCTTAATAGCTTGAAGATGGGCTCACAGGTTGCTATGAGTTGAGAGATAAATCTGCTAATGAAGTTGATTCTTCCCAAAAATCCCTGTATTTCCTTCTCTGTCTGAGGAACAAGCATTTCCTTGATGGCCTGGATTTTGGTAGGATCCAGTTCAATCCCTTTGTGGCTGACTAGGAAACCTAGCAACTAGCCTGATTTGACACCAAAGGCGCACTTGGCTGGATTCAACTTCAAGTTGTACTTATGCAACCTATTGAATAACTTTCTAAGATGGTCTAAGTGGTCTTCCTCCCTTCGGGATTTGACGATGATGTCATCCACATAGATCTCTATCTCTTTATGCATTAAGTCATGAAAAAGAGCCATCATAGCTCGCTGGTAGGTTGCCCCGGCATTGATGAGGCCGAATGACAACCGTCTGTAGCAAAAAGTTCCCCAAGGCATGATGAAAGAAGTTTTCTCACGGTCTTCCTCAGCAACCATAATTTCATGGTACCCCGCGAAACAATCCGCAAAGGAGTTCATACCGTACTGAGCAGTATTGTCAATGAGAATGTGGATAAAAGGTACGGGAAAGCTATCCTTAAGGCAAGCTTTGTTCAGATCCCGGTAATCCAAGTAAACTCACACCTTTCCTCCAGGTTTAGGCAGGGGAACAATGTTGGATATCCACTCCGGATATGTAGCCACAATGATAATGTCAGCTTGAAATTGTTTCACAATTTCTTCTTTGACTTTTAAACTCCACTCAGGTTTCAATCGCCTGAGCTTCTGCCTAACTGTCTTGAATCCTTCCTTAATGGGAAGGCGATGAAGAACAATGTCAGTGGACAAACCCACCATGTCTTCATGAGACCATGCAAACACATCCTGGAATTGGGTTAATAGCACAACCATGTCATTCCGTTGGTTTGAGGTGAGGTCTGAACCAATCTGGATTAGCTTAGGGTTTTCTAATGTTCCAAGATTGAAAGAAGTGGTTTGGTCAAGGTTGGGTTTAGGTTTGTCTGCGACCCATTCCTTAATCTCCTGTGGTGTCTCAATGTCCTCTTGTATTTCCATCAAGATGCGAATCAACTTTGCATCAAAGTTACTGACCCTTGTGGAGAGAGAGAAGGCACACCGTCGACAAGTCCGAGCACATCTAATTTTAGAATCCTGAAATCAAAATATGCTTTCACTTAATATATGAAACTGTTTAATCATACAAAGTGTTAGCATGTACTGATAAAATAACTACTAATACTCTATAGAAAAGTAAGCAATTAAAGTTATCTACAGGGCAAAGGGATGTTCTGCCCATTTTACCCTCGTCGACCAATGCATGGAGTGCTGCTCCAATTGTCGAGGGCAAAGTCCTGATGGATTACAGTGATGGAGGGGTTGTCATTGTCCTCCTTCTCCCGAATGATAACCATGATATCTGGGCAATCATCGTCTGGGGTATATCGATTTGTATGTTCATCATGAACAATGACGCGTTTGCCAGAAATCATTAAAGCGATGTCATGTTTGCGTTTTCGCTCCCTTTCTTCCACTTCGGGATCGGGAATTAGCACCTCTTTTGCTTTGAACGTTACTAGCTTGGGAAACAGCATAGCCACAACATGGGCTGGCACCTTCACTGGAGACTATATCAGCTCATGCAGTGTAGATGGAACAAATCGCCGTGTGGCAGAAGTTTGAGGAATCTTCCTGTGTTTGTGCGAATTCCTATGATTGGAATTGGCAGAATAGCCTAGTTCGGCTGTCCCAGTTTGACTGGACATTTGAATAGGGTGCTTAATACCCTGTTGATCTTTACCAAACCCTTGTCCAACCTGATGACCTAATGACATCATTTCTTGTGTGGTTGACATAACCTCGACAGAAATTTTGGGTACGGTAAGTGGTGCTCCAATAGGTTGATATTGAGTGTTACTCACTTCCAAAGTATGAAAACTGGACGGCTCAACTTCTGAATTGAAGCTGATAATTGGTAGACTGCCTTGTTCAGGACATTCTGGCTCAGCGTCGACAGTGACCATGTGACACCCCCAAAATAGGTCTACATCACCCATTCTGAGTTTTCAATACACGGTACAGAAACAACTACAACTTTATTATTACAATAGTAAAACTGTGAGTTTAAATATAGATATTGCCATCTAGACAATATCCACATACAAATAAATCCTCATCATAATTATTGATACATTATTTTACAACAATGGTGAGGACTACTAAACAATTCTCCCTAGAACTTTCATTCCATACCCCGACTCGTACTCGTTATATTCTCGCCTCCTGAGAAGAAAAATGGAATAAAAAGGAAAAGGGTGAGCTCGACTAGCCCAGTAAAGAATATTATGACTAAGATAATATACAACAAAATTATCGTTAGTCTTCAACAGGGAAAAATATAATAGAATACAATAGACAATAAGTTTTAAATCAATATTCGCAATGAAATAATAATTCATTAGAAGAGTTAAGTAGAGAATGCAAACTACTATCTTCTATGTATGAATTTTAAAGTTCATAAATCTATTTTTTTTATCCCTGTAACATCAATCAATAGATATCTGGGATCAAATATTCATCCTTGCTTTTCTGAGGCCAAGGACATTCACCGATTGGTCATGTTCATCTAAACACTGTTCATCCTTGCACTACTGAACGGCCAAAGATATTCATCGAAATCATTCATCTTTGCACTCTGGGCCAAATATATTCATCGAAATCAATCATCTTTTGCACTACTGTGCCAAAGATATTCAATAATATCATCATTTAAGACTGAGGATGATGAAAAATATATATATATTTTTTAAAGAAACGAATCCAGTGAAACAAAATGACAAGGATTAAGGATTCGTACTTTGTTTTATCCACGTCCAAAAATACCTCAAAAATAATCATAGTGGTGTAAAATTCAAGAATGATCAAAACATGGATACAATCAAAGCTAGTATCCATAATAGATATTTTGGACAAAAAGAAGAAATTTCATTTTTCGGTGAATAGTGTAAAGATTCGTGAATAGTCTTGAGTATCGTGAATAGTAACTCAGAGCACCAAAAGATAGAAATTTCACAAAAAAACATCTTCACGCCGTGAATAGTACTCGTGAATAGTAACTTCGTGAATAGTAACTCATGAATAGTAACCCGACATGAAAAAGTTCCAAATTTGATAAAAATTTCCAACCAATATTTCAAACATAATGATATTGAAGAAATAATATCATTTTTGAATAAAATAACACCCCTTACCTCGAAAAGAGGCGGTACTTCTAGTTGAAACAGGATATAGGCTATGACTTGAACTTTCATAGTATAGCAATACTCAAAGTATACTCAAAATACTCACAAGAATACGCTCGATAATATAGAGAGAAAACTTAATTTTACGGTGTAATCTTCAATTCTAACCTAAGCACCTATTTATAGGAAATTGCTTAGAACACCAAAGAAAATTTAATATAATAATAATATATATAATAAATCTTCTACGCACACTTGAAATCTGATTTCAGTTCAATAACCACATGCCACCTTCTAGAAAAAGTAATAAAAAATGTTTTTCTAATTTAAAATAATTTAAACTTCCAAAAATCAATTATTTCGTAGCTTCGGAACTTCAATAATTCACAATAAATAGCCCTTTTGTCAGAAAATTCAAATCTTGCGAGTTTTTATAAGAAATTCAATTCTCTACAACTTTGCAGAAGAAAGTTTTTCCAAATTCCAAACAGAAATTGACCGAAATTCATAAACGGACGATTTTACAGGCTATAATCAAATTTTGGTCAATAATTGTGTCCACCAACACAAAATATGTGTTAAACATTTAATGCCACAAAAATACTCTTCCTCCTCATATACTCATATATCCCACATTCATTATAAAAATATCACTGTTAATATATTATTAAAATAATATATTTAAATGAATTATTTTATCAGAAAAAGATAAAATATTAATTTTTAACAATTGTCACATTAAAAAATTTCTCCATCTATATCCACATAAAATTAATATTTTCCTCATCATATAAATCAATAATTAATTATTCACAAATAATATTACAGAATCATGATCTTGGCAACCAAGCTTAGTTCGAGGAAAGAGGGGCTTTCAATAAAAATTTCTCCTTCTTGGTAGCATGATTAGGTGACCAAACCTCTCCTTAGAGCAGAACTTTCTAGACATTGCCAATAATGTTATCTAATAATATTATTAGGATAATATGAATTATTGCTTCGATAATGAAAAAAATCTTGTGTAATGACAATTTATTGAAACAACGATAATATAAAATATCAATGCGACAATTATTGAATCAACAAAATAAAATCTTTGAGCGAGTAATTACTGTAACAATTATTGAGTAGTGCCTTCTTACGTAAGAATCAATAATTGGTGCAATACCGTGTGTTCTTGTTCAACAACGCGTATTAGTGTGTTTTAACCACCGGGTATTCCAACAGTATTAATGGTAACAACTACGGCAGTTATTTATAAACAACTTATATTTGTCGTTTTCTTCATCCAATTGCTTTCCGTTATGGGGCCCACAAAAGCTGCTTGTGCAGAGTAAATACGAATATTCCCCGACAGTACGAATATTCCACAACCAAATGAATATTCCCCGACAATAATGAATATTTTATAACCACTTGCTTATTCGAAATATTTGCGTATTTTACCCATAACTATCCACATTAATCAAATCAACCCTTACTATTTCAAAATAATAAATAGAGGAAAATAAATTTCATTTATTAATAATTTGGGGTCTTACAGACCAGACTGTTGTTGACAATGTATTTGATTTATTGATGTAATGTGTAGGGAACGGCTCTAGCCATGTGTATCCATGGTCTCCCCAATAGCAGGTTGTATCCTGTGTCTATCTTGAGGACGTGGAAGGAGACATTGAATGTATTTAGACCAATCTCAATTGGCAGCTCAATCTTTTCAACAGAATTTCGTCGGGATCCATCGAAAGCTTTGATCACCGTATGGATTCTTTGGATCCGCTTGAGATTGACATTCATCCTCTTCAAGGTGGCATAAGGACAGATATTCCGGGATGAACCTCCATCTATCAACACTCCAGCTAACATATACCCGGAGGACAAAATTGTGATGTGCAATGGCTTACAATGACCGGTCCCTTCGGGAGGTATGTCATCATCAGTGAAGGATATCAGATTATTGTTGAAAATGTGATCAACCATATGTTGAAATTTTTCCACATCCACTGATTTTGGTAAGTAGGCTTCTTCCAAAACCTTTAATAAGATCTTTTGGTGATCCTCGGAAGAGAAAACCAAGTCCAGTATTGATATCTGATGTGGAACTTTTCTTAAGCTTAAAACCACCTTGGCTTCATTATGACCCATAGTACAGAGGAATTGTTTAATCTTCTCCATGGGAATCTTCCCCTTTGCTTTGAGGGTAGGTTTAATAACCCTTTGAGGAAGATACAGTGGTTTATCCTTCGACACTATAGCAGTAGTATGAGACGTGGATCCTTCAGCTTTTCCATAATTCCATGGAACATTGTGTGGCGACAACGAGGATATTGTGATGCGCAATGTAAAGAAATTGGCTCGGGTGCGACCACTTCAAAAAGGATCGACTCCTTTGAGTTGAATTGCTTGTATGGGAAATGCTTTGTGGTCTCATCATCCTCGTCGGATATAATCGCACTCTTGATCCCTTCCATTTAGTAGGACATGTACTCCCACCTTCAAGTTGCACGTGTGTCGTCATCATCGCCATTTGCGGGACACCGCTATCAATAAGATTTTGAATGAGATGGCGGAGTGCCCGAAGATTAAATCATCTTTGTGTGGCGAGAATATGAATGGTATTAACAAACTCCATCCGCGTTGAATCCTCCAGCACGGGGATTAATTGGAGGCAGAAGGGAGGCAATTCTTCCTTCATTGATCAACATTTGGAATATTTCCTCCATAGGTTGGACCAGATAGGTATATTCTCTCTGGTTGGCAAAATCTCGACGAGCTTTAGCATTTGCTCTCTTTGCAACCTTCTCCTCCATAGCTTCACTTTCTGAAGGTGATGGTGGAGCATTCATAATAAACGGAAGGAGGTAGGCATGCTCCTGCCTGATTAATTGGCGTGTGACTTGATGCTGATGGGTCACCAGTTTTGCTAATTGCTCAATTTTCTTGCAAAGAGCTTTCCTCTTTCGTTCCATAGTAAATTAAAACTTTGCGTAATCCCATCTGTCAACACCGTCTTTGATGGTTTGGGATGTTTCGCCGTTAAAATTGGAACTCTGTCCAGCGCTCCAACTGATCATGTTGACCTCTTCTTCTTTGTATTGAGGAAGAGGGCTATCTTGCACATGAGGTTGATCTGGTTTGGTGACCACAATCTCCCTGTTGTCTATTAAATCTTAGATCTTGTGTTTCAAGGCCCAACAATCTTGAGTATCATGTCCAGGTGCCCCGACATGATAAGCACACTTCCGAGTAGCATTAAAACCCTTCCCATTAAGGTTGGCTGGTGGAAGATGACGTGTGATTTTCTTCTGAGTAGTCAGAAGAACAAGAATATTCTCAAGCGAGTCCCCTAAGGGTGTGAACGTTCGAGGGCGCTTTACTTTTCCACTTTTGGGCAATGGAGGGTTTGAAGACTATGCTTGGAAAGGGGAGTAATTTCTCCTCTGTATAGGTAGGTTCTGATTGCCTTTCTGACCTTGTAGTATTAAAGAAACATCTTCCTCTTCCTTTTAATAGACCCTCCGGGGGTTGTTTCCATAAGATCCGGACTGGATGTGCTCAGCAACTGCTTTAAGAACAGCTAGGTCTTGAATCTTACCGGACTTCAATCCCATTTCAGCCATTTCTCCGTGCTTGATCATTTCAGAGAATGGTTTGCCAATACCAGCTAAAACTCTCTCATAGAAAGGAGCTTCCTGTATATCTATGAAAGTCATGACCATTTACGATTACTGTCATGGAAGGAATAACTTGAAAGCGACGAGCGCCTCCACCTCTGAGCATACTCTCTGAAAGACTCATTAGACTGTTTCTTAACCTTGGTAATTTGGTACCGATCAGGAGCCATCTGATATTGAAAACTGTATTGAGTAAGGAAGGTGTGAGCTAGTTCTTTCCAGCTATGGATCTTTGAATTGTCTAATCTGGTATACCACGAACGGGCTTCTCCAGTCAGACTCTTCTGGAACAGCTGCATTCTGAGCTTCTCATTTTCCGCATAAGATCCAAGTTCTCCAATTAACACTTTTAAATGTGTGTAAGGATCCCCTAACCCATCATATTTTTCAAAATCAGGAGTTTTGAATTTCTTTGGATAATGAACACCAGGAAATATACAAAGGTCAGCATATGAAACACTTCCATGTGTTCCAATCCCTTTGAGAACACGGATAGTTTCCTCCATTTAGAGGACCTTCTTCCTGATGTCACCGGTGTCTGGATCTCCTTTGAGATGGGTGTTTTCAGGCTCTTTGTTGGTCGTATCCAACTGAGGTTCTGGAATTGTTTTTTCCAATCCTTGAGCTCCTCCTTGTGCAGAGGATTCTGTATGTGCAGGTATCTTCGTACCCTGAGTAAACTGATGCAGTTCTTTAAGTAGAACAACCAAGTCTATAATTTGTTTACTCAATCCGTCAAATTCTTCTCGAGAAACAGGATTAGAGTGGTTAGAAGAAGACATGATTGGCTGTAGGCTCGTGGCCTTTTTAGATTTTGAGCGGGTAACAGGCCCAATTTCTTCCCTACAAAAGACTTATGTAGTTTAGTCTTAGGGATAATGTAAATGTTATCAAAATGTGTCCATTTTAGGAATTTTGTCCTGCAAAACCGGTTGTTAATTGATAACATGTCATGTATGCACAGATATTCTTCATATTTTCCATTACATATGGATGAACATGGAATAAAATTACAAGTAAATGCTTTTACAAGTAATTTGAAAATGGAAAGCATGAAGAGACTTTCCTCCGCGTTTGGATTATCAGAGGTTGACCTATCTTAGGGTTACTCTCGCTGCTTTTTGGCATAAAGGTCCCCAGATCATCGCAATCTACTTGATGGGAAGTTAATCCGGTCGTTCAACTGGAGCAAAACTGCGTGGTGCCTTTCCTGAGCCTCGTTGGAATTAGTCTTCCTACGAGTCCAGTAATCAAACACCGACAGGATAGCCTCCTGGTGGAGGAACCACACAACATACATTCACATATAACGTGTCTCACCGTTTATGCAAAATGATGACATGTGCGAAGCACTAATATCACAGATAGATATTTAGCAGTGCAGTAAGTAAGATGCATTCGTACACATTCATCATAAATGTAAATGTAACATTCACACACAAGCATATAACAATTTTGAAAAACTTGTAATAGCGGCTTAAGCCCTCTTACTGGAGTCCCCAGCAGAGTTGCCACCTGTCGACGTCGGGATTTTTATTTGTCCCTTTTCGTTACTTGTTTGTTATGTGAGATTTGTTTGAAAAAACTAGTGAAAAAGGTCCGACATGTGTAATGTCGACGATGGTATTAAGAGTTTCGGTTGGTGTTTTTAAGCTTGGTTTGCTGTATGAATCGAAAAGGTTTGCACATTGACCCAGTGATTTAACACTGCTAAACGGGTCTGTGAAACTGAGATTCATTATGGGTCCGGGGGCTTGATTATGCGGAGGGAAGGTGTTAGGCACCCCTCAACATCTGTGTTACCACGGTGACCGCCACTTTCCAAAGAAACTGTTATATGAATGTGTGTGTGTGTGTGTGGATCAATGTGCAATCATTTGAAAGTAGTGCGAGGCCTCGTTCGCACCTATATACACCAGGTTTGAATTTATAAAAAAATTCAATTTTAACCAGATATAGCAATGAAGTTTTATAAAAAGAGGTTTTTCAAACCATGTGCTCAATAGGAATTGAGACCTTTTCATACTTCCATTTTATTGTTAAATGTTCGGCTTGTTTGCTTTTATTTTCGAGATGCGAGGCATCTTCGAGAAAATAATATCTGTGATCTTAGAACTCCTCATCGGGCATAATAGCCATCTAAGGAAATTCATTACCTTTGTAAATAATGTACAAAGCGCTATCACTGAAAAAAGGTCCATCATGAGAAGCGAATCTAGATTGATGAGATGGTGAATTTGTGATCACATGATTCTAGGCTCACGTAATCTTTGCAGTTTGTATGGAAAGTAGTAAGCAATTATATATATATAAAAGCGGTATATATATATATATATATATATATATATATATATATATGTGTGTGTGTGTGTGTGTGTGTGTGTGTGTGTGTGTGCATGATAAACCACCACGAAGCAACTCCATGGGGATCGAAATATAAATAAAGCATTAAATCGATCAATAGCAAGAAGTAAACTCAAAGGGATGAAAAATATATATATATATATATATATATATATAGCGATAAGCATATAGGATGTAAAATCCGGGCTCATCGGATATAATCCGACAACAATTATATATATATATATATATATATATATATATATATATATATATATATATATATATAAGAAAAACGCTCTCAAATCGAAGTTCAGGCTCAATCGAGGCATAACTCGATAATGTTAGTCCATATATGAAATATATACATATATAAGTATATATATACAGATAGAAATGAAAACCACGGATCGAAGTCCGGGCATACGTACACAACTTGTAGCGCCCCCAAATTCGCGTTTCTTCCAAACCGACAGATGGTGATATACCGTACTAACATTCATACATTCATCCAATTGAAAAGCCTCAAAAGAATGAATATATCTTCTATATAATCAAAATAATATTTATATTTCCCCAAGTTCTAAACCCATTACAAAAATTCTTTGTCATAATATCAACTACATTACAACATTAAACCTATACTATTACATAGACAGCTTAACGATCTGCCTTAGCTTTTCCTTTATCCTTATTCGATCCTTCGGGACGTTCAGTCTTAGCTGCATTCATATGGTTCAAGCAAGAGTGAGCATAACTAGCTCAGCAAGTAGGACAATTTCAATAAACAACATGCTTGACACATAAGAATCGTATATCTTCAATAACTGAACAATAGTTATGAAGTACTATTGATGATTCAAAATAGCACTTCATCTTTATTTCAAAATATTTTACAATAATAACAATATTCAGCAAAACATGTAGTATAACACTACATTGTTTACATTACATAGCCTAAGCTGATTACATTACCAACCCGCAATTGCTTTCCAAAAATTGGGATTTACAAAAGACTACCCTTAATATACAAAAGAGGGTTTTACGTCATTACTAGATACATAATATTTACATATCTAAACTATTCCAGCTATTACTAGATTACATCTGCCGAATGGTATTCTCAAAGTCTTTCGTGGCCAGACCGGTAATGACATCCCGAGTGATAGTATCTCGAGTCTGCCCTTCTTCTATCGGATACCCAGCTACTTGCTGCTGGAAATCCACATGAGAACTCCTATATATATAGGACATCCTCTCTACCTTCTGTTTCTTAGTCTTTAGCTCCTGTTTGAGCTTAAAGACTTCGTGTTTTAGCTCATGGACCTTGTCCTTGGCCAAAACTCGATCATCATGCTCCTCTTCCCACATCCCTTCTATATTAGTCTTGTCCTCTCGGACAGCTTGGAGTTCCTCTTTTAACTACTTAACCTCTTTACAATACTGGACGTTTCTATCCAATACTGACATAAATGGTGCCTTCATTGACTCCCCTGTGGTCAACTCTTCTGTAGGTGAAACCTGGTCAAAGGACATCACGTCCACCTCTTCCTCTAGCATGCCATCAAACACAGACATGTAGTCTAAATTGTCCGAGTATCCAGACTCGATTACCACCACTTCTGGTTCTACCGCTATGGGATTTGGTAGTATCTCTACTCGATTTACTAAATCCTCGCTTACTACATGTATGTCTCTATACATATCATTTTCTCCTGACATCTACAATAAAACAATATAGTTTGATTAGTACACATCAGTAGAATAATAAAAACACATAACATAATATAATGCATTTTTATAGGGTTATTTTCCATCTTTTACTTCTTTATTCTTTCTTAAGGTTATAACTTAAGGTTCTAGTTTCCCCCTTAAGTTTGATAACCTAGGCTTTGATACCAACCTGTAGCGCCCCAAAATCCGGGTTTCTTCCAACCCAACAGATGGTGCTATACTGTACTAACATTCCTACATTCATCCAATTGTAAAGCCTCAAAAGATTGAATATCTCTTCTATATATTCAAAATAATATTTACATTTCCCCAAGTTCTAAACCCGTTACAAAAGTTCTTTGTCATAATATCAACTACATTACAACATTAAACCTATACTATTACATGAGGCGACAACGATGCGCCTTAGCTTTTCCTTTATCCTTATTCGATCCTTGGGACGTTCCGTCTTAGCTTCATTCATATGGTTCAAGGCAGAGTGAGCATAACTAGCCTCAGCAAGTATGACAATTTCAATAAACAACATGCTTGACACATAAGAATCGTATATCTTCAATAACTGAACAATAGTTATGAAGTACTATTGATGATTCAAAATAGCACTTCATCTTTCTTTCAAAATGTTTTACAATAATAACAATATTCAGCAAAACATTAACTCGGTCCAAGACCTTGAGTATTTCATTCTTTCTTTGAAAAGAAAAACCCGACACTAAGTCAAGTAAGTCCAGATATTACTTACGAGCACTTCTAGGTGATCGACTATTGTACTCTATGTTGATCAACACTACATTCATTAAACGTATGTACGTTTAATTTGTGGCAACCTCACGTGCCTGTCGTATGACGACAAAACTTTTGTTTATCATACTCAGTCTTCTTTTAAAAACCATATCAAGTAGTTGACAAAAGATAACAACATTTTATAACAGTTAGATAGATTATCAATAATTCACCAATGCATTTAAGTCTAGCCGAAGAATTGGCTTTAACATCATCATACCTTAATTCATGCGTAAGGATACATGAATTACAAAACTTGTTCAGAATGAACTGAGACAAGGGTTAGAATACTTGCCTTTAGTGTCTTCTACAGTATAATTACTTTATGTTTGAGTCTTTCAAGTCTCTACAATACATGATCACATAACACCATACATTAGGTAATATATAATCAAGTATATTTATGACTATATCTTACCCTTCATCTCAATCTAATCATATATTAGATTTGTTTACCATCAATTTCGGCTTGTCATCCTACTTGCATTCATATTTGAATAGGTTATCATCAACCTTTATGCACTATCCTTAAGGTTTAACAAAGTTTTAACAATGTTACTTCAAGTTTCTTAAGGTGTGTTTACTTTTAAACTAATCACATTCCTTGCTTTTTGTTTGTAAACATTCATCACTATCTTTATTCTAAAATTTGGTGATTTATGATCACATCATATCTCTACATCTCGTACTTGTGGCCATGAGTTAACGATAGGATGCCCCGGACTTGGCTGGCTGTATTTGAGTCCTTACTCGATGGGCGAGCTACTGGCGCCACTTTCGATATCTTTCGATTTTAGTCTCATACTGCATGCATGACAAAATAGCCTAGGGTTTGGTGCATGGCTGACTCTGTCACCAGATAGTTTGGACAGTTTTTCAACTTTGCGAATTTCTCGGGCTCATAACTTCTTTGTTATAAGTCCGAATTGGCTCGTTCAAAAGCCTTAGGTTCATAAATTACATACTCTATGCGTTCATGCAAGAATTTTATCTATTTGACTTCGTTTGCTTAAAATTCACCTATTGGTTCATTTTTAACAAAAACGATAAACGTTTGTGAACGTTCAACGCTCGTTTCTTCGTTCTAAGTCGGAATTCGATCATTTTTGAGTCCACAACTCTAGAATGCCAAATATGACTTGTCTCAATCGAAAACCAACGTTTCTGAGTTCAAACACAAAATTTGACTTCTATTCCGAGAATTTCACGAATTCGACGATTATCGTCTAATCGTGCAATTTCCGGCAAATCCTCATTACTTATGATTTGTTCATTACTTCAAATGAATTCAATTTATCATATGAACATCTCAACATACTTACTACAACAATCTATTTTCATGTTGGATTTTGACTTATTCTTTCATGAGCTTATAACTTATTAAAGTATAAACTACTTATAGTTTCATTGTTAATAACTTATGAAAGCTAAGGTCTTTTTAATCACCATACTTATATGTTCTCAACATATAATATCATTCATGTATATATGATACATATTCATACAAGTTCTTCACTTTCATACTACTTCTTAAGATAAACTCATATTAAGTTCATATAACCTCTTCATAAGTTCATAACTTATACAAGTGTAAATGAATTATTTCCTACTAATACGGCTTAAGTTCATTGATTACTCATTCTTCTTGCTTCTTAACATCCATGTTCCTTAATGCATACTTTTCTTATCAACCTATCATGGTAGAGATAGAAGATAAATGGAGAAGAAATCTTACCCTTTAAAGTTCATGTAAAGTAGTCTTCTTCTTCTTCTTACAAATGAAAGTAACTTATTGTGGCTTATTCTCCCTAACACTTAAGCACTTTGTAATATATTGGATTGTTTGAACAAGTAATAAATGGCTAACAAGCTTCCTCTATTTATAGAACTTACAAAGCTAGGGTAGTTTAGTCAAAACACAATCCCACCTCCGTAAGCCACCTCTTTACTATTCATTACTTGCTAATCACAAATCTTATCCTTTGCTTGGTCATTACTCCTAACACTTGGTCATTACACAATAAACTTGGTCACCACATTAAACTTGGTCACCACACATTATCCTTATTAATATGGTTTGCCCCATGGGTCAATCAACCCATTGGATCCTATCTTGGGCTTAGATTAACTTATCCTTTGGGCTTTGCACTAACAAACACTAAATTATTTATTAATACAATAGTTGGGCCTCACCATTTAATTCACTTGGGCTTGTACAAATTCTAACCAATCTTCCAAGTCCATTATCATTGCTCAATACATATACATATTGTCTATGTATCATTTTCGTATTCTAACTCGTATAGAAATTTATTATATACGATATTCCATCCTTCATACAAACTTGTATAATACTTCGTATTATACTCATTTTCATTACCTTGTACAATACCTAAGTATCATACAATTATTAACTTCTTACTAATACTTGGCTTTCCTTAATATTCATAAATTAAGTCCGCAAGCGAAATATTACATTTTCCATAACTAGATTATTATTACGTAATCCATCTTACCTTGATATTCTATCATTTCGTATTTCTCGGAAATTCAAAAATAATTCCCGAGCAAATACCGATGAATAGTTTTTTTCGAAAAAATTCTCGAAAAACTTTTATATTCGTCCTAAAAATTCAAACACTTTAATTCCTTCATGTAGCTAGAATACTACGACATTCCAACATCGTTAGGTTATAGAATGACAACCATATTGATATCACATAAAATATACTTTTATTATTATTTAATTCAATAAAATTATTGTACAATAAAATCTGAATTTCTCGGTCGTTACATCCTTCCCCCCTTATAAGGATTCTGTCCCCAGAATCTCTTCTTACTTTAATCAAATAATTGAGGAAAATTTTTCTTCATCTTTTCTTCTAATTCCCACGTTGCTTCTTCGGCATCGTGGTTCTTCCATAATACCTTTACCGAAGGTATTACTTTGTTCCACAGAACTTGCTCCTTTCTATCGATAATTTGAATCGGCAATTCTTCATACGTTAAGTCCTTCTCAATATGAATCGGCTCATATTCAATTATGTGCTTATAATCCGGCTTATAAGGACGTAATATAGATATGTGGAACACATTATGTATTCTTTCTAGGTTTGGAGGTAATGCTATCACATAAGCTACCTCTCCCACCCTTTTTAATACCTCAAAAGGTCCTATAAACCTTGGACTTAACTTTCCTTTCTTTCCAAAGCGTATTTTTCCTTTCCAGGGAGATACCTTTAGAAACACATATGAGCCTACTTCAAACTCTCGATTTAATCTATGTGAGTCCGCATACTTCTTCTGTCTGTCCTGATCTGTAACAAGACGCATCCGAATTAACTTTATTACATTCGCTATCTGCTGCACCAATTCTGGTCCTAGCATCCGGTGTTCTCCCACTTCATCCCAATACAATGGTGTTCTGCACCTTCTTCCGTACAAAGCTTCATAAGGAGGTATGCATATGCTTGCATGATAACTGTTGTTATACGCAAACCCTACAAGTGGTAGGTGATCATTCCAACTACCCTTGAAATCCATCACACAAGACCTCAACATGTCTTCTAACATCTGAATTGTCCTCTCGCTCTGCCCATCAGTTTGTGGATGATACGCTGTGCTTAACTTCAACTGTGTTCCCAACTGTTCTTGCAAACTTCTCCAAAAGTTCGATGTGAATCGTGGATCACGATCTGACACAATCGATACTGGTACTCCATGTCTGGAAATGATTTCCTTAACATAAAGTTTAGCTAATTGGTCTAAGTTATAATTGACCCTAATTGGCAAGAAGTGAGCCGATTTCGTCAACCGGTCTACTATTACCCAAATTGAATCGTACCCTTTGGTCGTTGTCTGAAGTCCCACCACGAAGTCCATCGTGATATGCTCCCACTTCCATTCGAAAATCTCCAATGACTGTAACAAGCCACTGGGTCGTTGATGTTCGGCCTTAACTTTTTGACAAGTCAAACACCTACTCACATACTCCGCTATTTCTCTCTTCATATTCGGCCACCAAAAACTCTATCGAAGGTCTTGATACATCTTAGTGCTACCAGGATGTATCGAGTACCTTAAACTATGAGCTTCTTGTAACACTTACTCCTTTAATTCTGTCTCATTCGGAAACCAAATTCTACCTTCAAATCTTAATAATCCCTCATTATCAAGACTATACTTAGTATCTTCTTTATCGGTTAACCGCTTCTTCATTTGGTTACACTCATCAGTCCTGAGTTGTACCTCCTTGACTCTCTCTACGATGGTAGATTACATCTCCATCGTAAAAAGTATCTGCCTCGAGTCATTTGGCATCTTCACTTCTATTTCCATCCTAGCCATCTCTGTTATTAACTCATTTTGAGTCGTTAACATAGATAACCTTTCCCAACCCTTCCTACTTAAGGCGTCGGCAACTACATTGGCTTTCCCAGGGTGATACAGGATTTCACAATCGTAATCCTTTATCAAATCTAGCCATCTTCTCTGTCTCATATTCAACTCCTTCTGAGTGAAGATATATTTTAGACTTTTATGGTCGGTGTATATCTCACATTTTTCCCCATAAAGATAATGTCTCCATATCTTTAAGGCAAATACTACCACGGCCAGTTCCAGATCATGAGTAGGATAAACTTTCTCATAATCCTTCAACTGCCGTGATGCATACGTAATGACCTTTCCATGCTGCATGAGCACGCAACCAAGTCCTCTATGCGAAGCATCGCTATAAACTACAAAATTTCTTGTGTCATCGGGTAATGACAAAACAGGCGCTTCACTTAATCTTTTCTTCAGTTCTGAAAAACTATCTTCACATTTATCCGTCCACACGTATTTCACCATTTTCCTTGTTAAGTTAGTCAACGAGTAGCTATCTTGAAAAATCTTGGATAAATCTTGATAGTATCCCGCTAACCCTAGGAAACTACGCGCACCTCGATCGGTATTTTTTGGTTGTTCCCACTCATCGATTGCTTCTACCTTTCTTTGGATCCTTTGAAATCCTTCTTGGTCAATGAAATGACCTAAAAACTATACCTTCTCCAGCCAAAATTCACACTTAGTGAATTTCGCATATAACTCCTCCTTTCTTAGTGTCTCCAACACTAATCTTAGGTGTTCAGCATGATCTTCTGGCGTCTTAGAATAGACTAGAATATCATCGATAAACACAACAACGAACTTGTCCAAATATTATTTGAACACTTTGTTCATCATATCCATAAATGCATCTGGTGCATTTGTCAACCCAAATGACATTACCAGATACTCGTAATGACCATAATGAGTCCTGAATGTTGTCTTTGGTATGTCCTCCTTCCTAACCTTCAATTGGTGATACCCCGTCCGCAAATCTATCTTAGAAAAATACTTTGCTCCTTTCAATTGATCAACGAGATCATCGATCCTGAGCAATGGGTATTTATCCTTTATCGTTAACTTGTTCAACTCCCGGTAGTCGATACAAAGCCTTAACGATCCGTCTTTCTTTTTGACAAACAACACCGGTGCCCCCCACGTGGAAACACTTGGTTGAATGTACTTCATATCCAATAGTTCTTGTAACTGAACCATTAGCTCTTTCATTTCCATAGGCGCCATACGATACGGTGCCCTTGAGACTGGTGCCGCTCCTTACACAATGTCTATTACAAATTCAATCTCCCTATCCGGCGGTAAACCTGATAATTCACTTAGAAACACATCCATGAATTCGTTCACTATGGGTATTTGTTCCATGGTTGCTCCCACTCGTTGGGTGTCAACAACATGGCACAGATAACTTACACATCCCTTTCTTAAGAGTTTTCTAGTTTGTGTCATCGTAAGACAATACGAACGTCCCGACGATTTATTACCATAAAACATTACAGGAGGTTGTCTCAACGTCCTAATGCTCACACATTTCTTTTGGCAATCTATAATTTCTCCATGGTTAATCAACCAATCCATTCCGAGAATTACATCGAATTCTCCCAACTTTATCGGTATTAAATCTATCGATAATTTACAACCGCGTATATCTACGCAACAATTCTTATGAATATCTTCGATAGGAATTATCTCTTCGTTTTCTACCTTAATAATCAAAGGTATAAGCAACTTTTCGGAAAGTAATTCTAATCGTTAGCAAAATCACATACTATAAACGAATAAGTAGCACCTGAATCAAATAGCACATAAGCATTTATGTTATTGACTGGGATAATACCTGCAACTACATTCCCTGATGTCACCGCATCTTGGACCGTCATATTAAAAGTGTGGGCCATTGGTCTACCCGGCTGAGCTGGACCACTAATAGCTAATTTATCGCTATTAGTGCCCTTATTTCCATCTGTCCCCTTCTTTGGGCAGTTCTTTGCTATGTGGTCAATTGATCCACATACAAAACATCCGTGATTTTTCTTCGAATTTGGACAGTTAGGCGAAATGTGCCCTTCCTATCCACAGTTATAACATACTGCCTTTCCCTTGAGACAGACTCCTAAATGAGTCTTCCCACAGGTTTTACAGGCCTCCATCCTCCTCTTAGAATCCCCTTGCTTTACTCCGGTATTCTAAGAGTTAAAACCCTTCCTCTTTTGACCGTCGCCACTACCAGTGGCTCCCTCAGTCTTTATTCCTCCCTCAACTTTACCCTTGTTTTTCTTATCTTTTTGGTACTGGCTGAGAGCCTCATTCCCACCCTCGGAAATTATTGCCTTCTCTAATATGGTTCCAAAGGAAGTACTTTGGAACACAGAAATTCGGCTATAGAGCCAGGGTTTCAAGCCCTGCTCGAATCGTCTAGCCTTTCTCACTTCAGTGTCCACTTGATGTGGAGAAAATCTTGCCAGTTCATTAAACTATGCAGCATACTGGGGAACCTTCATATCCCCTTGTTTCAAATCAAGAAACCGCATCTCCATTCTTCCCTGCATGCTCATGGGAAAATAGTTCTCAAAGAAAATCTCCTTGAACCTCACCCACGTTAGATTTTCTATACCGGCCCTAGCCTGGTTTGCCTCCCACCAGAAATTGGCCTCTCCTTTCATCATATAGGTTGCAAAGGCAACCATCTAACCTTCATCAACATTTGCTATTACAAATGCTTTCTCAATCTCTTTTACCCAAGTTTGGGCTTCTATAGGGTCCGTAGTTCCTTTGAACTCCAAGTAAATCAAACACTTTTGAAATCCTTAAAAGTAGTAGCCGTACTTACCCCGTGATTTATGGGTACATTAGCCCCAGTCCTATTAAACGCAGCCGTTAAAAGATTAATGAACTTTTGCATTGGATTAACCGGACCTCCCTCCGGTTGATTAACATTAGAATCTTGATTTCGTTGTCTCCTTCTTGGCGGCATTTTGTTGTTAAGAAAATAACACGTCATTATTACTTTCTTCTTGTTGGGTAGTTATTATTCGTGATGAAACAATAACTCATACTCATTACTCAATATATTCCATAAAAAGACTTATATTGATTCATAACTTATAGTATAACACTACATTGTTTACATTACACAGCCTAAGTTGATTACATTACCATCCCGCAATTGTTTTCCAAAAATTGGGATTTACAAAAGACTACCCTTAAAATACAAAAGAGGGTTTTACGTCACTACTAGATACATAATATTTACATATCTAAACTTTTCCATCTATTACTAGATTACATCTGTCGAATGGCATTCTCAAAGTCTTTCGTGGCCAAACCGGCAATGACATCCCGACTGATAGTATGTCGAGTCTGCCCTTCTTCTATCGGATACCCAGCTACTTGCTGCTGAAAAACCACATGAGAACTCCTATATATATAGGACATCCTCTCTACTTTCTGTTTCTTAGTCTTTAGGTCCTGTTTGAGCTTAAAGACTTCGTGTTTCAGCTCATGGACCTTGTCCTTGGCCAAAACTCGATCATCATGCTCCTCTTCCCACTTCCCTTCCATACTAGTCTTGTCCTCTCAGACAGCTTGGAGTTCATCTTTTAACTCCTTAACCTCTTTACAATACTGGATGTTTCTATCCAATACTGACATAAATAGTGCCTTCATTAACTCCCCCATAGTCAACTCTTCTGTAGGTGCAACCTGGTCAAAGGACATCACGTCCACCTCTTCCTCTAGCATGCCATCAAACACAGACATTTAGTCTAAATTTTTTGAGTCTCCAGACTCGATTACCACCACTTCTGGTTCTACCGCTATGGGATTTGGTAGTATCTATACTCGATTTACTGAATCCTCGCTTACTACATGTATGTCTCTATACATATCATTTTCTCCTGACATCTACAATAAAACAATATAGTTTGATTAGTACACATCAGTAGAATAATAAAAACACATAACATAATATAATGCATTTTTATAGGGTTATTTTCCATCTTTTACTTCTTTATTCTTTCTTAAGGTTATAACTTAAGGTTCTAGTTTCCCCCTTAAGTTTGATAACCTAGGCTTTAATACCAACCTGTAGCGCCCCAAAATCCGGGTTTCTTCCAACCCAACAGATGGTGCTATACTGTACTAACATTCCTACATTCATCCAATTGTAAAGCCTCAAAAGATTGAATATCTCTTCTATATAATAAAAATAATATTTACATTTCCCCAAGTTCTAAACCCATTACAAAAGTTCTTTGTCATAATATCAACTACATTACAACATTAAACCTATACTATTACATAGACAGCTTAACGATCTGCCTTAGCTTTTCCTTTATCCTTATTCGATCCTTCGGGACATTCAGTCTTAGCTGCATTCATATGGTTCAAGCAAGAGTGAGCATAACTAGCTCAGCAGGTATGATAATTTTAATAAACAACATGCTTGACACATAAGAATCGTATATCTTCAATAACTGAACAATAGTTATGAAGTACTATTGATGATTCAAAATAGCACTTCATCTTTCTTTCAAAATGTTTTACAATAATAACAATATTCAGCAAAACATTAACTCCGGTCCAAGACCTTGAGTATTTCATTCTTTCTTTGAAAAGGACAACCCGACACTAAGTCCGTAAGTCTGATATTACTTACGAGCATTTCTAGGTGATCAGCCTATTGTACTCTATGTTGATCAACACAACATTCATTAAACGTATGTACATTTAATTTGTGGCAACCTCACGTGCCTGTCGTATGACGACAAAACTTTTGTTTATCATACTCAGTCTTCTTTTGAAAACCCTATCAAGTAGTTGCCAAAAGATAACAACATTTAATAACAATTGGATAGATTATCAATAATCCGCCAATGCATTTAAGTCTAGCCGAAGAATTGGCTTTAACTTCATCATAACTTAATTCATGCGTAAGGATACATGAATTACAAAACTTGTTCAGAATGAACTGAGACAAGGGTTAGAATACTTTCCTTTAGCGTCTTCTACAGTATAATTACTTTATGTTTGAGTCTTTCAAGTCTGTACAATACATGATCACATAACACCATACATTAGGTAATATATAATCAAGTATTTATATGACTATATCTTACCCTTCATCTCAATCTAATCATATATTAGATTTGTTTACCATCAATTTTGGCTTGTCATCCTACTTGCATTCATATTTGAATAGGTTATTATCAACCTTATGCATTATCCTTAAGGTTTAACAAAGTTTTAACAATGTTACTTCAAGTTTCTTAAGGTGTGTTTACTTTTAAACTAATCACATTCCTTGCTTTGTGTTTGTAAACATTCATCACTATCTTTATTCTAGAGGTCAAGGCCACAAGACTTTCGGTCATATACCTACATCTCGTCTTTATGACGCGCGAGTTAACAGTGGGGATGCCCTGGACTTGGCGTTGTGGCGCGAGTCCTTGTGACAACCCGATATTTTCTATATAAATAAATAATAAATTTTGCGTATAATTTTTTTTTTTTTTTTTATTTTAAGGATGAGGATTTGTACAAGATTATGTGTATATGTATTTATGTGGTAAATAAAAATATATTTATTACATGAATATTTACAAGTAAATTTATTTTAGAATTTTGATTATTATAAAGTATATTCTTATAATAATTAATTTTAAGATAAAATGTTTTTATTAATTATTTTCCATGAATATATAATCATATATTATTTAAATAATATATGAAGTGATTTTAGAATAAATATAATAATTATTTTATTATATGAATTTTTTGTCTGATTATTAAGTTAATTATTTTACCTTAATTATTAAGGTTAAATATGAAAGAATAATCGAGATATGGAATCCAAACCCTAATTTTGGATTATTGTCAAGGTATGAGAATAATAATATAATATTACTTATATTTTGATTTTCGGTCTAATATGAATATATACGGTATGTAAAAGTATTGATAATGGTTGGTCAATTACGATTGTATTTTGACCAAACCCTAGTAAAATGTTAAACCCTAATTTGAGATCCAAATTAGAGTATGCGATTGTTTTATAAATATGTAATATTATTTATGTGTATGTATTAAATGTATTAATTAGGTAAACCCTAATTAAAATTTGAAACCCTAATATTTAGAAAATCCTAATTTTCAATATTAGAAACCCTAATCAGGAAAACCTAAAATGGAGGTTTGATCAGTCAAGAGTTGTGTTACGTTGATTAATAACACGTGTGTTGGACTTTAATTGCTAATTAAAATAAGCGTAATTAGTAAATTAAAACCACAAAACCTAGAACCCTAATTTAATTTCTAGAAACCCTAATTGTATTTCTAGAAACCCTAATTGTATTTCTAGAAACCGTAATGATCGATGTTTTAAACCCTAATTGCTTTATTAGCAAAGTTCGTTATGATTAAGGGTAATAAACCCTAATGTTCATGTAATTACAAACTTAATTAATTAACAAATTTATTTTGCAAAATTTTAGAAACTAAAAGTTATTTAATTTTATTTATTTAATTTTTGTGTGCAAACCCTAAATTAGAAATCCTAGATTTTTGTTTACCCAAATTGGCTCAAACCCTAAACACTAAAATGTCTAAACCCTAAACCCTAAGGTAATTTTCTAGAAATTTAAGGAAATGACAAAAATGCCCTTAAGTGTATAATTGAGGCTAAATTGTAGGTTTTGAAAATAGGTGAAGTTGTTGGCCAACTCCAACCACTCTTTGTGACTCAAATATGCCGACAACAAGCAACATCTCATTTCATACATGCATTATATTTGTCATAAATAGATTTAAGGAGAGAGAAAATCATTTTGTGCACTAAAATTGTCCAACACTCAATCAAGAATTTCTCCCACTAGAACCAACGAAAATATATAGTAAATCGGTCCCTTTATCAAGCCCCACATCTACCATAATCCAATCACAAACAACTTGGAGAGCAAAAATCAAAAATCAAGCGCATAAAGGTATAAAAACCCTAATTTTCAAATCCTTTGATTTGATGTTAATTGTTGAAATTGATTTGTTAAATATGTGTAATAAGGAGTGTATTAATGTTCGGGGTTTTAGATTCATGACCCATAACATCAAAGTGCTCAAAATCAAAGTTTTTCCAACTTTTAAAAAAGCGAAATCTGTTATTTTTAGGCAAATGTCGGGGCCTTATATCTACGTGATTATTTAGTCTTTTTGGGTGTTTGTAAGTTGTTATATGTATTATGTAATATGCTCTTTAAGGTACAAAAAGAATCAAGTTAATATCTGTTATAGATCGGGAGTTATTCATGGTCAAAACCCATTGACCAAAAGCGCTTTCAAGAACACGAACCCGAATTTTTTTAGCAACTTAGTGATCATGTTTGACCGGAACGATCTTGCTCATGTTTTGATGTTAATATGTTATGAAGCTTTATAGTTGTAGTCCTACATTATGTCTACACACACCGGAAGTGATAGATCACAAAAAAGGTTACGATCATCAAGTTATAGGGGTCCAAGTAGGCACCTCGAATTGTTCTTCTTGAAGAACAGATTCGATGACTACTTTGATGGCCAATATCTCCGAGATCTGTTGTTGTTAAGCCATGATGTTTGTTGGTAATTGTAGTGTTACATGAGTACTACAAGATGTATGTGTTAGATCGCTTTAGAAACATTTTGTACATGAAATGTATACATGGTCAAACCACCCTCTAGCACCTTTGATTTATGTTTCGAAATCCTCAAGAACACCTATAGCGACGAGAAAGTGTCGCTATAGCCCTTAATGACAGATTTTATTTATAAATTCGAAAATTAATAAAAAAATTGATAAAAATGATTTTAATTATTAAAAATACAAAATAAATTATTAAAAATTATTTTAATATCCAAAAATTATATTTTAATTATTTTAAATATATTTCATAAATATTTATTATTTTGGAATATTAAAAGTAATTAATTTATTTAATGATAATATTAAATAAATTATTTAAAAATAATTTTAATTCATGAAAAATCATTTAAAATTATATTATGATGACATAAGAAAATATTTTAAGTTATTTTTAATAACTTTTAATATTATTTGATAATTTTCATTAATAAATAAATATTAATGATAATTAAGTTATTTGTTAAATGAATTAAAAATGATTTTATTATATTAAAAATCATTTTAAATAATAAGAAGGTATTTAAAATATTTGAAGTTATAAAATATAACTTTTAATATTTAAAGGTAAATTTCATTAATTAATTATGATTAATGATAATAAAGTTATTTAATAATTATATTAAATAATTTAGTTTAAAAATGATTTTATTATTATAATAATCATTTTAAATAAAAAATAAAGTGTTTAAAGATATTTTAAGTTATAAAATATAACTTTAATATTTAAAGGATAATTTCTTTAATAATTTAATATTAATGATTATTAAATTATTATAAATGATATTAAATTTATTTAATAATTATATTAAATAAATAGTTTAAAAATGGTTTTATTTATTTAAAAATCATTTAAAAAGGGTATTAATGGTTAAAAAATATTTTAAGTTATAATTATTGACTTTTAATATTTGGATAAATAGTTCATTAATATTTAAATATTAATGGTAATTATTTAATAATGATTTTAAATATTTTAAAAATCATTTAAGGGTATTATAAATACTTTAAAAATATTTTGAGTTATTATACATAACTTTAATATTTTTTTGACAATGGTTTCATTAATAGTTTAATACTAATTAAATATTAATGATAATAGAATTATTTAATATTTAAATCATTTAATAATGATTACGATATTTCAAAAATTATGATAAATGATAATAATTATTTAAAAATTATTATAAGGCCATGAAAAATAGTGTGACTAATGTTTAAGTTATCCAAATGGATATTGAACTACGGTTTAGAGTCGTAGACTCGATAATTACCTGAAAAAGCTGTCGGTTTGACCGAAATGTTTGAAATTGATTCTGGACTTAGATAATTTAATTGGATATGTGTTTATTTGTGATTCAATGGTTGTTAAGGTTGTATGACAATGTGATTAGGAAGGTGTTGATGTTTGATTATGAGTCAACGATTGTTAAACATGTGTGATGATGTGAATAGGAATGTCTTTTGCTGCAATAGGCAGTGTTATATGTACGTTATGTTATACTAATCAGTAAAATGATTTGATTAATGATAGGTGATTTCATAAAAGATAAAACTAAGTTGAGAATAGTAAGCGGTAGCGATCGGTGATATCCTAACTTTGCATTTTCTTTATCAATGGATGAATGAGAAGTTCGTAATTATTGATATTATTATGCAGTTATTGTTAAACCTATATTATATATGCCCATTGATTATCAACATGCTAGTATATGATAATTCGGATAAATATATTATGTTCGTTAATTTCTATAAATGATTATACAAGTGTCCCCACTTGGAAAATCATTGTTTTTCATCGCATGTTGATACACCTTTGATATACATATATGTTGAATTATATAAGACCTTTGTTATGAAAACCCGACTGATATGAACATCCCGATAATGGGAAAATTTTGCGCGCCAATGGGACAGAATAACGATAACATCGTTCATGTATACATGTAGTATTGATCAATACGAGGTACAACAAGGCCGATCACCCTCGCGTGCGTAAGTCGTCACTGACGGTTTCTGAGATGAATTTCTGTTTAAACCTTTTGAAAATGAAAAACAATGTTCATGGTATGTCACGAAACCCCATATATATCACGGTCAATACGTAGTTTCAAAAGTTTGAAAGAGGGTTGTTATGAATTATTATTAGTACAGATTACTTCACAACTCTTGACTAGTTGTAGAAGATATTATAAAGAAAACATTTAAATTCTTTCAAATATATATATATATAATACTTCTTTGGGCACTCAAATGCTCATCCTTGCTTAATTTAAATGTTTTTCACTAAGTGTGAAGGACCGAGAAAGTCAAAGTAGAGACAAAGGAAAAGGAAAGCTAACCAAATAAAAATCACAAAAAGTATTTGTAATAGTTTTATTAGATTATGAAGACTATGATATATATATATATATATATATATATATATATTATGACATGTAATGAATGTTTAAAGGTTACGTACTTGGGAGAATGACTCTGATGTATATGTAAACTTAAGTTAAGTTTTATATTATTGTTATTATTATTAGTATTATTCCGCTCATAGAAATGGTATCGTGAAGTATCGAGTTCGAGTTTCAAGTATCCGGATTTGGGGACCTCACAGTCCTTTTCGATTGAGCGTATTGCTATGCACCACTTTCGATGTCTCAATTTTAGTCTCATGACGTGGTATGGTGAAATAGCCTAGAAATTTGGTGCATGCGCTGACTCTGTGCACTAGATAGTTTGGACAGTTTTTCAACTTTGCGAATTTCCCGGGCTCATAACTTCTTTGTTATAAGTCCGAATTGGCTCGTTCAAAAGCCTACGGTTCACAAATTACATACTCTACGCGTTCATGCAAGAATTTTATCTATTTGACTTCGTTTGCTAAAAATTCACCTATTGGTTCATTTTTAACGAAAACGATAAACGTTTCATGAACGTTCGGCTTTCGTTTCTTCGTTCTAAGTCGGAATTGATCATTTTGAGTCCACAACTCTAGAATGCCAAATATGACTTGTCTCAATCGAAAACCAACGTTTCTGAGTTCAAACACAAAATTTGACTTCTATTAGAGAATTTCACGAATTCGGCGATTATCGTCTAATCGTGCAATTTCAAAACAAATCCTCATTACTTATGATTTGTTCATTACTTCAAATGAATTCAATTTATCATATGAACATCTCAACATACTTACTACAACAATCTATTTTCATGTTGGATTTTGACTTATTCTTTCATGAGCTTATAACTTATTAAAGTATAAACTACTTATAGTTTCATTGTTAATAACTTATGAAAGCTAAGGTCTTTTTAATCACCATACTTATATGTTCTCAACATATAATATCATTCATGTATATATGATACATATTCATACAAGTTCTTCACTTTCATACTACTTCTTAAGATAAACTCATATTAAGTTCATATAACCTCTTCATAAGTTCATAACTTATACAAGTGTAAATGAATTATTTCCTACTAATACGGCTTAAGTTCATTGATTACTCATTCTTCTTGCTTCTTAACATCCATGTTCCTTAATGCATACTTTTCTTATCAACCTATCATGGTAGAGATAGAAGATAAATGGAGAAGAAATCTTACCCTTTAAAGTTCATGTAAAAGTAGTCTTCTTCTTCTTACAAATGAAAGTAACTTATTGTGGCTTATTCTCCCTAACACTTAAGCACTTTGTAATATATTGGATTGTTTGAACAAGTAATAAATGGCTAACAAGCTTCCTCTATTTATAGAACTTACAAAGCTAGGGTAGTTTAGTCAAAACACAATCCCACCTCCGTAAGCCACCTCTTTACTATTCATTACTTGCTAATCACAAATCTTATCCTTTGCTTGGTCATTACTCCTAACACTTGGTCATTACACAATAAACTTGGTCACCACATTAAACTTGGTCACCACACATTATCCTTATTAATATGGTTTGCCCCATGGGTCAATCAACCCATTGGATCCTATCTTGGGCTTAGATTAACTTATCCTTTGGGCTTTGCACTAACAAACACTAAATTATTTATTAATACAATAGTTGGGCCTCACCATTTAATTCACTTGGGCTTGTACAAATTCTAACCAATCTTCCAAGTCCATTATCATTGCTCAATACATATACATATCATACATGTATCATTTTAAATATTCTAACTCAGTATAGAAATTTATTATATACGATATTCCATCCTTCATACAAACTTGTATAATACTTCGTATTATACTCATTTTCATTACCTTGTACAATACCTAAGTATCATACAATTATTAACTTCTTACTAATACTTGGCTTTCCTTAATATTCATAAATTAAGTCCGCAAGCGAAATATTACATTTTCCATAACTAGATTATTATTACGTAATCCATCTTACCTTGATATTCTATCATTTCGTATTTCTCGGAAATTCAAAAATAATTCCCGAGCAAATACCGATGAATAGTGTTTTTCGAAAAAATTCTCGAAAAACTTTTATTTTCGTCCTAGAAATTCAAACACTTTAATTCCTTCATGTAGCTAGAATACTACGATATTCCAACATCGTTAGGTTATAGAATGACAACCATATTGATATCACATAAAATATAATTTTATTATTATTTAATTCAATAAAATTATTTTACAATAAAATCCGAATTTCTCGGTCGTTACACAACACAACTCTCAATGTGTAGAATAGTGTGTGCAAAGATGAAGAGAAAGGCTTTATAGAGTGTTAGAAGGCTTACAGTGGGCTGCCAATGCAGACTTCTATGACTCTATATAGATGAATACTCAGCTCCCGCTGGTAAATGTATAGCTATATGTGAGTTAACAGGTGTTTAAAAAGAGCAAGCACTCAATATAAGGTATGTATAAAGAAAATTGGACAGGGCTTCCTCGCCTTTTCTTTTTTTCAAAAATGGCTACCCCAAGCCCTCTATTTATAGAGGGGAAGCCAGTAGTGTACTACAACCGCAGATGAATCACTCTTGTTGCCAAATTTGCCCGGGGGTTCATGGTCCCGTCATCTCAAGCACGTGCACTCGTGCCTTTGTGATGTCCTTCGAACTTACAGAACTTCAATCCGAGCATCCGAACGAGGTATATATGACCTTCTTCGGACTGCTTGCGTCAAGAGTTACGCAATGACATGGATTAGAGGTTGTACGAAGTCAGGAAGAGGGGACCATGCCCATGGTCTTCAAGCTTCAAATTCTATCTGGTGTACTGCCATGCGTAATAGTCACTCGGGATTGGAACTCCCTGGTTCTTGAAGGACATTGTTGTATGTATTTATGAAATGTTGAGACGACGCACAGATGTTGAGGTAGCGAGATGACGTTTGACTCCTCATCGGTGTTATTGCCGATTTGATTTGAAAGCAGACGTTGCTCAGGGTTACATCTAAGATTGGACTGCTGCAAGTGTTGAATGCCACAATGTCATCTGTGAATGCCTGTCTGCCCGGTGTTAGTCTCCGGGTCTACGGTATGACTGCTTCAGTAGGAGGTCTGAGATTGAAGCTGGTTGCATTTGAAACAAGCATTTTAGGGGTTATCGCCGGAACTACAACAGCATTCCTTGGGGTTATCGACGAGGACAAAACTCGGGGTTATCTCCGAGGTTGGAAATGATGTTCCGGTGTGTGTTCCAGAGTTGGAAATGATACTCCCGGTGTGTGTTCCGGGTTTGAGACTGAACTTCTGGCAGTATCTGGAATGGATGTGAGGTGTCTTCCAGGGTTATCTCCGAATGACGATTTTGCCCTCCTGCAATGTTAGTAACAGGTGTGCAGAAAATTTCGAGTGTCTACACACTACTTTCAAACAAAGCACTTAGACCCAATTAAATACACACATACTTCTAATAATTAGGGAATTGAAAAGACACGGTAACCGTGTTTTCACGGAAGTCGGGAGATGCCTAACAACTTTTCCTCGCTTAAGCAAGCCTCCGAACTCTATGAATCTCAGTTTCCAAGGACTGTTAAATAGAGTCTAATAATTTGGCTTTTTTGCAATACTTTTCATAACTCGGTTGAGTTGGTACAAACATTTCATTCTTACCAACTGGCAGCTTTGTAAAATCAATATTTTCAAATCGTCGACATTTTATGTCGGACTCTTTTATTAATTTTTCCCTTTTAACAAGATTCGAACCACGTAAAAAACATAAAGGGTAAAAATATTTAAAAAAGGAATTCTAGAAAAAAAAATTCCGACCTCGACATGCACCCATGTTTCTTTTCAAACGTACTATTGTCTTTTGAAATTTAATTCACCCCACTAAATACCCACCAAATATGTACTACTGAGCCTGTTTTGATTTGCAAATTATTTTAATCATGTTATGGGATTAATCCGTTAATATAAGCTTCTTGTACCTTGTTTGTTCCATTCTCAGGCCATGAGATAATGAAGATGAGAACATTAGAAGCATTATTAACTAATTATCTATATTTAGAATTTTCGTATTTAAGCATATAATAATTCATTAGGTTCTATTTAGCTTTTGTTTATGCAAAATATTATAAGTTTGTGTGTGTTATCAAAGTGGTATTTAATATTGTGTGATGTTAAATTGTTAATTTAAATTGCATAAAATTTTATTGTTTCAATTAGTTTTGGAACTAAAATTGTACTAAATAAAATTGCACCGCACGGTTTAAACCGTACCACATCAATCATAAATGATTTCATGTGCAGTTTTAGATTTTTCAAACCACACCTAAACGATTTTATATGTGATTTGGATTTTAAACCGCACCCTAACTAATAACATGATGGTCAGCTGGATAATTTTGCAACCAAATAATTCCCAAGCTTATTGTGGTACAGTGAACAACCAGCAATCCTCACTAGTCACTTCCATACAACAGTTGTAAAATTATATGCATTTCAAATACGTTAATGATTCATCAAATGAGAATCAATTCTATACAAACTACCTGAAAATTAGTGTTTTTAGATCATTTAATAACAATCTAACAACTAAACGTATAAATAAATCAAATAGAGCCAAATATTAAATTGTTCAAATTTAATTCATAAAATTTATCGAGGATTTGATTGAAACTCATTTAGCTATCGAGTCGAACACGATCTCGAACGAATCCGAACAGTTTAAATTTTTTGAACGAATATGATGCGAATAAAATAAAAAATTACAATTTAAAAAAATTCGAAAAATTTATCAACTTTTAAAATTTGATCATATTTAAATCATTTATACATCAAGTTAAGCTCGAATCGATCTTTTATTCGAGCGAGTACAAATCGAACCCGAATTATTTTACAGCCTTACTGACAACTATGTATTTTTAGAAAAAATCAGTAAGTTTTAATTGTGTTGTCAAGCAAAATTTATGTATTTATTGTTAACACGGTCAAAACTACTTGATTTGCTCTCAAAATAAACCATTGGCAGGTTCGGATGGTGTAAATTACTACTTTATAGACCGTCCTTTATAAAATTTATTCTCCTATAGATTGCCTTTGATAACTCCACATACTTGCGAAGATAATCTCATTTTTCACTTTTTCTTGGAGGGAGTCCTCCTAGATTGCTTAAGGTGTCCTTTCCATGTCTCAGTGAACAAATTTTTGTATTTCTCCAATACCTTGTCCTTCTCTTCAGGTAAGCCTAACATCTCGTACGAATCAGCAACTTTCCGTAAAACTGATTTTTCACGTGGCTTGCGATCAAAAGCTTTCATGCCCTTAAAAAGCTTTACAAGATCCTCCAGCATGTCATTTCTATGATATACAGATATCATAAGCTTACATAACTGCCAAGGCACTGAATGTAAATCCCGACCAACTTTCTTCACCCAAATCTCGTGTGCTTCTCCAGCTCTGTTGTCCATATCTAACGCTCGTATTAACTGCCCATATGTACCCATTGTGGTTCCCTGCCCCTTGCTTAGCATCCATTTAATTACCTGAACAATCTTGTGCCATTCTTGCATTTTCTCGAGGGTTAGTATAGCCCTCTTTATTGGCCCAATAGGGAAGTTCCGTTCCCATGCAACCCAGGCATCAAGTGCCCCATAAACAGCTTCTTTATTGTCCTTGAGGTCAAGAAGTGTGTTCACCAGAATGTTGATCTTATCTTTTCTAGGAACATTTTCTCCTGTGTAGTTCTTAGCATCCTTTTTTGAATACTGAGACATAATCAGACTGTCTGACCGATCCTCATCTGATGACTTTCTGCTTGCGTTACGTTGATTGGGACTTCTAACTTGGACCATTGTACTGTAACTGTAACTCGGGGTTTGAGCTCTAACCATTTCAAGTCGACTGATTTGTCTTATCAATTTAGCCATTGCCGCTGATCTCCACATCGCATTCAACCTTGTGGAAGTGTTATGAAATCTACAGTTTTGATGTTACAATGAAGTTGAGGAACTTGATCCTGAAAAAGAATGTTCAGGATTTAGCATATGGAGACAAATATATATATATATATATATATATATATATATATAGTTAGTTAGTTAGTTAGTTAGTTAGTTAGTTAGAAGAATTTTTCTGCAACAATCATTTGAATGTGCAAGAAAGAATTTGCAGAACATTTCAAGTATAAATGCTCTTTTGTTAAAAAATATATATTAAAATGACCATTTGAATACCTGTAATTGGAATTTTGGAACTCAAAGTTCCATTAGAAACTTCAATTATATAAATCCCATTGCAATAATCTGGCAAAAGCAATTTCTGAGCATATTAAACCGGTCGTAATTACTGCAAAAATATATGTAGTTTAATTCATCATGTCCAATACTACAGTGCTATGAAACCAATCTGGTGATTTGTGATCAATGTTTTAATATATAAATTTGATTTGGCAGAGCATTGTTATTCCTATTATCTACAAATATAAAGGCATAGAATTGTAACCTTTTATCTTATTTAAATGGTTTTTATTAAAACCAGAAAGTATATAATGTGGATCAGGAACCTCACCTATTCTAAAACCTTTGTGACACCATACTATTTATTCAACTAAAAACAACAACTTAGTTTATTGTGGTAACTAATTTTTAATTATACATTCTGCCTACTAGCCATAATATTAGCCTGGTTTTAATTATAATGTTATAAAAGGTTCAAATGAACTGAATCTATTCTCCATCCTATAATTTGGTATTAATTAATGTTAACCTCTAAAATTTCTAGAATCAATCGTAAAAAATTTCTAATTACTCAAAAAACATGTAGTTATTTAACTTTGTTTAGGCAACTTATCATCATATGTTGAATTTTTGGTATCCAAATGGGGCAGCCATGGAGGGTCCGACCCATTTGGTTTATTAGTCAGCTTATGAGATTGACTAAATATTTACGTAACTGAGAGTTGGAGAGATTGTAGAGAAGTGGTTCAACTACTTCTGCCTATAAGACTCATCTCCTCTCCTCAGTTGTATTACGATTAATTAGTTAGCCCAAAACCCTAGAAACTTATATCAGTAACTGTAAGGACGGACAATTTTACATGATTATATATGTATATTTTTACGAATAATATTTTTTTTATATTATTACTTTAAGCTTACGAGTGAATATGTATTATATGATTTGAATTAAATAAGTTAGTCAATTTATTTTATTTTTTTTTAAGTTGACTAAGAGATGTAAAAGAAGCCAAGAGGATTAAATAATCAAATTGATTGAATAAAAGTAAGACAAGCTTATGTATAAATTAACATAGCTTAAATATTGGCCTTGAATAGTAAATGAAAAGAGTAGTGATCATTAAGTGATTAATTGATATGATTTATATAGAGTAATTATATGAATGTATAATAATTCATCAAGCCAGTTAAGGCCAATTGAATTAGTGAATTAGTGAAATAAAAAGAAAAGCCAAGAAATAAGTATATTAAATTACTTATCAATGTATTGAATAGTTTGTGACATATTGAATAAATATGTGATTAAATGGATATAATAAATATTTATCAATGATGATAAATATGTTATGACTTACGTAAAAAATGTATGTGAGTAAATAAAATATATGTTATAAATATGTGTATATATTTATTTTTTATATAAATAGAATTAAAAAGAAAGTCTTATAATCTAATTATACATTAGGTATGGAAATTAAATAACCTAATGGTTATAGTATGGAAGAATTTTAGTATTTAAAATATATACTAACCTAAGAGATTATTTTTTATTATCTCAATTTATTATTTATTTTAAACTTAATTAAAGAAAGTCTAATTAGGTTATAAAATTAAAAGGTACATGAGTAATTATTTAAATTCTGAATGGGTGAAATAGAAACCCTAATTTAAATAATTAGGATAAGATAAAATTTAGGTATTAGACCATGCTATTTTACATGACCCAAACAATTTATTTAGAAAGCCCAAACAATTTAATTGGGAGCCCAAAACTTAGCCCAACTTGGGAAGGACTTTTTAATCATTATACTAAGCAAATTTGGCAATTAAAATAAATTAAAAATGGATAGAAATTGAGGAGAGATGGGCGGCACATAGAGGGAGTAATAGCACATGTGGTTAATTCATTCTCTCCAAAGTTGTTCAACAACTCTTACCTAATACCACTTATATGTCACCATTTGATTGTGCTACTTTGCTTACCAAGTTTACAAGTTAGATGTAAGAGATAAGTAAAGGAGAGAAGTTGGGAGAAAAATGTGTATATAGAATATGTAAGTATACATATTTGCTAGCTTTTATAAAACCCCCATCTCATTAGTTATTAAAAAGTATCTTCATTTCTCTTTCATCTCCACCAAAAAGCAAGCTAAAGAAAGAAAATAAAGAGAGAGAATCCAAGAGGATTTCGGCAGCCACTTAGGGGGAGATAAGAGAGGAGAGTTTGATTTTTTTTAAGCTCATAACTCTTGGAAGGAAGAAGGAAATCATCCACATTTATCAAAGGTATAAAAACCTATCAATAAATTAGTTTATTCCTTTTATTTAATTTGTTTTGATGAAATCAACAAGTTATGTTCATAAACTCTAAAACTCTTGATCCACATGGTAATGAGTATTTTATGTTTAGATCTAACCATTTTTGGTGTAAAGTTTGATCAAAAGAAAGAAAATAAAATTTTGTTTTTCAAGCTTAGAAAACCCTAACTTTTTATTACTTTGAAAGTCTACCATTTAAGATCTACACCTTTTTGCGATCCGTCAAAGAGGGGTGATAGATATGTAAGTTGGTTTTTAAACCCAAGTGGAAGCACTCAAAAATATTGATTTTTCAAGCCATGGTGGCTGTTTTGGTCAGAACAGTTCAGCTTGTGAAGAAAAAGGAAAATGGTTGTTCCTGGCCAATTTCTTGCAAGGGCAGTTTCGTCCGTTTAATTTGTTCTAAAAATTCTAGAAAAATTTGGTATAATAATATGATGAGTTAACCGAGTCCAGTAAAAAGGTGTTGATTTTTGGATGTGTAGAATGAAAGTTATGAATTTTACAAGAAAGGATTATTTTAAAAGTAAACGAAAATAACTCTATGGTTAACTCAAAAAATTGTAAAATTTTGACTGTGAGTAGATGCATATAATAGGAGCATACCCTAAAAATTTCATAATTTTTGGACAAAATTTCGATTTATGAAAAATATTGTAAGATCCGACTGTTTTGGGCAATTTAAAAGTAGTAAATGAAATTGGAAAATTCCAGAAAAAAATATATGTTCATTAGACTATCATACTCTGATATTTCCCAGAAAAGAAAATTTTTTGAAGTTGTTTTGGTATTTTTCATGTAAATGATTGAGTTATGAATAAATGGATAAAATAAGTTATGTAATGTTAAAAATAGTGAAAATGTGATTTTATGACTTAAAGACCCTTAAAATGATGTGTCCAGATTTTGAGGGTATTTTGGTCATTTTTGATAAAATGTTGTGTATTGCATTTTATGATTATTAAAAAAATAAATTAGTAAAGAGTAAACAATTAGAATAAATTGTTTATTAGTTTAATAAATGATTAAAATATTATTAAGAGTTAATAATATTAGATTAAGATATTATTAAATGATTAATAATATTAGATTAAAGTTAAATTAAAATATTATTTGATTAATAATATTAGATAATGATTTAAAATATTATTAAATGATTAATAATATTAGATTAAAGTTATATTAAAATATTATTAAATGATTAATAATATTATATAATGATTTAAAATATTATTAAATGATTAATAATATTAGATTAAAGTTAAATTAAAATATTATTAAATGATTAATAATATTAGATTAAAATATTATTAAATGATTAATAAATATTAGTTAAGGATTAAAATTAAAAATTTATTAAATGATTAATAATACTTGTGAATGAATAAAATATTATCAAGTCGTTAATAATATTGAAAAAGGAAAAAATATTATTAAGTGATTAATAATGTTAAGAAGTGATGAAATATTATTTGATATTAAATAGGAGTTTAAGATGATGGTAATATGATAGAATATTATCAAAGGATGATAATATTACTAATGATTTATGGTAATATCAAATGTTAGATAAAATATTATAGAATAATGCTATTATGAGTAAGATATGTGATGCTAATTGAGAGATCGATCTTATTAATGATAGGTCTTTCATAAGAAGTTATATTAAATTGCCTAGCAGTAGTCATCAACCGAGGCAAGTTTCCCTAACTCAAACTTGAGTATTTATTTTCAAAGCATGTTAGTCAATAATTATTATTGAATATTCCACATCCAATGATTATTATTGAATATTCACATTTATTGCAAGTTCTCTAACTCAAACTTGAGTTATTATGTTTCAAGTATGCTAGTGGATTAATTATTGACAATTATTCCACATATATGATTATTGATATTCGCACCTAGTACAAGTTTATTGAACTTTCTTATATATTATCCTGTACAAAGTATTACCTTGTGCAACTTTATTTCTCTTGTATATACCTTATGATATGCGAGTTCCTTAATTTACTTTGATTGCCTAACCTTGTACAATTGATTATTGTGTTCAAGTTCATATGTTCATTTAGCCTTGTTCTTATGACTATTCCACGAAGTTTGAAAATTCTAAATTTATTTGACGTTTATACGATTGATTAAATCTTAAAACTTATACGAATCTTTTATATTTGTACAAGTGTTCAAGCTATCTTTAAAAATCAATTATACCTGAATTATTTAAGTACTACGTCGATGCCATTTGTTTCGGCTAAACTAATATTTGATGAAGCGTTCTATTATTTGTAAACCAATTTGTTATTGAAGATCGATGCCATTTGTTTCGGCTAGACTAATATTTGATAAGGCGTTCTATTATTTGTGAACCAATTTGTTATTAAAGATTGATGTCATTTGTTTCGGCTAGACTAATATTTGATGAAGCGTTCTATTACTTGTGAACTGATTTATTGAAAGATTATATCATTCATTTCGACTACATCAATATTGATATTATATGTTGAAATCATAGCATTTCTTTAAAATCAATCCAAACCATATTATTGTGGTACGAACTCATGATGTGAGACTAAGATGAACAACCCTTATAAAAACAAGGGGAACTTTATTGTCAGAAAACGACACGCAGAAATTAACTGATGTACTTGCACATGTGAACGACACATGTGAGTATTATGCATAATATCAAGTACAAGGGACTGATGTACAAGGGAGACACATGTGAGTATTATGCATAATATCGAGTACAATAAGGTTGATCCCCTTATGTACTTGCAGAGAAGTATGATCTAATCTTTATGGTTACCTTATACTTTTGAGAGATTCAATCAGTAAATGAACTGATAATCTCTCGAGAAGTTCTAGATCCATTTGTGATCACTCAACATGAAATCTGGGGAATAACCCTATTTATTTAATATTGTTGCAGTATTGCTAATTCTTCATAATCAACTTGATATTGTTGAAACTTCGAAAGAATTTAACTCTTTCATTCTTGATATGTTATTCAGTATAAAATTTTAAAAAATCCTTAATTTGGAAATGATTCATTGTTTCAGCTACCTCACAATTTTTTAATATTGTTGAAGTTCTAAAGAGTTAAAACTCTTCTAATCATGATATATCGTTTTTGTATTTAAACTTGCTGAGAGAAATAGTTGCTCACCCTTGCTATATCATGATAATATTTCAGTTAAGCTCGAATGTTCGAAGAAGGACAAAGGCAAAGAGAAGGCGACCAAATAGTGTCTTTTATGTAATAATGTTATGATATACAATGATAAAAACTTTTTGTATTATTAAGTCATGTAATGTTAAGGTTAGTGAAACATGGGATAATGTTATATTTTTGTATTAAGGTATGTAAGGAATAATGTAATTCATAATGAATGAGTAGTTAGATGAGATGTGTATGTTGTATAGTGAGCACCGAATACGATGTCACAGTAACCTCTCCCAATACAGATCTAAACCTAACTATTACGAATCGTGGATTTGAGCTCCATTTTCGTATCGTAGTTTGGAGACGTCGTTGGGTTGCAGAGGACAATCAATTGCAGAAAGCTTATATCTCGCTTCAAGAGGTACAATCTAATTTTCGTTTTTGTGTAAATATGTCTCTACATGGATCATATTATTCCTTCATCATAGATAATTAATTCATCATAAAGTATGTAATGTCAGGTAGTATTTACTCAAACCCAGTTATTTCTGTGTGTTTAAAGATATGAAATCTATTCTTGAAGCAAAACTCTAAAATAGTTTTTGAATTTATAAACCATTGACTACTTAAAAAGTAAATAATTTGTGAGAAAGTTTGAGCATCTACTCAAATAATGTATGCAACACAAGTAATGCACAAGGAACAACAGTTAAATAATTATACGATATCATTCATAAGTAATCCATTTCATTGTTAAAGATGCAGATAATAATAGTAAGGCAGAAACTAGAATGGCAATGCAATCAACCTGCAGTTACCAATAAACAGAATGACATGTCATAATTGACATAAAACAAACTCGAAGAAAAAATACTTGGTAATACATTGAAACACATTTTGGGAAAAAGAAACAATCGGAACCTGAGAAACATCTAGAACAACATAAATATAAATATATATATATAGGTAATCTAAGGAATGCCTTAGCCAAGATTGGCTAAGGCTACTTAACAAAATGACATACTTTTGTATAAAAATTATAATTAAAGATTTCTTTATATGAAACCCAAAAAATGAAAAACTTAACCTTGGGGGTAAAACTACGTCGTTTTACTAAGGTTTTACAAAGTAGCCTTAGTCAAGCTTGGCTAGGGTATGCCTTAGATTACCATTTCCCATATATATATGTGTGTGTGCGCGCTCGCGCATACATAATATATTCATGTATATTTTTAATAATTTCAAAATATTCTGCTCTTTTCTAATCAAACAAGAGAAATTTTATCCAATGCAAGTAAAAAACTTCAAATCAAATAGTAGAACATAAAAATTTGGATCAAAAAAAATAGTTTCACATCCTTTAATATATTCAATAGATACATTGTCTGATCTAAACAAAATATGCATTGAGAAATGTGAATGGAATGAAATTGGATGAAAGATGACCTTGTTTCTCTAATCCGAAAATGAGTTCCATTTGATTTAAACTTGCAGTACTACAAACCTTTGTTTCTCAAATATGAAAGCTGACATTAAGGAAGATAAGTTGTTCATTTTAACTCTTCTTTTCTTTTCATGAGAGCATCATGCTGGCTTATCAAAACAGACTCTCAACTCGATAGATCCCTAAATCTGGGGTTTTTAGCATTGGCAGAAGTTTAAGAACAAGGTAAACAATCAACCCTCTCTATCGTGCCAAATACAACCTCAATTCTATGAATTTCTTAGGTTGTTTAAAAGCTCAAATTACAACTAAGGAAACCTAAAAGCAATAGAGCCAGGGGCGAAGCTTTTTGGTCTTTGAGGGGCAAGATTTTTCCTCTTGAACATTGAAAAAAACAAACAAATTACCATTGTCACAATTATCAATCAAGTTTAATAAAATACTAAAGGCCCCCCTCGTAGTTTTGAACATTTTCACATAAATAATAACTTTTCTCCTCTTAATCAGTGAAATGTTCTAGCAGAATCACGATAATCAACTAGTTTATCAACTAATTACTAGTTCAAAATGTATGTTTCAATGTGATATAATGTGTCTATGAATTACAATCATACACAAAGTAAACATGTATAAAGGCATAATATTGTTGATTATTAATCATTTATGCTATAAATTACAGAATACAAAATTCATACACGTGTTTGTATGGGAATGTATATATAAAGAAAGATATTGCAGTGAGCGAGATGAGTAAATTTAGGGGCGAGTATTACCGGAGATAGGAGAACATCCTGCCGGAAGGTTGCCGTATAATAGAGGGAGAGATCAAGTCACCGGAGCTCCGACAGGCTATGTCGGGAGATGAATTACTTCAGCTACAGGGGTTTAGGGTTTATTAGGGACGGAGAGAATATCTTGTAAGAGAAAAAGACGTTTTATATGATTATAGCCTCCAAGTTTGAACATAAATAAATTTTGCACCCTATGGTTCAAAATGTAATATTTTACACTTTATAGTGTAGACTTGGTAACCTGACGTAAGTTCAAACACATTTAAAAAATTTTATTTTGTCTACTAATAGTTAATTTCAAACGCAAATTATTTAGTTCATAAATACAATATTTGGAGCTTAAACATAACATATTAAAATTAATATCTTACACTTACAGCAGATGCAAACGATAGTCGAACAAACCCATAATGTTTGCATTGAACCCAACCTAACGGTCATTAGCAGCCCTATTTGATTCTAGATAAGGTTTGTAATAAGAGAAAATAATTCGGTTTCGATTCGTACTCACTCGATTAAAAGTTTGATTTGAGCTTGACTCGAAATATAAATAATTCAAATATGAGCAAATTTTAACGTTCGATTGTGACGCCCCTAAAATAGGTATACATCACCTATTTTTGAGTCGCCAAATACATGGTACAGAATTCAAATACAAACTTAATTTATACAACTGTTAAGTGTCGTGCAGAATACGACAAAACATAAGCTGAGTTTTAATACAAATATTGTCTCCTAGACAATATCCAAACTCAAATAAGTGCTCATTACAATTATTATCACACTATTTTATAGAATAGTGAGAACTAATATAGCAATCATCTTGGACCATCACTCCATTCCCTAACTAGTCCCAGCTATATTCTCCTTTCCTGAAGAGAACAATGAAAGAAAAGGGTGAGCTCAACTATCCTAGTAAGAAATATTATGACTAAGATAATGCTGAATAAATTATCGTTAGCCTTCAACACTGTTAAATTGATATAATACAATAGACAACAAGTTTAACTGCAGCGGAACAAACAATCCATTAGAAGAGTCAAGTAGAGCATGATATCTACTATCTTCTATAATTTAAAAGTTTATCATCAATTTTATCGCTGAGACTTAGCTTAATAAATAATTCACATCACTTAATTATCCATGCACTATGGGTCAAGGATATTCATTAGTATCACATCCACGAATTATCCATGCACTACGGGCCAAGGATAATCGAGTTATCACTAATGATCATGATCATGCCAAACAACAATTCATCTTTGCACCCTTAGCCAAAGAGAATGCATGGTGAACCAACAACTATCCATCAATGTACTATGGGTCAATGAGGACTTTTATCACATTATTTGTAATATTTCAGGTCATGATTATACCGAATAATCACTGGTCATAATCATACCAATCAACAGTCCATCTTTGCACTACGGGCTAAAGATGACTTTCATCACAATATAAGCATGAGGATGATGCCAATGATATAAGCCTCAATCAAATGAAATCAATGATAATATTAAAGACTTTAAATTTATCCAGAGTTTAAAAATATCTAAATTGTCAACATATAACTGCTTTGTGGAGTAAAATTCATGAATAATATTGTATCAAAAATGATTCGGACATAAAAGAAATCAATTTTTGTCATGAATAGTACCCCGGGTGAATAGTACCAGAGTGAATAGTACTTCGTGAATAGTACCGTACGTATGAATAGTACCGTACATATGAATAATATCGTAGGTATGAATAGTGTCGTATAAATGAATAGTACCCATGAATAGTACTCCAGTATGAAAAGCTTAAAAATGAACAAGAATGTTCAGAAAAATATTCTTGTGAAACGATACTAGATGAAGCGCAGATTTCAAGGATATTCTACTAATTTTAAGGAGTATAGAAGCAATACTTAACAAAATGAGTGTAGAATTCAGAATCTGAAGCGAAATAATATTATTTACATACTACAGAGTATGGAAGAAATATTATTTCTTACGAATATTGAACAAAAATAATATCCCTTGCAACTGTTGAACGAAAATAATATTCCTTATGAATATTGAACGAAGATAATATTCCTTACGAATATTGAACGAAAATAAAATTCCTTACGAATACGAAAAAATAATATCGTAAACGAATATAAAATAAATAATACCCCTTACCTCAAAAAGAGAGCAATTCTGACTGGTATAGCGGATATATTCTTGAAGAAAACTTTTACTATTTTTTACACTCAAAACTTACTTAAACTCAAAAGAAATACGCTCAATATTATAGAAGAAGAATTCTCTGATTCTGATGTGATTTTCTTTTCTAAACTAAGCATCCTATTTATAAGAGAATGGAAGGATGCTATTTAAAAAAAATATCACGGATGCACAGGGAAAAATTCACGAACGATAGAAAAATTCGTCTAATTTTTTTAATTTTTACTATGCAATTACTATGCAGACACTATACAAATACTATGCATAATAAAATATAATATATTTTATTTTTTATAAAAAAACAAAACTTATAATATATATATATAATAACAATAATCATTCTCCCTCCCTTATTCCACTCATAAACCCCCCCTTCTTGACAAACATTTTGTGTGTATATATATAATACTTATATATATATATATACTACTTATATATATATATATATATATATTCTCCCAACTATTTTGAAAAAATGGGTAAGTGGGGGGTCCAAATAATACGCCAAACTTACAACAAATACTTCATAAAATCAACTCTATTTATCTCAATCCACATGGCTTCTCAAAAAATATTTTTAATAACATTCATCATTAATATTATAACTCACAATATTAACAACCAGATCATTCTCAGGAAAGAGGAGGCTTTCCGATAAGGATTTCTCCCCATTGACGAGCAATTTGGTGACCAAACCCCTTTTCTCGATAGAACTTTCTAGACATCATCAATAATGCAAATAATAATATGAATAACTATGTTGTCTCAATTATTAATTTAATAATATAAAATATTGTGACAATAATTAAATCAATAACATGGGATACTATGTAGCAATTATTGTGACAATAATTGAATAAAACTAAGTGACTTCTCACGTAAGCATCAATTATCAATACCGTGTGTTACTATGCAACCATGCGTATTACTGTACTTTTATCACCGGGTATTTCAACAGTTAACGGTAAAACTTTCGTCGTTATTTTTATAAAATGATATTTCTGTTGTTTTCTAACTCCGACAGTAATTTCATTATGGGGTCCATCAATGATTGTGTCGTCGTACGAATATTCTCTGATAAAATGAATATTCCCCGACCAATCGAATATTTTATAACAACTTGCTTACTTTGCAAATTTTATAAATATTACCCATAACTATAACATTATATCAAATCCACACCTTATTATTCAAAAATAATATTTCAAGAAAATCAAATCTATATTCATAAAATTTGGGGTCTTACAACCTCCCCTTCTTATGAAATTTTATCCTCGAAATTGATGTACATACCTGGTTTGCCGAAGAGGTGAGGATACCTTTTTTTATTTCAGATTCTAACTCTTGAAGTATAACCTTTAAGCGTAGAATATGTTCCTTCTTATCCAAGATTTTAACAGGTATCTCCTCATATGTTAAATCTTCTGCTATCTCATCTAGTTCTAATTTAATAATGTGGTTCGTGTCATCCACATATTTACGTAACATTGATACGTGAAAAACGTTATTAACATGCGACATACTTGGTGGTAAAACGAGTCTATAGGCCACAGTTCCTACTCGATCAAGGATTTCAAATAGATTAATAAAATCGAGGGTTGAGATTTCCTCTCTTCGTCGATTCTTGCTTCTAGAATAACGCCTTCTTGCACCTTCTTCTTCATATTATCAGCTCTCAATCTGTAGCTTGAGCGGCTTTAATTTTATCGATTAAAGTCAATTTTAATCGTATATTCGCTATCTTCACGTAGGTTCCTAGTCTCTAACTCTATCTCCATCTTTTGTACGTCGTACGAAATGGGTCTTTGTGTTAACAACATCGCACTCATAACCGCATATGATCTTTTACTCAATGCGTCAGCTATCACGTTCGCTTTTCCAAGATAATATTGAATGATATTATCGTAATCTTTCAACAACTCGAGCCAACGTCTTTGGCACATATTACGTTCGTTCTGGGTGAAGAAAATTTTGAGGGTTTTGTACCAGGTTCAAGGTCGATACAAAGTTCGATTTCATGCTCTAAGGGTAAGCTAGGAAGTTCTTCGGCGAATACGTCAGGAAATTTGTAGACACTCGAATTTTTATGCATACCTATTACTAACGTTACAGGAGGGCAGATTCGTCTTTCGAAGATAACCCTGGAAGACAGCTCACATCCATTCCGGATACAACCGGAAGTTCAGTCTCAATCCCGGAACACACACCGGGAGTATCATTTCTAACCTCGGAGATAACCCCGAGTTTTGTCCTTCTAAATAACCCCAAGGAATGTTGTTGTAGTTCCGACGATAACTCTGGAAATGTTTGTTTCAAATGCAATCAGCATCAATCTCAGACCTCCTGCCGAGGCACTCATTCCTCAGACCCAGAGCTAACACTGGGAATACAGGCACACTTACAGATGACCTTGCGGCATTCAAACACTTGCAGCAATCCAATCTCAAATGTAACCCTGAGCAACGTCTGCATTCAACTCAAATCGGTGATAACCCTGATGAGGAGTCAAACGTCATCTTGCCACCTCAACACCAGCGCGTCGTCTCAACACTTCATACATACATACATACATACATAAATATATACATACAACAATGTCCTACAAGAACCAAGGAGTTCCAATCCCGAGTGACTATTACACGTGGCAACACACCGAATAGAATTTGAAGCTTGAAGACCATGGGCATGGTCCCCTCTTCCTGACTTCTTACAACCTCTAATCCCATGTCATTGCGTAACTCTCGACACAAGCGGTTCGAAGAAGGTCTTATATACCTCGTTCGGATGCTCGGATTGAAGTTCTGCAAGTTCGAGCGGACATTACAATGCACGAGTGCACGTACTTTGATACGACAGGACCCGCAGAGCCCGGGGCACCCCAGGTAGCCGCAGGTACATTTGCGGCTCCCGCAGGTACACTTGCGGCCACCAACTCTATAAATATAGAGCTTGGGGTGGCCATTTTAAAAAAGAAAAAGGCAAGGAAGCCCTGTCAAATTTGCTCTGTACACACCCCATATTGAGTGTTTCCTCATTTTAAACCCCTGTTAGCTCACATATAGCTATCTTTTTACCGGCGGGAGCTGAGTGTTTATCCATTCAGAGTCAAAGAAGCCTACATTGGCAGCCACTGTAAGCCTTTTCACACTCTATAAAGCCTTTCTCTTCATCTTTGCACACACTATTCTACACATTGAGAGTCATGTTATCATATATGCATCGCCTTGGGACTTGATTCAAGTGGTTTTCATTTATGTCCGTATATATATACTTATATATGTATATATTTTATATATGGACTAACATTATCGAGTTATGCCTCGATTGAGCCTAGACTTATGTCTGGAGCGTTTATTTGCTTTTATATATATATATATACTTATATATATAAATTGTTGTCAAACTCTGTCCGATGAGCCTGAATTTTACATCTGGAGCGTTTACTTGCTTATATATATATATACTTATATATATAATTGTTATCAAACATATCTAATGAGCCTGGATTTTACATCCGGAGCGTTTATTACTTACTTATATATATATATATTTACATTTCTGTCAGGCCTGGAGTTTACTTCGAGGCCTTTTACTTCTTTATTTACATTTAGTCCCGCCTGGAGTTTACTTCATGGCGGTTGATCGCATTTACTGCTTTATTTACATTTCTGATCCCCCATGGAGTTGCTTCGTGGTGGTTGATCATGTCCATATATATATATATATATTAACCACTTTTATATATTTACATTTTCGATCCCCCATGGAGTTGCTTCGTGGTGGTTGATCATATCGATATATATATTTCTGACTTTTTATATATATAAGCGCTTCATCGCTTTTCATACAAACTACGGTATCATGTGAGCCTAGGAATCATGTGATCACAAATTCAGTCTACTGAATCTAGATTCGGTTCCCGTGATGGACATTTTCAGCTGTAAGGAGCTTGTACATTATTTATAGTGTACGAATTTCCTTAGATGACTATCATGCCCATGAAGAGTTCGGCATTGCTGTATATTATTTTCTCGAAGATGCCTCGCATCTCGAAAATAAAAGCAAACAAGCCGAACATTTAACAATAAAATGGAAGTATGAAAATGTCTCAATTCTTATTGAGCAAAGGGTTTGAAAAACCTATTTTACAAAACTTGATTGCTATATTCTGTTTAAAACTGAATTTTTTTATAAATTCAAACCCTTTGTATATAGGTGCGAACGAGGCCTCGCACTACTTTCAAATAATTGCACATTGATCCACACACACACACACATTCATATAATAGTTTCTTTGAAAAGTGGCGGTCACCGTGGCAACACGGATGTCGGGGGGTGCCTAACACCTTCCCTCCGTATAATCAAGCCCCCGGACCCAAATGAATCTCGGTTTCACAGACCCGTTTAGCAGTGTGACATCACTGGGTCAATGTGCAAACCTTTTTCGATTGCGTTGGTGCAACCAGTTAAAAACACCAACTGGTGACTCTTACAGTCAAATCGTCGCCATTATACATGTCGGACCTTTTTCACTTGTTTTTCAAACAAATCTCACATAACAATGAGAACACCAAAGTACAAGTAACGAAAAGGGACAACTAAAAATCCCGACGTCGACAGGTGGCGACTCTGCTGGGGACTCCAATAAGAGGGCTTAAGTCACTATTACAAGCTTTTCAAAACTATTATATGATTGTTTGTGAATGTTGCATTTATATTTATGATGAATATGTACGAATGCATTTTACTTACTACACTGCTAAATATCTATCTGTGATATTAGTGCTTTGCACATGTCATCATTTTCATAAACGTTGAGACACGTTGTATGTGAATGTATGTTGTGTGGTTCCTCCACCAGGAGGCTATTCTGTCGGTGTTTGATTACTGGACTCGTAGGGAGACTAATTCCAACGAGGCTCAAGAAAGGCACCACCCAAATTCGCTCTAGTTGAAAGACCGGATTAACTTCCCGTCAAGTAGATTGCGATGATCTAGGAACCTTCATGCCAAAAAGCCGCGAGAGAACCCTAAGATAGGTCAACCTCTGATAATCCAAACGTGGAGGAAAGTCTCTTCATGCTTTCCATTTTCAATTACTTGTAAAAGCATTTACTTGTAATTTTATTCCATGTTCATCCATATGTAATGGAAAATATGAAGAATATCTGTGCATACATAACATGTTATCAATTAATGCCCGTTTTTACAGGACAATATTCCTAAAATGGGCACATTATGATAGCATTTACATTATCCCTAAGACTAAACTACATAAGTCTTTTGTAGGGAAATCATTGGGCCTGTTACCCGCTCAAAATCTAAAAAGGCCACGAGCCTACAGCCAATCATGTCTTCTTCTGACCAATCTAATCCTATTTCTCGAGAAAAATTTGACGGATTAAGTAAACAAATTACAGACTTGGCTGTTCTGCTGAAAGAATTGCATCAGTCCACTCAAGGTACAAAGATGTCTACACATACAGAATCCTCTGCACAAAGAGGATCTCAAGGTTTGGAAAAAACAATTCCAGAACCTCAGTTGGATACAGCCAACAAAGACCCTGAAAACACCCATCTCAAAGGAGATCCAGACACCGGTGATATCAGGAAGAAGGTACTCCAAATGGAGGAAACTATTCGTGTTCTCAAAGGGATTGGAACATATAGAAGTGTTTCATATGTTGACCTTTGCATATTTCCTGGTGTTCATTATCCAGAGAAATTTAAAACCCCTGACTTTGAAAAGTATGATGGGTTAGGGGATCCTTATACACATTTGAAGGTGTTCATTGGAGAACTTGGATCTTATGCAAAAAATGAGAAGCTCAGAATGCAGCTGTTCCAAAAAAGTCTGACTGGAGAAGCCCGTTCATGGTATACCAGATTAGACAACTCAAAGATTCATTGTAGGGTTTCGACACAGAAACGCAGCAGAAATAAACCAATTTAAAGCAATTCTGAAACCCAAAACAGGATCCATACGAAAACAATTAACTCAGTGGTTAGAAATTATACTGATTTTGATACTGAAATTGATGCGCTCGAATCTCCAACGCAATCCAAATGAATCGCGCCTCTACGGTATCCACACGAACGCTCCGAGAATCGTCCTACGATCTGCAGAAGAAGGAACCGTGGTACTAGCCACCAAGGATGAGGATTTTCAGAACTTGTTTCTCTCTAGTCCCTCTCTAAGAGTGGCTAGGGTTTTCAATTTATGAATAATACCTAAAATGGGTGCAACATATCATATATATATAGCCATTTAAAAATATTATTCAAAACCTAATTTAATAAAATCCGAATTTATATATATATATATATATATATATATATATATATATCTTAATTAAGTCTTACTTAATTAATATACCTATATATAAATCATCCTATTAATTTAAATTCGTAATTTAAATACTATCAATCATATTGATATATTTAAATATTTACAATTTAAATTAATCCCTTTAATTACGTTCTATGTGTGTGACCTATAGGTTATTATTACATTGGCAATAATTTTAAAATCATATTATTAAATTATAAGCAAAGTGGCGGCATCTAGTAATGCATCACTTTGCTACCCAAGTAATAATAAGATCGATGATTCGATGCAACCTTTTCGTGACCAATGTTTCAATGTAATTTAATCCTTTTAACCTTAATATCCTAGATTAAACTCGAGTCATGGAATGTGTCATACTCTTCATAATTTAATCTGAGTTTTCTTGATCAATGAGTAGACTATATGAAATAAATCACTATTTGAGTATGGCCATGCATTTCATAGTCCTACTCAATCAAGAGGCCTATGGATATCACCCCTAATATATAGGATGGTTAAATTCCATCTAGATCACTCACATTCCTCACATGATTCATGATGTACCCAATAATCACCTTTATAGTCCACCCTATTAAAGGAGACATTTGATGATATCAAAGTACATAAATTTCCGTGTAGTAATATAGTGATTTCAGGTCGGAGGACCATTACATCATTGTCACTATGAGAATTGCTAATGACACTTCGCATAATGCTCCATATAGAATTCTCATGGTGGGTCTATCCGAAGACATCGTTCTCTCAACATGTACCTATGCATTGACTTAATATCTCATATATTTATGACCAATGAGATTTGGTCATCAATCGATCCATATACTAGTCTCAATGCATCTTTGTTGTCCCATCAACAATAATACTCGATTAGGGACATTTAAGAACAATGATACTAATTATAATTATATAATCTCATGTTCAAGTCACATACTTGAAACTATATAATTTGTATCACTATTCTAAGGAATTTTATTATGTTAACATTTATATAACGCAGTAAATAAAACCATAATAAAATCATTCATTTATTCAATCAAATATAATATCAAAATGTTAAGCAATTATATAAAATAATTGGCCTCAGGGCATAAACTCTAACATTCATAGCTGGGAAGAGCTAGCTCACGCCTTCCTCACTCAATACAGTTTTTAATCTCAGATGGCTCCTAACTGATACCAGATTACCAAGGTCAAGAAACAATTTAATGAGTCTTTTAGAGAGTATGCTCAGAGGTGGAGGCGCCTGGCTGCTCAAGTTATTCCTTCCATGACAGAATCAGAAATGGTCATGACTTTCATAGACATACAGGAAGCTCCTTTCTATGAGAGAGTTTTAGCTGGTATTGGCAAACCATTCTCTAAAATGATCAAACACGGAGAGATGGCTGAAATGGGATTGAAGTCCGATAAGATTCAAGACCTAGCTGTTCTTAAAGCAGTTGCTGAGCACATCCAGTCCGGATCTTATGGAAATAACCCCCAGAGGGTCTATAAAAAGAAAGAGGAAGATGTTTCTTTGATACTACAAGGTCAGAAAGGCAATCAGAACCTACCTATACAGAGGAGAAACTACTCCCCTTTCCAAGCACAGTCTTCAAACCCTCCATTGCCCAAAAGTGGAGAAGTAAAGCGCCCTCGAACGTTCACACCCTTAGGGGACTCGTTTGAGAATATTCTTGTTCTTCTGACTACTCAGAAGAAAATCAAACGTCTTCTTCCACCAGCCAACCCTAATGGGAAGGGTTTTAATGCTTCTCGGAAGTGTGCTTATCATACCGGGGCACCTGGACATGATACTCAAGATTGTTAGGCCTTGAAACACAAGAAGAAGATCAACCTCATGTGCAAGACAACCCTCTTCCTCAATACAAAGAAGAAGATGTCAATATGATTAGTTGGAGCGCTGGACAGAGTTCCCGTTTTAATGGTGAATCATCCCAGACCATCAAAGATGGTCTTGACAGATGGGATTATGCAAAGTTCCAATTTGCTATGGAACGAAAAATGAAAGCTCTTTGCAAGCAAATTGAGCAATTGGCAGAACTGGTGACCCATCAGCATCAAGTCACATGCCAATTAGTCAACCAGGAGCATGGTTATCTCTTGCCTTTTGTTATGAATGCTCTACCATCACCTTCAGAAAGCGAAGCTATGGAGGATAAGGTTGCAAAGAGAGCAAATGCTAATGCCCGTCGAGATTTTTCCAATCAAAGGGAATTCACATACCTTGGCCAACCTACGGAGGAGATATTTTAAATGCTGATCAATGAAGGAAGAATTACCTCCCTCCTTCCTCCAATCAATCCCCGTTCAAGACGGTTCAACTCCGATGGAGTATGTCAATATCATTCACATTCTCGCGGTCACAGAACAGAAGAATGTTGGGCACTCCGCCATCTTATTTAGAATCTTTTGATAGCGGTGTCCTGCAGATGGCAGACAGTGACACTGTGTGTAACACCCCAACTTATTATTAATGAAATTTAATTTTCTCTATTTATTATTTTGAAATAGTAAGGGTTGATTTGATTAATGTGGATAGTTATAGGTAAAATACGCAAATATTTCGAAATAAGCAAGTGGTTATAAAATATTCATTGTTGTCGGGGAATATTCGTTTGGTCGTGGAATATTAAATCTTTGTCGAGGAAATATTAAATGCTGACGGTATGACCATGTGTGGGCCCCATAACGGAAAGCGATTGGATGAAGAAAACGACAAATATAAGTTGTTTAAAAATAACTTGGCGTAGTTATTTACAATTATCTTTGTTAAAATACTAAATTGGTTAAAACACAATAAGATTTGCGGTATTGCACCAATTATTGATTCTTACGTAAGAAGGCACTACTCAATAATGGTTACGATAATTCTTATTCAAAATTATTTTATTGATTTAGTAATTCTTTGCGTTGATATTTTATATTCTTTGTTTTCAATAATTGTCATTACATAGTATTTTTCATTATCGAAGCAATAATTCATATTATCTCGAATAATATTATTAGATAACATTATTGGCAATGTCTAGAAAGTTACATCTAAGGAGAGGTTTGGTCACCTAATTGCGGCTTGATGAAGGAGAAATTCTTATTGGAAAGCCCCTCTTTCTAGGCTGCACTGGTTGTCAATATTGTGATTCTGTAATATTATTTGTGAATAATTAATTATTGATTCATATGATGAGGAAAATATTGATTTTATGTGGATATAAATGGAGAAAATTTTTAATGTGACAATTGTTGAAAATTAAAATTTTATCTTTTTCTGATAAAATAATTTATTTAAATATATTATTATATTTTAATAATATAATAATAATGATATTTTTACGATAAATGTGGGATATATGAGTATATGTGGAGGAGGAGTATTTTTGTTACCAAAAATATTTAAAGCATGTTTTATGTGTCGGTGGACCCCATTTCTTGACTGAAATTTGATTATAGATTGTAAAATCGCCCGTTTGTGGATTTCGGTCAATTTCTATTTGGAATTTGGAAAAACTTTCTTCTGCAAAGTTGTAGAGAATTGGATTTCCTATAAAAACTTGCAAGATTCGAATTTTCTGATAAAAGGGCTATTTATTATGAATTATTAAAGTTCCGAAGCTCCGAAATAATTGATTTTTGGAATTTAAAATAATTTAAATTAGAAAAACGTTTTTGATATGTTTGGTGGGCTTGGTTGGTTGTTGAAATGAGCTGATTTCAGTTTATAAGAGTGTGCGTAGGAAAAATTTTATATATAATAATATTATATTAAATTTTCTACTTTGGTGTTCTAAGCATTTTCCTATAAATAGGGTGCTTAGGTTAGAATTGAAAATCACATCAGAAACTGAAGTTTTCTCTCTCTATATTATCGAGCGTTTTCTTGTGAGTATTTTGAGTATATTTTGAGTATTGCAATATGGTGCAAGTTCAAGTCATAGCTTTATATCCAGATGTTCAAATTAGAAATCTTGATCTTTCGAGGTAAGGGATATTTTTTTTCAGTAATGATATTATTTCTTCAATATCATTATCTTTGAAATATTGATCTGAAGTTTTTATCAAATTTAGAACTTTTGGTGTCTGAGTTACTTATTCACGATATCGGCCTTTATTCACGATATCTGACACTATTCACGAATACGGCACTATTCATCGAAAAATAAAAATTTTCCCTTTTCGTCTAAAATATCTATTGTGGATACTAGCTTTGATTATATTCATGTTTTGATCATTCTTGAATTTTACACCACTATAATTATTTTTGAGGTATTTTTGGACATGGATAAAACAAAGTACGAATCCTTAATCCTTAATCCTTGTCATTTTGTTTCACTGGATTCGTTTCTTTAAAAATATTTTTCATCATCCTTAGTCTTAAATGATGATATTATTGAATATCTTTGGCTTGTAGTGAAAAGATGAATGATTTCTGATGAATATCTTTGGCCCGTAGTGCAAAGATGAACAGGTGTTTAGATGAACATGACCAATTGATGAATATCTTTGCCCTGTAGTGCAAAGATGAATATTTGATTTCAGATATATATTGATTGATGTTACAGGGATAAAAGATAGACGATGGACTTTTAAATTCATATATAGAAGATAGTAGTTTGCATTCTCTACTTAACTCTTCTAATGAATTATTATTTCATTGCGAATATTGATTTAAAACTTGTTGTCTATTGTATTCTATTAGATTTTTTTTCCTGTTGAAGACTAATGATAATTTGTTGTATATTATCTTAGTCATAATATTCTTTCTTGGGCTAGTTGAGCTCACCCTTTTCCTTTTTGTTCCATTTTTTTCTTCTCGGGAGGCGAGAATATAGCGAAATACAGTAGCTGGGGGTATGGAATGAAGGTTCTAGAGAGAGTTGTTTAGTAGTCCTCACCATTTTTGTAAAATAATGTATCAATAAATGTGATGAGGATTTATTTGAGTATAGATATTATCTAGAAGATAATATTTGTATTCAAACTCACAGTTTTACTGTTGTAATAATAAAGTTGTAGTTGTTTCTGTACCATGTATTGACAACTCAGAATGGGTGATGTATACCTATTTTGGGGGCGTCACAGTTGGTATCAGAGCTTAGGGATATGATCTCTGGCGGAGATCGGGGAATAGAACTAGGAGGGGAGAGACGAGTAAATCCTTCGCTAGTGTGTCCTACCTAAGCTTATTTGTTAGTTGGTCAGTATATAGGGATATTATGTGATATATTGATTTCCTTAATTAACCCTTGTTTTATGACAGTATTTGAGAATGTTGACTGAGAATATTAACAGTGGAAATGAGATCATGGAGACGCCTGTACTCACCAGCGAGAGAGAGCGTGCAGCAGTGGCAATGTTGTTTCTCCTATGAACAACAACACCACCGAAAGCGAGATGATGAGCGAGGGATGTTTAGAACCTTTTTGCGATTCATGCAAAATCGAGACGAGGAGACTCGTGTTCAAAATATGAGGAGGAAATGATAACAATTCACGGGTTGTCACGACCAAGCAGTTCAAAGAGTTGGGACCACCAGAATTTAAGGGAAAGCCAGATCCGATCATGGCGGAAATATGGGTCAAGCAAATTACCAAGATATTCGATATCTCGGGATGCACGGAGGAACAGAAGGTTCCATTCGCTACCTTTATGTTCCGTGGTGAGGCAGACTACTGGTGGGAGTCTGTGAAGCGTACCCATCCAGCCGCACTCAACATGTCTTGGGGAGCGTTTGAAACTATTTAATGACAAATACTTTCACGAAAGTGTTCGTCATATAAAGGAAGTGGAGTTCATCGATTAAAACAAAACAACATGGCGGTGTCTCGAGATGAGGCAAAGTTTGCGAGAGTTATCGAGTTTGCACCTCATTTGGTGGAGAATGAGGAATGTATGGCCGCGGATGTTTCGAGAGGTTTGAAAACCGGCATACGATAATATCTCATTTCTCATAAATTTTCTCTCTATTAGGATGTTGTAAAGCAGGGCTCAATTATTAGAGCGAGATAACGAGTAATACGGTCAACCGAGGGACCACAATCATGATCATCTAGGAGATAGCGATCAACAAAACAACGATAACCGGCGGAGAGAAAGAAAAAGCGGACAAAAATGGTAACCACTCTGGTGGTAATCATGGCCATGAAAATAGAAGAAGCGAGTGGGAGGAGATTTTAAAAAGAGGAGATTTAACAACGACCATGTGAAGGCAGCAGTCTTGCAAAGAATCGGTTCTAAGGGAGGAGAACGACCACCGGTCGTATGCTACAAATGCGGAAAAGAGGGACATATCAGTCCAAACTGCCCACAACAGTTCAAGGTATGCTATAATTGTGGAAAGGAAGGACATATAGCTTGAGATTGTACGATAGCGAAACCTAGTTCAGCGGGGACGGTGACTCAAAAGACTATCCCAGAAAAGTCAAAGTCAACGGTTCCTGGAAGAGCGTTTGTTGTGACTGGTCAAAATGCGAGGAACCCAAACGAGGTGATCACGGGTAAGCTATTTATAAATTCTTGCGAAGTTTATACCTTACTTGATACCGGTGCTACCCATTCATTTATCTCTCCTGCTTGTGCTCAACGTTTAAACTTGACTCCGGAGAAATTAGACTTTGACCTATCTGTAGAAACTCCGTTGGGAGAAACTTTCATCACATCCTTTGTTTATAAATCTTGTTTGATTCAAGTTGGCACCATCACCTTACATTGACCTTATCTCTTTAAAGATACTTGCTTTTGATGTGATTTTAGGGATTGATCGGTTAACTACTCATCATGCCAAAATTGATTATTTTCGTAAGGTTGTTAGTTTTCATATTCCTAACCAACTTTGTTATGCGAATTCAAGAAACTAAACCATTAAAATCAATCACTGTCATATCTAATCATAAAGCTATTCGTTTATTGAAAAACGGATGTCAAGCTTTCTTAGCCCATGTTATGGATTTGAATAAAGACACGTCAAATTTGAATAATATTCCTATTGTTATTGACTTTCCTAACGTATTTCTTGAAGAACTTCCCGGTCTACCCCCAGAACGTGAAGTTGAATTCTTTATTGATCTTGAACCTGGTACAAAGCTCATTTCTAAAACTCCATATCGAATGGCTCTATTGAACTTGGGAGTTAAAGGTCCAACTACGAGGAGTTGTTGGACATCGGTTTCATTCGGCCCCTAGTACATCTCCTTGGGGTGCTCTGTTTTATTCGTAAAGAAGAAAAGGCGGGAGTATGCGACTTTTGTATTGACTATTGGGAATTGAACCATGTCACCATCAAGAATAGGTATCCTCTACCTCGTATTGATGACCTATTTGACGACGATTGCAAGGAGCACAATTCTTTTCAAAGATCGATCTTCGATTACGGATATCATCGGTGAAGATTAGAGGCGAGGATATTCAAAGGCGCCTTCGAGAACTCGATGCGAGCATTATGAATTCTTAGTCATGTCTTTCGGATTGACTAATGCTCCTGCGGCTTTCATGGATATGATGAACCGAGTATTCAAGGAATATTTGGATCAGTTCATTGTTGTTTTTATTGATGACATCCTTATATATTCCAAAAGTCGTGAAGATCATGAGCACCATTTGAAGCTGGTACTCCAAAGGCTTCGTGAAAACAAACTATATGCCAAATTGAAGAAATGCGAGTTCTGGCTTGAGGAAGTAGCATTCCTTGGGCATGTGGTGTCGAAACATGGAGTATCTGTTGATCCGGCGAAGATTGAAGCAACACAAAGTTGGGAGCAACCGAAGTCGGTGACTGAAGTATGTAGCTTTTTGGGCTTAGCTGGTTATTATCGGAGATTCGTGGAAGGGTTTTCTTGAATCGCTACTCCATTAACCCAGCTAACTTGGAAGGATACAAAATTCGTTTGAAGCGAAGAATGCGAGAAGAGTTTCCAAGAGCTCAAGAGGAGACTCATTTCGGCACCTGTTCTAACAATACCATCTGGTACGGATGGATTTTTTATCTACAGCGATGCTTCAAGCAAAGGGTTAGGATGTGTTCTCATGCAACGTGGGAAAGTCATAGCCTATGCCTCGCAACAACTTAAAGAGTATGAGAGGAATTATCCTACTCATGATCTAGAGTTGGCAGCAGTCGTTTTCGCGCTAAAGATCTGGAGGCACTATATATATGGGGAGAAAGTGGAGATATATTCAGACCATAAAAGCCTCAAATATTTCTTCACGCAAAAGGAACTCAACATGCGGAAACGACGTTGGCTTGAGTTGTTGAAAGATTACGACCACACTATTCAATACCATCCTGGAAAAGCGAACGTGGTAGCTGATGCGTTGAGTAGAAGATCATATTCAGGAATGAGTGCGATGATGTAAAGTATACGCATAGAGCCAACTTTAATAGAAAAAGTTAAGGTTGCTCAAGCCCAGGCCGAAATCGATGCGTATGATGAAGAAAGTACAAGAAGGTGCTATTAGGAAGCGAGAATTGATGAAGAAGGAATACTTGAGTCACTCCAGACTTTGTGTTCCTAACGACTACGATTTGAAGTACAAGATTATGATGGAGGCACACAATACACCATTTGCAATCCATCCCAGAAGTACTAAAATGTATCGTGATCTTCGACATACATTTTCGTGGAACAATATGAAGAAAGAGATTGCAAAGTTTATCTCGATGTGTTTAACTTGTCAACGTGTAAAGGCGGAGCATCTAATACCTAAGGGTCCGTTTCAACCACTTGAGATTCCGAAATGGAAGTGGGAACACATTACCATGGATTTCGTTACGGGTCTTCCTACGGTTTCTCAAGGCATCAATGCTATTTGGGTTATTGTTGATAGATTAACCAAGTCTGCTCATTTCTTGCCGATCACGGAGACTTATTCCTTGAGCGTCTTGCTAGTATATATGTAAATGAGATTGTGAGGTTGCATGGCATGCCGGTATCCATAGTTTTGGATCGTGACCCAAGATTCACTTCAAGATTTTGGGTTAGCTTGCAAAAAGCTATGGGCGCAATTCTGATTCGATTCGGCATACCAAGCACAAAGCAGACGGACAATCGAGAGAGGACTATTCAAACTCTTGAAGATTTATTAAGACTCTATGTCCTAGACTTCAAGGGCAGTTGGGATAAGTATTTACCATTGGTGGAATTCTCCTACAACAACAGTTATCAGGCAAGTATAGGTGTGGCTCCATTTGAAGCATTATATGGACGAAAGTGTCGCTCTCCAATATGTTGGGATGAGGTGAGTGAAGCAACATTGTTGGGACCCGAGTGAAATACGATATCGTATGACTACTAGAAAAGATCCAAAAGATTCGAATAACGTATACAAAGCGGCACAAGATCGACAAAAGAGTTATGCGGATCTTCATCGAAAGGACGTGGAATTTAGTATAGGGGATCATGTATTGTTGCGAGTTGCTCCATGGAAGGGAGTTACAAGATTTGGGAAGAGAGGAAAGCTCAATCCACGATTTATTGGTCCATTTCAAATTCTTGACCGAGAGTAGGAAATGTAGCCTATAGACTCGCGTTACCTCGAGTATGTCTCGTGTTCATAATGTGTTTCACATATCGTACTTCGTAAATATGTGAAAGACCGAACCACATTATAGAGTTAGAAGCCGGACGAGATAGTAGAAGACTTAACGTACGAAGAGGTACCTGTCAAGATCTTGGATAAGAAGGAGCATGTCCTATGCACAAAGGTCATACCACAAGTTAAAGTTCTGTGGAGGAATCATGCTATAGAGAAATGACACTGGGAATTGGAAACGAAAATGAAAGCGAGGTATCCTCACCTTTTGAAAACACACAGTACGTCACGTCAATTTCGAGGACGAAATTTCATAAGGAGGGAGGTTGTAAGACCCCAACTTATTATTAATGAAATTTAATTTTCTCTATTTATTATTTTGAAATAGTAAGGGTTGATTTGATTAATGTGGATAGTTATGGGTAAAATACGCAAATATTTTGAAATAAGCAAATGGTTATAAAATATTCATTGTTGTCGGGGAATATTCGTTTGGTCGTGGAATATTCGTCTTTGTAGGGGAATATTAAATGCGACAGTACTCACATGAACCATGTATGTGGGCCCCATATGAAAGCGATTGGATGAAGAAAATGACAAATATAAGTTGTTTAAAAATAGCAGGCGTAGTTATTACTGATTAATCTTGTTAAAATACTCGGTGGTTAAAACACAAGAAGCTTTACGGTATTGCACCAATTATTGATTCTTACGTAAGAAGGCCACTACTCAATAATGGTTACGATAATTCTTTATTCAATATTTTATTGATTTAGCAATTCTTTGCATTGATATTTTATATTCTTTGTTGTTTCAATAATTGTCATTACACAATATTTTTCATTATCGAAACAATAATTCATATTATCCGAATAATATTATTAGATAACATTATTGGCAATGTCTAGAAAGTTCTATCTAAGGAGAGGTTTGGTCACCTAATTCTTGGCTGCGATGAGGAGAAATTCTTATTGGAAAGCCCCTCTTCCTCACAGGAACCGCTGGTTGTCAATATTGTGATTACGTAATATTATTTGTGAATAATTAATTATTGATTCATATGATGAGGAAAATATTGATTTTATGTGGATATAAATGGAGAAAATTTTTAATGTGACAATTGTTGAAAATTGAAATTTTATCTTTTTTTGATAAAATAATTCATTTAAATATATTATTATATTTTAATAATATAATAATAATGATATTTTTACGATAAATGTGGGATATATGAGTATATGTGGAGGAGGAGTATTTTTGTTACCAAAAATATTTAAAGCATGTTTTATGTGTCGGTGAACCCCATTTCTTGACTGAAATTTGATTATAGCTTGTAAAATCGCCCGTTTGTGGATTTCGGTCAATTTCTGTTTGGAATTTGGAAAAACTTTCTTCTGCAAAGTTGTAGAGAATTGGATTATAAAAACACGCGAGATTTGAATTTTCTGATAAAAGGGCTATTTATTATGAATTATTGAAGTTCCGAAGCTCTGAAATAATTGATTTTTGGAAGTTTAAATTAATTTAAATTAGAAAAACGTTTTTGATATGTTTGGTGGGCTTGGTTGGTTGTTGAAATGAGCTGATTTCACTTTATAAGAGTGCGCGTAGGAAAATTTTTATATATATTAATATTATATTAAATTTTCTACTTTGGTGTTTTAAGCATTTTTCTATAAATAGGGTGCTTAGGTTAGAATTGAAAATCACACCAGAAACTGAAGTTTTCTCTCTCTATATTATCGAGCGTTTTCTTGTGAGTATTTTGAGTATTAGTATTGCTATACGGTGCAAGTTCAAGTCATAGCTTTATATCAGGTTTCAAATTAGAAATCTTGATCTTTTCGAGGTAAGGGATATTTTTTTTCGTAATGATATTATTTCTTCAATATCATTATCTTTGAAATATTGATCTGAAGTTTTTATCAATTTTGGAACTTTTGGTGTGTGAGAGTTACTATTCACGTATCGACTTATTCACGATATCTGACACTATTCACGAATCACGGCACTATTCATCGAAAAATAAAAAGTTTCCCTTTTCGTCTAAAATATCTATTGTGGATACTAGCTTTGATCGTATCCATGTTTTGATCATTCTTGAATTTTACACCACTATAATTATTTTTGAGGTATTTTTGGACATGGATAAAACAAAGTACGAATCCTTAATCCTTAATCCTTGTCATTTTGTTTCTTTGGATTTGTTTCTTTAAAATATTTTCATCATCCTCGGTCTTAAATGATGATATTATTGAATATCTTTGGCTTTGTAGTGTAAAGATGAATGATTTTCGATGAATATCTTTGGCCCGTAGTGCAAAGATGAGCAGTGTTTAGATGAACATGACTAATCGATGAATATCTTTGGCATGTAGTGCAAAGATGAATATTTGATTCGAGATATATATTGATTGATGTTACAGGATAAAAGATAGAGCGATGAACTTTTAAATTCATATATAGAAGATAGTAGTTTGCATTCTCTACTTAACTCTTCTAATGAATTATTATTTTCTGCCATGCGAATATTGATTTAAAACTTGTTGTCTATTGTATTCTACTAGATTTTTTCCTGTTGAAGACTAATGATAATTTGTTGTATATTATCTTAGTCATAATATTCTTTACTGGGCTAGTTGAGCTCACCCTTTTCCTTTTTGTTCCATTTTTCTTCTCAGGAGGCGAGAATATAGTGAGTACGAGTCGGGGTATGGAATGAAGGTTCTAGAGAGAGTTGTTTAGTAGTCCTCACCATTTTTGTAAAATAATGTATCAATAAATGTGATGAGGATTTATTTGAGTATAGATATTGTCTAGAAGATAATATTTGTATTCAAACTCACAGTTTTACTGTTGTAATAATAAAGTTGTAGTTGTTTTTACATACCATGTATTGACAACTCAGAATGGGTGATGTACACCTATTTTGGGGGCGTCACACTGTGCAACTCGAGAGTGGGAATACCTGTCCTACCAAATGGAAGGGATCAGTAGCAGTTATATCTGCTGAGGATGATGAGACTGTCAAAGCATTTCCCATACAAGCAATTCAACTCAAAGGAGCTTGCTATCCTTTAAAAGTGGCCGCACCAGAGCCAATTTCTTTACCTTTCAGACCACAATATCCTGTTGTTAGCTTACACAAAGTTCCATGGAATTATGGAAAAGTTGAAGGATCCATGTCTCATACTACTGCTACAGTGTTGAAGGAAAATCCACTGTATCTTCCTTAGAGGGTGATGAAACCCGCCATCAAAACAAAGGGGAAGATTCCTATGGAGAAGATTAAGAAATTCCTCCGCACTATGGGCCATATTGAAGCCAAGGTGGTTTTAAGCTTAAAAGAAGCTCCACATCAGATATCAATACTGGACTTGGTTTTCTCTTCCGAGGATCACATGAAGATCTTACTCAAGGTTTTGGAAGAATCCTACTTACCAAAATCAGTGGATGTGGAAAAATTTCAACATATGGTTGATCACATTTTCAACAACAATGTGATATCCTTCACTGATGACGACATACTGCCTGAAGGAACCGGTCATTACAAGCCATTATAGATTGCAGTTTTGTCCTCTGGGTATATGTTAGCTGGAGTTTTGATAGATGGAGGTTCATCCCTGAATATCTGTCCTTATGCCACCTTGGTGAAGATGAACGTCAATCTTAAACGGATCCGAAGCAGCCACACTGTTATCAAAGCTTTTGATGGATCCCGGTGAAATTCTGTCAGAAAGATTGAGCTGGCAATTGAGATTGGTCCAAATACATTCAATGTATCCTTTCACGTCCTCAAGATAGATTCAGGATACAACCTGCTATTGGGGAGACCATGGATTCATATGGTTGGAGCTGTTCCTTCTACACTACATCAACAACTCAAATACATTGTCAACAACAGTTTAGTCACTGTCAACGCTGAGCCAGAATGTCCTGAACAAGGAGATCTACCAATCATTAGCTTCAATTCAGAAGTTGAGCCGACCAGTTTTCATACTTTGGAAGTGAGTAACGCACAATACCATCCTATTGGAGCGCCATTTCCCGTACCCAAGATTTCTGCCGAGGTTATGTTGGCTACACAAGAAATGATGTCATTAGGTCATCAGCCTGGACAAGGGCTTGGTAAAAATCAGCAGGGTATTAAGCACCCTATTCAAGTGTCCAGTCAAATCGGGACAGCTGGACTAGGCTATTCTGCCAGTTCCAGTCATGGGAATCCTCATAAGCACAAACAGGTTCCTCAAGCTTTCGCCATACGGTGATTTTTTCCATTTTCACTGCATGAACTGATACAGTCTCCAGTAAAGATGCCAGCCCATGTTATGGCTATGCTATTTCCCAAACCAGTACCATTCAAAGCAAAAGGTGCTGATTCCTGATCCCAAAGTGGAAGAAAGGGAGCGGAAACGTAAACACGACATCGCTTTGATGATGTCAGGCATACGAATCATTGTCCATGATGAACATACAAACAGATATACCCCAGATGATGATTGCCCAGATGTCATGGTTATCATTCGGGAGAAGGAGGACAGTGACAATCCCTTTATCACTGCAGTCCATCAGGACTTTGCCCTCGACAATTGGAGCAGCACTCCATGCATTGGTCGATGAGGGTAAAATGGGCAGAAAATCCCTTTGTCCTATAGATAACTTTAATTGCTTACTTTTCTATATAGTATTAGCAGTTATTTTATCAGTACATGCTAACACTTTTGTATGATTAAACAGTTTCATATATTAAGTTAAAGCATATTTTGTTTCAGGACTTTGAATTTAGATGTGCCTGTACTTGCTTATGAGGTGCCTTCTTTCCACAAGGACTGTAACTTTGATGCAAAGTTGGACTCAGACTTGATGGAAATACATGAGGACATTGAGACACCTCAGGAGATTAAGGAATGGGTCGCAGACAAACCTAAACCCAACCTTGACTAAACCACTTCTTTAAATCTTGGAACCTTAGAAAGCCCTAAGCTAATCCAGATTGGTTCAGACCTCACCCCAAACCAACGGAATGACATGATTGCACTATTAACCCAATTCCAGGATGTGTTTGAATGGTCCCATGAAGACATGGTGGGTTTGTCCACTGACATTGTTCTTCATTGCCTTCCCATTAAGGAGGGATTCAAGCCAGTTAGGCAGAAGCTCAGGCGATTGAAACCTGAGTGGAGTTTAAAGGTAAAAGAAGAAATTGTGAAACAATTTTAAGCCAGCATTATCATGGTGTCTACATATCCGGAGTGGATATCCAACATTTTTCCCGTGCCTAAACCTGGAGGAAAGGTGCGAGTTTACGTGGATTACCGGGATTTGAAAAAAGCTTGCCTTAAAGATAGCTTTTCTGTACCCTTTATCCACATTCTCATTGACAATACTGCTTAATACGACATGTACTCCTTTGCGGATTGCTTCGCGGGGTACCATCAGGTTATGGTCGTTGAGGAAGACCATGAGAAAACTGCTTTCATCATGCCTTGGGGAACCTTTTTCTATAGACGGTTGTCATTCGGCCTCATCAATGCCGGGGCAACCTATCAGCGAGCTATGATGGCTCTTTTCCACGATTTAATGCACAAGGAGATAGAGATCTACGTGGATGACATCATCATCAAATACTGAAAGGAGGAAGACCACCTAGACCATCTCAAAAAGCTTTTCAACAGGTTGCGTAAGTATAACTTGAAGTTGAATCCAGCCAAGTACGCCTTTGGTGTCAAATCAGGCAAGTTGCTAAGTTTCCTAGTCGGCCACAAAGGGATTGAGTTGGATCCCACCAAAATCCAAGCCATCAAGGAAATGTCCATTCCTCAGACAGAGAAGGAAATACGGGGATTTTTGGGAAGAATCAACTTCATTAGCAGTTTTATCTCTCAACTCACAGCAACCTGTGAGCCCATCTTCAAGCTGTTAAGGAAGAACTCCTCCATGAAATGGATTGATGAGTGCCAGAAAGCCTTCCTTACCATTAAAGATCAGTTGGTTAATGCTACTGTTTTGGTACCTCCTAGGGATGATGTTCCTCTATTCATATACCTATCCATTAATGACAATGCCATGGGCTGTATGCTGGGGTAGAAAGACGATAGAGGTCAAGAACGAGCTATCTATTACCTCAGCAAAAGATTCAGCAACAGTGAACATAAGTACACTCTAATTGAGAAGACTTGTTGGGCTTTAGCATGGGCTTCCATGAGGTTACAACATTACCTCCATGGTCACACAACCCATCTCATATCCCGCGTGGATCCTCTCAAGTATGTGTTCAGTAAGCCCATATTAAATTGTCTACTGTCTAGATGGCAGTTGATCCTACAAAAGTCTGTCAAAGGTCAAGGAATTGCGGATCAACTGGCCGCCACACCTACAAGGGATTACAAACCCTTGGAAACATACTTCCCCGATGAAGGGGTAATGGCAGTTCAGCGATACCATCAGTACGATGCATGCCATACATGAAAAATGTATTTTGATGGAGCTGTTAACACAGAAGGCTTTGGAGTTGGAGCAGTTCTTGTATCCCAGATCGGGAGCAAAGGTCCTCGTCACCGTAAATTGTAGTTTGTCAGCATACCAACAACACAACCGAGTATGAAGGTCAGATCATGGGGCTAAAACTTGCCCGCTCAATGGGCATCAAAGTGTTAACTATCTTTGGGGATTCCGAATTGGTAATCAAACAATCCACGGAATCTATCAAACCAAAGAATTACATTTCTTCATTTACCATCGACAAGTTTTACAGATGGCTTTGGAGTTCAAAGAAATCTCCTTTCTACACATTCCTCGTAATAGGAATGATTTTGCGGATGCACTAGCAATGTTGGCCTCCTTGATTCACATACCTGACAAGGAAAACATGCCAAGCATCACATTTTCCTTGCAAAAGGCCCCAGTTTATGGGAACTACGGTGGAGAAGTATCGGATGAGCTACCTCCCATCCACTACCCTTGGTATCAGCATATCAATGAATATCTGCGAGATGGATCTACACCTGCTGAGGTGAGCCTGACTGAAAAGAGGCGGATCCATCGACTTGCTATGAAATTCTACCTGAGCGGAGATGCACTCTTCAAAAGAGATGCAGGATTAGGTCTCCTTAGATGTATGGACAAAGACCAAGCTCAGAGGCTCATGGATGAGATCCATGGTGGAGTATGTGGCCCACATATGAGCGGCCCCTTACTTGTTAAGAAGATCCTCAGAACATGGCATTATTGGCTTACACTCAAAGCTGACTGTGATGATCACGTCAAGAGGTGCTATCAATGCCAAATTCATGGGAATGCTATCCACGCCCCTCCAAGGAAACTCCACAATATGAGTTCGCCATGGCCCTTCTCAATGTGGGGAATGGACATGATCGGGCCCATCGAGCCCAAAGCCAGTAATGGAAATCAATTCATATTCACCATGATTGACTACTTTACCAAATGGGTAAAAACAGCCTCCTTCCCCAGGGTTACCAAAGAAGTCATCATTGTTTTCATCAGAAACAATATCGTCTGTCGATATGGAGAACCAGAGGTCATTGTGTCAGACAATGCTAAGAACCTCAACAACAAAATGATGGAGGAGTTATGCAGTAAATTCCACATCAAACACCTTAACTCCATCATCTACATTCCAAAGATGAATGGTGCTGTTGAAGTGGCTAATAAAAATATCAAGAAGATTATGCAGAAAATGTCCGCCAATCACAAAGGATGGCCTGACCTCTTGCCTCTGACTTTATTAGCCTACAGAACTTCCATGCGTACTTCCACTGGGGCAACCCCCTACTCATTAGCCTATGGGATGGAAGAAGTGCTCCCCATAGAGGTGGAAATAGAATCCCTCAGAGTGTTGATGGACGCTCAGCTAGATGAAGACTAATGGGTACAAGACAGCTATCACCAATTGTCTCTAATAGACGAAAGGTGAACTGCAGCTATCTTCCATGGTCAGTTATATCAGCAAAGGATCGCACGATCCTACAACAGAAAATTCTGACTACGGCAGTTCAAACAACATGACTTGGTTTTGAAAAAGATCATTGACAACCAAGATCAATCTAAGGGAAAATTCGCTCCTAACTGGGAAGGCCCGTTTGTTGTCAAGGAGGTATTGACAGGAGGCGCTCGCAGACTACAGGAAATGGATGGCGATGAATTTCCACAACTTATCAACTCGGACACCGTGAAACGGTACTATGTTTGAGGATATCATCAAGCAAACATCCTGGTATGGATCATCCAATCACCAGTCATTCCGGTTTTTAACCCTCTCTTTTACAAACTCTTCTGCCCCTTAGGGAAATATACATTTCAAACCAGCAGCCTGGTTTCACCTCATTTCAAGTTTTTCATACAAATTCGGTTATCCTGAAGACGGGATTGAACCTTTCACACCTGCAGTTTATCCTGAAGATGGGATTAAACTTTTCTACGCTTGCAGTTTGTCCTGAAGACGGGATCAAACTTTTTCCACACCTGCAATTTGTCCCCATTATGGGATCAAACTTTCTTCTCCCCGCAGTATAGCCTGCGCATGGGATTCACACTTCTCTTTTGTTGCGATTCGTCTTGAGGGGCGAACTACGTCGACCTGATCTCCCTGATACACGGGAGTACATAGGCAACCATATTCTATATGGTCTGGTCGCAATAAATAAAAAAATAATAAAAACATTTCTGCCCTTTCTCTACAAAAACAAAAACCACAAAAATACCTCTACACCCTTCTTCATCAATAAAGCTTCTACACCCATCTTCCTTTCACATTCAGCGTTGAACCTCTTACACCAGGTTCGAACTACACAGACTTGATCTCCTCTTCAATAGGAGTACGTAGGCAGCCATTTATGGTTTAGTCTAACCCCTACTAGAACAAAAATACTTGTCACACGGTACTGGGATCAAAGTTCAATCCATTACACTTCATCGACTTCAGACCAAAGGGATGGAATTATCCAACCTCTCCTCACCAATAGGAGATTCGGTGATCATCTAAGCTGCGGTTGTGCCTCAAAAAGCAACACCAATCCATAAGAGATGGAATTAACTAGGCTCCTCACAAATAGAAGTGCTGACGATCATCTGTGGTTCGGTCAATCGTAGAGAGGAAAAACCACACTCCTCTCCATATTTCCATATAGAAACCAGTCCCAAGACACCAAAGATGGTAGGGATACATACAGATCAATGATCCGTTCTAAGAGATCTTGCGATGGCTCAATGTCCACATATCAAGGATAAGTTCAGAATGCATCAAGATCACAAGACCTGAAGAAACATGCAAATATCAAGCAAGTATCAAGGCATAACTAAAAGGGAAGTAAATCAAAATATAGTTCTCTGCCATATATAATACTGTTTGATATATACAATATGTGCTGTACATAACAAAATGGCTAAGCTAGTCTGTGCAGGAAAATACAAAGCTATCTACGGATCTGTGTGTATGCGGACTATCAGATCTAGCATAGCATCCCTTTCCGAAGAAGGAGGTAAAGCTGCAAGCTCCTGCCCAAGGGTATCTACACGAGCTAGCAGATTCGAGGCTAACTGCATGATGGCATGATGCTCATCGATATATGCACTCATATCGGCAAGGATGCCAGTCATCTGGGATCTCACGGAAGTACTGTCTACAATGGCCACATCCCTAGCAGATAGGGCAGCATCCCTCTCCATAATCAATGCATCTCTGGCTGATCTAGCCTCGTCCCTCTCTAATAGAGCGGCGTCTCTCCCATCAAGAGCTGTCAATATCGAGGCCCTAGCCTGATCTCTCTCATAGGTCATCAAATGTAGGCTCTGCTCCAAATACTGTGCTAAATACTGAGTAACAGTAGCACTCGAGGTGGGAGAATCCATCACATATGCTGGCAGCCTAGCAGTCAAGTCCCCATCGATGGGAATGTCAGCCTCCTCCATAGGCTCCTCATCATCGGAATCAATCTCCTGCACTGTGGATACTACCATAGCCGATGCAATCTCTGTCTCCATTCATGCAGAATACTTTATAGAATAACTTGGGATGATCGACATGTAAAACTCATTAGCTCTCACCGATCCCAACAGCATACAACCCGGATCGGATCTCTCTGCCGATAAGCGGCGTGAAGCAAAGCTGACCGACTCACCGCCCTCAAAATGGATGGAAATCCTGGAACTGGTCAAACTGACACATCACGGCCAGTAGGTGGTAAGTGATCATCCCTCTCAAACCAGCTAGAGGAAGATAATCCATGCTTGGAGCATGAGTAATGAAGTTGTAGGGTGAGCTAAGCCCTGTACACGGAAATGGAGCGAATGGATCTCCAATCCCTGTAAGGAAAGCTGACCAAGATGCAGCATCTGTACACTCCGCAGGCTGGAAGGAGTATAACATAGCTATATCATGGGTGAAACAATACCCATGCCGTCTAAATGTGCCAATCGGTCTCAAGTATGACATAAACCACATGTATAGCGTGACCGAGCTACCTATGAACACTCCTGTCGGGTAATTGTTGTCGTTGTAGTGTGAGTTTCCAATGAGTTGAAGGAGTATTGGCGCTACAGCACAGCCTTCAGTACAAATTGTGGCGCTACACACGACTTTCCAGTAGGATGTAGAATTTTGTGGCACTACAGTGCGACTTGAGGTACACATTCTACAAATATGCAATTGCAACCTTTAGTAAATTTCAAAGCCACAGAAGATTGTTAACCCTGCATAAAAGTTTACTAGCTGGTTCCTGCACATGCCAAGTCCAAGATGAGCTATAACAACTTTCAAAGCACACTAAAACTATTAAAACCCATATAATAACTAGTTTAACTCTAACTACTATATACATATTAACAACATACTAGATAAACATGCTACCAACATACTATATAAATATTAACATGCATACTAGGTAAAACTATAATAATAAACATACTGAACCCTATGTTAACAAACTAAAGAGAAAAGATGCAATGTAAACTAGATAGAAGCAAATAGAAATAGAGAATTTGATACTGAGATGAGGTCGCCTCCCCACCAAGTGCTTGTTTTAAAGTAGTCGGCTTGACTATTCCCCCGTCTTACACCAGGTCACCCAGTGTAATGGAAGTGTTTTGACGATCGACCTCTCCGCCCCAGTAGTGTTTAAGGCGTTGCCCATTCACCTTGAATGTTTTGTCAGAGTTTGGGTATTCTACCTCAATTGCTCCATGAGGATATATCTTGGCTATTTTGAATGGCCCCGACCATCGGGACTTTAACTTCCTGGGAAACAGTTTCAATCGGGAGTTGAAGAGAAGCACTTTCTGGCCCAGTTCAAAATCTCTTTCCACTATCTTCTTGTCATGCCATCTCTTGGTCTTCTCTTTGTACAACTTTACGTTTTCATACGCTTGGACCCGAAACTCGTCTAATTCATTTAGTTGTAACAATCTCTTCTCACCCGCTGTATCCAAATCGAAGTTGAGCTTTTGAATCGCTCAATAAGCACTGTGCTCCAATTCGACTGGGAGATGACATGCCTTACCATACACAAGCCTATATGGAGACATTCTGATAGGCGTTTTGTAGGCAATGTGGTATGCCCACATGGCATCATCCATCTTTTTAGACCAATCCTTCCTGTTTGGGTTCATAATCTTCTCTAGAATGTGCTTGAATTCCCTATTTGATACCTCCGCTTGTCCACTTATTTGCGGATGATAGGCAGTGGCAATTTTACGGGATACCCCATATTTAGCGAGCAGGGATTCAAAATACTTATTGCAAAAATGTGAGCCCTCGTCACTAATATTTACCCAAGTTGTGCCAAATCGGGTAAATATATTCTTTCTCAAGAAATTCAGTACGACCTTGGCATCATTAGTAGGAAAGGCAACGACTTCCGCCCACTTAGAGACATAGTCCACAACAACTAGTATATAGAGATTGTTGTACGAGGATGGAAACAGGCCCATGAACTCTATGCCCCAAACATCAAACAGTTCTACTTCCAGTATATTTTGTAGAGGCATTTCATGCATTTTAAAAATGGTTCCTACTCTTTGGCAATTATCGCAACGCCATACATAAAGATGAGCATCTTTAAACAAAGTTGGCCAGTAGAAACCAGATTGGAGCACCTTTGCTGCTGTTCTTTGCCCACCAAAATGCCCTCTATAGTTCGAGGAATGACAGTGATGGAGCACACCCTTAATTTCTTCCACAAGTAGACATCTTTGCAGAATTTGGTCTGTACATTGTTTGAACAGGAATGGCTCGTCCCACAGATAATGCTTCACATCATTTAGGAATTTATTCCTCTGTTGATAGCTCATGTTAGGGGGCAACACATTACAAGCGACAAAATTTGCGAAGTCTGCATACCACGGTGCTACACTTTGAACAACATACAACTGCTCATCCGGGAAGAAGACATTGATATCTATCTCACCATCCCCCAAATGAGTTGGGTTTTCCAATCTCGATAAGTGATCTGAAACTTGGCTTTCAATTCCCTTTTTTATTGCAAATCTCCAAATCAAATTCTTGAAGAGAATGACATATCTAATCAACCTTGGCTTAACATCTTTCTTTGAGATAAGATTTTTGATTGCTGAATGGTCAGTATCCACGATAACCTTGGTTCCGATAAGATATGAGCGAAACTTATCAAAGGCATATACTACTGCTAGAAGCTCTTTCTCAGTTGTTGTGGCACCCCCAAAATAGGTATACATCACCCATCTTGAGTCGCCAGATACATGGTACAAAAATATAAATACAACTTAATAATACAACTGTCGTGTAAAATACGACAAAACATAAACTGAGAGTTTTAATAAGAATATTGTCATCTAGACAATATCCAAACTCAATGGAGTCCTCATTACATTTATTGTCACACTATTTTATAGAATAGTGAGTACTAATAATGCTATCATCTGGACCATCACTTTGTTCCCCGACTCGTCCCAGCTATATTCTTATTTCCTGAAGAGAACAGTGAAAGAAAGGGTGAGCTCAACTAGCCCAGTAAGAAATATTATGACTAAGATAATGCAGAATAAATTATCATTAGTCTTTAACAATGTTAAACTGATAAAATACAATAGACATCAAGTTTAACTGCAGCGAAATAAGCAATTCATTAGAAGATTCAAGTAGAGCATGATATCTACTATCTTCTAGGATTTAAAATGTTTTCATCAATTTTTATTGCTAAGACTCAGCTTAATAAATAAACCACATCATCTAATCATCCCTGTACTACGGACCAATGATATTCATTAAATCATCAATGGTCATGACTATACCGAATAATCCCTGGTCATAATCATACCAAAACTGTCCCTCAATGCATTACAGGCCACTGAGGACTTTTACCTCATCATTCGTTATATTACGGTTATGATTATACCGAATAATTCCTGGTCATAATCATACCAAGTCCATCTATGCGCGTAAGCCAGAGATGACTTTCATCACAATATAAGCATAAGGATGATGACAATAATATAAGCATTAATCAAACGAAAACAAGGATAAATATCAAAGACTTTAAATTTATCCAAATATTAGCCATCACTTAAATAACTCATAATCTAATATTGTTAATATTATAACAATATTTTAATCACTTCTTAAACTTATAAACAATTTAATTTAATTGTTTACACTTTACTAAATAATGCATTTAATCATTCAAAATGCTATACTCATAAGATTTCATCACCAATGATCAAATCCTTTCAAAAAATCAGATATACCTTATATAGGATTTTCAAGCCATAAAATCCTATTTACCAATTTTCCAACTTCACATAACATATTTAATTCATAGGTTCGTAACTAAACCATTTTCATGAAAAATTACCAAATAAACTTATTAATTTTCTATCCTTTGTCCAAACATATATACATATATTTCATACACAACAAGTATTTTTTTATAATTTTTCAACTCCCTTAGGTATTTTTCAAAAATCAATTTCTAATTAATTCCTTAAGAAATTAGCTACCTCAAGTTTAACTCAAGAAATTTCCAAATCTTGGCAGGATCTTACACCTATTAACGTGAGCTTCCAGTTTAAATTTCATGGTCATCAGAGTTATAGAACTCCGGTTATAGAGTTTTTCGTCGAAAAATACCTAAATATTGAAATAGTCATAACTTGCTAATTTTAAGTCGGAATGAGCTCATTTTTGGACAGGAGGTACTTTATACCATATATTTCCATGTCCCAAAAGGCCAGAATTTTTCTCATAAATTAAGTGGCCGAAAATACCCTTTTAAATTTCTGGGCAGTAGCTTTTTGGTACTTTGCAGTTTTTGACTCCTTTGCTAAAATTAGTCCACACGAAAATCTATAACACCTTTTCCAGTGATTCCACTTGGATAAGCTAGAAAACTCATAGATCTAATTCTAGAACTTGACCACACTCAAAAATTCAAAATATAATAGGAGATATGGTCAATTGAATTTCATGTTCCATTTTCACCAAAATCTGATTTTCAACCCTTTGTGATTTCTAAGAAACTTTCATGTTTTCACATAATAACCAACATAACTCAGCATAACACTTACTAATACTACATATACCCATGATTTTTATCAATCCAATGCTTTTATTATGACTTTCATCATAATCCACGTAAACATATCATTTCCACAATTTAATAAGAAATGAATATAAAGGATCATTCACCATGCATGTGGTAATCCACATATATAGGTTATTCCAACAGAATAATAAAGAATGGAATAACAGAAGAATTCACCATGCATGAGATAGACCGCACAGACAGGTTATTCCAACTGAATAATAAATAATGGAACCAAGTCATGCGTAAACGCACAGACATGATATTCCAACAAAATAATAAAGAACGGAACTAGGTCAGGCTTAATCCGCACCGATAGGATATTCCAACAGAATAATAAAGAATGTAATAACAACAGGATTTCACCATGTATGCGGTATTTCAAGATAAACAAAGTTATTCCAATAGAATAATAAAAATGAGAACCAGTCGTGAAATTAAGACAACACATCATATTCCAAATGTAATATAAAGAATGGAATAATAGAAGAATTTCACCATGTATGCGGTGCTTCGCAGACATACAAAAGTTATTCCAACATAATAATAAAGAACGGAACGTGTCAGGTGAAATTGCATCGGCTGGGATATTCTAAATGAATAATAAAGAATGGAATAATAGAAGAATTTCACCATGTATGCAGACTTCAGATGTAGAAAAAGTTATTCTAACATAATAATAAAGAATTGAATAATGAAGTTCTCTTTATGAATACTGAAAGAAATAATACCCCTTACGAGTACAACAAATAATATCCCTTACCTTAGAAGAAAAGCTGGATATTTGGAATAGTGAGGTAGTAGAGATTTCTTCTTCTTTCTCTCTATAGATTTTCTCTCTATAGCTTCTCTCTATAGTTTCTCTGTATAAATTCTCTCTCTAGAGTTTCAGTGAATTCATAAGAAATAATGAAGGAATGAGCTTCTATTTATATGAGAATGGACTGAATAATAACTAATTCATGAACGGTCCAGATTGATTTACTTTTAAACGGACAGTTCATATTGATTTACTATTAAAACTTAAAGCAACGGTCCATACTGATTCACTATTAAAACTTTAAACCAGCGATCCATATTGATTCACTATTAAAACTTTAAACCAATGATCCATATTGATTTACTATTATAATTTTAACCAACGGTCTGAAAAATTAGCACATCTCCTCATGGAATAATATTGTACCCAAAAATGAATTAGATCGAAAAGAAATATATTTTTTGGGTGAATAGTACCTCGTGAATAGTACTTTGAGAATAGTAACCCCGTGAATAGTACCCCGACACGAAAAGTATCCCAAATACCTGAGTGAATAATACTAGAGTGAATAGTAATTGGGTGAATAGTAACTCATGAATAGTAACTCGTGAATAGTACTTCGACACAAAAAGTGTCCCAAATACCCGAGTGAATAATACTAGAGTGAATAGTAATCAAGTGAATAGTAAGCTGTGAATAGTAACTCGTGAATAGTACTCCGACACGAAAAGTGCCCCGAATACCCGATTGAACAATATAACCTCCAGACATCAATTATTATTAAAATAAATGTCGATTTCCACTAACACTAATAATTCCAACACAATAGAACTATCAATTTCATCTTTAATCAACACGAACTTATTCATCATTAATATTATAACTCACAATATTTAACAACCAGGTCGTTCCCAGAAAAGAGGGGGCTTTCCAATAAGGATTTCTCCCTATTGGCGCGCAATTAGGTGACCAAACCTCTCTTTGACAGAACTTCTAGACATTGTAAATATTGCAATTTAATAATATGAATAACTTTGTCGTCTCAATTATTGATTTAATAATATAACATATTATGCAGATGATACTGTGACAATAACTAAATCAATAATATGAGAGATATGATGCAACAATTACTGTAGCAATAATTGAGTATAACTAAGTGACTTCTCACGTAAGCATCAATAATCAATACCGTGTGCTACTATGCAACCACGTGTATTACTGTACTTTTACTACCGAGTAGTTCAACAGTTTTAACGGTAACACTTCCGTCGTATTTTTATAAAAAGATAATTCTGTCATTTTCTTACTACGACAATACTTCCGTTGTGGGTTCACCAATGATTGTGCCATGGTCCGGATATTCCCGACAAAAAGAATATTTTATAACAAATTGAATACTTTGCAAAATTTGTAAATATCACCCACAACTATAACATTATATCAAATCCACACCATAATATTCAAAAAAATATTTCGAGAAATTTAAATCTTTATTCATAAAATCTGGGGTCTCACAGTTGTGGTGTAGTTAAGCTAAGCATCAGCCAAGGTTTTACTGGCATAGTAGATTATGTGAAACACCTTGTCCTTCCCTTGCCCCAACACTGCTCCAATACCAAAATCACTGACATCGCACATAAGTTCAAATGGAAAGGTCTAGTCAGGAGCCAGTACTATAGGAACTGAGATGAGTCTTTCCTTTAACAATTTAAACGCTCCTAGGCAGGCTTCGTTAAACTTGAAAGACACGTCCTTTTCCAATAAGCTACAAAGAGGCTTGGTTATTTTTGAAAAGTCTTAGATGAACCATCTATAAAATCCCGCATGCCCCCAGAAAACTCCTTACTCCTTTCACTGATGACGGCGGTGGTAGATTATTGATAACATCAATTTTTGCTCTATCTACTTCAATCCCGCAAGAAGATACCCTATCCCCCAAAATAATTCCCTCTCTTACCATGAAGTGACATTTCTCCCAATTCAACACTAGGTTTGTCTCTACGCATCTTTTCAGGACAGTAGTCAGATTTTGTAGACAGTTTTCGAAAGAACTCCTAAAGACAAAAAAATCATCCATGAAGACCTCGAGGGTCTGTTCCACCATATTAAAAAAGATGGACATCATGCAATGCTAAAACGTTGCAGGAGCATTACAGCCCGAAAGACATTTTTCAAAATGCAAAGGTTCCATATGGACATGTAAATGTAGTTTTCTCATGATCTTTGGGTGCTATAGTAATTTGATTATAGCCAAAATATCCATCAAGGAGACAATAGAATTTGTGCCCAGCGAGTTTGTCGAGCATCTGGTCAATGAAGGGTAGAGGGAAATGATCTTTACGAGTGGACTTGTTCAGCTTCCTATAGTCAATGCATACCCTCCATCTAGTAACCATCCTGGTGGGAATAAGCTCATTATTCTTGTTTGACACTACTGTCATGCCGCCCTTCTTTGGTACGCATTGGATAGGACTAACCCAAGGACTGTTTGAGATGGGGTAGATAATGCCCGTGTCCAGCAATTTGATTATTTCTTTACAGACCACCTCCTTTATAATGGGGTTCAACCGCCGCTGATGCTTGATAGAAGGCTTAGACCCCTCTTCGAGTAGGATTTTATGCATGTAGAAAGATGGGCTGATACCTTTTATATCTGCGATAGACCACCCCAAGGCTATTTTATACTGGCTATTTTATGAAAAAATAATAACTGGCAGGGTGGATGACTCCCCTAAATAGGCATACCATAAGTGGTTTGGCAAGGGCTTGAGATTATGGACAGGCGGTTCTATGATTGAGGGCTGTGACTTGGAAGTGGATGCTTTTTGATTGTTCAGAGATTTGAACTATCGCTAGAATAGCTTAGATCTCTGGGGTGAATCCAACCACTTAAGCGCACTCAAGATGAGTAGGCTCTTCTATATTACTAGCACCTGTCAACGTAGCCTTAAGTGAGTTAGACATGCAGTTTTTAGAGAATACTTCCCGCATCGATTTGTCAATCACAATAATTTTGAAGCAATCTTCAAAAGCACTAGGATACTTCATAAACCTGAAGACATTGAATGTTACCTCCTGGTCCTATACTCTCATTGTCAATTCCCTCTTCTATACATCTATTAGTGTCCTGCTCGTAGCCATGAATGGTCTGCCTAGGATAATTAGGACCTCCTTATCCTCCTTGAAGTCTAAGATGATAAAATCCACAGGGAAAATGAACTTGTCCACTTTGACAAACACATTTTCCACGATCCCCTTTGGGTAAGTAAGAGATCTGTCATCCAGTTAAAGGGTCACACTAGTAGGCTTTGCCTCATTTAACCCCAACTTCTTATAGATGGATAGGGGCATCAGATTAATACTAGCTCCCAAATCACACAAGGCTTTGCCGATGAACTGATCCCCTATTGTGCACGGTATAATGAAACTCCTAGGATCTTTTAGCTTTGGTGGAAGCTTATTTTGTAAGATTACACTACATTCCTCCATTAGTGCCACTGTCTCGTAGTCCCCCATCTTCCTCTTTTTGGACAAGATGTCTTTCATAAATTTTACATAGCTAGGCATTTGCTCCAATGCCTCTTCAAATGGAATATTGATATGAAGCTTCTTAAAAACTTCTTAAAATTTTGAAAATTATTTATCAAGCTTCTGATTCCGTAGGCGTTGGGGAAATGGTAACTATTGGATAGAAGGACTAGACATGCTAAATGTAGGGGTTGATTTTGTAGGTTCATCCTGTGCATTCTCGTCTCCCCCAGACTTATCACAAATTGGCTCCACATTTGGCTCCTCTTCAACCACTTTCTCTTGCATTGTTGAAGTCTCTCCACTAGTTTCATTTACTGTCCTTCCACTCCGGAGTGTGACTTCTTTGCACTACTCCTTGCCATCCTATTTTGGGTTGACATCAATATCACTTGGCAATGTGCCTGGTGGACAACTGGTCAAAGCAGTTGCCAATTATCCCATTTGGACTTCTATGTTCCGGATGGATGCCTCTTAATTATTGCTCCTAGTTTCATTCTGAGCAATATATCTCGATAGGAGATCTTCCAAACTGGGCTTTATTTCCTATGGAGGTGTGGGTTGGTAAGAACTTTGTGGATGCTATTGGTATTGGTTCTGGTTTTGAAAACCAGGAGGATTTGAATAATTTGTTTTGGCAGTAGATGGTTATGCTTGGTTGCTGTTTGTGTTGCTCCATGAGAAATTTGGATGATTTCTCAGTCCAGGATGATAGTTAGTAGGAAGATTAGAATTTTGCCACCGCCCATAGTTTGAAACAAATTGGACTAATTCAAGGCTTATGGCGCACTGATCAGTTAGGTGGCTCCATGTACACAGTTCACATGTCACCGTGACACTTTGCACGTTTTTCACTGATTACACTCCCATGGTGTCAAGTCTTTTGGTTAGAGCAACAACCTGAGCAGCTAGTGCCGTGACTGAATCAACCTCATACACCCCTACCACTCTCCTAGGTGCTTGCTTATCATTGAGTCATTGGTAATTGTTGGCAGCAATTGTCTCCACCAAGTTATATCCTTCTGCATGATGTTTTGACATGAAGGCCCCACAGATGCGACATCTATACTCGAACGAGTAGACTCGAATAAACCATTATAAAAGGTCTGAATGGGAAGCCATTATGGCAATCCATGGTGTGGGAATCTTCTCAATAAATCCTTGAATCACTCCCACGAGTCGTACAAAGACTCAGATTAAAACTGGAAAAAGGATGTGATGTCATGTCTGAGCCTGACTATTTTTGCGGGCAGAAAGAACTTCGCCATAATTTTTTGAGCCAAGTCAGCCCATGTGGTGATGGAGCCTGGAGAAAATGAATGCAACCAACTGTTGGCTTTGTCCCGCAGAGTGAATGGGAACAGTCAGAGTCTGATAGCATCATTGGGCACTCTGTTGCATTTAAATGTATTGCAGATTTCTAAGAAATTGATCAAGTGATCGTTCAGGTCATCATTTGGCAATCCTCCGAATTGAACATTATTTTGAATCATTTGAATGGTGCCTGGCTTGATCTCGAATTTCTTAGCTTGGATCGCGGGACTTAGAATGCTCGCTTATAAATCTATGATATGGGGCATGGCATAATCCCTTAAAGATTTTTGAATTTCGTCGGCCATTATGACAAGAGTAGGTATGTCCTGAGCTTTTTCTCTTCTCAGTCGTCTATACGTTCTGTTTACCTTGGGATCAAGAGGTATTATATTATGAAACCTTCGAGGTGGAATACACAGTCGAGACAACCTGAGAAGAAGATTAAACAGATATATCAGTTCAAATTAATATCGTATTGAATTAATATTAATATTGATAAACAAATAATACTATGTCCCCAAAAATGGCACCAACAACTTGTTGGTCATTTTCACGATCAATAAAACATGCGCAAGTATACGCGATCAACAAGTTGTATAATGAAAAGTAGAGTGTCTTACCCACGAGGACAAGGTGTTAAAGCTAGTCAAATACTAAAATTGGATCAATACGGTCTTATCTAAACAAGTAATTTAAGAAGGTGTGTTAAAACTATATGCTTAAAACAATAAATTAAGAGATTGAGTTACAAAAGTAAGTCAAGCTAGGATTAAAACTCCCTTAATGCATCACCTAATCTCATAACTATCCACTTTACTAACAAATCATAGGAATGACCAACCGAGAACAGTAAGTACACATAAGCCTCTTTCGACGGTCAAATGCACATCCCTTAGCTAGATGAATCATAATATTTCTATGGTGAAAATAACTAGACGAGGGTCATTAAGCTTAATCTCAATGGTTACACAAGGAAAATAGAGATATGCCTATTCTATTATGCAAAATATGCTCACATTCCCATTGACATGGTTATAACAAGTGTTATTATATTTTAGGGTTAGATATTAACATCCATTTTTCAATATCCATTAATACCTATATCAATTCCTTTGTCAAGCATCCAATAAATAAGCATGAAATACAATAACTCATTCCAAAATGATTCATTATAATAAATAGGAGAGAAAATTAATTAAGCTAAACATTAGGTTACATTACAATCCTAGAAATGTGATTAGTTCATAACTATGGGACTAATAAACATTTTCAAAGTGTTCAACATGCTCAAAAATACACAAACGAATGAAAGATTTGGATAAAGAAAACTCCTTTTGTGAATTTTTCTCACTCCAAGTCTTCTTTTCTCCGTGTAGAGGCTGAGCTATGAAGGATGTAATGAGCTTTTCATCCTTAAAGACCAACTTCTTTCTCTTTTAAGCTAAAAAGCTATAAAAACTACTCCTAATCTCTATCCAATATTCTTGAAGGCTGCTTCTGATAGTGAATAAAAATCTCCTCAGCTTTTTAGGTCATTAAGACCTAATCTCTGCCTGAGCACCGGAGGTGGCACTGCAGGGCCAAGTTTAGTCTTGGAATGGCGTTGCAGTGCAGTCAAAGACATTCGGTTAGTAAGTATATACTGTATTTACCGGTTTAATAGAAGGGCTGGGCTCTGCAAAGACTGAAATGATATCTTTGTTGTTGTGTGGGGCCGCTTCAAAGACCAGATTTTAAGCTCTGGCATCGGCAAGGCAAGCGTCGGTATGAGAAATTTGACCTTTTTACCCCTTAAAGCTAGAAATGACCTAATAAGCTCTACAACATAAAGATTAAGCAAAATAATAAAAAGAATAATATAAAAACTATATAAATAACGAAGAATAAACAACTTCTTAAGGAATAAAGGATCCAATTCACGGGTATAAATCCCACTCATCAGAAGACAGGACCTGCAAAGCCCGAGGCAGCCCGGGTAGCCGTAGGTAAACTTGCAGCTGCCGCGGATTGACCCGCATCCATCTGGTATTTAAATATGAGCTCTTGGCAGCTCATTTGAAAAGAAAAAGAAGAAAAAAGAGAAAACTCTATCCATTTAAGTCTGTAACCTTTGCTAGAGTGCTCCGAATTGAATGATTCTTCTTTTTAAACACTTGTAAGCTCGTGTTCTGTAACATACTGAAGTTTAACCGGTGGAAACCAAGTTTTCAGGCCTCAAAAGCTATCTAAAGTCGTCTTGGCAACCCACTGTAAGATATTTTAGATTTTTAAGCTTTCACATTACTTATATATATATATATATATATATATATATATATATATATATATATGTCCATTGAGTCACTTTTGAGGCTGGTCAAAGTTAGAAATAACCAGATTTAGGCAAATCTAGCCCACAGACTGGAATGTTAAATATCTACATTATGAAAGCAGTTAAAGCAGATATGTATAAAAATAGTATATATATATATATATAATGGCCACGAAGTAAACTCCAGGTCTGACAGGAATGTAAATATATATATATATATATATATATATATATATATCATCGAAATCGAGAATGGCTTAGATTTATTCAAATCAAGTTCTTTTTCTAGCTTTTGTCCATATTACTTTTTTATGTGAGCCTAGGAATCATGTGATCAAAGATTCAGCCTCTGAATCTAGATTCGGTTCCCACAATGGACATTTCTCAGCTGCATTCAGCTTGTATATTATCTATGGTGTCTGGATATCCTTAGATGCCTCTCATGACCACAAGGAGTTTAGCATTTCTATGTATCTTATTTTCTTGAAGATGCCTCGCATCTCAAAAATAAAAGCAATTAAGCCGAATACATAATAAAATGGAAGTATCAAAGGCCTCAATTACGATTGAGCACAAGGGTTTGAAAACTTTTTTTCCAAAATATTACTGCTATATCTTGTTAAAATTGAACTTTTATATACAAGTCAAACCCTTTGTGTATAGGTGCTTACGAGGCATAACACTACTTCCAGATAATTGCACATAGGCCCAACACACACACACACACGTAGATAATAAGTTAATTAAAAAGTTACAGTAACAATGTTTTTACAGAAGTCGGGGGGTGCCTAACATCTTCCTTCCGCTTAATCAAGCCCCCGAGCCTAATGAATCTCGGTTTCCAAGACCAGTTGAACAGTGTCCAACCATTGGGTCTTTGTGTAAACCTTTTCAAAATCGGTTGAGTTGGTGCAACCATTTCAAATCTACCAACTGGCGACTCTAAGTCAAATTGTCGACGTTTATATGTCGGACCTTTTCAAACTTGTCTTTTAAGATAAAACTCACCCAAAATGAGAAAACCAAAAGACAAGCACTGAAAGGGACACAAATCATCCTGACGTTGAGAAGGAGATTCTATTCAATCCCATTAAGAAATCATACCTAATGAGGAATCCTAATTTTATACGGGGAAGGAGGTGTGATCACTATAAATATATGACTACACCCTAATCATCAAGTACACACACATTTATATTATTTTACAGCACTAAGCCTCCAGTGTTAAACCTTATTCAGCCTATACTTATTCTCACATCGAAGCTATCCCGTGGCGGCCCAAGCTGTCAAGATTTTGGTGTGACTTCGTTTCTATGCATGATTTGACTCGCTTTAGTGATTGAGGCGCGTGGAAGAATCTTGGCGTTAATATTGGCGCTAGAAGGAGGGTTTTCTAGTACTACATAATTCTTAATCACAAAGGAGTTTTGTGTGAAATCATGATGAACAGTAAGAAGACAGTTTTAGAACATGACCATTCAATGGTAGATCCCCCTCCTCATCAACCAAGGGGTTCAGCCAAAGACAGGTTGGGGCCATTATTTTTTGAACGGTTGGGGTCCCATGCCAATTTTTTGGCCCATCGAAGGACAAGGCGAGCGACCCTAGACGAAGGTTTCTCTCAACATCCATCAAGGAAGCAAGGTCCAAAGATCGTGTCGTAGATGCTCTGTCCTGAACACATTCCCAAGATGATGGACGAGACGAGAGGGGGCTGATATTGGCCAAAAAAGAATAGGAGACATATGATGTCATAAAGGCTTTACTCCTTCAACGAAAGGAGATCGACCAACAGATGGTGCTCCTGATAGGTGGAGAGGAAGGTGTGCTTCTAGCCACAGTTGAAGGCGGCCAGGAAATCAGTCTAAGACACATCATTTGGACTATTCTCGGTGGATCGAGAGCAGACTCTGAAGTCACTCTCGAGAAAGGAGCATGCACCAAAGCCACTCATGGGAACGTTCTCTAGGGAACCAGTCCAGGACCCATTGTCCGAATAGTTCTCGATAGAATGGGAGCATGCACCAAAGTCGCACCAGAGAAGCAAGCTTGTAAGGCAGGGGACAGTCTGACCTGTAAGACCCTAAATTTTATGAATAAAGATTTAATTTCTCGAAATACATTTTTGAATATTATGGTGTGGATTTGATATAATGTTATAGTTGTGGGTAATATTTATAAATTTTGCAAAGTAAGCAAGTTGTCATACAATATTCGATTGGTCGGGGAATATTCGGTTTATCAGGGAATATTCATACGATGGCACAATCATTGGTGGACCCCACAACAGAATTATTATCGGAGTTAGAAAATGACAGAAATATCTTTTTATAAAAATAACGACGAAAGTTTTACCGTTAACTGTTGAAATACCCGGTGATAAAAGTACAGTAATACACGTGGTTGCATAGTAGCACACAATATTGATTATAGATGCTTGCGTGAGAAGTCACTCAGATTTATTCAATTATTGCTACAATAATTGCTGCATAGTATCTCACGTTATTGATTCAATTCACAATATTTTATATTATTAAATCAATAATTGAGACGAAAAAGTTATTCATATTATTATTTGCATTATTGACGATGTTTAGAAAGTTCTGTCAAGGAAAGGGTAATTGCGCGCCAATAAGGAGAAATCCTTATCAAAAAGCCCCCTCTTTCTTGGGAATGATGTGGTTGTTAATATTGCAAGTTAGATTATTGATGAATAATTATTATTTAAAAATGTGTTTTGTGAAGCGAAGTGAATTGAGATAAATAAAGGAAATTTGTATGAAGTATTTGTTATAAATTTGGCTTATTATATGGACCCCCACTTACCCATTTTTCAAAATAATCGGTAGAGAGTTATTCAAAGATATATATATATATATATATATATATATATATATATATATATATATATATATATATATATACATGTTTCATCACAGGGGGGGGTGGAATCACATGTGATGTTGGAGATGTTATATATATATATATATATTATAATAACTTTTTTTTATAAAAAATAGAATATATTATATTTTATTATGCATAGTCTTTGCATAGTGTTTGCATAGTAAAATAAAAAAATTGATTGAATCAAGTGAATCGCCATCGTATGTCAAGTGATTTGTATATTACAGTGCATCCAAATAGTATCATGCCATTCTCCTATAAATAGGATGCTTAGTTTAGAATTAAAAATCACACCAGAATAAGAAAATTCTTCTTCTATAATATTGAGCGTATTTCTTTAGAGTTTAAGGAAGCTTTGAGCGTAGAAAACAGTATAAGTTTTCTTCAAGAATATCCCCGCCCTACCAGTCAGAAGTACTTTCCTTTTAAGGTAAGGGATATTATTTTTGTTTAATATTCGTATGAAATAATTATTTCTTCCATACTCTGTAGTATGTAAGTAATATTATTTCGTTTCAAATTCCGAATTCTACACTTATTTTATTAAAGTATGGCTTCCATACTCCTTGAAATTAGTAGAATATCTTTGAAATTTGCACTTCATCTAGTATCTATTCATGGAAATATTATTCTGAGCATTCTTGTTAATTTTTAATCTTTTCATGCCGGGGTACTACTCACGGGGTACTATTGATGACAAAAATTGATTTCTTTTCTGTCCAAATCATTTTTGATACAATATTATTCTTGAATTTTACTCCACAAAGTAGTATCATGTTGACAATTTGGACATTATTCAATTCTGGATAAATTGAATTATAAAATTTTAAATTTTATCATTGCTCTCATTTAATTGAATTCTTTTATCATTGTCATCATCCTCATGCTTATATTGTGATGAAAGTCATCTTTGGCCTGTAGTGCATAGATGGACTGTTGATTGGTATAATTATGACCATGGATTATTCGGTATAATCATGACTTGTATTGTTACAAATGATGTGGTAAAAGTCATCATTGGCCCGTAGTGCATTGATGGACAGTTATCGGCATGATCATGACCATTGATGATAACACGATTATCCTTGGCCAATAGTGTATGGATAATTCGTGGATGTGATATTAATAAATATCATTGGCCCGTAGTGCATGGATAATTTAATGATGTGGATTATTTATTAAGCCGAGTCTTAGTAATAAAATTGATGATAAACTTTTAAATCATATAAGATAGTAGATATCATGCTCTACTTGACTCTTTTAATGGATTGTTTATTCTGCTGTAGTTAAACTTGTTGTTTATTGTATTCTATCAATTTAACACTGTTGAAGGCTAACGATAATTTATTCTACATTATCTTAATCATAATATTTCTTACTGGACTAGTTGATCTCACCCTTTTGCTTTCATTGTTCTCTTCAGGAAATAAGAACGTGGCTTGGGACTACCAATGGGAATGGAGTGATGATTCGAGATGGTGATTTAGTAAGTCGATAAGTAGGTTTTATACATACTTATCCGGTATCTGTTACTTGAATTAGTAGCTTAAAATCATGTTTTTAGTTACTTTTCATGCATTTTGTGTTCAATTTGTAGATCATATGCTTGGGAGCGTTGTGAGTGACTATTGGAATGAAAACGCAAGGAAAAACAATCTGGACATCGTTTTGGCTTTCATGTTCATTTCATGTTCTTAGCTTTGAACTTGGATTATGTTTTAGAGCTTCTTCTTATCTTTTCGTAACATCTTCAATCATTCCAATTGGAGTTCGGATGCAATAGTTATGACCTTTGTACTAATGGACGTTGAACTTCAATGTTTTGGGTGGCTATTTGCATAGCAGTCAATTCCAACCCAATTTTGACCTTCATCTGTCCATTATTTCTCAATTCTCAAAGATTGAACGTTGTAGAGCTCGTCGAAAGCTTCGATTGGATAGGTGGCAAGCCCCGTAACTCCTTTCGGATCAAAAGTTATGGCCGTTTTACCAGAGGACACTGTAGTAGAAAACTAACAGAGCGGGCGCGCGAATTTGTAGTGTATTTTTGGAGCGGCCGCGTAAGTCCCTGGACCAAAAAAATGCCATCTACTACTTGAGCATGGGCGTGCCACTTTGGAAGTTGACTAGAGCTGATTTTTTCACTAAATAGTGGAATTGGAGCGTAACTTGGTGGGGGGGTTCAATTAGGGCTTAAAAAGAAACGTATTATCAGTATGTAGACAACACCACCTCTTGGGGGATCAATAAGCTACTGTTATTTTCTTTCTTCAATTAGAATAAGTAGATTAGAGTAGTGATTTCTAGATTTGATTAGGTATGAAGACTTGAAGCAATTAGAAAACATCAAATATTCTATCTTGGAGCAGGAGAACAAATTTGCATTTCAATTCTCTACTCTTAACCTCTCTTTGATTCCTATTTGTAATTTTATAATGTTTATTCAATATGTGGATGGTGGATTTGATTCAACTATGATTTAAACTCTATTATGAGATTGCAATGGATTCTATGGATTAGTATATTCTGATATATTTCATTGTTAGCCTTATTGATTGCTATGGGATTGTCTATTTAGATTCATGGTAATTGCTTAGTTGATTGGCCATCAATTACTGTGATAATCCATATAGACTTGAGAGATGAAGTATGGTTTTGGATCTGATCTTAATAGCTTGTGATTATATGTTCTACATTGTGATGGAATGTATGATTTATGCTTAGGATAGACATATACCGAAGCACCACTCATAGTCAATTGAGAACTTGGGCTTAAACCCTAATTATTTGTAAATCACATAGACATATAGTGGTTTAGGTAATGTGATTGTTCATGCGTATTCTATCAACTGTGGATTATATGTGATATATGTATGATACATTGAGAGATGGCTATACTTTACTTTCGTGTTCTTGACTAACAATCTGGTAAAATTTGTTTGGCTTAACAGGGTGTGTGTTGATTTAAATGAGTCAATAGATGAAATTGTGATCTCAGATCTTCATTATCTAGACTTATTCTAGGGATAATTAGGTTTATTTAATTTAGCAATTAATATTTATAAATAGCAAATCATTCGTTTAAATAAGACTGAAATGATTATGGGTTAGTGCTTGGTGAACTTTATTAGTTAATTCTCCGCGGGAACGATACTTTACTTACTCTTTATTACTTGTTGACTGTGTATACTTGCACACATATATTGATCGGTAAAACGACCAACATGTTTTTGGCGCCGTTGCCGGGGAATTAGTTTAATAATTTTTTCCTACATTAATTTTAATCAAATTAGTCTTAATTTAAACATTTTTATTTTGTTTTAATAATCTTCTTATATTTCTCCTTTTTCAGGCACCATGGATGACTTTGCTTATCGATGGCTATATGTGAATATGACTCAACTAAGGGACATAAGAACTGAGGGACTCAATGTATTTTCTACATTATCAGCACAAATTACAACACTTTCGAAGAGGTTGGATGTTCTTGCAGCCCAACGTATTCGAGAGAAAGTAGTTACATGTGAATATTGTGCTGGCGAGCATCCAAGTTATCAGTGCAATATCAGTTTTAGACAAGTACAATATGGGGGTGATTACTGCAACAGTTATGCTAATCCCAATTATCATCAAGGTTGGGGGTATCACCCAGATTCTGAATAGAGTTATAACAATCATGACCAATACTGTGTCCCAAGTCCAACATATCCATCAGATTTCTCATATCCACCTCTAATGCAACAAGAAGAAAATTTAGAGTTGAAGGAATTCATGTCAAAGATTATAGCAGACTAATAAGAGATGATAATGAGTCAGGAGTTATCAACCCAAAATCTTAATAGACAAATGCAACAACTTATTAACTCCTCAGTGAATTGTCCTCAATACATGGATTTCGAAACTGAACAAGATAATTAAAGATTGGAGGATTTGTGGTTCAAGTTTGTAGCATCAACTGGGGAGAAGATGATTGACAAGAGAGGTTAATTCAAAATCTGCAGAATCAGATGGATCAAATGTTCGAAGCCTTGAACAATCGCCCTCAAAACAATTGGTTCTATGATATGGATGATGAAACTGATGGAGAGCCAGAAGTGTACATGCCACTAGATGAACTGAAAGGAGTGGACATTGAGGAGACAATTGGGGATTTGAAAAATGAAGAATATCAGATCACCTTTATTATACCCCAAGTACCTTCTCAACCAGAGTTAAAAAATCTAGTGAGTTTTGCACACCCATGTCCCCTTGGTAGTCACATCTAAGGCAATGATCAGTATGATAATGTGGCCTCTTATACACCATGGTGGGCTGAGGAAGAGAAAATAAAAGAGGAAAAGTCCGTTGTATTTTTCATGCCTCCATGTAACAATTTATTCACAAATACAACGGACGAAGTACCTAGCTATGCAATAGAAATGGGGACATTATGTACAAGAAATATGCTAGGTGGATTCAATTCAAAGACTCTCATGAAGGGGAATGTTGCCTCTTTTACAGTCCTAATAAAAGAGCTCTAACTCATGCAAGCATACATGCGTCAACAAGTAATACAGAATAAGTAGAGTATCGATCCCACAGAGAAAGTTGTTAAATTTAAACTATTATGCATCAATTAACTCACTGTATTTATATGCTTAAACTAATAACTAGAATTGTTGAATTGAACTAATTGTACTAACAACTAAAAATAAGAATAATAATGGAATAAATATAAACTAAAAATAATGGGACCCTAACTTCATTTAATATTTCATCTCATCTCTACTATCATGCAAGAAGTGTTCACATATCATAGGAAAATAGCTAAGAGCACGAATAGAGTTATAACCATTTTTCAATGCACTATAACCTACTTACACAACATCCACAGATGATAGACTCTATGTAATCATCAACACAACCAAAATCACTATATGTCTATGTGAAATTGTAATTATATTGATTTTAAGCACAAGCCCTTACTCTAGCTCATACGGTGAAACAGTATATGTCTATCTGGTTCACAAAATACGCAAGCCATATATAATGATTTATATATTCAGTATGCTATCATGATTACAATCCATACTTGCATGTTCATTGTCAATTCCATACAAATACTGAGACGAATGGTGATCAGGCATTCATACATGTAAAACAATCATGATAGAATTCCCATATAACATGCAAAACAACCCTAACATTTAAGCGTGCAACCAAACTATATATTAAAATCCGTTAGACTCCCATAATGGAGTTTAGTTCATGTCTAAACCAAAAGCCATTATGGGATCAACGCTAAACATGATCAATAAGCAAACAATTGAAATATGAAAGATAGAAAGATCAAACCCAATTGCTGAATAAAAACCAATGATCAACGATTAAATCCTCATAGAAATCCAGTAAACAATAATAAAAATCCACAATGACAGAGAATCCCAAGAAGAATTGAAGAAGTAGACGTTTTGGCTTCGTTCTATGTTGGAATCTCTCCCAAGGTGTAAACCCTAGTTATGATGTGTAAAATACGCTAAAAGTATCAATCCTCCCTTCTCACACCCATCAGAATCGTTTTAAAAACCAATTACAACTCATTTAATTAAAATTAAAATAAAACAAAATCATAGCTTCAACATCGCGCGCGGTCGCGTGCTCCTTCGGTATGTCCCTCGCGCGGGCGCGAGACTTGTAGAAAGTTTGCCCTGTCCAATCGAAGTTCTCAAGCTCTTTCATTAGCTTACGCATGGCATGGCCTGATTCCACAAGTTCGATTCGGTTCTATCATCATCATGTCTTCTTTGCTACTACTTGCTCTATCATGCTTGATCTTCTTCCATGCTTGGTCTCCATGCTTCATTGTACCTCCATGCCATGCACATCATCGCTTGTGCCTCGCCTTCACGCATCCCTTAGCCTCGTGCCCTCTAATATCACCAAAATTAAGCCGATTCCTGCACTTATTCACAAAAGGAGTTTTAAGTAAATGCAATGCAAAATAACATGAAATGCAACTAAAACATAATAAAATGTACTTGAGAAGGACACAATTCGCATGAATTGGTATTCAATAAGTAGTTAAAAATACCACTTATCAGGGAACCTCCCAATGCACACTGCAGTTCTAATGGATGGAGGGTTCCTAGCTTATCGTAGAGGAATTGGATAGCATTGACAAAAAGAAGTCTGGCTGAACGACTATAAACTAAGCGCTCGATGGGAGGCACCCCATCCAATCTTTCTCCCTCCTTGTTTAATTCTTATTTACATTTCCAATTACTTCTTCTCCTATGTTTAATTTTTCATGCTTTCCATATTTAGTAGATGTTTGATAGTTGTAAGTCTTAATAATAGTTTGATTGTTTCTCCTCTCAGGTTCAATCCAATTGCTATAAGCATTCGAGATCAAACAGAAGTAAAAACAATTAAAGTTGCCAAGGTACAGGATAGCGCGACCGCGCCCAACTACAAGCTAAACACAGCGCGACCGCGCCATATCTCAGTCATAGAAAACAAACATTGTTCAATTTTTAGAATTTCTGACTCAAGCATTCAGACAGTTAGAAGTCCACACTCAGTTTCCAACTTTAGATTATCTCAAACTTATCCATCTCCTGATATACCATCGGATCTTGAGGAGGCGAACAGAGATGACATTGCCACTTAGGGGAGTATTCTTTCACTTTTAATTACAATGAGGGCATTGTTCGTTTTAAGTTTGGGGGTATTGGGTTTAGTTAGTAGTTTAGAGCATGTAGTATAATTGCATCATATAGAGTAATTTCATGTTATATATAGTTAATTGCATGTTAGTAGTTATTAGTTTAATGTTGTAGTAATTTTGTTTCTTTTTGTTTGCTTAATATTTGTTTAGTTGCATAACATTGCATAATCCCAGGTTTTTAGTTAGTTGAATTCTAATTTGGCCAATGATGACATAGAAATTTGATAGATTTTTGAACTTGGTTGATATCTTGAGCTTAGTTATAATTTTATACATGATATAATTCATGCCTGCTGTTTATATGTTACCGGGTAGCATGACAGTGTTCCTTTTTGCTTGTTAGTTAAGATTAGCATGCTTGTCTGCTGAGAGGAAAACAATGTTTTTAATGATAGAATTGTGTAAAAAGTGAGTAATGACTGTGAAGACACTGAAACTCAAGTTTTGGGAACGCATGGGTATGATTGCTATATAAAAATAAGAAAAAAAGAAAAAAAAGAATTAATACCGTGGCTAGTCTTGTTTCGGGGCCTTTGTTACTTGAGTAAGTACGCCCGAGGGGATTGTGTCTACACCTAGCGCCCTAAGGTCTTAATGGTCTAGGAGTCATTGGTTGACAGCTCGCTAAGGGGTAGCACTGTTAGCCTAATGGAATGAGACATTGCACAGTCATGGGAAATAAAATAAAAAATAAAAAATTAATAAACACCACGGGAAAGTGCGAAAATCGCCCTCGTGTGTAAAAATAAGCAGAATAAACCCTTTGTTGAACCTTGCCTTGTACTGATGTGTTAGAGTAGTTGTTGTTTCATTTGTATGCATAGTTCTTGATTTGAAACCTCTGTTTTCTATGTTAAGTAGTATAACATGTGGTATCTTTACCTCTGTCAAGCTTATTTGTGAACACATCACACACACACAGCATCTCTATAGCAGGTTGGGATTATCTGATTGTATGTCATTATGCCTTTAGCTTAGTTTGATGCTTTGTTCTTGGATCTTGATATTTCTCTAAGGCACATCTTATTGGAATTCATATTTGGCTGAGAATATGGGATTCATTGTCATAGTAGCGTAGCTTGTATAACATATAGATTGCATTATATTGTGTTGCTTGGGGACAAGAAACAGTTTAAGTTTGGAGGTGTTTGATAAGTAGGTTTTATACCTACTTATCCGGTATTTGTTACTTGAATTAGTTGCTTAAACTCATGTTTCTTAGTTATTTTTCATGCATTTTGTGTTCATTTTGTAGATCATATGCTTGGGAGCTGTGTGAGTGACTATTGGTATGAAAACGCAAGGAAAAGAAATCCGGACATCATTTGGGCTTTCATGTTCATTTCATGTTATTGGCTTGGAACTTTGATTATATTGTAGAGCTTCTTCTTAGCTTTTTGGAACATCTTGAATCATTCCAATCGGAGTTCGGATCCAAGAGTTATGACCTTTGTACCAACGGACGTTGAACTTCAATGTTTTGGGTGGCCATTTGCATAACAGTCACTTCCAACCCAATTTCAACCTTCATCCGTCCATCATTTTTCAATTCTCAATGAATGAAAGTTGTAGAGCTCGTTGAGAGCTTCGATTTGATAGGTTTCAGGCCCTGTAACTCCTCCCGGATCAAACGTTAGGGCCGTTTTACCAAAGGACACTACTGTAGAAAACCAACGATGCGGGCGCGCGAATTTGTAGTGTATTTTTGGAGCGGCCGTGTAAGTCCCTGGACCAAAATAATGCCATCTGCTACTTGAGCGTGGGCGCGCCTAACTCCAGGCCATTCCCAGCATGGCCGCGCCACTTTGGAAGTTGACTAGAGCTGATTTTTTCACTAAACAGTTGAATTAGAGCGTAACTTGGTGGGGGGGGGGGGTTCAATTAGGGCTTAAAAAGAGACGTACTATTAGTATGTAGACGACACCACCCCTTGGGGGGGGGGGGATCAATAAGCTACTTTTATTTTCTTTCTTCAATTTGAATAAGTAGATTAGAGTAGATTAGATTAGTGATTTTTAGATTTGATTAGATATGAAGACTTGAAGAAATTGGAAAACATCATAGATTCTATCTTGGAGCAGGAGAACAAATTTTCATTTCAATTCTCTACTCTTAACCTCTCTTTGATTCCTATTTGTAATTTTATGATGTTTATTCAATATGTGGATGGTGGATTTGATTCAACTATGATTTAAACTCTATTATGAGATTGCAATGGATTCTATGGATTTGTATATTATGATATATTTCATTGTTAGCCTTATTGATTGCTATGGGATTGTCTATTTAGATTCATGCTAATTTCTTAGTTGATTGGCCATCAATTACTATGATAATCCATATGGACTTGAGAGATGAAGTATGGGTTTGGATTTGATCTTAATAGTCTGTGATTGTATGTTCTACATTGTGATGGGATGTATGATTTGTGCTTAGGATAGACATATATCGAAGCACCACTCGTAGTCAATTGAGAACTTGGGGTTAAACCCTAATTATTTGTAAATCACATAGACATATAGTGGTTTAGGTAATGTGGGTGTTCATGTATATTCTATCAACTATGGATTATATGTGATATATGTATGGTACATTGAGAGATGGCTATACTTTACTTTCATGTTCTTGACTAATAATCTGGTAAATTTTGTTTGGCTTAATAGGGAGTGTGTTGATTTAAATGAGTCAATAGATGAAATTGTGATCTCAGATCTTCATTATCTAGTCTTATTCTACGGATAATTAGGTTTATTTAATTTAGCAATTAATATTTATAAATAGCAAATCATTCATTTAAATAAGACTGAAACGATTACGGGTTAGTGCTTGGTGAACTTTATTAGTTAATTCTCCGTGGGAATAATACTTTACTTACTCTTTATTACTTGTTGACTGTGTATACTTGCACACATATATTGATCAGTAAAACGACCAACATAGTCCTCACTATTCTATGAAATAGTGTGATAATAATTGTAATTAGGACTCCATTTGAGTTTGGATATTGTCTAGAAGACAATATTCGTGTTGAAACTCTCAGCTTATATTACACGACAGTTGTATAATTAAGTTTGTATTTGTATTCTGTACCATGTATTTGGCGACTTGGAATGGATGATGTATACCTATTTTGGGGACGTCACAGTTGGTATCAAAGCTTAGGGATATGATCTCTGGCTGAGATGTGAAACTAGAACTAGGAGGGGAGAGAAGGGTAAATCCTTCGCTAGTATGACCTACCTAAGCTTATTTGTTATTTAATTGGTCGGTCAGAATATAGGGATAATATGTGGCTTATCAATTAACCCTTGTTTTGTGGCAGTGTTTGAAAATAACATCTGAGAATGTTGAGATAAACAATGGATCACATGAGACCGTCGAGTCACCGATGATCAATAACCAGGATAATGTGCATCAAGAAGGTAATAATCCTCATGTACACAACAACACCGACCAAATGATGAACGGCGGAATGTTTAGGAGCTTTCTGTAATTCGTGCAACATCAGGCAAGAGAGTCTCCTGTGCAAAATGCAGGTGGAAACACTGAAAACTCACGGATGGTCACTATAAAGCAGTTCAAGGACTGGGACCACCAGAGTTTTTGGGAAAGCCAGAACCACTTAAGGCAGAGACGTGGATAAAGCAGATCACCAATATATTTGATGTCTTGGGATGCTCCGAGGAGCAAAAGGTTCCCTTTACCACCTTCATATTGCGAGGAGAGACAGATTATTGGTGGAAATCTGTAAAACGTACTCAACCAGCCGCATTAAAGATGTTTGGGGAGAAGTTCCAAGAACTTTTTAACGACAAGTACTTTCTCAAAAGTATTCGTCACATGAAGGAGGTGGAATTCATCAAGTTGGAGCAAAACAATATGACCGTGTCGAAGTACGAGGTTATGTTTGTCGTGTTGTCCCGGTTTGCATCCCATTTGGTTGATAATGAGGAAAGAATGACGCGAATGTTTCTGCGAGGTTTGAAACCCGAAATACGTCAATACCTCATTTCTCATAAACTGTGTTTGTATTCAGATATTGTAAATACGGCTCAGTTATTGGAGCGCAATAATGAGTCAATCCAACCAAGGGAGAGAAGCCAGAAAAACGATAATACCGGTGGTAGTAAATCCATCAAGTGGTCGCGGGTGTTGATGGGTTCCATACGCTGCCATGATGAGTGTGATTTTTAGTCCGATTGGCGTCTTTGCATGTGGTAGCGTGATTTCTTAAACATGTTCATGCAGTACGAAGCGAGGTGGCTCTGCACTTCCAAAGGTGTATGTTCCCCATCGCAGATGTTGATTCATTACACCTACACAGACACAAATCTCCCATGTCAAAGTGTGCACTATTGAACAAGCATAATTGACCAAATAAATGCTAACTTAACATCAAACGCTACCCAATGCATATTCAACTACACACTCACTTATGCAACACAACAATTTATCAATAATGAAATAAAGATGAACTAGCTAAAGCAACCTAAACTGAATGATTAAAAAGAAAATAGAGATAAAAATAATGGGTTGCCTCCCATCAAGCGCTAAGTTATAGTCAATTAGCTTAACTTCTCTGAATCTCAAGTCAAAGAAAGAATTGAGGTGACTTTCTGTCTGACCACCTCACCCCTCACATTAATGTCTCCAGCTTTCGTTAATGCCTCAACCTCCAAATCTGAATTTTCACCAGTTACACACCTCAACAGTTCATAGCTCACCAAATTCTATACCTCATCATTTAAGACCCGATCCACCAAATCAACCCAAAAACATTCTTCTTCATCTGTTGGGAACTTCATTGCCTTGAAGACGTTAAAGGTAACCTCTTGATCATGTACACGCATTGTTTGTTCTCCTTTTTGCACATCTATTGAAGTCCTGCCTGTGGCTAAGAATGGTCTCCCCAGTATGATTGGTATGCTTTTATCTTCCTCATAATCCAAAATTATGAAGTCAGCTAGAAAGATAAAATTTTCCACTTTCACTAACACATCTTCAACAATTCCCTAAGGATACATGATGGATCCGCTGCCTAATCAGTAATGAAATGTTTGTTTACCTTGAAGCCGGCAGTTTAATCCTAATCGATTGAATCTTGACAAGGGCATTAAATTTATACTTGCCCCAAGATCACATAAACACTTACTGAAACTCATCTTCTCGATTGTGCATGGAATTGTGAAACTGCCCGGATCCTTCAGCTTTGGAGGTAATTTCTGCTGAAGCACTGCACTGCATTCCTCTGTCAAGGCCACTATCTCAAACTCGTCTAATCTCCTCTTCCTTGACAATATACCCTTCATAAACTTTGCATAGCTTGGCATTTGTTCCAATGCCTCGATGAAAGGTATGTTGATTTGCAGCTTTTTAAAGTCCTCCAAAAACTTGCTGAATTGCTTATCTTCCCTCTGCTTATTTAATCTCTGCGGATATGGAACCCGAGGGTGAACTGGTGGTACCGTACTCTTAAGCTTCTCCTCTGAACTTGCTTTATCTTTCTCGACCTGCTGCGACTCAGATTTTTCCAGATTTTCTTTCTCATCAGTCAACTGCTCTGCCTCGCATGGCCGCGCGGCCTCCTCAGTATTACATGGTGCGGGCGCGCGACTCTCAGTACCTGCAATGTTTTTCCCAAACCTCAAGGTGATCGCTTGACACTGTTCCTTCCTGTCTCTTCGTGGATTTGTCTCTATATTACTTGGCAATGAACCTTGGCGCCTGTTGTTAAGCATGCTCGCCATTTTCCCCATTTGAGTCTCCAAATTCTTAATAGCCACTGCTTGGCTCTTGATCATCACCTCCGTGTTTTCCATGTACTTCAACATCATCTCCTCCATTTCTGATTTCTTTTCTTACTGAGGTGCAGCTGGAGTGTGATGTTGTTGTTTGTTGAGAAAATCCCGATGGAAACGGTGGTTTTGGTGTAAACTGTGGCTGAGACGACTGTGATTGAAATTGTTGATTTGGCTGAAACTGATTCTGCTGATTCCCTTGATTATTTGACCAACTGAAGTTTGGATGATTGCTGTTGTTGGGGTTGTATGTGTTCTGAAACTGTCCTTGATCTTTCCTGTAATTTCCCACATATTGTACCGACTCTGAGCTGATGGCACATTGATCTGTCGAGTGTGACCCCGTACAAATCTCACATACAAAGGCAACTATTTTCACTTTGCTCTCTGCTATTGTATTTATCTTCTTCGCTATAGCTGCCATCTTTGCCGACAACTGCGTAATAGCATCTACTTCTAACAAACCTGCAACCTTGGGCAGTGGCATCCGAGACGTAGGATTCTGAAAGTCATTTGCTGCCATAGTCTCGATAAGGTTATAGGCCTCTTCATAGCTCTTTGCCCATAATGCCCCTCCTGCAGCTGCATCTACAATAGGTCTCGAATGCCATCCCAATCCATTGTAAAATGTATTGATCACCATCCAATCTGGCATACCAGGGTGCGGACACTTTCTTAGCATCTCTTTATATCTCTCCCATGCTTCATATAAGGACTCGCCCTATTGTTGCTCAAACTGAGAGATAACTGTCCTCATCTTTGCAGTTTTAGCTATTGGGAAAAATTTGGCAAAGAATTTCTGTGCTAAGTCCTCCCATGTAGTGATTGACCTTGATGGCAAAGAATGCAGCCAGCTTCTCGCCTTATCCCTCAATGAGAATGGGAATAGACTAAGTCTCGATAGCATCCTCCACAATTGCTTGTTAGATCTGAATGTATCACAAATCTCAATAAAACTCAACAGTGTTAATTCGGATCATCCAGAGCAAAGCACCCCTAAATCAGATGCATTAATTTCGCACCATCCGAATAGTGCTCGGTTTAATCTCAAAAGTATTCACTGCTATTGCTTATCTGACTATGCTAGACTAAAGTCCATTAATATTCGGCATGGAATAGTCTCTTAGAGCCATGTGCTACTCTCTTTGCTCTACTCTTTGTTCTTCTGCCATGTCAGGTATAATACTCTCTAACTGAACTTGCAAATTTCTCTGCACACTTGCTTTCCAACCTCTTCCGTTAATATTATCCCGCGCTGGTATTAACTCGGAATTAGATGATCGCGTGTGCATAAAAACCTACAAGTACCTGAAACCAAAAACAAAACAAAAATAGAAATGAGATAAGATTAGATTTGTCTAAGTCATACAATATAACTTAAAATTGATGATAATTATTTAAATTTAAACGCCTTTCCCCGGCAACGGCGCCAAAAAATTGTTGCCTCTTTTTTTAGTTCTAACAAAAGAGCTCTAACTCATGCAAGCATACATGTGTCAACAAGTAATACAGAGTAAGTAGAGTATCGTCCCACAGAGAAAGTTGCTAAATCAAAAAATTATGCATAAACTCTATCACTATTTTTATATGCTTAAACTAATAAATATGATTATGATTGAAAACTACTTTAAAATCAAATAACAACTAAAATAAGAATAATAATGAAATAAATCAAATCTGGAAATAATGGGATCCTAACTTCATTTAATAGTTCATCTAATTACCACCATCATGCAAGATCGTTCACATATCACAGGGAAGTAGCCAAGAGCACTAATGTAGACATAACCATTTTTCAATGCATTATGACCTACTTACACAGCATCCACATGCAATAGACACCATGTAATCATCAATATAACCAAAATCACTATATGTCTATGTGAAATTGTAACTATATTGAATTTAAGCACAAGCCCTTATTTAACTCATATGGTGAAACAATATATGTCTATCTGAATTACGAAATACAAAGCTACACAAAACAGCCCCATATATGCATGCTATCATGATTACAATCCATACTCGCATGTTATTTTTCAATTCCATACAAGTAACTAAATCGAATGGTGATCAATCATTCATGCATGCAAATAAACCATGATAGGAATTCCTTATGATATGTAAAACAGTCCAGCAGTCAAGCATGCAATTAAACTACATATTAAAATCCGTTAGAATCCCATAATAAAGTTTAGTTCATGACTGAACCAAAAGCCATCATGGGATCAAAACAAAACATGGACGATAAACAAACAATTGAAAGAGAAGGGATAGAATCGATCAAACCCAATTGCTGATTATAATCCAATAATAATGTTTAATTCCACATTAAAATCCAGCATAAGAACAATAGTTTTCCACAGTGATTGAAATCCAATAGAAGAAATAGAAAATATGGAGTTTTTGGCTTAGTTCCACGTTGGAATTTCTCTCAGAGTGTAAACCCTAGTTGCCAATATGAAAACACATAAAAACTACTGAATGTTTCGTCTGACACCAGTTAGAATTGTTTAAAACCAATACAACTCTTTTTAATTAAAAATTAAAATAAATCAGATCAGCAGCTTCAGTTGTCGCGCGCGGGCGCGCGTTCCTCCTATGTAATCCTCGCGCGGGCGTGCATGTATTAAGTCTGTGTATCCGAGGAGTGATCGGCGGCATGTGTAGCCTTTATATAGCCGCAGTGGCTTCGCAACTTGAGTTCGTTTACTGCTGCCGCTCTCGATTTGTTCTGCTGCTCATTCTTTTGTCCATCAATTCTTAGTTTCCTTGCTCCACTTGATCCTCATGCCATGCATCCATCAACCTCATGCCATCTAATCACCAAATTATGCCATATCCTGCACTTTTACACCAAAGGAGTTCTCAGTACATGCAATGCAAAATAACATGAAATGCAATTAAAAACACTCTAAAATATACTTGAGATGGGCATAGTTCGCGTGAATTGATATCAATAAGTAGGCATAAAACGCACTTATCAAATACCCCTAAACTTGAACTGTTGCTTGCCCTCAAGAAATGCATACTAAAACAAAGCAATGAAAATGCAACTACACTACTATGCAACTAACTTATGATGCAAACTAGTCTCACATTGTTCCATCTCTAACAGAATTTCCGTCCAAAATGCCTCAGTGAATTATCCAGATTCAAGAATACAAATTCAAACCAAACCATAGGCATAATATCATACACTCAAATAATTCATAAATGCTATAGAGATGCTGTGTGTGTGTGTTGTGTTCACCAAAACTTGATTTAAGCAAAGAATACACATGCTAAAATGCTCAAAACAGAAAATTACACTCTAAATCAAGATTCATGTATACTTATGCAGCGAAGACTATTCCAACATATCAAATCAATCTGAGGTTCTACAATGGGTTTAATTACTTTATTGCTACTCACGAGGGCGATTCTCGCTTTTTCCTGCGGTGTTTATTTCTTTTTTTTTCAGCGAGTGCGTTTTACGCTCCATCTCTCTCCTTCAAAAGAGTCAATCATTTTGCTCAAGAAGGTTTCAAGATAGCTTTTGTTTTTCTTTTTTTTATACATAGCATACCCATGTGTTTCCACAGTTTGATTATCATGTTTTATACAGTCTAAGTCCATTTTCTACAAATTTCTCTTTTTAAAACCACATTTTCTATTAAGCAATGCAACACATTATTCTTATGCTTACAAGCAATTATGAACACGGCAGTGCAAACCAAAAGCATTTAAACAGCAACATGAATTTCATCGTATAAAATATTATATCTAGGTTCATGTTATCCAAAATACTCAATAATCCTTCAAAATTCACTATCATCATCGGCTAGACAAAATTTCCATAAAGCTAGACTTTGTGAGATATGCAAACTAAAAAAAAAAAACTTTCTAACACATAAACAAATAAACTAATAAACTAAACATGCAAACATGCAAATAAACATGCAAAATTTAAACTAATCATGCAAAAACTACATGAAACTATACTACTAACCCAATACCCCCAAACTTATAATATTCAATGTCCCAGTGAATGAAGGTAAAGGATAAAGAAAACTCCCCTAATGATTAGCAGTACCACCCTCTTCGGGTGGTGAATCTGGTGGTGGATATGGCACAACTGTCCCGAACTGAGGCCACTCTAGCATCGTCCCCTGCTATGCAAAAGCCTCATCCAATGACCTCGTGAGACCCGTAGCAAACGCTGAAAAATTATCGTACATGGTGTCAACTTTGCTCTCCAACCTTCGGAGCTATCGATCCCCCTGAGCAGCAGGTGCTTGCATGGACGGGCCCGCCTCATCTGTCTGAGAGGGCTGCTGTGATGGCTCTGGAAAAGTGGGCTGGATGATAAATCCTAATCCTCTCAGATGCGGTTCACCATCCATCCAATCCTTGAACTTGGCAATAGTCGCATGAGTGATGTCTTGGCTCGGGTTCTGCATCTACTCGTTATGCCACTGGACTCCTTATTGGGTACAAAGCATGGCTGCCACAGACGCATGTGGGTTACCCCCCGTAGTGCTCCCCCGTAGATAACGCAGTATGTTTTGATGAATTAGGTGGCCTACGTCAATGTACTTGTCTTTGATGATGCCCCACAAAATGATAGCCCGCTCAGGGGTTATTTCATGCTGGTGAGATGATGGAACTAACTTGGTACAGATAAACAGATTCCATGCTTTTGCATATCGATTCAAGGCGGACACTGGAAAAGTTTTAGGCTCATTCGTTCATGCCTTATAATTCCACTTTATTCCTGGAATGCATAATTCAACAATTACTAAGTCCAAATCCGTTTCTAGATGCGCACCTTTGACCCAATTAGCAGATCCAGTCGGTGGTGCGACATTTATTCTGAAAATAGCTCGGATCGCTGGAGGTCGAAAATCCACTTGCACACCTCGAACTAGCGTTATCTCTCCCTTTATGTCCTTTACATTCGCGTAGAACTCTCGAACAACCCCCATGGGAATAGGCATAAGAGTTGAAGCCAAACCAACCCAGTCTCTTTCTCGTATCATATTCCATAGTTGGCCATCTTGTTTCTTAGGCTTAAATCCCCATTCCTTCATAAACGATTTGGCCACGATTCGATAATATTCCATTTGTGCCTCCAAACTGATAAATTTCGTGTGGTCCATGACATCCTCTTCTTGGTTACTGGAGGAAGATGTTGATGATGAAGAGATGGAGATGGAGCATGCCCTCTTTGGACCCATTTGCAGATGATAGAGAGAATGCAGATGATTTGCTTGCTAATGAATAAGAGCTGCTGATCAGAGTACCCCTAAACTCGTTGCTGGACAACCCAAGCAGAAACCCTAGAGTTATGTTGCAACTATGAAACGTGGATGTAATGTGGGTTGAAGTACTGCAGCGACAATCACTTAATAGAAAGGATACAAGTTGTAATTGCTGAGAGGTGAGGAGACGTGTGTGTTGAGGAGAGCAAAAGAATACGTCTCTGTGTTATGATTTCAAATGAGAGCTCAAATAGTCCCCAACACATTTTTAAAACTTTAAAAATTTTCTCGTGTCGATGGTATGCGTCTGGTATGGTGGAGTGTTCGATGGGTTCCATCTTGGCGGGCGCATGAGTGTGATTTTTTTAGTCTGACTGGCATGTTCATGCAAGGCGTGTGATTTCTTAAGCCTGTTCATGGACGGCCACGTGAGGCTGGCTCCTGGACTTCCAGTGTGCATGTTCCCTACTACAGGATAGTGATTCTGTTACACCTACATAGACACAAATCTCCTATGTCAAAGTGTGCACTATTGAACAAGCATAATTGACCAAATAAACGCTAACTTAACATCAAATGCTACCCAATGCAAATTCAACTACACACTCACTTATGCAACACAACAATTTATCAATAATGAAATAAAGATGAACTAGCTAAAGCAACCTAAACTTAATGATTAAAAAGAAAATAGAGATAGAAATAATGGGTTGCCTCCCATCAAGCGCTAAGTTATAGTCAATTAGCTTAACTTCTTTGAATCTCACGTCAAAGAAAGAATTGAGGTGACTTTCTGTCTGACCACCTCACCCCTCACATTAATGTCTCCAGCTTTTGTCAATGGCTCAACCTCCAAATCTGAATTTTCACCAGTTACACACCTCAATAGTTCATAGCTCACCAAATTCTGTACCTCATCATTTAAAACCCGATCCACCAAATCAACCTGGAAACATTCTTCTTCATCTGTTGGGAACTTCATTGCCTTGAAGACGTTAAAGGTAACCTCTTGATCATGTACACGCATCGTGAGTTCTCCTTTTTGCACATCTATCGAAGTCCTGCCTGTGGCTAAGAATGGTCTCCCTAGTATGATTGGTATGCTTTTATCTTCCTCATAATCCAAAATTATGAAGTCAGCCAGAAAGATAAATTTGTCCACTTTCACCAACACATCTTCAACAATTCCCCGAGGATACGTGATGGATCTGTCAGCTAACTGTAATGAAATGTTTGTCGGCCTTGAAGCCGGAAATCCCAACTGATTGAATACTGACAAGGGCATCAAATTTATACTTGCCCCAAGATCACATAAACACTTACTGAAACTCATCTTCCCGATTGTGCATGGAATTATGAAACCGCTCGGATCCTTGACTTTTGAGGTAATTTTCACAAGCATCAGACCTTTGCATTCCTCTGTCAAGGACACTGTCTCAAACTCGTCTAATCTCCTTTTCCTTGACAATATACCCTTCATAAACTTTGCATAGCTTGACATTTGTTCCAATGCCTCGGCAAAAGGTATGTTGATTTGCAACTTTTTAAAGACCTCCAAAAACTTGCCGAATTGCTTATCTTCCCTCTGCTTATTTAATCTCTGCGGATATGGAACCCGAGGGTGAACTGGCGGTACCGTACTCTTAAGCTTCTCCTCTGAACTTGCTTTATCTTTCTCGACCTACTGCGACTCAGATTTTTCCAGATTTTCTTTCTCATCAGTCAACTGCTCTACCTCGCATGGCCGCGCGGCCTCCTCAGTATAACAAGGCGCGGGCGCGCGACTCTCAGTACCTTCAATGTTTTTCCCAGACCTCAAGGTGATCGCTTGACACTGTTCCTTCCCTTCTCTTCGTAGATTTGTCTCTGTATTACTTGGCAATGAACCTTGGCGCCTGTTGTTAAGCATGCTCGCCATTTGCCCCATTTGAGTCTCCAAATTCTTAATAGCCACTACTTGGCTCTTGATCATCACCTCCGTGTTTGCCATGTACTTCAACATCATCTCCTCCATTTCTGATTTCTTTTCTTATTGAGGTGCAGCTGGAGTGTGATGTTGTTGTTGTTGAGAAAACCCCGGCGGAAATGGTGGTTTTGGTGTAAACTGTGGTTGAGACGACTGTGACTGAAATTGTTGATTGGCTGAAACTGATTCTGCTGATTCCCTTGATTATTTGACCAACTGAAGTTTGGATGATTGTGGTTGTTGGGGTTGTATGTGTTCTGAAACTGTCCTTGATCTTTCCTGTAATTTCCCACATACTGTACTGACTCTAAGCTGATGGCACATTGATCTGTTGAGTGTGACCCCGTACAAATCTCACATACAAAGGCAACTGTTTTCACTTTGCTCTCTGCTATTGTATCTATCTTCTTCGCCATAGCTTCCATCTGTGCCGACAACTGCGTAATAACATCTACTTCCAACAAACATGCAACCTTGGGCTGTTTTATGTACAAAGTCCAAAGTACCCCTTTACTTAGATATTTAGTTAGAAGATTTGCAAGATCTAGTGAGTCATAACTTGATATTATCCCATGTGCTTAAATTCTATATCAAATCTTATCCATATCTTGCCAACTTGCACACTTAGATTCATTACATCTTTGATATAAGAGATCTAGAAGAGAGAAAGTTCATATATTAAGTTCATTAGCTATCTAACACCAACCCACTCTTTCTCTCACCTAAACCCACGAAATCACTAAGTGATTCAGTCACTCTTCAAGCCTTTAGATCACCAAAATCAGTTAAGGAGATCAAGGATCAAGGATTGGACAAGAGAGGTATAAACCCAAACTAAACCTAGATCTTGTATGCTAAGAAACATTTTGTGTTTAAGTGTTTATATTTGTGTTAAATGGTGTTTTTAGTTGATCTATGTTGATCCATCATGGATCCATAGCATCAAAGTGGGTAAAAATGCAAGTTTTCAAAATCTGTTCTTCAGAAATTTTTGTGGTCTGAAAAGATATGTCAGTGGTCCTAGATCTATCTATGTTGGTGATAATTGTTGTTTAATGTTATTATTGGTAGCTTGTTAGGTTGTCTTTAATCTGCAAGTGGTTATATAGCCATTAGATGTCTGGATTCGAAGTTATTTAAGGTCAAAACCCATTGACCGACGTTGACCAAGCACAAATCTGGGTAGCCCAGAAATGTTTAAACTGTGTCTGACAACATGTTTCGTAGCCCAGATCTATCATGTTTTTGGTGTTATGTTGTTGTTGTTGTAGAATACATGTAGCTGGTTAGGTGGACTATAGTTTTGGGCCATTAAATACCTTAAATCATCAACAGGTTAATTGTAGTGAACGGTCAAACATGATCAGTTGATCACGTTTTGCATTTCTGAAAAAACCCAGAAATTTTATGACCAAAGTTTTTGACACCTTTTGACCATGCTGTAAGTTTTGATCTTGTTGATGTTAGACCGATCATTTTGATGTATAATTGTTCACTGACATATGGGCTACATGTTGGAACCATAATATCACTTAAACCAAGACCAGAACGTTTAGAAATTTGGAATGCAAGAAGGTCACTTGAACTGCCTGGGTTTCTTAAAAACCCAGGTGTACTCTGACAACGAGTATGATTGCACAGATCTCCTCGTATGTTTGTTGTTTAATCAAGATGTTGGTTGTGTGTTGTAGTATTACATAAACACTACACGATCACACTTCAAGCTAGCCCAAAAACCATTTTGTCTGAGATTAAAAGCCAGTCAAACAGTGCCCCTCGAACACTGAGATTGTCAGTGTTCTTGAGCCAAGAACACCTAATACGACAGATTTGTGTCGCTAAAGGCTTTAGCGATGGTTCCTATTTATTTATTTTCTGAATTTCCGGAAAAGGATTAAAAATAAAAATAAATTATAAAAATGACCAAAAATGGTTTTAAAAATTATTTTAAATTATGAAAAATAATTTCTGACTATTTGGAATATTTTTCTTTAATATTTATAATTATTTAAATATTAAAGTTATTTAATTTATTTAATTAATGTATTAAATAAATTAGAGAAAAATGATTTAATATTATGAAAAAACATTTTAAATAAGAATAATGTGATAGAAAATATTTTGAATTATAAAATATAAATTTTAATATTTTTAGAGAATTTTCATTAATAATTTAATATTAATGATATTAGATTTATTTAATTATTATATTAAATAAATGAATTAAAAATGATTTTATTGATTTAAAAATCATTTAAAATGAGAAAAATGATTTAAAAATATTTGAAGTTATAATTAATGACTTTTAATATTTTGATGATAATTTCATTAATATTTGATTATTAGTGGTGATGATTTAAAAATGATTTCAATTATTTTAAAATCATTTAAGTAGAATATTGATGATTTAAAAATATTTTAAGTTATAAAAATAACTTTAATATTTTGACAAGTATGTTATGAATATTTTTATATTATTAAATATTAATAATGATAAGATTATTTGATAATTAAATCATTTAAAAATGATTCTGATGTCTAAAAAAAATTATTATAAATTATAATAATTGCTTATAAATTATTAAAAGCTTCCGAAAAATATTATAAATGATATTTTACTTATCTAAAGTAATATTGAAGCTTAGAGACCAAGTTTAATTGACAATAGATGTGTTAATTGTCGGATTGGGTGACCAGATCACCGAGAATGGACCGAAATCCAACTAGACCAAAATAGTTAGACTTGTTATGTGTTTATATAGGTTATAAACACTGATGTGGCTATGTGGTAATGTGTCTATGAGAAGTTTGACTGTGAATTACAGTGTTATGTGTTATAAATTATTGTGCTAATTGTGAGACCGATATTATTGGTTATAGGTCTTACGAACGCATATAAGTTTATTGTGTAGCTGTAATCAGCGGAAGAGGCAAGTTTCCTAACTCAACCTTGAGTTATATTCATTCAATTATTATAGTGGTTAATTATTGCTAATTACACCACGTCTAGGGAATTTATTGTTGATTTTTCACAGTTAGTGCATGTTTAATAATTCAAAATGAATTACTGATTCAGAATATATACATTCGTAGAATAACTGTTGTTGGATATACATATCCGTAGAAGCTAGAATTGACAGTACAGATAATTCCTATTTATTGTCGAATTATGTTGAGAAATGTCTTAGCCAATTATTCTGGAACATTCGTTAGAACATGATAGGTTCAAGAAGCGAATTCAATTGTTATTGACAGATCGATGCCAATTATTTCGGCTAGATCAAGAAGTAAATAGAATTTGAAATCACATTATTTTTTTGTTAAATCAAAATCTTGATTCTGAGACTGAGAAGAACAACCTTTTATATAAAGGGAATATTTTATTGGTCGTATATTCGTCCTTTGCGCGCGATTAAGTATTATGCATAATATAGGTTATACTAAAGCTGATCACTTTATATACTTGTAGAGGGGTATGATTTAATATTTATGGTTATCTGATACACCTGGGTATATCAAAGTTTAACTTTGATAGTTACTCGAGAAGAGAAGTTCAAGATCCAATGGATCGCTCAACATAAATCTGGAAAATATTCCACTTTGCTATTTTGTAGAATTAATTCTTGATTATTCATTTGAATATTGTAGAAAACCTTGAAAGCGTTGTACCCTTTCATTATCAAATTATTATTGCGTAGAATGTGAGAAGGTTTGATATTAATTTTTTTTATCTTTATTGTATCTCTTAACTTGCGGAGCAAACTTGTTTCTCACCCTTGCTATAAATAAAACTTTTCAGCTAGGGACGAAGTTGCAGAAGGTGTTGTGAAGAAAACCAATGGAAAAGGAATAGTTATGAATTAGTTATGATGAAAAATATTATTATTATGTTGTATTGTATTGTAAACCCTTTTTGTATATCTAAAGGGGTATGTCTATAATGTTAAGGTTAGTAGACCTGGGACTTATGTATTAACAATCTATGTTAATGAGTTATGTATTCCTATTTATATTAAAATGGGTAGTTAGATGGTATTATATTGTGGATCGTGAACACCAAATTCGGGGGTCAGGTAGCCTAGATTTGGGGGTATCACACCTACGAAGCTCTACCAACTCGTTCAAATAATCCCTAGCCTTATTTATCATGAGCGCCTTCTCATCATGCTCTGACTCAAAATCTACTTCTGCAGACTCCTTCGCTACATAAAGAGCACTAATCTCTTCATTCTGATTCTGCACAACTGTACCCAGTTGCACATTCCTGTCAAGAACTACCAGATACAATGCTCTCATTGCATCTGGAGGCGATGACTCTGAGGTAGGTACCACCGTACCAACCAATGTTATCTCCATTACTTCCTCCTTATTGCTCATCATACTAAGGTATGACGCTATATCCATATCTCCCTCGGAGTAGTCCTCCTTAGAAAAGTACTCCACTATCTTCGACTCCTCTAGAATCACTAATGATACCTCAGCCACCGGCATATGTATAGGCTCTACTCTGTTCATAATTTCTTCGCTCACCGCGTGTATATCTCTATACATCAAGCTATCGACCGACATCCTACAATAACACATATGTTGATTAGTACATAACACACAATAGTATAGGCACAAATCACATTTAATTTATTTAGGGTTATTTTCCATCTTTTAAATCTTTCGGTACTAAGTTTCCTCAATACCTTATTAATTCATTCAACTTAAGTAAAGCTCGAGTTTACTTCCTTCAGACTTTTCTTCCTTAACGAGTTTATTAGCCTAAGGTTCTTCCCCCTTAAGTTTTCTAACCTAATGCTTTGATACCAACCTGTGATGCCCCCAAATCCGAGTATCTTCCAACCCGATAGATGGTGCTACACGGTACTCATAACTATACATACATTCTATTGAAACGACAATCTTATTACATTAATAATATTACATCCCGTTCCCAGGTTCTAAAACCATTACATTCTTTGTTCATCATTCTATAATATATACAACTTACTAGTTTATTATAAGGTAAACTAATCATTCAGCTTCATCTTGCCTCTATCCTTGTCAGATCTCTCGGTTCATTCGGTCCTAGCTGCATTCATATGGTTCAAACAAGAGTGAGCATAACAAGCTCGAAATAAGTACAACAATTTCTTTTTAAACAACATGCTTGAAACATAGGAATTGTATATCTTGATGGCGAACAATAGTTACGAAGTACTACCGATAATTCAAAATAGCACTTCTTTTTCTTCAAAACGTTTTACAATGACAATATTTAGTAAAACATCAATTCTGGCTCAAGACCATGAGTAGTGCATAATTTCTTTGAAAAGGATAACCCGGCATTAAGTTCATAAGTCCGATATATCTTACGAGCACTTTTGGGTGATTAGCCCATAGTACTCTATATTGATCAACACTACATCCATTAAACGTATGTACGTTTAAGTTTTGGCAACCTCGCATGCCCATCGAATAATGGATGAAAAATACATTTGTTTATTCATACTCAGACTTACCTTGAATCCGTACCAAACAATTGGCATAGGATAGCGTTATCAATTCTATATTGAAAGACTTATAAATAAATAAATCAATCTTCAAGATTAGTCTAGCTGAGTTAAAACTGGCATCGACATTTTCGTAAAACAATTCATGCATCTCATAACATGAATCACAAAAACTTGGCTAACACGAAGGTTAGACAAGCGTTTAAGAAAAACTTGCCTTTAGCGTCTGCTACATTATAAAAACGTTTCCTTTCAGTCTTTATGGTCTCTACAACACATAACCACATAACATACCACATTAGGTCATGAATGAACTTACATGGTTCCTAATGAATCTTACCCTTCTTCTAAATTTAATCATATATTAGATTTGTTACTATTGGTTCCGGCTTGCCATTATATTTTACATTATTCTTACCAACTTCTTTCTCTTCTATGTCTTATGTAGATTTACTGTATTTAATACAACTCGTTTGGAGTTAATCATCCTTCCTCACGGCTTACTAACATCCTTACGCTATTAATCGAAACTCGATCGTCATTGGTTAAGTACACTTACTACATATCGTTCACGTTCAATTACTTAACAACTTTTAGTTGCAACTCTTAACGTTATAGTCATCATTGAATACAGTTCACGTTCCTTATACTTTACGTTCGTCTTTTAACTACTCATTAAACAACATTAAATTCCTAAATTCATCACTATAACAGTGATTTAGGAAAGGTCTTATCATGTTTATTAAGTAATTACATAACCCATACTGGTATTGCAAACCATTGGATTCATAATCAACTTGGTCAACAAATTTCTATAGCCAGCTTAACACATTACGTTGTTCTCATTACGTTCATCTGCAATTGATTATTAACCTTTAATCATCATACATTAAGTGTCTAACAATGCCTTAATAATGTTACATTAACACCTTATTTCATTACTAATGAGTTATCTTTCCTTCTATACTTGTAAACATTCTTGTCTATCAAAACTCTAGAATTTGGCCGCAAGTGATGCCACACTTAGCTCTTCATCTCGCATGGCAAGACGAAAGTTAGAAGTATGTATTGACATCATTTATTATGCATAGCTGGCTCCACCATTTGGCCTTGGGTTGGCACCGCGGCGCCAACTCTGTGCCTTAGAAAAATTTTGCAAATTTTAAATTTTATGAACTTCCCGGACACATAACTTCTTCGTTATAAGTCTGAATTGGCTCGTTCAAAAGCCTACGGTTCACAAATTACATACTCTACACATTCATGCAAGAATTTTATCTATTTGACTTCGTTTGCTAAAAATTCACCCATTAGTTCATTTTTAACGAAAACGATAAACGTTCGTGAACGTTCAACGCTCGTTTCTTCGTTCTAAGTCAGAATCCGGTCATTTTTGAGTTCGCAACTCTATAATGCCAAATATGACTTGTCTCCATTGAAAACCAATGTTTCCAAGCTCAATATCAAAATATGACTTCGATTTCGAGAATTTCACGAATTCGACGAATATCGTCCAAACTCATAAATTTCGCCTTAACTTCATTTCTTATGATTTGTGCATCATTTTAAATGGATTCAATCCATCATATTAACATCTTGACATACATACTTCATTAACTTATTGACATGATAAGTTATTACTTGTTCTTCATTAGTCTATAACTTGTAAAAGTATGAACTACTTATGAATTCACTTTGCATGACTTATCATAGCTTAAATCTTTTAACCATCATCCTTACTTCTTATTATCATACAACCTTATTATTTTAACATAAAACAAGTTCCTATAAGTTCTTCCTTGTTTCATAACTTATATGATTATGAATAGCTTATTCATGACTTATACGGCTTATTAAGACTTAAGCTCTTTGATTACTCATTCCTATCATTCCTTAGCATACATGTTCTACCACTACCCATCTCCTTACCAATGGAAGAGAAAGAGATTCATGGTTTAAGTTCTTACCCTTGAATATCACTTGACTAAGCTTTAATCTCCTTCTTGGTTCTTGAAAATCTCATAATGGAAGTTTGACTTATAAGTGCTTATTCTCTCTAACCAATAAGTTACTTTGTAAGAGAAGTTGTTGGATGAAATTTTTAACAAGCAACAAATGAAATCCTAAGCTTGCTATTTATAGGAAATCCTAAATGAGGGATTAATGGTCAATAAGTCATTCCACCTCCTTACTATTCCTTATTTGCTCACCAAGTTTACTTGGCCTCCACAACTTTTATCTCTTGTTTTCTCACCACAAAACTTATCTCTTGCTTAGCCACCAAGCATAAGCACTTTACTTGGCCACCACTTGACTTATCCATTGCTGAATCATTAAGTTTACTTGCTCATTACTTTTACTTAGCCACCACGTACTTTACTTGGCCACTACATTGGGTTATACATGTGATCATGGGTTGCCCCATGGATCCACCTAATCCATTGGATTATTACGTTGGGCTTAAGTCTAATTAACTTAGCTTATTCATTTGGGCTTGCATTAAGTTACTTTGGGCTTCTCATTAGCTTGCATTGGGCTTACACATTCCTACACTTGGGCCTTATCAATATCTCATTAGACTTTTTATAATTTCTTACTCAATCCTACAAGTCCATTACATTTGGCTTAAAGCCTTATAACGTACGTACAATCTACGTATTCATCTCGTATTCCCACTTGTATACTTATTCATATACAACATACTATGCTTCATTCATACTCGTATAACACCTTGTATCATACTCGTATTCATTACTTCGTATAATACCTACGTATCATACAATCATTACTTTAATTCATTACACGCATTAAAATTCCTTCTCAGAATTCACTTTCTTTAATTGTTAGGTTTTAAGTCCGTAGGTGAAAAACTGTGTTTGCCATAACTGATATATTATTGGATATTCTATCTCACCTCGATATTCTATCATTATGTATTTCTCGGAAGATCAAAAATAATTCCCGAGCAGAAATGCATGAATAGTGTTTTTCGGAAAATTTCTCAGAAAACTTTTATTTTCGTCTTAAAAATTCAAAAACTTTAATTCTACCACGTATCCAAAATACTACGATATTCCAATATGTCTAGGTCATAGAATGACCTTGAAATAGCTTACTCCCATAATTAATTATTTAAATTCATTTAATCCACATAATTAAATAAAAAATTTAATTCTCAAAAACCCAAATTTTCTAGGGTGTTACAAATATGGGAAATATGTGCCAAGATAATGTGTGTGTATATATATGTGTGATAAATAAAATATATTTATTACATGAATAATTACAAATGATTTTATTTTAGAATTATTGATCATTATAAACTATATTCTTATAATAATTAATTTTCTGGTAAAAATGTTTTTATTAATTATTTTCCATGAAAATATAAGTACTATACTATTTAAATAATATGTGAAATGATTACAACATTATTATAATAACTATTTTATTATATAAATTTATTTGATTAATTAAGTTAATTATTTAACTTAATTAATAATATTATATATATATGAGATAAATCGGATATGGAATTCAAACCCTAATTTTGGATTTTGATCAAGGAATGAGAATAATAATATTATATTATTATTTGTCAATATTATAGATAAGTATGTTATGTGGGTAATGTTAATGTGTAGAACAGTTTTAATGTATTATGACCAAACCCTAATAATATTTTTATAAACCCTAATATTACTGATAAACCCTAGTTTTGGAAGTCAAATGAAACTTTAAAATCACATCTAGTAATTTTGTTATGTGATTAATGGCATTTATTATAATATTAATTATATTTTGATTTTTCGATCTTGCTAAATATGTATTGTATGTATGTGGACTGACAATGATTGGTCAATTATGGTGCAGTATTTGAAAACCCTAGTTGTACTGTGGGAAACCCTAAATTGATACTCAATTGTGAGTTTAAGACTATTATATATCTGTGTTATATAATTTTATGATAATTAAGTCAACCCTAATTAACATTTAGATATATTAAGTTTTAGAAACCCTAATGTTTGAATTATAAACCCTAATTGCTAAATTAGCTAGGTTAATTATAATTAGTGAAAATATTAAACCCTAATGTTCATGTATAAAGTAATTAGAAAACTAACATAATTAAGAAAACCCTAATTACAAATTTTAAAAACTAAAATTTTTATTTTGTAAAACCCCTAATTGCTAAATCTTACAAATGTTATGTGCTAAACCTTAGGGTTAAACCCTAAGGGTTTGTTAATTGACCAATGAGCCATTAAAATGTCAAGTTAAATGACCATTATACCCCTTTTGTGCATTAAAGAAGCTAATGTATAGGTTTTGACATTAGAGGAAGTTGGTGACCAAACCCAACAACTCCATGTGACTGAAATTAATGTGTATCAGCCTCTATATCAACCATACAATGTATCTTACACTTATATATATAGATTGGAGAGAGAAAATGTCATTTGGTAACCTATTTTTGCAAAACACATATCCTTAAGCTTCTCTCACTAAAACCCACGAAATTTCTTAGCAAATCAGTCCCCAATCCAAGCCCCACTATTATCTTTAACAAAATCAGAAACTAGAATCAAGATAGATCAAAGCAAAGGTATAAACCCTAGCCATGAAATCTGACCATAAATCTATTATTAGATGTTATGATTATGTGTTTTAATATGTTGTTAGTAATGTATAATGATGATCTGGGTTGCTAGATGTTAGATCCATAACATCTAGAGGCTCGGATTTGAAATTTTACAAAATCTGGAAAAAGTTCAAACTGTAGTCTGACAATGAATGTCAGTGGCCACAGATCCTTGCTCGTCTATGATTTTTTTTTGTTTTTAAGTTGTAATGTGTAGTCTGTTATGTGCTCTTTAATCTGGATCAAGAATCAAGCTTATATTTGTTCTAGATTGCAAGTTATTTGTGGTCAAACCACGTTGACCGACATTGACCACCCAATTCTGGGCAGCCCAGAAATCGCCCAGAATGCTCTGACAGTATGTTCATGTGGCTAGATCTTCCAGGTGATAGTTGTTTTGTTGTTGTAATCGATTTGTACTATGGTATATGGACTATAAGATTAATCTTTTAGATTTCTTAAATATCAAACGGATCGAAGTCAGTGGAAGGTCAAACCAGGCCAGGAGATCACGAACTAAGTTTTCTGGGTAACCCAGAAAACTTAAGAGCATGATCTCTGACAAGGTTTGACCAAAATATATCTTTTTATTTTGATGTTCTTTTATCGGTTTTATGTGATGGATCTCTACCCTTACATGTTGTCTAAACACTAACGTTTATAGAACACAAAAACATTACACGATCAGCATGTAGTGGAGGCTCAAAGTGTGACCCACGATCTGTTCTTCATTTCTGGGTAACCCAGAAATGAAGAACAGCCTCTGACAGTCACTTTGATGGCTTAGATATCCCTCAATTTAAGCTTTTTGGCCATGATTGTTGCTGGAACATGTAGATTTACACAAACACTTTAATATCTGACCACAAGAATGCTATGAAACATCACAGTTTGAGATTAAAGCTTGGTCAAACTCACCCACTCGTTAACTGGCATGGTGTTCTGGGTTTAATTATGAACATGAAAAACACCTATAGCGACAGTTCTATCGCTATAGGTGGTCTTTGGCGACAGTCTTTAAATAAAAATTATATATTTATTAAATAATTATAGAAAATTAGTTTTTAATTATTAAAAATACAAAATAAATTATTAAAAATTATTTTAAAGTCCAAAAATTAGTTTTTAACTATTTTAATATATTTCATAAATATTTAATATTTTTGAATTATTAAAAGTATTTAATTTATTTAATTATTATATTAAATAAATTATTTAAAAATAATTTTAATATTTAAAAATCATTTAAAATTATATTATGGTATAAGAAAATATTAAGTTATTTTTAATGACTTTTAATATTTTGTGATGAATTTCGTTAATTAATTAATATTAATGATAATTTAGTGATTTAATAAATGAATTAAATAAATAATTTAAAATTGATTTTATTATATTAAAAATCATTTTAAATAATAATAAGGTATTTAAAAATATTTTAAGTTATAAAATATAACTTTTAATATTTAAAGGTGAATTTCATTAATTAATTATTATTAATGATATTAAAGTTATTTAATAATTATATTAAATAATTTAGTTTAAAAATGATTTTAATATTATAAAAATCATTTTAAATAAAAATAAAGTGTTTAAAGATATTTTAAGTTATAAAATATAACTTTTATTATTTAAAGGATAATTTCATTAATAATTTAATATTAATGATATTTGTTTAACATTAATTATATTAAATTTATTTAATAATTATATTAAATAAATAGTTTAAAAATGGTTTTATTAATTTAAAATAAAATAAAAAGGATATAATTGAATTAAAAATATTTTAAAATATACATAATGACTTTTAATATTTTGAGGAATAGTACATTAATATTTTAATATTAATGATAATTAATTAAAAATGATTTTAAATGTTTTAAAAATCATTTAAGGGTAATATAAATGTTTTGAAAATATTTTAAGTTATTATAAATAACTTTAATATTTTGGCAATGGTTTAATTAATATTTTAATATTAATTAAATATTAATGATAATAGAATTATTGGGTATTTAAATAATTTAATAATGATTCCAGTGTTTGAAAATTCATTATAAATTATAATAAATGTTTAAAAATTATTATTATGTCATTTAAAATAATATGACTGATACTTACGGATATTGGGATACAGAATAGAGTCTTAGACTCGATTATTACCTGATAAAGCTGTCGGTACACCGACATGTTTTAGAAATTGATCTGGACTTAGATATTTTGATTGTGTTAATGTTTGTTTGCGATCCAATTACTGTTGAACATGTGTGATAATGTGATTAGGTTATGTGCTGACTGCGAAATGCAGTACTACGTGTTATGGTATATTGTTCTAATCGAACGAATGATCTGACTAATGATAGGTCGTGATATAAAAGATAAAACTAAGTTGCATTTTGTAAGCAGCAGATCAGACAAGTATCCTACCTTTGCATTTTCTTTATGCAATAGACATGAGTAAGAATGTTTCAGAATTATATTATTACTGTACAGATTATTAACCCTATATTATATATGCCCATTGATTATCAATATGTTAGTATATGGTAATTCAGATATATATTCTGTTCGTTAATTTCTATAAATGATTATATAAGTGTCCCCACTTGGATAATCATTGTATTTAATCACATGTTGATACACCTTTGTTAATTACCCGTATATATATATATATATATATATATATGTTGAATTATAGATTATTGTTGAACAAGATAAAACCTTATTATTATCCAACCAAATTGCTTTGGTTTGGAACCCCGACAAGTATGAACATCCCTTACACGGGAAAACTTTTTATGCACCCAAAGTGGACAGAGTGAACGATAACATCGTTCTTGCAATGTAGTATTGATCAATACAGGGTACAACGGGCTGATCACCCTCCGTGCCGGTAAGTTATGACGGTTTCCGGATGAAGTTCTGCTAAACCTTTTCAAAAATGAAAACAATGTTCATAGTATGTCACCTTAACCTTATTTATAGTCAGTATGTAGTTTCAAAAATTTGAAAGAGGGTTGTTATGTTATTATTATCGGTTCAGATTACTTCACAACTATTGATTTGTTGTAGAAGGGTAGTATAAAAAAATATTTAAATTCTTTCAGCTTATATATATAATTTCTATTACTTGCTGGGCACTCAAATGCTCATCTTTGCTTCATTTAAATGTTTTCAGCTAAGTGTGAACAACTGGAAGGCTCTGTCAAGAATAAAGGAAAAGAGAAGGTTGCTGAATGAATTTTTATGATAAGTTATGTAATAGTTTACTTTATTATGATAAGGATGATATATATTATTATTATTATCATGTAATGAATGTATTAAAGGTTGCGTACTTGGGATTAGACTCTAATAAATGTAAGTTAAGTTTGAAATTTATATTATTGTTATTATTATTAGTATTATTCCGCTCATAGAAATGGTATCGTGAAGCACCGAGTTCGGGTTTCAAGTACCTGGATTTGGGGGCTTTACAATTAGTCAACATAGTTGTCTGTAACGTGCTAACCTTGATTATACCAGTTTTAAACAGGAAAAGATTCAATTCATAACATAAAATCATGTCAAAGTTCTAATAGTCCGTACTGTACTTGTCTACTCAATCCCAATCTCATTATTGGCCATAATAAACTGACTATATCAAACCGTTGGACTTATGTAATATAACACAATAGTTAACTATTTTTTTTATAGATAAAATAAATATGACAGAATAAAAACTAATGATATAAAAACTATTTACAAACCTATACTAATATGCAACTATTACATTACATGAATGCAAACATATAATAAACCTAAACTAAACATAAAACTGAACTAGCATATGAAAAACTAACTAAATAAACATAACAAGATTAAACTACTCCCCCAAACTTTAGCAATTACAATGTCCTCATTGTGGAAATAAATAGTAAGTGTACGAGGACTTCCTTATAATCGCCTAAGCTTGAGGTGGTGGTGGTTGTTGCTCTTCATTTTCTGAACTAGAGGGTGGGAACCGTGGCATTGGGGTAGGATACTGGTATGGAAAATGAGCATTTGGGTTGAAACTTTGGATCGTCGTGTTCAAAAAAGCAAAGGACATATTCATGGCCTCGAACATATGGTCCTGGTTGGCCGCGAGCCTCCTCATCTGTCTGTTAGCGTCATTGTTGTGTCCATCAATCTGGCTCTAGAGGTTGCGGAACTAAGAGCTAAATATATCATTGGTTTGCTGCATCCCCTCAGTCGCCTTCTCTCCCGTAGTCTCATCCACCTGGAACTCGTCGTCGTCATAGGTGTCCTCAGCATCAACCTCATCCTTAGAGGCCGGTGGAAATATGAACCCGACTCCTCTTGGGTATGACTCACCTCGGGCCACACTGAATACCGTGTGATCATCCTTCTGTCCAAAGTTTGTAGTGGCATCTGGGTTGTCTCATCGTCGGACCGCCTAACTCTCGCATGTCTGCATAGCCCACATGTGAGAGATGGGTGTGGCAAGCTGTCAAAAAATGGTCCGCGTAGGAATCTTTGGATAGAGAAACTTATAATGGCACCCACGTCGATGAGAAAGTCTTGGACGATGGCAAATAAAAGAATTATCTTCTCCTTTGTCACCTCTATCGTATGTGTGGACAGGAATAGCTTGGCGCACATGAACGTGTACCATATTTTAACATACCATCTTAGGTCCTTGTTGTGGAAGATGGTGCCCCCTTTACGTCCCTTGACCCATGTGGTACCTGACTTTGTTATTTTAGTTAAAATGGCCTCATAGTCGGGATCATGGTCACGCAAGTAAGCAAACTGGCACTCTTTAGGAACTCATAATTGGTAGTACTCGTTAATGGCGTCAACATTGAAAGGAACCTTCTTGCCCCTCACAAATGCTATAAATGGGGCCTTATCCTTTGCATTGGCATAGAATTCCTCCACCACATTGACGACTGCAGGCTCTGACTTGTCAGCGAATCTATCCCATCCTTTTTCGTATATTTGTCTTTTCATTTAGTTATCTACATTGTCAGGTGCCAAGCCGCATTCTTGGGTTAGTGCTTTGGTTACTAGATAGTCATAACGATCGGCGGCGGTGGAACTTGTGAACTTTCTTCTATTAAAGGCCCGAGTCAGTGGTGTAGACCCAAAACTCTTGTCTCGTTGTTGCTTTACTGCTGGTTTTGGTGCCATGGTACTGGAATGGATAACTCAAGCTAATTTCTCCCCCAAATTTCACTCAAACAAATTGTCGAACGCTTTGTGTGCACGACTCATAATTCCCCCAAATTTAGTAATTGGACTTCTATGTGGTGGTGTATGATGAGAAATTTCACGAAAGCCCCACTTACCCTCAATGTATTGACATACTTCCTTATTCGCAATTTCTATGGTTAAAGTGAAATTTAACTTTTCACTAGGTATTTCTAACTTCTTAGCAAATTTATCAGATATAAACGAGCAAGTAGCACCCAAATGAAATAATACATATGCATTTATATCATTGATTGGGATAATACCTAACACAACATCCTTTGATTGCACAACGTCTTACACCGTCATGTTGAAGGTTCTGGTTATGGGTTTATTTCTTGACGTTGGTCGAGCAATAGTCAATGTACCTTCACTAGCATTTCCTTTGCTTCCATTTGTCTCCCCGGATTTCTTCTTCGAACACTCACGAGAAAAATGATCCTTCGACCCGTAGGTGTAGCAAGCATTCTTCTTGGGTTGATTTCAATTTGGGGAAATCTGACCCTCATGGCCATAGTTAAAGCATACCCGTTTCCCCTTTAAGCACATACCCGTGTGAAACTTTCTGCACGTAGCACATGCATCGATCTACTTCTTCTGTTGGTTACCTTTCTGATTTTCAGCTCCCACATTTGCATTCCACTTCCTATTAAAATTGTTGTTGCCATTTCCACCGTTACCACCACCACCACTATTCTTAGCTTCACCTTCATTCTTCTTCTTCATCTGCTCTTGGTTATGTTTTGTTACAGCCTCACCTCCACTCTCAACGAGAATTGCTTTCTCAAGCACTGCCGCAAACGTCTTTAACTGGAATAGTGAGACTCTGATGTACAACCATGGCTTCAGTCCCTGCTCAAATCTCCTTGCCTTGCGCTCATCCGTATTCACCTGATATGGGGCAAACCTCGCCAACTCATTGAGCCTTGCTGCATACTCTAACACTGTCATTGTGCCCTATTTTAGCTAAAGAAACTACACTTCCATCTGATTCTTTGAGCTTTCTGGAAAATAGGTCTGGAAGAGTATTTCTTTGAACCTTTCCCAAGTTATTACCCGTTGACCTCCTCGAGTTTTATTGGCTTGCCACCAATAACTCGCCTCTGCTTTCAATATGAATGTTGCAAAAGCAGTCTTCTTGCTATCCCCTACCCTAGCAACATCTAAAACCTTCTCTATTTCCATGATCCAGGTCTGTGCTTCAACCAGATTCATGGACCCATGGAATTCTGGTGGCCCAACTGCCTTGAAATCCTTAAAAGTCGCAGCTTGATTATGTGGCTGATTCTATAATGCTCCCGTCAGTAGCGTTACGAATTGTTGAACTGGATTATCCTCAGCGTTGTTGTTATTCTCAAGGGTCCTTTGTCGTGTTTGACGTCTTGGAGGCATTTTCTATTAAAATACACCTATTAGATTATATTCAACCTTTTAAGTATTATATATTCAACTTGCACATCATAAAAATTACCACATAACACACAATATCTTGAATAAATAGTAACTTTTATTTATTCATAATATTTTAAAACATAATAATGATAGCATTCATACTATCTACATCACTTTCCTGAACTACAAAAGTTTCAGGACAACTTCATTATCATCACATCCCATTGGTTATATCATACCCGGGATTTATATCTTATTTACTCACTAATCACATAATAATTACATTTATGATGTTCTATTAAACTGCTGCATAGCCTTACGATGCTCCTCTTCCATAATTCGGAACATTGTTCGGCGATCTAATATGTACGATGGCAGCGTGTTGAACTGAATAGGATAACACATGACCCGATCTTGAGCTCGATTAATTACGGTGTTGAAAACACTATTCATCTCTTCCATCTTCATCCTCTTTGCTTCTGCGTCTCTCTCTACTATTCTAGCTCATTGATAAGCTTCCTCGTACTTGTCTTCGGCTCTTGCCCTCTTAGTAGATTCCTCTTTCAACTTGTTCTTCAACTCTGCAATCTCTGCTATCATTCACTCGTTCTCTCATTCAGTGTGGACCAGCTTCTCTTCAACATTATTCAGACGTTCCTCTCGATCCTGGATCTCGTTGTCCTTCTGTGCCATTGAGGTCTGTTGTTCAGCTACTATCTCTTGTAACTCCTCGACGGTATCTTGAAGTTCTACATTGCAATCGTATACCTCGTCGTACATACGGGCAGCTATCAAGTTAAGTGCAATCTCTTCCTCCTCATCCTCCTCATCCGACTGTGGCATCTCAACGGGGTCCTCCTCGTCTATCTCTATCTCATTATCCTCATCAGGTAAACCCTCATGCTCAACCACTGTGACCAACGTAGATGTTTCCCATGGCAGTAGTTGTTCCCAAACCACCCGAATATCTCGAGGTTCCTCCTCTCTAACCTGATTGGATTCTCCTACATTAGCCATCCTGTCAACCAAATTCTAAGTTTTAATTACTAATCATTACTACTCGACACTCACGAGCACATAAGTTATAATCACATAAGCACATAAGTGTTTTATTACTTTTTCCTTAAAACTCGATAAGAGTTTATCACCACTATCTTTTCAAAGGTTACTTCCTAACGCTTTTCCCCACCTAATGTTCATAACCTAAAGCTGTGATACCAACCTGTGACACCCCCAAATCTAGGTACTTCGTTCCCACAAGACTTGGTGTTCACTTTCCATTCATTCATACTGTCTACCCAAATAAAATAACATTTAAACCATAAATCCTCCCTTTAAATAGGGTTACATCATTAAATCCAAAAACATCCCACGTTGTCTAACCTTAACATCAATCAAGTGCGGAAATTAAATTACATTATTAAATAAAAAGTCTATCATTCATAACAATAAATAAAATTACAAGTCTTCATCACTTGCACATTTTCCCCTTTCCTTTGCTAGTTGAAGGGTCATCTACCTTCTCAACTTTAGTTGTGCTCGGGAGCATTTTACCAACCTTCAAGTGGGCCGAAAGTCTGACACTTGAAGGGGTTCATGAGCCCATTGAGCCAAAGCCCATGGGAGAGCTGATGGTGTTCGGGTTCGGCATCAAATTCCTTTGGGCCGGAGCCTTACCTCGGTGTAAGTTATTCAGGGTCGGGTCTTCGAGTCCTTTGGGCCGAGACCCAGACTTGATGGTGAGTTCGGTTGGGTTGGGCTTGTGCAGTGGGCTCTCCTGCGCACAGAGCCTGGAGTCCTAATCATAATTGAATAAGGTAACTCCAAAGGTAGTGATTGGATTGGATTCCACTTGCACCTTTTACGGAGATTGTGTTGGACCCAAGTTATGGTAACTACCATGACTAGGAGTCCTAATCCGGCTCGGAGAAGGATTCTAAGGTGGTGAGTACTATAAATACAAGGCCAAGGTTACAATTAACGGGTAATGCCTACTTTTGAGCACTAAACACTTAGCCTCCATTGTTAAACCTTGTAAACGGCCTGTACTCATTCTCACACCAGAGCTATCCCCCGGTGGCACAAGCCGTCAAGCTTCTGTAGGATCTGTTATTGTGCAGGTTCTAGTGCGTGGATTCTGTGATTGGACGCACCGACGAATCTTGGCGTTAACATTGGCGCTAGAAGGAGGGCTTTATTGCTTAATCAATCACAACTAACTTTTCCGGTAAGAGGCCATGGCCAACAGGGAGAACTGTCCTTTTAACCAGGAAAGGCAAAAACACACCAGACCACCCAGGTGAGAGGGTCGGTCAAAGACAGATTGGGTTCCAGAATCCAAGGAGATAAGGAGGAACCGACTGCTTCCCTCTGGCAAAGACTTTTCCATGTCAGTCAGCGTACCCCTAACCAGGCTAGTAGGGCGGATGAGAATCATTCTCGGGCACTGGAGGTGCACGAAAACAGCTGAGGCGAAGGCAGCCGGGATCAGAGGGAGTTTATTGTGCAGAAGAAGATGTAGCAGAACAAAGATGCCATGATGGCCTTGCGTCTTCTGCAATATCAGCTCGAACAACAGATGGTGAAGATGGGTGGAGAACAGGAGGCCTCCTCAAAGAGGCGTAAGCATCGGAGCCGATCCCGGTCACCTTGACGGGGAGAGGCAGAGAGAGAAAGGAGCAGGCATCGAAGTCGCTCAAGGGATGACCGAAGTAGAAGGAAGAGCCATTTGGCAGAACAAAGATCAGAGCATCCAGGCAGATCGAGACAAAGGAAGAGGGACACAACTCCTGAATATAGGAGGGACAGACCCCGATCATCCCCTCGTAAGGAGGAGTCCGACCCCCTCGCCCGAAGGGCGGAAGAACTGGAAAAATTTTTCTTGGCAAAGAACTCGATGGGGACACCTTCGGCTTGCGTAGGATCGCCTTTCTCGCCTGAAATCAATTATGTGATGGCCGACCCCAAAAAGAAGATGCCCCCGATGGAGACCTATGATGGGCTGGGGGATCCATATGACCACTCAGACGGTTACGATAGGCTGATGACATACTACAGGCATTCTGATGCTGCCAAGTTTCATATGTTCGCAGCAACTCTAAAAAAGAGCGCCCGAGAATGCATGAGAACCCTGGCGGTGGGATCGATCAATTCATGGAGTGACCTTCGGGAGAAATTTCATGCTAGGTTCGAGAGTAACAGAAGGAGAGGAAAGATCACAGCTTCCCTCATTCAGGTTCGATGAAGTCGATTAAAGCACAGGTCGAGACGTCAAAAGGTTCTCGAGAGGTCGTGGGGAATTGATGGCGAGTTGAATTCTCCACAGGCCCTAAGATTCTTTACGACTGACTTGGATATTGGGAAGTCAAAGAAGTTGATGGATCTACTGATCAACCCTCCGACAGATTTGAGAGAGGCCTTCCACCGAGCCGAGGGTTACATAAAAATAGAAGAGGCAATGGGAAATTTTAAACCCTACTCCCAGTCTTACGAGAAGTCCAAGGGTTGGGATAATCATAACTTTCAATGGACGGATAACCAGGGGAAATCTGACAACTATGGTAAGAAACGCTACAGTGGGGGAGGTTCGGGTAGCGGACGACCACCTTTCCCAAATAGGAATGTCAACAAAGTCTACACTGCACTCAATACTGACCGGGCGAAGATATTGGAAGAGATGCAGAATAAACCTTTCTTTGAGCCATGCCCGACAATCCCGAAACCAGGAAAGAGGGGTCGAGACAAATAAATCCAATACAATCAATGCCGGAGGTATACGATGGAGATGTGTAATGATTTGAAAGATTTGATAGAGAAGAATGTCCAGAACGGACAGTTGGTACAGTACGTGGTGGGTCGGGAAGGTTTAGAAGCACCTCGAGAGAAGAATAGGGGGCCGACTAGGGAAACACAACCGCAACCGAACCTACAACCCCGAGGCGTGATTGACGTAATTTCAGGCCGGTTGGTAGGACGTGTAATCGGACGGAAGAGAAGTAGACACCTAGAGGTTGTATTATCAGTAGCAAGTTCATCACCCAGAAAGGACAGGGCCTACTCAGGAGTTTCCATCTCTTTCTCATACGAAGATTACCCTAACAATCACATCGAACTGCATGATGGGGCGTTGGTGATAACGGCACAGGTCGGGCCAGTGAATATGAAAAGGATGATAATCTATAATGGGTCCTCCGTCGACATACTATACACGTACGCCTATCAGAGGATGGATTTGGAAGGAAAGAATATGGAGATGGGAGGAGAGGGTCCGTTATATGGGTTCAGTGGCGACCCGGGGAATGTATCAGGAACGATAGAGCTGCCCGTCAAGTTCGGCACAGCACCCCAGTAGGCAGAAGTCATGGTTAGATTTTTTGTGGTACAAGTGGATTCAGCCTGTAACACTTTTCTGGGAAGGCCGACCCTAGCAGCCCTACAAGCAGTAACATCCATACCACATTTCAAAATCAAATTCCCAACACCGAACAGGATTGGGGAGGTAAAAGGCGATCTTGATATTGCCCGAAGGTGTTATCGGAACACTCTGATTTCCTCAGGGGTTGGGGTCAGCAAACAAAAATAGACAATGGCCATTGAGATAGAGCCATTCACTAAGAGCAGTATCGAACCAATGGCCCTGCCCACCGAGGAGACTGAAGATGTAGAATTGATCCCCGAAAACACAAAAAAATTAATCATGATCGGGGCAGGATTAACAGAACCATTGCGGACAGAACTGGTGGACCTGCTTCGGGTGTATGCTAATATCTTTGCTTGGGAACCTAGATATGCCAGGGGTAAGTGAGTCGGTAGAGCTACATAAGCTGCATACAGACCCGAATAGAAAGCCAGTGATACAGAAAAGAAGGATTTTTGCCCCAAAAAGGCAGAGGATCATAGATAACGAGATCACTAAACTGCTGTAGGCAGGATTCATTTTCGAGATCGACTATCCCGAATGGCTGGAAAATATAGTTCTAGTTCAGAAACAAAACGGGAAGTGGAGGTTATGCATAGATTACACAGACCTAAACAAGGCATGACCGAAAGATTTCTACCCTTTGCCGAACATAGATCAGTTGATTGATGCCACATCGGGGTACGACATATTGAGCTTCATGGACGCTTTCTCGGGATACCATCAGATTTTGATGAATAAGGAAGACATCCTGATGACAAGCTTCATCACACATCGGGCCATATATGCTTATCGGAAGATGACTTTTGGATTACTCAACGATGGGGCAACTTACCAATGGATGATGAACTTCGTATTCAAAAAGCAGCTGGGTCGAAGCATGGAGGTATACGTGGATGACATGATTGTGAAAAGTATGTCAGTCTGGGATCATCTGGAGGACCTAGAAGACTGCTTCAAAACGGTAAGAAGACACAAGCTACGGTTGAACCCGACCAAGTGCACTTTTGGATTAGGGTTAGGAAAATATCTGGGATATTTGGTTAGCAAAAGGGGAATCAAAGCGAACCTAGAGAAAATTACGGCGATCTTAGACATGAAATCCCCAAAGAGATTCAAAGATGTGCAGAGATTGACAGGCCGAATAGCTGCCCTTCGGAGATTTGTGTCAAAATCAGCCGAAAGATGTTTGCCCTTCTTTGACACTCTTAAGAGGCCGAAGAACGAGAAGAGTTTTCAGTGGACATCGAAATGCGAGGACGCATTCCAAGGGATCAAAAAATATCTATCTTCAGCACCGTTATTGATGAAACTGATCCCATCGGAGCCTTTATACTTATACTTGGCTGCAAGCCCGATGGCAGTAGGGGCGACATTGGTGAAGGACAAGGGAGGAAAATAGTTCCCGGTATACTACATCAGCCATGTTCTTCGAAATGCAGAAACAAGATATCTGAACCTGGAGAAATTTGCGTATGCCTTGATCATTGTAAGCAGGAAGCTTCGGCACTATTTCCAAGGTCAGATGGTAGTGGTCTATACGGATCAGCCGTTAAATAAAGTATTGCATAAGCCAGAAGTGTCAGGTCTGCTAGCAGCATGGGCGATGGAGTTAACGCAGTTTGCCATAGAATATCACCCTCGAATGGCAATCAAAGGTCAGGCATTGGCAGACTTCATAGTGGAATGCTCTTTCATGGAACCAGACGTAAATACAATGGCCGAAACTCAACAAGGGCCGACCTCGTGGACTTTATACATGGATGGTTCATCGACTTCGGACGTCAGTGGGGCAGGGGTCATTCTGACAAGTCCCGAAGGGTTCAAAGTCCAGTAGGCGATTCGATTTCAGTTTAAGGCCACAAATAACGAAGCAGAATATGAGGCCATCCTAGCAGGGATATGGTTGTCCCGGAGCTTGGAAGCGCAAAAGTTGGTCATCTACAGTGATTCGCAGCTAGTGGTCAAGTAGTTATCGAGGGAGTATGAGGCTCGGGGGGCGAGAATGTCAAAGTATCTGGCCGAAGTGAAAGATAAGATCACGTACTTAACATCGCACAGTTTTTAGGGAGTTGATCATTTAGATAATACGGTAGCAGATACCCTAGCTAGGTTGGAAACCACCGAAGCAAGCTCCTTCAATGAATTAGTGTATTTGGAAGTCTTAGAATGACCAAGTCTACCAAAGACAGATGTACTAGCCCTGGACCGACTTGACTACTAGCTTACTCGTTATATCTCCTACTTGGCAGATGGTATTCTACCTTCGGACCGAATCCTAGCGAGAAAAATCAAGCACCGAAGCTCAAACTTCGTCCTCATTGATGGGGATCTGTACCAAAGGGCTTTCAGTTCTACACTACTCAAGTGTTTAACTCCATCTGAAGCAGATTATACACTTCGGGAAGTACATGAAGGGATTTGTGGGGCTCACATGGGGGCCAAGTCACTGGCACACAAGATTCTACGGCAGGGATATTATTGGACGACTATCTACACGGAGGCCAAAGAATTTATCAGGAAGTGTCCCAAGTGTCAGCTGAACAACACTATCCTGCATCAGCCTCCCGAAGAGTTTTACTCGATTTTATCCCCGATTCCCTTTGATGTATGGAGAATCGACATTATGGGGCCTCTACCGAAGGCCAAAGGGCAAGTCAGTTTCGTGATCATCGCTATTGACTACATGACGAAGTGGGTAGAAGCTAAACCACTGCAGAAGATCACCGAACAAGAATGCCTGAAGTTCTTCAAAGAAGGGGTCATTTATTAGAAATTCGAAGCCTTTTTGTGGGATCGAAATTCAAAGCCTTTTTGAAAGAATTGGGAATTCAGCACCGAAAGACTTCAGTGGCTCACCCTTAGTTAAACGGTCAAGTGGAGGTCACCAACCGAACCTTGCTTAATGGCATCAAGAGAAGGTTGGATGAATTAAAGGGTCAGTGGCTTGAAGAGCTACTCAGTGTTTTGTAGGCGTATCGGACTACTCCGGGAACAACAATTGGGGACTCTCCATTCCGATTAGCGTACGGAACCGATGCACTCATACTAGTCGAGATCGGGTCACCTACTCTTCGAGTCAGTCAGTACAAAGAACTATATAATGGTGAAGGCTTGAAAATAAATCTGGATCTGTTGGAAGAAGTTCAGAACTCAGCTCAGATAAGGTTGGCTATCTACCAGCAGAGAACAGCCCGACACTACAATCAGAAGGTGAAGCTGAGGAGGTTTTGAGTTGCAGATTTGGTCCTTCGAGAGTCGGAGGCATCAACCCCTTGGCATGCTGATGCCTAACTGGGAGGGGCCCTATGAAGTAGTAGGAGTGCCGAAGCCAGGTACATACCGGCTTCGAGCAATGGATGGTTTGGAAGTAAAGAATACATGGCACACTGGAAGACTTAGAAAATTTTACCAGTAAAAGTCATGTCACTCTTTTCTTTATCCATGTAAACATTTCAATTTTAAATGAAATAAAGGAGATCTTTCTTCAGAAATGTTTACTTCATTTATATTCATAAGTTTTTGCAAATCCGATTAGACAAACTTCGGGATTAAACTGATCAGAAAGTTAGGAAGGACATAACCGATCAGTAAAGTTTCAAAGTATAACTGATCAGGATAATAGTAGGTTGAATCAGATAAGCTTCGGGCATAAACCAGTTAAAAATTTGGAAATAACAAAGTTGATTGGTAAAAGTTACAAGTATAACTGATTCTGAGAACTACTGACAAAAATATTATACTTCATTCATCCTTTCAAATTTTTTACAAATCCCGATCATACAAGATTCGGGCGAAGTACAAATAAAGATGAACAAATGAAGAATACAAAAATTGACAAGTCTTAACAGAGCTATTCGGGAGGAGGGTCATCTCCAGCCTCAGTTTCTTCGTCCGACGAGTCGAGTAGGGAGGAGTCGAGCCCAGCAGCTGTCAGTTTCGCCTGTGCCTTTTCACGATAAGCCTTGTATCCTTCACCGAACTGGGCCATGACTTTATTTTTTAAGGCATCTGACTCTTCATATTCAGTGATGGCAATCTGCTTGGCCTCGGTGAGTTCTCCTTGCAGGGTATCGACTTCATCCGTCAGAGCTTTGTTTTCCTGGATCACATGCATCATTTTATCATGCATCTCGGAAAATTTCTCAGTGATGGCGGTAATGGCCTTCTTCCGATCCTTGACCTCGCCGGAAAGATGATCCCTCTACTCCAAAAGCTTCTTAGCATGACTTTCAAGGCCGACGAACTCTTGCTGAAGCAGCGAGTATTGATCCTTGAGCTCGTCGACCTGACGTCCTACCCGGGTCGCCTCCTTCCGAGTCTCGGCATGAAGATCCCTTTCCTTCTTTAAATCTGCCTTCAGGCTTCGGACCTCAGCCTCAATAAGTTGTACCACCGACCTCAGATGGACTTCTTTCTTAATCGTTCAGGCTAGAGGCGGAATAGCTCGGGCAAGGATGGTGTTGGCCTGTAGAAAAAGGAGTACATCAGCTATTGAAGTCAAAGCATAAGTTTACAAGAACAAGATAAACAATCTCAGAATTACCGGGCACTGGGCGCGGTCATAGGCGACCAGGTAATCTTCGGAGGAGAAACCCTGGAATCGCTCATCATCACCAAACAATTTGAAGTGATCAAACAGGGTGAAGGGAAACACTTCTGAAGGTCCCTTCGGCCAACAAGTGTTCGGCGTCCCTTGTGAAGAGCTCAGTTGAGAAGTGGGATTCGGAGTAGGAAGGGGTTTGGCCTCCGCAACAGGCTGCTCAGGAACTTCAGCCAGGCGCGACTTCTTTGGTCGAGGTTTGAGGGTAACCTCTTCAGTTTCTTCTGAGTCTTCGATTACCTCCGTTTATGTGGGGGGTGGGGGAGTTGGCTTCAGCATTGCTGCAGAGATGGCCTGGGCTGGGAGCTTTATCGATGGTTTGGAAGGCTTTTTCGCCTTCTTTAACTAAGACATTTTCTCAGCCCGGCTCATTTTTAGAACATTCTTGGTGGGGGGCTCGATGGTTGAAGTTGGAGGAGCCGGACCCGAAGCAGAACCGGTTGAGAGTTCAGCAATCAGAATGGTTTCTTCCTCAGCCGTCGAGTCGGTGACAGGAAGACGGATTGGCTCAATGGTGATGGGCAGAGGAGCTATGGACTCTGAGGCCCCTTTGGGCTTGAAAATTATCATTGTATAGCAAGGAGTGAGTTGGAAGATCAGTTAATATAAAATGACCAAAAAATAATCAAAATTAGCAAAGATATGGGGAGGTTTGGAGTAAGATACTTACGCCCGTGTCGGTATAGCCAACTTTCATTGGACAAGGACCTTAAGTTCCATTCGGTCTTGCTCCATTTCTTATAGAACTCCTTGAAGGCACCATCTCGGTCCTTAGGGAATTTGGACACTTTGGCGATAGGATCTTCGGGCTGGGCCCAGTCCAGGAGGAGTTTGAGGTCGGTCCATTTTCAAAGAGATCCATTGTGGGTGCCAACCCTTGTTGCTCAAAGGAGTTTTGATAGGGACGATTCGAATTAGTTGCTTGTTTATTTGTCGAAGGTCGGGCTCTTTGGATCGACCGACGGTAAACAAGGCAAAGAAAAATTCAAGACCAGGGGTGATCCCGATCTCATGGCACACGGCTATGAAAGAAATCAACTGGATATACGAGTTTGACACCAGTTGTGCGAACCCGATCCCCACAAAGCCGAGGAAAGTTGAGATGAAGTCGTGGAGAGGAAACCGAACCCCATATTTCAACAGATATAGGGGTACGGCTACCCAGTCACCTTCGGGTCTCCAAAACATCCTCTCATCTAGCGTGGGTACCTAAAGTTTGTAGTCCTTTGGTATGTTGAACAAGGTTTGGATCTTTGAGATTTGGGAAGGGAGAACTGTAGATTGGGTGTTGATGTGGGAAAACTCCATTTCAGAGTGATAAGAATTTTAGATTTTGGCTTTGGTGCTAATCGCAGTGGAGAGGACGGAGGAGGTAGGGACTTCAGGTGGAGGCGCCGGTAGGTCCACCGGGACTAGATCGGTGGACAGAATGGGTGTAGGTGTAGTGGTGTCAGGGATGTTTGGAGTTTGTTCAGTAGTAGAATTAGCCATTATAGCAAATGCTAGCAGAAATGAGTTCAAAATCAAGGAGAAATGAAGAACAGAATACTCACCGGAAATCGCCCTTACCGGAAAAGTTTAACAGAGAGTTTGAAATGAAGAAGTCTGGGAAAACTGATAATGATGGGGGGAAGGGGGGTTTTATAGGTGTAGTCACACACTACCTAAGGGCGGCTATTAAATGCCCAAGGTGGGACCAGGCATGGAAAAACATGCAATGTTTCAAGAAACAAGGATAGACCACTTGGCTTCCCCAGACAACTCATCAATGCTGTCATGACTCATCGAATTCCTGAACTTCAAGTCTCTAATTATAAATACATTATAACAAGAGACTGGGGGGAAATGTTCGGGATCATTTTACCAACCTTCAAGTGGACCGAAAGTCTGACACTGGAAGGGGTTCATGAGCCCATTGAGTCAAAGCCCATGGGAGAGCTGATGGTGTTTAGGTTCGGCATCCAAGTCCTTTGGACCGGAGCCTTACCTTGGTGTAAAGTATTCGGGGTCGGGTCTTTGAGTCCTTTGGGCCGAGGCCCAGACCTGATGGTGAGTTCGGTTAGGTTGGGCCTGTGCAGTGGGCTCTCCTGTGCACAGAGCCTGGAGTCCTAATCATAATTGAATATGGTAACTCCAAAGGTAGTGATTGGATTAGATTCCACTTGCACCTTTTAAGGAGATTGTGTTGTACCCAAGGTATGGTAACTACCATGACTAGGAGTCCTAATTAGACTCGGAGAAGGATTCTAAGGTGGTGAGTACTATAAATTCAAGGCCAAGGTTATAATTAACAGGTAATACCTACTTTTGAGCACTAAACACTTAGCCTTCATTGTTAAACCTTGTGAAGCTATTCGTATTCATTCTCACACCTGAAGTTATCCCCAAGCGGCATAATAAGTCAAGCTTCTATGTGATCTGTTATTGTGCAGGTTCTAGCGCGTGGATTCTGTGATTAGATGCGCCGGCAAAACATGACGTTAACAAGTTGTAATAATTATATTTATACAAGAGTGAGCAAAACAAATGCTCACTAGATATAGAAATGAATCAACAAGAATATAATAATTGCCAATGAATAACCTCATCAAAATTGAATAGTACTCTATCAATGATAACCAAAGACTGGAATCAAAATATGGAATATATATCTAAGGGTCAAAAGACCACGAACTATGTCCACGGTTACAAGTAATCTTTCAACTTTAACCTTAACAATTATACTGTAGGGACTTCACATACTTAGGGGGATCAGCCCTGCGTACCATGTATTGTGCACAAACATCTAAGCGCATATTGTATCCCCTATAATAGGGTTATTCTTCTCAGTTTTAGAGTACAAGTCTGCACCAAAGAAAGTTTGGTTTGGATAAGCTTTCAAAGGTAATTTAAAGTTTAACGATCATCAACTAGGGGACTAGTTGAATCAACAATGCTTAATAACACAATAGTTGTTTACTAACAACATAACATAGAACAATTGAGAATCATAGGTGAATTGACTATATATATTAAGCTCATGCTTCAAAATAACTAGAGAGCATAAGCATTGGATAAATTGAATAACATGATAAACCTTTGCTTGAACAATAATATGCTAGGTCTATGATCTTGTCAAATTAGAAATTTGATTACTGAATGTACACTAATTGACAGCAAACTGGAAACAAAGCTTGCTCAACATGATAATAAATTATGCAAAGTAATAAAACAGCTCAATAATAGAGATGAGAGTTCAAAAATTGTGTTCATTACACAAGAATAGAACTTAAGAAACTTGTTTAACTATAAACAAGTTAGAATGAATCAACCATAATGAGAATTCCAATAAAATTAGAGTTAAAGCTTGCTCAAATGAAATTTAGGAACAAATGACTTGTTCAATAATAGTTTAAGATAGGAAACTTATGAAAGTAGTATGCACACAAGCCAATCATGCTTGATGATAAAGCATATACTTTGTAACAATCTTATTCATTTATTAATAAAAAGCATTAATTTATTAAAGGCTTTTAAATTATCTACATGATGTTGTTTTATAATATGTGATAAACCCATAGTTTTAAGCAATGCTTTTAGAATAATGATGATGATCATTCTAATGAGATCTAAATTCTTAGAAAGCTTAAAACTAAAATAGTTTCCAATTGTTGGATTACTAAATTGGGGATTAGTGAATCTGGATAGATTGGTACATACGTTGCTTTCTCATTGGATGAGGATGATTGATCCCATGATCATTTGTGTGGAGACACTAAAGCAAGTATGTAAGTGCTTATTAGAGAATAAGTTCACTGAACGTTGCTCGCTAAGGAATACCTAATGGAGTTTTACTTGCCTATCAATAGGAATTCCTGTAGTGATAGTAATACAGGTGATCCTTGGACTTGAGATCATCATAGTATTTTGTGTATGATGAGTTATACTTTGACTTATTCCTTAAGACCCTTAGGGTATATCAAAGGGTATGCTTGGGTATAATAAGTTATATATGGAGATAATGTATGATTAATAAAAAATCTACCACTTCTAGTAAAAGAAGAGAAATGTCCTATGTGATTCGATAAATGACAACCCAGTAGTCCTTGGATAAGGCAGAATGAAATTAGAAAGGAGTTTCTAATTTGCATTATTTGGAGTTGTGTATTTAAGAGTCGAAATACATATAATTAAATAAAATAAGACTTGACAGTAATTCCATGTCTTATATTTAATTGGGACATTGTATGGTGGAAGGATTGAATTGTACGGTAACTATTTACTCAAAGGTTCTTTTATGATTAATGTTAAAATCTATATTATTTGGAAAAGTCGTTGATCGCTAGGGAGGCTTATCCCTATTGTAGAATAAATATTATTTATTTAAATAAATTAATAGTTTAATTTATTTATTTAAATAAGATTAGAATTATTCTAATTGATTTATTCACAACCGGTTTAATATGGAGAACCTAAAGGGTCACACCATAAAAGGAAGGATAATTATTTAAGAAGTTAATGGCATAACTGTAATAATATGTTAAGTGTATTTAATTTAATCTATGGTGATAGAATAAATTAAATAGCTTAATATTATTATTTAATATTTTAGAAATATTAAATATATAAATTAATAAGAGGAGTCTTATTAATATTATTACAATTATTATTATTTTAATTTCTAAAGAGTTGGAAATTAATTTAATATTAGTACTCTCATTTATTCCTAATAAGATTAGGAGGCTAATTAATTAAAGGATTTTAATTAATTAAAATAAAACTCAATTCCTTAATTGTTAAGGAGGGTTGCTCACATCTATAAATAAGAGTCTTATTATGGGTGAGGTGGGTTGTTGACTTTTTCACAACAGATGTGATTCCAATTATTGGAGATTACGTTCTTTTTCTATAGAGATAGAAAACTAGGGTTTAGCCAATCACCTTTCTTCATGAATATTTCTTCTTCATTGGTGGATCACTTCTAGAGGCCAAACACTTGGGTGGCTAACGTTGATCAAAGGAATGAACCAAACCCGGTGGATTCAAGTTGAAAGCAAAAAGGATTTGGAGGTGAACTTGTACCTGAGGAAGCTCGAATCTTCAAGGGTATAATTTTTATTCTTTATCTTTTCGTCTAATTAATAATTGTGCATAAAGGATGATCCAGGTATATGGTTTGTAAAATTTTAAAACTCTGATTTTTCCACGTTTCCCCTTATTTATGCAATTTGATTGCGTTCATGAATATTACAAATCTAACAGTAGCATTAGAGCCAAACCTTTATGCAAATTATTATTTATTTTAATTTAATATGTATATTGATATGTGTTTAGAACAATTTAAGTAGGTATAATTTTATTGTATAAAATTTAATATTAAAAAAAAAAGAGTCCCAATTTTATTTTTGCTGAATCCTGGTTATTAAAGTTACTGGAGATTCATGGTTTCGGTATATCAGTTATATATTGCTAAACGTGCATCCTAGTATATATTTTTTTTATAAAAGTTTCTGGTGACATTTTTTTAAATAAGTTACTGGTGCCACCTTTTAGAAGGTTACAAGATTCAAGTGATGTGTTTTCTTATGATTATCGTAATATATTATATTATAGTAATATTTTATATATATATATATATATATATATATAATATTCTTAATTATTTTATAATTAAAATAAAATATTTATTTTAATCTTAAAATAAAAAAAGTTTATTTTAATTTTAAAATTAGATTTCATGCTAACTAATTAGAGTTGGAATTGGATTCCATGATAATTAATTGGAGTTGAAATTGGATTCCATATTTCCTTAAATAAAGGAGTTTATTTAGATATGAAATAAGATTTCATATTATTAAAAATAAAGGAGTTTATTTGTGAATAGGAAAGAGAATCCGTATTTTGCTTCAATAAAGGAGTTTATTTAGATATGGAATAATATTTCATATTATTCAGAATAAAGAAGTTTATTTGTGAATAGGAAAAAGAATCTGTGTTTCTTTTAATAAATGATTTTTCTTTTTACTTGGAATTGGATTCCATAATTAATTAAAATAAATGAGTTTATTTTGATTAAAGATTTTGATTAAAATAAAATAGTTTATTTTATTCAAAATTGGATAAATTAAAATAAAAGAGGTTTATTTTGATTTACACTTGGATTAAAATAAATGAGTTTATTTTGATTTACAATTAGATTTTATACTAACTAAATTTGCCCATTAAACGATATATATATATATATATATATATATATATATATATATATATATATATATTGAATGAATGTTTATTATTCAAGAGATGAATGTTATTTATTGATGCATATGGTGATGTGTACGATAATAAATGGGATTGATTATGGACTATTGACCAATGTGATTGGATTTTATTTTAGTTGAATGCATGAATGTATGAGTTTTATTAAATGGGGTCTGCGTACCTTGTCTTCTTTAATTTTTTCTTAATGTAAATTCTAACTCGCTCCTATGTACTTCCCCTTGACTGCTGATCAAGGTTTCTATTTATTTTAAATAGTTTTGTAATAAGAATAGTTAGAATTAATTTTGAAGAATTGGAGATCAAGTAGCAAGGAGCACGTGAAGACCCGTTTATAATGGAGCCCGGGTTTAAATGTAATAGTAATATTTAAATTTAATTCTTGCACCCTAGGTTTGACCTTTTGGTTTACTTGGTGGCTCTAGTGAACCAAACTAGAATAAAGTTCATAATCAATCCGGGAAGAATATAGTATTCTATATGTACATGCTTAATACTATATATGTGACGCCCCCAAAATAGGTCCACACGACCCATTATGAGTCGCCAAATATCATACTATAAAAATCAAATACAAACTTCATTTATACAATTATTGAACTGTCATGCAGAATACGACCACATTTAAACTGTGAGTTTTAATACTAATGTATGTAACTCTCATGGTGCGTCGACCACAACCTTACAATGTTACTTTACATAAAAGTACAGTCAAAACTGTTTTAGAAAATAAAATCTTTGGGAAGTGCTCAAGGAAACCATCGTACATGGGAAGCCATGCGTCTAGGTTATGATAGATATCATATGTCAACAGAATTATCTTTGGTTGACCCAATAGACCCCAAAGAAAATGAGAAGATTACTATCATGTTCTTTCTAATGGTGAGTCTTCTCTTGATATATAACTATCTCCACTATCTGCAAATGAAAATTATATTTCAACCAAACTACAAGATCATATAGGTAGTGCTTGTAGATATACTCAGCAAGTGGATGTGCACAACCTTGTCTTATGCTAACACGAGGTTGTATGTCATTAGACATCTTATATGATAGTGGCAAAACACCCTTCCAAGTTGGGTTCACTTCACCCTATTCGGTTCACCAAAATTAAATATCAAATGACGTATACAATACGACACACTTATCTAAAGTTCTAAATAAAATTATTTTCATACTATTTAGGGAGAACCTCAACAGCTATAGACCACCGTTCTATTCTCCTATACCCCCGCTCGACCCAGCTACACTCTTATTACCTGAAAGAATTGTGAAGAAAAAAGGGTGAACACAACTAGCCTAGTAAAGAATATCATGACTAAAGATAATTTACATCATCAATAGCCTTCATCAGTAATAAATCAGATATTTAGAACATATGGTAGATGATAAAACTTTTCAACCATAGTTGGAGCGGAACGAACAATCAATTAGAAGAATCAAATAGACCATCAAGTTTATTATCTTCTCCATGTTAAAAGTCCACCAATAATGTTTTATCCCTGTAACATAGATCAACAATTCCTATCCACAATCATATGACTAACTCGTAATCATAATTGTGATTTTAAACTCCTCATCGCACCCAGGACGAAGATAATTTTCATCACCTATCTTCACATGAAACATCAAAAATCATGATTATACTAAATCACAATTCCTGCTCATAATCATACTAATAAATTTATCTTTGCACTACGGCCAAAGATATTCATTAACAATTCATCTTTGCACTACAGGCCAAAGACATACAACTGTATTTTAGAAGAATCAAGTAGAGCATGATATCTACTATCTTTTACGAATTAAAAGTGTATAATCAATATGTTATCGCTGAGACTCAGCTTAATAAATAATCCACATCATCGAATCATCCCTGCACTACGACCAAGGATATCCATGTAATCATCAATGGTCATGATTATACCGAATAATCCCTGATTATAATCATACCAATAACTGTCCATCAATGCACTACGGGCTAATGAGGACTTTTACCACATCATCTATAACATTACGGGTCATGATTTTATCGAATGATCCCTGGTCATAATCATACCAATAAACAGTTCATCTATGCACATAAGCCAAAGATATTCATCAAACAATAGTTCATCTTTGCACGTAAGCCAAAGATATACAATTGTAAAACCAACAATCAACAGTCCATCTATGCACGTAAGCCAAAGATGACTTTTATTACAATATAAGCATGAGGATGATGACAATGATATAAGCATTAATCAAACGAAATCAAGGATAAATATTAAAGACTTTATATTTATCCAGAGTTTAAAAATATCCAAATTGTCAACATGATACTGCTTTGTGGAGTAAATTTCAAGAATAATATTCATGTACCAAAAATAATTTGGACAGAAAAGAAATGTATTTTTCGGGTGAATAGTACCTCGTGAATAGTAATATTTTTTGTGATTTCATAATACCTTAATTCAAATGTTATCAATCACTTAATAAACTCATAATCTAATATTATTAATATTATAACAATATTTTAATCACTTCTTAAACTTATAAATAATTTATTTTAATTTTTTACACTTTACTAATTAATGCATTTAATCATCCTAAAATGCCAAACTCATAAGATTTCATCACCAATAACCAAAACTCTCATAAAAAATCTGCATATACCTTATATAGGATTCCCAAGCCATAAAATCCTATTTTCTAATTTTCTTATTTCACATAATATATTTAATTCATTTACTCATAACTAGTCCATTTTCATGAAAAATACCAAATCAGTACAAACAAATTTTCTTTTCTGGAATTTAGAAGAATATAGTCCCATATTGAACATACATCTTTCTTAGAATTTTTAAAACTCATTTACTATTTTTCATATGGCCAAAACTGTCGAATATTTAGACATTTATCATAAACTGTACTTTTGTCCAAAAATTTCCAAATTTACAGGGTATACTCCTGTTATATACATGTACTCCTAATAAAAATTTCACAAATTTTGGAGTTAACCACAATGAGTTATAAGGGTTTACTTTTAAAATAGTCTTTTCCCATAAAATTCATAACCTCTAATCTATACATCCAAAAATCGCCATTTTTGGACACAATCTAGAAAACTCAACAAACTATCATTTCCAATTTTTTTAGAATTTTTGAGGGTCAGGAAAATTACGAAACTACAAATGAATTTTCACCCGCCATGCGGTAATCCACGTAGACAGATCATTTCCACAATTTAATAAATAATGAATACGAAGGGTCATTCACCATGCATGCGGTAATACGCGTAGACATGTTATTCCAACAGATAATAAAGAATGGAATAACGGAAGAATTCATCAGGCATGAGATAGACCGCACAGACAGGTTATTCCAACATAATAATAAAGAATACAATAATAGAAGAATTCACCAGGCATGTGCGCTAAACAAGATGAGACAAATTAATAACAAACCCCTCAATTTTTTTATATTAAGTCCTAGGTGTTCAAAGATATTTGGAATATCGAACGTCGCCTTCTAGCATGATAAAAATAATAGAGTATCAATTAATCATTATAAGTTTGTTGTATCACCACAAGGCTTATCTTAATTCTTTGAGATGTTATTTTTATCACATTTGATGCTTGTAAAGAAAATTGAACAATGTTATTTTGTTGTGTCACCACAAGGATAATATTTTACTTTTTTGAATATATGGAGTGCTAGGTTGGACTTAACTTGGATAATTTTGATTCGGATGTGCCACCACTTGATCAAAATAATCTAAGAGGAAAAATACAATGAGTTGCATAGTTGATGTAATTGACAAGAGTTGTCTACCTATTTATTTATATATAGTTTGTTGTGTCACCACAAGGCAACATTTGAAATGAGATCCTTATTCTCACTAGCAAATCTTTAATTAGATTTTCCTGAACTATATAAGTGAGGGTAATATAGTTTGATAAAAATAGTGGGAGATACCAATTTAAAACAAGACCTAATTTATTTTGGTAATTAATAAAAGAATGTATGCTAAAATGTTGTTAATTACAAATTCATTTACAGAATTTTACAATATCTAAATTACTATCACTGCGTAGCATATTAGATGCTAAATTAATCGGACCGAATTAAACGGATTGGTTAAGGAATTTGAGAATAGTTCTCATGGCTGAAAAGCTATCTTATGTCCTTAATACGCTTATTGTGACGCCCCCAAAATAGGTCCACACGACCCATTCTGAGTCGCCAGATATCACTCCATAAAAATCAAATACAAACTTCATTTATACAACTGTTGAACTGTCGTGCAGAGTACGAAAACAGATAAGCTGTGAGTTTCAATACAAAATCTATGTAACTCTCATAGTGCCTCGACCACAACACCTTAAAAAGGTACTTTACATAAAAGTACAGTCAATAACTATTTTAGAAATTAAAATCTTTGGGAAATGCTCAAGGAAATCTTCGTACATGGGATGCCATGCGTCTAGGTTATGATAGATTTCATATGTCCACATAATTATCATTTGTTGACCCAATAGACCCCAAAGAAAAACAAGAAGATTGCTATCATCTTCTTTCTAATGTTGAGTCTTCTCTTGACATATAATTATCTCCGTTGTCTCCAAGTGAGAATTATATTTCAAATATACTCCAAGATCATATAGGTAGTGCTCGTAGATATACTCAGCAAATGGATGTGCACAACCCTGTCTTATGATAACACGAGGTTGTATGTCATTAGACATCTTGTATGATAGTGGCAAAACACCCTTTCAAAGTTGGGTTCACCTTACCCTATTCATTTCACCAAAATTAAATATCAAATGACGTATACAATACGACACACTTATTTAAAGTTCTCAATAAAATTATTTTCATACTATTTAGGGAGAACCTCAACGACTTATAGACCCAAATTTTATTCTCTGTTACCCACTTCTCAAACCCGGCTACACTCTTATTACCTGAAACGAATTGTGAAGCAAAAAGGGTGAGCACAACCAGCCTAGTAAAGAATATCATGACTAAAGATAATTAAATTATCAATAACCTTCATCAGTAATAAATCAGAGATTTAGAACATATGGTAGATGATAAAACTTTTCAAACCTAGTTACAGCGGAACGAGCAATCCATTAGAAGAGTCAAATAGACCATCAGATCTATTATCTTCTCCATGTTAAAAGTCCACCAATAATGTTTTATCCCTGTAACATCAATCAACAATTTATGTTCACAATCATATGAATAACTCATAATCATAATTGTGATTCTAAATTCCTCTTCGCACCTAGGGCGAATATAATTTTCATCACCTATCTTCACTTGAAACATCAAAAATCATGCTTATACCAAATAAAAATTCCTACTCATGATCATACTAATAAATTCATCTTTGCACTATGGCTAAAGATATTTATTAACAATTCATCTTTGCACTACAGGCCAAAGACACACAACTGTATTTTAGAAGAGTCAAGTAGAGCATGATATCTACTATCTTTTATGAATTAAAAGCATATAATCAATATTTTATCGCTGAAACTCATCTTAATAAATAATCCACATCTTCGAATCATCCATGCTCTACGGCTAAGGATATTCATGTAATCATCAATGGTCATGATTATACAAAAAAATCCCTGGTTACAATCATACTAATAACTGTCCATCAATGCACTATGGGCCAATGAGGACTTTTACCACATCATCTATAACATTACGGGTCATGATTAAACCGAATGATCCCTGGTTATAATCATACCAATAAACAGTTCATCTATGCACATAATCCAAAGATACTCATCAATCAATAGTTAATCTTTGCACGTAAGCCAAAGATAACTTTCATCATAATATAAGTACGAGGATGATGATAATGATATAAGCATTAATCAAACGAAATCAAGGATAAATATTAAAGACTTTAAATTTATCCAAATATTATCAATCACTTAATAAACTCATAATATAATATTATTAATATTATAACAATATTTTAATCATTTCTTAAACTTATAAACAACTTATTCCAATTGTTTACACTTTACCAAATAATGCATTTAATCATTCAAAAACGCCAGACTCATAAGATTTCATCACCAATGATCAAATCCCTCATCAAAAATCTGCATATACCTTATATAGGATTTTCAAGCCCTATAATCCTATTTACCAATTCTTCAACTTCACATAACATATTTAACTCATATGTTTGTAACTAAATCATTTTAATGAAAAATTACCAAATCAACTTATTATTTTTCTATCCTTTGCCCAAACATATATACATATATTTCATACACAACAAGTATTTTTTTATAATTTTTTCAACTCCCTTAGGTATTTTTCAAAAATCAATTTCTAATTAATTCCTTAAGAAATTAGCTACCTCAAGTTTAACTCCAGAAATTCCCAAATCTTGGCAGGATCTTACACATGTTAACGTGAGCTTCCAGTTTAAATTTCATGGTCATCGGAGTTATAGAACTCCGGTTATAGCGTTTTTCGTCGAAAAAACCTAAATATTGAAATAGTCATAACTTGCTCATTTTAAGTCGGAATGAGCTCATTTTTCGACAGGAGGTACTTTATACCGTATATTTCCATTTCCCATAAGGCCAAAATTTATTTGACAAACTAAGTGGCCGAAAATGCCCTTTTAAATTTCTGGGCAGTAGCTTTTTGGTAATTTGCAGATTTTGACTCCTTTGCTAAATCAATCCATACGAAAATCTACAACACCTTTTCCAGTGATTCTACTTGGATAAGTTAGAAAACTCATAGATCTAACTTTAGAACTTAACCACACTCAAAAATTTGAAATATAATAGGAGATATGGTCAATTGAATTTCATGTTCCATTTTCACCAAAAATCTAATTTTCAACCCTTTGTGATTTCTAAGAAACTTTCATGTTTTCACATAATAACCAACATAACTCATCATAACACTTACTAATACTACTTATACCCATGATTTTCATCAGTCCAATGCTTTTATTATGACTTTCATCGTAATTCACGTAAACATATTATTTCCACAATTTAATAAGAAATGAATATAAAGGATCATTCACCATGCATGTGGTAATCCACATATACAGGTTATTCCAACAGAATAATAATAAAGAAATATATTTTTTAGGTGAATAGTACTTTGGGAATCGTAACATCGTGAATAGTACCCTGACACGAATAGGATCCCAAATACCCGAGTGAATAATACTAGAGTGAATAGTAATTTGGGTGAATAGTAACTCGTGAATAGTACTCCGATATAAAAAGTGTCCCAAATACTCGAGTGAATAATACTAGAGTGAATAGTAATCGGGTGAATAGTAACTCGTGAATAGTAACCCTTAAATAGTATTCCGACACGAAAAGTGCTTCGAATACCCGATTGAACAATATAACCTTCAGACATCAATTATTATCGAAATAAATATCGATTTCTACTAACACTAATAATTCCCACACAATGGAACTATCAATTTCATCTTTAATCAACACAAACTTATTCATCATTAATATTATAATTCACAATATTTAACAACCAGGTCGTTCCTAGGAAAGAGGGGGCATTCCAATAAGGATTTCTCCTTATTGGCGCGCAATTAGGTGACCAAACCTCTCATTGACAAAACTTCTAGACATTGTACATATTGCAATTTAATAATATGAATAACTGTGTCGTCTTAATTATTGATTTAATAATATATCATATTATGTATATGATACTGTGTCAATAATCATATCAATAATATGAGAGATATGATGCAGCAATTACTGTAGCAATAATTGAGTATAACTGAGTGATTTCTCACATAAGCATCAATAATAAGTACCGTGTGCTACTATGCAACCACGCGTATTTTACCACCGATTATTTTATAATAACTTGCTTACTTTGCAAAATTTTCACATATCACCCTTAACTTTAACCATTTATCAATTTAACCATTTACTAAATAGAATAAGTATAAGAAAATTGAATACTTTCATTTCATAAAATTCGGGGTCTCACACCTATCCCTGCAATGGTTGTAGACAATGCCTCTGAGGAAGAGATTGCTACTTTTAGAAAGTGGCAAGATGATGCACAGTTGGCTCAATGCATCATGCTCGCATCCATGAGTAACGAGCTTCAGCGTCAACATAAAACTATGGATGCTCCTACTATATTCCTACACATCAAGTAGTTGATGGTGAGGAAAGTAGGACTGATAGATATTAGATATCTAAGGAGCTCTTCCGATTCAGAATGACCGATGACACTATAGTATAGATAAAAGTCCTTAACATTATCAATTTGATTGATCAATTAGGACAACTGGTTTTATCATGGATGGAGAGATTATCCCAGATTAGATCTTGCACTCACTCCCAGACTCCTTTCACAATTGTTGTGAATTTTTCATATGAACAAGCTAGATATCAGCCTCGCTGATTTGCTTAACATGTTAAAAAATGTTAAGAGTCAATTTCCAACCAAGAAAGACCATGTCTTATGTGACGCCCCCAAAATAGGTATACATCACCCATCTTGAGTCGCCAAATATATGGTACAAAATTCAAATACAACTTAATTATACAATAGTCGTGTAAAATACGATAAAACATATGCTGTGAGTTTTAATACAAATATTGTCATCTAGACAATATCCACACTCAATTGAGTTCTCATTACATTTATTATCACACTATTTAACAGAATAGTGAGGACTACTAATGCTATTATCTGGATCGTCACTCCGTTCCCCGACTAGTCCCTGTTACGTTCTCATTTCCTGAAGAGAACAATGAAAGTAAAAGGGTGAGCTCAACTAGCCTAGTAAGAAATATTATGACTAAGATAATGCAGAATAAATTGTCGTTAGCCTTCAACAATATTAAACTGATACAATATAACAAACATCAAGTTTAACTGCAGTGGAACAAGCAATCCACTAAAAGAGTCAAGTAGAGAATAAAATCTACTATCTTTTATGATTTAAAAGGTTTTTCATCACTTTTATCGCTGGGACTCAGCTTAATAAATAATCCGCATCATCCATGCACTACGGCCAATGATATTCATTAGTATCACGACCACAAATTATCCATGCACTACGGGCCAAGGATATTCGTGTATTCATCAATGGTCATGATCTTGCCAACAACTGTCCATCAATGCACTACGGGCCAATGAGGACTTTTACCACATCATTTGTAACATTACGGTCATGATTATACCGAATAATCCCTGGTCATAATCATACCAAGTCCATCTATGCACTACAGGCCACAAATGACTTTCAACATAATATAAACATGAGGATGATGACAATGATATAAGAATTCAATAAAACAAGTTCAAGAATTAATTTATCCAGGAACCAATAATGTCCAAATTGTCAACATGATACTTCTTTATAGAGTAAAATTTAAGAATGCTCAGAAAAATATTTCCATGAAAAGATACTGGATGAAGCGCAAATATCAAGGATATTCCACTAATTTCATGGAGTATAGAAGTTAAAACTTTAACCAACTGAGTATAATAAAGAATTTAATAACAAAAGAAATCACCAGGCATGCGATAGACCGCATAGACGAGTTTTCCAATGAGAATAATAAATAATGAGAATCGGTCATGCGTAAAAGCATACGAGATAGGATATTCCAATAGAATAATAAATAACGAATCCAGGTCAGGCAAAATTCGCACCGACAAGATATTCCAACAAAATAATAAATAACAGAACCAGGTCATGCATAAACGCACAGACAGGATGTTCCAACAAAATAATTAAGAATAGAATAACAGAAGAATTTCACCATGTATGTGGTACTTCACATAGACAGGTTATTCCAACATAATAATAAAGAATGGAATAACAAAGAGAATTTTACCAAGTATAGGGTGGTCTGCGTATACAGGTTATTCCAACAGAATAATAAAGAATGGAATAACAGAAGTTCTCTTCATGGATATGAAAGAAATAATACCCCTTACCATAAAAGAAGAGTATTCCGACTGGTAGGGCGAGGATTTTCTTGAAGAACACTTATTCTGTTTTCTACGCTCAAAGCTTCTGAAAACTCTAAAGAAATACGCTCAAGATTATAGAAGAGAATTCTCTAAATTTCTGGTGTGATTTCAATTCTAACTACGCATCCTATTTATAGGAGAATGGAAAGGATACTATGCAACAAAACAAAAACTTTTAATTAAAATATTATATATCTAAATATATGAAATATATGTTAGTTCACAGGATGCACTCCCGTGAATCCTTAGTTTCTCCCCTGACAATTGTTACCTATTATATATATATATAAAATAACATAATAGTACACCATCCTGTGAATCATATAATACATCTAGTACTCCTTCCTGTGTTAGTCAAAAAAAACTTTACCACCACCTTTTATGTCATCAAGCCAATTCCCTCCCCCACCCACTTGACTAACACGCATATATATATATATATATATATATATATATATATATATATATATATATATATATATATATATATATAACAAAATTGAGATAACTTTCCACCAACAATTTTGAAAATAGGTAGCGAGGGGTCTAAATAATACGCCAAACTTACAATAAATACTTCATAAAATCACCTCAATATTTTTAACAACATTTATCATCATTATTATAATTCACAATATTAATCGACCAGGTCGTTCCCAGGAAAGAGGGGGCTTTTCAATAAGGATTTCTCCCTATTGGCGCGCAATTAGGTGACCAAACCTCTCCTTGCCAGAACTTCTAGACATCGTTAATATTATAAATAATAATATTAATAACTCGGTCATCTCAATTATTGATTTAATAATATATAAAATATTGACAATAATTGAGTTAAATAATGTGAGATACTATGCAACGATTACTGAAGCAATAATTGAACAAAACCGAGTGACATCTCACGTAAGCATCAATAATCAATACCGGTGCTACTCTTATGCAACCACGCAGCGTATTCACATACTTTTAACAGGTGTTTCAACAGTTAACGATAAAACTTTCGCCGTTATTTTCATAAAATATTTGTGTTATTTTCTCAATCCGACAATAATTCTGTTGTGGGGTCCACCAATGATTGTGTCGTCGTACGAATATTTCTTGCTAAAATGAATATTCCCCGACAAATCGAATATTATATAACAACTTGCGTACTTTGCAAAATTTATAAATATTACCCACAACTATAACATTATATCAAATTCACTCCATAATATTTAAAAATGATATTTATAGAAAATTCATCTTTATTCATAAAAGTTGGGGTCTTACATCTTACTGGTAGGGGCCAAAAGATCTTCTGAAAAGAAGAACGATTCAAAGAAGGTAAATAAAAAGGCAAAAACAAAGGATAATAAGAATAAAACTGATACGGATAACAAAAGAGTTTGCTTCCACTGCAATAAGCCTAGACACTAGAAAAAAACTGCAAGAAAAATGTTGCAGAGGCTAACTAGAAGAAACTTAGTGAAGTTTTAGTTACATATACAATTTTGTTCATGATTTAAAATAATTTTTTCTTTAAGTCGAGATTGTACTTGGGTATTGGATACCAGCTTTGGTTATCATAAATATAGATTTATGAAGGGACCAAGCAGAAGTAGAAAGCTAAACAAAGATAGGTAATCATATGTGTGGGAAATGAAGCAAAGGTTGCTACATTAGTCATAGAAACTTATAGTTTAGCAATGCCTACAGGCAAGTCTATTAAGTCAATAAGTTGTTATTGTATTCCAGTTCTCGTTAGAAACATTATTTTTATTTTGTTATTGGACAATGAAATTTGGTATTATATTTAAGAATAATTGTTGTTCTATTTATAATAATAATGTTTTGTATAGAACTGGAATATTACTTAATGGATTTTGTATACTTGACTTATGTGAAAATAATTTTGCAAATTGAACAAATTAGTATAATAAAAGGAGATGATCATTCAAAGAGTTGAATGTGTGTATTTACTGAAATACAAGTGTGAATTATTTGAAAGGTTTAAAGAATTCAGAAGTGATACAAATTGGCAAAGTATTAGGATTCTTTGATCGGATCAAGGAATAAATACGTGTTCAATAAGTTTTTAGATCATCTCAAATGGTTTTCTTATAATGGACGCCTCCTGATAGGCAATAATTGATTGATGTATCTTAAAGGAAAAATCATACCTTGTTAGACATGGTGCGGTCCATAATGATTTTACCGACATTCCAGTATCCTTCTAGGATAATGTCCTAGAAATGGCTGCATATCTACGAAAAAGGTAACCTCTAAATCCGACCACAAAACTCCATAAAAGTTATGGACAGGAAGGATTCCTAATTTTAAGTATGTTAAGATAAGGGGTTTTCCAACTTATGTGAAAAGGTTACATAGGATAATCTTGGGATAAGATTTGACAAGTACAGATTTGTGGGACATCCTAAAGTAAGTTTAGGGTATATGTTCTATAATCCTACTTAGCAAAAGGTGTTTGTTGCAAAACAAGTTGCCTTCTAAGATAAAGATGATTATCATTGAAGGGGCTAGTGGGAGTATAATAGATCTTGAAGAGTTCAGTAACCACAAAACACTATAAGTCAAATAAGAGGAACCTGTAGATAAACATATTGTACCACAACCGAATCGTAAATCTGGAATAGTACTGAAGATACCTAGGAGGTATGGATTTATCATAGATGATGATGATGAGGTACACATCATAGAAGATGATGATCCAGTTACATACGATTAGGTAAGAGTTGTAGACACTCAGAGAAATGGATTTAAGTAAACTTCTCAAAAATGGAACATTCGTTTTGATGAGACAATCAAAAGAGTTTGATTTTATCACAAATAAGAATGAACCTAGTGTATACAAAAGGGTTAGTGGGAGCGCCGTGACATTCCTAGTATTATATGTTGATATACTACGGATAAGAAATGACATACCAATGCTACAATTAGTAAAGATAAAGTTGTCTAAACATTCCTCCAAGAATGATTTGGGAAGAGTATCGTTATTAGGGATAAAAATCTATATAGATAGATTTAAGAGGATGCTTGACTTAACCCAAGGAATGTATATTCATTTAATGCTAAAGTCGTTTAGCATGGTAAACTCCAAAAGATGTATCATGTTGATGAGCCATGGAGTGTATCTCTCTTAATAGTCCCCATAGACTCCTAAAAAGAGAGATCGCATGAGTGACAATCATGTATAAAATGAAATATACGAGACCTGATGTTGATCGGTCATATTCTTGAAAAGATCACTGTAAGACAGTGAAAAACATCTTAAAGTACGTAACCGACACTAAGGATGTGATCAGATTTATGGTGAGTATGAATTAAAACTAGAAAGCTTAACAGACTCAGGTTTTTCAGACAGACCAAGATGACAGAAAATATACTTTAAGGTAAAGTGTTACCTTAAACGGTGGTGCAGTAAAATTGAAAAGGTTCCAAATAGCAAAGAGTTGTTGGTTTAGTGATAAAGACAAAGTATATAGCTATAAATGAAGCTGCAAGTTGATTGTTTGGATGAAAAGTTCATTACAGAACTAGGAATAGTTCCTAAGTCTCATCTTGGATCTAAACATGTGTTGTGGCACTTTCATTTGATTATAAGAATCATTGAAAGATGGGAAATCATTATAGAGATAGTGGACTCTCAAGAACAACATTACATATCCATTAACTAATGCTTATCCAACAGTAGGATAATCGTCACATAGAGAAGAATGGTATGAGATACCATGACGATTGACTTTAGTGAAAGTGGGAGATTGAAAGTAGTATGCACACAAGCCAATCGTGTTTGATGATAAAGCATATACTTTGTAACAATCTTATTCATTTATTAATAAAAAGCATTAATTTATTAAAGGCTTTTAAATTATCTACATGATGTTGTTTTATAATATGTGATAAACCCATAGTTTTAAGCAATGCTTTTAGAATAATGATGATGATCATTCTAATGAGATCTAAATTCTTAGAAAGATTAAAACTAAAATAGTTCCAAATCATTGGATTACTAAATTGGGGATTAGTGAATCCGGATAGATTGGTACATACGTTGCTTGCTAATTGGATGAGGATGATTGATCTCATGATCATTTGTATGGAGACACTAAAATAAGTATGTAGGTGCTTATTATAGAATAAGTTCACTGAACGTGGCTCGCTAAGGAATACCTAATGGAGTTTTACTTGCCTGTCAATAGGAATTCCTGTAGTGATAGTAGTACAAATGATCATTGGATTTGAGATCATCATAGTATCTTGTGTATGATGAGTTATAATTTGACTTATTCCTTTAGACCCTTAGGGTATATCAAAGGGTATGCTTAGGTATAATAAGTTGTACATGGAGATAATGTATGGTCAATAAAGAATCTACCACTTCTAGTAAATGAAGAGAAATGTCCTATGTGATTCAATAAATGACAACCCAGTAGTCATTGGCCAAGGCAGAATGAAATTAGAAAGGATTTTCTAATTTGTATTATTTGGAGTTGTGCATTTAACAGTCAAAATACATATAATTAAATAAAATAAGACTTGACAGTAATTCCATGTCTTATATTTAATTGGAACATTGTATGGTGGAAGGATTGAATTGTACTATAACTATTTACTCAAAGGTTCTTTTATGATTAATGTTAAAATCTATATTATATGAAAAAGTTGTTGATAGCTAGGGAGGCTTATCCCTATTGTAGAATAAATATTATTTATTTAAATAAATTAATAGTTTTATTTATTTATTTAAATAAGATTAGAATTGTTCTAATTGATTTATTCACAACCGGTTTAATATGGAGAACCTAAAGGGTCACACCATAAAAGGGAGAATAATTATTAAAGAAGTTAATGGCATAACTGTAATAATATTTTAAGTTTATTTAATTTAATCTATGGTGATAGAATAAATTAAATAGCTTAATATTTATTATTTAATATTTTGGAAATATTAAATATATAAATTAATAAGAGGATTCTTATTAATATTATTATAATTATTATTATTTTAATTTCCAAAGAGTTGGAAATTAATTTAATATTAGTACTCTCATTTAATCCTAATAAGATTAGGAGGCTAATTAATTAAAGAATTTTAATTAATTAAAATAAAACTCAATTCCTTAATTGTTAAGGAGGGTTGCCCACATCTATAAATAAGAGTCTTATTATGGGTGAGGTGGGTTTTTGTCTTTTTCACAATAGACGTGGTTCCAATTGTTGGAGAGTACGTTCTTTTTCTATAAAGATAGAAAAATAGGGTTTAGCCAATCACCCTTCTTCTTGAATATTTCTTCTTCCTTGGTGGATCACCTCTAGAGGCCAAACACTTGGGTGGCTAACATTAATAAAAGAAAGGAACCAAACCCGGTGGATTCAAGTTGAACGCGAAAAGGATTTGGAAGTGAACTTGTACCTGAGGAAGCTCGAATCTTCAAGGGTATGATTTTTATTCTATATCTTTTCGTTTAATTAATAATTGTGCATAAAGGATGATCCGGATATATGGTTTGTAAAATTTTAAAACTCTGATTTTTCTACGTTTTCGCTTATTTATGCAATTTAATTGCGTTCATGAATATTACAAACCTAACAACTTGCTCAATCATAAGAATAAAGTTACACAATGTAATAATAGTACTAGCTCAACGAAAGTGTAGAGTTAGAAAACTTGCCTCAAGCGTAAGCTATAATATTAAAACTCACGTTCACCTACACATAGTATCAGAACCACAATACCTATTAGATATACTAACAAACCATAACATATATATTTCAAGTTAAACTTGTTATTTTAGTACAAGTCTTACATTACCATTTATATTTTAGAAATTCCAAGTGTTGACTTCACAACACTTGTCTAACATTCATTGTGTATACTAAGTTATCATATAACGCGTTCGTAACTTACTAATCATTTTTACAACTTTGAATTTACTAACCACATAACACGACTCTGTTTTAACCTTGTTGTTACATGTTTATTATACGAACACATCATTAGACCAAGGTATGTTGCTATCCCGTAACTACAAAGTTGAGCAGAAGTCACCTGCATCTCAAAGATAGAGGTTATGGCGCACTGCCGCCATACACAAACTTCGGGACAAAGCAAGAATCGCGCCATTCACAACCTTAGCACGGTAGCAGCCTACGCCAAAGGCATAAACGAACCGTAAAAATTTGTGAACGAGAGCAGCGACTTTTAGCCCAACTAACATGAATTTCACCCACAAAATAGTGAATTTAACACAAACAATTTATATAGAACTATTATAAACATGTTTCCTCACATATTCATCAACATAGAAGAATTTAACAACTTAAACTAGTTTAATTTCTCAAATTCTATATTTTCATATGAAAACTCCATTTTTAACATCTTTTACAAAAATCATCACTTTGATTACAATTCTACACCGAATCACTTTGTTCAAATTACGTTCTCTTCGTTTCTTAACAAACTAGCATAATCAAAACTCAATTTACAATTTAGCATAAGAATTATCCATCAAAATTTGTACTTACACAAGCCATATGAGAAAATATACTATAATTACTTTTCTTCCCTTTTTTTAACTGTAATTAGCATAGCAAATTCTTGTTTACATACAAACTCAACCATCATAACACGTATAATCACGAGTAACTAATTGTATAGCAACAATTCAAAAAGATGAAATTCACACAGAACATGAAATTTTTACCGTAGACTCACATATATATATATATATATAATACCAAGGTTATGCAAAAATTTCTTCAATTAGCTTGTAATCCTTGCTAAAATCGCTGGAAATTACTTTGGAAATTCTTAAGTTCTCTCTCAACTCTCTCTAAATTCTCTGAATTCTCTTCTTCCTTTTCTCAGTATCAACATAGGCTAACTTAAGCGTAAAAAAAATTAGAACTGATAAACCATAATACGTAAACTTATTAGACTATCAGTTACAAAATAACGTTTAGATTATAATTATATTTTATTTATTAATTAATTTATTTTGTTTGTTTTATTTATATTATTTAAAATTCAAAAATCAAAAATCCAAAAGCCATAAGGCTCCGTTTGGCAAAACTCTTTAAAAATTAAAGACATAATGTATTTAAGCCTTGTTTGGCAAAACTAAATTAAACTTCTTTAATTTATTTTAATAAACAATTTAGTTTATAATTTATAATCAAATATTATTTAATTGGATTTCCATATCCAACATTAATCAAATAAATTAATTATACACACTATATTTTAAACAATTATTCCACTTAAACAAGTATCACAAAATTATAATTTCATTATAATTTTATTTAATAATTTTGCATATCAACTAAAATTATTAAATCAAAACAACAATATAACATCTCATGTTATATTACAACTCTCTAAATTATAAATTAAATTAATTTAGAATATTATCTAATAAATATAAATTCATAAAATTTTACTAACAACCATCACATCTACAAAACATTTATTCGACAATAAACATCTCAAATAAATATTTACAATTCAATAACTATTTAAAATTATAACTTGAAATTTCGGATTGTTACAGTGGGCTCGGCCTAGTTTGTTCCGTTGTCTCAAAGTATGTGCACTCCGATCAACATGTAGTCTACTTAAACCTGCATAAATTTTAATCTGGGAATCCGATGGAGGCATGCTATACCTTTTCGAAAAGCCCTTTCTGGAAAGCCCTTTCCGAGAGCTACACAATGATATGGGATTTGACCTTTTCTGAATCTGGGAAGACGGGTCCATTACCAGGTCTTCGAGTCTTTGCAGTCTGTCCGTTGAGCTATCTTGCGCTGTTTTCACTCAGGATTGTTGTTATGATTTCGCATGACCTTCTTCATGATAATATTATTTGATTTGATGTTGAGTTGGCAAAATTACCCTTTTCCCCTTCCGGGTAGATTTTCAGGCTTGATGTGATGTAGTTGTCTTTCCTCAAGGTTGTCTTTGGGGTTTGACTGTTGTCTACTTCTTTCTGTCTTCGGGGTTGTTTCTAAAGTTGAATTGATGTCCTACGGGGCTATATCTGGGGGTCTAGATTAATGATTTCATGGGGTCGGGGGTTTGGTTTGATGATTTCACAGGGCTGTCTCCAAAGGATGAAAGACAATTCTGCCATCCTGCATAGTTAATAACAGGAATACAAAAGTACGAGTGTCAGATGCCCCTTTTTATCATGTTTATGCAATGTAATGGAATGAATATGGTAAACATTGGTAGACACAAGAAATATGATAACTACAAATGCATTGCAATGCATGATATGTTATGTTATGCATGCTATATGCCTCTATGGGGTTAGCTGCAACAGGTTGTGTCAACGATAATTCCCTATTCTCTGTTGGGGATGATTTCTATGGCTGATACCACTTAACCTTTCTGAATCCAACATTGGGGTTGTTGTGACGCCCCCAAATTCAGGTACTTGAAACCCAAACTTAGTGCTTCATGATATCATTTCTTTGAGCAGAATAGTAATAATAATAATAATATAAATATAAACTTAATTTATATATCAGAGTTATCTAAATCCCCAGGTTCACAACCTTTAATACATTTCATTACATGATAGATAATAATTATTATCATCTTAATTAAGTCTAACTATTTCATAAAATACCATACAACTTATTCTGCCAACTTTCCCTTTCATTTGTCCTTGTTAGAACCTTCAGGTTGCACACGCTTAGCTGAAAATATTTAAATTTAAAGCAGGAATGAGCATTTGATTGCCCAGCAAGTAATAACAGATAATAAACTTTAGCTAAAAGAAGTAGATGTTTTCTTTGAAATGCACTTCTACAACGTAGCAATAGTTATGAAGTAAACTGTAACGCCCCAGAAAATTGAACATTTTGTAAATACTTTTATAATGAATAAAATAATATTATTTATTATTATTATGTGTTGATAAGATGAATGTCGTTCTATAACCTAGAAACGTCAGAACATCGTAGTATTTTAACTACGTGAGAGAATTAAAGTGTTTGAATTTCCAAGATGAAAATAAAAGTTTTCCGACAAATTTTCTAAAAAATACTATTCATCGATTTCCGCTCGGGAATTAGTTTTGAACTTCCGAGAAATCCGTAATGTTATAATATCAAGGTGAGATAGATTGTGTAATAAGAATCTTAGTATGGAAAACGCAATATTTCACATGCGGACTTAATTAGAGAATATTAGGAATATTAAGCGTTAAGAAGAGATTATATTGATCATATGATATGTAAGTATTGTGTGAGGTATTGGATGCAATTATAATATGAAGTATTATACGAGTATGTATGGAGAATGGAATAATGTATATTATGAATTAATATACGAGATAGAATATAAGGATTATATGTATAGTATATGTGATAAGGTTTTTAATTAAAAGACATGGACTTGTTGGATTGTGTTACAATTAAATAGTCCAATATGGATTAAGAGACAAGCCCAAGATGTATTAGGTATTAAGCTAAGTGTTGGTTTATATAAAGCCAAATTGGGTAATGCAAGCCCAAAGGATGGAGTTAAGCTAAGTGGACTAGAGCCCAAATCATGATCCATTGGATAATTAGGATCCATGGAGCAACCCATAGGTGAATTGGTGGGTAAGAACTTTATGTAATGGCCAAGTACTTTATGTGGTGATCAAGTATAGGATAAGTGTTGTGCTTAACAAGTAATGAATAGTAAGGTGTATTAAGGAGGTGGAGGGCCTAAATGACTAAATTACCCTAACCTTTGAAATCCTATAAATAGAGGACATGTTAGATCATTTGTTGCGTGATTAATTTTCATCCAACAACTTCCTTTAAAAAGTAACCTAAGTGTTAGAGAGAATAAGCACTTTTAAGTCACAACTTCCCTTGTGAGATTTCCAAGAAGGAGAAAGGTAGTCATCAAAGGTAATGATCTTATGATCTAATAATCTTCTATCTCTATCATTGCAGGATGATAAGAGAAGTGTAGTCTAATAAGTATTTATGTTAAGAATATATAAGAATTGATTAATGAATGGACTTAAGCCGAATAAGTCATTAATAACTAACTTGAACCTAAATAAGTTATAAACTTATGATGAACTTGTCATATGATTGTCATATGAAGTTAGTATGTTTGATAAGAATGTGAGAACATTGAGTAAAGGACTTAAATCAATAATAAGTAATAAGGAATGAAAACTTGTAGGTTATAAGTTGTTAAGTCATGAACTTATGAAGAATGAGCCAAAACTTACCTTGAAAATAAGTTGATGTAAAAGTAGTTTAAAATGTTCATATGATGATTAGAATCCATTTAGAACGATGATCAAATCGTTAGTAATGAAGTTTCGCCGAAATTAACACGATTGGACGATAATCGTCGAATTAGTGAAATTATTGGAATAAAAGTCGTATTTTGTGTTTGAACTTAAAAACATTGGTTTTCGATGGAGACAAGTCATATTTGGCATTATAGAGTTGCGAACTCGAAAATAACCGAATTCTGACTTAGAACGAAGAAACGAGCGTTGAACGTTCACGAATGGTTACCGTTTTCGTTAAAAATGAACTAATAGGTGAATTTTTAGCAAAAAAAGTCAAATAGATAAAATTCTTGGATGAACACGTAGAGTATGTAATTTGTGAACAGTAGGCTCTTGAACGAGCCAATTCGGACTTATAATAAAGAAGTTATGCGTCCGGGAGTTTCGCAAAATTAAAAGTCTGTCAAATTTTTCTGAGGCGCAGAGTTGGCGCCAACCCAAGGCCAAATGGTGGTGCAGCAACACCGACACAGTGTCTCAACCTACTAGAGTTTCACGCCGTAGCGCGACATATTTCACATAGACTCGCGCCGCAGCACCAAGTCCGGTCTTTAGCCACGACAAAGTGGCGCCGCAGCGCGGCATAGAGAAGGAAGGGTGGTGCCATAGCGCCGTAGCGCCAACCCTAGGGTTTGGATAGTAATGAAGGTTTACAAGTATGGAATGAATAGTAAATCTTTGGTAATGAACTAAGGAACTTAATAAGGCATTGTAAGATATTGTTTAACCTTATTTATGTTGTCTAAAGGTGGAAGATAAGTAATCAAACATGAACGTAATGTGAATGTAAGAATGACGTAACAAAAAGCCCGAACCAGTTATAACAAATCTAAGTCATAATTAGATTGAGAAGAAGGGTACGATACATTAGGAACCATGTAAGTTCATTCATGACCTAATGTGTTATGTGATGTTATCAATTATTGTAGAGACTTAAAGACTTAAACGAGAATGTGTTATAACATTAGCAGACGCTAAAGGCAAGTATTCTAACCCTTGTTCCAGTTCAGTCTGGATAAGCTTTGTAATTCATGTATCCTTATGCATGAAGTCTTGTATGATGAAGTCAAAGCCAATTCTTTCGGTTAGACTTATATTATGTTTCTATCAAGCATGGTCAATGTTTACGAAGTTATATTGGTGTGGTTTTCAAACAAAGACTGAGTATTCTAAAAATGTTTTGTCGTCAAACGACAGGCACGTGAGGTTGCCACAACTTAAACGTACATACGTTTAATGAATGTAGTGTTGATCAACATAAAGTATTATAGGTTGATCACCTAGACGTGCTCATAAGAAATGTCAGACTTAAGGACTTAGTGTCGGGATGTACTTTTCAAAAGAACTTATGAAATGCTCAAGGTTTTGGACCGGAATTGATGTTTTACTGAATATTATCGTGGTAAAACATTTTGAATAAAAAGAAGTGCTATTTTGAATTATCGATAGTACTTCATAACTATTGTTCAGTTATTGAAGATATATGATTCCTATGTTTGAAACATGTTGTTTATTAGAATTGTTATACTTGTTGAGCTAGTCATGCTCACTCTTGCTTGAACCATATGAACACAGCTAAAATCGAACGGACCGAAGGATCCGGCAAGGATAAAGGCAAGGCGAAGACAAACCGGTAGAATACTTATGTAATAGTATAGGGTGAATGATTGTAATATATTTGATATTATGACAAGAACAATGTAACGATTATAAAGAACATGGGGGAATGTTAATATTATTTTTAATATATAGAAGACATATTCGTTCCTTTGAAACTTTTAAATTGAATGTATGTGTGAATGGTAGTTTCGTGTAGCACCATCTGTCGGGTTGGAAGATACCCAGATTTGGGGGCGTCACAGGTTGGTATCAAAGCATTATGTTATAAAACTTAAGGGGGGATTAAAAACCTTAAGTCATAACCTTAAGAGAAGTTAAAGAAGGAAAAAAAGAAAATAACCTTATAAAAATGCATTATGATTATGTTATGTGTTTTTATTATTCTATTGACGTGTACTAATCAACTTAATTATTTTGTGTAGATGTCAGGAGTAAATGAAATGCAGTCAGATGTGCAAGAAGTTATTAAAAAGTCGGTTAACCAAATAGAGGTTATACCAAACCCCATAGCGGTAGAGCCTGAGCTAATTATTATTTAGTCTAGAGACTGAGAGGATCCTGACCTCATGTCAGTATTCGATGGTATGCTAGAAGAGGAGGTGTAGGTAGTATCCTTCAACCCGGTAGCTATAGCAGCGGAGATGGCTCCTGGGGAGTCAATGATGTCGTTATTCATATCAGTGTTGGACAGAAATATCCATTACTGTCAGGAGGTTAAGGAGCTGAAGGAAGAGCTCCAGGCGATTATAAAAGATAAGACGGACATGGAGTCCATGTGGGAGCAGGAGCACGATGAAAGGGTTTTGGCTAAGGACAAAGTCCATGAGTTAAAACATGAGGTCTTGGAGCTCAAGGAGGAGCTAAAGACCAAAAAGCAGAAAATTGGGAGAATGTCCTATATTCATAGGAGTTCTCATACAGATTTCCAGTAACAGGTAGCTGGATATCCTGTAGAGGTAGGGCAGACGTGGCATACTATCAGCCGTGATATTATTACCGGTCTTGCGAAGGCAGATTTCGATAATGCCTTGAGACAGATGTAATCTAGTAGTAGATAATGTAGTTTAGGTATGTAAATATTTTGTATTTAGTAGTGACGTAAAGCCCTCTTTTGTATAACAAATTGTAGTCTTTTGTAAATCTCAATTTTTGGAAAGCAATAGCGAGAAAGTAATGTAATCAGCTTTGGCTATATAATGTAAACGATGTAGTATTATACTATAAAGAATGAATGAATACAAGCCTTTTTATGGAACACAATGACAATGGATGTTGAAGTTATTGTTTAATATCAAATAATAACTAATAAAGAATGAAATAATAATGAAATATGTTGTTTATTGTATCAGCAAAATGCCGCCAAGAAGAGTACAACGTAATCAAGGAGCTAATGTAAATCAACCGGAGGGAGGTCAGGTAAACCCTATGAAAGAGTTTGTTAATCTTTTAACAGCTGCATTTAATAGAACAGGGGCTAATATCCCCGTAAATCCAGGAGTAGTGCGAGCTACTACCTTTAAGGATTTTAAGAGCATGGGTCCGCCGGAGTTCAAAGGAACTACAGACCCTATCGAAGCCCAAACATGGGGAAAGAAATAGAGAAGGCATTTGTGATAGAAAATGTCGATGAGGCCCAGAAGGTTGCCTTTGCAACCTATATGATGAAGGGAGACACCAACTTTTGGTGGGAAGCCAATTAGGATATGTTCGGTATAGAGATTCTAACGTGGGTAAGGTTCAAGGAGATACTCTTTGAGAACTACTTTCCAATGAGCATGCATGGAAGGATGGAGACGCAGTTTCTCGAGTTGAAACAAGGGGACATGACAGTTCTCTAATATGCCACAAAGTTTAATGAACTGAAAAGGTTCGCTCCACACCAAGTGGACACCGAGGTTAGGAAGGAGCGACGGTTCGAGCAGGGCTTGAAACCCTAGATCTATAACCGTATATCTGTGTTCCAGAGTACTTCCTTTGGAACTATTTTAGAGAAGGAGATAATCACCGAAGGTGGTAGCGAGGTGTCGAGCCAATACCACAAGGATAAGAAGAGCAAGGGGAAAGTGGATGGGGGAGTAAAGGTTGAAGAAGCCAGTGGTAGTGGTGAGGGACAGAAGAGGAAAACGTTCAGCTCTGGGAATATCAGAGTCAAGCAAGGAGACCCAAAGAGGAGGATGGAGGCCTGCAAGACCTGTGGAAAGACTCACTTAGGAGTCTGCCTCAAGGGGAAGGCCGTATGCTACAACTGTGGACAAGAAGGACACATCTTGCCTAACTGTCCAAGTCTAAAAAAGAACCATAGATGCTTTGTGTGTGGGTCAACTGACCACATGTCAAAGAACTGCTCGAAGAAGGGGACGGACGAGAACCGGGGCACTAATGGCAGTAAGTTAGCTATTAATGGTCCAGCACAGCCGGGTAGGCCGATGGACCGTACCTTTAACATGACAGTCCAAGATGCAATTGCATCAGGGGACGTCGTCGTAAGTATTATTCCGATCAACGACATAAATGCTTACGTGTTGTTTGATTTAGGTGCTACTTGTTCGTTTATAGCATGTGTTTTTGCTAGACGATTAGGATTACTTCCCGAAAAGTTGCCTATACCTTTAAATATTATGGTAGCAAACGAAGAAATAATTCTTGTTGAAGATGTTCATAGGAGTTGTTGCGTAGATATACGGGGTTGTAAATTATCGATAGATTTGATACCGATAAAGTTAGGAGAATTTGACATAATTCTCGGAATGGATTGGTTAGTTAACCATGGGGAAATTATAGATTGTCAGAAGAAATGTGTGAACCTTAGAATGTCAAAACAACCTTAGGTAGTATTTTATGGGAATAGATCGCCCGGACGATTGTGTTGTCTAACCATGACACAAACTAGGAAATTATTGAGGAAGGGATGTGTAGGTTATCTGTGTGATGTTATTGATACCCAGAGAGTGGTAGCAACCATGGAACAAATACCTATAGTTGGAGAATTCGTCGATGTAGTTTTGAGTGAATTGTTGGGTCTTTTGTCGAATAGGGAGACAGAGTTTGTAATAGACATCGTGCCAGGAGAGACACCAGTTTCCAGGGCAACGTATCGTATGGCGCCAATGAAGATGAAGGAGTTGATGGTGCAGTTACAAGAACTGTTGGTCAGGAAGTACATTTAACCGAGTGTTTCATCGTGAGGAGAACTAGTACTGTTTGTCAAGAAGAAGGACGGATCTATAAGACTTTGTATCGACTACCGAGAGTTGAACAAGTTAACGATAAAGAATAAATACCCATTGCCCAGGATCGATGATCTCTTTAAACAGTTGAAAGGGGCTAAGTATTTTTCTAAAATAGATTTAAGAACGGGGTATCATCTGTTGAAGGTTAGGAAGGAGGATGTACCAAAGATAGCATTCAGGACTCGTTATGGTTATTACGAGTTTCTGGTGATGTAATTTGGGTTGACTAATGCACCAACTGCATTTATGGATATGATGAACATAGTGTTCAAAAAAGATTGACAAGTTCGTCGTGGTGTTTATCGATGATATTCTAGTCTATTCTAAGACGCCATAAGATCATGCTGAACACCTAAGATTAGTGTTGGAGACACTACGAAAGGAGAAGTTTTATGCGAAGTTCACTAAGTATGAATTTTGGTTGGAGAAGGATAATTTTTAGGTCATGTCATTGACCATGAGGGGATTTTAGTAGATCCAGCGAAGGTGGAAGCCGTGATGAATTGGGAACAACCGAAAACGCCGATTGAGGTGCAAAGTTTCCTAGGGTTAGCGGGTTACTATCGGAGATTCATCCAAGATTTTTCGAAGATAGCTACTCCGTTGACTAACTTAACAAGGAAGAGGGTGAAATACGTGTGGACAGATAAATGCAAGGATAGTTTTCAAGAACTGAAGAAGAGATTGAGTGAAGCACCTGTTTTGTCATTGCTCGATGACACAAGAAATTCCGTAGTTTATAGCGATGCTTCACATAGAGGACTTGGTTGCGTGCTCATGTAGCATGGCAAGGTCATTGCATATGCATTAAGGCAGTTGAAGGATTATGAAAAAGTTTACCCTACTCATGATCTGGAACTGGCTGCGGTAGTTTTTGCTCTAAAGATATGGAGACAATATCTTTATGGAGAAAAATGTGAGATATACACGGACCACAAGAGTCTAAAATATATGTTCACACCGAAGGAGTTGAATATGAGGCAGAGTTGATAAAGGATTACGACTGTGAAATCCTGTATCACCCTGGAAAAGCCAATGTAGTTGCCGACGCCTTAAGTAGGAAGGGTCGGGAAAAGTTGTCTTTGTTAATGTCTCAAACTGAGTTAATAATAGAGATGGCTAGGATGGAATTGGAAGTGAAGTTGCCGAGTGAAGCAGGACAAATACTGTTTACGACGGAGATGCAATCTACCATCGTAAAGAGAGTTAAGGAGGTGCAACTCAAAACCAATAAGTGTGACCGGGTAAAGGAGCGGCTAACCAATGAAAAGGATAATAAGTACAGTCTTGATAACGAGGGATTATTAAGATTTGAAGGAAGAATTTGGGTTCCGAATGAGACAGAATTAAAGGAGCAGGTGTTACAAGAGGCTCATAGTTCGAGATTTTTGATTCATCCTGGTAGTACTAAGATGTATCAATACCTTCGACAGAGTTTTTGGTGGCCGAACATGAAGAGAGAGATAATAGAGTATGTGAGTAGGTACTTGACTTTCCAGAAAGTTAAGGCCGAACATCAACGACCAAGTGGTTTGTTACAGACATTAGACATTCTAGAATGGAAGTGGGAGAATATCACGATGGATTTTGTGGTGGGACTTCCAACTACGAAAGGGTATGATGCGATTTGGGTAATAGTGGATCGGTTGACGAAGTCGGCTCACTTTTTTCCAATTAGGGTCAGGTATAACTTAGATCAGTTAGCTAGACTTTATGTTAAGGAAATAATTTCCAAACATGGAGTACCAGTATTGATTGTGTCATATCGTGATCCACGATTCACATCGAACTTTTGGAGAGGTCTACAAGAGCAGTTGGGAACACAGTTGAAGTTGAGTATGACATATCATCCATAAACTGATGGACAGACTGAAAGAACAATTCAGATGTTAGAAGATATGCTAAGATCTTGCGTCATGGATTTCAAGGGTAGTTGGGATGATCATCTACCATTAGTAGAGTTTGTATATAACAATAGGTATCATGCAAGCATAGTTATGTCGCCTTACGAAGCTTTGTACGGAAGGAAATGCAGAACACAGTTGTATTGGGATGAAGTGGGAGACCACTAGATGGTAGGACCAGAATTGGTGCAGCAAACAGCGAACATTGTCAAATTGATACAAATGTGTCTCTTAGCAGCTCAAGACAGACATAAGAAATTAAATATTCGCATCGAGAAAATAGGGAGTTTGAGGTAGGCTCTTACGTATTTCTAAAGGTATCTCCCTGGAAAGGAAAGATACGCTTTGGAAAGAAGGGAAAATTAAGTCCGAGGTTTATAGGACCTTTTGAAGTGTTAAAATGGGTGGGTGAGTTAGCTTACATGATAGCATTACCTCCAGACCTAGAGCAAATACATAATGTGTTTCACGTATCTGTGTTACATCCTTATAAGCCAGATTATAAACACGTGATAGAATATGAGCCTATTCATATTGAGAAAGACTTAACGTACGAAGAAACGCCGATTCAAATTGTCGATAAGAAAGAACAAGTTTTGCGGAACAAAGTCATACCTTCTGTGAAAGTGATATGGAAGAACCACGATGCAGAAAAAGCAACGTGGGAATTGGAAGAAAAGATGAAAAAGAATTACCCTCATCAGTTTGTGTAATTTTTTTATATATATAGCGAGATTCTGGGGACAGAATCCTTCCGGATGATACATGAAATTTTGGGGTATATAGTGATGCGTCGCACAAAGGACTTGACTGTGTGCTTATGCAAAATGGCAGAGTCATTGCATACGCGTCACGACAACTGAAGGATTATGAGAAGGGGTATCCAACCCATGACTTGGAGTTAGATGTAGTGGTTTTAGCTTTGAAAATTTGGAGGCACTATCTCTATGGGGAGAAGTGTGAAATATATACAAATCATAAGGGTCTGAAATATATTTTTACACAGAAAGACTTGAATATGCGTCAAAGAAGGTGGTTAGAGTTAATTAAGGACTATGATTATGAGATTCTATACCATTCGGGTAATGAAAATGTGGTGGCCGACGCCCTAAGTAGAAAAGGTCGGGAGAAATTGATGATGTTGACCGCTCAGGAGTAGCTAATTTTAGCAATGGAAAAGCTAGAATTGGAAGTGAAGTATCCTATGGAAATTGACGAGAAGCTTTTCCAGATACAAGCTGGTACAACTTTATTGGATAAAGTTAAGGAGTCTCAACTTCAGGATGAAGAATGTGAGAAAGTGAAGAAGAAGATATCTGAAGGGACTGAACTATGATTTAAAATAGACAGTGAGGGACTACTAAGATTTGATAGCAGAATTTGGGTACCGCTAGTACTAGAGATCAAGGAAGAAATTTTGAGCGAGGCTCACAACTCAAGATATTCAATTCACCCTGGTAGCACCAAGATGCATCAAGATCTTCAACAACATTTTTGGTGCCCAAATTTAAAACGAGAGGTTGCAGAATGTGTTGCCAAATGCCAGACATGTCAGAAAGTTAAAGCAGAACATCAGAGGCCGAGTGGGTTACTACAACCTTTAGAGATTCCAGAATGGAAATGGGAACATATTATGATGGATTTCGTGGTTGGCCTACTGGATGACGAGTAAAGGCTACGACGTTAAAGTATGGGTTATTGTTGATCGATTAATGAAATCCGCACACTTCCTTTCGATCAAAATCAGATTCAACTTAGATCAGTTGGCAACGTTATATGTGAAAGAGATTGTTTCAAGGCACGGAGTTCTGGTGTCAATTTTTTCTGATAGAGATCTGCGCTTTACGTCGAACTTCTGGAAACGTCTACAGGAATGCCTGGGTACACAGTTACGAATGAGTACGACATATCACCCTCAGATCGATGGACAGAGTGAAAGAACAATCCAGACATTGAAAGATATGTTAAGAGCTTGTATAATGGACTTTAAAGGAAATTGGGATGACCATCTACCGCTCGTAGAATTCGGCTACAACAACAGTTACCACGCTAGTATTGGCATGCCACCTTATGAAGCGTTATACGACAGAAAGTGCAGAACTCCGCTATACTGGGATGAAGTTGGCGAAAGATAATTACTAGGCCCAGAATTGGTACAACAAACAACAGAAATAGTCAAAGTGAACAAGATTGACAGCAGCTCAAGATAGAGAGAAGAAATACGCTGATCCACACCGTAAGAATGTTGAATTCGAGCCGGGTAGTTATGTGTTTTTAAAGGTCTCTCCTTGGAAGGGAAAGGTCAGGTTCGGAAAGAAAGGAAAATTAAGCCCAAGATTCATTGGACCCTTTGAAGTTCTGAGAAGGGTCGGAGAAGTTTCTTATGAGGTAGCCTTACCTCCAGATCTAGAGAATGTCCACAACGTTTTCCATGTCTCAGTCCTACGCCCCTACAAACCTGATTACAAGCACGTGATTGAATATGAACCCCTACATTTCGACAAAAGACTTGCCTTACGAAGAATTTCCTGTTCAAATTGTCGACCGAAAAGAACAAATTTTGAGAAATAAAGTAATACCTTCTGTTAAGGTAATTTGGAGGAACCACAACGCTGAAGAAGCTACGTGGGAACTCGAAGAGAATATGATGAAAAATTATCCTCATTTGTTTACTTAGATTGTTATAAACGATTCTGGGGACAGAATCTTTGTAGGGGGGGGGGGGGAGAATGTAGCAGGACGAATTATTGAGTTGTGATTCTGAGGACAGAATCCTTTTAAGAGGGGAAAGATGTGACAACTGAGATTTTTAATTTAATTTGAATATTTATTAGATTGAATAAATATTTTTCGATGAATTAATTATTAGATTAATTAATTAATTGAGGAAGTTGTGATAGATTAATATAATTATATGTGTTATATTTATTAAATTGATGTGGAGAATTTTATTATTCGATGTACGTATTTATGTGAGCTTATTGAAATAAAAGAAATATTTAATAAGCCTTTGTTATTTTAATTAATTTAATTATTAATCGGAGATTTAATAATTGATATTATTATAAAATGAGAAAATTTAATTATGTGACTATGTGCATTATTGAGAAATTGTAATATTTTATTTAAAGTAAATTAAATAAGATATTGATTTATTTTATAAAGGAGTGTGACATTATTTAAACTATATGATAATGTTTTATTAAATTAAATGATTTTTTAATTATTTTCTTGCTAGCCAAACATGGCACTAAGGGAGGTTATGGGCAGTTAACCCATGACTGGGTAACTGACCACCAATGCATCAGTTCCTTTTCTATTTATCATACGTCTTCTTCTTTTCTATTTTTCTTCTAAGTCTGATAAAAACATTAGAGAGAGAGAGAGTTTGAGAGACATTGCTTGGTGTTTGAGAATTATTGAGGAAGGCTTTAATTCATCTCTTATTATTTTATCTACGCTTGGGTAATCTCTTCAACCCAATTATTATTTTTACGTCTTTTAAGTTTCATGAATATGGCTTAAGTCTTCTATAAATCTCTGTAAATTAGAAAGTTGATATAAGAATATATGTAATGATTTGAGTAGTATAGCATATTTTATATATATGTTGTGTGTTTCCATATCACCAATTTCATAATATTATAACGTATATTATGACTTGTTGTTTCGAAAATTTACAGTGTACGTGATATGGCCATATAGCCTTATACGTGATTTTTATATGTCAAACATAAATTGTTTTGCAAAATTCACACACTTATATGATTATGCATGCTAAAACGAACAAAACGAAATTTGAATAGTTGGATTTGGTTTTATAACGAATCCGTGGCGTTGAATTTTAGGAATTTATGTTCTACACTTCAAGAACATCAAGAACAGTGGAAAATTTCATGTTTTTATTCTATGATTATGTGTTTTAATGGGTTAAAATCACTCCATAAACCTTGGGTATTGATTATATATTAATTATAACATGTGGGTATGTTTAATTTGGGGAATTAATGATCAAGTAGTGTTTAATTCGCTGAACTTTGTGTTCTTCGCGAACTGGGAATCAAATTCTGGAGTGTCGCGCCGCGACGCCAACTCTAGAATTGATGTCCCACATCGCTTGGCCTCAAACCCTAGCATCGATGCTCCGAGTCAGCAGTATACAGGTCCATGTACCAAGGCCACAAGACACAGTAAGCCATGGCCAATACCTCAAAGATAAAAGTGGCGCAGAGCGCCACTCAGCAGAATGTCCATAATTTTTTTTTTTTTTTAAGTATTCAAGTATAGAAATGTGTTGGTAACTTAGTCTAATAAATATAAAGACTTGTTAGACCTATAATGATATGTTAAAATAAATTCTTAACATGTCCATAACACAATTACGTGTGAATTGAATGATCAAATGCATAGTTACCTTATTGTTTGTGAAGTCTTAATTTTTGACAATAAGTGTAGTAATTGACTAAGTATAGTCATGAACTCGAGCTAGACAAAGAATAAACTTGTGATGTTTATTACGTGATAATTGATTGGTGTTGTTAACATGAATGATATATAGGATTTAAATCAAAGAACGAGTTTTATTAACGTGTAATCTACGCACGAGGCATGTTTCTTACCCTAAACTTTCGTTGAGCAAGTTTCCTAACCCTACTTGTTATCATTGAGCAAACTCTTATTATTATTGATTAAGTTTGTTTCGTATATTAAAGCTTATTAATCTTTCAAGCATGATGTTGTTATACAATAATTATTCTATTGTATACTTTTGAGATTTTATCCAAGTTAAATTATCAGTTATCGTTAAACCTTGTTAGACTAGCGAACCCTTATTTGATTCGACTAGTCCATAGTTGATGAGCGTTTTAAATTTTAGAACCCTTGATGAATTATCCAAACCAAACTTCCTTTAGTGCGGACTCGAATGTCAAACTGATATGAACAACCCTGTATAGGGGATTATTTACGCTTTAGCGTTATGATATTGTGCACAGTATGGTACTAAGGGCTGATCCCACTAAGTATGAGAAGAAGAGTCCATAGTCTTACGACTGTTAAAGGTTTCAAGTAAAAACACTTGACAACCTAGGACATAGTTCAAGGTCTTATGACCCTCAGAATTTCTTTTGATTCTTGTTATTCACTCTTGATTCAAAAGTTGAGCTTTTAATTCGAAGTTATTATCTTCTCTCGCATGTTATTATTCTTTGTTATATTGTTATACTTGTGGGCGATCGTGCTCACTCTTGCGTAATAATAACATTGCAGTTAAGAACAAAAGAGCAGACGAACCTTCCACTAGTAAAGGCAAGGGCAAGATTAGCAAGTAATGAAGACTATTTTATTATTATGGTGATGTAATTAGAATTGATATTGCTAAGACTTATTTGTTTATGTTTTCGCACAGATGATTTAAGGTTAGAGTAACCTGAGATTTATTTATTATGCAGTTGATGTAAACCATAAGGGGAGAGATTTATTATTTATGTCTATCTATTGCATGGTTTGTATTTATTTATGAGTAGATAGATAGATGATGTTTGTACAGTGAACACCAAATCCCGTGGAAATGGAAGTACCGGATTTGGGGGTGTCTCAACAGGGACTGAAGCCCTGGTTGTATAGCAAGGTGTCAATGTTCCAATTGAACACTTTTACTGGAGTGTTAGAGAAGGCCATACTCGCTGAGGGTGGAAGCGATGCAGTAACAAAGTATAATTAGGAGAAGAAGAAGAAGAAGAGTTAGAAGGAAGGTAATACCAAGACTGGTGGGAGTAGCACTGGGGGTAATCACAATCAGAAGAGGAAGTGGTCTGAAAATACGTCGACTGGAAGTCAACAGGGAGGGCAGAAGAAGAAGATCAAACCGTGCCCAACCTGCGAAAAAACTCATTTGGGAGTTTGCTTAAAAGGGAAACGAGTGTGCTACAATTGTGGTCAGGAAGGCCACATAGGACCTAACTATCCTAACCCAAAGAAGGGTGCCTGCTTCACTTGTGGTTCAAAGGATCATATTGCCAAGGATTGTCCTAAGAAGGGATCTGGGGGAACAAGTTCAGAAGGAGGAAATAGAGGAAATACCGGTGGAAGCACTCTGACAATCGCAACACCAACCACAACCAACCGACCGACTGCCAGAACATTCAACATGACAGTGCAAGACGCAGTGCAGTCTTGCGATGTGGTGTCAAGTATCGTTCCGATAAATAAAGTTAATGTTTATGTGTTATTTGATTTGGGTGCTACTTGTTAATTTATATCCGATGACTTTGCTAAGAACTTAGAATTGCTTAAGGACGAGTTAGAATACCCCATGAACATAGAAATTGAGAATAGAGAAATTATCCCTGTTAAGTACGTGCACAAGAACTGTAGAGTGGATATTAAGGGTAATATCATGAACATAGATCTTATCCCTATTCGACTTGGAGAATTTGATGTTATTTTGGGTATGGATTGGTTATCTAATTATGGGGCGATAATTGACTGCCAGAAGAAGCGTATTAACCTTATGACTCCGTCAAAGGTTGTGTTTTATGGTAGCAAGTCGCCTAGACAAGTGAGTTGTATGATGATGATGCAAGCCAGGAGATTGTTAAGGCAAGGCTGTGTAGGATATCTAGCTTACATAGTCGATAGTCGTAAAGAGAATCCGAAAATAGATGAGATACTAGTAGTGAGAGATTTCGCAGACGTATTTTCGGATGATTTGTCGGGGACTTCCTCCAGATAGAGCAATTGAATTTGTGATCGATTTGGCTCCAGGAACGGCTCCAATATCGAAGGCACCGTATCGAATGGCATCGATAGAGATGAAAGAACTGATGGTCCAACTACAAGAATTACTGGACAAGAAGTATATACAACCAAGCGTATCACCGTGGGGAGCGTTGGTTTTATTTGTGAAGAAGAAGGATGGGACAATGCGACTCTACATAGACTATAGAGAACTGAATAAGGTCACGATCAAGAATAGATATCCATTATCGCGAATCGACGACTTGTTCGATCAGTTAAAGGGAGCAAGATATTTTTTAAAGATAGATTTGAGGAGTGGTTGTCATCAACTGAAGGTGAGACTAGAGGATGTACCGAAGACAATGTTTAGAACACGATAAGGTCACTACGAATTTCTGGTAATGTTGTTTGGTCTAACGAATGTTCCTGCAACATTTATGGGCTTAATGAATCGAGTGTTCAATACGTTTTTGGACAAATTCGTAGTGGTATTTATAGATGACATTTTGGTATATTCAAACACCAAGGAAGAACACGAAGAGTATTTGAGGTTGACATTAGAGATATTGAGAAGAGATAAGTTATACGCTAAGTTTTCAAAATGTGAATTTTGGATTGAAAGAGTACAATTTCTTGGTCATGTGATTGATAAAGACGAAATTTCGGTGGATCCCTCCAAAGTCAAAGCTGTGATTATCTGGGATCAGCCAAAGATGCCGTCGGAAGTAAGAAGTTTTCTTGAATTGGCAGGTTATTACAGAAGATTCATTCAGGATTTTTCCAAAATCGCAACTCTGTTGACGAATTTGACTAGGAAATCGGTGAAATTTGTTTGGACGGAGAAGTGTGAGGAAAGTTTTCAAGAATTAAAGAAGAGGTTAAGTTATTTTGTGTTATATCTTAGAATGATAATCTGTGAAATTTTGTGGTATATAGTGATGCGTCGCACAAAGGACTTGGTGTGTGCTTATGCAAAATGGCGAGTCATTGCATACACGCGTCACACGACAAATGAAGGATTATGAGAAGGGTATCAGACCCATGACTTGGAGTTAGCCGCTGCGAGTGGTTTTGCTTTGAAAACTGGAGGCACTATCTCTATGGGGAGAAGTGTGAAATATATCTGAGATCATAAGAGTCTGAAATATATTTTTACACAGAAAGACTTGAATATGCGTCAAAGAAGGTGGTTGGAGTTAATCAAGGACTATGATTGTGAGATTCTATACCATCCAGGTAAGGCAAATATAGTGGCCGACGCCCTAAGTAGAAAAGGTCGGGAGAAATTGATGATGTTGACCGCTCAGGAGGAGCTAATTTTAGCAAAAGAAAAGCTAGAATTGGAAGTGAAGTATCCTATGGAAATTGATGAGAAGCTTTTCTATATGCAAGGTGGTACAACTTTATTGGATAAAGTTAAGGAGGCTCAACTTCAGGACGAAGAATGTGAGAAAGTGAAGAAGAAGATATCTGAAGGGACTGAACTAAGATTTAAAATAGACAGTGAGGGACTACTAAGATTTGATAGAAGAATTTGGGTACCGCCAGTACTAGAGATCAAGGAAGAAATTTTGAGCGAGGCTCACAACTCAAGATATTCAATTCACCCTGGTAGCACCAAGATGCATCAAGATCTTCGACAACATTTTTGGTGGCCAAATTTAAAACGAGCTTGTATAATGGACTTTAAAGGAAATTGGGATGACCATCTACCGCTCGTAGAGTTCGGCTACAACAACAGTTACCACGCTAGTATTGGCATGCCACCTTATGAAGCATTATCTGTGCCAGAAAGTGCGAAGATCGCTATATCTTGGGATGAAGTTGGCGAAAGATAATTACTAGGCCCAGAATTGGTACAACAAACAACAGAAATAGTCAAAGTGAACAAGATTGACAGCAGCTCAAGATAGATAGAAGAAATACGCCGATCCACACCGTAAGAATGTTGAATTCGAGCCGGGTAGTTATGTGTTTTTACAGGTCTCTCCTTGGAAGGGAAAGGTCAGGTTCGAAAAGAAAGGAAAATTAAGCCCAAGATTCATTGAACCCTTTGAAGTTCTGAGAAGGGTCGGAGAAGTTGCTTATGAGGTAGCCTTACCTCCAGATCTAGAGAATGTCCACAACGTTTTCCATGTATCAGTCCTACGCCCCTACAAACCTGATTACAAGCACGTGATTGAATATAAACCCCTACATTTCGACAAAAGACTTGTCTTACGAAGAAATTCCTGTTCAAATTGTAAATAGAAAAGAACAAATTCTGAGAAATAAAGTAATACCTTCTGTTAAGGTAATTTGGAGGAACCACAACGCTGAAGAAGCTACGTGGGAACTCGAAGAGAATATGATGAAAAATTATCCTCATTTGTTTACTTAGATTGTTATATGCGATTCTGGGGACAGAATCTTTGTAAGGGGGGGGGGGGGGGAGAATGTAGCGGGACGAATTATTGAGTTGTGATTCTGAGGACAGAATCCTTTTAAGAGGGGAAAGATGTGACAACCGAGATTTTTAATTTAATTTGAATATTTATTGGATTGAATAAATATTTTTCGATGAATTAATTATTAGATTAGTTAATTAATTGAGGAAGTTGTGATAGATTAATTTAATTATATGTGTTATATTTATTAAATTGATGTGGAGAATTTTATTATTCGATGTACGTATTTATGTGAGCTTATTGAATTAAAAGAAATATTTAATAAGCCTTTGTTATTTTAATTAATTTAATTATTAATCAGAGATTTAATAATTGATATTATTATTAAATGAGAAAATTTAATTATGTGACTATGTGCATTATTGAGAAATCGTTATATTTTATTTAAAGTAAATTAAATAAGATATTGATTTATTTTATAAAGGAGTGTGACATTATATAAACTATATGATAATGTTTTATTAAATTAAATGGTTTTTGAATTATTTTCTTGCTAGCCAAACATGACACTAAGGGAGGTTATGGGCAGTTAACCCATGACTGGGTAACTGACCACCAATGCGTCAGTTCTTTTTCAATTTATCATACGTCTTCTTCTTTTCTATTATTCTTCTAAGTCTGATAAAAACATTAGAGATAGAGAGTGTGAAAGAATTGTTGAGAGAGATTGCTTGGTGTTTGAGAATTATTGAGGAAGGCTTTAATTCATCTCTTATTATTTTATCTACGCTTACATAATCAATTCAGCCCAATTATTATTTTTACGTCTTTTAAGTTTCATGAATATGGCTTAAGTCTTCTGTGAATCTCTGTAAATTGGAAAGTTGATATAAGAATATATGTAATGATTCGAGTAGTATAACATGTTTTATAGCCTTATACGTGATTTTTATATGTCAAACATAAATTGTTTTGCAAAATTCACACACTTATATGATTATGCATGCTAAAACGAACAAAATGAAATTTGAATAGTTGGATTTGGTTTTATAACGAATCCGTGGCATTGAATTTTAGGAATTTATATTCTACACCTCAAGAACATCAAGAACAGTGGAAAATTTCATGTTTTAATTCTATGATTATGTGTTTTAATGGGTTAAAATCACTCCATAAACATTGGGTATTGATTATATATTAATTCTAACATGTGGGTATGTTTAATTTGGGGAATTAATGATCAAGTAGTGTTTAATTGGCTGAACTCTGTGTTCTTCGCAAACTCCAGAACTGATGTCCCGCGCCACAGCGCCACCTTGCCGCAGCGTCAACCCAAGCACTAATGCCCTGGCCACAGCAGCCTAACGCCATGTACCGTCCGTCAATACACTGGTGCATGCAGCATTAATACCCAAAGACAAAAAGTGGTGTCGCAGCCACCACTCGTGAATGTCTAGAATTTTTTTTTTTTGTAAGTATTCAAGATTAGAAATGTGTTGGTAACTTAGTCTAATGAATATAAAGACTTGTTAGACCTATAATGAGATGTTAAAATAAATTCTTAACATGTCCATAACACAATTACGTGTGAATTGAATGATCAAATGCATAGTTACCTTATTGTTTGTGAAGTCTTAATTTTTGACAATAAGTGTAGTAATTGACTAAGTATAGTCATGAACTCGAGCTAGACAAAGAATAAACTTGTGATGTTTATTACGTGATAATTGATTGGTGTTGTTAACATGAATGATATGTAGGATTTAAATCAAAGAACGAGTTTTATTAACGTGTAATCTACGCACGAGGCAAGTTTCTTACCCTAAACTTTCGTTGAGCAAGTTTCCTAACCCTACTTGTTATCATTAAGCAAACTCTCATTATTATTGATTAAGTCTGTTTCATATATTAAAGCTTATTAATCTTTCAAGCATGATGTTGTTATATAATAATTATTCTATTTTATACTTTTGAGATTTTATCCAAGTTAAATTATCAGTTATTCTTAAACCTTGTTATACTAGCGAACCCTTATTTGATTCGACTAGTCCATAGTTGATGAGCGTTCTAAATTTCAGAACCCTTGATGAATTATCCAAACCAAACTTCATTTGGTGCGGACTTGAATGTCAAACTGAGATGAACAACCCTGTATAGGAGATTATTTACGCTTTAGCGTTAAGATATTGTGCACAATATGGTACTAAGGGCTGATCCCACTAAGTAAGAGAAGAAGAGTTCATAGTCTTACGACTGTTAAAGGTTTCAAGTAAATACACTTGACAACCTAGGACATAGTTCAAGGTCTTATGACCCTAAGAATTTCTTTTGATTCTTGTTATTCACTCTTGATTCAAAAGTTGATCTTTTAATTCGAAGTTATTATCTTCTCTCGCATGTTATTATTCTTTGTTATATTGTTATACTTGTGGGCAATCGTGCTCTGTCTTACGTAATAATAACATTGCAGTTAAGAACGAAAGAGTAGACGAACCTTCCACTAGTAAAGGCAAGGGCAAGATTAGCAAGTAATGAAGACTGTTTTATTATTATGGTGATGTAATTAGAATTGATGTTGCTAAGACTTATTTGTTTATGTTTTCGCATAGATGATTTAAGGTTAGAATAACCTGGGATTTATTTATTATGCAGTTGATGTAACCCCATAAGGGGAGAGATTTATTATTTATGTCTATCTATTGCATGGTTTGTATTTATTTATGAGTAGATAGATAGATGATGTTTGTACAGTGAACACCAAATCCCGTGGAAATGGAAGTATCGGATTTGGGGGTGTCTAAACAGAGTGGCGCTACAGCGCAACATATAGAAGGAAGGGTGGAGCCGCAGCGCCAACCCTAGGGTTTGGATAGTAATGAAGGTTTACAAGTATAGAATGAATAGTAACTCTTTGGTAATGAACTAAGGAACTTAATAAGGCATTGTAAGGTATTATTTAACCTTATTTATGTTGTCTGAAGGTTGAAGATAAGTAATTAAACATGAACATAATGTGAATGTAAGAATGACGTAACGAAAAGCTCGAACCAATTATAATAAATCTAAGTCATAATTAGATTGAGAAGAAGGGTAAGATACATTAGAAACCATGTATGTTCATTCAGGACCTAATGTGTTATGTGATGTTATCAATTACTGTAGAGTCTTACAGACTTAAACGAGAACGTGTTATAATAGTAGCAGCCGCTAAAGGAAAGTATTCTAACCCTTGTTCCAGTTCAGTCTGGACAAGCTTTGTAATTCATGTATCCTTACGCATGAAGTCTTGTATGATGAAGTCAAAGACAATTCTTTCGGGCTAAACTTATATTATGTTTCTATCAAGCATGGTCAATGTTTACCAAGTTATATTGGTGTGGTTTTCAAATGAAGACTAAGTATGCTAAAAATGTTTTGTCGTCAAACGACAGGCACGTGAGGTTGACACAACTTAAACGTATATACGTTTAATGAATGTGGTGTTGATCAACATAGAGTACTATAGGCTAATCACCTAGACGTGCTCGTAAGAAATGTCAAACTTACGGACTTAGTGTCGGGATGTCCTTTCCCAAAGAACTTATGAAATGCTCAAGGTCTTGGACAAGAATTGATGCTTTACTGAATATTATTGTGGTAAAACGTTTTGAATGAAAAGAAGTGCTATTTTGAATTATCGATAGTACTTCATAACTATTGTTCAGTTATTGAAGATATATGATTCATATGTTTCAAGTATGTTGTTTATTAGAATTGTTGTACTTGTTGAGCTAGTCATGCTCACTCTTGCTTAAACCATATGAACACAACTAAAATCGAACGAACCGAAGGCTCCAGCAAGGATAAAGGTAAAGCGAAGATGAACCCGTAGAATACTTATGTAATAGTATAGGGTGAATGATTGTAATATATTTGATATTATGACAAGAACAATGTAACGGTTATAAAGAACTTGGGGGAATGTTAATATTATTTTGAATATATAGAAGACATATTCGTTCCTTTGAGATTTTTCAATTGAATGTATGTGTGAATGTTAGTACCGTGTAGCACCATCTGTCGGGTTAGAAGATACCCAGATTTGGGGGCGTCACATAAACTAAAGCAATACAGTACAACATATTAATTCTATTTCATTTTTGAAACTACGCACTGACTATAATTGGTGAGCAGTTAACAAACTACAAACTTTGTTTTCAATTTTTGAAAAGGTTTTACAGAACTTCATCTGCAAACCGCCATGTCTTACGAGAACGGAGGGTGATCAGCCCGTTATGCCTTGTATTGATTAATACTACGTGTTCGAACAATATTTTCATCCAGTATATCCGCCTTAAGGGCACAAAAGTTTCCCATGTTCGGGATGTTCATACTTAGTCTGGAATCCGAACTAAAATAATTCGGTTGGATAACAATAAGGTTTTATCATGTTCAATGATATTTCTAAATCTGTGTTTAGCCGAGTCAAATAGCTTAGACAACTTTTAATTAATGTATACATACTGGAATTCAATAAGTATGTATCAACATGTGCAATAATTATCCAAATGAGGACACTTTTATAACCATTCTTAGAAATTAACGAACAAAATATATATCTTGATCTATAACAATATAATTAAGAAGTTTGTACAACAGGAATATAATTTAATGATGTACTTATACAGGATCATTGAATAAGTATATACAAAAGGTAAGGATACTTGCCTACACATGTTCATTGCATAAAGTAAATGCAAAGGTAGTATACTTGCACAATGAAAAGAATAGTTCAGATACTTGCCTACACATATCCATTTCATAAAGTAAATGTAAAGGGTTAGATACTTGTCTGGCCTGCTACTTACAGTACACGACTTGGTTCTATCTTTAATACAATGACCTATCATTTATAAAATTGTTCTTTCGATTATAATAACATATCGTAACACATAGTACTGCTATTTGCAGTCATCACATAGCTTAAGCACATTGTCATATATTTATATCAGTCATTGGATCATAAATAGACACTTATTATTTGTCAACCTACATAGGTTCAAATTATTTTCAGTAGAATTTCGATGTACCGACGGCTTTATCAAGTAATTATCGCGTTTATGTTTAATAAAACTCTATTCTGTATCTCAAATATTATTCTAGATAATTTAAATATCAATCATATTATTTTTCCATGATTTATAATAATTTTTAAAAAAGTATTATAATTTATCATGATTTTTCAATCCTTTGGAATAATTATTAAATGATTTAAATATTAAATAATTTTATTATCATTAATATTTAAATAATATTAAAATATTAATGAAACCATTGCCAAAATATTAAAGTTATTTATAATAACCCAAAATATTTTTAAAACATTATTATTACCCTTAAATGATTTTTAAAATATTTAAAATTATTTTAAATAATTACCATTAATATTTAAATATTAATTTATTATTCATCAAAATATTAAAAGTCATTTATTATAACTTAAAATATTTTAAATTATTTATATCCTTTTTAAATGATTTTTAAATCAATAAAACTATTTTTAAACTATTTATTTAATATAATTATTAAATAAATCTAATATTATTAATATTAAATTATTAATGAAATTTACCTTAAAATATTAAAAGTTACATGTTATAACTTAAAATATTTTTAAACCCTTTATTTTCATTTAAAATGATTTTTATAATACTAAAATCATTTTTTAAACAATTTATTTAATATAATTATTGAACAAATCTAATATCATTAATATTAAATAATTAATAAAATTTGCCTCTTTTGGGTAGCCTCTTTTGGGCTTCCAAAACTTGCAATCCATGTAATGTTTTGGTGATTTAAGGGTTCCAGGTTGTAGTCAACATTTAAAGGAACAGATCTATCACATAAAATTAGTTTAACACCAACAAAATCTCTAGATCTAAGGCGGTCAAACCCTGTCAAAGATATTGTTCTTGAGTTTTCTAGGTTACCCAAAAAACAGAAATCGTGATCATCTTAGCTACTTTGACCAACCACTACATTCACCATGTTTGTTATTTAAGTGTTCTAAAAGCAAAAGCATGGAGTCCATATAACATATTACAACTTAGATACAAAAACAAGAACACATCATCAAACAACTGAAAGATTAGAGCCCCTAAACTTCTTGTAAGAGCTTTCTAGGTAAGTTCTGGGTTACCCAGAATTTTCTAAGTCATGGCCGGTCAACAAGGTTTGACCACCCATAACTTGCAATCTATACCAGATCTGACCCTGATTCAAGTTCCAGAACAAAGTCTTCATGACATACTACAACTACAAACTTTTAAAACACTAAAACCATTAACAGACACATCTATGAGACCTGACATTCGACTGTCAAACCATATTTTCCAGTTTTTCCAGATTTTTAAAAATTTCAAATTCGTGCATATAGATATTATAGATCAACAATATCATAGCCCATATCACTTATTACCACATCATACAACATATTAAAACACAAAAATAAAACTTGTAACATATCATGCAAGATCAGATTCTAGGTTTAGGTTTATACCTCACTTTGAGCTATGCTTGATTCTAAGCTTTCTGATCTGGTATGGGTGAACTAAGGATTTAATTTGGGACTGAAATTCTTATAAATTTAGTGGGTCTAGAGAGTGAGAGAGTTGGTTGAGGATAAGTGAACAAATGGCTAGCTTTTTGGACATTCTCTCTCTTTAATCTTATATATCACTTGAATGCAATGTATGTGGCTATTGTATATGGCTGGTTACTGGTTTTTAGAGAACATGGGCTGTGACGCCCCCAAATCCGGGTATCTTCCAATCCCACAGATGGTGCTACATAGTGCTACAGTTCACACATATATTCAATTGAAATACTTTAGAATAGTGAATATGTCTTCTATATATTCTAAAATAATATTTCCTTTCCCAGGTTCTTTATAACCATTACATATGTTTTTCGTCATAATATAAATTAATTACAACGTTCAAACTATACTATTACAAACACAACTTATTGGTCTGCCTTAGCCTTCCCTTTATCTTTATTAAATCCTTCGGTCCGTTCTGTCTTAGCTGCATTCATATGGTTCAAGCAAGAGTGAGCATAACTAGCTCAGTAAGTATGACAATTTCATTTAAGCAGTAGGCTTGAATCATATGAATCGTATATCTTTGATAAGTAAGTTTTATAGCTACTTATCCGGTATCTGTTACTTGAATTAGTTTCTTATATTCATGTTTTTTAATTATTTTGCATACATTTTATGTTATTTTGTAGGCTATGACATAACATTGGCATGAAGAAGCAAGGAAAAGTAATTCGAACATCTTTTGGACTAAAATATGCAAACAAATACAAGAAGAAAAGATTGCAGGGCTTTTAACACTAAGTTGGATGCATGTTCTTAGCTTGGAACTTGGATTATATTGTAGAGCTTCTTCTTATCTTTTCGGAACATCTTGAATCATTCTAATCAGAGTTCGGATGCCAGAGTTATGATCTTTGTACCAATGGACGTTGAACTTCACTATTTTGGGTGGCCATTTGCATAGCAGTCTCTTCCAGCCCAATTTCGACCATCATCCTTCCATTATTTCTCAATTCTCAAAAAATGAAAGTTGTAGAGCTCGTCGATAGCTTCGATTTGATAGGTGGCAGTAGGGACCCCCGCCGAGGTGGGCCCTTTTAGCCTTATACCTCCCGCCGGAGCGGGGGTATGCGCAGAAAAGTCATTTTTTGTCCAAATTTGAGTCCAAGAAGGATTGGTTCAATCCGAATGACTCAAGGACTTTCAAGAGGACTTAAAGACATATAAAAAGGCATATAAAAGGAGGAGAATCACAAGGATTAGGAGAAAAAAAGAGAGGATTCCATTAGATTAGATTAGAGTAGAATAGGAGAAAACACTAGTTCTTATGAGATTTGGAGATTGAAGCACTTGGAAGCCATTGGAGATCAAGATCAAGAGTGAGACGGAGGACGAATTTGCTGACAACAGATTCACTTCTTTTCCTTAATCTTATTCTTATATTTTAATGTGTATTCAAGTGTGGATTCTTAGTTTTAATTCAATGAACTAATTCTTTGTTTGAGATTACAATGGATCTTATTGTGTAGTTTATTTTAATATGATTCGCTATCAATTATTATGTTCTATTGTGCGGATTGTTTATTGTGATTTGGCCTTAATAGTTTAATTTATTGACCATCAATTACCGTTATAATCTATATGAACTCGAGAGATGAAGTTTAGATTTAGATCTAATCATAATATCATGTGTTTGTGATTTCTGAATAGATAGAATTCATGATTCATGTTTAGGGTAGAGATATGTCTTTACGCCATATGTAATCTTATAGAGAAGTTGTGCTTTAAATCCTTTTTAATTGTAATTCACATAGAAATATAGTAGATTAGTTAATTAGGGTGTCTTGCTTAATTGTATCATCTGTGGATTTAAGTGAGTATGGGTATTATGCATCGAGAGGTGGTTTTATCTGCTTTAGTGTTCTTGATTAACAATTCAGAAAAGAGAATAATTTATGAGAAGTGTGTTAACTTAAATGAAGTAATAAGTGAAGTTGTGATTTTAAATCTCCGTAATCTTAACTTAACTAGTGCAATTTAATAGTAGTTTAATTATATAATTTGAAATTCATTCGTTTAAATAAGATTGAGTTGGTTACAGGTTAGTACTTGGTGATTTTTATTAAATAATTCCTTGTGGGAACGATACTCTACTTTCACTTTATTACTTGTTGACCACGTATACTTGCGTGTTGTGCGTAATTAGATTTTACCCAACAAGTTTTTGGCGCCGTTGCCGGGGAATTAGTTAATATATTTTTGCCAATATTATCTTCAATCAAATTAGTCTTAATTTAAACTCTTTTTTTCCTTTTTATTTAATTCTCTTCCTGTTTTTCTTTCTTTTCAGGTACCATAGCGGAATTTAATTATCAATGGCCGTATACGAGAATGACTCAGTTAAGGGGAGCGGGGGTTGATGGTCTCAATGCATTTTTTGCATTATCAGCGCAACTTGAGACACTTTCGAGGAGGTTGGACGTTGTTGCAACCCAACGTAATCAAAGGATAGCAATTACTTGCAATTATTGTGTTGGTAATCATCTAAATCATCAATGCACCTTTAGTTTTGGGTCGGGACAACACGGTGGTGAATACCTCAACGATTATACATATGCTAATTATCATCAATTTTGGGGGTATCACCCGGATTCGTCATGGAGCTATACTTATGAAGACCAATACTACGCTCCAAATCCAACATACACACCAGAATTTTCATGTAAACTTCCATTGCCACAGGAAGAAAAATCAAATTTAGAGGAATTACTGTCAAAGCTCATAGCAAATCAAGAGGAGAGGATGATGAGTTAAGAAATATCGAACCACAATTTTCAGTACCAAATGGAACAACTCATCACCACTTCAACCCATGGTCCTCAATACATGGATTCCAAAACTGAGACAGATAATTCAAGGTTGGAGGAATTGTTGTCCAAGTTCGTAGTATCAAATGAGGAGAGGATGATTAATCAAGAGAGGTCAATTCAGAATCAAGAGATATCAATTCAAAATCTACAGAACCAGATGGTCCAAATGCTCAAAGCCTTGAACAACTGTCCTCAAAACAATTGGTGTTATGATGAGGATTCCGAGAGAGATGAAGTGCCCGAGCCAAATCTACAATTGGATGAGCCACGAGATGTTGAAAAAGAGGAGACAAGTGGGGATAATGACAACAAAGTCCGTGAAGAACTAACTATAAGTACTAACGAGGATGAGTCGATGTTATTAATGCCCCAAGTTCCTACTCCACCAAAGATCAAAGGTCCAGTTAGATTTGCAAAACCGTGCCCGCTTGGTAGTCATGTCGTCGGTAAAGCTCTTTATGAAATGAGAGCTAGTACAAATGTGAAGCCATGGTGAGATGAGGAGGAAAAGATAAAAGAAGAGCCCGTTGTGCTTGCCAAGCCTCAAAGCCTCAATCTAATCATAGACTCAATAGATGGAAAAGCGCTTAGTTATTCAATATTCTGAATTGGGCACTTATTTAAACAAAGAATTCTAGGTGACTTTAATTTGATAGCCATCACAAATGGGAACCTACCAAAAGTTATATTATTTCCGATGGATGGAGGGTTCCTCAATTATCGAAGAGGAATTGGATAGCGTTGACCAGACAAAGTCAGGCTGAAAGACTGTAAATCAAGCTCTAACTGGGAGGCAACCCAGAAATATTTTTTTTATATTTATATGCTTTCCTAGTTTATTTAGTAGATAGGAATCACGTTATATTTCAAAGTGCTATTCTAATCCATGTTGTCTCTTCTTATTGCATGTATTGGAGGTTTAATGGATAGGAAAATGATCGTCGCCGCCATCGCCACCATCACCTCACGCTTAGCTGATTACAGGGAAGTTCTCTTCTACTTACCGCTATATTCTTATAATGAGGACATTGTAATTGCTAAGTTTGGGGGAGTTTAGTTTAGTTCTTTATTGCATGTTTAGTTTCATATTTATGTTATGTTATTTTGCATATATTGTTAATTTAGTTTAGGTTCATTATGTTTGCATTCATGTAGTACAACTGCATAAGTAGTTGCATAGTAGTATAGTTTGAATAACATTATATTCAGTTTCTTGTTTAAAAAAATCAAAAATTAAAAAATAATAGTTAGTTACTATGTTCATGTTGTATGATTCCAGCTGTTTGATATTTACAGTTTGTTTTGGCCAATGATGAGATTGGAATTGGGTAGACAAGTATAGTACTAATTATTAGAGCTTTGATGCGATTTCTTGTTATGAATTGAATCTTTTTCTTTTTGAAACTGGTATAATCAAGGATAGCACAATAATAACAACTTGGTTGACTGATTAAGTTTAAATTGATACATAATGGACTTCTTAAGGATAATATTAGTTTGAATGAATGAAAGACATGAATAAGCGGAGATGGCTAAATTTAGAAAAAAACTTAAGTTTGGGGAAAAAATTTGGGATATATAAGCTTCACTAAAAAAAGAAAAGAAAAAAATGATGAAAAAAAATAACATGGCTAGTCTTGTTTCGGGGCCTTTGTTACTTGAGCAAGTACGCCCGAGGGAATGTCTCTACACCTAGCGCCCTAAGGTCTTTATGGTCTGGGAGTTGTTGGTCGAAAGCTCGCTAAGGGGTAGCATTGTTAGCCTAATGGAATGAGATATTACACAGTCATGGTTATCAAAAAAAAAAAAAGAAAAAAACAATAAGACGGGAAAAGAGCAAAAAGCCCCCGTAATGAAAAGTAAAGCATAAGTATCCCGGATTGGACTCTTGAACTTGGTGGATGTTTGAATTTTGTTAGATTTAGCTTGTTCGTGAATTTTGTGAGTTTGCACTGTATGATGACTTTAAAGAGATCTATTACGTGTTATATTTAGCATTATATCAGTTAGCATACATGTTGAGAACACATGCACTATACCAGTAATAACAGTTTAAGACTTGATGATGGGCTAGGAAATTGTTAATTGGTTTTGATATGAAGTATTATCATGTTTATTTGATTCCGCTGAGGTTGATTGAATAGACTTGTTTCTATCATTATTGTTGGATTTGGAGTCATATAGATTAGTTTCATTTCATAGCATGTAGATTACATTATATTGTGTTGATTCGGGACAAGCAACGATTTAAGTTGGGGGGTATTTGATAAATAGGTTTTATAGCTACTTATCTAGTATCTGTTACTTGAATTAGTTTCTTATACTCATGTTTCTTACTTACTTTTCATACATTTTATGTTATTTTGTAGGCTATGACATAACATTGGCATGAAGAAGCAAGGAAAAACAATTCGAACATCTTTTGGACTAAAATATGAAAACAAATACAAGAAGGGAAGATTGCAGAGCTTTTAACACCAATTTGGATGCATGTTCTTGGCTTGGAACTTGAATTATATTTTAGATCTTCTTCTTAGCTTTTCGGAACATCTTGAATCATTCTAATCGGAGTTTGGATGCAAGAGTTATGATCTTTGTACCAATGGACGTTGAACTTCACTATTTTGGGTGGCCATTTGCATAGTAATCGTTTCCAGCCCAATTTTGACCTTCATCCGTCCATTATTTCTCAATTCTCGAAGAATGAAAGTTGTAGAGCTCGTCGATAGCTTCGATGTGATAGGTGTCAGGCTCCGTAACTCCTCCAGGATCAAATGTTATGGTCGTTTTACTAGAGGACACTGCAGTAGAAAAATGATTCCCGCCGAGGCGGGCTTTCCCTTCACAAAACCCCAGGAAGTGGGGTACAAGTTTATACCCCTCTGTTGGGGAATGGTCTGTGAAAAAGTTTTTGTTGTCCGAATTTGAGTCCAAGAAGGATTGGTTCGATCCGATTGACTCAAGGACTTAAAGACATATAAAAAGGCATATAAAAGGAGGAGAATCATAAGGATTAGGAGAAAAAATGTGACAACCCAAGAATTTAAAAAAAAATTAAAATCTTAATTAATTGATTTAAGGTTCAAATTAGATCCTAGACAGAAAATGAGTGTATGCGTTTGATATTTTTGGTAAGGAATTTTTAGGATTTCAAAATTCTATAAAGGATTTTGGAAAATTATTCAGGATTAAGTATATATGTGTTTATGTTATTTGTATATCGTCATTTATGTGTTCAGAATGTGGTTGAGGGTCAAGGGTTGACCAAATAAATTTTGTCAGTGTCAAACCCTAGTATTATATTAAGAACGTCAACGTTCAGTTAGAAAACCCTAACGTCTGATAAGAAACCCTAGAAACCGATTCTGAAACCCTAATTTCAGTTCTGGGGATTTAAAACTGTAATTCGGTATTTGAAAACCCTAGATTGGGAGTGTAAATGCTGGTATAAGGTTTAAACGTTATTAATTATATCTTAATTAGGGAAAACCCTAATGATTCACTTGAAACCCTAATTAATTTTTTAGAAAAAACTCATACCAGATCTGAAAACTCTAATTTCAGATTTTCGATAATTTGAAACTCTAATCTGGGAACTTAATGGAGAATTTTAATGCTTAAGTGCTATTAATTATATGATTAATTAGGGTAAAGCTTAATTAATTAGCAAACCTTAATTTTAAAATTTTGAACCCTAATTGTTCCGTCAGAATCCCAAATGTACAGTTGTGGACTTAATGGCTAAATCAGCAATTTGAATTGGGATAAAATAATCCTAATTAACAAGATTGATTTATGAATGAGAAAGTTTAATTTAATTAGAGAATTCTAATTACAATTTAGAAATATTAATTTTCTATTTTGATAACCCTAAGTTGAAAATCCTAGAAATTGATATTTTTGGAAACCTTAGGTTTTAACCCTAAGGGTTAAACCCTATGGGTCAAACCCTAAGGGTTGCATCAAATGACAATTTTAGAATTAAAATGGGAAGCAAAATGACATTTATGCCCTTTTTGTATTTTTTAAGGAGTTAGTAAGTAGATCTTGACCTATTAAGGGTTGTTCACTACCCCTAAACCCTAGCCATGTGACAAATACCAACCATCTTGCCCTTGGATCAGTCACATAAATTGTATCATATCAACTATATAGATTAAAGAGAGAAAAAGAGCCCACTTTACTTCTCATTTTTCTCCAAAGATTTTCTCTCTCTAAAATCCAAAAATATAGAGAGAGAAAGTGAGATAAGATAAGCTAATGTCATTTTTTAGCTTTCCATTATCAGTTCATCAAGATCAGAATCAAAATTTTTGCATTAATGAGGTATAAATCTCTAAATTGCTAGATCTTCAAGATTTGTGTTGTTGTTGCAAGTTGTTGTTTAGATTGGTGCTAGATGGTGTTAAATAATGATTTGGGTGGTTAGATCATGTATCTATATCATTTAGATGCACGAATTTAAAGATTTTAAAAATCTGGGAAAGTTGAAAAATAAGGTCTGACATGCAAATGTCAGAGCCTCTAGATTCTTTTGTGTTAGATGTTTATGGTGGTTTATGTTATGGATCTATTGTATGCCATGTGGTTTGTATTCTTCAACTTGAATCATAGTCAGATCAGGTCTAGATTTCAAGATATAAGCAGTCAAAGGTCGTTGACCGACCATGACTGAATGAATCTGGGTAACCCAGATTTCCAAGAAGCGTCTGACAATCTTTTTATGGCCTCTGATCTTCCTTCTGTTAAGCGATCTGGCCATGTTTGTGTAATATAATTATAGACTGACATTTAGGCTTCATGCTCATGCTTATAGGACTCACAGATCATGTATAGAATCAAAGATAGGAAGGGTCAAAGTAGCATTGATCGTCTGTTTTTGCAGATTTCTGGAAAACCCAGAAATCTTCATGAACGAATTTTCTGACAAGGTTTGACTGCCTTGGATCTTATGATTTCGATGTTGTTATGTTGATGTATTATTATACCTTGACATCTCGACTACAATTTTGAAGCTTTAAATCACACAAAACAGACCTAGAGTTCAAGATATAAAGATCTATATATAGCACCAAGAGCTGTTCTTCATTTTCTGGAAAACCTAGAAATGAAGAACAGCGTTGTCAGACTTTTTGATGGCTAATAACTCAGTGATGTGTTGTTATTTAGACCTGGAATTTGTTTGCTAGTATAGTATTACATTGATACTACATGTGTAGCATATCAAACCGCCCAGAATCAATACGATCATAGATCTAATTCTGGTCAAACATGGAAACTTAGTCACTGACATGAAATTTAGAAATCGTGAAGAACATGCTCAAGAACACCTATAACGACGGTTCGGTCGCTATAGGGCTCTTTAGTGACACTTTATTTTCCAAAAATAATTATTTAATTTAAAAAATAGAAAAAATGGTTTTTATTTATTAAAAATACATAATATATAATGAAAAATTATTTTAAAGCCCGAAAAATAGTTTTTAATTATTTTGAGTATATTTTAAATTTTTTAATATTTTTGGAATATAAAAGGTATTTATTTATTTAATTATAATATTAAATAAATTATTTAAAAATGGTTTTAATTCATGAAAAATTATATTGTGATATTAGAAAATATTTGAAGTTATTTTTGATGACTTTCAATATTTTGTGATGAATTTCATTAATAATTTATTATTGATGGTAATTAATTTATTTAATAAATTTATTAAATAAATTATGGAAAATAGAATTAATGATTTAAAAATCATATAAAAATGATTTAAGTGTTAAAAATATTTTAAGTTATAAAATATAACTTTTGATATTTTGACATGAAAATATTAATATTTTAATATTAATAGCAATTATCGGATAATGAATTTAATGGTTTAAAAATCATATAAATATGATTTTAAGGTATTAAAAATACTTTGTGATATTATAAATATATTATAATATTAGGTTATGATTTTCATTAATATTTAATATTAAATAAATATTAATGATAAAGGAATTAAGTGGTATTTAATTTATTTAAATACGATATTAATGATTGGAAAATCATGATAAATGGTAATAATTATCTGAAAATTATTACAAGCCTTTGAAAGTTATTTTGACTGATAATAGATTATCTAAGATAATTGTTAAGTGTTTAGGCAGAGTTTAATTGAACTTAAACTCGATATTTGTCCGATTAAACCGTCGGGATGATAAAATTGTGTCAGTTTCAAGTCAGACTAAAATAGTTTGACTTGATACCGAGTCTTATGTGTGTAATAGACTGATAAAGTTATGTGTTTAGGTTATTCTATGTATATATATAATAGTATTATATTGTGATGATATTATTCTAATATTGGAGATCTATATTACTAATATTAGGTCTTCGAATAAAGCGATATAAATTGCATAACGGTAATCAACAGTTCAGGCAAGTTTTACTTAACTCTACTAAGAGTTGTTTCATTCAGATATGCGTATGGTTAATCATTGCTGATTGCCATGTAGAATTGTACTCTGTACATATTGCATGTATAAGTCAGGTATGAAAGGCTGATCACCTTCATTACCAGTTGGTCCAGATATATTTGTTCATATTCAATACTTGTTCAGTCAAAAGTTTGTTCGTGCTAGTTCTCAATTATATTGATGAATTATAGCCAGTTTATTATTCAGACTCTTTCAATTATGATATATCCTTAAATTATATTTAAACTTGCTGGGCAACTTTCATGCTCACCCTTGCTATATCATGATAAACATTGCAGATAAGGCGAATGCGTTTGGATACAGGTAGAGGATAAAGTCAAGTTCAGCTTTGGATAGAATATGCGGCTAATTTGTAATAGTATAATTTGATAATAATGTTATATGTTAGATAGTTTATGAATTGTGAATAAGTTAAGGTTACTCAATTTTGGGGAATAGTGTGAAAAGTATATTGTATAAACAATTTATGTTTATATCTTTCGTAAATAGTGATAGAATGATTGAACCGAATCTGTGGTGATTTGGGACCCAGATTCGGGGCTGTCACAAAAAAAAAGAGGATTCCATTAGATTAGATTTGAGTAGAATAGGAGAAAATACTAGTTCTTATGAGATTTGGAGATTGAAGCACTTGGAAGCCATCGGAGATCAAGATCCAGAATGAGACGTAGGACGAATTTGCTGACAACAGATTCACTTCTTTTCCTTAATCTTATTCTTATCTTTTCATATGTATTCAAGTGTGGATTTTTAATTTTAATTCAATGAAAAAAATTCTTTGTTTGAGATTACAATGGATCTTATTGTGTAGTTTATTTTAATATGATTCGTTATCAATTATTATGTTCTACTGAGAAGATTGTTTATTGTGATTTGGACTTAATTGTTTAATTTATTGGCCATCAATTACCGTGATAATCTATATGAAGTCGAGAGATAAAGTTTAGATTTAGATCTAATCATAATAGCATGTGTTTGTGATTTTTGCATAGATGGAATTCATGATTCATGTTTAGGATATTGATATGCCTTTACACCATATGTAATCTTATAGAGAACTTATACTTTAAATCCTTTTTAATTGTAATTCAAATAGAGATATAGTGGATTAGTTAATTAGAGTGTCTTGCCTAATTCTATCATCTGTGGATTTAAGTGAGTATGGTATTATGCATCAAGAGGTGGTTTTATCTGCTTTAGTGTTCTTGATTAACAATTCAGAATAGAGAATAATTGATGAGAAGTGTGTTAACTTAAAAGAAGCAATAAGTGAAGTTCTGATTTTAAATCTCTGTAATCTTAATTTAACTAGTGGAATTTACTAGTAGTTTAATTATATAATTTGAAATTCATTCGTTTAAATAAGATTGAGTTGGTTACGGGCTAGTACTTGGTGATTTTTATTAAACAATTCCCCGTGGGAATGATACTCTACTTTCACTTTATTATTTGTTGACCACGTAAACTTGCGTTGTGAGACCACAAATTTTATGAAATGAAAGTATTCAATTTTCTTATAATTATTCTATTTACTAAATGGTTAAATTGATAAAAGGTTAAAGTTAAGGGTGATATGTGAAAATTTTTCAAAGTATGCAAGTTGTTATAAAATATTCATTTGGTCGGGGAATATTCTTTTTGACAGGGAATATTCATACGACAACACATTCATTGGTGGACCCCACAACGGAAGTATTGTCGTAGTTAGAAAATGACATAATTATCTTTTTATAAAAATAACGATGGAAGTTTTACAGTTAAACTATTGAACTACCCGATACTAAAAGTACGATGTCTGGCGTGGTTGTATTGTAGCAATACGGTATTGATTATTGATGCTTACATGAGAAGTCACCGGTTATACTCATTATTGCTACTGAGAATTGTTTGCATCATATCTCTCATATTATTGATTCAGTTATTGTCACAGTATCATCTGCATAATATGATGTATTATTAAATCAATAATTGAGACGACAAAGTTATTCATATTATTATTTACAATATTGACAATGTCTAGAAGTTCTGTCAAGGAGAGGTTTGGTCACCTAATTGCGCGCCAATAGGAAGAAATCCTTATTGGAAAACCCCCTCTTTCCTTGGAACGACCTGGTTGTTAAATATTGTGAGTTATAATATTAATGATGAATAAGTTCGTGTTGATTATAGATGAAATGGATAGTTTCATTGTGTTAGGATTATTAGTGTTAGTGGAAACTGATATTTATTTTGATAATAATTAATGTCTGGAAGTTATATTGAACAATCGGGTAATTAATCGGATAAATGAGCAATTAATTGCTATTAATTCACATGATTATAACTATTTGTTCACATGTGTGTACTATTGAATCACATTCATTTACTATTAGGGGAGTTGATGCAAGTTTGATAATACTTGCGTGACTAAGTTAAAAATGGAGGTATAGATGAAGGTATTATACTATAATTAATTTTTTCACATGTTTAAAACTATTGAGTCACATAATTTACTATTCATTCACATGATTTACTATTAGGGGAGGTGGTGCATGTTTGATAATACTTGCATGACTAAATTAAAAATAAATGAAAAGATGAAGGTATTATACTGTAATATTTCGAGCCCCAAAATGTGCAATTATGGAAACTATATTTTCCTATAAATAGAAGCTCATTCCTTCATTATTTTTCACCAATTCACTAAAGCTATAGAGCAATTATTATAGAGAGAAATTATAGAGAGAAAGAAGAAGAGAAGTCTGCTACCTCACTATTCTAGTATTCAGTTTCTTCTAAGGTAAGGGGTATTATTCTTTCGTATTCATGAAGAGAGTTATTTTCTTTCAATACTTGTAAGGGGTATTATTCTTTCATATTCATGAAGAGAGTTATTTTCTTTCAATACTCGTAAGGGTTGTTATTCCATTCTTTATTATTATGTTGGAATAACCTGTCTATGCGAAGTACCGCATACATAGTGAAATTCTTCTGTTATTCCATTCTTTATTACTCTGTTGGAATAACCTATCTGTACAGTCTATCGCATGCCTGGTGAATTCTGTTGTTATTCCATTCTTTATTATTCTGTTGGAATAACCTGTTTGTGCGGTCTATCGCATGCCTGGTGAATTCTGTTGTTATTCCATTCTTTATTATTACATTTGGAATATCCCATGCATGCGGATTACGCATGACCTGGTTCCATTCTTTATTATTCTGTTGGAATATCCTGTTTGTGAGGATTACGCATGACCTGGTTCCATTCTTTATTATTCTGTTAGAATATCCTGTCTATGAGGATTACGCATTACCTGGTTCCATTCTTTATTATTCGGTTGGGAATAACCTGTCTGTGCGGTCTATCGCATGCCTGGTTAATTCTGTTGTTATTCCATTCTTTATTATTCTATTGGAATATCCTGTCTCTGCGGATTACGCATGACCTTGTTCTATTTTTTATTATTTTGTTGGAATATCCTGTCTGTACGGATTACGCATGACCTGATTCCGTTCTTTATTATTCTGTTGGAATATCCTGTCTGTGCAGATTACGCATGACCTGGTTCCATTCTTTATTATTCTGTTGGAAATAACGTGTATGTGTGGTCTACCGCATGCATGGTGAATTCTTCTGTTATTCCATTCTTTATTATTCTATTGGAATAACCTGTCTATGTGGATTGCCGCAAGCATGGTGAATGATCCTTCGTATTCATTCTTTATTAAATTGTGAAAATGATATGTCTACTTGGATTACCGCATGACGAGTGAAAATCCATTTGCAGTGTCGTATATTCTATTATACTCGTATGAGATATCATTTATTTTGTACTCGTCATGGAATATCATTTTCTTTGATATTTTTTTAACGAGTTAATATTCACAGGTTACTATTCACCCAGTTACTATTCACTCTAGTATTATTCATTCGGGTATTCAGGGCACTTTTCATGTCGGAGTATTATTCACGGGTTACTATTCACCCAAATATTATTCACTCGGGTATTTGGGGTACTTTTCATGTCAGGGTACTGTTAGAGTTTATGCCCTAGAGGCCAATTATTTGATATAATTGCTTAACGTTTTGATATTATATTTGATTGAATAAATGAATGATTTTATTATGATTTTATTTACTGTGTTTTATAAATGTTAACATAATAAAAATCCTTAGAATAGTGATACAAATTATGTAGTTTCAAGTATATGACTTGAACATGAGATTATATAATTATAATTAGTATCATTATTCTTAAATGTCCCTAGTCGAGTATCATTATTGATGGGACAACAATGATGCATTGAGACTAGTATGTGGATTGACTGATGACCAAATCTCATTGGTCATAAATATATGAGATATTAAGTCAATGCATAGGTACATGTTAGAGAGCGGTGTACTTGACAGACCCACCATGAGAATTCTATGTGGAGCATTATGCGAAGTGTCAGTAGCAATTCTAATAGTGACAATGATGTAATGGTCCTCTGACCTGAAATTACTATATTACTACATGGGAATTTATGTACTTTGATATCATCAAATGTCACCTTTAATAGGGTGGACTATAAAGGTGATTATTGGGTACATCATGAATCGTGTGAGGAATATGAGTGATCTAGATGGAATTTAACCCTCCTATTTATTAGGGGTAATATCCATAGGCCTCTTGATTGAGTAGGACTATGAAATGTATGGCCATGCTCAAATAGTGATTTGTTTCATATAGTCTACTCATTGATCAAGAAAAACTCAGATTAAATTATGAAGAGTATGACACATTCCATGACTCGAGTTTAATCTAGGATATTAAGGTTAAAAGGATTAAATTACATTGAAACATTGGTCACTAAAAGGTTGCATCGAATCATCGATCTTATTATTACTTGGGTAGCTGTGATGTATTACTAGATGCCGCTCACTGTTTATAATTTTATAATATGATTTTAAAATTATTGCCAACGTGATAATAACATATACGGTCACACACATAGAACGTAATTTAAAAGGGAATAAATTTAAATTTTAAGGATTTAAATATATTAATATGATTAATAGTATTTAAATCACGAATTTAAATTAAAAGGAAAGTTTGTATATATGTATATTAATTAAGTAAGACTTAATTAAGTTATATATATCAATTCAGAATTTATGAAATTAGGTTTTGATTAATTCCTTTTAACTACTATATATAGGATATATAGCAGCTACTTAGGGTTAATTCATAACTTGAAAACCGTAGCCGCTCCTAGAGAGAGACTAGAGAGAAAACATCTTTGTTTCATAAAGGTTCTTTTCGGTGGCTAGTACCGCAAGTCCTCTTATTGCGAGTAATCGTTCGACGGTTAGATGCGGCGTTCGTGTGGATACCATAGAGACGTAGTTTCATGAGGAATTGCGTTAAGGATTCGAGCGCATCAATTTCAGATTCTCGTTTTTCATATTCAGTATAATCTCTAAACAACTAAGTTAATTATTTTTCGCATGGATTCTATTTTTGGTTTCGGAAATTGCTTTGACTTATTTTATTTCCGCTGCGTTCTTGTGCCGAAATCCCTACAGTGGTATCAGAGCTACTTGTGAAACGATTAATTCAGTTTTCGTGTTTTATTACTTTCGATATATTTGATATATGATGTTTCAATTTTACCGATCTGAAATTGATTATATTGTTTTTGATATATATGATATATGATGATACAATTTTACCGAACTAAAATTGAGTATATGATATTCTGTAATCGATATATTTTGGTATTATGAATATCAGTAATTGATATGCATGTATATGATGTTCTATTAATTGAGTATATAATATTCTATAATCGACATAATCTGGTATTATGAATATTAGTAGTAGATATGCATGTATACGAAGTTCTGTTAATTGTATGGCATAATAACAGTATACAAATTCTGTTCTAATTGGATTAGAGGCATGAAAATTTGATTTAATATGATTAATTTAAACTGGACATATATGATATGAACTAGGTATATCGTTATTATGAGTATACCGGGTGGATTAAAATACGTGATTCTGAAACTGTTTCAGAGAATCATTTGGAAAAATTCGCAATGATCTGATAGTAGTTGAAATTTTTTTTTTCCAGTATTTGTCCACAAACCACTTTGATCGGTCGGTAGGACCACCGCTGTGATCGCATGATTATGGCCTTTTGGCCAAATAGGTTAGTGGTTTTGGTTTTGAAATACGGCATGCATGTCATGCCTTTCTATAAATTCTAATGTAATATTCTCTTCTCATCTAAATCCCCTCGAATGTAACTCGAGGTTTCTTTATGTCATGTAATAATCTGTATTCGATGTCAAGATGGAGAACACGATGGAAAGATATGATGGAGAGGAGGCACATGCTTGAGGAAGATCCAAGGAAGATATTTATTTTAAGATCTTTTACCACCTTAGATTGACCTTCAATCTTTCATTAGCTTGAAAAGATTGATAGTGGATTGGGCCATAACTGCGACACATTTAATTTTGCACTTTATTTATGCTTGTATACGATATGATATGATAAATAATGTGCATGCTTAATAAGATTAAAATTGGTGAGATCTAAATTTATTAATAAAATCCCTCATTAAATTATTAAGTCTAAATCAGATGCTTTCCAATGAATAACACTCATCAAGACCTTGATCAATAGATGTAGGTTTGCCCGACTTAACTAAGTTATCTCAATAGGATTGTGAACTTAGAGGCATAGAGTTTGGTAGGTACCATTAGATGGACTAGAAACAATTGTTGTTTACCAAACTATCCAGGACTTATATATGATATAATTGACAAAAGGGTTGCCTACCTAAATAATTGTGTTTTAAGAGATTAGCCAAAGCTAACTTAGGGCATAATGAAATATGGATCTTGGCTCACTATAAAGATTTAATTGAAAAATGCTTTCCGAATTAATGATGAGGGCTATTAATTTGAATAAAATAGTGGGAGGTATATTTTGAATGTACTATTATCAATTACATAATATCAACTCTGCAACTTGACTTATTATTTTTTTGCACTTATAAATTGTAGATATCAATGGAAAACAACAACAATACAAGTAGTCTTTCACTACGATCAGTCCTTGAGAAGAACAAGCTAAGTGGAATTAATTTCCTTGACTGGCATAGGAACTTGAGGATTTTCCTCAAACAAGAGCGCAACCTATATGTCATTGAAAAGCCCATTCCTGCAGCACCAGCTGATACTGCACCACGTGCGGAGCATAATGCTTACAAGAAGCATTAAGATGATGATCTGGATGTGAGTTGTCTCATGCTAGCAACCATGAATGCTGAGCTTCAAAATCAATATGAGTTGATGGATGCATATGAGATAATCGAGCATCTCAAGAAATTGTTTGAAGGGCATGCTCGACAGGAGAGGTATGATACAAGCAAGGCATTGTATCACTGCAAAATGGGTGAACGTGATCCAGTTGGTCCACATATGCTCAAAATGATTGGGTATATTGAGTACCTTGATAGGTTGGGTTTTCCAATCACTCCGGAGGCCCAAACAGATCTTGTTTTGCAATCCCTGAACATCAGCTATTCTCAATTTGTCATGAATTATCTTATGAATGAAATTGTGAAACCCCTTACTGAGTTGTTGAGCATGTTAAGAACTGCCGAGAACAACATGAAAAAGGCAGGACCCGCTCCCATAATGATGGTGCAAAAGGGGAATGCTAAGGCAAAATGGAAAGGCAAGAAGAAGATAGGATCAATTCTAGTGCCAAACCTAAATCCAAAACCAAACAGGCTTTAAAACCTAAAGGTGGGGTGGCTAAAGAAGGTGATTGTCACTTTTGTGGAAAACCTGGACACTGAAAGAGGAATTGTCTTGCTTATTTGGAAGAAGTGAAGAAAAGGAAAGGAAGTGGGACTTCTGATTCAGGTATATATGTTATAGAAGTCAACTTGTCTACTTCTACATCATGGGTATTAGATACTAGATGTGGTTCTCACATTTGTGTTAATGTGCAGGAACTCCGAAGGAGTAGGACTTTTGAAAAAGGAGAGGTTGACCTACGTGTTGGGAATGGAGCAAGAGTTGCTGCACTGGCCGTAGAAACTTATCATTTATCTTTGCCCTCTGGGCTAGTTTTAGAATTAGAAGATTGTTATTTTGTGCCTGCTATAAGCAAAAACATTATTTCTGTTTCTTGTTTGGACAAGAAAGGTTTTTCATTTATAATAAAGAACAATCGTTGTTCGTTTTACTTAAATGATATATGTTATGGTGTTGCACAATTGTTTAATGATCTTTATATTCTTGATTTGGAAAAGCCTATCTATAACATAAATACAAAACAATTTAAATCAAATGATTCAAATCGAGCATATCTACGCATCTTTGTCGTTTGGGCCATATAAATGAGAAACGCATATCAAAACTCCATAAAGATGGATTTTTGGATTCATTTGATTTTGAATCATATGAAAAATGCGAATCTTGTTTATTAGGCAAGATGACTAAAGCCCCTTTCACTAGACACAGTGAACAGGCTAGCGATATATTGGGACTTATACATAGTGATGTATGTGGACCCATGAGTTCGTTAGCAAGAGGTAGGTTTTATTACTTCATTACACTTACTGACGACTATAGTAGATATGGATATGTTTATCTTATGAGACACAAATCTGAATCCTTTGAAAAGTTCAAAGAATTCAAGAATGAAGTTCAAAACCAATTTGGTAAAAGTATAAAAGCCCTTCGATCCGATCGAGGAGGTGAATACTTAAGCCAAGACTTTGATGACCTTCTAAAGGAGTGTGGTATTATATCACATCTCACTCCACCTGGAACACCACAATGGAATGGTGTGTCTGAGAGGAGGAATCGAACCTTGTTGGACATGGTACGATCAATGATGAGTCATGCAAATCTTCCAATAAGCTTCTGGGGTCATGCCCTAGAGGCAACCGTGCATTCACACTTAACAGTGTTCCTACAAAGACAGATTGAGAAGACACCATATGAGATGTGGGTGGGAAACGCCCCTAGTATGTCGTTCATGAAAATTTGGGGTTGCGAGGCGTTTGTAAAACGTCTGGATTCTGACAAGCTCGGACCCAAATTTGACAAATATAATTTCGTGGGATACCCAAAAGAAACAAAAGGGTATTATTTCTACAAACCTTCTGAGAACAAAGTGTTTGTTGCTCGAACTGGTATTTTTCTAGAAAGAGAATTTGTCTCTAAAGGAAACAGTGGGAGGAAAGTAGAACTCGAAGAAATTCGAGAACCACAAAATATCATTGAACTGGAAAGGGAACCACAAGAAATTGTGGAAAGTGAACTCGCTCAAATTACACAAGTCATTCAGTAGATCTCGGTAGGACACGCCAAGAGCCTAAGAGATATTATGGATATCTTATGACTCAAAACGGCGATGTGATGCTCATAGATCAAGATGAGCCCGCTTCCTACCAAGAAGCTATGAATGGACCAGATTCGAGAAATGGCTTGAAGCCATGAAATCTGAGATGGACTCCATGTATACTAACCAAGTATGGACTCTGGTTGATCCACAGAAGGGTAAAACCAATCGGGTGCAAGTGGGTTTTCAAGAAGAAAAACCGAGCATGGATGGTAATGTACAAACCTATAAAGGCCGACTATTTGGTAGCAAAAGGTTACAAACAAGTTCAAGGTGTTGACTATGATGAAACCTTCTCTCCAGTGGCAATGGTTAAATCCATTAGGATCTTACTTGCTATTGCAGCCTTTTATGATTACGAAATCTAGCAGATGGATGTCAAAACTGCTTTCCTTAACAGAAATCTCCTTGAGGATGTGTACATGACACAACCTAAGGGTTTTGTCAATCCAAAGGATGCTCGAAAGGTATGTAAGCTGCAACGTTCCATTTATGGATTGAAGCAAGCCTCTCGGAGTTAGAATCTTCGATTTGATGAAGCAATCAAAGAGTTTGGTTTTATTAAAAATTAAGATGAACCTTGTGTATATAAGAAGGTTAGTGGGAGTCATATTGTATTCCTGATATTATATGTTGACGACATATTAATTATTTGGAATGACATTCCTTCATTACAGGCTGTAAAAATATGGTTAGGAAAATGTTTCTCCATGAAAGATTTAGGCGATGCAGCCTACATTTTAGGTATCAAGATCTATCGAGATAGATCGAGGAAAATGCTCGGCCTAAGTCAGAGTACATATATTGATAAAGTGCTAAAACGGTTCAGCATGTAAGAGGCAAAGAGAGGACACTTACCCATGACTCATGGTGTAAAGATCTCTAAGGCCCAATGTCCTCAATCACAAGATGATGAGGAGCGTATGAGAAAGATCTTTTATGCTTCGGCAATTGGATCTATCATGTACGCAATGATATGTACTCGTCTGGATGTCTCGTATGCTTTGAGCATGAAGAGCAGATACCAGTCGAATCCAGGTGAAGGTCACTGGACAGCAGTCAAGAATATCCTCAAGTACCTAAAAAGGACTAAGGATTAATTCTTGGTATATGGAGGTAAAGACGAACTAGCAGTAAAGGGTTACACAAATGCTAGTTTCCAGACTGATAATGATGATTATAAGTCTCAGTCAGGTTTTGTATTTTGCCTTAATGGTGGTCTTTGTTATTGGAAGAGTTCAAGCAAGAGATGAGCCGATTCTATAACAGAGGCTAAGTATATTGTTGCTTCTAGTGCGGCCAAGGAGGCTGTATGGATTAAAAAGTTCATCACTGAACTAGGTGTTGTTCCAACCATTGTTGATCCGATTAAGCTATATTGTGATAACAATGGAGCCATTGCACATGCTAAGGAACCCAGATCTCACCAACGATCCAAGCATATACTTAGGCGGTACCATCTCATCCGTGAAATCATTGATAGAGGAGATGTACATATAGGAAGAGTGCCAACAGATGATAATGTTGCAGATCCACTGACCAAGGCTTTATCGCAGCAAAAGCATGACGGTCACACTAGTTCCATGGGTATTAGATACATGAGTGATTGGCTCTAGTGCAAGTGGGAGACTGTTAGAGTTTATGCCCTAGAGGCCAATTATTTGATATAATTGCTTAACATTTTGATATTATATTTGATTGAATAAATGAATGATTTTACTATGGTTTTATTTACTGCGTTATATAAATGTTAACATAATAAAAATCCTTAGAATAGTGATACAAATTATATAGTTTCAAATATGTGACTTGAACATGAGATTATATAATTATAATTAGTATCATTATTCTTAAATGTCCCTAATCGAGTATCATTGTTGATGGGACAACAATGATGCATTGAGACTAGTATATGGATTAACTGATGACTAAATCTCATTGGTCATAAATAAATGAGATATTAAGTCAATGCATAGGTACATGTTAGAGAACGGTGTACTGGACAGACCCACCATGAGAATTCTATGTGGAGCATTATGCGAAGTGTCAGTAGCAATTCTAATAGTGACAATGATGTAATGGTCCTCTGACCTGAAATCACTAAATTTCTACACGGGAATTTATGTACTTTGATATCATCAAATGTCACATTTAATAGGGTGGACTATAAAGGTGATTATTGGGTACATCATAAATCGTGTGAGGAATATGAGTGATCTAGATGGAATTTAACCCTCCTATTTATTAGGGGTGATATCCATAGGCCTTTTGATTGAGTAGGACTATGAAATGCATGGTCATGCTTAAATAGTGATTTGTTTCATATAGTCTACTCATTGGTCAAGATAAACTCAGATTAAATTATGAAGAGTATGACACATTCCATGACTCGAGTTTAATCTAGGATATTAAGGTTAAAAGGATTAAATTACATTGAAACATTGGTCACTAAAAGGTTGCATCGAATCATCGATCTTATTATTACTTGGGTAGCAGTGATGCATTACTAGATGCCGCTCACTGTTTATAATTTTATAATATGATTTTAAAATTATTGCCAACGTGATAATAACCTATAGGGTCACACACATAGAACGTAATTTAAAAGGGAATAAATTTAAATTTTAAGGATTTAAATATATCAATGTGATTAATAGTATTTAAATCACGAATTTAAATTAAAAGGAAAGTTTGTATATATGTATATTAATTAAGTAATACTTAATTAAGTTATATATATAAATTCGGAATTTATGAAATTAGGTTTTGATTAATTCCTTTTAACTACTATATATAGGATATATAGCGACTACTTAGGTTAATTCATAACTTGAAAACCCTAAATTCTTAGAGAGAGACTAGAGAGAAAACATACTGAGTTTCATAAAAGTTCTTTTGGTGGCTAGTACTGTTAAGTCCCTCTTATTGCGTAATCGCTCGACGGTTCATGCGGCGTTCGTGTGGATACCATAGAGACGTAGTTTCATGAGGAATTGCGTTAATGATTCGAGCACATCAATTTCAGATTCTCATTTTTCATATTCGGTATAATCTTTAAACAACAAAGTTAATTATTTTTCGCATGGATCCTATTTTTGGGTTTCGGAAATTGCTTTGAATTATTTTATTTCCGCTGCGTTCTTGTGCCGAAATCCCTACAGGTTCTATTCGCGAGGTACTATTCCCGAAGTACTATTCATAGGGTACTATTGCGGGGTACTATTTACCCAAAAAATATATTTCTTTTTTGTTTAAATTATTTTTGGTACATGAATATTTTTCTTGAATTTTACTCCAAAAAGTAGTATTATGTTGACAATTTGGATATTTTTAAACTCTGGATAAATTTAAAGTCTTTAATATTTATCTTTGATTTCGTTTGATTAATGGTTATATCATTGTCATCATCCTCATGCTTATATTATGATGAAAGTCATCTTTGGCTTACGTGCAAAGATGGACTGTTGATTATTGGTTTTACAATTGTATATCTTTGGCTTAAATGCAAAGATGGACTGTTGATTATTGATTTTACAATTGTATATCTTTGGCTTACGTGCAAAGATGAACTATTGATTGATGAGTATCTTTGGCTTATGTACATAGATGATCTATTTATTGGTATGCTTATGACCAGGGATCATTCGGTATAATCATGACCCGTAATGTTATAGATGATGTGGTAAAAGTCCTCATTAGCCCGTAGTGTATTGATGGATATTTATTTGTATGATTATAACCAGGGATTATTCGGTATAATCATGACCATTGAAGATTACATGAATATCCTTGGCCGTAGTGCAGGGATGATTCGATGATGTGGATTATTTATTAAGCTGAGTCTCAGCGATAACATATTGATTATACACTTTTAATTCGTAAAAGATAGTAGATATCATGCTCTACTCGACTCTTCTAAAATACAGTTTTATGTCTTTGGCCTGTGGTGCAAAGATGAATTTATTAGTATGATTATGAGCAGGAATTGTGATTTGGTATAAACATGATTTTTGATGTTTCAGGTGAAGATAGGTAATGAAAATTGTCTTCGTCCTAGGTGCGAAGAGGAATTTAGAATCACAATTATGATTATGAGTTATTCATATGATTGTGGACAGGAATTGTTGATTGACGTTACAGGGATAAAACATTATTGGTGGACTTTTAACATGGAGAAGATAATAGACCTGATGGTCTATTTGACTCTTCTAATGGATTGTTCGTTCCGCTGCAACTAGGGTTGAAAGGTTTTATCATCTACCATATGTTCTAAATCTCTTATTTATTACTAATGAAGGCTATTGATGATGTAAATTATCTTTAGTCATGATATTCTTTACTGGCTAGTTGTGCTCACCCTTTTTGATTCACAATTCCATTCAGGTAATAAGAGTGTAGGCGGAATTGGCGGGGGTAACAGGAGGAGAATAGAACGGTGGTCTATAGCTGTTGAAGTTCTCCCTAAATAGTATGGAAATAATTTTTTTGAGAACTTTAGATAAGTGTGTCGTATTGTATACGTCATTTGATATTTAATTTTGGTGAACCGAATAGGGTGAGGTGAACCCAACTTTGGAAGGGTGTTTTGTCACTATCATACAAGATGTCTAATGACATACAACCTCGTATTATCATAAGACAGGGTTGTGCACATCCACTTGCTGAGTATATCTACGAGCACTACCTATATGATCTTGGAGTTTGGTTGAAACATAATGTTCTATTGCAGATGATGGAGATAGTTATATGTCAAGAGAAAACTCACCATTGGAAGGAACATGATAATAATCTTATTGTTTTTCTTTGGGGTCTATTGGGTCAACCAAGGATAATTCTCTGGACATATGATATCTATTATAACCTAGATTCATGGCCTCCTATGTACGAAGGTTTCCTTGAGCACTTCCCAAAGATTTTAATATTTAAAACAGTTTTTGACTGTACTTTTGTGTAAAGTACCATTGTAAGGTTGTGGTCGAGGCACCATGAGAGTTACATACATTTGTATTAAAACTCACCGTTTAATTGTGGTCGTATTCTGCACGATAGTTCAATAGTTGTATAAATGAAGTTTATATTTGATTTTTATAGTATGATATCTGGCGACTCAGAATGGGTTGTGTGGACCTATTTTGGGGGCGTCATATGCGTGTTGTGTGTAATTAGATTTTACCCAACAATCTTCAATAACTAAAGCAATAGTTATGAAATATTGTAGATAATTCAAAATAGCACTTCTGTTTTCTTTAAAATATTTCACAATGAACAATGTTCATTAAACATAAATTTTGGTCCAAGACCTTGAGCATTTCATTCTTTCTTTGAAAAGGACAACCTAGAACCAAGTCCGTAAGTCCAGAATATCTAACGAGCACGTCTAGGTGATCAGCCGATACTACTGTATGTTGTACAACACTACTTCTTTAAACGTATCTACGTTTAAGTTTTGGCAACCTCACGTGCCTGTCATTTGACGACAAAATATTTGTTTACTTATACTCGGTCTTTCTTTAAAATCCACACCAAAACAGTTGGCAAAAGATAACAATATCAATAACATTTTGATAGATTATAAGGAAATCTACAAAACATATTAATTTTAGCCGAAGAAATTGGCTTCGACTTCATTATACATCAATCCATGCGTAAGATACATGAATCACAAAGCTTGTCCAAAATGAACATAGACAAGGGTTAGAACACTTGCCTTCAGCATCTTCTACAGTTAATATACTTTTCCTTTAAATCCTTAAGGTTTCTACAATACATAGTCATATAACATACCACATTAGGTCATAAACAATCATGTATGGTCATTAATGTATCTTACTCTTTTTCTCAATCTAATCATTCTTTAAATTGGTTAACATTCGTTACGGTTTATCGTATTACTTAGTGTTTACATACTCATAACCTTTCGTCAACTTTTAGTTGTAATTCTTAAGGTGATTATCATCTTTAATGGTGTTACTTTAGGTTTATTAAGTATATAATTCATCATTAATCAACTTCTAGAATCTTTACATTCATGTTCCTTCTTCTTTGTCCCTTCTCTTTCTTTGGTATTGCGGGCTGGCCAAATTTTTCTTACTAAGTCTCAAGATTTGCTGACTTGACAAAGTACATGAGGTTCGACTCTGGCGCTGCAGTGCCACTCTATAAGCTATGTGTTGCGCTGCGGTGCGACTTAACCATGAGTGAGGGCTTGGCCTGGCGCTGCAGCACTAACTTCAAAGCCTTGGGCCGCACTACGGTGCCAACCCTGCCTCAGAGAAAATTTTCCCAGTTTTTCTTCTTCTATAAATTTTTCGGGCTCATAACTTATGTGACGCCCCCAAAATATGTATACATCACCCATATTGGGTCGCCAAATACATGGTACTGAATACAAATACAAACTCAATTATACAACATGAGCTGAGAGTTTTTATACAAATATTGTCTCATAGACAATATATAAACTCAAATTCAATCCTTATTACATTTATTATCACACTAAATAGTGAGGACTACTAAAACAACCATCTCGAACCATCACTTCGTTTCCTGACTAGTCCCGGCTACATTCTCATTTCCTGAAGAGAACAATAAAAGCAAAAGGGTGAGCTTGACTAGCCCAGTAAGAAATATTATGACTAAGATAATGCAGAATAAATTATCGTTAGCCTTCAACATTGTTAAACTGGTAAAATACAATAGACATCAAGTTTAACTGCAGCGAAACAAGTAATCCATTAGAAGAGTCAAGTAGAGCATGATATCTACTATCTTCTATGATTTAAAAAGTTTATCATCAATTTTATCGCTGGGACTCAACTTAATAAATAAATCACATCATCGAATCATCAATGCACTACGGGCCAATGATATTCATTCATACCACGTCCACTAATTATTCCTGCACTACGAGCCAAGAATATTCGTGTAATCATCAATGGTCATGATCATACCGAATTATCTCGGGTCATAATTACACCAATCAATAGTCAATCTATGCACTACGGGCCAAAGATGACTTTCATCACAATATAAGCATGAGGATGATGACAAAAATCTAAGAATTCAATTAAATAAAAGCAAAGGATATATTTTGAAGATTTATAATTTAATTTATCCAGAATTCAATAATGTCCAAATTGTCAATATTACTACTTTGTGGAGTAAAATTCAAGAATAATATTCATGTATCAAAAATAATTTGGACAGAAAAGAAATAAATTTTTTGAGGGAATAGTACCCAGGTGAATAGTACCCCATGAATAGTACTCCATGAATAGTACCTGTAACGATCGAGGAATTTTGTAATTAATTTAAATATTTTTTGAATTGAATAAATATTTTGTTAAATTTATTTATTGAGAAAAATAAATAATTGATGGAATGGTGGTGCAAGAATTTAGTAACTAAATTGATTAATGTTAATTAAATTGAATAATGGTAATTATTTTTATTTGAAGATTTAATTTAATAAAATAATTAAATTAAATGAATTGTTTAATATTAAAGAAAATAAGTAAATTATATAAAGTAATGTTTAAGTCTAATTTATTAAATTAGATATATAATTATTTATTAATCATAAGTATAATTATAATAAAAAAATTTATAATTATTATAATTATAAGTGTAAGCTAATAAAATGGGTTACATGTGTGACAAATAAAAAACTATATAATATAATATTATTCAAATAATCTAGTATGGGAAATTTTATGTAGCCAAACACAGCCTTATGGCTTTTGGCCGAACATAACTGATAGATGTATTATTTTTTTAGCTGATGAACGTGGGAAGTATTCAGTTTATATCTTCGCATCTTATTTTCTAAGGCTAACTAAGAACACAAAGAGGACAACACAGGGGAAAATTGAGGGTGAGAGCTTGAGAGAACTCTTTGAGATTGTCAAGAGGAAGAGAGGGGTTTGCTAATTATTTTTCTAAATCAAGGTATAATCTATTCCTAATTTTAACCCTTAGTTTTGGTAGTGTTTATTCTATATGATATGGAAATTTCATTGGATTCTTATATATATATGTACATATGGTTTGGTAGAATCTGTTAGTCACCTTATATGAGTGATATTGGAATAACTAAATACGTGAAATTGGGTTTGATGAAGAGACTAGAATATCAGTGTATGTTCATTTAATATGGCTTAAGAGAGTATAAATTTTCATGTCCAATACTTGATATAATCTGTAAATTGGTGTTAGATTGTGTTAGTATGTTAAGAAATAAAAACAACGTAGTTTTAATTGTGTCAATTGGTTAAGAAACGAAGTCATGGCCATCAAATTCGCTAAAAGTGTAAAAAATGAAGAAATTGGGAAAATTTGGGTTTTGATCCTTTAAAATTGAGTATATGTAATGTTTATGTAGATAGAATGATGAATATCATGTTTATAGATGTTGTTACAAAGTTGTAGATGTTAAGTTTTATTATTTCTGTTGAAATTGGGTTTAATTTGGAGTCAGTCATGTAATAGAGTTTGCAATTGCAGCTTTATTCATTATTTTGATTAAGGCCAAAGATTATACATACTGAAATGGCGCAATTGCTACCAGTATAACTTCTGAAGTCGAGCAAAGCAAGATGTGATTCTTACGGGTGTTAAGGCTTAAGGGGGCGTAGCCTTAACAATTGCGTGCCCTAAGCCTAGGCAATAAACTAAGGATTAGTTGAATAAAACTGTAATAACATTATGCTATGGAATAATTCATAAGTGACTCAACATTGTGTACTAAGGTCATGCTTTAGGAATAATCAAAGAGCATAAGTATTAAATAATGTAACATACCTTGCTTTGAACAATGTTAAACTAAGGTTAAAACCTTATTTAGAGTTAAATCTTAAGCATGTATAATAAATAATAAGTTCAATGATAAAACTTGTTCAACATTAGCGTGTTAGAATGTAGAAATTTGCATGCTAATTAACAAGTTAAAATTGGCTCAAAATCAAGAGATAAGGTTTATGAGCTTGCAAGATATAAATAGGGTTAATAAACTTGCACAAAGAAAGCTTAGGGTTAGGAAAACTTGCTCAAAGATAGTTTAGATACTTGCACAATTATAAAAGTAGAGTTAGAGAACTTGCCTCGTGCGTAGGTTAAACAATCACTACTCACGTTCACCACAAGTCCTACACATACCATATGTATTGACAATACACATTAGTTACACTATCATTACCTTCATGAGTTGCTTTCTTACTTTTAGTATAGCTACTAACTAAGTTTAAGTTTAAACAACATCACATCTTTTAATGAACATTACTTTTTAGCTTTATTACAACTACTTAAGAGATCATGTCATTGCACCACATATACATTAACAACTTGATACAACATCTTATTACATGTCCAACATGTTATCATTAGGTTATACTAATACACAAAGGATTGAACTTGCATTCGCGCATCCCGACGCCCTCTGATTGGCTCCAAATACACAATAGTCCTAAAGATGGCCATTTTGATCCTTCCTAACGATTTCAAATTGAAAACCTTAAAGCATAAAAGTTATAGGCCTATTCGTCCGTCTTCCGAATCATCTTGAATCACCTCAATCGTAGTTCGTATGAAAATGTTATGGCCGTTTTTTACTGATAGGTTCAAAAAGCGTCGACCTGGATTATTATTCGGTATTTGGTATGCGAGAACTAAGTCGATAAAGGTATATACCAGAGTGCGAAATTGAACTGGGTGTAATTTTATTTGTAACAAGTATAAAGTTCGGGTCATGACTCTAATATTTGGTATTTGAGTCTCAAAAAACTTACGTAAACCGCATTTACGAAGAACAAAACACAGCAATTCTTAACGGTTTAATGGCTTCTAGCAGCTAATTTAACATATATAATTTATGTAAATCATTAACAAGCATACACATATTAATTTAGCATAACTTAAACAATAATTTTAGAGAAGTTAAATCCTTGAAACACTATTTTAAAACCAAACTCCATTGTTGACGTTGTTTTACAAGGTTTAACACTGTAAACCACAATTATCCAACGAATTCTTTACTTTGAACTATGTTTTCATTAAGTTCTTACCCAATTAACATACATAAGGTTCAATTTCACAATTAGCGTATACTAATTTTGATATTTCTACAAATCACGTTCATATATGAATGTTTACTGTTAAAACAATTTTCTTTCTTTTTGAACGTAATCTAGCATACAACACCTATATACATATAGATATGCTAGTGATAACTATTACAATTACACAGATTATCATAACCAATTATAAAACACAGTTTACAGACAATTTTGTAAAACTTTATACACAGTGAGTATACTTCAAGAACATAGAGAACGTAAAACATATATAGTTATATAGTATTAAGATTATAGAAAAAATACATTTTTGTTGCTTAAGAAGATACTTGTTAAACCCTTAGAAAAGCTTGAAGAACTCAATATTTCTCTAGAATCCCAGCCTTTTCTCTCTCAACTCTCTCTGACAATTCTCTCTAAAACCCTCTGTAACTTTTTCTCTTTTCTTTTCTCAGTATAAGAGTTAAGCTACTAGGCGTAAACTAACTGATAGGCTAGCCAACGTAAAAATAATAATACGCCTACTAATGACCTTATTAAAAATAGCAGTTACCAAACATATAACGTATAGATTATAATTATATTTTATTTATTTAGTTTATTATAATTCAAAATTCAAAATAAAACTAAAAGCCATAAGGCTTTGTTTGGCCAAACCCTTTTAAAAATAAACATTTAATATATTTAAGCCTTGTTTGGATAAAACTAACTTAAACTCCTTTAATTTATTTTAATAACTCCTTCTAATATAGTTATTTGTTACACTTTATTTAATTAAATTTTCATACTTAATTAATTAATTCAAATAAGAATTTATTAAATAAATCATGTAATCACATAACTCAATACAAATAATTAACCATCAAATTGAAATATCAATATAATAATAATTTCCTTAACTCATTAATTATTTATTTTAAAAATAATTAACCAGGTCAAATCAAATCAAATTGAATAATCATTTATTCAACAATAAACACATCCATTAAATACTTACATAATTCAATAAATATTTAATATTACAATTTAAAATTATGGAATGTTACATCGTGGTCTTAAGACCCTCAGATATTAAAATTCGAACTTGTTTTCTATTTTTGATTCGTAAAACAAGTTCACCATTATTCAGCATTCGTTGTTCACACTCATGTTGTTATTGTTATTACTCTTTATATCAGTGAGCAATTGTTTTCTCACTCTTGCAATTAACACTATAGCTAAAGTTGAGAAGGTCGATGAGCCATCTACTACCAAAGGAAAAGGCAAGATGTCCAAGTGTTGAAGATCTATGAGAATTTATTTAAGTGAATTATGTTATAAGACTTATTTTATTTTGTGGTGTATTCCGTAGACTTATGTAATAATTTAAGGTTAGATTACCTGGGATTGTTTTATGATGAGATAACCCTTTAATGGGGAAGATTATTGTTTAAGTTATTTAAATTATGTCTTTATCCTTTATGATGGGTAGTTAGAAGTAATAGTTTTTGATAGTGAGCACCAAATCCTGTGGGAATGGAGTACCTGGATTTGGGGGTGTCACAGTACCCCGATATGATAAGTACTCCAAATTCCCGAGTGAATAATTCTAGAGTAAATAGTACTTAGGTGAATAGTAACTCGTGAATAGTAACCCCGACATAAAAAGTACCACGAATCCCCGAGTGAATAATACTAGAGTGAATAGTACCTAGGTGAATAGTAACCCGTGAATAGTACCCTAGGAAAAATATTGATATTTAATAAGAAAGTTCAGATCAATATTCCAATGAAACGATACTGGATGAAATGCAAAACTCAAGGATATTCCACTAATTTCAGGGAATATAGAAGCAATACTTAGCATAATAAGTTTAAATTTAAGAATATGAAAAGAAATAATATACGAAACTACAAATGGATTTTCACCTGTCATGCGATACGTAATCCGCGTAGACAAGTTATTCCAAAATATTAAAGGATGAATAAGAAAAATAGTATTCCTTATGAATACGAAAGAAATAATACCCCTTACCTTAGTAGAAGACTGGATATTGCAATAGTGAAGTAGCAGAATACTCTTCTTCATGCTCTTTATAGTTTCTCTATCTATAATGTCTCTTGTGAATCTCAGTTAATTGGTGAGAATGAAAGAAGAATTAAACTTCTATTTATAGGAGAATGGACTAAATAGTAATTGATTCATGAACGGTCTAGATTAATTTACTATTAGAACGAACGATCCATATTGATTACTATTAAAACCACAACCGACTGTCCATATTAATTTACTTTTAAAAACACCACCGACAAATCGGATTGATTTACTTTTAAAACCACCACCGACGGTCCAGATTGATTATCTATTAAAACTATCACCGACAGTCTATATTGATTTACTATCAAAACCACCATCAATGGTCCAGATTGATTTACTATTTCAATCACCATCAATGGTCCAGATTGAGTAACTATTAAAATCACTATCAATGGTCCAGATTAGTTATCTATTACAACCACCATCGACGGTCCATAAAATTAGTAATTCTTCCTATGGAATACTAAATCAAACTTACAACAAACGCCTCATAACAAATCCCTATATTTATATTAAAAATTGAATAAATATTTTCCACAAGTCATTTATCTTTAATACACACATTTTTAATCTATTAACAATTATTCATCATTAATATTATAACTCACAATATTTAACAACCAGATCATTCCCAGGAAAGAGGGGGCTTTTCGATAATAGTTTTATTTAATCCTTGTCTATCTGACATCTATACACATAAATTATCCTGATTAGCATATAATATATACACATAGCAAATAATAGTTTTATTTAAGTTATCTTTTATTTTTGTTTAATGATGAATTTATTCGATTCATCTCCTTTTAAACTCTATGTGAGTTATTTGTACTTTCAACGTTTTCCTTTGCTCTAAGGTTATAGCGTAAGGTCTACCCCCACCTAAGGTTTCTAACCCTAAAGCTCTGATACCAAATTATAACGCCCCCAAATTCAGGTGCTTGAAACCCGAACTCAATGCTTTACGATACCATTTCTATGAGCGGAAATAATAATAATAATAATATTGTCATAAATATCAAACTTAATTTACATATCAGAGTTGTCTAAATCTCAGGTACACGACCTTCAAAACATTTCATTACATGAAAGATAATAAATATAATTATCTTATTTAAGTCTAGCTATTACATAAGATAACACAAACTTATACTGTCAGCTTTCTTTTCCCTTTGTTCTTGGTAGAGCCCTCTGGCTGATCATACTTAACTGAAAACATTTAAATTAAGCAAGAATGAGCATTTGAGTGACCAGCAAGTAATAGCAAACAATAAACATTAGCTGAAAGGATTAAATGTTTTCTTTGAATGACACTTCTACAACGAAACAATAGTTTTGAAGTAAACTGAAGCAACATTAAACAACATAACAATCTTATTTCAAAATTTTGAAACTACGTACTGACTATAAATGAAGATCAGCTGACAAACTATGCACATTGTTTTTCATTTTCGCTAAGGTTTAGCAGAACTTCATCTTCAAACCGTCATAACTTACAGGTGCGAGGGTGATCATCCCAATGTGCCCTGTATTGATCAATACTACATACAAGAACGATATTTTCGTTCAACGCATCCGCCTTAGGCGCATAAATGTTTCCCAGATTCGGGATGTTCATACTTAGTCGGGAATCCGAACCAAAATAATTTGGTTGGATATATTAAAGTTCTACCATGTTCAACGATATTTCTAAATCTGTGTCTATCCGAGTCAAATAGCTTAGATGACCTTTAATATATACATACCGGAAATTAATAGGTATATATTAACATGTGATTAAATACAATGATTATCCAAGTGGGAACACTTGTATAACCATATTTAGAGATTAACAAACAAAATAAATATATGGATTATACAATAATACTGTACTGATAAACAATGAATGAATAAAGTTTGAGAACTTGCATGAATACGAATGATTGGATACATAATCTATAACAATATAGTGAATAATCTGGCACAACGATAATATAATTCTGAAACTTTTTTACTATTATCCATTGTATAAAGTAAATGCAAAGGTAGGATACTTGCACAATAAAAGTAGGGTTCGAGGAACTTGCCTATACATGTCCATTGTATAAAGTAAATGCAAGGGGTAAATATACTTGCACAATGCAAAAGATAGTTCAGTTACTTGCCTGGTCTGCTGCTTACAATACAAAACTTAGTTTTATCTTTTATACCGAAACCTATCATTAATAAGATCGTTCTATCCATTAGAATAATATATCATAACACAAAGTACTATTGCTTGTAGTCAGCACATAACCTAGGCACATTGTCACATAAATTTAACAGTCATTGAATCACAAACATACACTTATCAAGTTAACTATTTAGGTCTAAAACAGTTTCTGAAACATTTCGGCGTACCGACGACTTTACCGGTTAATTATAGAGTCTAAAACTCTATTCTATAATTCAATAGATGTAAATATCAGTCATATTATTTTTCATAGCCTTATAAAATTTTTTAAATAATTATTATAATTTATCATAATTTTTCAAACATTGAAATCATTATAAAATGATTTAAATATTAACTAACTCTATTATCATTAATATTTATTTAATATTAAATATTAATGAAATCCTTAACATAATATCATAATATATTTATAATAGCTCAAAGTATTTTTAATACTTTATTATTACAGATTAAATGATTTTAAGTTAATTAAAACCATTATTAATTATCTCGCCATTAATATTAAAAAATATTAATATTTTTCATGACAAAATATTAAAAGTTATATTTTATAACTTAAAATATTTTTATAACACTTAAATTATTTTTACATGATTTTTAAATCATTAATTATATTTTTCCATAATTTATTTAAAATAGTTATTAAATAAATTAATTATCATTAATATTAATTTATTAAAAATTTATCACAAAATATTAAAAGTCATTAGAAATAACTTAAAATATTTTCTTATACCATAATATAATTTTAAATGATTTTTCAAGTATTAAAATCATTTCTAAGTAATTTATTTAATATTATAATACCATTAATAATTCAAAAATAATAAATATTAATGAAATATATTCAAAATAATTAAAACCTATTTTAAGACTTTAAAATAATTTTTAGGAATTTATTTTGTATTTTTAATAATTAAAAACTATTTTTCTTTATTTATTTATTAAAAATAATAATTTTCTAATTTATCTGTCGCTAAAGGTACCTATAGCGACAAAACCATCACTATAGGTGTTCTTCAGCAAACCCAGAACTACATAGGTAGTTAACCGAGTACTAAGTTTGACCACTACTAGATCTTTGGTCTTTATGATTTTTGGCTTTATAAGGTTTTAATGTTGTAGTATTAATGTCACACTACAACCCCAAACAACTCTTATGGTCAACACATAACAAATCTGTGAGATCTAAGCTACAGAATTTGTTGTTAGACATGTTCTCGAGTTTTTGGGTTGCCCAGAAACTCAAGCAGTTTCAAGGGTCCTACTTTGAAGCTTGGTATCTTTGATTTTGAGTTTACTCCATGGGATCTAATGGTTCAAACATGTAGAAGAGATGTCAGGGTACAACAATACCTAAAAAGATCAGTATAACAACATCACAACCAAGAGATCTTGACCGGTCAAAGAGCAGGCCAGGACCTATTCTTGAACATTTCTGCATTTTCCAGAAATATTATTTAGCAGTTTTGTCAACCTATGTTTCACTACAAAAAAATGGGCCTTCAGCAACAACCAATTTTCGTTGCTAAAGGTGCCAAATTTCGTTGCAAAAGGGTTTTGGCAATGACTTTACTGTCGTTGCGCAATGAGCGTTGCTAATTCTTCCGCAACGAACATTTTTTTTTCGTTGCCAAAAGTACTACATTTTGCAACGAAATTTGGCTTTCGTATAGAGACATCAATCCTTTAGCAACAAAATGTATTGTTGCAGAATAATTAAAATTTCGATGCTAAAAACTCCATTTCGTTGCAAAAGCCTGCTAATTGGCAACGAAATGAACTCTTTTTTTTTGCAACGACCATGCTTTTTCGTTGCAATTGACACCATTTTGTAACGACATTTTTCGTTGCAGTAAATTATGAAAATTGTTGCCTAAGCTTTCTTTCGTTGCGGAATGTAAACTTTTTAGCAACTATTTTCGTTGCTGATTATATTATTTGGCAACGACATTATGCTGAATCAGCAACGAAAGTCGTCGATTAGCAACGACATTATATGTTGTCATTTCTTTATATGCACAACGAAAGTTGATATGATTTGCAGCGATAAAAAATGTTGCCTTTTATGTTAGTATTAGTAATAATAACTTTTCGTTGTTATTAGGTTACTTTTTCGTTGCCAAATATTATATTTTTAATGTCATTAGCAACGAAAATTTGTTGCTAAATGTATAAAAAATTGTTGCTATATTAAAACTTGTTCAATACTTTGGTAAAGAATTATATTGTTGCCAAATCAAAATTTGACATTCTTTTGTGTACCTGTCTGGCTCAATGTCCCCAAAGCAAATAATGGCAAAAATATAAAAAACTAAAATATTATTAACTTAATAAAATCATCCACTACATAATCATTCATTATCTTTACAATTAACCATCTAAAGCTACCATAATTCTTCAATCAAAGTATATATCTACATATATAAAGAGAGTACACTAAATAATTTCATCCCTTATCTTCCATAAACGTAGCACGAAAATTTGATAACCAGTATTGTAAGGCATGTCGTAGAAGCAGTCTTCCTGCATATATTTAAAAATAATAGAAAAGTCAGGAAAATGAAGTAAATAGGTCACCAGAGGCACTTAGTGCCAAAATCAATGCAAAGACAATAGAGTTGCCACGTGGTACTAATGTACATCATATTGCTCATAAGTTCGACGATGTGCAGAATTATTTCATGGAAAATCTTTTCAATGTCTTCCTGAGTGCCGTATTGATGTTGAACTTTGAATTTTTCTTTGTAAGAAGCGGCACAATCATGAAATGCAGTGGTAGGTCGGTAACTATTACAGGGGAGAAAACATTACACCAAATGCATTGTTAATACCATTCTAGGAAAAAAGATTAAATTACTGTATTTGATACAATAGTCTCAAACACAAGGAAGAGAAGTATATTCATATTACTAGTATCCACCAACTTATGCTAGGTTATATCAAGAACAAAAAAAAATGCCAGGTATAAGGTACCATAAAAGCATGATTTGAATGTTGATAATGACCGTAGTTGGGAGTTGAAAGTAATTGCTGAGGTTGTATAGTGGTTATGAAATATATTTGTTATTTTAGTTGATCAGATGCAATTGAAAAGCTATTTTAGCTGGCCATTGATTAAGCTATTTAAATGTTGCAATGGATGAACTCTTCATCTGTAATTGCTAACAATATAGCTGAAGCAATGTCTTCTGAATATAACCAGAAAACTTTAAGGTCAAGATAAAAAGGATAACCAATCAAAAATACATTAATCGTTGCTATCAAAGGATCCAATAACTTACCCTCTCCACAGTTATGTATCGGCCTTCCAGAACTGATTGATTCAGGTGCTTAATGCAATGGTTGGCATCCTCAACATTGTCCATTGTTATAAAAGCAAAAGCATGAGAGATGCGTGAACGAGGCTCCCCAACCAGAAAACATGAAGCCACCTGAAGATAAAAAGGATAATTAATTTGAATATTACTGATGTAAACATGACAAGCAAATCCAAGAGAGAGTTATAGAATGATCACAATAGTTTCCAAGATAAGAGGCAAAAAATAAACACCAATGTATAAGGCATTTCACCCAGAACATAAATTAAGAAAATTTGTTTATCTTTTGCAGGAAGTCGTATTCTAGGAAGATGAATTATGCAACAATTTCTGCATACAAGATATTGATGTTTTACAGGAAGTCATCCGTATATAAGCAAGACAATGACATGGTGCACCATAATTCTACCATAACACATCCGACATTCAGGTATCAAGTGTCGACGTCGGGATTTTTAGTTGTCCCTTTTCGTTTACTTGTTCCTTGGTGTTCTCATGTTATGTGAGATTTGTTTGAAAAAATAAGTGAAAAAGGTCTGACATGTATAATGTCGACGATTTGACTTTAAGAGTCGCAAATTGGTGTTTTTAACTGGTTGCACCAACGTAATCGAAAAAGGTTTCCACATTGACCTAGTGATGTGACACTGCTAAACGGGTCTGCAAAACCGAGATTCATTTGGGTTCGAGGGCTTGAGTATGCGGAGGGAAGGTGTTAGGAACCCCCCGACATCCGTGTTACCACGGTGATCGCCACTTTTCAAGAAACTGTTATATGAATGTGTATATGTGTGTGTGGCTCAATGTGCAGTTATTTGAAAGTAGTGCGAGGCCTCATTCGCACCTATATACAAAGGGTTTGAATTTATAGAAAAATTCAATTTTAAACAGAATATTGCAATGAAGTTTTGTAAAAGAGGTTTTTCAAACCCTGTGCTCGATACGAATTGAGACCTTTTCATACTTCCATTTTATTATTAAATGTTCAGCTTGTTTGCTTTTATTTTTGAGATGCAAGGCATCTTCGAGAAAATAATATATAGCAGTTCCGAACTCCTCATGGTTATGACAACCATCTAAGGAAATCCGGAGACCATAAATAATGTACAAGCTACTTACAGCTGAAAATATCCATCACAGGAACCAAATCTAGATTCAGTAGACTGAATTTGTGATCACATGATTCCTAGGCTCACATGATGCCGCAATTTATATGAAAAGTAGTAAGCAGTTATATATATAAAAGTCGTAAATATATATATACAGACATGATCAACCACCACGAAGCAACTCCATGGGGGATCAGAAATGTAAATATATAAAAGTGATAAATATATATATATGGACATGATCAACCACCACGAAGCAACTCCATGGGGGATCAAAAATGTAAATTAAGCAGTAAATGCGATCAACCCCCACGAAATAAACTCCAGGCAGGACTAAATGTAAATAAAGCAATAAAAGACGATCAACTGCCACGAAGTAAACTCCAGGCGGGACTAAATGTAAATAAAGCAGTAAAAGGCCTCGAAGGAAACTCCAGGCCTGACAGAAATGTATATATATATATATATATATATACATATATATATATATATATATAAAGCGGTAAATGTGAGACCCCAAATTTTATGAATAGAGATTTAAATTTCTCGAAATGTTTTTTTGAATATTATGGTGTGGATTTGACAAAATGTTATAGTTGTGGGTAATATTTATAAATTTTGCAAAGTAAGCAAGTGGTTATATAATATTCGATTGGTCGGGGAATATTCATTTTAACAGGGAATATTCGTACGATGGCACAATCATTGGTGGACTCCACAAAAGAAGTATTGTCGTAGTAAGAAAATGATGAAATTATCTCGTTATTAAAAAATAATGAAAAAAGTATTCTTTATTAAAACCTGTTGAACTACCCGGGAGTAAAAAAATGCGAATACGCGTGGTTGCATAGTAGTAATACGGTATTGATTATTGATGCTTACTTGAGAAGTCACTCAGTTATACTCAATTATTGCTACAGTAATTGCTGCATTATATCTCTCATATTATTGATTCGATTATTATCAGGTCGGGGTACTATTCACGAGGTACTATTCCCGAAGTACTATTCATAGGGTACTATTCACGGGATACTATTTACCCAAAAAATATATTCTTTTCTGTCCAAATTATTTTTGGTACATGAATATTATTCTTGAATTTTACTCTACAAAGCAGTATCATGTTGACAATTTTGATATCTTTAAACTCTGAATAAATTTAAAGTCTTTAATATTTATCCTTAATTTTGTTTGATTTGATTTCGGTTGATTATTGCTTATATCATTGTCATCATCATCATGCTTATATTGTGATGAAAGTCATCTTTTGTTTACGTGCATAGATGGACTTGGTATGATTATGACCAGGGATCATTCGGTATAATCATGACCTGTAATGTTATAAATGATGTGGTAAAGGTCCTTAGTGGCCTTTAATGCATTGATGGACAGTTTTTGGTATGATTATGACTAGGAATTATTCGGTATAGTCATGACCATTAATGATTTAATTAATATCCTTGGCCCGTAGTGCATGGATGAATAGATGATGTAGTTTATTTATGAAGCTGAGTCTCAACGATAAAAATTGATGAAAACAATTTTAATCATAGAAGATAGTAGATGTGAGACCCCAGATTTTATGAATAAAGATTTAAATTTCTCGAAATATTTTTTTGAATATTAAGGTGTGGATTTGATATAATGTTATAGTTGTGGGTAATATTTATAAATTTTACAAAGTATGCAAGTTGTTGTATTATATTCGATTGGTTGGGGAATATTTGTTTAAACAGAGAATATTCGTACGATGACACAATCACTGGTGGACCCCACAACAGAAGTATTGTCATAGTGAGAAAACGACAGAATTATCTTTTTATAAAAATAACGGCGGAAGTTTTACCGTTAAAACTGTTGAACTACTCGAGAGTAAAAGTACAGTAATACGCGTGGTTGCATAGTAGCACACGGTATTGATTATTGATGCTTACCTGAGAAGTCACTCAGTTATACTCAATTATTCCTACAGTAATTGCTGCATTATATCTCTCATATTATTGATTCGATTATTGTCACAATATCATCTGCATAATATGATATATTATTAAATCAATAATTGAGATGATAAAGTTATTCATATTATTAAATTACAATATTTACAATGTCTAGAAGTTCTGTCAATGAGAGATTTGGTCATCTAATTGCGCGCAAATAAGGAGAAATCCTTATCGGAAAGCCCCCTCTTTTTCCTGGGAACGACCTGGTTGTTAAATATTGTGAATTAAAATATTAATGATGAATAAGTTCGTGTTGATTAAAGATGAATTTGATAGTTCCATTATGTTGGGATTACTAGTGTTAGTGAAAATCGACATTTATTTCGATAATAATTGATGTCTGGAGGTTATATTGACTAATCGGGTAATTAACCGGATAAATGAGCAATTAATTGCTATTAATTCACATGATTATAACTATATTGTTCACATGTGTGTACTATTGATTCACATTCTTGTACTATTAGGGGAGGTGGTGCAAGATTGATAATACTTGCATGACTAAGTTAAAAATGGAGGTATAGATGGAGGTACTATACTGTAAATTATATTTTTACATGTCTAGAACTATTGATTCACATGATTTACTATTGATTCACATGATTTACTATTAGGGGAGGTGGTGCAAGTTTGATAATACTTGCAGGACTAAATTAAAAATAAAAGAAAAGAGGAAGGTATTATACTGTAATATTCTAAGCCCCAAAACGTGTAATTATAGAAACTATATTTTCCTATAAATAGAAGTTCATTCATTCATTATTCTTCACAAATTCACTAAAGCTATAGATAAATTATTATAGAGAGAAATTATATAGAGAAAGAAGAAGAGAAGTATGCTACCTCACTATTCCAGTATCCAGTTTTCTTCTGAGGTAATGGGTATTATTTCTTTCGTATTCATGAAGAGAGCTATTGTTATTCAATTCCTTATTATTCTGTTGGAATAACCTGTATACGCAGACTACAGTATATATGGTGAAATTCTCCTGTTATTCCATTCTTTATTATTATGTTGGAAAAACCTGTCTATGCGAAGTACCGCACACATGGTGAAATTCTTCTATTATTCCATTCTTTATTATTCTGTCAGAATATCCTGTCTATGCACGCATGACCTGGTTCCATTATTTATTATTCTGTCAAAATATCCTGTCTGTGCGTTTACGCTAAACCTGGTTCCATTTTTTATTATTCTATTGGAATAACCTGTCTGTGCGGTCTATCGCATGCCTGGTGAAATCTTTTGTTATTACATTCCTTATTGTTCTGTTGGAATAACCTATCTATGTGGATTACCACATGCATGGTGAATGATCCTTCGTATTCATTCCTTATTAAATTGTGGTAATGATCTGTTTACTTGGATTACTGCATGGCGGGCGAAAATCCATTTGCAGTTTCATATATTCGATTATACTTAGTTGGTTAAATTTTTGACTTCTATACTCCTTGAAATTAGTAGAATATCCTGGAAATTTGCGCTTCATCCAGTATCTTTTCATGGAAATATTTTTCTGAGCATTCTTGAATTTTACTCTACAAAGCAGTATCATGTTGACAATTTGGACGTAATTGATTTCAGGATAAATTAACTTATAAATCTTTAAAATTTATTCTTGAACTTGTTTTATTGAATTATTATGTTATTGGCATCATCCTCATGCTTATATTGTGATGAAAGTCATCTTTGGCTTATGTGCATAGATGGACTTGGTATGATTATGACTAGGGATCATTCGACATAATCATGACCTGTAATATTATAAATGATGTGGTAAAGGTCCTCAGTGGCCTGTAATGCATTGATGTACAATTTTTGGTATGACTATGACAAGGAATTATTCGGTATAGTCATGACCATTGATGATTTAATGAATATCCTTGGCCCGTAGTGCAGGGATGATTAGATGATGTGGTTTATTTATGAAGCTGAGTCTCAGCGATAAAATTTGATGCAAACATTTTTTAAATCATAGAAGATAGTAGATATCATGCTATACTTGACTCTTATAATGGATTGCTTATTCCGCTGAAGTTAAACTTGATGTCTATTGTATTTTATCAGTTTAACATTGTTAAAGACTAATGATAATTTATTCTGCATTATCTTAGTCATAATATTTCTTACTGGGCTAGTTGAGCTCACCCTTTTGCTTTCATTGTTCTCTTCAGGAAATGAGAACGTTGCCTGGACTAGTCGGGGAACAAAGTGATGGTCCGAGATGGTGTATTTGTGATGAATGAATTGTTTGAATTGTGATTCTGGGGACAGAATCCTTGTAAGGAGGGAATGATGTAACATTCCAGAATTTTAATTGTTATATTAAATATTTATTGAATTATTTAAGTATTTAATGGATGTATTTATGGTTGAATTTGTAATTGTTCAAATTTGATTCAATTTAGTTAATCGTTCTCATTAAATAAATAATTAAGGAAATTATTATATTTTCTAATTTAATTTAATTATTAAGTTAGAGAGTTTTGATTAATTGAATTATTATTCTTTTTATTTGAATTTTGTAATTAAAAGGATGTGTTAGTTGGTTAAATAAAGTTATAATTATATAGAAAATTATAATTTTGTGGTATTGATTTATTTGTTAAAGTAATTTATAAAGTGTGACAAATAACCTTTTATAAAGTAGTTATTAAAATAACTTAAATGAGTTTTAATTCAGTTTTGTCAAACAATGTCTAATGCCTATTAAGTCTTTATTCTAATTGTGTTTTACCAAACAAGGCATAAGGATTAATTGGTTATTTTTTTTAGTGACTAGCCAAACAAGCCTTATGGCTTTTGGTTTTCAAAACTTAGATAACTGATATCAATTATATCTATATTTATATTATATAATTAATATAAATTATATCCTATATACGTTATATTGTTAGTACGTAGTTAGAGTTAGGAAGAAAAGAGAAAACTCAGAGGAAGAAGAAGAAGAAGAAGAAGAAGAAGAAGAAGAGAAGAAGAAGAAAATTGAGAGAGAAAAGAAGAGAGGAAGAAAGGCTAGGGAATTGGTGAGAAGAAAAGCTTGAGAATCAGAAAAAGGGAATAGCCATCAACATCTTCTTCAAGGTATTATCCTATTCTTTTTAGTTTTAAAGGTTTAGTTTTTTCTCTTCCCTAATTCTCTATAAAATCCTTGTGTAAGGATAAATTATTTGTTATGTATGTGATTTTATATGATAATCTAGCGTTGTTAAACTATTTTCTTAAGCTATAATGGATAGTCCATGAATTTGTATTATGTATATGGTTGTGAAGAAAAGCTATTTTTACAGAGAGTTTTTGTGTATATATATATTTTTTAGTTTAAAGTGAAAATTAAGGGTAATTAGTTGTTTAATTGATAAATTGACTGTTGAGTTTGATAGAGTATGTATAAACATTGATAAAATGCTTTAAATTAACTGTTTTGGTTGAAAAACAAAATCACAGTGTTTATTTTCATCAAAAACATCAAAAAGTGAGTTTTTATCAAAAACAGTGAAATTGTATGTGTTAAATTTGTTGTTTATATTGTTTTATGAGTAGAAACATGTTTACAATCTTTGAATTATGTTAACATGAAGTCTTTGTATGAATTGCATGTGAATTAGGCTGTTAGAAAGGAACTTTTAGGCCAAAATTGGCTTTTTCTTATACTATTGCCAAGTTGTCAAATGAAATCGCATTTTGGCACCGTGCGCATGCAATTTGACCAGATTCATCTTTTCATATTTGCGCTTTGCCGCCACGCTTACAAGTTGTGGCCTCAGTAGCGCTATTCTCGCCAAGAACTCCATCTCTCATCATAACAGCTTGCCGCACCACAAGATAAATCGTGGAAATAAGTAAATAAAGTTAGCGTAATGGTCCGACAAAGGTACTTTTGTACTCGAAATTTTAAAGAATTGTTATGTGATGATAATAGGACTGTAAAATGTTGATTTTAGTATTTCTATACTATGAATAAGTATGTTATTAACGATTAACTTGTGTTATAACTTGATTATGTGATTAAATAATCAAACCTACATGATGAATGTAGTTAGTTAAGTTTGTAAAGTGGTAGTCACTAACTATGTTATGATGACATATATATATATATATATATATATATATATATATATAGGTATTATGATCCGAATTGATTCGGTTTAGCCTACGAGCAAGGCAAGTTTTCTAATCCTTTATCTTGTTGAACTAATTATGGTTTCCAATTCGATTACCTTATAAATGATGCAAGTTCTCGAATCTATTTTATTGTTGAATCAATTATTGTTCCCAATATAATAATGCAAGGTTTCTAAACTTTGATTTTTGATATTGAACAAGTTATTCTTATATTTAACTTGTTGTTTAGCATGCCCAAATATATTTGAATAGTTTTATCGTTCATATTGCCATGAATGTTTAGTATTCAATTCTAAATAACCTTGGCTTAATATTGTTCAAGCAAGGTGTATTATATTTATTCAAATTGTATGCTATTAGATTATTCCTAAAGCATGACTTTAATTTATCATGTTGATTCAATTACGATTATTCTATAGTATGATGTTATTGGTTTCATTCAACTAATCCTTAGTTGATGTTCATTGAATTCCAAATTACCCTGAAATGTATCCAAACCAAACTCACTTTGGTGCGGACTTCTACTCTAAATACTCAGATGAACAACCCTATTATTAGGGGTAACTTACGCTTAGCGTTGAAATGTTTATGCACAATACATTGTACGAAGGGCTGATCCCCCTAAGTACGAGGAGTCCCTATAGTCTTATGACTGTTAAAGTTTAAGTTGAAACATTACTTATAACTATGGACATAGTTCGTGGTCTTAGGACCCTCAGTTATTTACTTCAGATTGTTGACAAATCGTAATTGTTTAAATCTATTGAGCCTCTTATTTAACATTTTTTGTAAAGGTTTTTTATTCATTATTGTATCAAGTGAGCTTTGTTTGCTCACTCTTGCTTATATAATTATTACAATTAAGGATGAGAAGGTTGATGTACCTAGCACCAGTAATGGAAAAGGAAAGATGAACAAGTATTGAAGACTTGTAATTTGATGATATTTTATTATCAGTTTTTAATGGAATGGTTGTAATAAAGATTATTTATTTTTCGCATTTGAATGATTTGTTTAAACGTTAGACAACCTGGGAGATTTTTTTTATGTAACCCTTTAATGGGGAAGGTTTTATTTATCCAGTTTTATTGTGATTGGGTAGTTAGATATGAATGTTTGATTAAGTGAACACCAAATCCTGTGGAAATGAAATACCTGGGTTTGGGGGTGTCACAGTATTAGTAGTCCTCTCTATCCTATAAAATAGTGTGACAATAAATGTAATGAGGACTCTATTTGAGAGTAGATATTGTCTAGAAGGCAATATTCTTGTTTAAACTCTCGGCTATGTATTGTCGTATACTATGGGTGATGTACACCTATTTTGGGGGTATCACAGTTGGTATCAGAGCTTAGGGTTATAATCCCTGGCTGAGATGTGAGACAAGAACTAGGAGGGGAGAGACGGGGAATTCCTTTGCTAGTATGACCTACCTAAGTTTATTTGGTATTTAATTGGTCGGTCAGAGTATAGGGATAATATGTGATATGTCAATTAACCCTTGTTTGGTGATAGTGTTTGTATTCAGATGTTGTTAATATGGCTTAGTTATGGAAGCGCGATAATGAGTCAACACAACCGAAAGGCAACGACCAACAACACGATAATAATCGTACCGGTGGCAACGACCATCAGAACAATGATAACCATCGTGGGGGAAATTATTATGCCAAGAATGGTAACCACTTCGGTGGTAATCATGGCCAAGATAATAGAAGTGGAAAATTCAAGAAGAGAAGATTTAACGATGATGGGAAGACGTCGGCAGCAGCAAAAAATTTTAGGGGAGGAGAACGACCGCCAGTTAGATGCTATAGATGCGGAGAGGAGGGACACATAAGTCCAAACTGTTCACATCCTTCCAAGTTATGTTTTAGTTGTGGAAAAGATGGTCACATAACTTGATTTTATCCTATAACGAAATCAAGTCCAGCTGGGACGGTGGCACCAAAGGCGGATACGAACAAAACAAAGTTGGTGGTTTCAAGAAGAGCGTTTTTTGTGACTTCTCAAAAAGTGAGTAACTCGAACGATGTTAGCATGGGTTAGTTAATTATAAATGCTTGTGTAGTATATACCTTATTAGATATTGGTTCTACCCATTCTTTTATCTCTCTTGCTTGCGTTCAATATTTAAATTTGACCCCAGAGAAGTTAGACTTTAGCTTATTGGTTGAAACTTCGTTAGTAGAAACCTTCGTTACCACCACTATTTATAAATCTTGTTTGATTCAAATCACCACTTTCACGTTACCTGTCAATCTTATCTCTTTGAAAATACTTGCATTTGATGTGATTTTAGGAATCGATTGGTTAACTACTCATCATGCTTTTCGTAAGGTTAAGCTTTTATATTCCTAACCAACCTATTATGCGAATTCAAGCAACCAAACCACTAAAGTCAATCATTGTCATATTAAGCCATAAGTAGAGAGCCCCGAGCCTTTCACTGGTGACTTCCAAGTCTTGGTGTGACAACCCCAAATCCGGGCACCTCAATCCCACAGATTTGGTGTTCACTGTCCAATTAAATCATAACTAACTACCCATAAACAAAGGATATAATTAAACTCAAAAGCTTAAACAATAAATCTCCCACGAAAGGGTTACATAATCTTAAATAAATCCCAGGTCATCTAACCTTTATTACAATCATCAACGTAAATTTAAACATGATCATAAATAAATCAATTACATAAGCTTCATAAATAAAAGATAAATTAAACGTCGTCGTCTAATCAAGCACTTTGTCCTTGCCCTTGCTTGTAGAAAGCTCTTCAAACTTATAAACTTCATCTGCATTATTTTGTGCAAGAGTGAGCAAACAATTGCCCACAAGAAGGATAATATACACTAACGTTTTATGAATGACAATTAACTGAGCTTTCAATGGTAAAGTATTCTTACTGGAACAATAAACTTTAATTCAACAACTATGAGTTTAAAGGAATAATGAACGTTTAAGTTAACAATAAATAACAACATCAAAGAATTCACTGAGGGTCACAAGACCACGAACTCTATTCTAGGTTTTCAAGTATTTCTACTTTAACCTTTAACAGTCTAAAAGACTATAATCATCATCTACGCCCCAGGTTCACGTGTGTGTTTCATCAGAAACCTTTAGTTGATCTAAACGACTATATGGACCATCATTCCGTACTCCAGGTGATCAGCCCTTTGTACTATGTATTGCGCGAACATTTGGTTGGGAATTAACTTCAAAGGAAGTCTAGATTTTTAGAACGCTCATCAACCAAATACTGGTTGAATCATATAGAAATCAATAACTGTTCAAGTGTTTGATTATAATGTCTTCACGAACAAGGTATATCGATGAATCAATAAGAGTTAGAGTATTAACAATTTCTAAGTTGAACAAATGTTATTATTTGCAACATGTTTTCAAAAGTGTGTGAGTACATAAACAAACCAAGGGAAGTTTGGTTTGGGTTGACTTCAAGGGTAATTTAGAGTTTAGAACATTCATCAACTAAGAATTAGTTGAATTGATAAAGAATCGCTAAACAACTTAGAGTTCGGTACAATAATGTAAGATAGTACAATGATATTGAGGAACAAAGATCAAACAACAGTTATTAAAAGTTGAATAAACACACTTCTTACAATAAAATTACAGACTTTGAATAACCAAGGTAATCTTGATTGGAATAAAGAAGCAAAGATTAACTAACTTGCTCAACAATAAATGAGGGTTTAAGAACTTGCATGACAATAAATCATTAAATAAGGGATTAGACATAGAGAATTTGCATAAGTATAACATAACAGTGAAAAGTAAACTTGCTGAATAATAAAGTAGCAAAGGTTAGGCAACTTGCCTCTTGCGTAAGCTATACAATTATAACTTACGTACTCCAATATCCTACACATACCATTAGGATCATCACATCAATTAGCCACATACACATTAACCTCATAGAGTCATTTCTTATCTTAGTTACATTATAACCTTTAGTTTAAGGTCTAACCATATAAATTAACCACATAACACGAAACTGAAACTCACTAACACATGTTAGTGCAATCACAATATCTATTAGACATGTTAACATCCACTTCCAAAATAACACCCATTTATAGCTAAACTTGTTAATTTAGTACAAGTCTTATGCTACTATATAAATATCAGAAATTTCAAGTGTTAACCTTCATAATACTTATTTACTAATTCTCATCCTCAATAAATCACAACATGTCATTTTCATAGTTTACTTACTTTTTATAACTTTAGAATCAGTAACCACATAACACTATGTTGTTTTAACCTTGTCGTTACACGTTTGACACATTAACATAATCTTAGACCAAGTTATGTTGATATCCCAAGTCTGCAGCAGCAACAGAACTCACCATCTCAGAACAAGGTATGGCATAGCTGCGCCATACACAAGCCTCGATCGGTGGCAAATTGCGCCATTTTTGCTTTGGCAACTTGCAAGAATTGAGCCAAAGACACGTACGCATGCAGCCAGTAAACGACATGAACAAAGAGAGTTGAGCTTTAGCCCAACTAACACGAATTTCACCCACAAAACAGTGAAATTAACACAAAAAATGATATAAAACTATTACAAACATGTTTCCTCGCATATATATCAATATAGAACAATTTAACATCAACTTAAACTAGATTAATTTCTCAAATTCCTCATTTTCATATAAAAACTCAATTTTTGATATTCTTCACAAAAATCAACACTGTGATCTCTATACTTGGCCAAATTGCTTCGTTCCAATTACGTTCTCTTCGTTTCTTACCGAATTAACATATGCAAGACTCAATTCATCGATTAACATACAAACTAACCACAAAATTTGGTACTTACATAAGCCATATGAGAAAATATTCACTGTAATTAGTTTTCTTCCTTTTAAACGAAATTAGCATAATAATTTTTGACTAAATACTAGTTCTAATCATCACAATCATATACAATAACAAATAATCAATTGTATATCAATAATTCCAAAAAGATGAATTTACAGAACTTAGAAATATGCCATAAAATTAATATATATACATATATATAAATATAATACAAAGGTTAGAGAAAATACCTTCAAATAGCCTTGCAATCCCTACAATTTCAGACCAATTTCTCTCAAATCCTCTCAAGCTCTCCCAATTCTCAATTCTCTGAACTCTAAAACTCTTCTCTTTTCTCTCAGACTTAGCCAATATAGACAAATAATACGTAAAAGAAAAACTGATACCTTAATACGTATACTAATTATAATAACGGTTACAACATAAACGTATAAAATATAAATATATTATATTTATTATTTTAATTTTATTTATTTATTTTATTTATGTTATTATAATTCAAATATTAAAAAAACCAAAAGCCATAAGGCTTTGTTTGGCAAAAAGTCTTTAAAACTAAAGAGTTTATATCCTTAAGCATTGTTTGGGTAAAACTAGATTAAAACAACTTTAATTTATTTTTAATAACTCCTTATAATATATTTATTTGTCACACTTTATATAATCAAGCTTTCATATTTAATTTAATTAGTTCAAATAACAATTAATTAAATAAATTATTTAATCACATAACTCAATACAAATAATTAACCATCAAATTAAAATATCAACATAATAATAATTTTTTAACTCATTAATTATTTATCTAACAAATAAGTAACCAAATAAAATCAAATCAATTAAACAAATATTTATTCAATGATAAACACATCCATTAAATATTTATATAAGTCAATAAATATTTAATATTATAATTAAAATTCTGGAATGTTACACTTGGAATACACCGAAGCCAGACTATCCGTAGGGGACACAGTGAATGACGGTGGCAAGTTGATAGGTATCAATATGACGTGTTATCCAAGTATTAGATGAGAGTCACAGTTTTTGAATGATATTTCTATTGTTAATAAATTTCCTGACGTATTCTTGAAGACTTCCTGGCCTACCCCTAGAGCGTGAAATCGAATTTTGTATTGACCCCAGTACAAAACCCATTTCTGAAACCCTCAAATATTTTTTCACCTAAAATGAACGTATAATGTGCCAAATACGTTGGCTCGAGCTGTTAAAGATTACGATCGTACCATTTAATATCATCGTGAAAGAGCGAACGTGGTAGCTAACGCGTTGAGTAGAAGATCGTATGCGTTTACGAGTGCAATGTTGTTAGCACAAAAACCCATTTCATATAACTTACAAATGATGAAGATAGAGTTAAAGACTCTAGGGACCCATGTGGTGATATCAAATATACGAGTAAAATCGACTTTAATCGATAAAGATAAAGCCGCTCAAGCTACACACCTGAATCTGATGAATGTGAAGAAGGTTCAAGAAGGTGTTATCTTAACCCTCGATTAAATTGGCCCATTTGAAATCCTCGATTGAGTAGGAACTGTGGCCTATAGACTCATTTTATCGCCAAGTATATCTCGTGTTCATAACATTTTTCACGTAATATTGTTAGTAAAAACTTAGTCTTGCTAGACTTTGGAGCTAAATTTTGGAATAATTAATGAATCTGAAAAATTATGAAATCATGGGGGTTTTATAGAGCATGTTACAAGCTTTCCATAGCCTCAAAAATGGACAAATTCTGATAACGGATGAAGAAGTTATGAAGATTTGAAGTATGTGTGTCAAAAGTTGCAAAATCTGGAAAATTAGAGTTAAGTGTCAAGGGTCGAGTGCCTAGGAGCTAGGCTCGGCGCTTAGATTCTGTTCTTGGGCACCTAGGCACTTGTCCAAGGCTAAAGTTAGGCGCCTAGGCGATGGTCAAGTGTTAAGCTAAAATCTGTCCGAACGTCCTTTAGTAAATTTGGCATATCTTTTTCATACAAACTCTGATTGAGGTGATTCAGGATGATTCGGAAAGATAACGAGTAGACCTAAAACTTTCATTCTTTATGTTTTGAGTTTGGAGGTCTGTATCAAGGCCTAAAATGGTTATTTTAGGGACTGATGTGCATTTAGAGGCAATCGGAGGACATCGGGCATGCACGTATGTAACGTGTAATGTTTTTGACGATAAAGGTATTTGATAAGTGGATTTTATATACACTTATTCAGTATCTTTTACTTGAATTAGTTGCTTATATTCATGTGTCTTAGTTACTTTTCATGCATTTTGTGTTCATTTTGTAGGTTATACGTTTGGGAGCGGTGTGAGCGATTATTGGTAAGGAAAAGCAAAGAGAATGCAAAGAAAAGCAATCCAGACATAATTTGGGCTTTCATGTTTACTTTATGTTTTTGGTTTGGAACTTAGCTTACCTTTTAGAGAGTCTTCGTAGCTTTGTGGAACATCTTGAATCATTCCAATCGTAGTTCGGATGCAAGAAATATGATTTTCGTACCAACGGATGTCGAACTTTGCTGTTTTGGTTAGCCATTTTCATAGCAGTCACTTCCAGCTCAATTTCAACCTTCCTCCGGCCCGAATTTCTCAATTCTCAAAGAATGAAAGTTGTAGAGCTCGTCGATATCTTCGATTTGATAGGTGGCAGGCCTTGTAACTCCTCCCGGATCAAAAGTTATGGCCATTTTATCAGAGGACGCTGTGACAGAAAAATGATGTCCGTCGGGGCGGGATTTTCCTTAGTAAAACCCCCGCCGGGGCTAGGGTACGCGTAAAAGAAGTGGTTTTTGGCCAAATTTTAGTTCAAAAAGGATTGTTTTCGATCAATTGACTCAAGGACTTCCAAGAGGACTTAAAGACATGTAAAAAGGCTTATAAAAGGAGGAGAATAATAAGGATTAGGGGAGATTAGAGAGATTAGAGGAGAAATATGATTCCATTATATTAGATTCGAGTAAATTAGATTAAAACACTAGTTCTAAATAGTTTTGGAGATTGAAACAACTTGAAGACCATTGAAGATCAAGAGCAGGAGCTTGAGGAAGATGAAGATTTGCTGACAACAGATTCAATTCTTTACTCTACTCTTATTTTTATCTTTTAATGTTATTTTAAGTGTGGATTCTTAGTTTTAATTCAATGAACTAATTCTTTGTTTGAGATTACAATGGATCTTATTGTGTAGTTTATTTTAATATGCTTCACTATCAATTATTATGTTCTATTGTGAGAATTGTCTATTGTGGTTTGGACTTAATTGTTTAATTGACTGGCCATCAATTACTGTGATAATCTATATGAACTCGAGAGATGAAGTATAGATTTAGATCTGATCATGATACCATGTGTTCAGGATTTTGTTAGTAGCTTAAACTTGATGAGTGTTAAGGTAGAGATATGCTTGACACCGCATGTAATCGGATAGAGAACTTATTCTTAAACCTTCTTCAATTGTAATTCACATAGAGATATAGTAGATTAGTTGATTAAGGTATTTAACGAATTTCTATCTTAATTGTGGATTGACGTTAATACGGTATTAGTGCATCGAGAGGTGGTTAATACTACTTTAGTGTTCTTGATTAACAATTTAATTTAATTAGTGGAATTTAATAGTAGTTTAATTTATATAATTTGAAATTCATTCGTTTAAATAAGATTGAGTTGGTTACGGGTTAGTACTTGGTGATATTTATTAACTAATTCTCTATGGGAACGATACTCAACTTATCATTTTATTACTTGTTGACCACGTATACTTGCGTGTTGTGAGTAATTAGATTCTAACCAACAGTATTCAAGGTATCCTCACCTTTTCGGCATACCAGGTATGTACATAAATTTCGAGGACGAAATTTCATAAGGAGGGGAGATTGTGAGACCCAATATTTTATGAATAAAAATTTAAATTTCTCAAAATATTTTTTTTGAATATTAAGGTGTGGATTTGATATAATATTATAGTTGTGGGTAATATTTATAAATTTTGCGAAGTATGCAAGTTGTTGGATTATATTCGATTGGTCGGAGAATATTCGTTTTAACAGGGAATATTCATACGACGACACAATCATTGGTGGACCCCACACCGTAAGTATTGTCGTAGTTAGAAAATGACAGAATTATCTTTTTATAAAAATAACTATGAAGTTTTACTGTTAACACTTTTGAACTACTCAAGAGTAAAAAAGTACGATGAATACGCGTGGTTGCATAATAGTATTACGTGTATTGATTATTGATGCTTACGTTAAAAGTCACTCAATTATACTCAATTATTGCTACAGTAATTGTTGCATTGTATCTCTCATATTATTGATTCGATTATTGTCACAGTATCATCTGCATAATATGATATATTATTAAATCAATAATTGAGACGACAACGTTATTCATATTATTAAATTGCAATATTTACAATGTCTAGAAGTTTTGTCAAGGAGAGGTTTGGTCATCTAATTGCGCGCCAATAAGGAGAAATCCTTATCGGAAAGCCCCCTTTTTTTCCTGGGAACGACCTGGTTGTTAAATATTGTGAATTATAATATTAATGATGAATAAGTTTGTGTTGATTAAAGATGAATTTGATAGTTTCATTGTGTTGGGATTATTAGTGTTAGTGGAAATCGATATTTATTTCGATATTAATTGATGTATGGAGGTTATATTAACCAATCGGGTAATTAACCGGATAAATGAGCAATTAATTGCTATTAATTAACATGATTATAACTATTTAGTCACATGTGTGTACTATTGATTCACATTCTTGTACTATTAGGGGAGGTGGTGCAAGATTGATAATACTTGCATGACTAAGTTAAAAATGGAGGTATAGATGGAGGTACTATACTATAAATTATATTTTCACATGTCTAGAACTATTGATTCACATGATTTACTATTAGGGGAGGTGGTGCAAGTTTGATAATACTTGCAGGACTAAATTAAAAATAAAATAAAAGATGAAGGTATTATACTATAATATTTTGAGCCCCAAAATGTGCAATTATCGAAACTATATTTTCCTATAAATAGAAGCTCATTCATTCATTATTGTTCACCAATTCACTAAAGCTATAGAGCAATTATTATAGAGAGAAATTATAGAGAGAAAGAAGAAGAGAAGTCTGCTACCTCACTATTCCAGTATCCAGTCTTCTTCTGAGGTAAGGGGTATTATTTCTTTCGTATTCATGAAAGAAATAACCTGTATACGCGGACTACCATATATATGGTGAAATTCTTCTGTTATTCCATTCTTTATTATTATGTTGGAATAACCTGTCTATGCGAAGTACCACATTCATGGTGAAATTTTTCTATTATTCCATTCATTATTATTCTGTCAGAATATCCGGTCTGTACATTTATGCATGACCTGGTTCCATTATTTATTATTTTGTCGGAACATCCTGTATGTGAGTTTACGCATGACCTGGTTCCATTATTTATTATTCCGTCAGAATATCCTTTCTGTGCGTTTACGAATGACCTTGTTCCATTATTTATTATTTTGTAGGAATAACCTGTCTGTGCGGTCTGTTGCATGCCTGGTGAATTCTTCTGTTATTCCATTCCTTATTGTTCTGTTGGAATAACCTATCTATGTGGATTACCACATGCATGGTGAATGATCCTTCATATAAATTCCTTATTAAATTGTGTAAATGATTTGTTTACTTGGATTACCGCATGGCGGGCGAAAATCCATTTACAGTTTCATATATTCGATTATACTCAGTTGGTTAAAGTTTTGACTTCTATACTCCTTGAAATTAGTAGAATATCCTGGAAATTTGCGCTTCAACCAGTATCTTTTCATGGAAATATTTTTCTGAGCATTCTTGAATTTTACTCTACAAAGCAGTATCATGTTGACAATTTGGACGTTATTGATTTCAGGATAAATTAACTTATAAATCTTTAAAATTTATTCTTAAACTTGTTTTATTTAATTATTATGTCACTGTCATCATCATCATGTTTATATTGTGATGAAAGTCATCTTTGGCTTAAGTGCATAGATGGACTTGGTATGATTATGACCAGGGATCATTCGGTATAATCATGACCTGTAATGTTATAAATGATGTGGTAAAGGTCCTTAGTGGCCTGTAATGCATTGATGGACAATTTTTGGTATGATTATTACCAGGAATTATTCGGTATACTCATGACCATTGATGATTTAATGAATATCCTTGGCCCGTAGTGCAGGGATGATTAGATGATGTGGCTTATTTATGAAGTTGAGTCTCAGCGATAAAAATTGATGCAAACATTTTTTAAATCATAGAAGATAGTAGATATCATGCTCTACTTGACTCTTCTAATGGACTGCTTATTCTGCTGCAATTAAACTTGATGTCTATTGTATTTTATCAGTTTAACATTGTTAAAGACTAATGATAATTTATTCTGCATTATCTTAGTCATAATATTTCTTACTAGGCTAATTGAGCTCACCCTTTTGCTTTCATTGTTCTCCTCAGGAAATAAGAACGTAACCGGGATTAGTCGGGGAACGGAGTGATGGTCCGAGATGGTGTATTAGTAGTCCTCACTATTCTATAAAATAGTGTGACAATAAATGTAATGAGGACTCTATTTGAGAGTGGATATTGTCTAGAAGGCAATATTCTTGTTTAAACGCTCAGCTATGTATTGTCATATACTACACGACGGTTGTATAATTAAGCTGTATTTGTATTTTTTACCATGTATTTGGCGACTCAAGATGGGTGATGTATACTTATTTTGGGGGCATCCCAGTTGGTATTAAAGCTTAGGGATATGATCCCTGGCTGAGATGTGAGACAAGAACTAGGAGAGGAGAGACGGGGAATTCCTTCGCTAGTATGACCTACCTAAGTTTATTTGGTATTTAATTGGTCGGTCAGAGTATAGGGATAATATGTGATATGTCAATTAACCCTTAATTTCTGACAGTGTTTGAAAATGGCATCTGAAAATGTTGAGATCAACATTGAAGCACATGAGACCGTTGAGTCACCAACGATCAATACCCAAGATAATGTGCAACAGGAAGACAATAATCCTCAGGTAAATATCAACACCAATCATATGATGAACGATGGGATGTTTAGAGGCTAAATTTGCAGAGTTATCCTGGTTTGCATCCCATTTGGTCGATAATGAGGAGCGAATGACGCGAATGTTTCTAAGAGGTTTGAAACCCTATATTCGTCAATACCTCAATTCTCACAAACTTTGTTTATATTCATATGTTGTGAATAGGGCTCAGTTATTGGAGCGTGATAATGAGTCAGCACAACCAAAAGGCAATGACCAACAACACAATAATAATCGTACCAGTGGCAACGGCCATCGGAACAATGATAGCCATCGTGGGAGAAAATTATCATGCCAAGAATGGTAACCACTTCTGTGGTAATCATGGCCAAGATAGTAGGAGTGGAAATTTTAAGAAGAGAAGGTTCAACAATGATGGAAAGACAGCAACACCAACACCCATTTTCAAGGAAGGAGAACGACCACCAATTGTATGTTTCAAATGCGGAGGGGTGGGACATATCAGTCCAAGCTGCATGATGCAGTTCAAAGCATGTTACAATTGTGGAAAAAAAGGTCACCTAGCCCGATTTTGTCGTGCACCAAAGTCAAGTACAACTGGGACAGTGGCACCAAAGGCGGATACGGACAAAATAAAGTCGATGGTTTTAGGAAGAGCGTTTTTCGTGACTTCTCAAAAATCGAGTAACCCGAACGAAGTTAGCACGGGTTAGTTAATTATAAATTCTTGCGAAGTCTATAACTTATTAGATACCGGTTCTACCCATTCTTTTATCTCTCTTGCTTGCGCTCAACGTTTAAATTTGACCCCATAGAAGTTAGACTTTAACTTATTGGTTGAAACTTTGTTAGTAGAAACCTTCGTTACCTCCACTATTTATAAATCTTGTTGATTCAAATCGACACTTTCACGTTACCTGTCGATCTTATCTCTTTGAAAATACTTGCCTTTGATGTGATTTTAGGAATCGATTGGTTAACTACTCGTCATGCTTTTCGTAAGGTTATTAGCTTTCATATTCCTAACCAACTTGTTATGCAAATTCGAGCAACCAAACCACTAAAGTCAATCACTGTTATATTAAGCCATAAGTAAAGAGCCTCGAGCCTTTTGCTGGTGACTTCCTTCTGTGGAATGCACCGAAGCCAGACTTTCTGTAGGGGAAGTCGTGAATGACGATGACAAGTTGATAGGTATCAATGTGACGTGTTATCCAAGTCTTGGATAAGAGTCACAGTTTTGAATGACATTTTTATTGTTAATAAATTTCCTAACGTATTCTCTGAAGACTTCCTGGCCTACCCCTAGAGCGTGAAATCGAATTTTGTATTGACCCCAGTACAAAACCTATTTCTAAAACCCTTAAATATTTTTTCAACCAAAACGAACGTATAATGCGCCAAAGACGTTGGCTCGAGCTATTGAAGATTACGACTATATTATTCAATATAATCGTGGAAGAGCGAACGTGGTAGCTGACGCATTGAGTAGAAGATCGTATGCGTTTACGAGTGCGATGTTGTTAACACAAAATCCCATTTCGTATAACTTACAAATGATGAAGATAGAGTTAAAGACTCTAGGGACCCACGTGGTGATATCAAATATACGAGTAGAATCGACTTTAATCGATAATGTTAAAATCGCTCAAGCTTCAAACCCGGAGATGATGAAAACGAAGAAGAAGGTTCAAGAAGGTGTTATTCTTGAAGCAAGGGTCGATTAAGAGAGAAAATCGCAACCCTCGATTTTATTGGCCCATTTGAAATCCTTGATCGAGTAAGAACTGTAGCCTATAGACTCATTTTATCGCCAAGTATGTCGTGTGTTCATAACATTTTACGTATCGATGTTACATAAATATGTGGACGACCCGAACAACATTATTGAATTAGAACTAGACGAGATATCAGAAGATTTAACCTATGATGAGATACGTGTTAAAATCTTGGATAAGAAGGATTATATTCGACACTCAAAGGTTATACCTCAAGAGTTGGAATATGAAATGAAATCAAGGTATCCTCACCTCTTCAGCATACTAGGTACGTACGTAAATTTCGAGGGCAAAATTTCATAAGGAGGGGAGATTGTGAGACCCCAAATTTTATGAATAAAGATTTAAATTTCTCGAAATGTCTTTTTGAATATTATGGTGTGGATTTGATATAATGTTATAGTTGTGGGTAATATTTATAAATTTTTCAAAGTAAGCAAGTGGTTATATAATATTCGATTGGTCGGGGAATATTCGTTTTAACAGGAAATATTCGTATGACGGCACAATCATTGGTGGACCCCACAACAGAAGTATTGTCGTAGTAAGAAAACGACATAATTATCTGTTATTAAAAATAACGGCGAAAGTGTTATCATTAAAACTGTTGAACTACCCGGTAGTAAAAGTACAGTAATACGCGTGATCGCATATTAGCACATTGTATTGATTATTGATGCTTACGTAAGAAGTCACTTAGTTATACTCAATTATTGCTATAGTAATTGCTGCATCATATCTCTCATATTATTGATTCAGTTATTCTCACAGTGTCATCTGCATAATATGATATATTATTAAATCAATAATTGAGACGACAAAGTTATTTATATTATTATTTGCAATACTGACAATGTCTAGAAGTTCTGTCAAGGAGAGGTTTGGTCACCTAATTGTGCGCCAATAAGGAGAAATCCTTATCGGAAAGCCCCCTCTTTTCTGGGAACGACCTAGTTGTTAAATATTGTGAATTATAATATTAATGATGAATAAGTTCGTGTTGATTAAAGATGAAATTGATAGTTCCATTGTGTTGGAATTACTAGTGTTAGTGAAAATCAACATTTATTTAGATAATAATTGATGTCTGGAGGTTATATTGACCAATTGGGTAATTAACCAGATAAGTGATCAATTAATTGCTATTAATTCACATGATTATAACTATTTGTTCACGTGTGTTTACTATTGATTCACATTCTTGTACTATTAGGGGAGTTGGTGCAAGATTGATAATACTTGCATGACTAAGTTAAAAATGGAGGTATAGATGGAGGTATTATACTGTAATTATTATTTTCACATGATTATAACTATTGGTTCACATGTTTGAACCATTGATTCACATGATTTACTATTAGGGGAGGTGGTGAAAGTTTGATAATACTTGCAGGACTAAATTAAAAATGAAGAAAAAGAGGAAGGTATTATACTGTAATATTTTGAGCCCCAAAATGTGCAATTATCGAAACTATATTTTCCTATAAATATAAGCTCATTCCTTCATTATTTTTCACCAATTCACTAAAGCTATAGAGCAATTATTATAGAGAGAAATTATAGAGAGAAAGAAGAAGAGAAGTCTGCTACCTCATTATTCCAGTATCCAGTTTTCTTCTGAGGTAAGGGGTATTATTCTTTCGTATTCATGAAGAGAGTTATTTTCTTTTAATACTTATAAGGGTTGTTATTCCATTATTTATTATTATCTTGGAATAACCTGTCTATGCGAAGTACCGCATACATGGTGAAATTCTTCTGTTATTCCATTCTTTATTATTCCATTGGAATAACCTGTCTGTACGGTCTATCGCAGGCCTGGTGAATTCTTCTGTTATTCCATTCTTTATTATTTTGTTGGAATAACCTGTCTGTGCGGTCTATCGCATGCCTGGTGAATTCCATTGTTATTCCATTCTTTTTTATTCTGTTGGAATATCTTTTCTGTGCGGATTACGTATTATGACTGGTTTCGCTTTTTTATTATTACATTGGAATATCCCGTCATGCATTGATTACGCATGACTGGTTCCATTCTTTATTATTATTCATTGGAATATAACGTTCGTCATGGTCTATCGCATGCCTGGTGAATTATGTTGTTATTCCATTCATTATTATTCTGTTGGAATAACCTGTCTACATGGACTACCACATGCATGGTGAATTCTTCTATTATTCCATTCTTTATTATTCTGTTGGAATAACCTGTCTATGTGGATTACCGCATGCATGGTTAATGATCCTTTGTATTCATTCTTTATTAAATTGTGGAAATGATCTATCTACGTGGATTATCGTATGACGGGTGAAAATCCATTTGCAGTTTCGTATATTCTATTATACTCATTTTTGATATCATTTCTTTTGTACTCGTCATAAAATATCATTTTCTTTGGTATTTTTCTTTTACAAGTTACTCTTCATGGGTTACTATTCACCCAGTTACTATTCACTCTAGTATTATTCACTAGGGTATTCGGGGCACTTTTCATGCCAGAGTACTATTCACGAGTTACTATTCATAGGTTACTATTTATCCAATTACTATTCACCCGAATATTATTCACTCGGGTATTTGAAGTATTTTTCAGGTCGGGGTACTATTCATGAGGTACTATTCTCGAAGTACTATTCACAGGATACTATTTACGGGGTACTATTTACCCAAAAAATATATTTTTTTCTGTCCAAATTATTTTTGGTACATGAATATTATTCTTGAATTTTACTCTACAAAGCAGTATCATGTTGAGAATTTGGATATCTTTAAACTCTGGATAAATTTAAAGTCTTTAATATTTATCCTTGATTTTGTTTGATTTGATTTCGGTTGATTATTGCTTATATCATTGTCATCATCCTCATGCTTATATTTTGATGAAAGTCATCTTTAGCTTACGTGCACAGATGGACTTGGTATGATTATGACCAGGGATCATTCTGTATTATCATGACCTGTAATTTTATAAATGATGTGGTAAAGGTCCTCAATGGCCTGTATTACATTGATGGACAGTTTTTGGTATGATTATGACCAGGAATTATTTGGTATAGTCATGATCATTGATGATTTAATGAATATCCTTGGCCGGTAGTGCAGGGATGATTAGATGATGTGGTTTATTTATGAAGTTTGAGTCTCAAATGATAAAAATTGATGAAAACATTTTTAATCATAGAAGATAGTAGATATCATGCTCTACTTGACTCGTCTAATGGATTGCTTATTCCGCTGCAGTTAAACTTGATGTCTATTGTATTTTATCAATTTAACATTGTTAAAGACTAATGATAATTTATTCTGCATTATCGTAGTCATAATATTTCTTACTGGGCTAGTTGAGCTCACCCTTTTGCTTTCATTGTTCTCTTCAGGAAATGATAACATAGTCGGGACTAGTCGGGGAACAGAGTGATGGTCCGAGATGGTGTATTCGTAGTCCTCACTATTCTATAAAATAGTGTGACAATAAATGTAATGAGGACTCTATTTGAGAGTGGATATTGTATAGAAGGCAATATTCCTGTTTAAACTCTCATCTATGTATTGTCGTATACTACACGACGGTTGTATAATTAAGTTGTATTTGTATTTTGTACCAAGTATTTGGCGACTCAAGATGGGTGATGTATACCTATTTTGGAGGTGTCACAGTAAACGCACTGGATATAAAATCCAGGCTCATCAGATATGTCCGACAATAGTTATATATATATATATATAAGCAAGTAAACGATCTAGACATAAGTCTAGGGTCAATCGAGGCATAACTCGATAATGTTAGTCCATATATATATATATATATATATATACGACAGAAATGAAAACCACAGACCGAAGTCTGGGCATACACACACAACACGACTCTCAATGTGAAGAATAGTGTGTGCAAAGATGAAGAGAGAGGATTTATAGAGTGTGAAAAGGCTTACAGTGGGTTGACAATGCAGGCTTCTATGACTCTAGATGGATAAACACTTAGCTCCCGCCGGTAAAAAATATAGCTATATGTGAGCTAACAGGTGTTTAAAATGAGGAAACATTCAATATAGGGTATGTACAGAGCAAATTGGATAGGGCTTCCTCGCCTTTTTTATCTTACAAATGGCCACCCCAAGCCCTCTATTTATAGAGGGGAGCCAAGTGTACTACTTGCAATTTGTTTGGTCGCCTTGCCTCATGGGTCCCGTCGTCTCAAAGTACGTGCATTCGTGCACTGTGATGTCTGCTCAAACTTGCAAAACTTCAATCCGAGCATCCGAACGAGGTATATAAGACCTTCTTCAGAACGCTTGTGTCGAGAGTTACGCAATAACTTGGGATTAGAGGTTGTACGAAGTCAGGAAGAGGGGACCATGCCCATGGTCTTTAAATTCTATCCGTTATGCTGCCACGCGTAATAGTCACTCGGGATTAGAACTCCTTGGTTCTTGTAGGACATTGCCATGTAGAAATTTATGTATGAAGTGTTGAGACGATGCACTAGGGTTGAGGTGGAAAGATGACAGTTTGACTACTCACTGGGGTTATCGCCGGTTTGAGTTGATAATAGACGTAGCTCAGGGTTACATCTTAGATTGGACTGCTGCAAGTGTTTGAATTCCGCAAGGTCATCTGTAAGTGTGCCTGTCTGTCCGGTATTAGCTCCGGGTCTGAGGAATGAGTGCCTCGGTAGGAGGTCTGAGATTGAAGTTGATCGCATGCATTTGAAACAAGCATTTTCGAGGTTATCGCTGGAACTGCAATAACATTCCTTGGGGTTATCTCCAAGGAAGAAACTCAGGGTTATCTCCGAGGCTGGAATTGATACTCCCGGTGTGTGTTCTGGGTTTGAGACTGAACTTCCAGTAGTATCCGGAATGGTTCTGAACTGTCTTCCAGGGTTATCTCCAAAAGACGAATCTGCCCTCCTGTAATGTTAGTAACAGGTGTGTAGAAAATTTTGAGTGTCTACAGATGCCCCTCTTTATCATATTCATGCAATGCAAGGCATGTATAGGATAAACAATCTTAGACACTTGAAATGCAACAAGATAAACATGATGTTATGTGCATCAACATGATGCAAATGTATGATGTATGATGGAATGATTGTCGATTTCTTTTTAATCCTGTTGGGATGACAATCACTGATGCCTTTTACATGCGATCCAAGTCTTCAAGGATGTTGACATTGGGGCTATTACCAAAGTCCTGAATCCTTGATACAGACTTCTACTCCATATAGGTGCCTCTTGTGTACAAGAGATCTGTGGGGATAAAGCTTTATCTATTTGAGGATGTGTATAACATATTTCATCATCGGTCCTCTCCGATGAGGATGGTCTTCTCTGGCTTGTATCACCAGTATATACCACGATCTTGTTGGAGTTACTGCCAACAGTATGTATCGTCAGGGCTGCCTGACCTTCACTGATGTGTGTATCACCGGATAGATCCCTGTTGAGCAAACTGTCAAGGCTGCTTGACGTTCATTAATGTGTGTATTAATGATTGCATTGCATTGTGACCCTTGCTGCGGAGTGTGTCAAGGCTGGTTGACCTTCATTGATACGTACATCAATGGTTGAATTGCGTTGTGACCCCCGTCGGGGATACATAGACATGGATACGTTGCTTCGATGGGTTTACTTGCCACCGACTGAGATAGCATCAAGTTTGCTTGACCTTCATTGATGTGTGTATCAATGATTGAGAATGCGTTGTAACCCCCGCCAGGGATACTATATCAATGTTTGACTTCGGTGTTGTAACCCCCTCCAGGGATTGTCTTTAATTCATAACTTCGGCATTGTAACCCCCGTCGGGGATTATCTTTAATTCATAACTTCAGCATTGTAACCTCCGCCGAGGATTATCTTTAATTCATAACTTCGGCGTTGTAACCCACACTGGGGATTGTCTTAGGGCTGTGACCCTGCACTGACGGCATTGGACCTTTGTGAGGTATTGTCGCGCATGATTTATAAAAGCTGAGGCCACTGGTATAGTATACCTTGTATGCAGGTGAATACCAATGACTGATATGTGCAGCCAGAGTTTGGCCCATGAAAACCAGGATTTCAGGCTATTTCTGTCAATCGTGTAACATTTTTATTCCTAATTTAGCCTTTTCAGCTTGTGAGACCTCATTTACAACTCGAACTGGACCGAGTCGGAGGTGTACCTGCGGCAGTCACAGGTAGACCTGTGGCCAACTGTGGCTATGTAAAGACTGCAGGTTGCTTTTATAAGTTATTTTCAAGTTGCGCCGCGAAGGAAATCTGAGAGCTCTTCTTCTGACCTGCTGAGTTTGGGCGACTTTCTGCACATTCTGCCACCGTACAAGTGTTCTTCACTGTTCTGGTAACGTATGCATGTATTCTTTTCCAGTTTCTATCCGTTAGAAAATGACTTATCACATGAAATGCACTTAGACACATAGTAGTGAATATGCATGCTGATATGACTTAATAAAAAATATTCAACATAATAAATGTTAGTATTAAACCATGATGAACATGATGATGTGAAAAAATTTGACTTTTGAAATAGTCAAATTGGCACCTTTTACTGTCATTTCTTATCCTATTTGAGGACAAATGAGTAAAGGTAGAAAAACAAAATAATCCTGGTAATTAGACTACACTTACGGATTTTTAACTGTGATGTGTTAATGCATGTAGGATGTATATGATTGTGGGCAGGTGTGCTACTGAATGGCCACCTAGTCATGCCTATGTGCATGTGGATAGTCCTATTTACAAAGGCGACTATGGCAAAAAATTTCAAAAACATAGGCATTGGGTAGTCATGCATTTTTTAACTCTACTTTAGACGTATGCTAAAATAATGCTTGCATGCATGTAATCATAAGATGCATTTTGAAAAGCTCCTGGTAAGAATTTACCACATTCTTTCTGAGGTGATTTGGAGACTTATTATTCAGATATTATGGATCCAGATCAGATGAGTAGTTCCTGTAGGACCACTTCTAGTGTCTGAGGAGGAGGTCTTTCAAGTACCTCGACCCGATTCTATTAGGCGATGACCTCGTCGTTTGGTGGAGGCGGTGATACGTCCTATCCGGGTTGAAGTGCTGGATGTAGAGGACGAGGATGAGGATGTACCAGTTGAGGTTCCTGCTCCTACTGCACGTGTTCCCCATAGGGATTTTCCAGGTATTCAAGTGGTGAACCCACAACTTCTGGGTGACTTGAGTCAACATCCTTCAGTCTACCTGCACGCAAATGAGGTATGAAGTTAGATCTTAATCTTCCTTATTTCATATTGATGAGGAGTAAAGGGTTCTGATGTTGATCTGCATTTGATGTACGTTCCCGACTTTACACAGCCTCGAGGGAACTGGTTCAACATCCACTCTATGTATCAGCTTTGCATGATGACTATAGAGCGATTGTACATTGCTGGGGATTTGGGATGTTCTTTTCCATTCTTTCCCATCGTTGTCCCTGGGGTTACCGCAGGGCATTGTCCGAGCGCTGGTTTCACCAGACTCAGTCACTCCATTTGCTAGACTATGACGTGATGATCACGCCAATGGATTGGCTGTTTATTACAAGTATAGAGTTTGGATGGGATTCATGCCTTGTACGTCGGATATTACCCATACTGCCGTCAGATCCTTGATAGGAGTTTCGGCCGAGGCGCTCAAGGGCAGGACTGTACGTACAGGTCCTTTGAGCATGGATGTTATGAGTCGGCTGTTGAGTGAGCCCATACCCGATGATGTGAGAGTCAAGGATCACATTCTTCGACGATTTTTCCTGATGATCATTAGGGGCTACTTCATAGAAGATAACTCTTCTACGGTGTCCTTCTCTTTGATCAGCGCCATTCGACACGTGGACCGTATAGGAGATTATGATTGTGGTTCCTCCACCTTCGCCTACTTCCTCAGGGGAATGCGCATGCGATCGCAGGGTTTGACCGAGGCTTGGTTAGGATTCTACCCGGGTCTGCTGGTGAGTATTTCCCTTGTCTTTTCCCATGTACAAGTTCAGAGTGTTGACTGACAACAGATGTTGCCTTTGTGTTGGAAATTTCAGGCCTTTGAGAGGCTTCAATGTTTGCGTCATGTGAGCATGCTAGGTTTAGACACCTATCCATGAGGACGGAGATGGCACATTCCATACTGGCCGAGGTCCATGTTACTAAGGGTTTCACTCATTGCCGCCTACAGTTGGAGTTGTTGACAGCGGATGTCATCACATTGGTTCCCTATTCTGGGGAGCACTTGAGTGTTGGATTTGAGGATGGGTACCCGACTAGTGTTGAGTACGTGATTTCCACCCTTAGGATTCCTCTTTTCACAGATGGAGGTTGGGAGCTCTACTTAGGAGAGCGTGCTATCAGGAGCACTATAGGAGAGATTCGCATGCCGATCTTGCCTCCTACCAGGCGTTATTGGCCTGTTTCGCAGTCACCCGTCATTGATATCCCATTGTTGGGGATTGACGGTTTCACATTGTCAGAGGGTCCCTGCACTCAGGAGATGTTCCAGCATTGGTGGTTCCCTCGTACCATTGGAGCCTAGACCCGCGCCACACAGTTTATGGGGGATATGGTTCCAGGATCCGTGATGATGACGAATTGGCTAGCATGTGTCCGAGATCTAACTCATTTGACACAAATTGACAGTTTGCCCCGGCAGTTGGACCGGGTACATTTCTTTATCCGGCACTTGGGTAGAGATCCTTCAGAGGCAGATACTTTTGATCCTTCCAGCTCTGGCACTGGTCCCTCAGGTGACCCATATGGCTTTGTCGGTGCAGATCCTCCCTTGCATAGGCCTGACATCCCTGTAGATAGAGATCCTGTGACTCAGCAGGAGTTACATCAGGTGGACAGGATTGACGATGTAGACATCGATACCATTGACTTCTTCTGATTTATATTCTAGTTATCTCTTTTGATAGGCCTTTGTTAGATGTTGGGTAGCTTTGCCCCATTCTCACTATATCTTTTGATAGGCCTCTATTAGATGTAGGGCAGTTTTTCCCCATTTTTCTATATTTTAGCTGTACAAAGATGTATTAGATGATGATATACTTAGGAATGTATGTACAGTTTTCCATTCCCTATATCATATTTCCATCTATTGTATCATGCATGTTATTATGTTATGCATATGTATGTTTGTCCAGAGATATTCAGCATTGACCCCTGAATGGTCTTATGACACGGCCTGTACAGATGTCTTCCTCGGTAGTTAGCCATATTGATCATACCCCACCATTTTTTGTGGCCTCGGGTATGCGATCGTGGTATAATAGCATGTCACCATCAGATAGGGTGACTGTAGATCATTTGTTGCACCATACTATGACCCTGTTGATGTTTTAGGTTCATACAGGATTCATAGAGGGTATATTAGAGCATTGGACCCAGGAGTTGACTCCTACTCTGGAGGAGTATGCACAGTTAATGATGCTGCCACTGGACAGACCTTGCGTGCACATGGCGGTCAAAGACCTGAGTAGGCAGTTCATGACCCTCACCGGATTGAGGCGTATGGTGGTACAGGATGAGATCACATCTGGCCACGTTATATCCCAGCATTTTCTGTTTGACATATTTGGCTCTAAGGATATTTATGCACGGCATTCCGGGGATTTTACCACACCGGAGGATCATTGGTGTTCAGCCAGAGTGGATGTACTGTTGTTATGCGTACTGTCATATGTCTACATGCCACGATATATGGATGAGTTGGACATAGGGGTCATTATGGAAGTGAGAGCTCGCAGGGAAGGTCATACCATTATACCGATGATTATGGCAGAGACTCGAGGTACCACATATTATCTGTATTTTATCTATCGACATGAGTGTTTATAGGCATACTCGATCATATTCAGACGTGTGGTTTATGTCACACTTGAGACCGATTGGCACTTTTAGACGGCATGTGTATTGTTTAACCCATGATATAGCCATGTTGTACTCCTTCCAGCCTGCGGAGTGTACAGATGCTGCATCTTGGTCAGCTTTCCTGGCAGGGATTGGAGATCCATTCGCTATATTGCCGTGTACAGGGCACAGTTCACCCTACAGCTTCATTACTCATGCTCTGGGCATTGATTATCTTCCTCTGGCTGGTTTGAGAGGCATGATTTGTGATGCCCCCAAAATATGTCCACACGACCCATTCCGAGTCGCCAGATATCACTCTATAAAAATCAAATACAAACTTCATTTATACAACTATTGAACTGTCGTGCAGAGTACTACAACAGACAAGCTGTGAGTTTTAATACAATATTATCTCGTAGACAGTATCCAAACTCAAATTGTTACAATGTCATATAAAATACAGCAGCAAATATTTTAAGACCCCAAAGAAGAACGAGAAGATTACTATCATATTTATTCTAATGAGGTTCACTTTTGATGCTTTCAAAGTCGAGTTCTCATCACCCTATTGTTGTTCACCAAAATCAATTATTAAGTGACATATAAAATACGACACACACATCTTAGGTCCTCAATACAATTATCTGTTGCATGTCATGCCGTTTTATAATGTATTGAGAAACTTTGATAGTCTCAGACCATCACACTATTTCCCTGTTATCCCTGCTCGACACAGCTACACTCTTATTACCTGAAAGAAATTGTGAAGCAAAAAGGGTGAGCACAACTAGCCTAGTAAATAATATCATGACTAAAGATAATTTACATCATCAATAGCCTTCATTAATAATAAATTAGAGATTTAGAACATACGGTAGATGATAAAACTTTTCAACCATAGTTGAAGTGGAACAAGCAATCCATTAGAAGAGTCAAATAGACCATCAGGTCTATTATCTTCTCCATGTTAAAAGTCCACCAATAATTTTTTATCCCTGTAACATCAATTAACAATTCCTGTCCACAATCATATGAATAACTCATAATCATAATCGTGATTCTAAATTCCTCTTCGCACCCAGGACGAAGATAATGTTCATCACCTATCTTCACCTGAAATATCAAAAATCATGGTTATACCAAATCACAATTCCTGCTCATAATTATACTAATAAATTCATCTTTGCACTACGGCCAAAGATATTCATTAAAAATTCATCTTTGCACTACATGCCAAAGACACAACTGTATTTTAGAAGAGTCAAGTAGAGCATGATATCTACTATCTTTTACGAATTAAAAGTGTATAATCAATATGTTATCGCTGAGACTCAGCTTAATAAATAGTCCACATCATCGAATCATCCCTGCACTACGACTAAGGATATTCATGTAATCATCAATGGTCATGATTATACAGAATAATCCTTGGTTATAATCATACCAATAACTGTCCATCAATGCACTACGGGCAAATGAGGACTTTTACCACATCATCTATAACATTACGGGTCATGATTATAACGAATGATCCCTGGTCATAATCATACAAATAAATAGTTCATCTATGCATATAAGCCAAAGATACTCATCAATTAATAGTTCATCTTTGCACGTAAGCCAAAGATATACAACTGTAAAACCAATAATCAACAGTCCATCTTTGCATGTAAGCCAAAGATAACTTTCATCATAATATAAGCATAAGGATGATGACAATGATATAAGCATTAATCATACAAAATCAAGGATAAATATTAAAGACTTTAAATTTATCCAAATATTATCAATCACTTAATAAACTCATAATCTAATATTATTAATATTATAACAATATTTTAATCACTTCTTAAACTTATAAACAATTTATTTCAATTGTTTACATTTTACTAAATAATGCATTTAATCATTCAAAAATGCCATACTCATAAAATTTCATCACCAATGATCAAATCCCTCATCAAAAATCTGCATATGCCCTATATAGGATTCTCAAGCCATAAAATCCTATTTTCCAATTTTGTTACTTCACATAACATATTTAATTCATTTACTCATAACTAGTTCATTTTCATGAAAAATACCAAATAAGTCCCAAAAATATTTCTTTTCTGGGATTTAACAGAATATAGTCCCATATTGAACATATATTTTTCTCGGAATTTTTATAATTCATTTACTATTTTTTATATGGCCAAAACTGTTGAATATTTAGACATTTATCATAAATTGTACTTTTGTCCAAAAATTCCAAAACTTACAGGGTATACTCCTATTATACATGTACTCCCAATAAAAATTTCACCAATTTTGGAGTTAACCACAAGGAGTTATAAGGGTTTACTTTTAAAATAGTGTTTTCTCATAAAATCCATAACTCTTACTCTATACATCCAAAAATCGCCATCTTTGGACACAATATAGAAAACTCATCAAATTATCATTTCAAATTTTTCCAGAATTTTTGAGGGTCAGAAAAATTATGAAACTACAAATGGATTTTCACTCGCCATGCGGTAATCCACGTAGACAGATCATTTCCACAATTAAATAAGGAATGAATACGAAGGATCATTCACCATGCATGCGGTAGTCCACATAGACAGGTTATTCCAATAGAACAATAAGGAATGGAATAACAGAAGAATTCATCAGGCATGCGATAGACCGCACAGACAGGTTATTCCAACAGAATAATAAATAATGGAACCAGGTCATGCGTAAACGCACAGACAGGATATTCCAATAAAATAATAAATAATGGAACTGTGTCATGCGCAGAAACGCATGCGATGAGATATATATTCGGCAGAATAATAAATAATGGAACCAGGTCATGCGTAAACGCATAGACATGATATTCCGACAGAATAATAAAGAATGGAATAATAGAAGAATTTCACCATGTATGCGGTACTTCGCATAGACAAGTTATTCCAATATAATAATAAAGAATGGAATAACAGAATAATTTCACCATATATACGGTAGTCCGCGTATATAGGTTATTCCAACAGAATAATAAGGAATAGAATAACAATAGCTCTCTTCATGAATACAAAAGAAATAATATCCCTTACCTCAAAAGAAGACTGGATACTAGAATAGTGAGGTAGCAGACTTCTCTACTTTTTTCTCTCTATAATAATTTCTCTTGTGAGACTTAGTGAATTGGTGAAAAATAATGAAGGAATGAGCTTCTATTTATAGGAAAATATAGTTTCAATAATTGCACGTTTTGGGGCTCAAAATATTACAGTATAATACCTTCCTCTTTTCCTTCATTTTTAATTTAGTCTTGCAAGTATTATCAAACTTGCACCACCTCCCCTAATAGTAAATCATGTGAATCAATAGTAAATCATGTGACTCAATAGTTCTAAACATGTGAAAAAATTAATTATAGTATAGTACATTCATCTATACCTCCATTTTTAACTTAGTCATGCAAGTATTATCAAACTTGCACCAACTCCCCTAATAGTAAATAAATGTGATTCAATAGTATACACATGTGAACAAATAGTTATAAACATGTGAATCAATAGCAATTAATTGCTCATTTATCTGGTTAATTACCCGATTGGTGAATATAACCTCCAGACATCAATTATTATCGAAATAAATGTCGATTTCCACTAACACTAATAATTCCAACAAAATGGAACTATCAATTTCATCTTTAATTAACACGAACTTATTCATCATTAATATTATAATTCACAATATTTAACAATCAGGTCGTTTCCAGGAAAGAGAGGGCTTTTCGATAAGGATTTCTCCTTATTAGCGCACAATTAGGTGACCAAACCTCTCCTTGACAGAACTTCTAGTCATTGTCAATATTGCAAATAATAATATGAATAACTTTGTCGTCTCAATTATTGATTTAATAATATAACATATTATGCAGATGATACTGTGACAACAATTGAATCAATAATATGAGAGATATGATGCATTAATTACTATAGCAATAATTGAGTATATCTGAGTGATTTCTCACATAAGCATCAATAATCAATACTGTGTGCTACTATGCAACCACGCGTATTACTGTACTTTTACTACCAGTATTTTATGACAACTTGCTTACTTTGAAAATTTTTCACATATCACCCTTAACTTTAAACTTTTATCAATTTAACTATTTACTAAATAGAATAATTATAAGAAAATTGAATACTTTCATTTCATAAAATTTGGGGTATCACATGATTACCTACCATCCGCTGGTCATGATGTGTCAGTTTGACCAGTTTCAGGATTTCCATCCATTTTAGGGGCATCAGTCGGTTTGCTTTGCTTCACGCCGTTTATCACGGAGGATGATCCAGTTGTAGCGCTCTGTTGGGATCGCAAGAGCTAATGAGTTTTCTGTCGATCCTCTGGGTCTTTCGTGAGAGTATTCGCATGGATAGAGATGAGACTACATCGATCACTGCCGATATCCACGAGACTGAGACCTGATTTGACGACGAGGAGCCTATAGAGGAGACTAATATTCCCATCGAGGAGTTGTCTACTGGGCTGCCAACATTTGTGATGGATTCTCCCACTATGAGTGCCACTGTTATTCAGCATTCAACATAGTATTTGTAGCAGAGCCTACATCTGATGACCTATGAGAGAGATCAGGCTAGGGCCTCGATGTTGACAGATCTTGATGGGAGAGACACCTCTCTATTAGAGAGGGATGAGGCTAGATCAGCCAGAGATGCATTGATTGTGGAGTGGGATACTGCCCTATCTGCCCGGGATGTGGCTGTTGCGGACAGTACTTCAGTGAGATCCCATACGACTGGCATCCTTATCGATATGAGTGCATACATCGATGAGCATTATGCCGCAATGTAGTTAGCCTCGGATCTGCTAGCTCGTGTAGATACCATTGGGCAGGAGCTTGCATCTTTACCTCCTTCTTTGGAGAGGGATGCTATGTTAGATCTGATAGTCCGTATACATACAGATCCGTAGATAAACTTGTATTTTTTCCTACACAGACTAACTTAGCCATTTTGTCATGTACAACACATTGTATATATCAAACAATATTATATATGGCAGAGAAATATATTTTGATTTACTTCCCTTTCAGTTATGCCTTGATACTTGCTTGATATTTCCCTGTTTCTTCAGGACTTGTGATCTTGATGCGTTTTGACCTCATCCTTGATGTATGGACATTGAGACGTCATAGGATATTTCAGAACTAATCATTGATCTGTATGTATCTCTACCATCTTTGGTATCTTGGGACTGGTTTCTGTATGGAAATGTGAAGAGGAGTGTGGCTTTTCCTCTCTGAGATTGACCGCACCACAGATGGTTGCCAATACTTCTATTTATGAGAAGCCTAGTTAATTCCACCTCTTATGGATTGGTGTTACTCTTTGAGGCACAACCGCAGCTTAGATGGTCACCGAATCTCCTATTGGTGAAGAAAGGTTGGATAATTCCATCCCTTTGGTCTGAAGCCGATGGTCACCGAATCTCCTATTGGTGGATTGAAGTTTGATCTCAGTACCATGTGATAAGTATTTTTGTTCTGGTAGGGGGTTAGACTGAACCATAAAAGGCTGCCTACATACTCCTATTGAAGAGGAGATCAAGTCTGTGTAGTTTGAACCTGGTGTAAGAGGTTCAACGTTGAATGTGAAAGGCAGATGGGTGTAGAAGCCTTATGGATGAAGAAAGGTGTAGAAGTATTTTTGTGGTTTTTATTTTTGTAGAGAAAGGGCAGAAATGTTTTTGTTGTTTTTTGTTTATTACGACCGGGCCATATAGAATATGGTTGCCTATGCACTCCTGGGTATCAGGGAGATCAGGTAGACGTAGTTCGCCCCTCGGGATGAATTGAAGCCAAAGAGAAGTGTGAATCCCATGTACAGGCTATACTGCAGGGAGAAGAAGTTTGATCCCATGATTGGGACAAACTGCAGGTGTGGAAAAAGTTTGATCCTGTCTTCAGGACAAACTGCAAGCATAAGAAAGTATAATCATGTCTTCAGGACAAACTACATGTATGAAAGGTTCAATCCCGTCTTCAGGATAACTGAAATTGTATGAACTATTTGAAATGAGGTGAAACCAGGCTGCTAGTTTAAAGTGTATGTTTCCCTGAGGGGCAGAAAAGTTTGTAAAAGAGAGGGTTAAAAAATTGGAATGACTAGCAATTGGATGACCCATACCAGGATGTTTGCTTGATGATAACCTTAGACATAGTACCGTTTCACGGTGTCTGAGTTGATAAGCTGTGGAAATTCATCGCCATCCATTTTCGTAGATGAGAGCAGCACCTCTGTCAATACCTCCTTGACAACAAACTGGCCTTCCCAGTTAGGAGCAAATTTTCCCTTAGATTGATCTTGGTTGTCAATGATCTTCTTCAAAACCAAGTCATGTTGTTTGAACTGCCATAGCTGGACTTTCCTGTTGTAGGATCGTACGATCCTTTGCTGATATAACTGATCATGGAAGATAGTCGCGGTTCGCCTTTCGTCTATTAGAGACAATTGGTGATACCTGTCTTGTACCCATTGGTCTTCATATAGTTGAGCGTCCATCAACACTTTAAGGGATTCCATTTCCACCTCTATGGGGGGAGCATTACTTCCATCCCATAGGCTAATGAGTAGGGGGTTACCCTAGTGGAAGTACGCATTGAAGTTATGTAGGCTAATAAAGTTAGAGGCAAGAGGTCAGGCCATCCTTTCTGATTGGCAGACATTTTCGGCATGATCTTCTTGATGTTTTTATTAGCCGCTTCAATAGCACCATTCATTATTGGACGGTAGATGACGGAGTTAAGATGTTTGATATGGAATTTACTGTAGAACTCCTCCGTCATTTTGTTATGGAGGTTTTTAGCATTTTCTGACACAATGACCTCTCGTTGTCCATATCGACAGACGATATTGTTTCTGATGAAAACAATGATGACTTATTTGGTAACCCTGGGGAAGGAGGCTGCTTCTACCCACTTGGTGAAGTAGTCGATCATGGTGAATATGAATCGATGTCCATTACTGGCTTTGGGCTCGATGGGCCCGATCATGTCCATTCCCCACATTGAGAAGGGCCATGGCGAACTTATATTGTGGAGTTCCTTTGGAGGGGCATGGATATCATTCCCATAAATTTGGCATTGATAGCACCTCTTGACGTGATCATCACAGTCAGCTTTAAGTGTAAGCCAATAATGCCATGTTATGAGGATCTTCTTTATAAGTAGGGGTCCGCTCATGTGTGGGCCACATACTCCACCATGGATCTCATCCATGAGCCTCTGAGCTTGGTCTTCATCCAGACATCTGGGGAGACCTAATCCTGCATCTCTTTTGTAGAGTGCATGTTCGCTCAGGTAGAATTTCATAGCAAGTCGATGGATCGACCTCTTTTTAGTTAGGCTCGCCTCAGCGGGTGTAGATCCATCTCATAGATACTCATTGATATGCTGATACCAAGGGTGTTGGGTGGGAGGTAGCTCATCTGATACTTCTCCAACATAGTTCGCATAAACTAGGGCCTTTTGCAGGGCAAATGTAATGCTTAACATATTTTCCTTGTCAGGTATATGAATCAAGGAGGCCAACGTTGCTAGTGCATCCGCAAAATCATTCCTATTATGAGGAATATATAGAAAGGAGATTTCTTCGAACTCCAAATCCATCTGTAAAACTTGTCGATAGTAAGGCAGCAAATATAATTCTTTGGTTTGATAGATTCCCGTGAATTGTTTGATTACCAATTCGGAATCCCCAAAGACAGTTAATCACCTGATGCCCATTGAATGGGCAAGTTTTAGCCCCATAATACATCCTTCATACTCAGCTGTGTTGTTGGTGCTGACAAACTATAATTTGACGGCAACGGGATACTTCTCCCCCGTACCGGATACTAGAACTTCTCCAGCTCTAGAACCTTCTTTATTAACAACTCCATCAAAATATATTTTCTATGTGTGGCATGCATTGTACTGATGGCATTGCTGAACTGTCATTACCCCTTCACCGGGGAAGTATATTTCTAAGGGTTTGTAATCCCCTATAGGTGCGGCTACCAGTTGATCCATAATTCCTTGACCTTTGACAGACTTTTGCATCACATAGACGATGTCAAATTGTTGTAGGATCAACTACCATCTGGACAGTTAACAATTCAGTATGGGCTTACTGAACAAATATTTGAGAGGATCCACGCGGGATATGAGATGGGTTGTGTGACCATGGAGGTAATGTTGTAACCTCATGGAAGCTCATGCTAAAGCACAACAAGTCTTCTTAATCAGAGTGTACTTGTGTTCACTGATACTGAATCTTTTGCTTAGGTAATAGATAGCTCGTTCTTGGCCTCTATCATCCTTTTTCCCCAGCATGCAGCCCATGGCATTATCATTAATGGACATGTACATGAATAGGGGAACATCATCCCTGGGAGGTAACAAAATAGGAGCGTTAACCAGTTGTTCTTTAATGGTAAGGAAGGCTTTTTGACACTCATCGTTCTATTTTATGGAGGAGTTCTTCCTTAACAGCTTGAAGATGGGCTTACAGGTTGCTGTGAGTTGAGAAATAAATCTACTAATGAAGTTGATTCTTCCCAATAATCCCTGTATTTCCTTCTTTGTCTGAGGAATGGGCATTTCCTTGATGGCCTGGATTTTGGTGGGATCCAGCTCAATCCCTTTGTGGCTGACTAGGAAACCTAGCAACTTGCCTGATTTAACGCCAAAGGCGCACTTGGCTGGATTCAACTTCAAGTTGTACTTACATAATTTGTTGAAAAGATTTTTGAGATGGTCTAAGTGGTCTTCCTCCTTTTGGGATTTGACAATGATTTCATCCACGTAGATCTCTATCTCCTTGTGCATTAAATCATTGAAAAGAGCCATCATAGCTCGCTGATAGGTTGCCCCGAAATTGATGAGGCCGAATGACAACCGTCTGTAGCAAAAGGTTCCCCAAGGCGTGATGAAAGCAGTTTTCTCATGGTCTTCCTTAGCTACCATAATCTGATAGTACCCCGCGAAGCAATCCACAAAGGAGTACATGCCGCATTGAGCAGTATTGTTAATGAGAATGTGGATAAAAGGTACGGGCTATCTTTAAGGAAAGCTTTGTTCAAATCCCGGTAATCCATGCAAACTCGTACCTTTCCTCCTGGTTTAGGCATGGGAACAGTGTTGGATATCCACTCCGGATATGTAAACACCATGATAATGCCAGCTTGAAATTGTTTCACAATTTCTTCTTTTACCTTTAAACTCAACTCAGGTTTCAATAGCCTGAGCTTCTGCCTGACTGGCTTAGATCCCTCTTTAATGGGAAGGCGATGAAGGACAATGTCAGTGGACAAACCCACCATGTCTTCCTGAGACCATGCAAAGACATCCCGGAATTGGGTTAATAGCGCAACCATGTCATTTCGTTGGTTTGGGGTTAGGTCTGAACCAATCTGGATTAGCTTAGGGCTTTCTAAGGTTCCAAGATTGAAAGAAGTGGTTTAGTCAAGGTTGGGTTTAGGTTTGTCTGTGACCCATTCCTTAATCTCCTGAGGTGTCTCAATGTCCTCTTATATTTCCATCAAGTCTGAGTCCAACTTTGCATCAAAGTTACAGTCCTTGTGGAAAAAAGGTACCTCATCAACAAGTACATGCACATTTAAATTCAGAGTCTTGAAAAAAAAAGCTTTCACTTAATATATGAAACTGTTTAATCATATAAAAGTGTTAGCATGTACTGATAAAATAATTGCTAATACTGTATAGAAAAGTAAGCAATTAAAGTTATCTACAGGGCAGAGGGATTTTCTGCCCGTTTTACCCTCTTCGACCAATGCATGGGGTGCTGCTCCAATTGTCGAGGGCAAAGTCCTGATGGACTACAGTGATGGAGGGATTTCCATTGTCCTCCTTCTCCCGAATGATAACCATGACATTTGGGTAATCATCGTCTAGGGTATATCTGTTTGTATGTTCATCATGGACAATGATGTGTATGCCTGACATCATCTTGGCGAAGTCATGTTTACGTTTTTGCTCCCTTTCTTCCACTTCGGGATCAGGAATCAGCACCTCTTTTTCTTTGAATGGTACTGGTTTGGGAAACAGCATAGCCATAACATGAAATTTGGCACCTTCTTCGAGGATATGTCGGCTCATGCGGTGCAGATGGAAAAAATCACCGTGTGGCGGAAGCTTGGGAAACCTGCTTATGCTTATGAAGATTCCTATGACTAGAACTGGCAGAATAGCCTAGTCCGGCTATCCTGATTTGACTAGACACTTGAATAGGGTGCTTAATACCCTGCTGATTTTTACCAAGCCCTTGTCCAGGCTGATGACCCAATGACATCATTTCTTGTGTAGCCGACATAACCTCGGCAGAAATCTTAGGTATGGGAAGTGGTGCTCCAATAGGTTGGTATTGCGTGTTACTCACCTCCTAAGTATGAAAATCGGCCGGCTCAACTTCTGAAGTGAAGCTGATGATTGGTAGATCTCCTTGTTCAGGACATTCTGGCTCAGCATTGACATTGACTAGACTGTTGTTTATAATATATTTGAGTTATTAATGTAGTGTAGAAGGAACGGCTCCAGCCAGGTGGATCCATAGTCTCCCTAATAGCAGGTTGTATCCGGAATCTATCTTGAGGACGTGAAAGGATACATGGAATGTATTTGGACCAATCTCAATTGGCAGCTCAATCTTTCTGATGGAATTTCGTCGGGATCCATCAAAAGCTTTAATAACCGTATGGCTACTTCGGATTCGTTTGAGATTGACGTTCATCTTCATGAAGGTGGTATTAGGACAGATATTCAGAGACGAACCTCCATCTATCACAAGTCCAGCTAACATATACCCGGAGGATAAAACTGCGATGTGCAATGATTTTCAATGACTGGTCCCTTCGGGAGGTATGTCGTTATCAATGAAGGATATCACATTGTTGTTAAAACTGTGATCAACCATAGGTTGAAATTTTTCCACATCCACTGATTTTGGTAAGTAGGCTTCTTCTAAAACCTTGAGTAAGATCTCCCTGTGATCCTCGGAAGAGAAAACCAAGTCCAGTATTGATATCTGATGTGGAGCTTCTCTTAAGCTTTAAACCACCTTGGCTTCATTATGGCCCATAGTGCAGAGGAATTTCTCAATCTTCTCCATGGGAATCTTCCCCTTTGCTTTGATGGCAGGCTTCATCACCCTTTGAGGAAGATACAGTGGATTTTCCTTCGACACCGTAGTAGTAGTATGAGACGTGGATCCTTCAGCTTCTCCATAATTCCATGGAATTTTGTGTAAGTTTACAACAGGATATTGTGGTCTGAAAGATAAAGAAATTGGCTCTGGTGTGGCAACTTTCAAAGTATTATCAGCTCCTTTGAGTTGAATTGCTTGTATGGGAAATGATTTGACAGTTTCATCATCCTCGTCGGATATAACTGCTACTGATCCCTTCCATTTTGTAGGACATGTATTCCCACTCTCGAGTTGCACAATGTCATCATCTGCTAGCTGCAGGACACCTCTATCAATAAGATTCTGAATAAGATGGCGGAGTGCCCATCATTCTTCTGTGTTGTGACCGCGAGAATGTGAATGATATTGACATACTCCATCGGAGTTGAACCGTCTTGAACGGGGATTAATTGGAGGTAGAAGGGAGGTAATTCCTCCTTCGTTGATCAGCATTTAAAATATCTCCACCATAGGTTGGTCCAAGTATGTGAATTCCTTCTGATTGGCAAAATCCCGACGGGCTTTAGCATTTGCTCTCTTTGCAACCTTATCCTCCATAGCTTCAGTTTCTGAAGGTGATGGTGGAGCATTCATAATGAAAGGAAGGAGATAGGCATGCTCCTAACTAACTAATTGGCGTGTGACTTGATGCTGATGGGTCTCCAGTTCTGCCAATTGCTCAATTTGCTTGCAAAGAGATTTCATTTTTTGTTCCATAGCGAATTGGAATTTTGCATAATCCCTTCTGTCAAAACCGTCTTTGATAGTCTGGGATGATTCACCATTAAAACTGGAACTCTGTCCAGTGCTCCAACTAATCATGTTGACCTCTTCTTCTTTGTGTTGAGGAAGAGGGTTGTCTTGCACATGAGGTTGATCTGGTTTGGTGACCACGATCTCATTGTTGTCTATTAAATCTTGGATCTTGTGTCTCAAGGCCCAACAGTCTTGAGTATCATGTCCAGGTGCCCCAGCATGATAAGCACACTTCCGAGTATCATTAAAACCCCTCCCATTAGGGTTGACTAGTGGAAAAAGACGTGTGATTTTCTTCTGAGTAGTCAGAAGAGCAAGAATATTCTCAAGCGAGTCCCCTATGGGTGTGAACGTTCGAGGGCGCTTTGCTTCTCCACTCTTTGGCAATGGAGGGTTTGAAGACTGTGCTTGGAAAAAGGAGTAGTTTCTCCTTTGTATAGGCATGTTCTGACTGCCTTTTTGACCTTATAGTATCAAGGAAACATCCACCTCTTTATTTTTATGGACCCTCCAGGGGTTGTTTCCATAAGATCCGGACAAGATTTGTTCAGCAACTGCTTTAAGAGCGGCTGGGTCATGAATCTTACCGGACTTCAATCCCATCTCAACCATCTCTCCATGCTTGATCATTTCAGAGAATGGTTTGCCAATATCAGCTAAGACTCTCTCATAGAAGGGAGCTTCCTGTATGTCTATGAAAGTCATGACCATTTCTGATTCTATCATGGAAGGAATAACTTGAGTAGCAAGGCGCCTCCACCTTTGACCAAACTCTCTGAAAGACTCATTAGACTATTTTTTAACTTTGGTAATCTGATACCGGTCAGGAGCCATCAGAGATTGAAAACTGTATTGAGTGAGGAAGGCGTGAGCTAGCTCTTCCCAGCTATGGATCTTTGAATTGTCTAATTTGGTATACCATTAACGGGCTTCTCCAGTCAGACTCTTTTGGAACAGCTGCATTCTAAGCTTCTCGTTTTCCGCATAAGATCTAAGTTCTCCAATGACCATCTTCAAATGTGAATAAGGATCCCCTAACCCGTCGTACTTTTTGAATTCATGGGTTTTAAATTTCTCTGGATAATGAACATCAGGGAATATGCAAAGGTCAGCATATGAAACACTTCCATGTGTTCCAATCCCTTTGAGAGCATGAATAGTTTCCTCTATTTGGAGGACCTTCTTCCTGATATCATCGGTGTTTGGATCTCCTTTGAGATGGGTGTTTTCAAGGTCTTTGTTGGTCGTATCCAACTAAGGTTTTGGAATTGTTTTATCCAAACCTAGAGCTCCTCCTTGTGCAGAGGATTTTGTATGTGTAGGCATCTTTTTACCCTAAGTAGACTGATGAAATTCTTTCAGCAGAACAGCCAAATCTGTAATTTGTTTACTTAATCCGTCAAATTCTTCTCGAGAAACAAGATTAGATTGGTCAGAAGAAGACATGATTGGTTGTAGGCTCGTGGACTTTTTGGATTTGGAGTGGGTAACAGGCCCAATGATTTCCTTACAAAAGACTTATGTAGTTTAGTCTTAGGGATAATGTAAATGCTATCATAATGTGTCCATTTTAGGAATATCATCCTGCAAAAATGGGTGTTAATTGATAACATGTTATGTATGCACAAATAATCTTCATATTTTCCATACATAAAGATGAACATGGAATAAAATTATAAGTAAATGCTTTTACAAGTAATTGAAAAATGAAAGCATGAAGAGACTTTCCTCCACGTTTGGTTTATCACAGGTTGACCTATCTTAGGGTTACTCTCGCGGCTTTTTGGCATGAAGGTCCCCAGATCATCGTAATCTACTTGAAGGGAAGTTAATCCGATCTTTCAACTGGAGCGAATCTGGGTGGTGCCTTTCCTTATCCTCGTTGGAATTAGTCTCTCTATGAGTCCAGTAATCAAACACCGATAGGATAGCCTCCTGATGGAGGAACCACACAACATATATTCACATACAATGTGTCTCACCGTTTATGCAAATGATGATATGTGTGAAGCACTAATATCACAGATAGATATTTTGCAGTGCAGTAAGTAAAATTCATTCGTACACATTCATTATAAATGTAAATGCAACATTCACACACAAGCATATAACAATTTTAAAAAGCTTGTAATAACGGCTTAAGCCCTTTTACTGGACTCCCCAGCAGAGTCGCCACCTGTCGACGTCGGGATTTTTAGGTGTCCCTTTTCGTTTACTTGTTCTTTGGTGTTCTCATGTTATGTGAGATTTATTTGAAAAAACAAGTGAAAAAGGTCCGACATATATAATGTCGACGATTTGACTTTAAGAGTCGTCAGTTGGTGTTTTTAATTGGTTTCTGTATGACCAAAAAAGGTTTGCACATTGACCCGATGATGTGACAATCGCTAAGCATGGTCCGTGAAGCCAAGAGATTCATTTGGGTTCGGGGGCTTGATTACGCGGAGGGAAGGTGTTAAGCACCCCCCGACATCTGTGTTACCACGGTGACCGCCACTTTTCAAGAAACTATTATATGAATATGGGTGTGTGTGTGTGTGGATCAATGTGTAATTATTTGAAAGTAGTGTGAGGCCTCGTTCGCACCTATATATAAAGGGTTTGAATTTATAGAAAAATTCAGATTTAAACAAAATATAGCAATGAAGTTTTGTAAAAGAGGTTTTTCAAACCCTGTGCTCAATAGGAATTGAGACCTTTTCATACTTCCATTTTATTATTAAATGTTCGGCTTGTTTGCTTTTATTTTCGAGATGCAAGGCATCTTCGAGAAAATAATATACAGCAGTGCCAAACTCCTCATGGGCATGATAGCCATCTAAGGAAATTCGGACACCATAAATAATGTACAAGCTGCTTACAGCTAAAAATGTCCATCACGAGAACCGAATCTAGATTCAGTAGACTGAATCTGTGATCACATGATTCCTAGGCTCACATGATGCCGTAATTTGTATGAAAAGCAGTAAGCAGTTATATATATATATATATATAGACATGATTAACCACCACGAAGCAACTCCATGGGGATCAAAATGTAAATATATAAAAGCGGTAAATATATATATATATATATATATATATATATATATATATATGGACATGATCAACCACCACGAAGTAAACTCAAAGCGGGACTAAATGTAAATAAAAGCGTTAAAAGGCCTCAAGTAAACTCAGGATGTGAAATGTAAATATATATATAAAAGCGGTAAATGCAAGAATATAAAATTGAGCTCATCGGATATGTCAAACAGCGATTATATATATATATATATATATATATATATATATATATATATATATATATATAAGCAAAGTAAGCGCTCAGGACATAAGTCTAGGCTCAATCAAGGCATAACTCGATAATGTTAGTCCATATATAAATACATACATATATAAGTATATATATATATATATATATAGACAGAAATGAAAACCACGGGCCGAAGTTCGGGCATACACACACAACACGACTCTCAATGTGAAGAATAGTGTGTGCAAAGATGAAGAGAAAGGCTTTATAGAGTGTGAGAAGGCTTACAATGGGCTAACTATGCAGGCTTCTATGACTCTAGATGGATAAACACTCAGCTCCCACTGGTAAAAATATAGCTATATGTGAGCTAACAGGTGTTTAAAATGAGGAAACACTCAATATAGGGTGTGTACAGAGCAAATTGGACAGGGCTTTCTCGCCTTTTTCCTATTACAAATGGCCACCCCAAGCCCTCTATTTATAGAATGAGAGAGTCATAGTGTACTGCGGCAGCTGCAGATGAATGCACCTACAGTTGCCTTGCCGCCAGGCTCACTGGTCCCGTCGTCTCGAAGTATGTGCACTCGTGAACTGTGATGTCCACTCGAACTTGCAGAACTTCAATCCGAGAATCCGAACGAGGTATATAAGTCCTTTTTTGGACCGCTTATGTCAAGATTTATGCAATGACATGGGGTTAGAGGTTGTATGAAGTCTGGAAGAAGGGACCATGCCCATGGTCTTCAAGCTTCAAATTCTATCTGGTGTGCTGCCACGCGTAATAGTCACTTAGGATTGGAACTCCTTGGTTCTTGTAGGACATTACCATGTAGAAATGTATGTATGAAGTGTTGAGATGATGCGCTGGGGTTGAGGTGGCAAGATGATAATTTGACTCCTCACCGGGGTTATCTCTGATTGAAGCAGATATCAGACGTTGCTCAGGGTTACATCTGAGATTGGACTGCTACAAGTGTTTGAATTTCGCAAGGTCATATGTAAGTGTGCATGTCTGCCCGGTGTTAGCTCTGGGTCTGAGGAATGAGTGCCTCGGCAGGAGGTCTAAGAATGAAGCTGATCGCATGCATTTGAAATAAGCATTTCCGAGGTTATCGCCATAACTGCAACATGATTCCTTGGGGTTATCTCTAAGGATGAAACTCGGGGTTATCTCCGAGGTTGGAATTGATACTCTCGGTGTGTGTTCCGGGTTTTAAACTGAAGTTCTGGTAGTATCCAGAATAGTTGTAAACTGTCTTCCAGGGTTATCTCCGAAAGACGAATCTGCCCTCCTGCAATGTTAATAACAGGTGTGCAGAAAATTTCGAGTGTCTACATCAAGTAGATCAACAAACCTTTCCCTCCTTATTGAAATGATCTTCAAGATCTCTCTTTGTGACCCTTGTAGATAATCCAGTCATATAAACTGTATTTCTAGGGTTTATAATCTCACCTGGCCTACCAAATTAATTAAAGCTTAAGACAAGAATAATAAAAATACTAGAATACCAAGGAAGTCAAGAAAGAAAAATGAAATCACAACAAACCTTCCACGACCTCTAGATCTTTGATCACGGATCGGATCTCGGACACATCCTTGGTCTAGACCGTGATTTGGACCTAGAGCGATACCTTGACCTGGACCTTGACATGGATTGTGCTTCGTAAGGAGGAGGAGGAGACCTTGAATACCTGATATATCCAGATATAAACATCAAAAAATAAAGTTGAAAAGAATGAAAAATTCAAAGTTCAACATCAATACGGAATATATAAAGTATTTCATGGAAAATATTTTCAACGTTTTCCTTTGTAAGAAGCGGCACCCATGTTGGTCCTTTTCCATAAGATAAATAGTAAGAGATAAACAGCAAAACCAGAAAACCACCAGTACTATTTTATAGCATACATCATCCACTTCAAGTTCAAACTTTAAACCCACAATAGTACAATGTTTTAAAACAAAATGTAATTAGAGGCCTATAAATGATAAACAATATCTAGTGGAACGTGTATAGGCAATAAATTAATAGTCAAAGGCACTAATTAATATTCTTCATCAGAATGGCAGTACCATCGGTGTAGGAATACCACTAGGTTGACAACCCAAAGCAAGAAAATAGCAGTATCCAACTGCAATCTATACCACCGGTATATTCTCTAGTGCCCCCAACAAAGGATGGGGCTCCAGATCATTTAGCTCTGTGTGGTGACCAAGTTTTCTTTCGTTCCCCCAAGAAAATGTATAAACCCTTCCTTATCTTTACAATACAGCAATGAAGAAATTTCTAATTGCAACTTGCACCACAAATATATGTTTCAGAGATTCGACCAGCTGTGGGGTACTTACTAGTTTACTTCCTTGAACCCCATACTTAGCTTCCCCAAATGCATTTCTTCAGAAGGCATAGACTTGACCGGTGTCGCTAATCAAGATTGTCCTTCCAAATTTCAACAATGACTTGAATTATACGAATGCCTTGAAGAGATCTACAACATAATGGCCTCTATTAGATTATCTCTCAACTTAACCTTCTCCCATTTTCTTTCTTTTCAGCAACTGTTTATTATAACTTATTAAAGTATCAACCTGATTTAGCGAGGTCTCCAATCTTCTTCAATGGTGCCATGTCCAAGTTTGCCACGAGTTATTGGAGCCGAATGAGTAAACAACTCCTTTTGAAGTCACAAGCAATCTTTGTGGCCAAGCCCTACTATTGCTTGTGACTTCTCTCTCTCCGGAACACGCTTCTCCGGCCCAAGAAGAACTAGTAGGACCGGTTTCAGGACCCTCCAAATTTTGTTTCAATTCTAGACGTTCATCTCTCGTCATTGGTTAAAATATTGCTCTATTATGGCACATGTCTAGAGTTGCAAGCTCTGCTAAGGACAACTCACGATTAGGGGCAAATCTTGCAGGCTGCCTAAAGAAGGAACTTGTTGCCTACAACACAACATACAACCTAAAATAAGCAGAATTATTAATTATAATGTCAATAAAATTACCCAATACTTGACTAAAAAAGAAATAGGGCACTTGCTTCTAGCTTGGCAAGATTTTGGGGATCCAAATTACAGCTAGTAAGGACATAAAGAACAATAGAGGGATTCGCAGATAGTGGGAACTCTCTAGGGGTTTCATCCCCAAAGCAATGACGTAGTTATCATTGAAATGGAGGTGGAGAAGAAGTGACAAGTATAGTAATTGGTTGGTCAGGAATGGTATGGTACTGTATAGTTTTGGTTTCACTCGTAGTGGCGTACATGGGCACTGCCTAAAGTATGCAGTGACAAAGTCAGGTAGAAGAGAATATCTAACTGCTGGGATCATAAAACGTGAAAATATTACAACTATTTTACATTCTTCTACGACTCAATAATGGAAGTTATACAAGAACTCCTTTCTTCTTAAACTAAAATTCTACTGTCAAGTTATGTACCTTAAATTATTTACGGATATGATATTTTCAAGTATCAGACCTACAAATGTAACAAATTACCATTATAACACAGTGAGATGGTAAAATTGAATGAAAGTGAGACTAATTATATCACTAAGCAAGGAATAATGACAAGCAACGAAACCAAATGCATTAAATTGATAGAATTCGAATCACCTAATAACTAATTTTAGAAACCTTTTGTTCCTGGAGAACTTTTCAATCCAATCATACCAAAATCAAAAGGAGTTAACATCAAAGATCGAAAAGTTACTAGAAACTATGATAAAAAAAAAGAATAAAAGGTAAGAAATACAAATAGAACCAAAGAAAAAACTATGTTATGAACAATATTAATCCCTCATGGAAGCGGATTTCCACACTCAGAAACCCGCAAAGAAGAGAATTTTAAGGCCAGAAGATACTTTCCATTTCTGGTTACAAACACTACATTGCAAGAATTTTGGATTGATCAAGCTAATCAAACAAAACTAAAAATAGATACAAACCCAGAACACAGATCACAGTGCATGTCAAATATTCACACAAAATTTTCATTAAACTATCAAGGCCCAATACTTGAACAAAGACAGTACAATCGGTGTAGGCATGGGGATTGATTGCACGCGTAGTTCGCTAACCACAGACGTTCCAAGTGAAGGCAACACACATACAACGCCGTGACGACTTGGTGAAGAGGGACCAAGGGAAGGTGGAGATTTTCTCCGTGCTAGATTCCGACTATGAACCGCGCGGGACTAGAGGGCCCTCCATGCCCGAACCGGTAGTCCAACCTCTAACGTTAGCTGCACTCAGAACCAATCCTATCGCCATATCCTAAAATACCCCAAAAATATCCAGATCTAAACCCTAATTCCCAATATCAAACTCAAATCCTAAATATCAATTACGCAATCATTAATCTCAGAAAAAAAAAATTGTAAATTACCTCGGAAAGAGTATGATTGTTGAGGATTGGGACGAGACTTGAATCATTAGAGTCCGATCGAAGCTCCGATTCGTTGCTGTTATCTGGGGGGAAAAAGGGTGGATTTGTTAGAAAATAATCAACAGAAATTGGGAGAAATTAGAAGGAAATTGATAGAGCTTACTCTTGGGAGAGATGGAGAATCGAAGAATCCTTCTGCCGATAGAAGTTAAAGTTTCTATTAGAGAACAGAAAACCCAAGAGGGAGATTTTTTTATAACTTTTTCTAAATTTTTTTATAAAGCAAATTTGTAAAAAAAGAATTAAGAAGTAACATCACTTTAACTGACGTTGGAATATCTCTTTTTTTTTTTAATTTTTTTAATCTCTTGTACTTGTTCATAAATATCAATATTTTTTATATTTATTCTCTGTCATCCACGTTGGAAATGAAAGAGTATATAAGACTTCAGCTATAAAAAATAAAAATAAAAATTCTAACGCCAATTAAAGTGACGTTGCATCTTACTCTTCTTTTTTACAAATTTATTTTTTTTTTAAAAATTAAATAAAAGAGGGATAAAATTGATATTACATTAATATGGGTCAAACTAACTTATTAGGAATGACTTATAAGTCATTTTTAAATAAATTTATTCTGTTTTAGTTCATAAAACATAATTAATTTTTTTTCATCTTTTATGTTTTCTCTTAGAACTGATAGTATTATAATTTAATTTTAGAATATATTTGGAAAAAGGTACAAGGAGAACTATGAATAGCTAGGGGTATACCATTACTATTCTTCTTTTTATGTTTTATTTTGACATAAAAATATGTTCATGATTTAAGTTACTCCCTCCGTAAAAGAATAAAAGTTCTTATTATTTTATATAATCTCAAGTTAAATATTTACTTATATTAAATAATCTTTTTTTACAATAATTTGTGTGTAATATCCTTAGTATTAAATGTCATATTTTTATTATTTATATAATATCACTAGTCATGTATAGAAAAATATGCAATTAGTTGAGAAATTAAATATGAATAATTTTATCATTTAACATTTTTTTTAAATTCATATAAAATCAATCATCACTTTCATTCTCGGAATAAGGGAGTACTTGTAAGTATATCTTACTTCTATCTAGAAATAGAAAACATTGGGAAGCATAGATATTACTCATTAGCCCTTCATTTTCTCATTTGGTCATGCGCTACACTGTCTACCGCTATAAGTTATGGCGATAGTTTAGTTAACTAATAAATTAGATTGGCTCAGTGATAGCTTAAATTCTATTACCATCTATATATATATATATATATATATATATATATATATATATATATATATATACCCATCTTAAATATCCACATTAAACTAAATATATTATTGTTATTATTATTATTATTATTATTATTACTATTATTATTATTATTAATTATTATTATTATTATTATTATTATTATTATTATTATTATTATTATTATTATTATTATTATTATTGTGACGCCCCCAAAATAGGTCTAATCTATCCAACCTATTCTGAGTCGCCAAATACATGGTAAAGAAAACAACTAAAACTTTATTACTACAATTGTCGTGCAAAATACAACAACACATATGCTGTGAGTTTTGATACAAATATATACCAACTGTGACTCATGTCCCAACCGTGGACAACACCTAACAGTGATACCTTACATAAAGGTACAGTCAATAACTATTTTAGAAATTAAAATTTTTGGAAAGTGCTCAAGGAAACCTTCGTACATGGGAGGCCATGCGTCTAGGTTATGATAGATATCATATGTCCACAGAATTATCCTTGGTTGATCCAATAGACCCCAAAGAAAAAACGAGAAGATTGCTATCATGTTCTTTCCAATGGTGAGTCTTCTCTTGACATATAATTATCTCCATTGTCTCCAATTGAGAATTATATCTCAACCAAACTCTAAGATTATATAGGTAGTGCTCGTAGATATAATCAGCAAGTGGATGTGCACAACCTTGTCTTATGATAACTCGTAGGTCATTAGACATCTTGTATGATAGTGGGAAAACACCCTTCCAAAGTCGGGTTCACCTCACCCTATTCGGTTCACCAAAATTAAATATCAAATCACGTATACAATACGACACACTTATCTAAAATTCTCAATAAAATTATTTCCATACTATTTAGGAGAACCTCAATGACTATAGACCACCGCTCTATTCTATTACCCTGTTACCCCAGCTCAACCCAGACTACACTCTTGTTACACGAATGGAATTGTGAAGCAAAAGGGTGAGCACAACTACTAACCAAATAAAGAATATCACGACTAAAGATAATTTACATCATTAATAGCCTTCATCAGTAATAAATAAGAGATTTAGAACATATGGTAGATGATAAAACTTTTCAACCATAGTTGCAGCGGAACGAGCAATCCATTAGTAGAGTCAAATAGACCATAAAGTCTATTATCTTCTTCATGTTAAAAGTCCACCAACAATGTTTTATCTCTGTAACAACAATCAACAGTTATTGTCCAAAATAATGTGAATAACTCATAATCATATTTGTGGTTCTAAATTCCTCTTCTCATCTAGGACGAAGATAATTTACATCACCTGTCTTTACCTGAAACATCAAAGATCATGGTTATACCAAATCACAGTTCCTGTTCATAATCATACTAATAAATTTATCTTTGCACTACGGGCCAAAGATATTCATCAACAGTTCATCTTTGCACCTTAGGCAAAAGATATTCAACATTAGGACATCTTTGCACTACGGGCCAAAGATATTCAACAACAGGTCATCTTTGCACTACGGGCCAAAGATATTCATCAACAGGTCATCTTTGCACTACCGGCCAAAGATATTCATCAATAATTCATCTTTGCACTATAGGCCAAAGATATTAATATCTCAAAGAAATATATAATTGTTTTAGAATTTAAATAAACCATAATTATAACCATGTTGATCAATTCACCTTTGCATTTAAGTTAAAGATATTCAATTATAAATTCAATGGTCATGATCATACTAGTCAAAGATTCAACTTTGCACTACTGGCCAAAGAGAACCCATAGTCACGATCATACCAATAATCTACCCATCTTTACACTTAAGTCAAAGAGAAATTTCATTACCAAGATTATAAAAATATTATATATGATAATAAAAATAATATGATCAACAACTGTATTTAATTTCAAGAGTAAGATTCATAAATCAACGATAATTTGATCAGAAAAAGAAACCAATTTTGTTATGAATAGTACCCCGTGAATAGTAACTCGTGAATAGTAACTCATGAATAGTAACTCAGGAATAGTAACTCGTGAATAGTAACTCATGAATAGTAACTCGTGAATAGTACTCCATATTCATACGTAGTACCGTATACGTAAATAATGTGATATATGTAATAGTTCCATATACATGAATAGTGTCGTATACGTGAATAGATAATATATGTGAACAGTAACCCCTACACAAAAATGTAGAAATTCCACAATAAAGTTCATATCAATATTTTAGCATAATGATATTGAAGAAAATAATATCATTTACGAAGAAAATAACATTCATTACAACCCTTACAATCCCTTACCATAATAATGACAATATCCCTTACCTCAAAAGAGCAGTGCTTCTGACTGGAATATCGATTATGACGCTGAAGGAAACTTGCACTGAATAGCAACTCTCAAAGTATCTAAATACTCACAAAAATACAATTGATAATATATATATATATATATATATATATATATATATATATAGAGAGAGAGAGAGAGAGAGAGAGAGAAAAAACTTGTTTACGTGTGATTTTCAATTCTAACTTAAGCACCCTATTTATAGGAAAATGCTAGAACGCAGCAAAGCGAGACTTGACACTACTGATGGCTTTACCTGCTACTATTCCTACCTACCACTTTTGAAATAAAATTTGAGCACATTTTTCACCAACCAAAGGTGGGCCCACTCATTCTAGAATTTTCCACCAAAAATTATTTATAAACAAAATTTCCGAATCAGTCACCTCTTAAAATTCATAACAAATCATATGTTAATTTTTAACGGTTCACAATTTGTGGACATATACTCAACTTATATATGTATAACATATCCAAAAATCACAACGATCCAACGGTCGGATTAAAAATTATAACTCAAGCAATATATCTCAAGAACACTGATTTTTCGAATTATGAGTCCTTCGTACCAGTTTCATTCAAACTATCACCACGAAAAATTCACACTAATTTTTTGGGTGATTCCAATTTCTACAGTTAGCTTACTTCCAAGGCTTTCTTTTGAAATATGGCTCATCTCCTAACTCATTATACACAAAGAGTTATAGATTTAAAAAAATCAAGTAATAAACTAATTTTCTGAAAATTTCCAAATTTCGTTTGTAGACACTCGAAATTTTCTTTTCCTGTTACTAACTATGCAGGAGGGCAAAAACGTATTTTTCACACTCTAGAGGTAACCTTGGAGGACTACAACATCATTTCATGACCCTGGAGTTAACCCCGAGAGGTCAAGCCAACCTCAGAGATAACCCTGAGTATATTCAGAGTCAACAGCATGACCATATCAGAGATAACCCTGGGATAAACCTGCTACAACTGTACAAAAACCGGAGATAACCCTGGGATGGGCAAAATGGTCATTTTGCCAACTCAAATTCACTTCACTTCAAATCAAATCACGCATGTCAACTCAAATTGATTCAAAATTAGTCCCACAAGACTCATATCTTAACTTCGGAGCGAAAACTATGCAGAATGTGACTCACCGGATTGCTGACGAACGAGAATGCTATTTCGGTCATGGACCCATCTTCTTGGAATCAAAAAGGGAAAATCCCATGTCATTGCGTAACTTTCAACAAAAGCAGTCCGAAGATGGTCTTGTACACCTCGTTCGGATGCTTGGATTGAAGTTCTACAAGTTCGAACGAATATTATATTGCACGAGTGCACGTACTTCGAGACGACGGGACCCGCGAGGCCGGATGCAAAGACGACCACCACCGCAGTGTATCGAGAGGTATCGCGGTACACTGCGTCCATTAGTTCTATATATATGGGGCTTGGGCCAGCCATATTTTTAAGAGAAATAACGAGGAAGCCCTGTCCAATTTGCTTTATACACACCCCATATTGAGTGCTTGCTCTTTTTAAACACATGTTAGCCCACATACAGTTATAAATTTACTTGCGGGAGCTAAGTATTTGTCCATATAGAGTCATAGACGTCTACTTTGGTAGCCTACTATAAGCCTTCTTACATTCTATAAACCTTTCTTCTCATATTATCACATACTATTGAACACGTTGAGAGTCGTGTGAGTGTGTTTTGCAGGACTTGATTCGTGGTTTTCATTTACGTCTTTTATATATATATATATATATATATATATATATATATATATATATATATATATTTATACGGACTAACATTATCGAGTTATGCCTCGATTGAGCCTGAACTTGATGCGGAGGCGTTTATTGGCTTATATATATATAAAAGCTGTTTGTCGGACTCATCGATGAGCCTAGACTTCGGTTTGGAGCGTTTAATTACTTTTATATAGTTATATACTTATATATATATATATAATTGTTGTCAGACATATCTGATTAGCCTGGATTTTATATCTGGTTCATTTACTCGCTTTTATATATATATATATATATACTTATATATATAACTATTGTCGGACATATTCGATGAGCCTGGATTCACATCCAGTGCGTTTATTGCTTTTATATATATATATCTGTACATATATATATATATATATATTTATATTTTTGTCAGGCCTGGAGTTTACTTCGTGGCCTTTTTACAGCTTTATTTACATTTTCGTCCTGCATGGAGTTTACTTCGTGGCGGTTGATCGCTTTTTGAGTTTATTTACATTTCGTCCCCACTGGAGTTTACTTCGTGGTGGTTGATCATGTCATATATATATATATATATATATATATATATATATATATATATATATATATATATATATATATTTACCGCTTTTATATATTTATTTTTCCGATCCCCCTTGGAGTTGCTTCGTGGTGGTTGATCATGTCTCGTATATATATATTTACAGCTTTTATATATATAACTTCTTATTGCTTTCCATATAAATTGCAGTATCATGTGAGCCTAGGAATCTTGTGATCACAGATTCAGTCTACTAAATCTAGATTCGGTTCCCATGATTGACATTTTTTAGTCATAGCGACTTGTATATTATTTTGATTGTCTCGAATTTCCTTGGATGGTTTGTCATGCCCATGAGGAGTTCTAAGATCACATATATTATTTTCTCGAGAATGCTTCGCATCTCAAAAAATAAAAGCAAACAAGCCGAACATTTAATAATAAAATGGAAACATCAAAGGCCTCAATTACTATTGAGCACAGGGTTTGAGAAACCACTTTTATAAAATGACATTGCTATATCTTGTTTAAAACTGAATAAATTCAAACCCTATGTATATAGGTACGAACGATGTACTGCACTAATTCCAAATAATTGCACATTGATCCACACACACACACATTCATATAACAGTTTCTTTGAAAAGTCGTGGTCATCGTGGTAACACGGATGTCGGGAGGTGCCTAACACCTTCCCTCCGCATAATCAAGCCCCCGGACCCAAAATGAATCTCGGTTTCACAGACCCATTTAGCAGTGTCAAATCACTAGGTCAATGTGCAAACCTTTTTCCGTTGCGTTGGTGCATCTAGTTAAAAACACCAACTAGCGACTCTTAATACGATGTCGGACCTTTTTCACTTGTTTTTTTCAAACAAATCTCACATTAATATGAGAACACCAAATAACAAGTAATGAAAAGGGACACTAAAAAATCCCGACGTCGACAGGTGGCGACTCTATTGGGGACTCCAGTAAGAGGGCTTAAGCCGCTATTATAAGATTTTACAAAATTGTTATATGCTTGTGTGTGAATGTTGCATTAACATTTATGATGAATGTGTACGAATGCATCTTAATTACTGCACTGCTAAATATCTATCTGTGATATTAGTGCTTCGCACATTTCATCATTTTTCATAAACGGTGAGACACGTTGTATGTGAATGTATGTTGTGTGGTCCCTCCACCAGGAGGCTATCCTTTCAGTGTTTGATTACTGGACTCGTGGGAAGAATAATTCCCCGGGGCTCAGGAAAGGCACCACTTAGATTCGCTCCAGTTGAATGACCGGATTAACTTCTCGTCAAGTAGATTGCGATGATCTGGGAACCTTCATGCCAAAAAGTCGCGAGAGTAACCTAAGATAGGTCAGCCTCTGATAAACCAAACACGAAGGGAAGTCTCTTCATACTCTCCCATTTCAATTACTTGTCAATCTCAATGTAATGGAAAATATGAAGAATATGTGAATGCATATTACGGCTTGATATGCTATCAAATGACACCCATTTTGCAGGATAATATTCCTAAAATAGACATGTTATGATAACATGTAAAATTTTATACATTTCCCTAAGACTAAACTACATAAGTTTTTGTAGGGAAGCAATTGATCCTATTTCCCTTTCAAAGACCAAAAGGGCATTAAGCCCACAGTTAGACATGGATAAAAGTGCCCAACCTGATAATACTCCTGTCTCTCGCGAGGATTTCGAAAGATTAAGCAATCAAATGACTGAGTTGGCTGTTATGCTCAAAGAACTACACTAATCTACTCAGGGTCCACAAATACCCATCCATACAGAATCCTCTACACATGGAGGAATCCAGGGCCAAACAATGCCTACTCAACTAGAGTTATCCACCCGAGGGGGCAATCAGGGTATTGGCAAAAAGATGGAAACCCATATACCTAAACCTCATTCCAATAAAGAGATCACAAATCTCAGGGATGATCAAGAAATCGGGGATCTAAGAAAGAAAGTCCAACAAATGGAGGAGACCACTCGGTCAATCAAAGGACTAGAAATTATGGGAGTGTCACCTATTCAGATCTCAACATATTCCCAGGGGCTCGATATCCTACCAAATTTAAAGTCCCAGAGTTTGAAAAGTACAATGGGGCAGGCGATCCCTATACGCATCTGAAAGTGTACATTGGCGAACTGGGGTCTTATGCTGAAGATGAAAGCCTCAGAATGCAACTTTTTCAAAAGAGTCTCACCGGAGAGGCTAAAGCCTGGTATGCCCGACTTGATAATGCCAAAATCCACAACTGGGAAGAATTGGCCCACGCCTTTCTAAATCAATACAGTTTTCAGTCACAAATGGCGCCGGATCGATACCAAGAGACTAAAGTCAAAAAGAAAAATACTGAATCTTTTCGAGGATATGCCCAAAGGTGGAGACATCTCGCAGTGCAAGTCATTCCATCAATGACGAAAACTGAGATGGTAATGATGTTTATTGATATCCAAGAGGCTCCATACTATGAGAGGATCCTAGCAGGCATAGGAAAGCCATTCTTGGAAATGATCAAACACGGCAAAATGGCAGAGATGGGCCTGAAGACCGGCAAGATTAAAGACTTCACTGCCTTGGAAGCAGTTTCCAAGCATATACAGACTAGCAAGTATGCGAGCGATCCCAAGGGGGATTCCCAATAAAGACACTAAAGATGTATCCCTTGCTATACAGGGGCAATCTAGTAGACCAACCTACAGTCCACCCATTTGGAAAAAGCGAGACAATCTGCCATTTCAACAACATGCAACATTTAACCAATTCCAGGACATGAAAAGAAAATTTGAGAGAACGGAAAATCGAGTGTTCACTCCACTAGGCGATTCTCTTGAAAATGTGTTGGCGATATTGATGGATCATAAGCAAATTACCGAACTAGCTCCACCTCTGGAACCAGGGAGCAAAAGATATAATCCAAGCCAGAGAAGTGTGTACCACTCACGATCTCCAGGACACGATACATAAGATTATTGGTCCTTAAAGCATAAAATTCAAAATCTGATCAAAAGTAGTAGTATTATTGTCCAACAACCTGACCAACAAAATGTCAACACCAACCTTCCATTGCAGCATGATATGGAAGAAGTAAACATGATAGGGTTAGGAAGCGCTTAAATATATCCAATTCATAAGTGCATACGAAGGATAGAAGACTACCCCCAAAGGCACAGAGCAGATGTCCTAAAATGGGAAAACTCGAAGGAGGGTATGATAGTAATGCAGAAGTTAGAACAATCCAGAACCAAGTAATTCTGCTAGCTAAGCTGATAGTGCTACAACATCAGTATACGAGGCATTTCTTCATTCAACTATCAGAAGGCCAAGAAAAAGGGGATGATAAAATTGCTAGCAAACCTCGCCAACAGAAAAATCTCTTGGGGGAATGTGAACTCTCAAAGAAGAAAGATCAAACAACCTCCACAAGAGTCCGAAAATCCAATGAAGAAATGCTACACTTTCTGATAAGCGAAGGAAGGATTACTGAGTTGCTGCCTCCTGTAAATCCCAAGATAAAGAGCTATGATTCCACCAAGATATGTCTCTACCATTCTAACTCACTTGGATATACAACTGAGGAATGCTGGGCTTTGCGACATAAAACGAAGGATCTCATTAAAATTAGAAAGCTGGAGTTAGAAATTCCCATGAGAAAAAAAGGCGAAAAGGCAATAAAAAGCTTAAGATGTCCACTCGAGACAGGTAGTTCAAATAAGGTGAAGGCTATGAGCGATAATCCTAGCAGAACACAGGATGGAGCGATCCTAATGTAGGAAATGATAAAAGAGATAAGGGAATTCCCGAAGGATATTCTTCCGCCAACATCAAACATCTTCTGGTCCAAAGATATCAACCACGTTCCTGATTTTATCACCTTGGATGATGCGGAGGAAATACTGATCCTTTCCAAGGAAGAAAAAGCAAAAAAGGAAAATAGCTTGTAAGAAATGCGACGACAGTTCGAGGCAGATTTCATGGTCGAATCCTCTCAAGCCCAGGAAAAGCGTGAAGGAACAGATGAGGGAAAAAGTGGTGAGGTTATCGGGGAAACCAACCCATCAAAGAATCAAGAGTTCATACCTTTTTGTGATGGGTACAACTCAAGCATCCCTGAGGAATGTACTGAACCAGGAAGCGATCAAGTTATGGCCATAAGTGAAGACATTCAAAACCAATAAGTAACCTCTGTCGTGAACTTTGAAGGCAACACAGCCACTGATGACTGGACTATCAGGCCTCAACTAGCCAAAAAGATGTAGATCGAGGGGATAAAGTTGCAAGTTCTAGAAGATGTTGGGACGGTATCACTTCCTTCGCAGTATGCTTTTTATTTTCCATGCATGTATAGAAAAAAAAAATAAAAAACAAAAAAAAAACAAAAAAAACAAAAAAACAAAAAAAAACCAAAAAAGAAAAAAGAAAAAAGAAAAAAGAAATGAAAAAAAATCAAAAATCAAATCATTTAGGTTTCAGCTCATCAAGCCTGAACTACGAAAGACCTGATCTCCCCTCTTCAATGGGAGTACGTAGGCAGCCATTTATGGTGCGGTCAAACCAAACAAAAACCCAAAAAACCCAAAAAACCCAAACCAAACACCTCTCAAACCAAATACTTCCCAAACCAAACACTTCTCAAACAAATACTTGTCAAACCGTTTATCTTATCAAGTAGGAACTACGCATACCTGGTCTCCCACACTCATGGGAGTACATAGGCAACCACCAGTGGTGCGGTCTGACCCTCAACAGAAATGTCCAAATCCAAACGTCGATCCCAAGAATGACCCTCCAAGTCAGCGACCTATGTGGAGAAGATCCAACAACACTGCAATGTCATTCCATCAAATCTGGCATAAATCCCCAAAAGGAAGAAATACCGATACACCAAGACAACTAGAAGCAAGGACCTTTAAAGAGCCGACACCCTCAATAAACAAGTCTTCATAAAACCATCTAGGTCGATTGAGAGAACAAGTCAGGAATAATGATTGAAGACATCCAAGCCTAAATCCAGTACCTGCTCACCATCTGGTACGAAGGTAAAAGCCTCTTGCGATCTCGGTATCTCATCAGCCCATCTGTTAAAGCGACTATCCCAGACAACAAGCAAGGTTGGGGAAATTTCAAAATCGACAACAACCTGATATTGCGACCACTACAACAAGACTTAGGCAATCTTAGAAATAGTGACAACTCAACACTGGGGCATTTATCAAACATCCTAAAGAGGAAAATGCCCCAGTCAACACCATCAGCATGGTTCATCATCATCAAAGCTTCCCTCACATCAGCTCATTAGCGATTTAGATATTACTCATTTGCGAGTTCATCAACAAAGAGAGTTTCTCATATGAATCCCCGACATCAGTATACGAAAGGACTGGGGCATTTTCCAATTCCAGGAAAGCGAAGGATTTTAAGGCGGGATCAGGCCTCTCATCAAAAGAAGGAAAACTCCTGAAAGAAATTATGGCGACATTAGCGTGCCCCTATGAAAGAAGGGGAAAATTCTCAAAAAGTTCTTAACTCAAGGCCAATGACAAAAAGTCTGGCGAATGAAATCTACACCGAGAAATGTGTTAATTTGCGTCAAATCCTCATAAATTGAGGCCTCTACACTGAAGTTCAAAAGTTTGACAGCAAAAGAGCGAGCTGCACCGTCTAGGGATATTAACGGCATTCAGGTCATCAGTTCAGCCGGGTTGCGAATCAAATATTCAAGGAAATGGAGCACCATCGCCCAACAACGAAAGGAAGCTCCAAATTACCTCAAAAAGGGTGAAGCGCTACATCAACGTACATTTCTATCAAGTATAACATCAGGCAGAGTCTGGCAAAGAGAACCTTTGAATATTACTTCAGCGAAGGTATCGGGAGATCCAGTATTCAAAACCATTATCTTCAAACTCAGCGTGACATCAAGATAGTTCAGTGATGAAAGTTTTGAATACCACCGTTCGAGTGAGAACCGAAACAATTCGGCTATAACAGCGTGTTCAACTACCAACAGGGTAGGCACCGTTGTAAACTACCAGTGTATACATCGGGAAGGTCTGGTGATTTCAGAATGTTATCCCCATCAGAGATATGGAAAATATCTTAACTTATCTTCATCAACTAAGCGTCAATGATTAATTGCCAAACCATTGGAGTCAACACCAGCATAGGCATCAACAATGATCGGTAAAGGTAAAGCGATTTGCAAAAACATTTTAAACATACATCATAACATTCATTACATTGCGATTTGCGATCTGCGATATGCGAAATACGATGTCCGATTTGCGAAGTGTGATTAGCCAAATGCGAAAAGCAAAATGCGAAGTGCAAAATGCGATGTGCGATTTGCAAACTGCGATTTGCGAAAACGTTTTAACATTCATCATAACATTCATTACATTGTGATTTGAATCATTAAGAATACCTTGTCATATTTTAAGTGTCTACTAATATTTATTAGGTCCATTCCATTAAATTGCATGAACATGATAAAGAGGGGCATCTGTAGACACTCGAAATTTTCTTTTCCTGTTACTAACTCTGCAGGAGGGTAATCCTGGAGGACTACAACATCATTTCCTAACCCCGGAGTTAACCCCGAGAGGTCAAGCCAACATCAGAGATAACCCTGAGTACATTCAGAGTCAACAGGATGACCATCTCAGAGATAACCCTAGGAAAAACCTGCTACAATTGGGCGAAAACCAAAGATAACCCCGCGAGGGGAAAATGGTCATTTTGCCAACACAACTTCACTTCAAATCAAATACACTCATGTCAACTCAAATTGATTCAAAATTAGTCCCACAAGACTCATATCTTAAATTCGGAGCGAAAACTACGCAAAACAGCTCACTAGATTGCCTGACGGGAACCCGGGAATGCTATTTCGGTCATGGACCCATCTTCCTGGAATCAAAAAGGGTAAATCCCATGTCTTTGTGTAACTCTCAACAAAAGTAATCCGAAGATGGTCTTGTACACCTCGTTCGGATGCTCGGATTGAAGTTCTGCAAGTTTGAGTGGACATTATATTACACGAGTGCACGTACTTTGAGATGACAGGACCCGCGAGGCCCGGATGCACCACGACTAGCCGTAGGTGTATCAGAGGCTATCGCAGTTACACCTGCGGCCATTAGTTCTATATATATGGGGCTTGGGCCAGCCATATTTGCAAGAGAAATAGTGAGGAAGTCCTGTCCAATTTGCTTTATACACACCCCATATTGAGTGTTTGCTCTTTTTAAACACATGTTAGCCCACATACAGTTATAAATTTACCTGCGGGAGCTAAGTGTTTGTCCATATAGAGTCATAGAAGTCTACTTTGGAAGCACACTTTAAGCCTTCTTACATTCTATAAAGCTTTCTTCTCATATTATCACATACTGTTGTACACATTGAGAGTCGTGTGAGTGTGTTTGCCCGAACTTCGGTCTGTGGTTTTCATTTCTATCTGTATATATATATACTTATATATATATATATGTATATATTTTTATACGGACTAACATTATCGAGTTATGCCTCGATTGAGCCTAGACTTCAGTCTGGAGCGTTTATTGGCTTTTATATAATTGTTGTCAGACATATCTGATGAGCTTGGATTTTACATCCGGTGCATTTACTCGCTTTTATATATATACTTATATATATAAGCTGTTGTTATCGGATATATCGATGAGCACGGATTCACATCCGGTGCATTTATCGCTTATATATATTTATATATATATATATATATATATATATATATTTCATCGAGCCTGGAGTTTACTTCATGGCCTTTTTATGCCTTTTTATTTACATTTTCGTCTCCGCCAGAGAGTTTACTTCATGGCGGTTGATCGCTTTTGACTTTATTTACATTTTATCCCACACAGAGTTTACTTCGTGGTGGTTGATCATGTCATATATATATATATATATATATATATATATATATATATATATATATATTTACCGCTTTTATATATATAACTGCTTATTGCTTTCCATACAAATTGTAGTATCATGTGAGCCTAGGAATCATGTGATCACAGATTCAGTCTACTGAATCTAGATTCGGTTCCCATGATGGACATTTTTCAGCTGTAAGCAGCTTGTACATTATTTTACAGTGTCTGAATTTCCTTGGATGGTTGTCATGCCCATGAAGAGTTCGACACTGCTATATATTATTTTCTCGAGAATGCTTCGCATCTCGAAAAATAAAAACAAGCAAGCCGAACATTTAATAATAAAATGGAAGCATCAAAAGCCTCAATTACTATTGAGCACAGGGTTTGAAAAACCTCTTTTATAAAACGACATTGCTATATCTTGTTTAAAACTTAATTTTTCTATAAATTCAAAACCTATGTATATAAGTACGAACGAGGTACTGCACTACTTCCAAATAATTGCACATTGATCCACACACACACACACGCATTCAAATAACAGTTTCTTTGAAAAGTCGCGGTCACCGTGGTAACACGGATGTCGGGGGGTGCCTAACACCTTCCCTCCGCATAATCAAGCCCCCGGACCCAAAATGAATCTCGATTTCACAGAACCGTTTAGCAGTGTCAAATCACTGGGACAATGTGCAAACCTTTTTCGGTTGCGTTGGTGCAACCAGTAAAAAACACCAACTGGCGACCCTTAAAGTCAAATCATCGACATTATACATGTCGGACCTTTTTCACTTGTTTTTTTTCAAACAAATCTCACATTAATATGAGAACACCAAATAACAATTAACGAAAAAGGACACTCAAAAATCCCGACGTCGACATCGTTCTTCATTTCGACAAAATCCTAATAAAACATCCCAACATTAATTCCTTCATTTATATCCATATAAAAATATATATTTCCTTATCATATAAATAAATAATTAATTATTCACAAATAGTATTACAGAATCACAATAATGATAACCAGGCCATTCCCAGGAAAGTGTGGGCTTTCCGATAAGGATTTCTCCATACTGGCGCGCAATTAGGTGGCCAAATCTCTCCTTGACAGAAATTTTTACACATTGCCAATAATGCTATCTAATAATATTATTCAAATAATATGAATTATTGATCTGATAATGGGAAATATTGTGCAGTGACAATTATTGAAACAACAATAATATTAAATATCAACGCAGCAATTATTGAATCAATAAAATAAAATATTGAACAGTAATTACTGTAACAATTATTGCGTAGTGCCTTCTTACATAAGAATCAATAATCCAAAAATATTGTGCAATACCGTGTGCTATTGTACAACCACACGTATTATTGTATTTTAACCACGTGTATTATTCAAAGGATTGTTAATTCGGTAATAATTACGCCAATTATTTATAAAAACTCAAACTTGTCATTTTCTTCATCCGACAGTTATTCTGTTATGGGGCCCATAAATGCATGCGCCGTCGTACGAATATCTCCGACAATAAGAATATTCCACGACCAAACGAATATTCCCCAATAGAAATGAGTATTTTATAACCACTTGCGTATTTTGAAAATTTTACATATATCACCCTTAACTTTAACTTTTTATCAATTTAACCATTTACTAAATAAGAAAATTGAATACTTTTATTTAATAAAATTCGGGGTCTTAAAATTATTATTATTATTATTATTATTATTATTATTAGTAGTAGTAGTAGTAGTAGTAGTAGTAATAGTAGTAGTAGTAGTAGTAGTAGTAGTAGTAGTAGTAGTAGTAGTATTATTATTGTTATTATTATTATCTTAATTTAAGGCAAGTAGTAGTAGTAGTAGTAGTACTATTATTGTTATTATTATTATCTTAATTTAAGGCAACATGTTAATAGTTGTTGCAAAAGTTGCATAAAATATGCAACGAAAATAAAAATTATTGTCAATGAATGTGGTCTATATTAGGCAACAAAATATAGCAACAAAAAAACTTTCGTTGCCCACGATGAGGAGAAATCAAGTGCTTAGAAATTTTGCAACGAATTTCTAACGAATTTTGTTTCCAAATTTTGCAACTACTAATGAATTTCGTTGCAAAAAGTGAAAGCTTGACACAATCTGCAATGAAGGACAAGTTTCGTTGCTAAACATACACTTTTAACAAAGACTTATAAAGTCGTTGCCTAAAAAATCGTTGCTAAAACCCGATTTTTAGCAACAAAAAAACTTTCGTTACCCACGATGACGGGAAATCAAGTAGTCGAAAATTTTGCAATGAATTTCTAACGAATTTTTTTCCCGCCAATGAATTAGCAACAAAATGTTGAAACGACTTATGAATTTCGTTGAAAAAAGTTAAAGCTTGACACAATCTACAACGAAGGACAAATTTCGTTGCTAAACATATACTTTTAGCAACGACTTATAAAGTCGTTGCCCGAAAAATCGTTGTTAAAGACCCATTTTTTTGTAGTGTTTGACCAACTTTAAATTCGATTATGATACGTATCTGAGTAATCTAGAGGCATGGATATATAGTACTCATGTCAGTATACAAGTATATATTAACAACATGGTCCAAACACTTAACAGTTGCAAGATCAAGCGCCTGCAAAATTGTTGTCAGAGATATCTGGGTTTCGGGGTTACCTAGAAACCAGATCTTGTGCTTGGTCAACGCATTTTGATTGCTTATAAAATGAAATCTAAACATGATATAACCTTGATTAAAGTTCCAGATCATAGCCTATATAGCATAGAACAGATTCATAACATGAAACACAACAAACAACTAACATACAAGGATGTTTGAGCCCTGATATTTGACTATCAGACAAAAATTTCTAACTTTTCCAGATTTCTAAAATCATCAATTTCGAGCATATAAGTGTTATGGATCTGAGTTATAACAACCCACATCACTAAATGACACCTTCTAACATAACTTTAAATAATAAACAACAATAAATAACATGAATCACATAAATTTCTAAGTTTAGGGTTTTTATAACTGTTTAACTTTAATCTTACTTTTGATTATGATCCTTGGCAAGCTATGAAGTGTTCTGAGCTTTGTTTTTCACTCACTAGCACTCAAAAATTTCGGATGGGTGAGGGAAAGAAGACTTGGATAGGTTGAAAAGTAAAGTGTGTTACTTTTTTAGACTTGTATGCTTTCAATCCATGATGCAATGTATAAGGCTAATATAATGGTTGATTAAAGTTGAATACTAAACCATGTGGCTAGCTAGAGTTAGTCACCAACCACAAGTAGGGCTATATCTACACTCCACCTCATTAAAATATTCAAAAGGGTAGTTTAGTCATTTGACTTATAAAGTGAATGGCAACTTGGTAACTTCTAACAACCATTAGGTTTTAACCCTTAGGGTTTAACCCTAAGGTTTCACAAGCTTGATTTCTAGGATTATATAATTAGGGCTAAAATTGAAATCTTAGTTTCTAAAAATGTGAATTAGGGTTCCCTAATTAAATTAGGTTTCCTAATCACTTAGGACTTATCAATTAGGCTTTATAATATACTAATTACCATTAAGCTTGCTATATTAATTATTAGGATTTATAACTTAGCAATTAGGGTTCTAATTTAGTAATTAGGATTTCTAAATATTAATTAGGGTTTACCTAATTAACAGTAAATATAATAATGGTCATTAATTACATAACACACTACTTAACAAATCTTACAGTCATAATTGACTTATGTACTATAGCGTATCAGTAATGTTAGGGTTTGGTACTGTTTTACTATAACTGATCCACAATTAACATCACACACATACCATACATGTTTATCATTGAAATATAAATAATATTATATTATTATTCTTATTCCTTATTCAAAATCCAGAATTAGGGTTTTGAATCCATATCTGACATATCCCTCATATATACCATTATTAATAATTACTTTACATATCATAATAATCCTAATAATCATATCACATTTTCATGAAAAATAAATAATAAATATTTTTATTACAAAATTAATTTATTATAAGAATATAATCTATAATGATCAATAATTCTAAAAAGAAATTATTTATATCTAATAAATAATTTTATTTATCACATATATACATATACTTTACTTTGCACATATTCCCACCTTTATATATATATAAAAAAAGTTAATTGCAAAATTTCTTATTGAAAATATTGGGTTATTAAAGTAGGGTCCACCAATGATGGTGTCTTCGTATGGATATTCCCTGGCAAAAAAAAGAATATTCCCCGACCAAACAAATATTTTATATCAGCTTGCTTACTTTGCAAAATTTTCAAATATCACCCTTAACTTTAACCTTTTATCAATTTAACCATTTATTAAATAGAATAATAATTATAAAAAAATTGGATACTTTTATTTCATATAATTTGGGGTGTTACAACATCCTCTCCTTATATAATTTCGTCCTCAAAATTGGTGGACATACCTGGTGTGACAAAGAGGTGAGGATATCTTGATTTTATTTCGGATTCTAACTCCCAGGTCATTTCCTCAACATCGTGGTTTCTCCACAAAACCTTGACTTGAGGTATAATGTTGGAGTGTAGAATATGTTCCTTCTTATCCAAGATTTTAACAGGTACCTCTTCATATGTTAAATCTTCCTCTATCTCATCTTGTTCTAATTCAATAATGTGGTTTGAGTCTTCCACATACTTACGTAACATATATTTGTGAAAAATGTTATGATTACGAGACATACTTGGCGGTAAGGCAAGTCTATAGGCCACAATTCCTACTCGATCGAGGATTTTGAATGGCCCAATGAATCGAGAATTGAGCTTTCCTCTCTTTCCAAATCTTGTAACTCCTTTCCATGGAGCAACACTTAACAATACATGATCTCTAACATTGAACTTAACAACACTATTTTTGATGAAGACCAACATAACTGTTTTGTCAATCTTGTGAGGTTTTTATACGTTGTCAGATCATTTGAATCTTTTCTGTAGTCATACGTACCAACTCCGATCCAAACAACGTTGCTTCACCCACCTCATCCAAGCATACTGGAGAACAACACTTGCGTCCATATAACACCTCAAATGGAGCCATGCCAATACTTGCTTGATAACTTTTGTTGTAGGAGAATTCCATTAATAGTCCTTTCCGACTACCCATTCGTTTGAGGATGATATGACGAACTAAATCGTAAATCCGTGCCCATAGCTTTTTGCAAACTAACCCAAAATCGTGAAGTGAATCTTGGGTCTCGATCCAAAACTATGGCTACTGGCATGCCATGCAGTCTTACAATCTCATTTATGTACATACGAGCAAGACGTTCAAGTTAATAAGTTCCTTGTATATGTAAGAAATAAGCAGACTTGGTTAATCTATCAATAATGACCCAAATCACATCTATGCCTTGAGAAACCTTGGGTAGACCAGTTACGAAATCCATGGTAATGTGCTCCCACTTCCATTATGGAATTTCAAGTGGTTACAATGGACCATTTGACACTTGATGCTCCGCCTTGACTCGTTGACAAGTTAGACACCTTGAGATAAACTCTGCTACCACTCTCTTCATATTGCTTCACCAAAATATATGTCGAAGATCACGATACATTTTGGTACTCCCAAGATGGATTGCAAATGGTGTGTTATGCGCCTCCATCATGATCTTATACTTTAAATCAGGGTCATTTGAAACACAAAGTCTGGAGTTGACTCGAAGTATTCCTTCTTCATCGATCAGAAGGGTTAGAACAAATTCACCGAAGAACTGAAACCTGCCGTGGTCAACATAGTCAAGGAGTTCTATATGAACGTCGAGGACAAAACCCCCTTCAATGCTTATGTGCGGGGTCGCTTTGTCCCGTTCAGTGTTGATGCCATAAAAACTTATTATCAACTACGCGTGCCTCGACAATGCCAATATGCCACCTACGTGATTTTGATCCGGACTATGAGGCAATACTCAAGGAAATGACTAAACTGAGAACAACATGGATCAATAGTCAGAACAGAGGCACAGTGTTCCATAACAAAGATCTTAGTCGGTATGGAAATAGTTGGTACGCATTCCTATGTGCTAAATTGTATCCGTCCTAAAACACCTCGAACGTGACCAAAGAGAAGGTGTTACTACTATATGTGATTATGCAAGACTTCATCATTGACGCCGGGGCCATTATTTGTTTTTCCATCTGCTGGTGCTTACGAGGAAACTTTTTGGGTGGCTTGCCACACCAATCACTCATATGTGGGTTGTGTCGCCAAGCGGGTGTGAGATGGTCTAACGATGAACCCACACATATGCCGCTGTAGTTGCTAGACTCCAGAATGATAACGTGGTATTCAGTATGGGCCGGGGGCGATTCCCATCCTCGAGGACTGAGTTTTATTTTTCCATCGGCTTCGGAGGATGAAGTTGATGCCATAGACACCTCAGAGGATGAGGATGAGGCTATGTGAGATAAAGGAACCGAGTAGGTACCGTAGACCGATGCATTATCCAGTCCTCAATTTTTTGAATTTCAACGTCAAATGGATGCTCACAACAAGGCATCACGTCGGGTGATGTGGCGACTCGCATTGAGGCAAGACCACATATTTGATGATATGACCACGTCTTTTGCTTCACTCAACACGACACTTCAGAGCTTCAATCCAGCTGCACAATTTCCATATCAACAGCCCATGCCAATTCCAAGGTTTTCGCCAAGTGATTCAGAAGAAGAAGATCAACCACACCTCCCCAGACTTAGGCGATTGCAGGGAAGTCCTCACATACTTAATTGCGATTATTCATCCAATGAGGGCATTGTATTACTTATGTTTGGGGGATTTAAATTCTTTTTTGCATGCATATGTATTAGTTAGGTTTACATTTGTCATTGCATTCTAGTTTTGCATATTAGTTAGAAATTATGATGTTGCATACATATAAGTCACATAGTTGCATGATAGCTTAAGTGCATACATAGTAGCTTAGGTTATTTTTGTTATTGCATTTATTTTAATTTTATTATTAATGCATTTTATTATGTTATGCTATAAAAAAAGAAGAGAAAAATGAAAAAATAATTTTTAGTTAAATATTGTGTTTGCATATGTCCAACAGTGTTGTAGTTCATGTTCTTTGTGGGCCAATGATGAAATTGAGAATAAATTAACCAATACAGCATTGATTATTAGAACTTGATATAATTTCTGTTATGAATCAAATTTTGCGCTTATTTGAAACTGGTATAAAAAGGTTATCACGGTAATAACATCTTTGTTGACTGGTAAGTTCAAATTGATACATAAATAATTTCTAAAGGATAATGCTAGGGTAAATGAGAAAATGACAAGCATAGGCAGTAAAAGCAAAAATTAGGCAAGAACCTAAGTTTAGGGGATTATATGTGGGGTGTATAAGCTTTATTTAAAAAAAGGAAAATAAAAAAAATGTATATATCGTGACTAGTCTTGTTTCGGGGTCTTTGTTACTTGAGCAAGTACGCCGAGGGGATTGTCTTTACACCTAGCACCCTAAGGTTTTTTATGGTTTGGGAGTCGTTGGTCGAAAGCTCGCTAAAGGGTAGCACTGTTAGCCTAATGGGATGAGACATTGCACAGTCATGTGTGTATCTAAAAAAAAATCAATAAAACGGGAAAAGAGCAAAAAGCCCCCGTGTGAAAAAAATTTAATATGAATGAAGTATAAGTACCCTGCATGAACCCTTGAATATAGTTTTACTTAGTTTTAGTTGGAATTGGCCTATTTTTGAAAATTTTAATTTGTGCTGCATGATTCCTTCTAAGAAATTGGTTAAGTATTAAATTTGAGTCTGTATCAGTTATCATGGATGTTGAACACACACGCACATTATACCAGTGATGAGGGTTTATGATTTGAGAATTATTACGGAATTGTGGATTGGTTTTGGTGATTAATATTGTAGAGTTTGCTTATTTTCTCTAAGGCTAATGAGATAATTCTGATTCTGTGATACTGTTGGATTCGAAAGCATATAGATTAGAGTTGTACATTTCATTGCATTACATAGCATGTAGTTTGTTTTGTGCTCGAGGACTAGCACAATTTATGTTTTGGGGATTTTGATAAGTGGATTTCATATCCACGAATTGTTGTCCATTTTACGCTTAATTGTTGTTATTTTCTTATTTTTATGTTCATTTTTATTTGTTTTGTGTTCTTTTATGTGTAGGGTGGTTGTTGTGTCATTTAACAAAGAATTGAAGTCATTTGGAGAATTTTTGGAAGTAATTATGAAGTTAGCAAAGTCATCTGACAGAAGAGACCCCCGCCGAGGCGGGCCCTTTTTTCCTATGTACCACCGCCGAGGCGGGGGGTCTTCAACAACAACTAATAGAAAGGGTGCCGCCGCCAAAAGGTGCCTATTTTATGATTGTACCCATTTGGTCGGGGGTCTTTAATGATGAGTTTCTCGATATCTTCGATAACACTTTGTTGGAACATGGTTTGTTGGCATTTGGATTGCAAGTGAACTCTAATGAGCTTAGAACTTTGACAAAAACGTGTGTTGGATGTATATTACTCAATTAACAATGAATTAAACAACGCACAAGGCACAATACAGAGATCAATTCCAGTTTTTCATAGCAAGCATTGGAGGATGATTTTGAAGAGATTTTCGAGATGATTGTAGATTTTAAGCTACGTGAAGGGTCTTTTTCACTATTCTTCTTCTTAGTCTTTTATTTGTAATTAAAAGAATGTTATCTTTGAATTATTCAGTTGTTATTTCATATTTGATGAACTAATTCACTTTTTAGGCTTATGGTGGATCCTTAAGTGAAACGATGATTTTGTAAACTTTGATTTCCAGTTTAATAAGTTATTTTCCAATTTATCTATATTAATTTGAGCTTGAATTTATGAATTGCCTGATCAACAATTCTTTGTGGATTTGTATGGAATCGAGAGAGGATATTTAAATCCAGACTAAGTTAATATAGCATGTGTTCATGAATTTTGTGAATAGCAGAATCGTGATGAATGTTAAGGTAGAGATATGCTTAACATCGCATATAATCGGATAGAGAACTTAATCTTAAACCTTCTTTAATTATAATTCACATAGAGATGTATTGAGTTGTTGATTAAGGCATTTTATTTATTTCTATCTAAATTATGGATTTAAGTTAATACGATATTAGTGCATCGAGAGGAGGCTAGTACTATATTCGTGTTCTTAATTAATAAACTGGGATAGTGATTTGAATTGGAATAAAGGTGTAGAAATCAAAGTGAAGCTTAGGGTGAAATCATAAGTCTAATTCTCCATTAATTATTTAAAATTCCAAATTTTATATTTGTGACTGTTTTGTGGTAGCTTATTTATTTCTTAATTTAGTTTTTATAATTTTAATCATTACATTGGATAGTTTAAGAAAATTAGGATTAATAGAAAATTGGTAATTGTAAGGTTAAAATTCTTACTAATTTGTCTCTATGGGAACGATACTCTATTCATTACTATATTACTTGTTGACCACGTATACTTGTGTGTTATGTGTATATAGATTTTACCCAACAAGTAGTTAACCAATCAATCCCTAAAATCACATCGAATGCAAGTATTTTCAAAGAGATAAGATCGACAGGTGACATGCGGTTGCCGATTTAAATCAAACAAGACTTATAAACAGTGGATGTAATAAAAGTTTCCCCCAACGGAGTTTCAACAGATAAGTCAAAATCTAATTTCTCTGAAGTCAAATTTAAACGTTGAGCGCAAGTACGAGAAATAAAACAATGGGTAGAAACGATATCAAATAAGGTATATACTTCGCAAGAGTTTATGATTAGCTTACCCGTGATAATTTTGTTCGGGTTCCTCGCTTTTTGGGAGGTCACGACAAACGCTCTCCCTTGAACTACTGGCTTTGACTTGTCTTGGATGGCCTTTGGTGCCTCCATCCCAACTAGACTTGACTTCGCTGCATGACAAAATCGGGCTAGGTGACCTTCTCTTCCATAATTGAAACACACTTTGGACTGATGGGTATAGTTTGGACAGATGTGTCCCTCCCCTCCGCATTTGTAACATACGGTCGGTGATCGATCTCATTTCTTATTAATGGTTGTTGGTGCTGACGTCTTTCCATCATTATTGAACCTCTTCTTCTTGAAATTTCCACTCCTATTGTCTTGGCCATGATTACCACCGAAGTGGTTACCATTTCTGGCTTGTTGATTTCCTCCACGTTTGTTGTCACTGCTTTGATGACTGCTACCACTAGTATTATCGCTTTAGCAGCTGCTCTCTCTTGGTTGGGTTGACTCATTATCGTGCTCCAATAACTGAGCCATGTTTACAACATCTGAATACAAACACAGTTTATGAGAAATGAGGTATTAACGTATTTCGGGTTTCAAACCTTGCAGAAACATTCGCGTCATTCTCTCCTCATTATCAACCTAATGGGATGCAAACTGGGACAATTCTACAAACTTAGCCTCGTACTGCGACATAGTCATATTGTTTTGCTCTATCTAGATGAACTCCACTTCTTTCAGGTGACAAATACTTTTGGGAAAGTACTTGTCGTTGAAAAGTTCTTGGAACTTCTCCCAAGACATTTTGAGTGTGGCAGGCTGAGTACGTTTTACTAATTCCCACTAGTAATCTGCCTCTCCTCTAAACATGAAGGTGACAAAGGGAACCTTTTGCTCCTCGGAGCATCCCAAGACATCAAATATCTTGGTGATCTGCTTTATCCACGTCTCCGCCTTAAGTGGTTCTGGCTTTCCCCAAACACCGGTGGTCCCAGCTCCTTAAACTGCTTAGCGATGACCATCCATGAGTTGTTAATATTTCCACCTGCATTCTGGATAGGAGTCTCTCTTGCCCGATGTTGCATGAATTGCATAAAGCCTCTAAACATCCCATCGTTCATCATTTGGTCGGTGTTGGTGTTTACATGAGGATTGTTGTCTTCCCGATGCACATTATCCTAGTTATTGATCTGCGGTGACTCAACGGTCTCATGTGCTCCATTGCTTATCTCAACATTTTCAGATGCCATTTTCAAATACTGCCACAAAACGATACTGGATGAAGCGCAAAACTCAAGGTTATTCCACTAATTTTAGGGATTATACAAGCAATACTTACCGTAGTAAGTTTAGATTTAAGAATATGAAAAGAAATAATATATGAAACTGCAAATAGATTTTCACCTGTCATGCGGTACGTAATCCGCGTAGACAGGTTATTCAAACATATTAAAGGATTAATACGGAAAAAATTATTTCTTGTGAATACGAAAGAAATAATAACCCTTACCTTAGTAAAAGACTGGATACTACAATAGTGAATTAGTAGAATACTCATCTTCTTGCTCTCCATAGTTTCTCTCTCTATAGTGTCTCTTGTGAATCTTAGTGAATCGGTTATAATGAAAGAAGAATTAAGCTTCTATTTATAGGAGAATGGACTAAATAGTAACTAATTCACGAACGATCCAGATTGATTTACTATTAGAATGAACGGTTCATATTGATTACTATTAAATCCACAACCGACGGTCCAGATTGATTTACTTTTAAAAACACCACCGACAGACCATATTGATTTACTTTTAAAACCACCACCGACGGTCCAGAATGATTATCTATTAAAACCACCACCGACGGTCCAGATTGATTTACTATTAAAACCACCATCAATGGTCCAGATTGATTTATTATTACAACCACCATCAATAGTCCAGATTGATTAACTATTAAAACCACCATCAATGGTCCAGATTGGTTATCTATTAAAATCACCATCGACGGTCCATAAAATTAGTAAATCTTCCCATGGAATATTAAGTCAGACTTACAAAAAATGCCTCATAATAAATCCCTATATTTATATCAAAAATTGAATAAATATTTACCACAAATCATTTATCTTTAATAAACACATTTTTAATCTATTAACAATTATTCATCATTAATATTATAACTCACAATATTTACCAACCAGATCATTCCCAGGAAATAGGGGGCTTTCCGATAAGGATTTCTCCCTATTGGCGCGCAATTAGGTGACCAAACCCCTTTCCTTGATATAATTTTCTAGACATCGTCAATATTGCAAATAATAATATGAATAACTTTGTCATCTCAATTTTCAATTTAATAATATAAAATATTATGTAGATGTTACTGTGATAATAATTGAATCAAATAACGTGAGATACTATGCAGCAATTACTGTAACAATAATTGAGTAAACTGAGTGGCTTCTTACGTAAGCATCAATACCGTGTGATACTATGCAACCACGCGTATTACTGTATTTTGACCAACGATTATTTCAACAGTTAACGATAAAACTTTCGTCGTTATTTTTATAAAAGATATTTATGTCATTTATGACGACCCCAAAATAGGTATACATCACCTATTCTGAGTCGCCAAGTACATGGTACAGAATACAAATACAATCTTAAATATACAACAAGATAGCTATGAGTTTTAATACAAACATTGTCTTCTAGACAATATCCACTCTCAGAATAAGTCCTCATTGCATTTATTAACACACTATTTAACAGAATAGTGAGGACTACTAATACTATCATCTGGACTGTCACTCCGTTCCCCGACTAGTCCCGGCTACGTTCTCATTTCCTGAAGAGAACAATGAAAGCAAAAATGGTGAGCTCAACTAGCCTAGTAAGAAATATTATGACTAAGATAATGCAGAATAAATTATCATTAGCCTTCAACAATGTTAAACTGATAAAATACAATAGACATCAAGTTTAACTGCAGCGGAACAAGCAATCCATTAAAAGAGTTAAGTAGAGAATAAAGTCTACTATCTTTTATGATTTAAAAGGTTTTTCATCACTTTGATCACTGGGACTCAGCTTAATAAATAATCCACATCATCCCTGCACTACGGCCAAGGATATTCATTAGTATCACAACCACAAATTATCCATGCACTACGGGCCAAGGATATTCGTGTATTCATCAATGGTCATGATCATGCCAATAACTGTCCATCAATGCACTACGGGCCAATGAGGACTTTTACCACATTATTTGTAACATTACGGTCATGATTACACCTAATAATCCCTGATCATAATCGTACCAAGTCCATCTATGCACTACAGGCCACATATGACTTTCAAAAAATATAAACATGAGGATGATAACAATGATATAAGAATTCAATAAAACAAGTTCAAGAATTAATTTATTCAGGAACTAGTAACGTCCAAATTGTCTACATGATACTTCTTTGTAGAGTAAAATTTAAGAATGCTCAGAAGAATATTTTCACGAAAAGATACTAGATAAATCGCAAATATCAAGGATATTCCACCAATTTCATGGAGTATAGAAGTCAAAACTTTAACTAACTAAGTATAATAAAGAATGGAATAACAAAGGAAATCACCATGCATGCAAAGACTTTTTCATAGCAAAAGTTATTCCAATGAATAATAAATAACGGAACGGTCAGCGTGAATACGTGACCGCGAGGATATTCAATGTAATAATAAAGAATGGAATACAATGTAAATCACCATGCATGCAAGATTACATAGACAAAAGTTATTCCAATGTAATAATAAATAACGGAATCAGTCCGACGTAAAAACGCATGCATACGATATATTCCAAAGCGAGAATAGTAAAGATAGAACTGTGTCCCCGCCAAAGCGCATGCATGTGATGTTCCAAATGTAAGAAATAACGAATTGAATAACAACAAAATCACCAAGTATAGGGTAGACCACAGCGTACAAAAGTTATTCCAATGTAATAATAAAGAATGGAATAATGAAGTTCTCTTCCTGAATATGAAAAAAATAATACCCCTTACCTTAGAAGAAATTGGATATAGGAAAAGAAATTTAGCAGACTGCTCTTCTTCTTTCTCTCTATAATTTTCTCTCTCTAGAGTTTCTATGAATTCGTAAGAAATAATGAAGGAATGAGCTTCTATTTATAGAAGAATAGAAAGGTATTGTGTAAGGATTTTTCTTACGGATGAAACAGTTATGCAATCGGATGAAAATTATTTTGTAACCCACAGACACAATTTGTCAATCAACCAACCAATAAGAATAAAGCAAAATTATAATACATATATATATATATATATAAACCAAACATGTTATAAACATATATATACATATAATACTAATTACCTTTTGTAAAGCAACATCATTTCCACCACCATTTCCCACCCACATGTTAAACATATATATAATAATCATACACTCATCAACTATATAATTCATCCACCCACAATACACAACTTCTCACCCGACAATGCAAATTCCCCCCCTCCCCCACAGAAGACATCAACTTCACTAGTCGCCCCACCTTTTATTATATAAAATAATTTTCTACCGATTATTTTGAAAAATGGGTAAATGGGGGTCCATATAATAACCAAAATTAATACAAATACTTCATAAAAATCACCTTAATAATTTTAACAACATTTATCACCTTTATTATAATTCACAATATTAATCACTGTGTCGTTTCAAGAAAGAGGGCTTTCAATAAGGATTTCTCCCTATTGGCGCGCAATTAGGTGACCAAACCTCTCCTTGACAGAACTTCTAGACATCGTTAATATTTCAAATAATAATATTAATAACTTTGTCGCCTCAATTATTGATTTAACAGTTTTAACTGTAAAACCTCCGCCGTTATTTTCATAAAAATATTTTTTTGTCGTTTTCTCAATCTGACAATAATTCCGTTGTGGGTTCCACCAATGATTGTGCCGTCGTACGAATATTCCCTGTTAAAACGAATATTCCCTGACCAATCGAATATAATATAACAACTTGCGTACTTTGCAAAATTTCTAAATATTACACACAACTATAACATTATATCAAATTCATTCCATAATATTTAAAATTGATAATTATAGAAAATTCATCTTTATTCATAAAAGTTGGGGTCTTACAATCTCCCCTTCTTATGAAATTTCGCCCTCGAAATTAGGGTACATACCTGGTATGTCGAAGAGGTAAGGATACCTTGATTTCATTTCAGATTCTAACTCCCAGGTCATTTCCTCAACATCGTGGTTCTTCCATAAAACTTTGACTTGAGGTATAACCTTGGAACGTAGAATATGTTCCTTCTTATCGAAGATTTGAACAGGAACCTCTTCATACGTTAAATCTTCCGCCATTTCGTCCGGTTCTAACTCAATAATGTGGTTCGGGTCTTTCAAATATTTACGTAACATATATATATGAAAAATGTTATGAACATGAGACATACTTGGCGGTAAAGAGAGTCTATAGGCTACAGTCCCTACTCGATCGAGGATTAAAAATGGGCCAATGAATCGAGGATTGATCTTTCCTCTCTTTCCAAATCTCGTAACTCCTTTCCATGGAGCAACACGTAAATCTCCAATATCGAATTCCACGTCCTTTCGATGAAGATCAGCATAACTCTTTTGTCGATCTTGTGAGGTTTTTATACGTTGCCGGATCGTTTGTATCTTTTCCGTAGTCATACGTACTAACTCTGGTCCCAAAAATGTTGCTTCACCCACCTCATCCCAGCATACTGGAGAACGACACTTTCTTCCATACAACGCTTCGAATGAAGCCATGCTAATACTTTCCTGATAGTTGTTGTTGTAGGAAAACTCCACCAGTGGTAAAAACTTGTCCCAACTTCCCTTGAAGTCAAGGACACAGAGTCTTAATAAATCTTCAATAGTTTGAATAGTCCTCTCTGATTGTCCGTCCGTCTGAGGATGATATGCCGAACTAAATCGTAAATCTGTGCCCATAGCTTTTTGCAAACTAACCAAAAATTATGAAGTGAATCTTGGGTCTCGATCAGAAACTATGGATACTGGCATACCATGCAGTCTTACAATCTCGTTTATGTACATACGAGCAAGACGTTCAAGTGTATAAGTTTCTCGTATTAGTAAGAAATGAGAAGACTTGGTCAATTTATCAACAATGACCCAAATTGCATTTATGCCTTGAGAAACCTTGGGAAGACCAGTAACAAAATCCATGGTAATGTGCTCCCACTTCCATTCTGGAATTTCAAGTGGTTGCAATGGACCTTTTGGTAATTTATATTCCGCCTTGACTGAGATAAACAACATTATCTCTCTCTTCATATTGCCCCACCAAAATGTATGTCAAAGATCATGATTGTGACAGCCCGATATTTTCTATATAAATAAATCATAAATTTTGCGTATAAATTTTTTTTTTTTATTTATTTATTTATTTTAAGGATGAGGATTTGTACAAGATTATGTGTATATGTATTTATGTGGTAATAAAAATATATTTATTACATGAATATTTACAAGTAAATTTATTTTAGAAATATTGATTATTAGAAAGTATATTTTTATAATAATTAATTTTAAGATAGAAATATTTTTATTAATTATTTTCCATGAATATATAATCGTATATTATTTAAATAATATACAAAGTGATTTTAGAATAAATATAATAATTATTTTATTATATGAATTTTTTACATGAGTTATTAAGTTAATTATTTTACCTTAATTATTAAGGTTAAATATGAAAGAATAATCAGATATGGAATCCAAATCCTAATTTTGGATTATTGTCAAGGTATGAGAATAATAATATAATATTACATATATTTTGATTTTTCAGTGCTATGAATATGTACGGTATGTCCGTATTGATAACGGTTGGTCAATTACGATTGTATTTTGACCAAACCCTAGTAATAATGTTAAACCCTAATTTGAGATCCAAATGAGAGTGTGAGATTGTTTTATAAGCATGTAATACCATTTATGTCGTGTATTAAATGTATTAATTAGGTAAACCCTAATTAAAATTCGAGAAACCCTAATAATGTTAAACCCTAATTTCCAATATTAGAAACCCTAGTCCGAAAAACCTAAAATGGAGGTTTGATCAGAAAGAGTTGTGTTACGTTGATTAATAACACGTGTGTTGGACTTTAATTGCTAATTAAAATAAATGTAATTAGTAAATTAAAACCCTAAAACCTAGAACCCTAATTATATTTCTAGAAACCCTAGTTGTATTTCTAGAAACCGTAATTATCAATATTTTAAACCCTAATTGCTTTATTAGCCAAGTTCATTATGATTAAGGGTAATAAACCCTAATGTTCATGTAATTACAAACTTAATTTAATTAACAATATTAATTTTGCAAAATTTTAGAAACTAAAAGTATTTAATTTTATTTATTTAATTTTTGTGCAAACCCTAAACCCTAAATTGGAAATCCTAGATTTTTGTTTACTTATAAAACCCAAATTGGCTCAAACCCTAAACTCTAAAATGTCTAAACCCTAAACCCTAAGGCCATTTTTCTAGAAATTTAAGGAAATGACAAAAATGTCCCTCTTATATAATTAAAGCTACAATCTAGGTTTTGACATTAGGGGTGGTGGTTCACCAAATCAACAACTCCCAACAACTTCATTGACTCTAAGATGACAGCAACAAGCCCTAATCAGCCAATACATGCATATTATTTGTCTATATATAGATTGAAGGAGAGAGAAAGTGGAGTTGGTTACTAAAAATTGCACAACATTCATACTAACACTCTCAAGCCCCAAACCTCCGAAAATATATAGTATATCAGACCCATTATCAAGCCCCACGAAATCCAACAACAAATCAATAGCCAGAAATCAAGAATTGAGCATAAAAGGTATGAAACCCTAATTCAAAATCTGTCCAATTTTCAGTTGTTAGATGTTATGTTTGGGTGTTAGAATATGTTGTTTATAAGATATTATGATGATCTGGGTTGGTATTTATCAAGTCCATAACATTAAAGTGCTCGAAATTAAAGATTTTCAAAATCTGGAAATTTTTAAAGGAGGCGTCTGACAACGAATGTCAGGTCGTGTAGATCTCTGTAGGTGTTTGATTTTTGTGTTATAAGTGTTGAATATGGTAGTCGGTTATGAGATCTTTGCTCTGGATCAAGAATCGAGACCTAGATCGGGTTGTAGATTATAAGTTATAACTTAGGTCAAAGGTCGTTGACCAACATTGATCGGGCCATTTCAGGTAACCCAGAATGAGCCCAGAAAGCTCTGACAAGTTTTTAAATGGCTTGAATCTGACAGTGGTTTGATGTATCGTTATGGTTCTTGTATCTAAGTTGTAGTATGTTTGTTAGACTACATCATCATGCCTTAATATCACTTATTTCGTAAATGGGTTGGATTTTATGGACGGTCAAACTAGCAAGGTCGAGCCTGTTCTCTGTTTTCTGGGTAACCCAGAAAACATATGAACATGTCGACTGACATGGTTTGACCGAGTCATAACTTTAGGATTCTGTTCATGTTAGTTGTATTTTATGTAATAGATCTACTCTCTTGCATGCTAGCTACAACCTGAACCCTTTATATCACAAGAACAGTTCATGTGTTGCACGTTATAGTCGATCAAAAGTGGTCACTCGAACTGTTCTTCATTTCTGGGCAACCCAGAAAATGAAGAACAGCTCTGACAGCATCTTGGAACGCTTAGATCTAGCTTATGTTAGGTTGTTAGATCATGTGGTTTATTAGAACATGTAGTCTTGAACTTTGTCTACAAAATCTAGCTTTTGTATTTCTCAGAAACACAATATACAGAGAATTAAAGTGGGTCAAACATGGCCACTCGGCAACTGCCTATGAAGATCTGGGTTTAAGTATGAACATGAAGAAGAACACCTATATGATTGGTTACGCCGCTATATAGGTAACCTTCTTGATGAATGATTAATATTTTCCTAAATTAATTAATAATTATAGAAAATTAGTTTTAAATTATTAAAAATACAAAATAAATTATTAAAAATTATTTTAAATTCTGAAAATTAGTTTTTAATTATTTTAAATATATTTCATAAATATTTAATATTTTTGGAATATTAAAATTAATTAATTTATTTAATTATAATATTAAATAAATTATTTAAAAATGATTTTAATTCATGAAAAATCATTTAAAATTATATTATGATATAAGAAAATAATTTAAGTTATTTTTGATAACTTTTAATATTATGTGATAATTTTCATTAATAAATTTATATTAATGATAATTAAGTTATTTATTAAATAAAATAAATAAATGAATTAAAAATGATTTTATTATATTAAAAATCATTTTAAATAATAATAAGGTATTTAAAAATATTTTAAGTTATAAAATATAACTTTTAATATTTAAAGATAAATTTCATTAATTAATTATGATTAATGATAATAAAGTTATTTAACACTTATATTAAATAATTTAGTTTAAAAATGATTTTATTATTATAATAATCATTTTAAATAAAAATAAAGTGTTTAGAGATATTTTAAGTTATAAAATATAACTTTTAATATTTAAAAATAATTTCATTAATAATTTAATATTAATGATATTTATTTAATGATTAATGATATTAAATTTATTTAATAATTATATTAAATAAATAGTTTAAAAATGGTTTATTTAATTTAAAAATCATTTTAAAAAGGATATGAATGGATTAAAAATATTTTAAGTTATAATTAATGACTTTTAATATTTAGATAATAGTTCATTAATATTTAAATATTAATGGTAATTATTTAAAATGATTTTAAATGTTTTAAAAATCATTTAAGGGTAATAATTAATACTTTGAGTTATTATACATACTTTAATATTTTGGCAATGGTTTCATTAATAATTTAATATATTGATTAAATGTTAATGATAATAGAATTATGTAATATTTAAATCATTTAATAATGATTCGATATTTCAAAATTATGATAAATGATAATAATTATTTAATAATTATTATAAGGCCATGAAAAATAGTGTGACTAATATTTAAGTTATCTAATCGGATATTGTGATACGTATAGAGTCTTAGACTCGATTATTACCGAAAAAAGTCGTCGGTGAATGGTATTATGTTTCGTAAATTGATCCGGACTTAGATAATTGGCTAGATAAATGTTTATTTGTGATTCAATGGTTGTTAAAGATTGTGTGGCAATGTGATTAGGAATGTGCTGACTGCAATAGGCAGTGTTATGTGTTACGTTATGATATACTAATCAGTAAAATGATCTGATTAATGATAGGTGATTTCATAAAAGATAAAACTAAGTTGAGAATAGTAAGCAGCGCATCAGGCAAGTATCCTAACTTTGCATTTTCTTTATGCAATGGATGATGAAGTGAGAAGTTCGTAATTATTGTTATTATTATATGATTGTTAAGCTTATATTATATATGCCCATTGATTATCAACATGCTAGTATATGATAATTCGGATAAATATATTCTGTTTCGTTAATTTCTATAAATGATTATACAAGTGTCCCCACTTGGACAATCATTGTTTTTCATCGCATGTTGATACCCCTTTTGATATACATATATGTTGAATTATATAAGACCTTTGTTATGAAAACCCGACAGATATGAACATCCCGAAGGGAAAATTTTATCTTAAAATGACAGAGCGTAACAATAACATCGTTCATGTAAATGTAGTATTGATCAATCTGAGGTATAACAGGCCGATCACCCTCCGTGCAAGTAAGAAGTGACGGTTCTGAGATAAATTTTCATTTAAACCTTTTCGAAAATGAAAAATAATGTTCATGGTATGTCACGAAACCCCATATACCGGTCAATACGTAATTTCAAAAGTTGAAAGAGGGTTGTTATGAATTATTATTGGTAGTACAGATTACTTCACAAACTCTTGACTAGTTGTAGAAGATATTATAAAGAAAACATTTAAATTTTTTCAAATTTATATATATATAATACTTCTTTGGCACTCAAATGCTCATCCTTGCTTAATTTAAATGTTTTTACTAAGTGTGAAGGAGCGTAAAGTTCAGTAGAGACAAAGGAAAAGGAAAGCTAACCAAATAAGATTGCATAAAGATTTGTAATAGTTTTATTAGATTATGAAGACTATGATATATATATATATATATATATATATATATATATTATGACATGTAATGAATGTTTAAAGGTTACGTACTTGGGAGAATGACTCTGATGTATATGTAAACTTAAGTTAAGTTTTATATTATTGTTATTATTATTAGTATTATTCCGCTCATAGAAATGGTATCGTGATGTACCGAGTTCGGGTTTCAAGTATCCGGATTTGGGGACCTCACAATGATACATTTTGGTACTCCCAATATGGATTGCAAACGATGTGTTGTGCACCTCCATTATGATTTTATACTTTAAATTAGGGTCGTTAGGAACACAAAGTCTGGAGTTGACTCGAAGTATTCCTTTTTCATCGATTCTTGCTTCCGGCATAGCACCTTCTTGTACTTTCTTCCTCATATGCATCAACTCCAAGTCTGTAGCTTGAGCAGCTTTAACTTTATCGATTAAAGTCGGTTCTACTCGTATATTCGCCATCATCATGCGGGTCCCTAGAGTCTTTATCTCTATCTCCATCCTTTGCAAGTCATACAAAATGGGCCTTTGCGTTGACAATATCGCACTCGTACCCGCATATGATCTTCTACTCAATGCGTCAGCTACCAAATTGCTTTTCTAGGATGATATTGGATGGTATGATCATAATCTTTCAATAGTTCAAGCCAACATCGTTGTCACATATTGAGTTCCTTTTGAGTGAAGAAATATTTAAGGCTTTTATGATCTGTAAAGATCTCCACTTTCTCCCATACAAGTAATGCCTCCAAATTTTAAGTGCAAAAACGACTGCTGCCAACTCTAGATCATGAGTGGGATAATTCTTCTCATATTCTTTGAGTTGCCGAGAGGCATAGACTATGACTTTCCCATGTTGTATGAGAACACATCCCAACCCTTTGCCCGAAGCATCACTGTAGATGACAAATCCCTCCGAGGTAGATGGTATTGTCAGAACAGGTGTTGAAATGAGAATCCTCTTGAGTTCTTGAAAACTCTTCTCATATTCCTTGCTCCAACTGAATTTTGTATCTTTTCGAGTCAGCTGAGTTAATGGAGTAGCAATTCGAGAAAACCCTTCTACGAATCTCCGATAATAACTAGCTAAGTCGAGAAAGCTACGTACTTCGGTTACTGATTTGGGTTGCTCCCATCTTTGAATAGCTTCAATCTTTACTGGGTCAACAAATATTACATGACATGATACTACGTGCCCAAGGAATACTACTTCCTCAAGCCAGAACTCGCATTTCTTCAACTTGGCATAAAGTTTATATTCATGAAGCTTTTGGAGTATCAACCTTAAGTGTTGCTCATGATCTTTACGACTTTTGGAATAAATAAGGATGTCATCAATAAAGTTGACCACAAAGTGATCCAAATATTCCTTGAATACTAAGTTCATCATATCCATGAAAGCAGCAGGAGCATTAGTCAATCCAAAAGACATGACTAGGAATTCATAATGCCCGTACCGAGTTCTGAAAGCCGTCTTTGGAATGTCATCGGTTCTAATCTTCAATTGGTGATATCTGGAACAAACATCAATCTTTGAAAAGAATTTGGTGCCTTGCAACTGGTCAAATAGGTCATCAATATGTGGCAATGGGTACCTATTTTTGATGGTGACATGATTCAACTCCCGATAATCAATACAAAGTCGTATACTCCCATATTTCTTCTTCACGAATAGAACAGGAGCACCCTAAGGAGAAGTACTAGGATGAATAAAGCCAATGTCTAACAATTCCTACAGTTGGGTCTTTAACTCCTGAAGTTCAATAGGAGCCATTCGATATGGGACTCTGGAAATGGGTTTTGTACCGGGTTCAAGGTCGATACAAAATTCAATTTCACGTTCTGGGGGTAGGCCAGGAAGTTCTTCAGGGAATACGTCAGGAAATTCATTAACAATAGAAATATCATTCAAAACTGACGTATTTTTGTTTAGATCTGTGACATGATCTAAGAAAGCTTGACATCCGTTTTTCAATAAATGAATAGCTATATGGCTTGAGATGACAATGATTGATTTTAATGGTTTAGTTGCTTGAATTCGCATAATAGGTTGTTTAGGAATATGAAAGCTAATAACCTTACGAAAACAATCAATTTTTGCATAATGTGTAGCTAACCAATCAATCCCTAGAATTATGTCAAATGCAAGTATTTTCAATGAAATAAGATCGACAGGTAATGTGAGGGTACCGATTTGAACCAAACAAGACTTATAAACAGTGGATGTAATGAAGGTTTCTCCCAACGAAGTTTTAACAGATAAGTCAAAGTCTAATTTCTCCGGAGTCAAATTTAAACGTTGAGCTCAAGTATGAGAAATAAAGGAATGGGTAGAACCAGTATCAAATAAGGTATAGACTTCACTAGAGTTTATGATAAGCTTACCCGTGATGACCTCGTTCGGGTTCCTTGCTTTCTGGGAGGTCACAACAAATGCTCTCCCTTGCACTACCGGCTTTGACTTTTCTGGGACGACCTTTGGTGCCTCCATCTTAGCTGAACTTGTCTTCGGTGAACGACAAAATCGGGCTAGGTGACATTCTCTTCCATAATTATAACATGTTTTGGACGGCATCGCGTAGTTTGGACTGATGTGTCCCTCCCCTCTGCATTTGAAGCATATGATAGGTGGTCGTTCTCCTTCCTTAACAACGGGTGCTGGTGCTGATGTCTTTCCATCATTGTTGAATCTCCTCTTCTTAAAATGTCCATTCTTATTGTTTTAGCCCTGATTACCACCGAAGTGGTTACCATTTTTGGCCTGTTGATTCCCCCCACGCTTGTTGTCACTACTTCGATGACTGCTCTCACTAGTATTATCATTTTGCCGGCTGCTATCTTTTGGTTGGGTTGAATCATTATCATGCTCCAATAACTGAGCCTTATTAACAACATCTGAATACAAACACAGTTTATGAGAGATAAGATATTGACGTATCTCAGGTTTCAAACCACTTAAAAACATTCGCGTCATTCTCTCCTCATTATCAACCAAATGGGACGCAAACCAGGATAACTCGGCAAACTTAGCTTCGTACTGTGACACGGTCATGTTATTTTGTTCCAGCTTGATGAACTCTACCTCTTTCATGTGATGAATACTTTCAGGAAAGTACTTGTCGTTGAATAATTCTTGGAACTTCTCCCAAGTCATCTTCAGTACGGTAGGTTTAGTACGCTTTACAGATTCCCACCAGTAATCTGCCTCTGCCCGTAACATGAAGGTGGTAAAGGGAACCTTTTGCTCCTCGAAGCATCCCAAGACATCAAATATCTTGTTGATCTGCTTTATCCACGTCTCCACCTTAAGTGGTTTTGGCTCTCCAAAAAACTCCGGTGCTCTCAGCTCCTTGAACTGTTTGGCGGTGACCGTCCGAGAGTTGCCAGTGTTTCCACCTGCATTTTGGACAAGAGCCGCACTTGCCTGATGTTGCATGAATTGGATAAAGCCTCTGAACATTCCATCGTTCATCATCAGGTCAGTGTTGTTGTTTGCTTGAGGTTTGTCGCCTTCCTGATGCACATTATCCTGATTATTGATCTGTGGAGACTCAACGGTCTCCTGTGCTCCATTGCTAATCTCAACATTCTCGGATGCCATTTTCAAAAACTGCCACAAAACAAGGGTTAATTAACATATCACATATTATCCCTATACACTGACCGACCAATTAAATACCAAATAAACTTAGGTAGGTCATACTAGCGAAGGAATTCCCCGTCTCTCCCCTCCTAGTTCTTCTCTCATTTCTTAGCCAGGGATCATATCCCAAAGCTTTGATACCAACTGTGACGCCCCCAAAATAGGTATACATCACCTATTCTGAGTCGCCAAATACATGGTACAGAATACAAATACAATCTTAAATATACAACAAGATAGCTGTGAGTTTTAATACAAACATTGTCTTCTAGACAATATCCACTCTTAGAATAAGTCCTCATTACATTTATTAACACATTATTTAACAGAATAGTGAGGACTACTAATACTATCATCTGGACCGTCACTCCGTTCCCCGACTAGTCCCGGCTACGTTTTCATTTCCTGAAGAGAACAATGAAAGCCAAAAGGGTGAGCTCAACTAGCCCAGTAAGAAATATTATGACTAAGATAATGCAGAATAAATTATCATTAGCCTTCAAGAATGTTAAACTGATAAAATACAATGGATATCAAGTTTAACTGCAGCGGAACAAGCAATCCATTAAAAGAGTTAAGTAGAGAATAAAGTCTACTATCTTTTATGATTTAAAAGGTTTTTCATCACTTTTATCGTAGGGACTTAGCTTAATAAATAATCCACATCATCCCTGCACTACGGCTAAGGATATTTATTAGTATCACAACCACAAATTATCCATGCACTACGGGCCAAGGATATTCGTGTATTCATTAATGGTCATGATCATGCCAACAACTGTCCATCAATACACTACGGGCCAATGAGGACTTTTACCACATCATTTGTAACATTACGGTCATGATTACACCGAATAATCCCTGGTCATAATCATACCAAGTCCATCTATGCACTACAGGCCAAATATGACTTTCAAAAAAAATATAAACATGAGGATGATGCCAATGATATAAGAATTCAATAAAACAAGTTCAGGAATTAATTTATTCAGGAACTAATAACGTCCAAATTGTCAACATGATACTTCTTTGTAGAGTAAAATTTAAGAATGCTCAGAAGAATATTTCCATGAAAAGATATTGGATAAAGAGCAAATATCAAGGATATTCCACCAATTTCATGGAGTATAGAAGTCAAAACTTTAACCAACTGAGTATAATAAAGAATGGAATAACAAAACAAATCACCATGCATGTGGTACTTCACATAGACAGGTTATTCCAATAGAATAATAAATAACGGAACTGTGTCAAAGCGTAATACTTGACTAATGGATATTCAAATGTAATAATAAAGAATGGAATACAACAGAAATCACCATGCATGCGGATCGATAGGCAAAGTTATTCAAGCGAATAATAAATAACGGAATCAGTCCCGGCGTAAAATGCATGTATGTGATATTTCAACAGAATAATAATAAAGAGCGGAACCAAGTCCGACATAAAATGCATGTGATGTGATGTTCCAATGAATAATAACAAATGGAATAACAACAGAAATCACCAAGTATAGGGTAGACCGCGTATACAGGTTAGTCCAACAGAATAATAAAGAATGGAATAATAGAAGTTCTCTTCATGAATATGAAAAAAATAATACCCCTTACCTTAGAAGAAACTAGATATAGGAAAAGAAATTTAGAAGACTGCTCTTCTTCTTTCTCTCTATAATTTTCTCTTTCTAGAGTTTCAGTGAATTCGTAAGAAATAATGAAGGAATGAGCTTCTATTTGTAGAATAATGGAAAGGCATTGTGTAAGGATTTTTCTTACGGATGCAACAGTTATGCAATTGGATGAAAATTATTTTGTAACCCACAGACATAATTTGTCAATCAACCAACCAATAAGAATAAAACAAAATTATAATACATATATATATATATAAACCACACATGTTATAAACATATATATACATATAATACTAATTACCTTTTGTAAAGCAACATCATTTCCCCCACCATTTCCCACCCACATGTTAAACATATATATAATAATCATACACTCATCAACTATATAATTCATCCACCCACAATACACAACTTCTCACCCGACAATGCAAATTTCCCCCTCCCCACACAAGACATCAACCTCACTAGTGGCCCCACCTTTTATTATATAAACTAATTTTCAACCGATTATTTTGAAAAATGGATAAATGGGGGTCCATATAATAATCAAAATTTACACAAATACTTCATAAAAATCACTTTAATAATTTTAACAACATTTATCACCTTTATTATAATTCACAATATTAATCGACCAGGTCGTTCCCAGGAAAGATGGGGCTTTCCAATAAGGATTTCTCCCTATTGGTGCGCAATTAGGTGACCACACCTCTCCTTGACAGAACTTCTAGACATCGTTAATATTGAAAATAATAATATTAATAACTTTGTCGTCTCAATTATTGATTTAATAATATATAAAATATCGACAATAATTAAATCAAATAACGTGAGATACTATGCAATAATTACTATAGCAATAATTGAACAAAACTGAGTGACTTCTCATGTAAGCATCAATAATCAATACCGTATGCTACTATGCAACCACGCGTATTACTGTACTTTTACTACCGAGTAGTTCAATAGTTTTAACTGTAAAACCTCCGCCGTTATTTTCATAAAAATATTTTTTTTTCTTTTTCTCAATCCGACAATAATTCCATTATGGGGTCCACCAATGATTGTGTCGTCGTAGGAATATTCCCTGTTAAAATGAATATTCCCCGACCAATCGAATATAATATAACAACTTGCGTACTTTGCAAAATTTCTAAATATTACCCACAACTATAACATTATATCAAATTCATTCCATAATATTTAAAATTGATAATTATAGAAAATTCATCTTTATTGATAAAAGTTGGGGTCTTACATCGTTTTCTAATTCCGATAGTTATTCCATTGTAGGGTCCACCAATGATGGTGTCGTCGTATGGATATTCCCTGACAAAAAGAATATTCCCCAACCAAATGAATATTTTATATCAACTTGCTTATTTTGTAAAATTTTCAAATATCACCCTTAACTTTAACATTTTATCAATTTAACCATTTATTAAATAGAATAATAATTTTAAGAAAATTCGATACTTTCATTTCATATAATTCGGGGTCTTACAACTTATTCATTATAAGTCTAATTGGCTCATTCAAAAGCCGTTAGCTCACATATCATGTGTACTACGATTTCATTATAAAATCTTTCATTTTCGAATCCGTTAACACAGAATTCACCGATTAAGTTCTTTATTACAAATTCGTTAAACGTTCGTGAACGTTCATAACTCGTTTCTTCGTTCTAAGTCAGAATTTGACCATTTTTGAGTCCGTGACTCTAAAATGCAAACTTAGACTATTGTCCATCGAAAACCAATGTTTCCGAGTTCAATTGTGAATTTTGACTTTAATTTTGAGAATTTAACGTTTTCGACGATTATTGTCTAATCTCGTAAATTTCGCCATAACTTCGTTACTTGAAATTTTTACCTCATTCAAAATTGATTCATTCCATCATTCTATCATCCTAACCAAACATATTTCATCTAATCCTATACACGATGGTTTTAAATTTGTCCATCAACAACAAAATGAAAATTCTTCAATGGTCTTCATTAGTTCATAACTTTTATGATTATGATTCACTTACAACATGTTTTAATAAGGTTTAAGTCCTCTAATAAACATCTTTATACTCCTTATGGTACATGCACCACCAATACTCACTTCTCTATCAAAATTAAAATGAAGAGATGAAGATTAATGGTTAAGGATTCATTATATTAAAACCACCATCGACGGTCCATAAAATTAGTAAATCTTTCCATGGAATACTAAGTCAAACTTACAACAAACGCCTCATAACAAATCCCTATATTTATATCAAAAATTGAATAAATATTTACCACAAATCATTTATCTTTAATAAACACATTTTTAATCTAACAATTATTCATCATTAATATTATAACTCACAATATTTAACAACCAGATCATTCTCAGGAAAGAGGGAGCTTTTCGATAAGGATTTCTCCCTATTGGCATGCAATTAGGTGACCAAACCCCTTTTCTCGACATAATTTTCTAGACATCGTCAATATTACAAATAATAATATGAATAAATTTGTCGTCTCAATTATTAATTTAATAATATAAAATATTATGCAGATGTTACTATGACAATAATTGAATCAAATAACATGAGATACTATGCAGCAATTACTGTAGCAATAATTGAGTAAACTGAGTGGCTTCTTACGTAAGCATCAATACCGTGTACTATTATGCAACCACGCGTATGACTGTATTTTTTCCACCGGTTATTTCAACAGTTAACGGTAAAACTTTTGTCATTAGTTTTATAAAAGATATTTTTGTCATTTTCTAACTCCGACAGTTATTCCATTGTGGGGTCCACCAATGATGGTGTCGTCGTACGGATATTTCCTGACAAAAAGAATATTCCCCGACTAAACGAATATTTTATATCAACTTGCTTATTTTGCAAAATTTTCAAATATCACCCTTAACTTTAACATTTTATCAATTTAACCATTTATTAAATAGAATAATAATTATAAGAAAATTGGATACTTTCATTTCATATAATTCGGGGTCTTACAAATTATTCATTATAAGTCCAAATTGGCTCGTTCAAAAGCCGTTAGTTCACATATCATGTGTACTACGATTTCATTATAAAATCTTTCATTTTTCGAATCCGTTAACACGAAATACACCGATTAAGTTCTTTATTATGAATTCGTTAAACGTTCATGAACGTTCATAGCTCGTTTCTTCGTTCTAAGTCAGAATTTGACCATTTTCGAGTCCATGACTCTAAAATGCAAACTTAGACTATTGTCCATCGAAAACCAATGTTTCCGAGTTCAATTATGACTTTTGATTTTAATTTCAAGAATTTAACGTTTTCGATGATTATCGTCTAATCTCGTAAATTTTGCCATAACTTCGTTACTTGAAATTTTTATCTCGTTCAAAATTGATTCATTCCATCATTCTATCATCCTAACCAAACATATTTCATCTAATCCTATACATGATGGTTTTAAATTTGTCCAACAACAACAAAATGAAAATTCTTCAATGGTTTTCATTAGTTCATAACTTTTATGATTATAATTAACTTACTACATGGTTTATTAAGGTTTAAGTCCTCTAATAACCATCTTATACTCCTTATGCTACATGCACCACCACTACTCACTTCTCTATCAAAACTAAAATGAAGAGATGGAGATTAATGGTTAGGGATTCATTACCTTTGGTGTTCTTAACTTTCTTTCTTCTTTTCTTCTTTGATTAGCAAGACTCCAGCTCTCACTTTTCTCTCAATATAAGCTAAGATGTTGGTGGAAAATGAACAAGGCAACAAATGACCAATAAGCCTCTCTATTTATATAAATTACAAAATGAGGGCATAAGGGTAAAGATTCCATCCCACCTCCTTTCTTCCACCTCTTTACTATTCAAGACTTGCTCCCCACATTACTTATCTCTTTCTTGGCCACCAAGATAGCCAGCTATGACTCACCATAGGTTGCCCCACATGGGTTTCCCCATGGGTTTTCTTACCCGATGACCCATCGGTTTGATCCACGGGTTCGGTTCTTGGTTTGGGCTTAGGTTTTAATTACTTTGTGCTTAACATTGGGCTTGTATTATTACTTTTTGGGCCTTAATAAGTTTTCACTTGGGCTTGCCCAATCCTACAACAATCCTAATAGTCCATTACAATTGGCTTAAGGCTTTTAACTTATAGTTCTCATATTCTTCTCCTATACTAATTTGTATAATCATTCATCATATACGATATGATATCTTCTGTACATGCTTGTATAATACTCCGTATCATACTCGTATTCCTTGCTTCGTATAATACTTATGTATCATACGATCATCATTTATTAAATCTTTACTTTCCTTAACATTCTTGAAATTAGTACGCAGGCAAAAAATTATGTTTGTCGTACTTGAATTATTATTACATAATCCATCCTTCCTTGTTATTCTATCGTTACGTATTTCCTGGAAGTTCAAAAATAATTCTCGAGCTGAAATGGATGAATAGTGTTTATCGGAGAATTTCTCGAAAAGCTTTTATTTTCGTCTTGGAAATTCAAACACTTTATTTCCTTCACGTAGCCAAAATACTACGATATTACGACACTTTTAGGTTATAGAACAACCTTCATCTTGTTTACTCATTATAATAACATATATTATAATTTTATTCATTATTTAATCAAATAAAAATTATTTTACAATTAATCCGATTTTCTCGGTCGTTACAAACTTGGAGTAGTTGAGCAACTCAAATTTTGGCAAGATATACAAGTTACCTAATAAAGAATATAAAAAGGGAAATTTGGTCTTTATGCTTGCAAATTTAATGGCAAACTAGTAATCTTAGCGAACCCTTAGGGTTTGACCTTTAGGGTTTAACCCTAAGATTTTATAATTTGATTTTCTAGGATTTCTAATTATAGCTAAAAATGTAAAATTTAGTTTCCTAAATTACAAATTAGGGTTTCTTAATTAGTTTAGGTTTTCTAATTATACTAGACTTGAACATTAGGATTAAGGTTCTCTAATTATCATTAAACTTTCTTAATTAGTAATTAGGGTTTATAATTTAGAAATTAGGGTTTCTAATAATTAGGGTTTTCCCTAATTATGATTATATTCTATAATACTTGTCATTAATAACATTAACACAATTATTTAACAGTCTTAAACTGCTATTTGATTTTCAAATTAGGGTTTAACAAATTAATGCTAGGGTTTCGTCATGTTGCACCATAATTTCCCAACCATTATCTATATACACATACAATACATACCTATAGCACTAAAATATAGTTATTATATATTAATATTCTCATTCCTTATTTAAAATCCAAAATTAGGGTTTTGATTCTATATCTGACTTAACTTTCATTCTCAGTCAACTTAAAAATTTAAATTGATTATCTTGCTAAATCTATGTCGCATAAATTTCAAAATATTATTCATGATACCAATATTAATAAAATAAAAATAATAAATAAATAAATAAATAAATAATAATTTATTCCTAAAAATACAGATATAATTGTTTATAAATTTTTGGTTCTTTACATTCTCCCCTCCTTATAAAGATTCCATCCTCGGAATCACCATTACCTTACACATAAAATTAATGTTTTATCCTTAGATTTTTATTTACTATAAAAATTAATTAATATATTATCCCCTCCTTATAAGATTCGTGTTATGAATCTAGAAGTCAAATTCCTCCTTCAAAATCCTTATGTTAATGAATTATTATATTGTGTTTCGCACGCCTATATTTAAGGGTTCCTAACTTTAACGTACTTATATTAACAGACGTACAGTTAGGAAAATGGGTTATACATGAATCAAGCATATATATGAAGATCGTTGATGGGGTTCATACCTGGAACTCCATCACCGACTGCTACAGTATCCTGAACGGTCATATTGAAGACTCTTGCGGTTGATTTGGTTGGTTTGTTTGTTGAAGTTGCTCCCGTTATGGCCAAGGTTCCACTACTTTTCCCAGTATTCACACTCCCTGGATCCATTCTCCTTTTCGGACAATCTTTCACCTTATGCTCCGTTGACCCACACATGAAACACTCACTGTTCATCCTAGGATTGGGCCAGTTAGGAGAGATATGTCCCTCCTGCCCACACTTATAACACACAAACTTTCCCTTTAAACACTCCCCCGAGTGATTCTTTCCACAATTTCCACACTGCACCACTTGCTTCTTTACACCTTCTTGCTTAACATTGACACTCCCAAAATTGTTCCCCTTCCTTTTTTCATTCCCATTACCACTACCTGCTAATGATTAAATCTTGTAGTATTGATGTTTCTAGGCAAGCTAATGATTAAATCTTGTAGTATTGATGTAATACTACAAGTGTATAGCAATTTCTAGGATAAATCATAACACATCAAGAAGATATAAGGCCTTGAACAAGCTGTCAAAGTTGTTCTTCATTTTTTGGGTTACCCAGAAATGAAGAACAGTTCTAGTAGCCTCTTTTGGGCTTCCACAACTTGCATTCCATGTAATGTTTTGGTGATTTAAGGGTTCCAGGTTGTAGTCAACATGTAAAGGAACAGATCTATAACATAAAATTAGTCTAACATCAACAAAATCTCTAGATCTAAGCCAGTCAAACCCTATTAGAGATGGTGTTCTTGAGTTTTCTAGGTTACCTAGAAAACAGAAATCGTGATCATCATAGCTACTTTGACCAACCACTACATTCACCCTGTGTGACGCCTCCAAAATAGGTATACATCACCCATCTTGAGTCGCCAAATACATGGTACAGAATACAAATACAAACTTAATTATACAACCGTCGTGTAATATACGATAAAACATAGCTGAGAGTTTAAACAGGAATATTACCTTCTAGACATATCCACTCTCAAATAGAGTCCTCATTACATTTATTGTTACACTATTTTATAGAATAGTGAGGACTACTAATATACCATCTCGGACCATCACTCCGTTCCCCGGCTAGATCCGGCTACGTTCACATTTTCTGAAGAGAACAATGAAAGCAAAAGGGTGAGCTCCACTAGCCCAGTAAGAAATATTATGACTAAGATAATGCAGAATAAATTATCCTTAGCCTTCAACAATATAACAACTGATAGAATACAATAGACAACAAGTTTTAGATTAACAACTGCAGCGAAAATAAGCAATCCATTAGAAAAGTCAAGTAGAGCATAAAATCTACTATCTTCTATGATTTAAAAAGTTTTTCATCAACTTTATCGCTGAGACTCAGCTTAATAAATAAAATTAAATCATCCATGCACCTCGGCCAAGGATATTCATGTAATCATCAATGGTCATGATTATACCGAATAATCCTTGGTCATAATCATACCAACAACTGTCCATCAATGAACTACAGGCCAATGAGGACTTTTACCACATCATTCGTCACATTACGGGCATGATTATACCGAATAATCCCTGGATATAATCATACCAAGTCCATCTATGCACGTAAGCCAAAGATGACTTTCATCACAATATAAGCATGAGGACGATGACAATGATATAAGCAATAATCAACCGAAATCAAATCAAACAAAATCAAGGATAAAAGACATTAAATTTATCCAGAGTTTAAAGATATCCAAATTCTCAACATGATACTTATTTGTAGAGTAAAATTCAAGAATAATTGTGACACCCCCAAATCCGGTACTTCCATTTTCACGGGATTTGGTGTTCACTGTACAAACATCATCTATCTATTTACCCATAAATAAATACAAACCATGCAATAGATAGACATAAATAATAAATATTGCCCTTGCCTTTACTAGTGGAAGGTTCGTCTGCTCTTTCGTTCTTAACTGCAATGTTATTATTACGCAAGAATGAGCACGATTGCCCACAAGTATAACAATATAACAAAGAATAATAACATGCGAGAGAAGATAATAACTTCGAATTAAAAACTCATCTTTTGAATCAAGAGTGAATAACAAGAATCAAAAGAAATTCTGAGGGTCATAAGACCTTGAACTATGTCCTAGGTTGTCAAGTGTTTTTACTTGAAACCTTTAACAGTCGTAAGACTATGGACTCTTCTTCTCGTACTTAGGGGGATCAGCCCTTAGTACCATACTGTGCACAATATCTTAACGCTAAAGCGTAAATAATCCCCTATACAAGGTTGTTCATCTCAGTTTGGCATTCGAGTCCGCACCAAAGGAAGTTTTGTTTGGATAATTCATTAAGGATTCTTAAATTTAGAACGCTCGTCAACTATGGACTAGTCGAATCAAATAAGGGTTTGCTAGTCTAACAAGGTTTAACAATAACTGATAATTTAAAATGGATAAAATCTCAAAAGTATACAATAGAATAATTATTGTATAACAACATCATGCTTGAAAGATTAATAAGTTTTAATATACGAAACAGACTTAATCAATAATAATGAGAGTTTGCTCAATAATAACAAGTAGGGTTAGGAAACTTGTTCAACGAAAGTTTAGGGTAAGAAACTTGCCTCATGCGTAAATTACACGTTAATAAAACTCGTTCTTTGATTTAAATCCTACATATCATTCATGTTAACAACACCAATCACGTAATAAACATCACAAGTTTATTCTTTGTCTAGCTCGAGTTCATGACTATACTTAGTCAATTACTACACTTATTGTCAAAATTTAAGACTTCACAAACAATAAGGTAACTATGCATTTGATCATCCAATTCACACGTAATTGTGTTATGGACATGTTAAGAATTTATTTTAACATCTCATTATAGGTCTAACAAGTCTTTATATTCATTAGACTAAGTTACCAACACATTTCTATACTTGAATACTTAATATATATATATATATATATATATATATATATTCTGGACATTCTGCTAAGTGGCGCTTCACAGTAACTTTTGTATTGGTATTAGTATTTGCATGATGCATATGTCATGACCGCACTTGGTACATGGCGTTATGGTGGCACTACTTGGGCATCGATTGTTGGGTTTGTTATTTGCTGCCCCGGTGGTCTTATGGCGGGACATCGATTCGAGTTAGCTGCCACATGCTGACACTCGTAATTTGATTCGATTCGCGAAGAACACACGAGTTCAAATAATTAAACTTCGCTTGATTATTAATTCCCCAAATTAAACATACCCACATGTTAGAATTAATATATAATCAATACCCAACATTTATAGAGTGATTTTAACCCATTAAAACACATAATCATAGAATTAAAACATGAAATTTTCCACTGTTCATGATGTTCTTGAAGTGTAGAACATAAATTCCTAAAATTCAACGCCACGGATTCGTTATAAAACCAAATCCAACTATTCAAATTTTGTTTTGTTCATTTTAGCATGAACAATCATATAAGTGTGTGAATTTTGCAAAACAATTTATGTTTGACATATAAAAATCACGTATAAGGCTATATGGCCATATCACGTACTCTGTAAATTTTTGAAACAACAAGTCATAATATACGTTATAATATTATGAAATTGGTGATATGGAAACACACAACATATATATAAAACATGCTATACTACTAAAATCATTACATATATTCTTATATCAACTTTCCAATTTACAGAGATTCACAGAAGACTTAAGCCATATTCATGAAACTTAAAAGACGTAAAAATAATAATTGGGTTTAAGAGATTACCCAAGCTTAGATAAAATAATAGGAGATGAATTAAAGCCTTCCTCAATAATTCTCAAACACCAAGCAATCTCTCTCAACAATTCTCTCAAACTCTCTCTCTGTGATGTTTTTATCAAACTTAGAAGAATAATAGAAAAGAAGAAGACGTATGATAAATAGAAAAGGAACTGATGCATTGGTGGTCAGTTACCCAGTCATGGGTTAACTGCCCATAACCTCCCTTAGTGCCATGTTTGGCTAGTAAGAAAATAATTCAAAAACCATTTAATTTAATAAAATATTATCATATAGTTTAAATAATGTCACACTCCTTTATAAAATAAATCAATATCTTATTTAATTTACTTTAAATAAAATATTACGATTTCTCAATAATGCACGTAGTCACATAATTAAAATTTCTCATTTAATAATAATATCAATTATTAAATCTCTGATTAATAATTAAATTAATTAAAATAACAAAGGCTTATTAAATATTTCTTTTAATTCAATAAGCTCACATAAATACATATATCAAATAATAAAATTCTCCACATCAATTTAATAAATATAACATATATAATTAAATTAATCTATCACAACTTCATCAATTAATTAATTAATCTAATAATTAATTCATCAAAATTTTTTTATTCAATCCAATAAATATTCAAATTAAATTATAAAATCTCGGTTGTCACATCTTTCCCCTCTTAAAAGGATTCTGTCCTCAGAATCACAACTCAATAATTCGTCCTGCTACATTCTCCCCCCCTTACAAAGATTTTGTCCCCAGAATCGCTTATAACAATCTAAGTAAACAAATGGGGATAATTTTTCATCATATTCTCTTCGAGTTCCCACGTAGCTTCTTCAGCGTTGTGGTTCCTCCAAATTACCTTAACATAAGGTATTACTTTATTTCTCAGAATTTATTCTTTTCGGTCGACAATTTGAACAGGAATTTCTTTGTAAGACAAGTCTTTGTCGAAATGTAGGGGTTCATATTCAATCACGTGCTTGTAATCAGGTTTGTAGGCGAAGCGGGGTGAGAGACATGGAAAACATTGTGGACATTCTTCAGAGAGTTGGAGGTAAGGCTACCTCATAACCAACTTTTAGAATTTCGGAACTTCAAAGGGTCGAATGAATCTTGGGCTTAATTTTCCTTTCTTTCCGAACCTGACCTTTCCCTTCCAAGGAGAGACCTTTAAAAACACATAACTACCCGGCTCGAATTCAACATTCTTACGGTGTGGATCGGTATATTTCTTCTGTCTATCTTGAGCTGCTGTCAATCTTGTTCGGATCACTTTGACTATTTCTGCTATTTGTTGTACCAATTCCGGGCCTAGTAATTGTCTTTCGCCAACTTCATCCCAGTATAGCGGAGTTCTGCACTTTCTGCCGTATAACGCTTCATAAGGTGGCATGCCAATACTAGCGTGGTAACTATTGTTGTAGCCGAACTCTACGAGCGGTAGATGGTCATCCCTATTTCCTTTAAAGTTCATTATACAAGCTCTTAACATATCTTCCAATGTCTGGATTGTTTTTTCACTCTGTCCATCTATCTGAGGGTGATATGTCGTACTCATTCATAACCGTGTACCCATGCATTCCTGTAGACGTTTCTAGAAGTTCGATGTAAAGCGCGGATCTCTATCAGAAACAATTGACACCAGAACTCCATACCTTGAAACAATCTCTTTCACATATAACCTTGCCAACTGATCTAAGTTGAATCTGATTTTGATCGGAAGGAAGTGTGCATATTACGAAATCCATCGTAATATGTTCCCATTTCCATTCTGGAATCTCTAAAGGTTGTAGTAACCCACTCGGCCTCTGATGTTCTGCTTTAACTTTCTGACATGTTACGCATTTGGCAACACATTCTGCAACCTCTCGTTTTAAATTTGGCCACCAAAAATGTTGTCGAAGATCTTGATACATCTTGGTGCTACCAGGGTGAATTGAATATCTTGAGTTGTGAGCCTCGCTCAAAATTTCCTCCTCGATCTTTGGTACTGGCGGTACCCAAATTTTGCTATCAAATCTTAGTAGTCCCTCACTATCTATTTTAAATCTCAGTTTAGTCCCTTCAGATATCTTCTTCTTCACTTTCTCACATTCTTCGTCCTGAAGTTGAGCCTCCTTAACTTTATCCAATAATGTTGTACCAGCTTGCATCTAGAAAAGCTTCTCGTCAATTTCTATAGGATACTTCACTTCCAATTCGAGCTTTTACATTGCTGAAATTAGCTCCTCCTGAGCGGTCAACATCATCAAATTTTCCCGACCTTTTCTACTTAGGGCATCGGCCACCACATTTGCCTTACCCGGATGGTATAGAATCTCACAATCATAGTCCTTAATCAACTCCAACCACCTTCTTTGACGCATATTGAAGTCTTTCTGTGTAAAAATATATTTTAGACTCTTATGATCTGTATATATTTCACACTTCTCCCCATAGAGATAGTGCCTCCAGATTTTCAAAGAAAAAACCACTGCAGCTAACTCCAAGTCATGGGTCGGATACCCCTTCTCATAATCCTTCAGTTGTCGTGACGCGTATGCAATGACTCTACCATTTTACATAAGCACACAGCCAAGTCCTTTGTGCGACGCATCACTATATACCACAAAATTTCCTGTATCATCCAGAAGAGATAACACAGGTGCTGAACTTAACCTCTTCTTTAATTCTTGAAAACTTTCCTCACACTTCTCTGTCCAAACAAATTTCACCGATTTCCTAGTCAAATTCGTCAACGGAGTTGTGATCTTGGAAAAATCCTGAATGAATCTTCTATAATAACCTGCCAATCCAAGAAAACTTCTTACTACGCCGGCGTCTTTGGTCGATCCCGATTAATCACAAACCGACTTTGGAGGGATCCACCGAAATTCCGTCTCTATCAATCACATGACCAAGAAATTGTACTCTTTCAATCCAAAATTCACATTTCAAAAACTTAGCGTATAACTTCTCTCTTCTCAATGTCTCTAATGTCAACTTCATATGCTCTTCGTGTTCTTCCTTTGTTTTTGAATATACCAAAATGTCATCTATAAATACCACTACGAATTTGTCCAAAAACGGCTTGAACACTCCATTCATTAAGCCCATAAATGCTGCAGGAGCATTCGTTAGACCAAACGACATTACCAGAAATTCGTAGTGACCGTATCGTGTTCTAAACGCTGTCTTCGGTACATCCTCTGGTCTCACCTTTAGTTGATGATAACCACTCCTCTAATCTATCTTTGAAAAATATCTTACTCCCTTTAACTGATCGAACAAGTCGTCGATTTGCGGTAATGGATATCTATTCTTGATCGTGACCTTATTCAGTTCTCTATAGTCTATGCAGAGTAGCATTGTCCCATCCTTCTTCTTCACAAATAAAATTGGCGCTTTCCACGGTGATACGCTTGGTTGTATATACTTCTTATCTAACAATTCTTGTAGTTGGACCATCAGTTCTTTCATCTCTACCGGTGCCTTCGATATTGGAGCTATTCCTAGAGCCAAATCGATCACAAATTCAACTGCTCTATCTGGAGGAAGTCCAGGCAAATCATCCGGAAATACGTCTGCGAAATCTCTTACTACTGGTATCTCATCTATTTTCAGATTCTCTTTGCGACTATCGACTATGTAAGCTAGATATCCTACACAGCCTTGCCTTAATAATCTCCTGGCCTGCATCATCGTCAGACAACTTACTTGTCTAAGTGACTTGCTACCATAAAACACAACCTTTGACGGAGTCATAAGGTTAATACGCTTCTTCTCGCAGTTAATTACCGCCCCATAATTGGATAACCAATCCATACCTAAAATAACATCAAATTCTCCAAGTCGAATAGGGATAAGATCTACGTTCATGATATTACCCTTAATATCCACTCTACGGTTCTTGTGTGCACGCATTTTATGAGGATAATTTCTCTATTCGCAATTTCTATGTTCATGGGGTATTCTAACTCGTCCTTAACCAATTATAAGTTCTTAGCAAAGTCATCGGATATAAATGAACAAGTAGCACCCGAATCAAATAACACATAAGAATTAACTTTATTGATCGAAACGATACCTGACACCACATCACAAGACTGCACTGCGTCCTGCACTGTCATGTTGAATGTTCTGGCAGTCGGTTGGTTGGTTGTGGTTGGTGCTGCGATTGTCAGAGTGCTTCCACCGGTATTTCCTCTATTTCCTCCTCCTGAACTCGTTCCCCCAGATCCCTTCTTAGGATAATCCTTGGCAAGATGATCCTTTGAACCATAAGTGAAGCAGGCACCCTTCTTTGGGTTAGGACAATTAGGTCCTATGTGGCCTTCCTGACCACAATTGTAGCACACTCGTTTCCCTTTTAAGCAAACTCCCAAATGAGTTTTTCTGCAGGTTGGGCACGATTCGATCTTCTTCTTTTGCCCTCCCTGTTGACTTCCAGTCAATGTATTTTCAGACCACTTCCTCTTCTGATTGTGATTAACCCCAGTGCTACTCTCACTAGTCTTGTTATTACCTTCCTTCTCACTCTTCTTCTTCTTCTGCTCCTGATTATACTTCGTTACTGCATCGCTTCCACCCTCAGCGAGTATGGCCTTCTCTAACACTCCAACAAAAGTGTTCAATTGGAATATTAACACCTTGCTATACAACCAGGACTTCAATCCCTGCTCGAATCGTCTCGCCTTCCTCTCATCAGTGTGTACTTGGTATGTGGCAAACCTAGCCAACTCATTGAACCTTGCTGCATAATCAGCTACTGACATATTTCCCTGTTCAACTCCAGAAACTAAACCTCCATCTGATTTTGTGAACTAGCCGAAAAATACATCTCGAAGAACATCTCTTTGAATCTTTCCCAGGATATTACACCTTCACCTCCTCTCACTTTGTTAGCCTGCCACCAATAGCTGGCTTCGGACTTTAACATAAACGTTGCATAAGCGGTCTTCTGATCTTCCCTTACTCGAGCGACGTCGAACACCTTCTCCGTCTCCATCACCCACGTCTGAGCTTCAATTGGGTTTATGGAACCCTTAAACTCTGGTTGTCCCACTGCCTTGAACTCCTTAAACGAAGTATTTGGTGGAGCTTGTGGTTGATTGTTAATCTCTCCGGCTAAAAGGTTCACCAACTGCTGAACAGGGTTAGCGTTGGCGTCATTGTTGTTCATCGGTTCCTCTTGTGCTTGCTAACGGTTTTATCTTCTTCTAGGCGGCATATTTCTGTTAAGAATATACGCTTATTAGGTCTTTACTCAATCTCTTAAACATTTAAGACTTAACTAAAACATTTAATCATAACTCACTTAACACATCAATTCAAATAAACTCTGACATTCTCATTTAATTCAAAAGTTTTAACATCCTAAGATAGCGTCACTGCTATTTACATCCACTATCCCGAGATAAAGAATCTACAGGATTTAAAACATCAACATATTCCTTTGTTTATAATCACATCGGAATTTACATCATTAACTACCAAATAATTTTCACATAATTAAACTAATACTATCACTGTCTGTTAAGGCGCTGGATAGCCTTGCTACGTTCCTCCTCCATGATACGAGACATCATTCTGCGATCTAGCATATATGATGGTAGATCCTCAAACTGGATTGGATACTTCCTAACTCGATCTTGGACTGCACCCATTGCATTTTATAGTGTAGAGTATGTCTCCTCAAGTTTAGCCTTCTTCGCATGGCGATCATCTTCTGCAAGATCAGCACGGTGTGACTCTCGTACTCAACCCTCCTCTGCTATGGCAAGCCTCTCTGAGCTCTCTTTCAGCTCCTTTTTAAACTCTTCTATTTCTGTGGACTTATCCTCGGTTTGACCCTTCTCGTGAACCAGATCCCACTCCATGTTTCCTAAACGTGTGTGAAGAGTCACAATCTCCCTATCCCTCTGCTCAATAGTAATCTGTTGACTAACCGCCTACTCAGTCAGATCCCGGACAGTATCCTGCAACTCTATATTTCGATCATAAAGTGCATCATACATCTCAACATCAATGGAGTTTGGTGGGAACTCCTCTTCTTCCTCTTCTTCCTCAGGATCCTCCTCTAGATCAGTCTCCAACTCATGTTCCTGACCAACAACAGTGATCAACGGAGATGGCTCTCTCTGTACCAGTTGTTCCCTGACGACATGAATGTCTCGGGGCTCCTCCTCTATAGGAATTCGAGGTTCCTCCTCCCCAGCTCGACTAGCTCCTCCAACATCCGACATCCTGACAACAAAATTTTAAGTTTTAGTTACTAATCCGTGCTAGCGAACACATAGAGTAATACATAAACACATAAAGTCTTTTATTATCTTCAATGAGTTTAGAAATTAATTTCTTATAACTCGATAAGAGTTTACCACTACTATGTTCTCAATCTTCTACAAGGCTACTACCTAAGGTTGTTCCCCCACCTAAGGATCATAACCTACAGCTTTGATACCAACCTGTGACACCCCCAAATCCGGTACTTCCATTTACACAGGATTTGGTGTTCACTGTACAAACATCATCTATCTATCTACCCATAAATAAATGCAAACCATGCAATAAATAGAAATAAATAATAAATCTCTCCCCCTATACAGGGTTGTTCATCTCAGTTTGACATTCGAGTTCGTACTAAAGGAAGTTTGGTTTGGATAATTCATCAAGGGTTCTGAAATTTAGAACGCTCATCAACTATAGACTAGTCGAATCAAATAAGGGTTCGCTAGTCTAACATGGTTTAACAATAACTGATAATTTAACTTAGATAAAATCTCAAAAGTATATAATAGAATAATTATTGTATAACAACATCATGCTTGAAAGATTAATAAGCTTTAATATACGAAACAGACTTAATCAATAATAATGAGAGTTTGCTCAATGATAACAAGTAGGGTTAGGAAACTTGCTCAACGAAAGTTTAGGGTAAGAAACTTGCCTCATGCATAAATTATACGTTAATAAAACTCGTTCTTTGATTTAAATCCTACATATCATTCATGTTAACAACACCAATCATGTAATAAACATCACAAGTTTATTCTTTGTCTAGATCGAATTCATGACTATACTTAGTCAATTACTACACTTATTGTCAAAAATTAAGACTTCACAAACAATAAGGTAATTATGCATTTGATCATTCAATTCGCACGTAATTGTGTTATGGACATGTTAAGAATTTATTTTAACATCTCATTATAGGTCTAACAAGTCTTTATATTCATTAGACTAAGTTACCAACACATTTCTATACTTGAATACTTAAAAAAATATATATATATATATATATATATATATTCTGGACGATTCGCTAAGTGGCTGGCGCCACTTTTATCTTGAGGATTGCCATGACACTGGTGGAGCTATGACACTGGTAAATGGCTCTGTGGTACTATGATGCGGGCATCGATCTTTGGAGTTAAGTATAATATGGTATGAGTGGGGCTGCGGCTTGAGACATCGCCTTCGGAGTTAGGCATGATGCGACACTCCTGTAATTTGATTCCGATTCGCGAAGAACATGAGAGTTCGTGAATTAAACACTACTTGATCATTAATTCCCCAAATTAAACATACCCACATGTTAGAATTAATATATAATCAATACCCAACGTTTATAGAGTGATTTTAACCCATTAAAACACATAATCATAGAATTAAAACATGAAATTTTCCACTGTTCATGATTTTCTTAAAGTGTAGAACATAAATTCCTAAAATTCAACGCCACAGATTCGTTATAAAACCAAATCCAACTATTCAAATTTCGTTTTGTTCATTTTAGCATGCATAATCAATAAGTGTGTGAATTTTGCAAAACAATTTATGTTTGACATATAAAAATCACGTATAAGGCTATATGGCCATATCACGTACTCTGTAAATTTTTGAAACAACAATTCATAATATACGTTATAATATTATGAAATTGGTGATATGGAAACACACAACATATATATAAAACATGCTATACTACTCGAATCATTACATATATTCTTATATCAACTTTCCAATTTACAGAGATTCACAGAAGACTTAAGCCATATTCATGAAACTTAAAAGACGTAAAAATAATAATTGGGTTTAAGAGATTACCCAAGCGTAGATAAAATAATAGGAGATAAATTAAAGCCTTCCTCAATAATTCTCAAACACCAAGCAATCTCTCTCAACAATTCTCTCAAACTCTCTCTCTGTGATGTTTTTATCAAACTTAGAAGAATAATAGAAAAGAAGAAGACGTATGATAAATAGAAAAGGAACTGACGCATTGGTGGTCAGTTACCCAGTCATGGGTTAACTACCCAAAACCTCCCTTAGTGCCATGTTTGGCTAGCAAGAAAATAATTCAAAAACCATTTAATTTAATAAAATATTATCATATAGTTTAAATAATGTCACACTCTTTTATAAAATAAATCAATATCTTATTTAATTTACTTTAAATAAAATATTACGATTTCTCAATAATGCACATAGTCACATAATTAAATTTTCTCATTTAATAATAATATCAATTATTAAATCTACGAATAATAATTAAATTAATTAAAATAACAAAGGCTTATTAAATATTTCTTTTAATTCAATAAGCTCACATAAATACATACATCGAATAATAAAATTCTCCACATCAATTTAATAAATATAGCACATATAATTAAATTAATATATCACAACTTCATCAATTAATTAATTAATCTAATAACTAATTCATCAAAAAATATTTATTCAATCCAATAAATATTAAAATTAAATTACAAAATCTCTGTTGTCACAGTAATATTCATGTACCAAAAATAATTTGGACAGAAAATAATATATTTTTGGGTAAATAGTACTCCGTGAATAGTACCTTGTGAATAGTACTTCAGGAATAGTACCTCGTGAATAGTACCCCGACATGAAAAGTACTCCAAATACCCGAGTGAATAATATTCGGGTGAATAGTAATTGGGTGAATAGTAACTCGTGAATAGTACTCCGACATAAAAAATGCCCCGAATACCCAAGTGAATAATACTAGAGTGAATGGTAACCAGGTGAATAGTAACCCGTGAATAGTAACTCGTAAAAGAAAAATACCAAAGAAAATGATATTTCATGACGAGTACAAAAGAAATGATATCTCAGATGAGTATAATAGAATATACTAAATCGCAATTGGATTTTCACCGCCATGCAAAGAATCCACGTGAGATGGATCATTTCCACAATTTAATAAAGAAACGAATCTGAAGGATCATTCACCATGCATGCAAAGTAATCCACATGGCGAGTTATTCCAATGAATAATAAAGAATGGAATAATGGAAGAATTCACCATGCATGCAGTAGTCCACACGCATAAAAGTTATTCCAATAGAATAATAAAGAATGGAATAACATTGAGAATTCACGGTGCATGCGATAGACCAGCGATAGACAAAGTTATTCCAACAGAATAATAAAGAATGGAACCAGGTCATGCGTAATCCGCACAGACAGAATATTCCAACAGAATAACTGTAATAACCCTAGATTTTCTATATAAAAACATAAAAAATTTTGCATACAATTTTTTATTTATTTATTTAATGACGAGAATAAGTGTCGAGTAATGTGAACGATAAACGCAAATATATTTATTACTTGAAAAATTAAAAATAATTTTGGAATTATTAATTACTACAAATTATATTGTATGGTAATTAATTTACGTAGTTTAAATATTTTTATTAATTATTTTCCTTGAAACATGATTGAAAATAATATATGAAGTGATAATTAGATTTATATAATAAATATTTTATTATATGAATTGTCAGAATATTTAAGTTAATTATTTTAACTTGATTATTGATCTTTGTGTATGAAGAATAAGTCGGATATGGAATCCAAACCCTGAATTGGGATTGTGATCAACAGATGAGAATAATAATATTATATTATCTATATTATGATTTTACTGAAGATCATAAAATATGTATCGTGTGTATGTGCGAACATATAAAGTTCAAAGAATGATGACCAATTAGGTAATAGCATAAGAATTTGTCTTTGTGAAACCCTAATTATTAAACTCAGTTATGAGATATGACTGAGTAGTGACTGTGTTATATGAAGTTTACTGTGTATAAGAATGTCGGTAATTAGGACAAACCCTAATTACTATTTTTACGCCGATAATTAGGACAAACCCTAATTATTATAACCTTAATCGGTTGAAGTTAGAAATCGTATTGACTGTGTTAGAACACACACAGATAATTAGAAAACCCTAATGGTCAATTAGAAACCCTAATTGATGACGTTAAGAAACCCAAATTTTAAAACCCAAATTTTTCTATAGAAAACCCTAATTTTAAATTACCGGGTTTAATTTCGATGTTATTATATAAGTGTTTTAATTTACCGAAGGATAGAAATTAATTGGTAAATTGTAAGAATTACAATCTAGTAATTAAATATTACATTTAATTGCTATGTACAAGAATGCCCATGAAATTATATGTGAAATTATCAAAATGCCCTTTTTGGTTTATTAGTGTATTATTAATTACATTGTTGATGGAATCTTGCAACAATAATGCCCAACATGCTTACCCTACCATTTTATCAGCTAGCAATCAATTGATTCATTCAATTCTAGCATCCAAGGCATTTAATTGTCCTATAAATAGATTAAAGAGGGTTAACATTATTTTGCACACTAAAATTTTCCAAAGCTTCTAGTTATACTCTCTCAAGCTCTTAGCTACAAAATTATCTTGCCCATACACTCTTAAACAAAGCCCAACCATCACCCATAACAAATCAGAAGCAAGAATCAAGAATTTTTGGTAAAAAAGGTATAAGAACACTAAACCTAGAAATCCTTTGATTTGATGTTATTTGATGCAATTGATTGTTTAAATTTGTGTAATAGGATGTTAATTGATGATATGGGTTGATAAATCAAAGACCCATAACATCAAAGTACACGAATTTGAAGATTTAAGAAATCTGGAAAATTTTATTTCTATGATTTTTCGTCAAATGTCAGAGCTTATAGATCTTTGATCGATCATGATTTTTTGTTGTTTTTAAGTTGTTATGTGTAGCTTGTTATGTGGTCTTTAATCTTCAAAAAGAATCAAGTCCATATCATGTATAGATTAGAAGTTATAGATGGTCAAACATGGGTGACCGATAATGAGAAACTATTTTTGGGCAGTCTGTAATGGGGGCATTCTCGTCCACTTTTTGTACTTTAAAAGGTCTGGGCTTTTGATATGTTGTAGTAAACTGAATAATCTTTTCATAGACTCCGAAACGGACTAAATCCGATATCGGAGGAGAGAGTTATGACATTTCAAAGTAGTAGTGTCAAAACTGTCCAACAAGTGTGGTGCAGTCCACTTGAGCGGAATTTCTGGGTGATGTGTTGAATTTGGAAACAAGTCGGTAGGGAAGAGTTGTAGTCTCGGAAGATAGCTTCGCGTGGGCTCAAGAATCGTCTAAAAATATTTTAAAACGAAAGAGTTATTACTGTTGCGAGTGGACATTTTTGGGGTCTGTTTTAGGCTTCCTAAGAGATCCGAAATTACTGGGTTATATTTTTTAAAAAATACTTTGGTATACCATGTATAACATATCCAAAGTTGGGAATTTTCTGATAAATGAGCAAGGCGTGAGAAAATCGCAAACTGAGCTATTGAAAAATTAGTATAAACCAAGTCTCACATCGACTAAATTGAGAACTTCACCATTTTCTAAACCTATAAATAGAAGGGCTTGGCCTTTGTTTCATTCACCAACAATAAGGCATCCAATTTTGAGAAATGTTTTGTTGTGGGAGGACTTTTTATAAGATCTCCTTAGTTTAAATCTTGGTCGAGTACGTATTCAGTTTGTGGAATTCGTATTTTCGGGTATGTTTCTTATTTAATTTTTTTGTAATGTTATTATTTTAAATATTGTATTTAGTTGATAGTTAAAGTTTAGTTAGTTTTGTTAATAAACTAGTTAGTTTACTATGTTTATTTTGGCTTGGAATTGATTATGTAAATGAGTTATTTGTGATGACTTTTAATATTTTGGGATGAATTTCATTAATTAAGTATTATTAATGATATTAAAGTTATTTATTGATTATATTAAATAATTAGTTTAAAAATGATTTTATTATTTTAAAAATCTTTTTAAATAAAAATAAAGTGTTTAAAGATATTTTGAGTTATAAAATATAACTTTTAATATTTAGAAGATAATTTCATTAATAATTATATATTAATAATATTTAGTTAATAATTTGTGATATTAAGTTTATTTAATAAATAGTTTAAAAATGGTTTTATTTATTTAAAAATCATTTAAAAAGGATATTAAAGATTTAAAAATATTTGAAGTTATAATTAATGACTTTTAATATTTGGATAAATAATACAATATTATTAATAATAGTATTGTTTGATGTTTAAATCATTTAATTATGATTTAGATGTTTGAAAATGCATGATAAATTTTAATAAATGTTTTAAAATTATTTTAAGTCATTTAAAAATAAAATGACCGATATTTCTGATGTTGAGGTACGAATAAGAGTCTTAGACTCAATATTTACTCGATAAAGTCAGTTTACAGACAAACAATTATTAAATTGAATTAGAACTTAGATATTTGGTATGTTAATGATTTTTAGGACGTAATGACCGTTAGATATATGTGATGATGTGATTAGACTATGTGTCAATCGTAATAGTAAAAAGATTATATATTATTATATATTGTTCTAATCGAACGAATGATCTGATTAATGATAGGTTGTGATATAAAGAGATAGAACCTAAGTGAAGATTTGTAATCAGCGAATCAGGCAAGTATCTTACCTTTGCATTTCCTTTATGCAATGGACATGAGTAAGAAGTTTTTAATTATTCTATTCCTGTACAGATTATGTACTCTTTGATTATCAACATGTTAGCTTAGATATATATTCTGTTCGTAAATTTCTAAATGGTTATACAAGTGTCCCCACTTGGATAATCATGTCATCTATTCACATGTTGATACCTTTTTGTCAATTACCCATATATATATATATATATGTTGAATTACATATTATTGTTGAGTAAGATTAAAAACCTTCGGGTTTGGAACCAAACATGTATGAACATCCCTATATGGGAAAATTTTTGCGCCAAGTGCGAATGTGAGAGAGCGATGAATTTCGTTCAGGTTATGTAGTATTGATCAATACAGGGTACAACGGGGCTGATCACCCTCCGTGCCCGTAAGTTATGACGGTTTGTGGATGGATTTCTGCTAAACCTTTTCGAAAATGAAAAGAATGTTCATAGTATGTTTCTTAAACCCTATTCATGGGTAGAGCCAAATTTCAAGAATTTGAAAGAGAGTTGTTATGTGAATTTTTTATTAGTACAGATCACTTCACAACTTTCAATTCGTTGTAGAAGTGTTATGTAAAGAGAATACTTATATTCTTTCAGCTTATATATATAATTGCTATTACTTGCTCGGCACTCAAAAGCTCACCCTTGCTTAAATTAAATGTTTTCGATTATGTATGAGCAAACCAAGGCTGTGTACCTAACAAGGGAAAGGAAAGTCGCATTCAAATGAGTTTATATTATGAGTTAATGGTTATAGTCAGTATTGGTATCTATTCAAGTATTGTAAGGAATGTATTTGAAGGTCTCGTACCTGGGAAATAAATTTTGATGTATGTAAATTAAGTTTGAATGTATTATTATTTGTATTATTCAGCTTATAGAAATGGTATCGTGAAGCACCGAGTTCGGGTTTCAAGTATCCGAATTTGTGGGCGTCACAATAACAAAGAACGAAACCAGGTCATGCGTAATCCGCACAGACAAGATATTCCAACAGAATAATAAAGAATGAAATAACAACAGAATTCACCAAGCATGCGATAAACCACACATACAGGTTATTCCAACAAAATAATAAAGAATGGACTAATAAAAGAATTTCACCATGTATGCGGTACTTCACATAGACATGTTATTCCAACATAATAATAAAGAATGGAATAACAACCCTTATGAGTATTGAAAGAAAATAAATCTCTTTATGAATACGAAAGAATAATACCCCTTACCTCTAAAGAAGACTGGATACTGGAATAGTGAGGTAGCAGACTTCTCTTCTTCCTTCTCTCTATAATTTCTCTCTATAATAATTGCTCTATAGCTTTAGTGAATTGGTAAAAAATAATGAAGGAATGAGCTTCTATTTATAGGAAAATATAGTTTCGATAATTACACGTTTTGGAGCTCAAAATATTACAGTATAATACCTTCCTCTTTTCTTTCATTTTTAATTTAGTCCTGCAAGTATTATCAAACTTGCACCATCTCCCCTAATAGTAAATAATGTGAATCAATATTAAATCATATGAATCAATAGTTCTAGACATGTGAAAATACGAATTACAGTATAGTACCTACATCTATACCTCCATTTTTAACTTAGTCATGCAAGTATTATCAATCTTGCACCAACTCCCCTAATAGTAAATGAATGTGAATCAATAGTACACATATGTGAACAAATAGTTATAATCATGTGAATCAATAGCAATTAATTGCTCATTTATCCGGTTAATTACTTGATTGGTCAATATAACTTCCAGACATCAATTATTATCAGAATAAATGTCAATTTCCACTAACACTAATAATTTCCACAGAATGGAATTATCAATTTAATCTTTAGTCAACACAAACTTATTCATCATTATTTAACAACCAGGTCATTCCCAAGAAAGAGGGGGCTTTCAAATAAGGATTTCTCCTTATTGGCGCGCAATTAGGTGACCAAACCTCTCCTTGAAAGAACTTTTAGACATTGTCAATGTTACAAATAATAATATGAATAACGTTGCCGTCTCAATTATTGATTTAATAATATAACATATTATACAGATGATACTGTGATGATAATTGAATCAATAATATGAGAGATATAATGCAACAATTACTAAAGTAATAATTGAGTATAACTAAGTGACTTCTTACGTAAACATCAATAATCAATACCGTGTGCTACTATGCAACCATGCCAGACATCGCATTTTTTTACTAGGGTAGTTTAACTATTTTAAAGGTAACACTTTCGCCGTTATTTTTATAAAATGACAATTCTGTCATTTTCTAACTACGACAATACTTCCGTTGTGGGGTCCACCGATGATTGTGCCATCGTACAGATATTCCCCGATAAAAAGAATATTCCCTGACCAATCGAATATTATATAACAACTTACTTACTTTGTAAAATTTATAAATATTACCCACAACTATAACATTATATCAAATCCACGCCATAATATTAAAAAAATATTTCCATAAATTTAAATCTTTATTCATAAATTTTGGGGTCTCACAATCTCCCCTCCTTATGAAATTTTGCCCTCGAAATTTTTATATACGCACTGGTATCTTAGAAGAGGTGAGGATACCTTGATTTCATTTCAGATTCTAACTCTTGAGGTATAACCTTTGAGTGTCGAATAGGATCCTTCTTATCCAAGATTTTAACATGTATCTCCTCATACATTAAATCTTCTACTATCTCGTCTAGTTCCAATTCAATAATGTGGTTCAGGTCGTCCAAATATTTAAATAACATCGATGCGTGAAAAACGTTATGAACACGCGACATACTTGGCGGTAAAACGAGTCTATAGGCCACAGTTCCTCCTCTATCAAATTGACCAATTGAATCGAGGGTTGAGATAACGCCTTCTTGAACCTTCTTCTTCGTATCTATCAGCTCCAGGTGTTTAGCTTTAGCGGCGTTTAACTTTATCGATTAAAGTCGATTCTACTCGTATATTCGTTATATTCACGTGGGTCCCTAGAGTCTTTAACTCTATCTTCATCATTTGTAAGTTATACGAAATGGGTTTTTATGTTAACAACATCATATTCGTAAATGCATACGATCTTCTACTCAATGCGTCAGCTACCACGTTCTCTCTCCCATAATGATTTTGAATGGTATGATCGTAATCTTCAACAACTCGAGCCAACGTCTTTGGTGCATGTTACGTTTATTTTAGTTGAAGAAATATTTTAGGGTTTTAGAAATGGGTTTTGTACTGGGGTCAATACCAAATTCGATTTCACACTCTAGGGTTAGGCTAAGAAGTCTTCAAGAATACGCTAGGAAATTTATTAACAATAGAAATATCATTCAAAACTGTGACTCTCATCCCAAGACTTGGATAACACGTCACATTGGTACCTATCAACTTGCCATCGTCATTCACGACGTCACCTACAGAAAGTCTGACTTCGGTTCATTCCACACAAGGAAGTCAACAACGAAAGGATCAGGGCTCTTTACTTATGGCTTGATATGACAGTGATTAACTTTAGTGGTTTGGTTATTTGAATTCGCATAACAGGTTGGTTAGGAATATGAAAGCTAACAACCTTACGAAAAGCTTGATGAGTAGTTAACCAATCGATTACTAAAATCACATCAAAGGCAAGTATTTTCAAAGAGATAAGATCGACTGGTAATGTAAAAGTGTCGATTTGTATCAACAAGATTTATAAATAGTGGAGGTAACGAAGGTTTCTACTAACGAAGTTTTAACCAATTAGTCAAAGTCTAATTTCTCCGGAGTCAAATTTAAACGTTGAGCGCAAGCAAGAGAGATAAAAGAATGGGTAGAACCGGTATCTAATAAGGTATAGACTTCACAAAAATGTATAATTAACTAACCCGTGCTAACTTCGTTCGGGTTACTCGCTTTTTGAGAAGTCACGAAAAACGCTCTTCCTGAAACCACCGACTTTGTTTTTTTCTTATCCACCTTTGGTGCCACCGTCCCAGCTGGACTTGATTTCGCTATAGGATAAAATTGAGCTATGTGACCGTCTTTTCCACAACTAAAACATACCTTGGAAGGCTGTGAATAGTTTGGAATTATGTGTCCCTCCTCTCCGCATCTATAGAATCTAACTGTTGGTTGTTCACCTCCCCTAGAATTTGTTGCAGCTGCCGACGTCTTCCCATCATCGTTAAATCTTCTCTTCTTGAATTTTCCACTTCTATTATCTTGGCCATGATTACCACCAAAGTGGTTAACATTCTTGGCATGATAATTTCCCCCACGATGGTTATCATTGTTCCGATGGTCGTTGCCACCGGTATAATTATTATCGTGTTGTTGGTTGTTGCCTTTTTGTTGTGCTGACTCATTATCGCGCTCCAATAACTGACCCTTATTCACAACATCTAAATATAATCAAAGTTTGTGAGAAATGAGGTATTGACGTATATCGGGTTTCAAATCTCTTAGAAACATTCGCGTCACTCGCTCCTCATTATCGACCAAATGGGATGCAAATCGGGATAACTCTGCAAATTTAGCCTCGTATTGTGACACGATCATATTGTTTTGCTCTAACTTGATGAATTCCACCTCCTTCATGTGACGAAGACTTTCGGGAAAGTACTTGTCGTCGAACGACTCTGGAACTTGAACTTCCCAAGACATCTTCATTGCAAGCGGCCAGTGGGTATGTTTTCTGATTCCCACCAAAGAATCGCTTCTTCACGCAACATAAAGGTGGCAAAGGGAATCTTTTGCTCCTCAGAGCATTCCAAGACATCAAATATCTTGGTGATCTTCTTTAACCACGTCTCCGCCTTAAGAGGTTCTAGCTTTCCCAAAAACTTTGGCGGTCCCAGCTCCTTGTACTGCTTAGCGGGTGACCATCCGAGAGTTTCCAGTGTTTCCACCTGCATTTTGAACAGGAGTTTCTCTCGCTTGATGTTACATGAATTTCCTAAAGCCTCTAATCATCCCATCATTCATAATCTAATCGGTGTTGTTATTTACCTGAGGATTATTGTCTTCTTGTTGCACATTATCCTGGGTATTGATCGTTGGTGACTCAACGGTCTCATGTGCTTCATTGCTGATCTCAACATTTTAAGATGCCATTTTCAAACACTGTCACAAAATAAGGGTTAATTGAGATATCACATATTATCTCTATACTCTGACCAACCAATTAAATACCAAATAAACTTAGGTTGGTCATACTAGCGAAGGAATACACCGTCTCTCCCCTCCTAGTTCTTGTCTCACATCTCAGCTAGGGATCATATCCCTAAGCTTTAATACCAACTGTTATTCCCAATCAAATAATAGAGAATGAAATAACAGAAGAATTTCACCACGTATGCGGTACTTCACATAGACAGGTTATTCCAACATAATAATAAAGAATGGAATAACAACCCTTATGAGTATTGAAAGAAAATAACTCTCTTTATGAATACGAAAGAATAATACCTCTTACCTCAAAAGAAGACTGGATACTGGAATAGTGAGGTAGCAAAATTCTCTTCTTCTTTCTCTCTATAATTTCTCTCTATAATAATTGCTCTATAGCTTTAGTGAATTGGTGAAAAATAATGAAGGAATGAGCTTCTATTTATAGGAAAATATAGTTTCGATAATTGCACGTTTTGGAGCTCAAAATATTACAGTATAATACCTTCATCTTTTCTTTCATTTTTAATTTAGTCCTGCAAGTATTATCAAACTTGCACCATGTCCCCTAATAGTAAATAATGTGAATCAATAGTAAATTATCTGAATCAATAGTTCTAGACATGTGAAAATACGAATTACAGTATAGTACCTACATCTATACCTCCATTTTTAACTTAGTCATGCAAGTATTATCAATCTTGCACCAACTCCCCTAATAGTAAATGAATGTGAATCAATAGTACATATATGTGAACAAATAGTTATAATCATGTGAATCACTAGCAATTAATTGCTCATTTATCCGGTTAATTACCCGATTGGTCAATATAACCTCCAGACATCAATTATTATCGGAATAAATATCAATTTCCACTAACACTAATAATTCCCACATAATGGAATTATCAATTTAATCTTTAGTTAACACGAACTTATTCATCATTAATATTATAACTCATAATATTTAACAACCAAATTTCGCTTCAGAAAGAAGGGCTTTCAATAAGGATTTCTCCTTATTGGGCGCGCAATTAGGTGACCAAACCTCTCCTTGATGTAACTTCAGACATTGTCAATATTGCAAATAATAATATGAATAACCTTGCCGTCTCAATTATTGATTTAATAATATAACATATTATACATATGATATTGTGACAATAATTGAATCAATAATATGAGAGAAATAATGCAACAATTACTAAAGTAATAATTGAGTATAACTAAGTGACTTCTTACGTAAACATCAATAATCAATACCGTGTGCTACTATGCAACCACGCGTATTACTGTACTTTTACTACCAGGTAGTTTAATAGTTTTAAAGGTAACACTTTCGCCGTTATTTTTATAAAATGACAATTCTATCATTTTCTAACTACGACAATACTTCCGTTGTGGGGTCCACCAATGATTGTGCCATCGTACGGATATTCCCCGACAAAAAGAATATTCCCCGACCAATCGAATATTATATAACAACTTGCTTACTTTGTAAAATTTATAAATATTACCCACAACTATAACATTATATCAAATCCACGCCATAATATTAAAAAAATATTTCTAGAAATTTAAATCTTTATTCATAAATTTTGGGGTCTCACAATCTCACCTCCTTATGAAATTTTGCCCTCGAAATTTACGTACGTACCTGGTATGCGGAAGAGGTGAGGATACCTTGATTTCATTTCAGATTCTAACTCTTGAGGTATAACCTTTGAGTGTCAAATAGTATCCTTCTTATCCAAGATTTTAACATGTATCTCCTCATACATTAAATCTTCTGCTATCTCGTCTAGTTCCAATTCAATAATGTGGTTCAGGTCGTCCAAATATTTAAGTAACATCGATGCGTGAAAAACGTTATGAACACGCGACATACTTGGCGGTAAAACGAGCCTATAGGCCACAGTTCCTACTCGATAAAATTGTCCAATTAAATTGAGGTTTGAGATAACGCCTTCTTGAACCTTCTTCTTCGTATTTATCAGCTCCAGGTGTTTAGCTTTAGCGGCTTTTAACTTTATCGATTAAAGTCGATTCTACTCGTATATTCGTTATCTTCACGTGGGTCCCTAGAGTATTTAACTCTATCTTCATCATTTGTAAGTTATACGAAATGGGTTTTTATGTTAACAACATCATACTCGTAAACGCATACGATCTTCTAATCAACGCGGCAGCTACCACGTTTTCTCTTCCAAATGATATTCAATGGTATGATCGTAATCTTCAATAGCTCGAGCCAACGTCTTTGGTGCATGTTACGTTCATTTTAGTTGAAGAAATATTTGAGGTTTTAGAAATGGGTTTTGTACTGGGGTCAATACAAAATTCCATTTCACACTCTAGGGTTAGGCTAAGAAGTCTTCAAGAATACACTGGGAAATTTATTAACAATAGAAATATCATTCAAAACTGTGACTCTCATCCCAAGACTTGGATAACACATCATATTGGTACCTATCAACTTGCCATCGTCATTCACGACGTCGCCTACAGAAAGTCTGACTTTGGTGCATTCCACACAAGGAAGTCAACAACGAAAGGATCGAGGCTCTTTACTTATGGCTTGATATGACAGTGATTAACTTTAGTGGTTTGGTTGCTTGAATTCGCATAACAGGTTGGTTAGGAATACGAAAGCTAACAACCTTACGAAAAGCTTGATGAGTACTTAACCAATCGATTACTAAAATCACATCAAAGGCAAGTATTTTCAAAGAAATAAGATCGACTGGTAATGTAAAAGTGTCGATTTGTATCAACAAGATTTATAAATAATGGAGGTAACGAAGGTTTCTACTAACGAAGTTTTAACCAATTAGTCAAATTCTAATTTCTCCGGAGTCAAATTTAAACGTTGAGCGCAAGCAAGAGAGATAAAAGAATGGGGTAGAACCGGTATCTAATAAGGTATAGACTTCGCAAAAATTTATAATTAACTAACCAGTGCTAACTTCGTTCGGGTTACTCACTTTTTGAGAAGTCACAAAAAACGCTCTTCCTGAAACCACCGACTTTGTTTTTTCCGTATCCGCCTTTCGTGCCACCGTCCCAGCTGGACTTGATTTCGCTACAGGATAAAATCGAGCTATGTGACCGTCTTTTCCACAACTAAAACATACCTTGGAAGGCTATGAATAGTTTGGAATTATGTGTCCCTCCTCTCCGCATCTATAGCATCTAACTAGCGTTTTTTAACTCCCCTAGAATTTGTTGCAGCTGCTGACGTCTTCCCATCATCGTTAAATCTTCTCTTCTTGAATTTTCCACTTCTATTATCTTGGCCATGATTACCACCAAAGTGGCTAACATTCTTGGCATGATAATTTCCCCCACGATGATTATCATTGTTCCGATGGTCGTTGCAACCCGTACAATTATTATCGTGTTGTTGGTCTTTGTCTTTTGGTTGTGCTGACTCATTATCGCGCTCCAATAACTGAGCCTTATTCACAACATCTAAATATAAACAAAGTTTATGAGAAATGAGGTATTGACGTATATCGGGTTTCAAACCTCTTAGAAACATTCGCGTCATTCGCTCCTCATTAGCGATAAATGGGATGCAAATCGGGATAACTCCGCAAATTTAGCCTCGTATTGCGACACGGTCATATTGTTTTGCTCTAACTTGATGAATTCCACCTCCTTCATGTGACGAAAACTTTTGGGAAAGTACATGTCGTTGAACAGCTCCTGGAACTTCTCCCAAGACATCTTGAGTGCATCAGGCTTGGTATGTTTTACAGATTCCCAGCAGTAGTCTGCCTCTTCACGCAACATAAAAGTGCTAAAGGGAACCTTTTGCTCCTCAGAGCATCCCAAGACATCAAATATCTTGGTGATCTTCTTTAACCACGTCTCCGCCTTAAGTGGTTCTGGCTTTTCCAAAAACTCTGGCGGTCCCAGCTCCTTGAACTGCTTAGCGGTGACCATCCGAGAGTTGCCAGTGTTTCTACCTGTATTTTGAACAGTAGTTTCTCTTGCCTGATGTTACATGAATTTCATAAAGCCTCTAATCATCCCATCATTCATAATCTAATCGGTGTTGTTATTTACCTGAGGATTATTGTCTTCTTGTTGCACATTATCCTGGGTATTGATCGTTGGTGACTCAACGGTCTCATGTGCTTCATTGCTGATCTCAACATTTTCAGATGCCATTTTCAAACATTGTCACAAAACAAGGGTTAATTGAGATATCACATATTATCTCTATACTCTGACCAACTAATTAAATACCAAATAAACTTAGGTTGGTCATACTAGCGAAGGAATTCACCATCTCTCACCTCCTAGTTCTTGTCTCACATCTCAGCTAGGGATCATATCCCTGAGCTTTGATACCAACTGTTATTCCCAATCGAATAATAAAGAATGGAATAACAGAAGAATTTTACCATGTATTCGGTACTTCATATAGACAGGTTATTCCAACATAATAATAAAGAATGTAATAACAACCCTTATGAGTATTGAAAGAAAATAACTCTCTTTATGAATACGAAAGAATAATACCCCTTACCTCAAAAGAAGACTGGATACTGGAATAGTGAGGTAGCAGACTTCTCTTCTTCTTTCTCTCTATAATTTCTCTCTATAATAATTGCTCTATAGCTTTAGTGAATTGGTGAAAAATAATGAAGGAATGAGCTTCTATTTATAGGAAAATATAGTTTCAATAATTGCACGTTTTAGGGCTCAAAATATTACAGTATAATACCTTCCTCTTTTCCTTCATTTTTAATTTAGTCATGCAAGTATTATCAAACTTGCACCATCTCCCCTAATAGTAAATAATGTGAATCAATAGTAAATCATCTGAATCAATAGTTCTAGACATATGAAAATACAAATTACAGTATAGTACCTACATTTATACCTCCATTTTTAACTTAGTCATGCAAGTATTATCAATCTTGCACCAACTCCCCTAATAGTAAATGAATGTGAATCAATAGTACACACATGTAAACAAATAGTTATAATCATGTGAATCAATAGCAATTAATTGCTCATTTATCTGGTTAATTACCCGATTGGTCAATATAACCTCCAGACATCAATTATTATCGGAATAAATGTTAATTTCCACTAACATTAATAATTCCCACACAATAGAATTATAAATTTCATCTTTAATCAACACGAACTTATTCATCATTAATATTATAACTCACAATATTTAACAACCAGGTCGTTCCCAGTAAAGAGGGAGCTTTCCAATAAGGATTTCTCCTTATTGGCGCGCAATTAGGTGATCAAACCTCTCCTTGACAGAACTTCTAGACATTGTCAATATTGAAAATAATAATATGAATAACTTTGTCGTCTCAATTATTGATTTAATAATATAACATATTATAAAGATGATACCGTGACAATAATTGAATCAATAATATGATAGATATGATGCATCAATTACTATAACAATACCGTGTGCTACTATGCAACCACGCATATTACTGTACTTTTACTACCGGGTAGTTCAACTGTTTTAACGGTAACACTTTCGTCATTATTTTTATAAAATGATAATTCTGTCATTTTCTAACTACGACAATACTTCCGTTGTGGGGTCCACCAATGATTTTTGCTGTCTTACGGATATTCCCCGACAAAAAGAATATTCCCTGACCAATCGAATATTATATAACAACTTGCCTACTTGCAAAATTTATAAATATTACCCACAACTATAACATTATATCAAATCCACACCGTAATATTAAAAAAAATATTTTGAGATATTTAAATTTTTATTCATAAAATTTTGGGTCTCACACCCTGTTTGTTATTTAAGTGTTTTAAAAGCATAAGCATGCAGTTCATATAACATTCACCCTGTAATCATGCTTCTTGTCAGCGCTTTCTAGGTAAGTTCTGGGTTACCCAGAAGTTGCTAAGTCATGGCTGGTCAACGAGGTTTGACCACCCATAACTTGCAATCTATACCAGATCTGACCTTAATTCAAGTTCTAGAACAAAGTCCTCATGACATGCTACAACTATAAACTTTTTAAACACTAAAACCATTAACAGACACAGATCTATGAGACCTGACATTCGACTATTAGACCATATTTTTCGGTTTTTCCAGATTTTTAAAAACTTCAAATTCGTGCATCTAGATGTTATATCCACAATATCACAACCACAAACACTTATTAACACATCATACAACATATTAAAACACAAAAAATATAACTTTTAACATATCTTGCAAGATCAGATTCTAGGTTTAGGTTTATACCTCACTTTGAGCTATGCTTGATTCTAAGCTTTCTAATATGGTATGGGTGAACTAAGGATTTTATTTGGGACTGAAATGCTTATAAATTTCGTGGGTCTAGAGAGTGAAAGAGTTGGTTGAGGATAAGTGAAAAAATGGCTAGCTTTTTGGACATTCTCTCTCTTTAATCTTATATATCACTTGAATGCAATGTATGTGGCTATTATATATTGATGATTGCTGGTTTTTAGAGCACATGTGCAATCTTGGAGAAGTTGAGCAACTCAAATTTTGGCAAGATATACAAGTTACCTAATAAAGAATACAAAAAGGGCAATTTGGTCTTTATGCTAGCAAATTTAATGGTAAACTAGTAATCTTGGCTAACCCTTAGGGTTTGACTATTAGGGTTTAGCCCTTAGGGTTTAACCATAAGGTTTTACAATTTGATTTTCTAGGATTTCTAATTATAGCTAAAAATATAAAATTTAGTTTCCTAAATTACAAATTAGGGTTCCTTAATTAGTTTAGGTTTTCTAATTATATTAGACTTGAACATTAGGATTAAGGTTCCCTAATTATCATTAAACTTTCTTAATTAGTAATTAGGGTTCCTAATTTAGCAATTAGGGTTTCTAATCTAGAAATTAGTGTTTCTCATAATTAGGGTCTTCCCTAATTAAGATTATATATTCTATAATACTTGTCATTAATCACATTAAAACAATTATTTAACAGTCCTGAACTCCTATTTGTGTTTCAAATTAGGGTTTAACAAAATAATGCTAGGGTTTCGTCATGTTGCACAATAATTAACCAACCATTATATGTATACACATACAGTACATATTTATCGCACTGAAATATAATTATTATATATTAATATTCTCATTCCTTATTTAAAATCCAAAATTAGGGTTTTGATTCCATATACGACTTAACTTTCATTCTCAGTCAACATAACAATTTAAATTGACTATTCTGCTAAATCTATGTCGCATAAATTTCAAAATATTATTCATGATACCAATATTAATAAAATAATAATAATAATAAATAAATAAATTTATTCGTAAAAATACAGATATAATTGTTTGTAAATTTTCGGGTCTTTACAGTTGTCACCAACGTTCTTTGTCTTCAGGTATGTTTCCTAACTTTACCTCCCATGGGGGTATTCCTTTTTTTCCGAGTGACCTCACTGGGGAATCTAAATGCTCTTCCTGATGATAGCTTGCACTGGTTTACATCATCAGATCCTTCCCGATGCTACGGTAGGACTGTCTCCAATGGTTTGGATTTCTATCTGGTTGATGCCAACCTTACTATAGGGGATAGGGCTTACACTTATTACTATCATAACATCCTCTCAATGCCTACTTGAACGATAGTTTCCAAAGGTTGCCAATTAATCACCAAACTTTCTCGATGCCTACTCGAATGGTAGTTTACAAAGATTGATCATCAACGATCCTTCTCGATGCCTACTTGAACGGTAGTTTACAAAGGTTAATCACCACCGATCTTCCTCAGTGCCTACTTCAATGGTAGTTTACAAAGATCTCAATATCACCGAAGCATCTTGATGCCTACTCGAATGGTAGTTTACAAAGGTTAATCACCACCGATCCTTCTCTGTGCCTACTCGAACGGTACTTTACGAAGATCTCAATATCACTGAACCTTCTCAATGCCTACTCAAACGGTAGTTTTCAAAGGTTGACCATCACCGAATATTCTCGGTGCCTACTATAAATGTAGTTTACAAATATCTTAATATCACCGAACCTTCTTGATGCCTCAGTTGGAGATTTCTTTTATATCATCGATCCTACTCTAAAGGTAGTTTACAAATATGCTACGTTGGAGTTGTCACCAAAGGTTTGGAATATCAGATTCTTTGTTCTTCGCTGAAGTAGTTTTCAATGGCTTATATGACCAGTCCTTTCCCGATGCTACGCTGGGTTGATGCCAACAGTTTGTAGTATCAGATACTTCGATCTTCACTGAAGTTGTTTTTAATGGCTTATATCAATGGACCCTTCCCCGATGACATATTGGAGCTATCGCCAATGGTTTGGAGAATATTTTTATACTTCAAAATTTGGCACCCCGTTTTAGGGTTTCAGGCACTTTCTGCTCAATTGCGTAGAACCCTTTTTTCCTGATTTAACTTTTCAGCTTCAAGGACCTCCGTTATAACTCAAATTTGATCAAGACAGAGGGGGTGTGGCCCACCTTGGGTTGCCACAAGTCTACCTACAGCTGTCACATATAGACTCGTGGTAGACCGCAGGTGGATTTATACTCCCCATGGACTTTCAAAAGTCATTTTCAACTTTAACGCCTCTAAAAAAATCTTTACCTTTTAGCTCAGATCTACTCAGTTCAGAATGATTTACGTAAAATTCGTCACCATACAAACGTTCTACATAACTCTGGTAACGTTTACATCCTTTGTTTTCAAGTTTTGACTGCTAAAATGTTAGATTCCATGTAGTATGAGTTTAAACGCAATGTATCAAATACGTATGCACATATGAATTGATAAAAATGAATGGGCCTAGTAAATGTTTGTATTTTACTACGCTTCACATTCTGATGTGAAAAAAACTAATTTCTGAGACCGTCATTTTACACCTTTTGGCTAATTTTTTTATCCTATTTAAGGACAAATGAACACATATTTTCAAATATAATACACATGGTAATTTGGCTACCATGGTGAGTTTAATCTTAATTATTTTTCATACATATGAAATGCTTATGATTTTGGGTTGGTGTGCTACAAAATGGCCATCTAATAATGCCTATGTGCATTCGGATAGTCTGTTTTATAAAGGAGACAATGGAGAAATTTTTTTCAAGAGTATGAACATTTAATATGCATGCAATTTTAACTCTATTGGGGAAGTATGTTAAACTAATGCATGTTTTCAAATATGATATGTGTGATGCCATGTTTTGAATTTAATTACTTTAATTTCAAAGCGTACCTCACCTTTTCTGAGGTGATTTGGAGATTTTGTTCAGTTGATGGACTCATACCGGCCGAGTAGTTCTTGTCGGGTTTCCTCAGGTATGAGGAGGAGAGCTTCTGATGTCCATGTGCCTCATCTGGCCTGGCATCCTCGCAGGTTGATTAAGTTAGTGATTCACCCCATTCAGGTAAAGAGGATGGAGGCTATAGATGAGGAGGAGGATGTTCCTATTGAGGACCCAACTTCTTTTGCTTCTATTCCTCGTCGAGAGCTTCCAACTATTAGCGTGATGATTTCAGATCTTCTTGATGATTTGAGACGTTATCCATCGATCTACTTTCATACGAACAAGGTAATAGTTGTTGTCAATTTTGTCTTTCTTCTTTTCCCACTATCGAGACAAGGGTTTGATTTTGATTTTGAACTTGATGCAGGTTCCCAACTTTTCTTAGCTTAGATGAACTGGTTTAGCATTCATTCTTTATATCGGACCCTTCATCCGGAGTATTAGGACATTGTCCACTCTTGGGGTTTTGAGGCCTTCTTTTCCATTCTTCCCCGTTGCTGCCCCTGGTGTCATGTGAGGGCTTTATCTGAGTGTTGGTTTCACTATACTTAGTTTCTCCATTTGTTGGACTGTGAGGTGATGATGACACCGATGGATTGGTGATTAATCACGGGGATGGAGTTTACTGGAGAAACTATGCCTTTGGTGGCCAATATTTTGCCGGCTGCAGTCCGATCCCTCTTGGGAGTTCTTGCTTCGACCCGCATGGTTCGGGCTGTTTGTTCTGGCCCTTTGAGCATTGAAGTTGTTAATGACACTTTGTCCGAGCCTCCGCCTGCTGATCAGAAGGATAGAGATCGCATCCTTCTATAACTATTTTTGATTTTCCTTTGGTCAGTGCCACTCTTGATGTGTACTGTATCAAAGATTTTGATTGGCTCATTCACTTTCACCTATTTCCTTCACGGGATGTGCCTACGCTCAGATGGCGTGACAGAGTCCTAGGTAGGCTTTTATCCATTATTGCTGGTGAGTTGTTTCTCTTTATCTTTCAATTTCCCTCGCTCGGGTGTCAATCTTCATAACTGAGGATATTTAATCTTTGCATTTACAATTTTGGGCATATGAGAGGCTCCATTGCCTACGTCCAGCTACTAATTTTGGTCTGAAGACATATTCGTAGGGACGACGCTAACGTTCTTTCGCCTTGGCTGAGGTCCCTATGGCAGAGGGGTGTAGACACTCGAAATTTTGCATTCCTATTACTAACTTTGCAGGAGGGCAAAATCGTCTTCCAGAGATAACCCTGGAAGTCAAATCAGCTCAATCCCGGAGATAACCCCAGAATACTCAATTTTCAACCTCAAAGACAACCCCGGGAGATTTAGTTCCAACCTCGGAGATAACCCCGAGGGATACAGTTCCAGTTCCGGAGATAACCCCTGAGAAGTCAGTTCCAACCTCGGTGAAATCCCCGGAGTGCTGTAAATAACTGTTCAAAGAGCCAAATCTGTCTATCAAAAAATGCATGGACACTATATGCCCCAAAGAGATCTCATCCAGGGAAACCCTGCACCTCAAACCCGTGAGGGACATAAACTGTCGGCTCATGTCGCTGATAGCCATCTGAGCGCAGGACCTATCCAACGGTAAATTTGTCAGACGCTCATACTCCTCCAAGGTATGAGTCAACTCCTGGGTCTCAAACTAGAACACCTGCCTATCCGGTACCCAGTGCTCTAGCATGCCCTCTACAAAACCCAATAGAACCTAGAACATCAAGAAGGTCACAGAGTGCCGCAACAGCTTATCTACTGCCATCCGATCTAGTGAGGACACACTATTATACCACGATCTCAAACAGGAGGCCACCAATATTGGTGGGGTATGATCTATCCAGCTAACTATTGATGAAGACATCTCTAGGGCCGTATCATAAGACCATCAAGTGGTTAATGCTAAACTCATCTTTGGAAATGCATGTCCATAAACATAATGCATGCATAATACATAATAGATGACAATATGATGTAGGAAATGGAAAATAATATACATACATTCCTAAGTAAATCATCATCTAAATACATCATCTCTGTATACAACTAGAAAATACAGGGAAATGGGGCACAGCCGCCCAACAAATAACTAAGGCATATCAAAAGATAAAACGAGAATGGGGCACAGCCGCCCAATATCTAACAGAGGCCTATCAAAAGATATAGCGAGAAATACATTAGAAGAAGTCAATAGTGTTGATGTCTACATCATCTAAACTATCCATCTGATGTAACTCCTCTAAGTCACAGTATCTCCACCAGTAGGGATATGAGGCAGATAAAATGTAGGATCTGCACCGGCAAAACCATCTGAATATGGGCCACCTAAAGGGCCAGCCCCAGAGCTAGAAGGATCAAAGAAATCCACCTCGGAAGGATTTCTGCCCAAATGCCGGATAAAGAAATGTGCCTGACCAAACTGCGGGTTTATATATCAATCCTTGGTATTCACCCAAACACAGGGTTTACAAAGATGATGATCACAGCTGTTACAAGCTACCTTTGGCAAAACCTCACAAAGGTCCAATGCCATCAACTTGGGATTGTAACTCCAATCAAGACCATAAATTTTATAAATCTCTCCCAGCGGGGATTTTATACAACTTCAGCCATTGGCAAGTAAATCCACTGAAGCATCAGGGGCGATCCAATGATGTTAGCCATTGAAGCACATTTCAACGAAGATTAAGCAGCTTTGACGTTATCAGCCATTGGCAATTAAACCTAGTGAAGCATCAGAGGTGGTCCGATGATGTTCACTATTGAAGAACATTTCAACGAAGGTCAAGCAGCCTTGACGTTATCAGCAGTTGGCAATTAAACCAATCATCGGAGGTGGTCCAATGATGTTAGTCGTTGAAGCATATTTCAGCGAAGGTCAAGAAACCTTGACATTATCAGTTGTTGGCAAGTAAATCCAACGAAGCATCAGAGGTGGTCCGATGATGTTAGTCGCTGAAGCACATTTAAATAAAGGTCAAGCAGCCTTAATGTTATTAGCCGTTGGAAATTAAACACAGTGAAGCATCAGAGGTGGTCCAATGATGGTAGCCATTGAAGGACATTTCAATGAAGGTTAGGTAGCCTTGACAACACAAACTGTTGGCAATAACTCCAATAAAGCACTGGAAAGATCTGGCAATACAAATAGAGAAAACCATCCTCATCGGAAATGACTAATGATGGAATCTGTTATACAAATCTTCATTAGAAAAAACATAATTCCTCAAGAGTTTCTCGCACATGAGAAAAATATCTGTAGTGGAAGGTCTACACTGAGGGTCAAGGACTCTGGTGATAACCCCAATGTCCACAACCTCTGGTCTCATTCATGGAGCAGCCTCCATCCCTTCATACAATCAACATAACATTTGCATCATGTTGCATTACATTGCATCATGCTTATCTTGTCACATTTCAAGTGTCTAGTGTTCTTTATCCTATCTATGCCATTACATTGCATGAATATGATAAAGAGAGGCAAATGTAGACACTCGAAATTTTTCATTCCTGTTACTAACCTTGCAAGACGGCAAAATCATCTTCCAGAGATAACCTTGGAAGTCAAATTAGCTCAATCCCAGAGATAACCCCGAGAGATTCAGTTCAAACCTCAGAGATAACCCTGAGGGTTGTAGTTCCAGAGATAACCCCGAAGAAGTCAGTTCCAACATTGGAGACAACCCCGAGGCACTCAGTTCCAACCCCGGAGATAACCCCGGGAGGTCAAGAACACCTCAGAGATAACCCTGAGGACATTTGGCACCTACAGCCACCCAATCTCAGAGATAACCCTGAGCAACAACTGTTATGTCTGCACAAAGCCAGGGATAACCCTGGTGAGGGACAAAATCATCATTTTCCACCTTGATACTTCATTCACATCATCTTAACATCATTTTAACCCACATTTCATACAGAAGTGTCCCACAAGAACCATAACTCAAATCCCAAGTGACTACTACACAAGACAGCACACCGGGTAGAATTTGAAGACTTGAAGATCTGGTCATGGACCCATCTTCCCGGATTTGTACAACTTCTTATCTGATTTCATTATGTAGCCCTCGACAATAGCATTCCGAAAAGGTATAGCACGCCTCAATTGGATGTTCGGATTAAAAGTTATGAAGGTTCAAGTGGATAGTGCGTTACACGACTGCACGTACTTCGAGATGACAAGACCCGCATGGCCTGGGGAAACCCGAGCAGCCGTAGGTAGACCCACGGTTGTCGCGGGTAGACCCGCGACCATCGGATCTATGAATAAAGAGCCTTGGTTGCTCATTTTGAAAAATAAATAAGCGAGAAAACTCTGTCCATTTCAGTTCATAAACACATCTAGAGTGTTCTAAACTGAGTGATTCTTTTTTATAAACACTTGTAAGCTCGTGTTTTGCCACATACTAAAATTTAACCAGTGGAAACCGAGTTTTCAAGCAACAAAAGCTATCTGAAGTCTTCTTGGCAGCCCACTATAAGATATTTTAGATTTTTAAGCTTTTTATCACTTTATATATATATATATATATATATATATATATATATATATATATACTCACGTTGAGAGTCGCGTCGTCGTGTGGGTATGCTCGAATCGTCGATCTGTGGCTTTTTATTGCTTTTATATATAAATACTTATATATATTATTATCGTAATATGCTTCGATTAAGGCCGAATATAATATTCGGAGCGTTTACCGCTTTTATATATATAAATACTTATATAAATACTCTGTTTGATTGAGCCTGGATATACATCCGGAGCATTTATTGCTTTCGTATATATATAAATACTTATGTATATACATCTTTCTATCAAAGTCGGTTTGATTGAGCTTTGATATACATTTGGGTCCATTTTATTTACTTATATATATATATATATATATATATATATATATATATATATATTTACATTTCAAGTCCTGCCTGGAGTTCACTTCATTGTAGTTGATTGTTCATATATACATATTTACAACTTCTATATATATATTTGTTTATCAGCCTGCGGGTTAGATTTGCCTAAATCTGGCTATTTCTCACTTTAACTGGTTCATGGTGACTAAACTGTAACCGTTGAAGCTAGAATTCTAAGATTTAGTCAAATCTAATTCATTTTCTAGCTTTTGTTGTGGGCTATATTTGTCTGAATCTTGCTATTTCTCACTTTAACCATTTCATGGTGACTAAATTGGAACCGATAAAGCTGAAACAGTTTAGATTTATTCAAATCTAGTTCTTGTTTTAGCTTTTGTACATATTGCTTTTTCATGTGAGCCTAAGAATCATGTGATCACAGATTCAGTTCATGAATCTAGATTTGTGACGCCCCCAAAATAGGTATACATCATCTATTCTGAGTCGCCAAATACATGGTACAGAATACAAATATAACCTTAAATTTACAACATGAGTTGTGTGTTTTAATACAAATATTGTCTTCTAGACAGTATTCAAACTCAAAATAAGTCCTCAATACATTTATTATCATATTATTTCATAGAATAGTGAGGACTACTAATTCTATCATCTGGACCGTCACTCCGTTCCCCGACTAGTCCCTGGTACATTCTCATTTCCTGAAGAGAACAATAAAAGCAAAACGGTGAGCTCAACTAGCCCAGTAAGAAATATTATAACTAAGATAATGCAGAATAAATTATCGTTAGCCTTCAACAGTGTTAAACTGGTACAATATAACAACCATCAAGTTAAACTGCAGCGGAACATGCAATCCATTAGAAAAGTCAAGTAGAAAACAAAATCTACTATCTTCTATGATTTAAAAGGTTTTTCATCACTTTATCGCTGAGACTCAGCTCTCCACATCATCCCTGCACTACGACCAAGGATATTCATTAGTATCACAACCACAAATTATCCATGTACTACGGGCCAAGGATATTCGTGTTTTCATCAATGGTCGTGATCATGCCAACAACTGTCCATCAATGCACTACGGGCCAATGAGGAATTTTACCACATCATTTGTAACATTACGGTTATAATTATATGGAATAATCCCTGATCATAATCATACCAAGTCCATCTATGCACTATAGACCACAAATGACTTTCAACATAATATAAACATGAGGATGATAACAATGATATAAGAATTCAATAAAACAAGTTCAAGAATAAATTTTAAAGATTTATTTGAAGCATATGAAAGGTGGTCGTTCTCCTTCCTTAACAACAGGTGCTGATGATGATGTATTTCCATCATTGTTGAATCTCCTCTTCTTGACATGTCCATTCTTATTGTTTTGGCCATGATTACCACCGAAGTGGTTACCATTTCTGGCATGTTGATTCCCTCCACGCTTATTGTCACCGCTTCGATGACTGCTATCACTGGTATTATCATTTTTCCTGCTGCTCTCTTTTGGTTGGGTTGACTCATTATCGCGCTACAATAGCTGAGCCCTATTAACAATATCTAAATACAAACACAGTTTATGAGAGATAAGATATTGACGTATCTCCGGTTTCAAACCTCTTAGAAACATTCAAGTCATTTTCTCCTCATTATCAACCAAATGGGACGCAAACTGGGACAACTCGGCAAACTTAGCTTCGTACTGTGACACGGTCATGTTGTTTTGCTCCAGCTTGATGAACTCTACCTCTTTCATGTGACGAATACTTTCTGGAAAGTACTTATCGTTGAACAGTTCTTGGAACTTCTCTTAAGACATCTTTAGTGCGGCAAGCTGAGTACGCTTTACAGATTCCCACCAATAATCTGCCTCTCCTCGTAACATGAAGGTGGCAAAGGGAACTTTTTGCTCCTCGGAGCATCCCAAGACATCAAATATCTTGGTGATCTGCTTTATCCATGTCTCCACCTTAAGTGGTTTTGGCTCTCCCAATAACTCCGGTGGTCCCAGCTCCTTGAACTGTTTAGCAGTGACCGTCCGAGAGTTGCCAGTGTTTCCATTTGCATTTTGAATAGGAGTCGCTCTCGCCTGATGTTGCATAAATTGCATAAAGCCTCTAAACATCCCATCGTTCATCATTTGATTGGTGTTATTTTTTACCTGAGGATTATTGTCTTCCTATTGCACATTATCCTGAGTATTGATCATTAGTGACTCAACGGACTCCTGTGCTCCATTGCTATTCTCAACATTCTCAGATGTCATTTTCAAATACTGCCACAATACAAGGGTTAATTAACATATCACATATTATCCCTATACTCTGACCGACCAATTAAATACCAAATAAACTTAGGTAGGTCATACTAGCGAAGGAATTCCCCATCTCTCCCATACTAGTTCTTGTCTCACATCTCAGCCAGGGATCATATCCCTAAGCTTTGATACCAACTATGATGCCCCCAAAATAGGTATACATCACCTATTTTGAGTCGCCAAATACATGGTACATAATACAAATACAACCTTATATATACAACATGAGCTATGAGTTTTAATATAAATATTATCTTCTAGACAGTATTCAAACTCAAAATAAGTCCTCAATACATTTATTATCACAGTATTTCATAGAATAGTGAGGACTACTAATGCTATCATCTGGACCATCACCCCGTTCCCCGACTAGTCCCTGCTACGTTCTCATTTCCTGAAGAGAACAATGAAAGCAAAAAGGTGAGCTCAACTAGCCCAGTAAGAAATATTATGACTATGATAATGCAGAATAAATTATCGTTAGCCTTCAACAGTGTTAAACTAATACAATATATCAACCATCAAGTTTAACTGCAGTGGAACAAACAACCCATTAGAAAATTTAAGTAGAGAACAAAATGTACTATCTTCTATGATTTAAAAGGTTTTTCATCACTTTTATCGCTAAGACTCAGCTCAATAAATAATCCACATCATCCCTGCACTACGACCAAGGATATTCATTAGTATCACAACCACAAATTATCCATGCACTACGGGCCAAGGATATTCGTGTTTTCATCAATGGTCATTATCATGCCAACAACTGTCCATCAATGCACTACGGGCCAATGAGGACTTTTACCATATCATTTGTAACATTACGGTCATGATTATACCGAATTATCCCTGGTCATAATCATACCAAGTCCATCTATGCACTACAGGCCACAGATGAATTTCAACATAATATAAACATGAGGATGATGACAATGATCTAAGAATTCAATAAAACAAGTTCAAGAATAAATTTTAAAGATTTATAAATCAATTTATCCAGGAACCAATAACGTCTAAATTGTCAACATGATACTGCTTTGTGGAGTAAAATTCAAGAATGCTCAGAAGAATATTTGCATGAAAAGATACTGGATGAAGCGCAAATATCCAGGATATTCTACTAATTTCAAGGAGTATAAAAGCCAAAACTTTAACTAACTGAGTATAATAGAATATATGAAACTGCAAATGGATTTTTGACCGCCATGCGGTAATCTACGTAGACAGATCATTTCCATAAGTTAATAAGGAATGAATACAAAGGATCATTCATCAGGTCATGCGTAATCCGTACACACAAGATATTCCAACAGAATAATAAAGAATGGAACCAGGTCATGCGTAATCGCATGAGATAGGATATTCCAATGTAATAATAAAGAATGGAATAACAACAAGAATTCACTGTGCATGCGATAGGCCAGCATGAGATAGGTTATTCCAACAGAATAATAAAGAATGGAATAACAAAAGAATTTCACCATATATACGTTACTTCGCATAGACATGTTATTCCAACATAATAATAAAGAATGGAATAACAACCCTTACGAGTATTGAAAAAAAATAACTCTCTTCATGAATACTAAAGAATAATACCCCTTACCTTAAGAAGAAGAGTATTCCAACGGGTAGGGCGGGGATATACTTGAAGAAAACTTGCACTATTTTCTACGCTGAAAGCTTTCTTAAACTCTAAAGAAATATGCTCAATATTATAGAAGAAGATTTTTTGAATTCTGGTGTGATTTTCAATTCTAACTAAGCATCCTATTTATAGGAGAATGGAAAGCATACTATGCAATAAAATATAATATATTCTATTTAAAATCAAATAAAACAAAACTTTATAAAAAGTATTTTGTTTTATATAAAAAGTTTTCTGTTTTATTACATTTATAATAATAATAAAACAAAATTTATATATATAATATATATATATTTATAAACTTCTGTGACTTCCTGATTCCCCCATTTTTTCTTTCGTGGGCCCCACATGTGGCACCCATATGTGCGCCCGCCTTTTAAAAAATTTCTACCAATTATTTTGAAAAATGGGTACATGGGGGTCCATAAAATAAGCAAAACTTCATAAAAATCACCTTAATAATTTTAACAATATTTATCACCATTATTATAATTCACAATATTAATCGACCAGGTCCTTCCCAGGAAAGAGGGGGCTTTCCAATAAGGATTTCTCCTTATTGGCGGTAGCAATTAGGTGACCAAACCTCTCCTCGATGTAACTTCTAGACATCGTTAATATTGCAAATAATAATATTAATAACTTTGTTGTCTCAATTATTGATTTAATAATATATAAAATATTGACAATAATTGAATCAAATAACGTGAGATACTATGCAACAATTATTGTAGCAATAATTGAACAAAACTGAGTGACTTCTCACGTAAGCATCAATAATCAATATCGTGTGCTACTATGAAACCACGCGTATCACTGTACTTTTAACATCGGGTGTTTCAACAGTTAACGGTAAAACTTCCGCCGTTATTTTCATAAAATATTTTTGTCATTTTCTCAATCCGACAATAATTTTGTTATGGGGTCCACCAATGATTGTGTCGTCGTATGAATATTCCCTGTTAAAACAAATATTTCCCGACCAATCGAATATTATATAACAACTTGCGTACTTTGTAAAATTTATAAATATTACCCACAACAATAACATTATATCAAATTCACTCCATAATATTCAAATATGATATTTATAGAAAAAAATCATCTTTATTCATAAAAGTTGGGGTCTTACAAGATTCGTTTTTCGTGATGGACATTTTGAGCTACAGCCAGCTTGTAAATTATCCACGGTGTTCTGACCTTGCAAGCATGATAACATGACTTGACTACATATGATTAAAGCCTTAAAGTTATCTTATATGTGTTAAATTGCATTGTTCAAGTTTAAAATTATTTCAAAAGCAAACTTGAACATATTTTCAAAACATAGTTGCATCACATGAATAACTAGATTCTAAAGGGTTAAGATGTCATGTTATGTCTATAATATCCCTTTACATGATCCATATGTATTGAGCATGTAGAACCTACTAGTAAGGTTACTAAGGAAAATACGAGAATGTTAACATACTACTTTGAAAGTTAAAATCTGAATTTTATGAGGATATTTGATGGTACTTTTAGACGTGTTAATGTATCATACATATATACCTACTAAGTTAAGAGTTATGAGATCAAGATTAAAACTGAATAAAGCATGTTTTCAAAATGATCACTAAAATAAATTGCATGTATGCAATATCAATACTCACAAGCATGCCTAATATAAGTTTTATAACTACCTTGTATGTTTAGGAGGCAAGCATGTTAGACTGTGTGATTTATGACCTTCAATGACCTTAAATTGTTGAAATGTTTAATTTAGAATTATTTTTTAGGAAGGAACCTAGATTGTCTTGAGGAACATGAAAAGACCTTTAACATGACAAAATATATTGTGTATGAATGTTGTGCTCATGTCGAACAGAAACCATAAGGCAACAGCTGAGGCTTAGCTTGGCGGATAATGTACAATTTGTCTTGGGCCCTAAGTTTAGCCACATGTAGCAAGCCTTGATCTGGAATCTGAATTTTGCAATCTGATTTTGACAGTTAACTTGTATGATGTCTATACTACTAGAAATGGTTTAAAACCTACTGATGCATGTGTATACGTGAGGACTAAGTAATAGGATAGTGTTTTCTTAGATAATGAAAGTCCATGGGTAAAAGAACTTAGCCATGAGCATTCTTAATTTGCTTATGAAATAACTGGATAATTGATTTCATGATAAATATATAAGTTGATTTTGTATCATATGTGCATACTTGAATCATGTCAAACTTGATTAACGAATGTGTTAGCTAATGAGTATTTTGTACTTATAATACGCTATAAATAGGATTCAAAAGTGTTGATTTATTTACGTGAATAAACTACGCTTAAGGCAAGTATCTTACTCTTTGTATCTATTTATGCAATAAACATGCATAAGTAAGTTATTAAGTTATATTCCGGTTATACGGGTTTATAAACTTTATTGTTATTAATCATAGTATTGTGCAAGTATCTTTACTCTTTGTATCTATTTATGCAATAAACCTGTATAAGTAAGTTATTAAGTTATATTCCAGTTATACGGGTTTTTAAACTTTATTGTTATTAATCATAGTATTGTGTAAGTATCTTTACTCTTTGTATCTATTTATACAATAAACCTGCGTGAGAAAGTTATTAAGTTATATTCCGGTTATACAAGGTTTTTAAACTTTATTGTTATTAATCATAGTATTGTGCAAGTATCTTTACTCTTTGTATCTATTTATGCAATAAACCTGCGTAAGTAAGTTATTAAGTTATATTCTTGTTATACGGGTTTTTAAACTTTATTGTTATTAATCATAGTCTTGTGCAAGTATCCTAACATTTACATTTCCTTTATGCAATGGACTTGAGTAAGAAAGTTTTAGAATTATATTATCATTATGACAGATTAGTAAACTCTATTATTATTGATTATGTATCCAATCATTTATATTCACACAAGTTCCCAAACTTTATTCGTTCATTGTTTATCAGTACCCTATTACTATAAGATTCAAATATATATTCTGTTCGTTAAATTTTAAGTATGTTTATACAATTGTCCTCACTTGGATAATTATTGTGCATGTTGATACATACTTGTTGATTTCCAGTATGTATACCTTAATTAAAAGTCGTCTAAGCTATTTGACTCGGCTAGACACAGATTTAAGAATATCGTTAAACATGATAGAACCCTAATGATTTCCAACCAAATTATTTTGGTTCGAATTCAGGCTAAGTATAAACATCCCGAATCTGGAAAACTTTTGTGCGCCCAAGGCGGTTATGATGAATGAGAATATCGTTCTGGTATGTAGTATTAATCAATACAGGGCACAATGGGCTGATCACCCCTCGTGCCAGTAAGTTATGACAGTTTACAGATGAAGTTCTATTTAACCTTTTCAAAAATTGAAAACAATGTTCATAGTCTGTCGACTGCTCTTTATTTATAGTCAGTACGTAGTTTCAAAAATTTGACATATAATTGATATGTTGTTAATATTGGTTCATCTTACTTCACAACTATTGTTTCGTTGTAGAAGTGTCACTCAAAGAAAACATGTAATCCTTTCAGTTAATGTTTATTGTTTGTTATTACTTATTGGGCACTAAAATGCTCATTTTTGCGTAATTTAAATGTTTTTAGTTAAGTATGATCAAACAGAGGGCTCTGCCAGGAACAAAGGGAAAGGAAAGCTGTCAGAATAAGTTGTGTTATCTTATGTAATAGCTAGACTTAAATAAGATGATGATATTTATTATCTATCATGTAATGAAATGTTTGAAGGTCCCATACCTGGGATTTAGACAACTCTGATATGTAAATTAAGTTTGATATTTATGACAATATTATTATTATTCCGCTCAAAGAAATGGTATCGTGAAGCACTGAATTCGAGTTTCAAGTACTTAAATTTGGGGGCGTCACATGTTGGTATCAGAGCTTTAGGGTTAGAAACCATAGGTGGGAGTAGACCTTAGGCTATAACCTTAGAGCAGAAGAAAACATTGAAAGTACAAATAACTCATATTGTGTTTAAAAGGAGATGAATGGAATAAATTCATCGTCAAACAAAAATAAAAGATAACTTAAATAAAGCTTTTACTTGCTGTGTGTATATAATATATGTTAATCAGGATAATTTATGTATAGATGTCAGGAGGAAAAAGGATTAGGATATCCTCAGATCTTAAGGAAGGAGCCAATCTCCATAACCGAGCCAGTATCAAGGCCAATAGCTAAAATAGAGGCTCGCGTTGAAGGTACCCTTGATGAGGTGATCATTTTAGAAAATATAGTACCGGATCCAGAAATAGTGGAACTAACAGATTGTGATTCGGACACCGAAGTTGGAGCTAAACAAGCATCAACTGAAGTGCAGAATCTGAGGAACAAGGTTTATTCTCTAGAAAGGTTGTGGGAAATAGAAAACCTACAAAATAGTCAATTGCGAAAACCTACTAAGGTTTATTCGGACTAGGTTTAAGATGATGTTCTTTGAGAAATATTTCTTGTCTAGTGTGTATGCTAGGATGGAGGTAAAGTTTTTAGAATTGAAGCAGGAGAATTTGACAGTTGCGGAGTATGCCGCAAAGTTCAATTAATTAGCTAGGTTTGCTCCACACCAAGTGGATACAGAGGCTAGAAAGGCAAGGAGGTTTGAGCTGGGATTAAAACACTGGCTCTACAATAAGATGGTAGTGTTACAAATCAATACTTTTGTAGCACTTTTAGAGAAGGCTATCATAACCAAGGAGGGAAGTAAGGCCATGAGCCTCTACAATAAGGAGAAAAAGAATAATGGTAAGGTTGAAGGAGCAGTAAAGGTAGAAGTAGGTAGTGGTAGTGGGAATGGAAAAAGAAAGTGGAACAATTTTGGAAATGTCCAAGTCAAACAAGAAGGTGTGAGGAAGCAGATGATACAGTGTAAGAATTGTGGGAAGAATCATTTTGGTGAGTGTCTTAGTGGTAAGTTTGTGTGCTATAAGTGTGGGCAGGAGGGGCATATCTCTCCTAACTGCCCCAATTCTAGGATGAGCGATGGGTGTTTTCTGTGTCGATCAACGGAGCATAAGGTGAAGGACTGTCCAAAAAGGAGAATGGATATAGGAAGCGTGAATGAGGAGAAAGGCAGTGGAACAATGGCGATAACGGGACCAACTTCGACGACATCAACCGCAAGAGTCTTCAACATGACGGTTCAGGATACCGTAGCAGCTGGGGATGGAATGTGATGCCCCCAAAATGGGTATACATCACCTATTCTGAGTCACCAAATACATGGTACAGAATACAAATACAATCTTTAATATACAACAAGAGAGCTGTGAGTTTTAATACAAATATTGTCTTCTAGACAATATCCACTCTTAGAATAAGTCCTCATTACATTTATTGTCACACTATTTAACAGAATAGTGAAGACTACTAATACTATCATCTGGACCGTCACTCCGTTCCCCGACTAGTCCCGGCTACGTTCTCATTTCCTGAAGAGAATAGTGAAAGAAAGGGTGAGCTCAACTAGCCCAGTAAGAAATATTATGACTAAGATAATGCATAATAAATTATCATTAGTCTTCAACAATGTTAAACTGATAAAATATACTAGACATCATGTTTAATTGCAGCGGAATAAGCAATCCGTTAAAAGAGTCAAGTAGAGAATAAAATCTACTATCTTTTATGATTTAAAAAGGTTTTTCATCACTTTTATCACTGGGACTCAGCTTAATAAATAATCTACATCATCCTTGCACTATGGCCAAGGATATTTATTAGTACCACGACCACAAATTATCCATGCACTACGGGCCAAGGATATTCGTGTATTCATCAATGGTCATGATCATGCCAACAACTGTCCATCAATGCACTACGGGCCAATTAGGACTTTTACCACATCATTTGTAACATTACGATCATGATTACACCGAATAGTCCCTGGTCATAATCATACCAAGTCCATCTATGCACTACAGGCCACAAATGACTTTCAACAAAATATAAACATGTGGATGATGACAATGATATGAGAATTCAATAAAATAAGTTCAAGAATTAATTTATCCAGGAACTAATAACGTCCAAATTGTCAACATGATACTTCTTTGTAGAGTAAAATTTAAGAATGCTTAGAAGAATATTTCCATGTAAAGATACTGGATGAAGCGCAAATATCAAGGATATTCCACTAATTTCATGGAGTATATAAGTCAAAACTTTAACCAACTGAGTATAATAAAGAATGGAATAACAAAAGAAATCACCGGGCATACGATAGATCGCATGATAAAAGTTATTCCAATGTAATAATAAATAATGGAACTGTGAAAAAGCGTAATACGCACAAGATGTGATATTACAACAGAATAATAAAGAATGGAATAACAACGAAATCACCATGCATGCGGTATTTTGCATAGACAAAGTTATTCCAATGAGAATAATAAACACGGAACCAGTCCGGTGTAAACGCATGCATACATGATATTCCAATGTAATAATAAAGATTTAAACCAGTGCGGCGTAAAACGCATGCGACGTGATATTCCAATGTAATAATAAAGAATGGAATAACAATAGAATTTCACCATGTATACGATTACTTCACATGACAAAGTTATTCCAAAGATAATAATAAATAATGGAATAACAATGAGATTTTCAAACATTATGCGGTACTTAGCATGAAGATAAAAGTTATTCTAGCAGAATAATAAATAATGGAATAACAGAAGAATTTCACCAAGTATAGGATAGCCCGCGTATATAGGTTATTCCAACAGAATAATAAAGACTGGAATAACAAAAGTTCTCTTCATGAATATGAAAAAAAAAATTACCCCTTACCTTATAAAGAAGAGTACTCCGACGGTATGGCGGGGATATACTTGAAGAAACTTGCACTACGCTCAAAGCTTTCTTAAACGCTAAAGAAAGACGCTCAAGATTATAGAAGAAGAATTCTCTCTACAGTTTCTCTCTCTAGAGTTTCAGTGAATTCGTAAGAAATAATGAAGGAATGAGCTTCTATTTATAGAAGAATGGACTGAATAGTAACCAATCCATGAACGGTCCAGATTGATTTACTTTTAAACGGACGGTCCATAATGGTTTACAATAAAATATAATATATTCTATTTATAATCTAATAAAACAAATAACTTTATAAAAGTATTTTGTTTTATATAAAAAGATTTTACTATGCAGGAACTATGCAAACACTATGCATAATAAAATATAATATATTCTAATTATTGTCTAATAAAACAGATAACTTTATAAAAGTATTATGTTTTATATAAAAAGATTTTACTATTAGCCTAATAAAACGAATAACTTTATAAAAGTATTCTGTTTTATATAAAAAACTTTTCTGTTTTATTCCATTAATAATAGTAATTAAACAAAACTTCATCATCATTATCATAATTCACACTATTAATCGACCAGGTCGTTCCCAGGAAAGAGGGGGCTTTCCAATAAAGATTTCTCCTTATTGGCGCGCAATTAGATGACCAAACCTCTCCTTGGCAAAACTTCTAGACATCATTAATAATGCAAATAATAATATTAACAACTTTGTTATATCAATTATTAATTTAATAATATATAAAATATTGACAATAATTGAATCAAATAACATGAGATACTATACAACAATTACTAAAGCAATAATTAAATAAAACTGAGTGACTTCTCACGTAAGCATCAATAATCAATACCGTGTGCTACAATGCAACCACGCGTATTCCTGTACTTTTAACATTGGGTGTTTCAACAGTTAACGGTAAAACTTCCACCGTTATTTTCTTAAAATATTTTTTGTCGTTTTCTCAATCCGACAATAATTTCGTTGTGGGGTCCACCAATGATTGTATCATCGTACGAATATTCCCCGTTAAAACGATTATTCCCCGACCAATCGATATTATAAACAACTTGCGTACTTTGTAAAATTTCTAAATATTATCCACAACTATAACATTATATCAAATTCATCTTTTTTCATAAAAGTTGGGGTCTTACACGGAACTTTAGGTATTATTCGTATGAATTTTATTTTTGTATATACGATTTTCCTTAAATATAGTAAATTAGGTTATAAAGAAATTTTGAAGGAGGAATTTGAGTTCTGTTAGAGATCAAATTTCTATATAATCAGATAGACGAGTTTTATGTTGAATAGTTAAAGATCAGTTCGATCGAATTTGATCGAGATCTACTTGAAATGACTGTGTATGCTATTTGCCCTAGTGTCTATAAGTGTTAAAGCGGTGATTCCGGGGACGGAATCCTTATAAGGGAGGGTGAATGTAATAACCCAATATTTTACCATATAATTAAATAAGAAATTTTGCATATAAATTTTTTTATTATATAAAGGTAGGAATATGTGCAAAGTAAAATATATATACTTATGTGATAAATAAAATTTATTTATTACATGAATAATTGTAAGTAAATTTTTTTTAAGAATTATTGATCGTTATAGATTATATTCCCATGATAAATTAATTTTGTAATAATAATAGTATTAGTTATTTTTAAGTAAATATATGATTAATGTATATAAGATATTATTGTTACGATTATTATGATAAGTGGTGTAATACCCGAGAAATTTAATGTCTTAGGAATATATTAATGAAATAAATATTTATTTGAATATAAATGATTTCATGCTATGTGACGAGTTAAACTCAATTATATTAAAATGGTTAATGTAGAGTTGTAACAAACTGGTAGAAAGCCTTGTGTGGTGCGGTGGTGGAAAATATTAATAATAATATTAATCGACGAAAGAATTATTAAGTGAACAATTAATTAATATTAATTGTTATTGTAGAATATTGACTAATTGTTTAAAGATATGTGATTATTATTGTTAGTAATATGTCTATAAATATAATAAGAATTATATAGATAATTAATTGTTATAAAGATTCATAATTACATTAATCAATGAGGAACAAATTACTTAATGTTGGTGTTAATTAATCGAGAAAGTGAATAATTTATTTGGCATGAAACAAGTAAGTTATTAATATAATAAAATTATATTGATTGTTATGTCTATGTGGGCAATAATTAAAAATATAAAATACTACTATATTATACAGTGTAGTGTGACATTTATGTGAATATATATAACAACCTTATATTAAGTCTTATTAAACTACATTGTATGAAACAATGTGATTGAGCATATTAGAACTATAGGTTATAAATACATCATGAAGGTGTATGTGACAAAATGTGTGTGGGTATATATTAAAATAATATATCATGAACATATTGTAAGCTATTATTTTTAATAAAGTATATCAGTGTGATAAAAAATTATACATGTACTATATGTATGTGACATTTCCATACTACATTTACTACCTTGAAATATTAATTGTGGCATTAGGATTTAGCCTTGTATGAAGAATGTGTATATTAAATATAACATAAGACTAGGAAAGTGTATAAGTATTATATGAATGCTGAGTTATTGGGATTGTCCCAAAATTAGAGTCCCAAATTCTCTTCATTTCTCCTTCACGTGTAAAACATAAGGCTAGAAGCTATTTCCTTTTCTTTCTTCCAAGCTCTTCCTAGCTGATGATTATGGGGGAGTGGTGGTGATGATGGATTCTAACTACCAATTACCAACTCTTTATTAACCATCATGTAATCTAACTTTCTAATTGGTTTAATTTTATGAAAATATGCATTGTCCGTGTTTTTATTTCTCTATAAATATGGACTCTCCTTCTCCAATTTCTATTGCTGAGATTTGCTAAGTGTGAGATTGAGAGCATATTAGTATTCTAAGTTACTGGGAGTTCATTTGGAGCAAGTTCACTTCCCATTTGCAGAGGTATAATCCCCATTCCTTGTTTTCCATTTTCATTCTCTACTAAAATGAATTCTTGAGTTCTAAAATTTCAAATGTGACGCCGCCAAAATAGGTATACATCACCCATCTTGAGTCACCAGATACCTGGTACATAAATTCAAATACAACTTAATTATACAACAGTCGTGTAAAATACGACAAAACATAGCTGAGAGTTTAAGCAAGAATATTGTCATCTAGATAATATCCACACTCAATGGTGTCCTCATTACAATTATTATCATTCCGTAGATTAGTGAGGACTACTAAAGCCATTTATCCTAGACAATCACTCCATTCCTCGACTCGTCCCAACTATATTCTCATTTCTTGAAGAGAACAATGAAAGAAAGGGTGAGCTCAACTAGCCCAGTAAGAAATATTTTGACTAAGATAATGCAGAATAAATTATCCTTAGCCTTCAACAGTATAACAACTGATAGAATACAATAGACAACAAGTTTTAGATCAACAACTGCAGAGGAAATAAGCAATCCATTAGAAGAGTCAAGTAGAGCATAAAATATACTATCTTCTACGATTTAAAAAGTTTTTCATCAACTTTATCGTTGACACTCAGCCTAATAAATAAAATCGAATCATCCCTGCGCTACAACCAATGATATTCATGTAATCATCAATGGTCATGATTATACCGAATAATCCCTAGTCATAATCATACCAACAACTGTAATTCAGGCCAATGAAGCTTTTACCACATCATTCGTCACATTACGATCATGATTATACTGAATAATCCCTGGTCATAATCATACCAAGTCCATCTATGCACGTAAGCCAAAGATGACTTTAATCACAATATAAGCATGAGGATGATGATAATGACATAATAATTTAATAAAACAAGTTCATGGATAAATTTGAATGATTTATAATTTAATTTATCCAGAAATCAATAACGTCCAAATTGTCAACATGATACTGCTTTGTGGAGTAAAATTCAAGAATAATATTCATGTACCAAAAATAATTTGGACAGAAAAGAAATATATTTTTCGAGTGAATAGTATTCCGTGAATAGTACTTCGGGAATAGTACCCCGTGAATAGTACCCCGACACGAAAAGTGTCCCGAATACCCGACTAAATAATACTAGAGTGAATAGTAATCGGGTGAATAGTAACTCAGGAATAGTAACTCGTGAATAGTACTCCGGCATGAAAAGTACCTCGAATACCCGAGTGAATAATACTAGAGTGAATAGTAACAGGGTGAATAGTAACCCGTGAATAGTAACTTGTAAAAAAATACCAAATAAAATGATATTCCATGACGAGTACAAAAGAAATGATATCTCAGATGAGTATAATAGAATATACGAAACTGCAAATGGATTTTCACCCGCAATGCGGTAATCCACGTTGACAGATCATTTCCACAATTTAATAAAGAATGAATATGAAGGATCATTCACCATGCATGCGGTAATCTACATAGACAGGTTATTCCAACAGAATAATAGAGAATGGAATAACAGAAGAATTCACAATGCATGTGGTAGTCCACGTAGATTTGTTATTCCAATAGAATAATAAATAATGGAATAACAGCAGAATTCACCAGGCATGTGATAGACCGCACAAACATGTTATTCCAATAAAATAATAAAGAATTGAACTAGGTCATGCATAATCCGCACAAATAGGATATTCCAACATAATAATAAAGAACGGAACCAGGTCATGTGTAATCCGCACAAACAGGATATTCCAATAAAATAATAAAGAATGAGAACTGTGTCATGCGTAATCCACACGCATGAGGATATTCCAATGTAATAATAAAGAATGGAATAAATGAAGAATTTCACCATGTATGTGGTATCAGCATAGACAAAGTTATTCCACCATAATAATAAAGAATGGAATAACAACCCCTTTTAGTATTGAAAAAAAAACTCTCTTCATGAATACGAAAGAATAATACCCCTTACCTTAGAAGAAACTGGATATTGGAATAGTGAGGTAGCAGACTTCTCTTCTTATTTCTCTCTATAATAATTGCTCTAAAGCTTTAGTGAATTGGTGAGAAATAAAGGAAGAATGAGCTTCTATTTATAGGAAAATATAGTTTCGATAATTGCACGTTTTGGGGATCAAAATATTACAGTACAATACCTTTAACTTTTCCTTCATTTTTAATTTAGTCATACAAGTATTATCAATCTTGCACCAACTCCGTTAATAGTACATGAATGTGAATCAATAGTACACACAAGTGAACAAATAGTTATATGTATGTGAATTAATAGCAATTAATTGCTCATTTATCTGATTAATTACCCGATAACTTCCATACATCAATTATTATTGAAATAAATGTCGATTTCCACTAACACTAATAATTCCCACACAATGGAACTATCAATTTCATCTTTAATCAACACGAACTTATTCATCATTAATATTATAATTCATAATATTTAACAACTAGGTCGTTCCTAGGAAAGAGTGGGCTTTCCAATAAGGATTTTTCCCTATTGGCGCGCAATTAGGTGATCAAACCTCTCCTTGATAGAACTTCTAGACATTGTCAATATTGCAAATAATAATATGAATAACTTTGTCGTCTCAATTATTGATTTAATAATATATCATATTATGTAGATGATACTGTGACAATAACTGAATCAATAATATGAGAGATATGATGCAGCAATTACTGTAGCAATAATTGAGTATAACTGAGTGACTTCTCACGTAAGCATCAATAATCAATACCGTGTGCTACTATGCAACCACGCGTATTATTGTACTTTTATTACCGGGTAGTTCAACAGTTTAACGGTAAAACTTCCACCGTTATTTTTATAAAAAGATAATTATGTCATTTTCTAACTACGACAATACTTCCGTTGTGGGGTCCACCAATGATTCTGCCGTCATACGAATATTCCCTATTAAAACAAATATTTCCCGACCAATCGAATATTATATAACCACTTGCTTACTTTGCAAAATTACAAATATTACCCACAACTATAACATTATATCAAATCCACACCATAAAAGTTGGGGTCTTACAACCTCTCCTTCTTATGAAATTTTGTCCTCGAGATTAGGGTACATACCTGGTATGCCGAAGAGGCGAGGATACCTCGTCAGATTCTAACTCTTGAGGTATAACTTTTGAGTGTTGAATACGATCCTTCTTATCCAAGATTTTAACACGTATCTCCTCAACCGTTAAATCTTCTGCTATCTCGTCTAGTTCTAATTTAATAATATGGTTTGGGTCGTCCACATATTTACGTACATCGATATATGAAAAACGTTATGAACACGCGACATACTTGACGGTAAAACGAGTCTATAGGCCACAGTTCCTACTCGATCGAGGATTTCAAATGAGCCAATAAATTCGAGGGTTGAGATTTCCTCTATTCATCGACTCTTGCTTCTAGAATAACGCCTTTTTGAACCATCTTCTTCATATTCATCAGCTCCAGGTATATAGTTTGAGCGACTTTAACTTTATCGATTAAAGTCGATTCTAATCGTATATTTGATATCACCACGTGGGTCCCTAGAGTCTTTAACTATATCTTCATCATTTGTAAGTTATACGAAATGGGTTTTTGTGTTAACAACGTTGCACTCATAAACGTATACGATCTTCTACTCAACGCGTCAGCTACCACATTCGTTCTTCCACAATGATATTGAATGGTATAGTCGTAATCTTCAACAGCTCGAGCCAACATCTTTGGCGCATGTTACGTTTGTTTTGGGTGAAGAAATACTTGAGGGTTTTAGAAATGGGTTTTGTACTGGGGTCAATACAAAATTTGATTTAACGCTCTAGGGTTAGGCTAAGAAGTCTTCAAGAATACATCAAGAAATTTATTAAAAATACAAATATCATTCAAAACTGTGACTCTCATCCCAAGACTTGGATAGTATATCACATTGATACCTATCAACTTGCCACCGTCATTCACAGCGTCGCCTACCGAAAATCTAGCTTCGGTATCTTTCACATAAGGAAGTTAAGAACGAAAGGATTGTGGCTCTTTACTTATGGCTTGATATAACAGTGATTAACTTTAGTGGTTTGGTTGCTTGAATTCGCATAATAGGTTGGTTAGTAATATGAAAGCTAACAACCTTATGAAAAGCATTATGAGTAGTTAACCAATCGATTCCTAAAATCACATCAAAGGCAAGTATTTTCAAAGAGATAAGATCGACAAGTAACGTAAAAGTGTCGATTTGAATCAAACAAGATTTATAAAAAGTGGAGGTAACGAAGGTTTCTCCTAACCGAGTTTCAATCGATAATTCAAAGTCTAATTTCTCCGGAGTTAAATTTAAACGTTGAGCGCAAGAAAGAGAGATAAAAGAATGGGTAGAACCGGTATCTAATAAGGTATAAACTTTGTAAGAATTTATAATTAACTAAGCCGTGATAACTTTGTTTGGGTCACTCGCTTTTTGAGAAGTCACAAAAAATGCTCTTCCTGAAACCACCAACTTTGTTTTGTCCGTATCCGCCTTTGGTGCCATAGTCCCAGCTGGACTTGATTTTGGTGCACGATAAAATTGGGCTAGGTGACCTTCTCTTCCACAATTGAAACACACGTTGGACTGCTATGTACAGTCTGGGCTGATGTGTCCCTCCCCTCCACATTTGTAACATACGACCAACGGTCGTTCTCCTTCCTTAACAATAGGTGCTGATGCTGACGTCTTTCCATTATCGTTAAATCTTCTCTTCTTGAATTTTCCACTTCTATTATCTTGGCCATGATTACCACCGAAGTGGTTACCATTCTTGGCATGATAATTTCCCCCACGATGGTTATCATTGTTCCGATGGCCATTGCCACCGGTATGATTATTATCGTGTTGCTAGTCATTAACTTTTGGTTGTGCTGACTCATTATCGCGCTCCAATAACTGAGCCCCATTGACAACATCTGAATATAAATAAAGTTTATGAGAAATGAGGTATTGACGTATATCGGGTTTCAAACCTCTTAGAAACATTCGCGTCATTAATTCCTCATTATCGACCAAATGGGATGCAAACTGGGACAACTCGGTAAACTTAGCTTCGTACTGCGACACGCTCATATTGTTTTGCTCCAGCTTGATGAACTCTACCTCCTTCATGTGAAGAATACTTTCGGGAAAGTACTTTTCGTTGAACGGTTCTTGGAACTTCTCCCAAGACATCTTGAGGCCAGTCGGGTGATGCGTTTTCTGATTCCCACCAAGAAAGCGCCTCTTCACGCAACATAAAGGTGGCGAAGGGAACCTTTTGCTCCTCGGAGCATCCCAAGACATAAAATATCTTGGTGATCTGCTTTAACCATGTCTCTGCCTTAAGTAGTTCTGGCTTTCCCAAAAACTCCAACAGTCCCAGCTCCTTGAACTGCTTAGCAGTGACCAACCGTGGGTTGCCATTGACTCCACCTGCATTATGAACAAGAGTCTCTCTCCTTTGGTGTTGTATGAATTCTAAAAAGTTCCTAAACTTATCATCGTTCGTCATTTGGTCGGCGTCGTTGTTGTTTACACCAGGATTATTGTCTTCATATTGCACATTATCCTGGGTAATGATCATTGGTGACACAATGGTCTCATGTGCTTCATTACTAATCTCAACATTTTTAGATGCCATTTTCAAACACTGTCACAAAATAAGAGTTAATTGACATGTCACATATCATCCCTATACTCTGACCGACCAATAAAATAAGGGTTAATGAAATAAACTTAGGTAGGTCATACTAGCAAAGGAATTCCCCGTCTCTCCCCTCCTAGTTCTTGTCTCACATCTCAGCCAGGGATTATATCCCTAAGCTTTGATACCAACTGTGATGCCCCCAAAACAGGTATACATCACCCATCTTGAGTCGCCAGATACCTGGTACATAAATTCAAATACAACTTAATTATACAACAATCATGTAAAATACGACAAAACATAGCTGAGAGTTTAAACAGGAATATTGTCATCTAGACAATATCCACACTAAATGGTGTCCTCATTACAATTATTATAACATTATTCCATAGAATAGTGAGGACTACTAAAGCCATTTATCCTGGACCATCACTCCATTCCCCGACTCGTCCCAGCTATATTCTCATTTCCTGAAAAGAACAATGAAAGAAAGAGTGAGCTCAACTAGCCCAGTAAGAAATATTATGACTAAGATAATGCAGAATAAATTATCCTTAGCCTTCAACAATATAACACCTAATAGAATACAATAGACAACAAGTTTTAGATCAACAACTGCAGCGAAAATAAGCAATCCATTAGAAGAGTCAAGTAGAGCATAAAATCTACTATCTTCTATGATTTAAAAAGTTTTTCATCAACTTTATCGTTGAGACTCAGCTTAATAAATAAAATCGAATCATCCCTGCACCATGGCCAAGGATATTCATGTAATCATCAATGGTCATGATTATACCGAATAATCCCTGGTCATAATCATACCAACAACTGTCCATCAATGAACTACAGGCCAATGACGACTTTTACCACATCATTCGTCACATTACAGTCATGATTATACCGAATAATCCCTGGTCATAATCATACCATGTCCATCTATGCACGTAAGCCAAAGATGACTTTAATCACAATATAAGCATGAGGATGATGATAATGACATAATAATTCAATAAAACAAGTTCAAGGATAAATTTTAAAGATTTATAATTTGATTTATCCAGAAATCAATAACGTCCAAATTGTCAACATGATACTGCTTTGTGGAGTAAAATTCAAGAATAATATTCATGTACCAAAAATAATTTGGACAGAAAAGAAATATATTTTTTAAGTGAATAGTACTTTAGGAATAGTACCCCATGAATAGTATCCCGACATGAAAAGTGTCCCGAATACCCGAGTGAATGATACTAGAGTGAATAGTAATTAGGTGAATAGTAACTCATGAATAGTAACTCATGAATAGTAACTCGTGAATAGTACTCCAGCACGAAAAATACCCCGAATACCCGAGTGAATAATACTAAAGTGAGTAGTAACTAGGTGAATAGTAACTCGTAAAAAAAATACCAAAGAAAATGATATTCCATGACGAGTACAAAAGAAATGATATCTCGCATTTAGTATAATAGAATATACTGAAATCGCAAATGGATTTTCACCCGCCATGCGGTAATCCACGTAGACATATCATTTCCACAATTTAATAAAGAATGAATACGAGGATCATTCACCATGCATGCGATAATCCACATAGATAGGTTATTCCAACAGAATAATAAAGAATGGAATAACAGAAGAATTCACCATGCATGCGGTAGTCTGCGTAAATAGGTTATTCCAACGAATAATAAAGAATGGAATAATAGCGCAATTCACGTGCATGCGATAGAACCGCATGCACGAGTTATTCCAATGAATAATAAATAATAGAATCAGGTCATGCGTAATCCACACAAACATGATATTCCAACAGAATGATAAAGAACGGAACCAGGTCATGCGTAATCTGCACAGATAGGATATTCCAACAGAATAAAAAAGAACGGAACCAGGTCATGCGTAACTCGCACAGACAGGATATTCCAACAGAATAATAAAGAATGGAATAACAATAGAATTCACCAAGCATGCGATAGACCGCACATACAGGTTATTCCAATAGAATAATAAAGAATGGAATAACAGAAGAATTTCACCATGTATGCGGTACTTCGCATAGAAAGGTTATTCCAACATAATAATAAAGAATAGAATAACAACCCTTACGAGTATTGAAAGAAAATAACTCTCTTCATGAATACGAAAGAATAATACCACTTACCTTAGAAGAAACTGGATATTGAAATAGTGAGGTAGCAGACTTCTCTTCTTCTTCTCTCTATAATTTCTCTCTATAATAATTGTTCTAAAGCTTTAGTGAATTGGTGAGAAATTAAGGAAGAATGAGCTTTTATTTATAGGAAAATATAATTTCGATAATTGCACATTTTGGGGCTCGAAATATTACAGTACAATACCTTCAATTTTTCCTTCATTTTTAATTTAGTCATGCAAGTATTATCAATCTTGCACCAACTCCCCTAATAGTACATGAATGTGAATCAATAGTATACACATGTGACTAAATAGTTATATGCATGTGAATTAATAGCAATTAATTGCTCATTTATCCGATTAATTACCCGATAACTTCCAGACATCAATTATTAACGAAATAAATAACTATTTCCTCTAACACTAATAATTCCCACACAATGGAACTATCAATTTCATCTTTATTCAACACGAACTTGCAATAATATGAGAGATATGATGCAGCAATTACTGTAGCAATAATTGAGTATAACTGAGTGACTTCTCACGTAAGCATCAATAATCAATAGTGTCTTGCTACTACGCAAACCACGTGTATTCATCGTACTTTTACTAATGGGTACTTCAACAGTTTAACGGTAAAACTTCCGTCGTTATTTTTATAAAATGATAATTATGTCATTTTCTAACTACGACAATACTTCCGTTGTGGGGTCCACCAATGATTCTGCCGTCGTACGAATATTCGCTATTAAAATGAATATTCCCCGACCAATCGAATATTATATAACCACTTGCTTACTTTGCAAAATTTATAAATATTACACACAACTATAACATTATATCAAATCCACACCATAATATTAAAAAAATATTTCGAGAAATTTAAATCTTTATTCATAAAAGTTGGGGTCTTACATCAAATTCTTAATTATTTGGAATTAGATGATGATGAGGTTGGGTAATGTTTAATTAGTTGTTATATAATCATATAAGCATGTTTTTATTAATATATGACTGGTTAGACTCAAAATTATGTATAATTTATGTGTTTGGGCTAAAGTTTTGTCTAAGAACACTTTTCTTGGCTCGAACTAGTCATGGCGTAGCAATTCTTATTGTAATAATATTACATACTATAAGTAGCAATTGCCACTTGGGACTGCTATTCGATTTTTTGCTTTATGATTCACAGTCTACTAAGTGTTAGTATATTATTATGACTTAAGCTAGCATACAAACATGTGTAACAGGTATATATTAGTATATTAAGCTAATGTGAGCATGTTTAGATTAGCATACATGATTAACAAAGGTGTAGAGTTTAAAATGGATTTAGGACTTTAGAAAGGAACTTGATATGTATGTATGCTATGTTCATATACTGACTTTGCAAGCATGTTGGTATGATTTATAAAGGCATGAATAAACCGTTAGCTTGAGTTTATATGATTCATAGTTCTTTGCTCATTACCACTTTACTTAGGATTTGTACTAAAGAAATTTTTAACTTAGTATAATGAGCTAACATGAATGACTACTACATGTTTTATATTCTGACCTTGCAAGCATGATAACATGACTTGACTACATATGATTAGAGCCTTAAATTTGTCTTGTATGTGTTAAATTGCATTATTCAAGTTTAAAATTGTTTCAAAAGCAAACTTGAACATATTTTCAGAACATAGTTGCATCACATGCATAACTAGATTCTAAAGCGTTAAGATGTCATGTTATGTCTATAATGTCCCTATACATGATCCATATGTATTAAGCATATAGAACCTACTAGTAAGGTTACTAAGGAAAATACGAGAATGTTAACATACTACTTTGGAAGTTAGAATCTGAATTTTATGAGCATGTTTGATGGTACTTTTAGACGTGCTAACGTATCATACATATATACCTACTAAGTTAAGAGTTGTGAGATCAAGATTAAAACTGAATAAAGCATGTTTTCAAAATGATCACTAGAATAAATTGAATGTATTCAATATCAATACTCACAAGCATGCCTAATATAAGTTTTATAACTACCTTGTATGTTTAGGAGGCAAGCATGTTAGACTGTGTGATTCATGACCTTGAATGACCTTAAATTATTGAAATGTTTATTTTAGAATTATTTTTTAGGAAGGAACCAAGATTGTCTTGAGGAACATGAAAAGACCTTTAACATGACAAAATATATTGTGTATTAATGTTGTGCTCATGTCGAACAAAAACCATAAGGTAACAACTGAGTCTTGGCTTGGCGGAGGATGCGTAAGAATCTTGCCGGTCCTAAACTTAGCCATACAAGAATCGCGCCATCTGGAATCTGAGTCTCTGCAATCTGATTTTGACAGTTAACTTGTATGATGTCTATACTGCTAGAAATGGTTTAAAACCTACTTATGCATGTGTATATGTGAGGACTAAGTAATAAGATAGTGTTTTCTTAGATAATGAAAGTCCATGGGTAAAAGGACTTAGCCATGAGCATTCTTAATTTGCTTATGAAATAATTGGATAATTGATTTTGTGATAAACATATAAGCTGATTTTGTATCATATGTGCATACTTGAATAATGTCAAACTTGATTAACGAATGTGCTAGCTAATGAGCATTTTGTACTTATAATACGCTATAAATAGGATTCGAAAGTGTTGATTTATTTATGTGGATAAACTACGCTTAAGGCAAGTATCTTTACTCTTTGTATCTATTTATGCAATAAACCTGCGTAAGTAAGTTATTAAGTTATATTCCGGTTATACGAGTTTTTAAACGTTATTGTTATTAATCATAGTATTTTGCAAGTATCTTTACTCTTTGTATCTATTTATGCAATAAACCTGCGTAAGTAAGATATTAAGTTATATTCTGGTTATACAGGTTTTTAAACTTTATTGTTATTAATCATAGTATTGTGCAGGTATCTTTACTCTTTGCATCTATTTATGCAATAAACCTGCGTAAGTAAGTTATTAAGTTATATTCCGGTTATACGGGGTTTTTTAAACTTTATTGTTATTAATCATAGTATTGTGCAAGTATCTTTACTCTTTGTATCTATTTATGCAATAAACCTGCATAAGTAAGTTATTAAGTTATATTCCGGTTATACGGGTTTTTAAACTTTATTGTTATTAATCATAGTATTGTGCAAGTATCTGAATTATCTTTTACATTGTGCAAGTATCCTAACCTTTGCATTTCCTTTATGCAATGGACTTGAGTAAGAATATTTCAGAATTATATTATCATTATGCCAGATTAGTAAACTCTATTGTTATTGATTAAGTATCCAATCATTTATATTCACACAAGTTCCTAAACTTTATTCGTTCATTGTTTATCAGTACCTTATTACTATAAGATTCAGATATATATTCTGTTTGTTAAATTTTAAGTATGGTTATACAAGTGTCCTCACTTGGATAATTATTGTACATGTTGATATATACTTGTTGATTTCCAATATGTATACCTTAATTAAAAGTCGTCTAAGCTATTTGACTCGGCTAGACAAAGATTTAAGAATATCGTTGAACATGATAGAACCCTAATGATTTCCAACCAAATTATTTTTGTTCGAATTTAGGCAAAGTATTAACATCCCGAATATGGGAAACTTTTGTGCGTCCATGGTGGTTATGCTGAAAGAGAATATCGTTCTGGTATGTAGTATTGATCAATACAGGGCATAACGGGCTGATCACCCCCCGTGCCCATAAGTTATGACGGTTTACAAATTAGGTTATGTTTAACCTTTTCGAAAATTGAAAACAATTTTCATAGTCTATCGACTGCTCTCTATTTATAGTCAGTACGTAGTTTCAAAAATTTGAAATACAATTGATATGTTGTTAATATTGGTTCAACTTACTTCACAACTATTGCTTCTTTGTAGAAGTGTCACTCAAAGAAAACATTTAATCCTTTCAGTTAATGTTTATTGTTTGCTATTACTTGTTAGGCACTCAAATGCTCATTTTTGCATAATTTAAATGTTTTCAGTTAAGTATGATCAACCAGAGGGCTCTGCCAGGAACAAAGGGAAATGAAAGCTGTCAGAATATGTTGTGTTATCTTATGTAATAGCTAGACTTAAATAAGATGATGATATTTATTATCTATCATGGAATGAAATGTTTTAAGGTCGTGTACTTGGGATTTAGACAACTCTGATATGTAAATTAAGTTTGATATTTATGACAATATTATTATTATTCCGCTCAAAGAAATGGTATCGTGAAGCACTGAATTCGGGTTTCAAGTACTTGAATTTGGGGGCGTCACATGGTGTTCCCCTGTTTATGTTCTTATCAATCAATGACAACGTTATGGGCTGCATGCTGGGACAAAAAGATTATAGAGACCAACAAAGAGATATCTATTACCTCAACAAAAGATTTAGCAGCAGTGAACACAAGTACACTTTGATTTAGAAACCTTGTTATGCATTAGCATGGGCTTCCATGAGGTTATAACATTACCTCCATGGTCACAAAACCCATCTCATATCCCGTGTGGATCCTCTTAAGTACATTTTCAGCAAACCCATGTTGAATTGTCAACTGTACAAATGGCAGTTGATCCTGCAACAATTTGACATCATTTTTGTGAGACCCCAAATTTTATGAATAAAGATTTAAATTTCTCAAAATATTTTTTTTTGAATATTATGGTGTGGATTTGATATAATGTTATAGTTGTGGGTAATATTTATAAATTTTGCAAAGTAAGCAAGTTGTTATATAATATTCGATTGGTCGGGGAATATTCTTTTTAACAGGGAATATTCGTATGACGGCACAATCATTGGTAGACCTCACAACGGAAATATTTTCGTAGTTAGAAAACGACAGAATTATCATTTTATAAAAATAACGGCGAAAGTGTTACCGTCAAAACTGTTAAACTACCCGGTAGTAAAAGTACAGTAATACGCGTGGTTGCATAGTAGCACACGGTATTGATTATTGATGCTTACGTGAAAAGTCACTCAATTATACTCAATTATTTCTATAGTAATTGATGCATCATATCTCTCATATTATTGATTCAATTATTGTCACAGTATCATCAGTATAATATGTTATATTATTAAATCAATAATTGAGATGGCAAAGTTATTCATATTATTATTTGCAATATTGACAATGTCTAGAAGTTACATCGAGGAGAGGTTTGGTCACCTAATTGCGCGCCCAATAAGGAGAAATCCTTATCGAAAAGCCCCCTCTTTCCTAGAAACGACCTGGTTGTTAAATATTGTGAATTATAATATTAATGATGAATAAGTTCATGTTGATTAAAGATGAAATTGATAGTTCCATTGTGTTGGAATTATTAATTTTAGTGAAAATCGATATTTATTTCGATAATAATTGATGTCTAGAGGTTATATTGACCAATCGGATAATTAATCGGATAAATGAGCAATTAATTGTTATTGATTCATATGATTATAACTATTTGTTCACATGTGTGTACTATTGATTCACATTCATTTACTATTACGGGAGTTGGTGCAAGATTGATAATACTTGCATGACGAAGTTAAAAATGGAGGTATAGATAGATGTACTATATTGTAATTCGTATTTTCACATGTGTAGAATTATTGATTCTCATGATTTACTATTAGGGGAGATGGTGCAAGTTTGATAATACTTGCAGGACTAAATTAAAAATGAAGGAAAAGAGGAAGGTATTATACTGTAATATTTCAAGCCCCAAAACGTGCAATTATCGAAACTATATTTTTCTATAAATAGAAGCTCATTCTTCCTCCATTTCTCACAAATTCACTAAAGCTATAGAGCAATTATTATAGAAAGAAAGAAGAAGAGAAGTTTGCTACCTCACTATTCCAATATCCAGTTTTCTTCTGAGGTAAGGGGTATTATTCTTTCATATCCATGGAGAGAGTTATTTTCTTTCAATACTCATAAGGGTTGTTATTCCATTCTTTATTATTATGTTGGAATAACGTGTCTATGCGAAATACCGCATACATGGTGAAATTCTTCTGTTATTCCGTTCTTTATTATTTTGTTGGAATATCAAGTCTGTGCGGATTACGCATGACCTAGTTCCATTCATTATTATTCTGTTGGAATAACCTGTTTGTGCGGATTACGCATGACCTTGTTTCATTCTTTATTATTCTGTTGGAATAACCTGTCTGTGCGGTCTATCACATGGATGGTGAATTTTGTTGTTATTCCATTCTTTATTATTCTGTTGGAATATCCTATCTGTGCGGATTACGCATGACCTTGTTTCATTCTTTATTATTCTGTTGGAATAACCTGTCTGTGCGGTCTATCGCATGCCTGGTGAATTCTATTGTTATTGCATTCTTTATTATTGTGTTGGAATATCTTATCTGTGCGGATTACGCATGACCTAGTTCCATTATTTATTATTCTGTTGGGAATAACTTGTCTGTGCGGTCTATCGCATACATGGTGAATTCTTCTGTTAGTCCATTCTTTATTATTCTGTTGGAATAACCTATCTATGTGGATTACTGCATGCATGGTGAATGATCCTTCGTATTCATTCTTTATTTAATTATGGAAATGATCTGTCTACGTGGATTACAACATGGCAGGTGAAAATCCATTTGCAGTTTCGTATATTCTATTATACTCATCTAGGAAATCATTTCTTTTGTACTCGTCATGAAATATTATTTTCTTTGGTATTTTTCTATTACGAGTTACTATTCATGGGTTATTATTCCCTCGATTACTATTCACTCTAGTATTATTCACTTGGGTTTTCGGGGTACTTTTCGTGCCGGAGTACTATTCACGAGTTATTAGTCACCCAATTACTATTCACTCTAGTATCATTCACTCGGGTATTCGGGGTACTATTCACGGGGTACTATTCCCGAAGTACTATTAACCCGAAAAATATATTTCTTTTCTGTCCAAATTATTTTTGGTACATGAATATTATTCTTGAATTTTACTCTACAAAGTAGTATTGTGTTGACAATTTGGACGTTATTGATTTTTGGATAAATTAAATTATAAAACTTTAAAATTTATCCTTGAACTTGTTTTATTGAATTATTATGTCATTGTCATCATCCTCATGCTTATATTGTTATTAAAGTCATCTTTGGCTTACGTGCATAGATGGACTTGGTATAATTATGACCAGGGATTATTCGGTATAATCATGACCGTAATGTGACGAATGATGTGGTAAAAGTCCTCATTGGCCTATAGTTCATTGATGGACAGTTGTTGGTATGATTATGACCAGGGATTATTCGGTATAATAATGACCATTGATGATTACATGAATATCTTTGGCCGTGGTGCAGGGATGATTCGATTTTATTTATTAAGCTGAGTCTCAGCGATAAAGTTGATAAAAAACTTTTTAAATCATAGAAGATAGTAGATTGTATACTCTACTTGACTCTTCTAATGGATTGCTTATTTCCGCTGCAGTTGTTGATCTAAAACTTGTTGTCTATTGTATTCTATCAGTTGTTATATTGTTGATGGCTAAGGATAATTTATTCTGCATTATCTTAGTCATAATATTTCTTACTGGGCTAGTTGAGCTCACCCTTTCTTTCATTGTTCTCTTCAGGAAATAAGAATATAGCTGGGACGAGTTGGGAAATGGAGTGATGGTCCAAGATAAATGGCTTTAGTAGTCCTCACTATTCTACGAAATAATGTGATAATAATTGTAATGAGGACACCATTGAGTGTGGATATTGTCTAGATGACAATATTCGTGTTTAAACTCTCAGCTATGTTTTGTCGTATTTTAAATGACTGTTGTATAATTAAGTTATATTTGAATTTATATACCATGTATCTGGCGACTCAAGATGGGTGATGTATACCTGTTTTTGGGGCGTCACAGTTGGAATCAAAGCTTAGGGATATGATCCCTGGCTGATATGTGAGACAAGAACTAGGAGGGAGGAGACGGGGAATTCCTTCGCTAGTATGACCTACCTAAGTTTATTTGTTATTTAATTGGTCGGTCAGAGTATAGGGATAATATGTGATATGTCAATTAAACCTTGTGTTTGTGACAGTGTTTGAAAATGGCATCTGAAAATGTTGACATCAGCAATGAAGCACATGAGACCGTTGAGTCACCAACCATCAATACCCAGGATAATGTGCAACATGTAGACAATAATCCTCAAGTAAACAATAACGATCAAATGATGAAAGATGGGATGTTCAGAGGTTTTATGCAATTCATGCAACACCAGGTAAGAGAGACTCCTGTTCAAAATATAGGTGGAAATAATGGCAACCCACGGTCTATCACCGCTAAGCAGTTCAAGGAGCTGGGACCACCAGAGTTTTTGGGAAAGCCAGAACCACTTAAGGCAAAGACGTGGATAAAATAGATCACCAAGATATTTGATGTCTTGGAATGCTCCGAGGAGCAAAAGGTTCCCTTTGCCACCTTTATGTTGCGTGAAGAGGCAGATTATTGGTGGGAATCTATAAAACGTACCCAGCCTACCTCACTGAAGATGTCTTGGGAGAAGTTCCAAGAGCTGTTCAACGACAAGTACTTTCCCGAAAGTATTCGTCACATGAAGGAGGTGGAGTTTATCAAGTTGGAGCAAAACAATATGACCATTTCGCAATACGAGGCTAAATTTGCGGAGTTATCCCGGTTTGCATCCCATTTGGTCGATAATGTGGAGCGAATGACGCGAATGTTTCTAAGAGGTTTGAAACCCGATATACGTCAATACCTCATTTCTCACAAACTTTGTTTATATTCAGATGTTGTGAATAGGGCTCAGTTGTTGGAGCGTGATAATGGGTCAGACAACTGAAAAGGTAATGACCAACAACACGATAATAATAATCATCTGGTGGTAGCGACCATCGAATAATGATAACCATCGTGGGGAAATTATCATGCCAAGAATGGTAACCACTTCGGTGGTAATCATGGCCAAGATAATAGGAGTGGAAATTTTAAGAAGAGAAGGTTCAACAACGATGGAAAGACAGCAGCACCAACACCCATTTTCAAGGAAGGATAACGACCACCAATTGTATGCTTTAAATGCGGAGGGGAGGGACATATCAGTACAAACTGCGTGATGTAGTCCAAAGCATGTTATAATTATGGAAAAGAAGGTCACTTAGCCCGATTTTGTCGTGCACCAAAGTCAAGTCTAGCTGGGACGGTGGCACCAAAGAAGGATACGGACAAAACAAAGTCGGTGGTTTTAGGAAGCACATTTTTTGTGACTTCTCAAAAAGCGAGTAACTCGAACGAAGTTAACGCATGTTAGTTAATTATAAATTCTTGCGAAGTCTATACCTTATTAGATACCAGTTCTACCCATTCTTTTATCTCTCTTGCTTGCGCTCAATGTTTAAATTTGACCCTACAGAAGTTAGACTTTGACTTATTGGTTAAAACTTCATTAGTAGAAACCTTCATTTCATGTGTTATCCAAGTCTTGGATGAGAGTCACAGTTTTTAAATGATATTTCTATCGTTAATAAATTTCTTGGCGTATTCTTGAAGACTTCCTAGCCTACCCCTAGAGTGTGAAATCGAATTTTGTATTGACCCCAGTACAAAACCCATTTCTAAAACCCTTAAATATTTTTTCAACCAAAACGAACGTATAATGCGCCAAAGACGTTGGCTCGATCTGTTGAAGATTATGACTATACCATTTAATATCATCGTGGAAGAGCGAACGTGGTAGCTGACGCGTTGAGTAGAAGATCATATGCATTTATGAGTGCGATGTTGTTAACACAAAAACCCATTTTGTATAACTTACAAATGATGAAGATAGAGTTAAAGACTCTAAGTTGATGAATATCAAATATACGAGTAGAATCGACTTTAATCGATAAAGTTAAAGTCGTGCAAGCTACATACTCAGAGTTGATGATTGTGAAGAAGAAGGTTCAAGAGGGCATTATTCTGGAAGCAAGAATCGATGAAGAGAGGAAATCTCAACCATCGATTTAATTGGCCCATTTGAAATCCTCGATTGAGTAGGAACTGTGACCTATAGACTAATTTTAACGCCAAGTATGTCGCGTGTTCATAACATTTTTCACGTATCGATGTTACGTAAATATGTGGACGACCCGAACCACATTATTAAATTAGAACTAGATGATATAGCAGAAGATTTAACGTATGAGGAGATACGTGTTAAAATCTTGGATAAGAAGGATCGTATTCAACACTCAAAAGTTAGAATCTGAAATGAAGTCAAGGTATCCTCATCTCTTCGGCATACCAGGTACGTATATAAATTTTGAGGGAGAAATTTCATAAGGAGGGGAGATTGGGAGACCCCAAATTTTATGAATAAATATTTAAATTTCTCGAAATATTTTTTTGAATATTATGGTGTGGATTTGATATAATTTTATTGTTGTGGGTAATATTTATAAATTTTGCAAAGTAAGCAAGTTGTTATATAATATTCGATTGGTCGGGAAATATTCATTTTAACAGAAAATATTCGTACGACGACACAATCATTGGTGGACCCCACAACGGAAGTATTTTTGTAGTTAAAAATGACAGAAAAGTGTTACCATTAAAACTATTGAACTACCCGGTAGCAAAAGTACAGTAATACGCATGGTTGCATAGTAGCACACGGTATTGATGATTGATGCTTACGTGAAAAGTCACTCAATTATTGCTACAGTAATTGTTGCATCATATCTCTCATATTATTGATTCAATTATTGTCATAGTATCATCTGTATAATATGTTATATTATTAAATCAATAATTAAGATGGCAAAGTTATTCATATTATTATTTAAAATATTGACAATGTCTAGAAGTTCTGTCAAGGAGAGGTTTGGTCACCTAATTGCGCCCCAATAAGGAGAAATCCTTATCGGAAAGTCCCCCCTTTCCTGAGAATGACCTGGTTGTTAAATATTATGAATTACAATATTAATGATGAATAAGTTCATATTGATTAAAGATGAAATTGATAGTTCCATTGTGTTGGAATTATTAATGTTAGTGAAAATCGACATTTATTTCGATAATAATTGATGTATGGAGGTTATATTGACCAATCGGGTAATTAATCGGATAAATGAGCAATTAATTGCTATTGATTCATACGATTATAACTATTTGTTCACATGTGTGTACTATTGATTCATATTCATTTACTATTAGGGGAGTTGGTGCAAGATTGATAATACTTGCATGACTAAGTTAAAAATGGAGGTATAGATGGAGGTACTATACTGTAATTTGTATTTTCACATGTCTAGAACTATTAATTCACATGATTTACTATTGATTCACATGATTTACTATTAGGGCAGATGGTGCAAGTTTGATAATACTTGCAGGACTAAATTAAAAATGAAGGAAAAAAGGAAGGTATTATACTGTAATATTTTGAGCCACAAAACTTGAAATTATCGAAACTATATTTTCTTATAAATAGAAGCGCATTCTTCCTTCATTTCTAACAAATTCACTAAAGCTATAGAGCAATTATTATAGAGAGAAAGAAGAAGAGAAGTCTGCTACCTCACTATTCCAGTATCCAGTTTTCTTCTGAGGTAAGGGGTATTATTCTTTCGTATTCATGAAGAGAGTTATTTTCTTTCAATACTCATAAGAGTTGTTATTCCATTCTTTATTATTATGTTGGAATAACCTGTCTATGCGAAGTACCGCATACATGGTGAAATTCTTCTATTATTTTGTTTTTTATTATTTTGTTGGAATATCATGTCTGTGCGTATTACGCATGACCTGGTTCCATCCTTTATTATTTTGTTGGAATAACCTGTCTGTGCGGTCTATCGCATGCCTGGTGAATTCTATTGTTACTCTATTCTTTATTATTCTTTTAGAATATCCTATCTGTGTAGATTACGCATGACCTGGTTCTATTCTTTATTATTCTGTTGGAATAACCTATCTGTTGGGTCTATCGCATGCCTGGTGAATTTTGTTGTTATTCCATTCTTTATTATTCTGTTGGAATATCCTGTCTGTGTGGATTACGCATGACCTGGTTCTATTCTTTATTATTCTATTGGGAATAACCTGTCTGTGCGGTCTATCGCATACATGGTGAATTCTTCTATTATTCCATTCTTTATTATTCTGTTGGAATAACCTGTCTATGTGGATTACCGCATGCATGGTGAATAATCCTTCGTATTCATTGTTTATTAAATTGTGGAAATGATCTGTCTACGTGGATTACCGCATGGCGGGTGAAAATCCATTTGCAGTTTCATATATTCTATTATACTCATCTGGGATATCATTTCTTTTGTACTCATCATGAAATATCATTTTCTTTGGTATTTTTCTATTACAAGTTACTATTCATGGCTTACTATTCACCCAGTTACTATTCACTCTGGTATTATTCACTCGGGTATTCGGGGTAGTTTTCGTGCCGGAGTACTATTCATGAGTTACTATTCACCCAATTACTATTCACTCTAGTATCATTCACTCGGGTATTCGGGACACTTTTCATGTCGGGGTACTATTCATGGGGTACTATTCCCGAAGTACTATTCACGGGGTATTATTCACCCGAAAAATATATTTCTTTTTTGTCCAAATTATTTTTGGTACATGAATATTTTTCTTGAATTTTACTCTACAAAGCAGTACCGTGTTGACAATTTGGACGTTATTGATTTCTAGATAAATTAAATTATAAAACTTTAAAATTTATCCTTGAACTTGTTTTATTAAATTATTATGTCATTGTCATCATCCTCATGCTTATATTGTGATTAAAGTCATCTTTGGCTTACGTGCATAGATGGACTTGGTATGATTATGACCGAGGATTATTATTAGGTATAATCATGGTAGTAATGTGACGAATTATGTGGTAAAAGTCCTCATTGGCCTATAGTTCATTGATGGACAGTTGTTGGTATGATTATGACCGGGGATTATTCGGTATAATCATGACCATTGATGATTACATGAATATCCTTGGCCGTAGTGCGGGGATGATTCAATTTTATTTATTGTTTGAGTCTCGTGATAAAGTTGATGAAAAACTTTTTAAATCATAGAAGATAGTAGATTTTATGCTCTACTTGACTCTTCTAATGGATTGCTTATTTCTGCTGTAGTTGTTGATCTAAAACTTGTTGTCTATTGTATTCTATCAGTTGTTATACTGTTAATGGCTAAAGATAATTTATTCTGCATTATTTTAGTCATAATATTTCTTACTGGGCTAGTTAAGCTCACCCTTTCTTTCATTGTTCTCTTTAGGAAATAAGAATATATCTGGGACGAGTCGGCGAATGGAGTGATGGTCCAGGATAAATGACTTTAGTAGTCCTCACTATTCTACGGAATAATGTGATAATAATTGTAATGAGGACACCATTGAGTGTGGATATTATGCGGATGACAATATTTTGTTTAAAACTCACTCATGTTTTGTTGTATTTTACACGACTGTTGTATAATTAAGTTTTATTTGAATTTATGTACCATGTATCTGGCGACTCAAGATGGGTGATGTATACCTGTTTTGGGGGTATCACAATTTACGTGACTCAAAAGTCTATCAAAGGTTAAGGAATTGTGAATTAACTGGCCTCCGTACCTGCAGGGGATTTCAAACCTTTGGAAACATATTTCCTTGATGAAGTGGTAATGACAGTTCAGCAACATATTTCCCCGATGAAGGGGTAATGATAGTTCAACAACATCATCAAGATAATACACATCAACCATGGAAGATTTCTTTTGATGGAGCTGTAAACATGGAAAGTTCTGTAGCTAGAGCAGTTCTAGTATCCATTTCGGGGGAGAAGTATCCCGTTGCCGTTAACTTGCAGTTTGCTAGGACCAACAACATATGTAAGACCCCAACTTTTTTGAATAAAGAATAATTTTTCTCAAAATATATTTTTGAATATTATGCTGTGGATATGATATAATGTTATAGTTGTGGGTAATATTTGAAAATTTTGCAAAGTAAACAAGTTGATATAAAATATTCGTTGTGTCGGGGAATATTCAATTGGTCGGGGAATATTCATTTTAACAGGGAATATTTATACGACGACACAATCATTGGTGGAACCCACAACGGAAGTATTGTCGTAGTTAGAAAACGACAGAATTATCTTTTTATAAAAATAACAGCGAAGTTTTACAGTTAAACTATTGAACTACCTGGTGGTAAAGTACAATAATACGCGTGGTTGTATAGTAGCACACGATATTGATTATTAATGCTTACGTGAGAAGTCACTCAGTTATACTCAATTATTGCTACAGTAATTGTTGCACAATATCTCACGTTATTTGATTCAATTATTGTTACAGTATTAATATTTTATATAATTGAGACGACAAAGTTATTCATATTATTATTTGCAATATTGACGATGTCTAAAAAGTTCTGTCGATGAGAGGTTTGGTCACCTAATTGCGCCCCAATAGGGAGAAATCCTTATCGGAAAGCCCCCTCTTTCCTGGGAATGATCTGGTTGTTAAATATTGTGAGTTATAATATTACTGATGAATAATTATTGAAGTATTAAGAATGTGTTTATTGAAGATAAGTGAATTACAAAAGTTAGAAGGGAATAATGCAAATTTGAAAAACTTTAGGGGTACTAAAGTGTAATAAGTTAAATCAATCTGGATCATTGATGGTGGTTGTAATAGTAAATCAATCTGGACTATTGATGGTGATTTTAATAGTAAATCAATCTGGACCGTCGGTGGTGGTTTTAAAAGTAAATCAATCTGGACCGTTAGTTGTGGTTTTAATAGTAATCAATATGAACTGTCTGTTCTAATAGTAAATCAGTCTGGACCGTTCGTGAATTAGTTATTATTTAGTCCATTCTCCTATAAATAGAAGCTTAATTCTTCTTTCATTCTCACCAATTCACTGAGATTCACAAGAGACACTATAGAGAGAGAAGCTATAGAGAGCAAGAAGAAGAGTATTCTGCTACTTCACTATTTCAATAGCTAGCCTTCTACTAAGGTAAAGGGTATTATTTTTTTCGTATTCATAAGGAATACTATTGTTCATATTCATCCTTTAATAAGTCAGAATAACCTGTCTACGCGGATTACCTACCGTATGACAGGTGAAAATCCATTTGCAGTTTCGTATGTTATCTCTTTTCATATTCTTAAATCCAAACTTATTATGGTAAGTATTACTTCTATAATCCTTTAAATTAGTGAATATCCTTGAGTTTTGCGCTTCATCCAGTATCATTTTATTGGAATATTGATTTGAACTTTCTTATTAAATATCAATATTTTCACTCGGGTACTATTCACGGGTTACTACTCACCCAGTTACTATTTACTATAATATTATTCACTCGGGTATTCGGGGCACTTTTCATGTCGGGGTACTATTCACGAGTTACTATTCACTCAAATATTGTTCACTCGGGTATTCGGGGCACTTTTCATGTTGGGGTACTATTCACGGGGTACTATTCCCGAAGTACTACTCATAGGGTACTATTCACGGGGTACTATTCTCTGAAAAAATTATTCTTTTCTGTCCAAATTATTTTTGATACATGGATATTATTCTTGAATTTTACTCCACAGAGCAGTATTATGTTGACAATTTGGACATTATTGAATTTTGGATAAATTAAGTTATAAATCTTTAAAAATTTATCCTTTTCTTTCTTTTAATTGAATTCTTATATCATTGTCATCATCCTCATGCTTATATTGTGATGAAAGTCATCTTTGGCTTACGTGCATAGATGGATTATTAATTGTTATGATTATAACCAGGGATAATTCGGTATGATCATGACCATTGATGATTACACGAATATTCTTGGCCCGTAGTGCAAGAATAATTTGTGGACGTGATATTAATGAATATCCTTAGCCCGTAGTGCAGGGATGATTTGATGATGTGATTATTTATTAAGCTGAGTCACAGCGATAAAGTTTATGATAAACTTTTTAAATCATAGAAGATAATAGATATCATGCTCTACTTGACTCTTCTAATGGATTACTTGTTCCGCTACAGTTAAACTTGTTGTCTATTATATTCTATCAGTTTAACATTGTTGAAGGCTAATGATAACTTATTTTGCATTATCTTAGTCATAATATTTCTTACTGGGCTAGTTGAGCTCACCCTTTTACTGCCATTGTGTTCTTCAGGAAATGAGAACGTAGTCGGAACTAGTCGCAGAACAGAGTGATGGTCCGAGATGGTGTTATGGTAGTCCTCGCTATTCTATAAAATAGTGTTACAATAAATGTAATGAGGACTCCATTTGAGTTTGGATATTGTCTAGAAGACAATATTAGTGTAAAAACTCTCAACTCATGTTGTATAATTAAGTTTGTATTTGTATTCAGTACCATGTATTTGGCGAACTAAGATGGGTTATGTATACCTATTTTGGGGTCGTCACAACATAGCTGAGTATGAAGGCTATATCATGGTGTTGAAACTAGCCCAATCCAGGGGTCTCAGACAACTTACTATCTTTGGAGATTCCAAATTAGTAATCAGACAAACCACTATGATCTATCACACCAAAGAACTGCATTTTCTGCCTTATCATCGGCAAGTTATCCAGATGGCTTCGAAGTTTGAAGAAATATCATTCCTCCATATTCCTCGGAATATGAATGACTTTACAGATGCACTAGCAACTTTGGCCTCCTTGATCAACATACTTGATAAAGAAGGCATGCCAAATATCACATTTGTCCGACAAAAGGCACCAGCCTATGGAACTACATTAGAGAAGTATCAGATAAGCTGCCTCCCATCTAATACCCTTGGTATCAAGATATTAAGGAATATCTGGGAGATGGATCTATACCCGCTGAGGCGAGTCCAACTAAAAGAAAGCAGATCCATAGAATGGCCATGAAATTTTACCTGATTGGAGATGCATACTATAAAAGAGATGTAGGATTAGGTCTTCTCAGATGTCTTGACAAAGACAAAGCTTAGAGGCTCATAGATGAAATCCATGGTGGAGTATGCGGCCCACATATGAGCGGCCCTCTGCTTGTTAGAAAATCCTAAGAATAGGGCATTATTGGTTCTCTCTCAAGGCTAACTGTGAGGATCACATCAAGAGATCAACCAATGTCAAATTTATGGGAATGCTATCCACGCCCCTCCAAGGGAGCTCCATAATATGAGTTCTCCTTGGCACTTCTCAATGTGGGGAATGGACGTAATCGGGCCCATCAAGCCCAAAGCCAATAATGGTCATCAATTTATCTTCACCATGATTGACTACTTCATAAAGTGGGTAGAAGCAGCCTCTTCCCTCATGGTTACTAAAGAGGTTATCGTTAGTTTCATCAGAAACAATGTCATTTGTCGATATGAACAACCAGAGGTGATTGTATCAGATAATGCTAAAAACCTTAACAACCAAATGATGGAGGAGTTATGCAGTAAATTCCACATCAAGCATCTCAACTCCGTCATCTATCGTCCAAAGATGAATGGTGTTGTTGAGGCGGCTAATAAGAAGATCAAAAAGATCATGCAAAAGATGTCCGCGAATCACAAATAATGGCCTGACTTGTTGCCTCTAACTCTATTAGCCTATAAAACATCAATGCGCACTTTCACTGGGGCAACCCCCTATTTATTAACCTATGGCATGGAAGCAGTGCTCCTTATAAAAGTGGAAATGGAATCCCTCAAAGTGTTGATAGATGCTCAGCTGGATGAAGACCAATGGTTACAAGATCGGTACCACCAGTTGTCTCTAATAGATGAAAGGCGGGTCGCAGCCATCTTCCAAAGTCAGTTATAGCAATAAAGGATCGCAAGATCCTATAATAGGAAAGTTCGTCTATGGCAGTTCAATGAACATATTTTGTCTTAAAGAAGGTTCTTGACAACCAAGATCAATCTAAAGGAAAATTCTCCCCAAACTAGGCTGGATGAAGCGCAAAACTCAAGAATATTTCACTAACTTCAAGGATTATAAAAGCAATACTTACCATAGTAAGTTCAGATTTAAGAATATTAAAAGAAATAACATACGAAACTGCAAATGGATATTCACATGTTATACGGTACGTAATCCGCGTAGACAGGTTATTTTGACATAATAAAGGATGAATACAAAAATAGTATTTCTTATGAATACGAAATAAATAATACCCCTTACCTTAGTAGAAGGATGGATACTGCAATAGTGAAGTAACAGAATACTCTTCTTCTTGCTCTCTATAGTTTCTCTCTCTATAGTGTCTCTTGTGAATCTTAGTCAATTGGTGAGAATGAAAGAAGAATTAAGCTTCTATTTATAGGAGAATGGACTAAATAGTAACTGATTCATGAACGGTCCAGATTGTTTTACAATTAGAACGGACGGTTCATATTTATTACTATTAAAACCACAATCGACGGTCCAAATTAATTTATTTTAAAACCACCACCGATGGTCTAGATTGATTTACTATTAAAACCACCATCAATGGTCCAGATTGATTTACTATTACAACCACCATCAATGGTCCAGATTGATAACTATTAAAACCACCATCAATGGTCCAGATTAGTTATCTATTAAAACCACCATCGACGGTCCATAAAATTAGTAAATCTTCCCATGGAATACTAAGTCAAACTTATAACAAACGCCTCATAACAATCCCTATATTTATATCAAAAATTGAATAAATAATTACCACAAATTATTTATCTTTAATAAACATATTTTTAATTTATTAACAATTATTCATCATTAATATTATAACTCACAATATTTAACAACCATATCATTCCCAGAAAAGAGGGGGCTTTCCGATAAGGATTTCTCCCTATTGGCGAGTAATTAGGTGACCAAACCTCTCCTCGACAGAACTTTCTAGACATCGTCAATATTGCAAATAATAATATGAATAACTTTGTCATCTCAATTATTGATCTACTAATATAAAATATTAATACTGTGACAATAATTGAATCAAATAACGTGAGATACTATGCAGCAATTACTGTAGCAATAATTGAGTATAACTGAGTGACTTCTCACGTAAGCACCAATAATCAATATCGTGTGCTATTATGCAACCACGCGTATTACTATACTTTTACCACCGGGTAGTTCAACAGTTTAATGGTAAAACTTTCATCGTTATTTTTATAAAAAGATATTTCTGTCATTTTCTAACTACGACAATACTTCCGTTGTGGGTTCCACCAAAGATTGTGTCATCGTACGAATATTCCATGTTAAAACGAATATTTCCCGACCAATCGAATATTCCCCGACGCAACGAATATTTTATATCAACTTGCTTACTTTGCAAAATTTTCAAATATTACCCACAACTATAACATTATATCATATCCACACAATAATATTCAAAAATATATTTTGTAGAAAAATTATTCTATATTCAAAAAAGTTGGGGTCTTACATTCAGTTCCTGAATCTAGATTCGGTTCCCGTGATAAACATTTTCAGTTGCAGTCAGCTTGTAAATTATTCACGGTGTCTGAATTTCCTTGGATGGTTTTCATGCCCACAAGGAGTTTGGCACTACTATGTATCTTATTTTCTCGAAGATGCCTCACATCTCGAAAATAATAAAAGTAATTAATCCAAACACATAATAAAATGGAATTATTAAAGGCCTCAATTACTATTGAGCATTAGGGTTTGAAAAACCTGTTTTATAAAACATCACTGCCATATCTCGTTAAAATTAAACTTTTATACAAAAGTCAAACCCTTTGTATATAGGTGCAAACGAGGCATAACACTACTTCCAAACAAACTGCACATAGACCTAACACATACACAAACAGATAAAAGTTTAATGAAAAGTGGCGGTAATCATGTTATCCAAGAAGTCAAGGGGGTGCCTAACATCTTCCCTCCATTTAATCATTCCCCTGGACCCTAACGAATTTTGGTTTTAAAAACCAGAAAATAATGTCACATCACTATGTCTTTGTGCAAATCTTTTCTCGGTTGAGGTCGTGCAACCATTTAAAAATAACCAACTGGCGACTCTTATAGTCAAATCATCGACATATACATGTCGGACCTTTTTAAACTTTTTTTTTCAAATAAATCTCACCTAACATAAAAACACCAAAAGACAAGAACAGAAAGGGACAAATAAAAATCTTGACGTCGACAAGGGGTTTACCCATTCTTGCTTGTAATTGGAGTTTTTGACCGCCGATGTGGTCACATGGGTTCCTTATACCCCTGATCTCCTAATAATTGGCTTTGAGGATGGCTTTTTGACCAAGTTAGAGTATGTATTATCCACTCATCAGATCCCTTTCTTGATGGAGGGAGACTGGGAGCTCTACTTGGGAGAGCGTGTTATTACGAGTACTACAGGGGAGATTCACATTCCATATCTTCCTCTTGATAGATTTCACTGGTCTTTATCTCAGACAGTTACTGAGATTCCCCAATGGGTTTATATGGCTTTACTTTATCAGAGGACTCTTACACTCAGGATGTCTTTTATCGCTGGTGGACTCCTCGCACCATTGGAGCTCAAACTCGTACTATGACGGCCCCAAATTTGGGTTACCTAACTCTCGAGTTTGTTGCTCACGATCCATCATATAAATAACATCTAACTCCCTATTCATTTATGAATATAAACATACATCTCATTAATTAATATCATTAATACATTATCCCCAAGTTTTCTAACCTTAACATCACAAATATACCCTCAAATATATAAAAAGGGTTACACATAACAACATAAAAAATAAAGTTCATAATAACTACTCCTGCAGTTTTCCTTTGCCATTGTCCTTCTCTTACCCTCCTGGTACTCCGTTCTTAGCTGAAATGTTATATTTAAGCAAGGGTGAGCAACGAGTTTTCTCTGCAAGTTAAAACATACAATAAAGTATATGAATCAAGAATATTAAGGTCTGGATTCGACAAGACTTCAACAATGTTCAAAAGACTTTGAATTAGCTGAATAAATTGTTTACCAATAATAAGACTTTATCGAATTTCATGCTAAACAACAATTCAATGATGAAAGAGTAAAATGCCTTCGAAGTTTCAATAAGGTTTAATTGATTATCAAGAGATAATGCAATCACAATAACAAAGTTGATTATATCCAGATTTTATGCTGAACTATCCCAATGGATCATGAACCGATTGAGTAATTAACAGTTATTTAAAGTTAAAATTACCCATGTGTATCAGATAATCATAAAGATTAAATCATACCCCTCTGCAAGTATATAAAGTGATCAGCTTCATTGTATCCAATATTATTCATAATACTCAAGCTCGTGCAATAGTTGTATATCTGACCATAAAGTCCCCTTTTATATAAAGGTTGTTCATCTCAGTTTTACAACAAGAATTCATATCGCAACAATATAGTTTGGATTTAAAGAAATACTATAATTTCAACATCTAATACCTATCTTGATCTAGCCGAAATAGTTGGCATTGATCTTTCAATAACAATTGAGTTAGAACTTATCAAATTTTAACAAATATTCGTCTAGCCAAAACAATTAGATGAGGCATAGCTCAAAAACTGTTCAATAATAGACAAAAATCAACTGCACTATTTGTAATCAACAATAATATTTTGATTAACCAATACCAGTTATTCCCCAGTCATACTTTCAAAATTAAAATTTTAGTTTGGATTAATGAACTTGCACTAACTGTGAATAATTAACAATAAATCTCATATGTGGAATAATCAGCAATAATTACCCACTACTATATTTGAAAAGTAATAAATCGAGATTGAGGTAATGAAACTTGCCTTGGTTGTTGACTACTGCTACACAATATAATATAGATGTGTTGAGCTTTTATTCAGATGTCTTTGATTCACTCGCATGTTATTATACTGTTATTTCATTGTTATACTTGTGGGCATTTGTGCTCACTCTTGCGTAATAATAACATGCGATTAAGAACAGAAAAAGAACCAATTTAACCTTCTACTAGTAAAGGCAAGGGCAAGGTTAACAAGTGATGAAGACTTGTTGTTTTATATGATGATGTATTTGTTTAAGACTTAAGTTAATGATGTTGTTTAAGACTTGATTGTTTATGATTCCGCACAGATGTTTAAGGTTAGAATAACCTGGGATTGTATTTATTATGTAGTTGATGTAACCCCATAAGGGGAGATTTATTATTATTTCTATCCATTGCATGGTTTGCATTTATTATGGGTGGATAGATAGATGATATTTGTACAGTGAAAACCAAATCCCGTGGAATTGAAGTACCCGGATTTGGGGGTTTCACAAGTTGGTATCAAAGCTGTAGGTTATGAACCTTAGGTGGGGGAACAACCTTAGGTAGTAGCATTATAGAAAGAAGATAGTGATGGAAAACTGTTATCGAGTTATAAGAAATGAATTTATGTAATTCATTGAAGATAATAAAAGACCTTATGTGTTTATGTGTTAAAGTATGCGTTAGATGATACGACTTAGTAACTAAAACTGAAAAATTTTGTTGTCAGGATGTCAAATGTTGGAGAAGCTAGTCCAGCTGGGGAGGAAGAACCATGTGTACCTATAGTACCGACAGAGGAGGAGCCCCGAGACATTCATGTCGTTAGGGAGCAGCTGGTACAGAGGGAGTCATCTCCATTGATCACCGTTGTTGGTCAGGAGCATGAGCCCGAGACTGATCCTGAGGAGGAATTTGTTGAGGAAGAGGAAGAGGAAGAAGAGGAGTTACCACGGTACACCGTTGATGCTGAGATGTATGACACGTTATACGACCGTAACGTGGAGTTACGAGACGAGGTCCAGGATTTGACTGAGCGAGCGGTTATTCAGCATATTACTCTAGAGCAGAAGGAGAGGGAGATTTCGACTCTTCACTCTCGACTGGCAAATGTAGAATGGGATTTGGTCCATGAGAAGGGTCAAACTGAAGATAAAACCAAGAGAGATAGAAATTGAAGAAGGAATGAAGGAAACATCCGAAAAAATTTGAACATAGCAGAGGAGAAGGTGGGTAAGAGAATCGCGTCAAGTCGATCGTGCGAGGAGGATGATAGTCGTGCAAAGAAAGCGAAGATTGGGGAAACATACTCTACACTTAATCATGCAATGGATGAGGCCCAAGATCGAGTTTTGAGATACCCCATCCAGTTCGAAGGACTTCCATCGTATATGTTGGATCGCAGGCCGATGTCACGTATCATGGATGAGGAGCGTGGCAAGGCTATTCAGCACCTTGACAGACAGTGATAAAATTTGTTTAATTATGTGAAAGACTTAATTAGTTTTTATATGTAATTTCTGACGTGTTTATGAACGAAAGAATATTTGAATGTTTTAAATCATGTGGATTCTTTATTCCAGGATAGTTGATGTAAATAGCAGTTATACTATCGTTTAATGTTAAAACTTTGATTTGAATGCAAATATATCAAGTTGTTTGAGATGATGTCTTAAGTGATATGTTAAATTGTTGAGTAATGCCTTAACTATTTAGAGAAATAAATAAAGTTCTAATAAAGCATTTATTTAACAGAAAAATGCCGCCAAAGAGAAGACAACAACGTCAACCGGCTCACGAAGAGTCAACTAATAATAACAATTATGCCAACAATAATCTCGTGCAGCAGTTGGTGAACTTACTGACTGGAGCCATGAATAACCAACCTCAAGCTCCACCAAACACAACGTTTAAGGACTTCAAGGTGGTGGGACCGCCAGAGTTCAAAGGTTCCATGAGCCCAATCGAGGCTCAAACGTGGGTTATGGAAATGGAGAAGGTTTTCGACGTTGCTAGGGTTAGAGAAGACTAGAAGACCGCTTTTCCAACGTTTATGCTAAAGTCTGAGGCTAGCTACTAGTGGCAAGCAAACAAAGTGCGAGGAGGTGAAGGTGTAATTACGTAGGAGAGATTTAAAGAGATGTTTTTCGAAATGTATTTCCCAACTAGTTCACAGAACCAGATGGAGGTTCAATTTCTAGAGTTGAAGCAGGGAAATATGAGCGTGCCTGACTATGCGGCTAAATTCAACGAGTTGGTAAGGTTCGTCCCGTATCAAGTTCACACGGATGAGAGGAAGGCGAGATGGTTTGAGCAAGGACTAAAGCCTTGGGTGTACAGCAAGGTATCAATGTTTCAACTAAACACGTTTGCTGGAGTATTGGAAAAGGCCATCCTCGCTGAAGGAGGAAGCGTTGCGGTGACCAAGTACAATCAAGATCAAAAGAAGAAGAAGAGTGAATGTGAAGAAAATAACAAGGTCAGCGGAAGTGGCACAGGAGGTGGAAATTTTAATCAGAAGAAAAGGTGGAACGACAGCTCATCATCGGGGAATCAGAAAGGTAGTCAGAAGAAAAGAATCGAATCATGCCCGACTTACGGGAAAGCCCATCTGGGATTTTGTATGAAAGGAAAAAGAGTGTGCTACAATTGTGGATAGGAAGGCCACATAGCACCAAACTGTCCAAACCCAAAGAAGGGTGCTTGTTTTAATTGTTGTTCGAAGGACCATCTGGCAAGAGATTGTCCCAAGAAGGGATCGGGGAGGGTCGGGATCGGGGAGGAAACCGGGAAATAACGGTGGAAATGCCTTAACCATCACTAGGACCAACCGCAATAAACCGACCGAAATCGCCTGGGACTTTCAATATGACGTGCGAGGATGCAATCCGGTCTCGTGATGTGGTGTCGGTATCATTTCGATCAATAAAATTAATGCTTATATTTTATTTGATTTCAAAGTGCTACTTGTTCCTTTATATCAAGAAGACTTTGCTAATGGTTTAGATTTAGTTATGGATGAGTTGGAAAATCCCATGAATATAGAAATTGCGAATAGGAGATAATTCTCATTAAATGCGTGTTTAAGAAGCGTAGAGTGGATATTAAGGGTAATATCATGAACGTAGATCTTATCCCTATTCGACTTGGGGAATTTGACGTTATTTTGGGAATGGACTGGTTATTCAATTACGGGGCTGTAATTGATTGCCAAAAGAAGCGTATTAACCTTATGACTCCATCAAAGGTTGTGTTTTATGGTAGTAAGTCGCCTAGATAAGCGAGTTGTCTGATGATGATGCAGGCCAGGAAGTTGTTAAGACAAGGCTGTGTAGGATACTTAGCTTATATAGTCGACAGTCGAAAAGAGAATCCGAAGGGAGAAGAAATACCGATTGTGAGGGACTTCGTCGACTTATTTCCAGATGATTTACCAGGACTTCCACCAGATAGAGAGGTAGATTTCGTAATCGATTTGGCACCCGGAACTGCTCCAATATCGAAGGCACCATACCGAATGGTACCAGTAGAGATGAAGGAATTAATGGTACAACTACAAGAATTGTTGGACAAGAAGTACATTCAACCGAGCGTATCGCCGTGGGGAGCGCCGGTGTTGTTTGTGAAAAAAGAAGGATGGATCGATGTGACTCTGCATTGACTACAGAGAACTGAATAAGGTCAAGATTAAGAACAGATATCCATTACCGAGGATCGACGACCTGTTTGATCAATTGAAGGGAGCGAGATACATTTCCAAGATAGACTTGAGAAGTGGTTATCATTAATTGAAGGTGAGGCCAGAGGATGTACCAATGACTGCGTTCAAAACACGACACGGTCACTACGAATTTTTAGTAATGTCGTTTGGTCTTACGAATGCTCCTACAGCATTTATGGGACTAATGAATGGTGTGTTCAAGCCGTTTTTGGACAAGTTCGTAGTGGTATTTATAGATGACATTTTGGTCTATTCGAAAACCAAAGAAGAACACAAAGAGCATTTGAGATTAATGTTGGAAGTATTGAGAAGGGAAAAGTTGTATGCCATGTTTTCGAAATGCGAATTTTGGATTAAACGAGTGCAATTTCTTGGGCACGTGATCGATAAAAATGGAATTTCGGTAGATCCATCCAAAGTCGAAGCCGTGATTAACTGGGATCAGCCGAGGACGCCATCGAAAGTACGAAGTTTTCTTGGATTGGCAGGATATTATAGAAGGTTCATACAAGACTTTTCCAAGATCGCAACTCCGTTAACGAATTTAACTCGAAAAGCTGTGAAATTTGTTTGGACGGATAAGTGTGAGGAAAGTTTTCAAGAATTGAAGAAGAGGTTGAGTACGGCCCCTATGTTATCTCTTCCGGATGATACAGGAAATTTTGTTGTTTATAGTGATGCATCGCATAAAGGACTTGGCTGTGTGCTGATGCAAAACGGCAAAGTCATTGCGTATGCATCACGACAATTGAAGGATTACGAGAACGGATATCCGACCCATGACTTGGAGTTAGCTGCAGTTGTTTTTGCTTTGAAAATTTGGAGGCACTATCTCTACGGGGAGAAGTGTGAAATATATACGGATCATAAGAGTTTGAAATATATTTTCACGCTGAAGGACTTGAATATGCGTCAAAAAAGGTGGTTGGAATTAATTAAGGACTACGACTGTGAGATTTTATACCATCCGGGTAAGGCGAATGTCGATTGCCGGATGCCTTAAGTAGAAAGGGTCGGGAGAAGTTGATGATGTTATTTGCTCGGGGACGAGCTAATTGCGAAATGGAGAAACCGAAATTGGAAGTGAAGTATCCTATGGAGATTGATGAGAAAATATTTGAGATGCAATACGGTATAACCTCTTGGATAAAGTTAAGGAGGCTCGAGTTCGGACGAAGAATGTAAAAATGTGACAAAGAAGATATCTGAAGGAACCGAACAAAGATTTAAGATGGATAAGGATGGAATACTGAGATTGGATAATAGAATTTGGGTACCGCCAGTTCAAGAGATTAAGGAAGATATTTTAAGCGAGGCTCATAGTTCACGATATTCGATTCACCCTGGTAGTACCAAGATGTACCAAGATCTTAGACAACATTTCTGGTGGCCGAATTTGAAGCGTGATGTTGCAGAATGTGTTGCCAAGTGTCTGACCTGTCAGAAAGTGAAAGCGGAACATCAGAGACTGAGTGGATTGCTACAACCATTAGAGATCCCAGAGTGGAAATGGGAACATATTACAATGGACTTCGTGGTTGGCCTTCCGATGACTCAGAAAGGCTACGACGCAGTATGGGTTATCGTTGATCGACTGATGAAATCTGCACACTTCCTTTCGTTCAAAATTAGATTCAACTTTAGATTAGTTGGTGAGGCTATACGTAAAAAAGATTGTTTCGAGGCACGGAGTTCCGGTATCAATTGTTTCAGATAGGGATCCGCGCTTCACATCAAATTTCTAGAAACGTCTTCAGGAATGCATGGGTACGCAATTGCGAATGAGTACAACTTACCACCCTCAAACAGATGGACAGAGTGAGAGAACGATTCAGACATTAGAAGATATGCTAAGAGCCTGTGTGATGGACTTTAAAGGAAATTGGGATGATCACCTACCATTAGTAGAGTTCGGCTACAACAACAGTTACCACGCTAGTATAGGCATGCCGCCTTACGAAGCGTTATATGGCAGAAAGTGCAGAACTCCGCTTTACTGGGATGAAGTTGGTGAAAGACAATTGCTAGGGCCAGAATTGGTACAGCAGACGGCAGAAATAGTCAAAGTGATCCAGAAACACGGTAGTAGCGGCTCAAGATCGACGGAAGAAATCTGTTGATCCACATCGTAAAAATATCGAGTTTAAATCAGGTAGATATGTTTTCTTGAAGGTCTCTCCCTGGAAGGGGAAGATCAGGTTCGGAAAGAAAGGGAAATTGAGCCCAAGATTCATTGGACCCTTTGAAGTACTGAGAAGAATCGGAGAAGTTGCGTACGAGGTAGCCTTACCTCCAACACTCGAGAATGTCCACAACGTCTTCTATGTTTCTGTATTACGACCCTACAAGGCCGATTACAAGCATGTAATTGAATATGAACCCCTAAATTTTGAGAAAGACTTATCTTATGAAGAAATTCCTGTCCAAATTGTCGACCGAAAAGAACAAGTTCTCAGAAACAAAGTTATACCTTCTGTTAAGGTAATTTGGAGGAGCCACAACGCTGATGAAGCTACGTGGGAACTCGAAGAGAATATGATGAAGAATTACCCTCATTTATTTACTTAATTATGTATGTAGGAGATTCAGGGGATGAGAATCTTTTGTAAGGGGGGAGAATGTAATGGTCGAATTTATTGAGTCGTGATTCGGGACAAAATCCTTTTAAGGGGAAAGATGTGATAACGAGAATTTTGTAATTAATTTTAATATTTATTGAATTAAATAAATATTTTTCGATGATTAATTATTAGATTAAATAATTAATTAACGCAATTGTGGTAGATTAATTTAATTACATGTGTTATATTTATTAAATTAATGTAGAGAATAATTATTATTCAAAGCATGTAATTATGTGAGCTTATTGAATTAAATGATTTATTTAATTAAGCATGATGCTATTTTAATTAATTTAATTATTAATTAGAGATTTAATAAATTGACATTATTTATTAATGAGTTATTTAATTATGTGACTATGTGAATTTATGAGAAATTATTATATTTTATTTATAATAAATTAAATAAGATATGGGTTTATTTTATAAAGGAGTGTGACATTAATTAAACTATATGATAAAGGTTTTATTTAATTAAATGAGATTAAGTCTTTTGAAGCTAGCCAAACAAGGCCCTAAGAGGAGTTGAGTGCAGTTAACCCATGATTGGGCCAATTGACCACCTCTCTGCACTCGATTATCGATCATTATATCTGACGTCTTCTTTTTTTTTTTTTTTTTGCCTAAGTCTAAGAAATATTCGAGAGAGAGTCCGAGAATTTCCAAGAAGAATTAAGATCTTGTGAAAGAGAATTGAGAGTGAGGAAACTAAGCCTACTAATTATATTCTCTGAGGTAATCTCCTCCTTCCCAAATTCTACTTTACGTATTTAGTTTTCATAAAATGGGTTTCATAGTTTTTGGCTTTCAAACCTCTGTTATGTCTCTGTAATTGAGAAATTGTGCTATTATATGGATATATGTAATAATAAGAGTAGCATAACATGTTTTATATATATATTGCATGATTCCATATCATCAGTTTCATAGTATTACATCGTATATGATTTCTACAAAATTACAGAGTTTGGGTTTTGGCCTTAAGGACTTATACGTGATTTTAGTATGTCAAACATAAATGTTTTCGTAAAATTTACACTCGTGTGATGTTATGCATGTTGATACGAAGAGACCAAAGTTTAAATAAACGGATTCGGTGTTATAACGAATCCGTAGTGACAATTTTCATGTTTTATTTTCAAAACATTCAAGAACATCAAGAACAGTGAAAGTAAATGTGTTGATTTTGCAAATTATGTGTTGTAACTTGTTAAAAATCATGCTAGATGGATTAAGTAATGATTATATATGTATTACAATGATTGGGTAAGTCTAAATTCGTGTAAAAAATAACTAATTGGAAGTTATGGCCATATTCATGTATAATTTTACGTGTGATTGATTTTTGGCCTAATTTGGCCTTGTTATGTTCATGAACGCTGTAATTGCGAAGCTGAGAAAATAAGTTCAGGTAACCCAGCCCCGTGGCGTTACTAAACTAAATTACCCTTACCGTGATAAAAAAATAAATAAATAAATAAATCAAATAAAAATAAATAAATAAAATAAATATTTGATGAAAATTATTATTAAAATATTTATAAAATAAATTAAATCTTTTAATTGAGATATTTATGAAATAAAATAAATATTCGATGAAAATTATTATTAAAATATTTATAAAATAAATTAAATATTTTAATTGAGATATTATGGAATAAAATAAATATTCGATGAAAATTATTATTAAAATATTTATAAAATAAATTAAATATTTTAATTGAGATATTATGGAATAAAATAAATATTCAATAAAAATTATTATTAAAATATTTATAAAATAAATTAAATATTTTAATTGAGATATTATGGAATAAAATAAATATTCGATAAAATTATTATTAAAATATTTATAATATAAATTAAATATTTTAATTGAGATATTATGGAATAAATTAAATATTCGATGGAAATTATTATGAAATAATTTATTCGAGTGTAATAATAGTAAGAGAATGAAAATATTCTAATTTAATTAAGTAATTAAATTAGAAGGGTAATGATTTGTTAAATAAAGTGGAGTTTATATTAAATAATTAAGTGAAAATGTAACTAATGAATGTCGTGAATACATATGGTATGTGTGTAGGATTTGTGATGAGCTAAGTAGTAGTAATCGTTTAGCCTACATGCGAGGCAAGTTTCTAACCCTACTTGTCATTATTGTTCAAGTTTATTAATTACCTCGAGTAAATTATCATTATTATTATTCATGTTCAAATGTTATATTAAAGATTGATTATCTTTTTAAAGCATGATTCAGTTATACAATAATTGTCCTATTGTATACTTCCTGAGATTATTATACAATTTGAATATCATTATTATAGAACCTTATTAGACTAGCGAACCCTTATTGATTCGACTAGTCCATAGTTGATGAGCGTTCTAAATTTCTGAACCCTTAATGAATTGTCCAAATCAAACTTCCTTTGATGCGGACTCGAATGTCAAACTGAGATGAACAACCCTGCAAAGTGATTTACTTATGCGTTAGCGTTAAGATATTGTGCACAGTATGGTACTAAGGGCTGATCCCCCTAAGTACTAGTAGAAAGGTCCATAGTCTTATGACTGTTAAAAGTTTCAAGTATAACCCTTGATAACCTAGGACATAGTTCAAGGTCTTATGACCCTCGAAATCTTTTGATTCTTGTTATTCATTCTTGATTCAAAAGTTGAGCTTTTAATTCAGATGTCTTTGATTCACTCGCATGTTATTATACTGTTATTTCATTGTTATACTTGTGGGCATTTGTGTTCACTCTTGCGTAATAATAATATTGCAGTTAAGAACGAAAGAACCGACGAACCTTCTACTAGTAAAGGCAAGGGCAAGGTTAACAAGTGATGAAGACTTGTTGTTTTATATGATGATGTATTTGTTTAAGACTTAAGTTAATGATGTTGTTTAAGACTTAATTGTTTATGATTCATACACGGATGTTTAAGGTTAGAGTAACTGGGATTGTATTTATTATGTAGTTGATGTAACCCCATAAGGGGAGATTTATTATTATTTCTATCTATTGCATGGTTTGCATTTATTATGGGTAGATAGATAGATGATATTTGTACAGTGAACACCAAATCTAGTGGAATTGAAGTACCCAGATTTGGGAGTGTCACAAGCGACATTCTATCATACCCATCCTAGTGAGTTCTTTCGAAGCAGTGTTGTATTGTTATACATCTGGTTTATGATGCATCTGAGACCGATCGACATTTTCAGACATCACGGATATTGCTTGACACATGAGATATTTGCATCTTATTCTTTTTTCCCAGCTGATTGTGTAGATGTTATGTTTTGGTTGGTCTTCCTGACCGTGATTGAGGATCCTTTCTCCATCTTGCATTGCTCAGGATTCAGCTCCCCTTATAGCTTTGTTACTCATGTCATGGGTATGTACTTTTTGCCATTGGTCGGTCTAAAATGAGTGATTACATATAATCCTTTGGCTATCATGGGACAGTTTAACCAATATCAGGATGTCCATGCTTTTGATGGAGCTTCAGGTCAGCTGTCATCAGCCTCATCTTTGTCAAAGGATGACCTAGCTAGAGTTTATAATTAATGGACCCATCGGGAGAGGGCTAATTTTTCAGCAAGTCATTCGGGTTGTTCCTCAAAGTATTTTGCATGGCTAGAGGCAGACATTGCATCATCCATGATTGTTTATTCAGAGCCTAACACTTATTCGGATGAGGAGGAGCCTATAGAGGATACTGTTTCTCCCACAGAGGATAAGTTATTTGCTAGTTCGATAGCAGCTCTGGTCAATAACATTCCTAGCTCTTCAGGTGCTATTTTCCCGCCTTCCATAGAGTCTTTAGAGCAGATGGTACAACTTCTGACCTTTGAGCGGGATCAGGCGAGGGCATTGATGTTGACGACCCTATTTGGTCGGGATGCTGCTTTTGTTGAGAAAGAAGAGGCCCGAGCTACCAGGGATGCTGCTGTAGATAATAGTACTACTTTGAGATCCTATGTGGAGGACATTCTTGCATATATGAGTGCATTTATGGATGATCATGGTCATACTCTATAGGATGCCGCAGATCTTTTAACTCATATTGAGACTGTAGACCAGGAGCTCAGAGATGCACCTCCATCTTCAGAGAGGGATGCGATGTTAGATTTGCTGTCCCGTTCAACCGCAGGTTTATAGACTAGCTTTTCATTTTCCTGGATAGACTAGGTTAGCCATTTTTGTCATGTACAGGATACATTATATATATTAAATAGTATTATATGGCAGGGAAATATATTTTGATTCACTTCCCTTTTGCATATGTTTTGATCTTAGCTTAATGATTGCCACTTTCTTTATGACTTGCTATCTTGATGTATCACGAACTTTTTCTGGATGGACTGACATTGAGATGTCGAAGGGTGTCTTAGAATGGTTCGTTGATCCTGGAGGCTTTGTAAGGTTTGGTGTCTTGAGACTAGTATTGGGTTTTTGGGTAAGTAAAGGTGGTTTAGCTTTCTTTTGAAGGTTAGACCATAACATAGATGGATGCCTACGTACTCTTATAGAGGGGAGATCAGGTTTCTGTAGTTTAGGCTTGACCTGAACGGTTTGAGAAGTATTTATTTGGATTTGAGCAGGTTTTTTAGATTTTTGTCTAGTTTGACCGCTGTCTATGTCGGGATGATTTGTGTCCCTTTTTGTGCTTTTCTTTTGGTGTTCTCATTTTGGGTGAGTTTTGTCTAAAAAGAAAAGATTGAAAAGGTCTAACATATGAATGTCGATGATTTAACTTTTATAGTCGCTAGTTGGTAGATTTGAAATGGTTGCACCAACTCAACTGATTTTGAAAAGGTTTGCACAAAGACCCAATGGCTGGACACTATTTAACTGGTCTTGGAAACTAAGATTTATTAGGTTTGGGAGCTTAATTAAGCGAATGGAAGGTGTTAGGCACCCCCGACTTTCGTGAAAACACGGTTACCACAACTTTTCAATTAACTTTTTATCTGTGTGTGTGTGTGTGTGTTGGGCCTATGTGCAATTATCTTGAAGTAGTGCTATGTCTCGTTTGCACCTGTATACAAAAGTTTTGACTTGTATATAAAAGTTCAATTTTAACAAGATATAGCAATGATATTTTGAAAAACAGGTTATCAAACCCTTATGCTCAATAGTAATTGAGGACTTTGATACTTCTATTTTATTATATATTCAGCTTGATTGCTTTTATTTTTGAGATGCGAGGCATCTTCGAGAAAATAAGATGCATAGCAATGTCGAAGTTTTTGTGGGCATGAGAGCCATCTAAGGATATCAAGACACCGTAGATAATATATAAGCTGATTACAGCTGAAAAATGTCCATCGTGGGAACCAAATCTAGATTCAGAGGTTGAATCTTTGATCACATGATTCCTAGGCTCACAAGAAAGAGTAATATGTACAGAAGCTAGAAAAAGAACTAGATTTGAATAAATCTAAGCCATTCTAGCTTCAACGGTTCCAATTTAGTCACTTTTGAACCGGTCAAAGTTAAAAATAGCTAGATTTAGGCAAATCTAAACTACAGACTGGAATATTAAATATTTATATTATGAAAGTTGTTAAAGCAGATATATATAAAAGCAGTAAATATATATATATATAAGCAATAAAAGGCCACGAAGTAAACTCTAGGAAAGACAAAAATGTAAATTTATATATATATAAACAGTAAACACTCTGGATAGCTTTTCCAACCTGAAAACTCGGTTTCCACTAGTAAAACTTTAGTATGTTACAAAACACGATCTTACAAGTGTTTAGAAAGAAGAATCACTCAATTTGGAGCACTCTATCAGGGGTTACAGACTGAAATGGACAGAGTTCTCTCTCTTTTCCTCTTTTTTTTTAAAAAAATGAGCTACCAAGATTTCATATTTAAAGACCAGATGGGCGCGGGTCTACCTGCGGCTATGCAGGTCATGTCGTCTCGAAGTACGTGTACTTAGGATATGCATTGTCTGTTCGAACCTTCATAACTTTCAATACGGGCATATATCCGATAAAGGAGTGATGTACCTTTTTGAAAAGTTGTTGTCGAGAGCTACACAATGACATGGGATTGGAGGTTGTACAAAGCCAGGAAGATAGGTCAATGACCAGATCTCCAAGTCTTTATTGTCTATCCATTGTGTTGTCTTGTGCAGTTCTCACTCGGGACTTGAGCTATGGTTTTCATGGGACATGCTTATACGCAGTTTGAGTTGAATTATGGTGAGACGATGTGGATGTAATGTTGAGGTGGCAAAATAACATTTTTTCCCCTCCCGAGGTTATCTCTGGTTTTGGCATAGTTGTAGTAGTCGTTTCTTAGGTTATCTCCGAGATTAGGTTATTATTGATTCTGAATGTCCTCAGGGTTATCTCTGAGGTTGACTTGACCTCCCGGGGTTATATCCGGGGTGTGTACCATATCTCCCGCGGTTAGAACAGACTTTTTCGGGGTTATCTCTGGAACTTAAACTGGATCCCTCAAGGTTATCTCTAAGGTTGAAATTGGATCTCCCGGGGTTGAAACCTTTTTCGGGGTTATCTTCGGAACTTGAATTGGATCCCTCGAGGTTATCTTCGAGGTTGAATGTAAGACCCCAACTTTTATGAATAAAGATTAATTTTTCTCGAAATATATTTTTGAATATTATGGTGTGGATTTGATATAATGTTATAGTTGTGGGTAATATTTAAAAATTTTGCAAAGTAATCAAGTTGTTATTAAATATTCGATTGGTCGGGGAATATTCGTTTTAACAGGGAATATTCGTACGATGGCACAATCATTGGTGGACCCCACAACGAAATTATTGTCGGAGTTAGAAAACGACATAAATATCTTTTTATAAAATTAACGGCGAAAGTTTTACCGTTAAATGTTGAAATACCCGGTGGTAAAAGTACAGTAATACGCGTGGTTGCATAGTAGCACACGGTATTGTACAGTATCTTTGATTATTTATGTTTACATGAGAAGTCACTCAGTTATACTCAATTATTGCTACAATAATTGCTGCATAATATCTCTCATATTATTGATTCAATTATTGTCATAGTATCATCTATATAATATTTTATATTATTAAATAAATAATTAAGACGAAAAAGTTATTCATATTATTATTTACATTATTGACGATGTCTATAAAGTTCTGTCGAGGAAAGGGGTTTGGTCACCTAATTACGCGCCAATAGGGAGAAATCCTTATCGGAAAGCCCCCTCTTTCCTGAAAATGATCTGGTTGTTATATAGTGTGAGTTATAATATTAATGATGAATAAATTCGTGTTGATTAAAGATGAAATTGATATTTTCATTGTGTTGGGATTTTTGGTATTAGTGGAAATCGACATTTATTTCAATAATAATTGATTTCTAGAGGTTAAATTGACCAATAGGGTTATTAATTGGATAAATAAGCAATTAATTGCTATTAGTTCACATGCTTATAACTATTTGTTCACATAAATGGAACTATTGATTCACATGCATGTACTATTAGGGGAGGTGGTGCAAGTTTGATAATACTTGTAGGACTAAAATAAAAATGGAGGAAAAAATGAAGGTGTTATACAGTAATAATTCGAGCCCCAAAATGTGCAATTATCGAAACTATATTTTCCTATAAATAGAAGCTCATTTTTTTCATTCACACAAATTCACTAAGACTCACAAGAGCATCTATTGAGAGAGAAGCTATAAAGAGGAGTGTAGACACTCGAAATTTTCTGCGCTCCTATTACTAACATTGCAGGAGGGTAGATTTGTCTTTTGGAGATAATACGGAAGGCAAACTTACATCCATTCTAGATACTATCGAAGTTCAGATCCATTCGGATACTACTAGGAAGTTCGGGTTCAACCCAAACACAAACCGGAACATCATATCAAACATGAGAACATATACACCGAATAAATATTTCCAATCTAGGAGATAACCCCGAGATATATCTGAGATCAAAAGACCAAACAACAACCTTTGGAGAGGACAGATTACATCTCATAATAACACCGCGATGCTCGGCCCAACCCCGAGAGACAACATCGGGAGTAGCAACCCCATCCTTGGTGATAGCCCCAAGAGATGCCATTGCGATTCGTGATAACTCCGAAAATGCTTATTTCAAACATATGCAATCAGCTTCAACCCTAGACATCCTATCAAGGCACACACACCTCAGACTTGGAGTTAACAACGGGAAGACAGGAACATCCATAGATGAAAGTGAGACATACAAACAAGCAGCAGTCCAATCTCAGTTGTAAACTTAAGCAACATCTACTTTCAACTCAAACCAGCGATAACCCCGGCGAGGAGTCAAATATCATCTTGTTCCTTCGACAATGGCATGTCATTTCAACACTTCATACATACATCCAACAATGTCCCACAAGAATCGAGGATTGACAATCCCGAGTGACTATTACGTGTGATAGTACTTTGGATAGAATTTGAAGGTTGAAGATCATGGGCATAGACCCCTCTTCATGACTTCGTACAACCTCAAATCCATGTCATTGCGTAACTCTTGACATAAGTGGTCCGAAGTAGGTCAGATATACCTCGTTTGGATGCTCAGATTGAAGTTCTGCAAGTTCGAGCGGACATTACAGTGCATGAGTGCACGTACTATGAGATGACGGGACCCACGAGGCTCAGATGCATCACGTCCAGCCGCAGGTACAACTACGGCTGCCGTAGGTGTACCTGCGGCCATCCATCTATATATACAAACCTTGGGGTCAGCCATTTGAGAAGAGGAGAGAGGGAAAAATGCGAGGAAGCCCTGTCCATTTTACTATGCATACACATCTTTTGAGTGTTTCCTCACTTTTAAACACTAGTTAGCTCACATATAGCTATCTTTTATCCGGAGGGAGCTTAGTGTTTATCCATTTAAAGTCATAGAAGTCTACTTTAGTAGCCCACTGTAGGCCTTCTTATATTCTATAAAGCCTTCTTCTCATATTAGTACACACTGTTATACACGTTGAGAGTCATGTGAGTGTGTTTGCAGGACTTGATTCAAGTGGTTTTCATTTTCAATGTATATATATATATATATATATATATATATATATATATATATATATATATATATATATATATATATATATATATATACTTATATATGTATATATTTCATGTATGGACTAACATTATCGAAGTTATGCCTCAATTGAGCCTAAACTTTAGTCCGGAGCGTTTAATTGCTATATATATATATATATATATATATATATATATATATATATATATATATATAAAGTCGACTACGATTTTATATATATATATATATATATATATATAAAACTGTTGTCGATATATCTCGATGAACCTAGATTTACATCCGGTGTGTTTAATCGCTTTTATATATATACATATACATAATTGTTGTCGGACATATTCGATGAGCCTGGATTCACATCCAGTGTGTTACTACTTCTATATATATATTTAAATTTCTGTCAGGCCTAGAGTTCACTTCGTGGCCTTTTAAAGCTTTATTTACATTCTGTCCTGCTTGGAGTTTACTTCGTGGCTGTTGATCACTTTTACAGCTTTATTTACATTTTGTCCCGCCTGAAGTTTACTTCGTAGCGGTTGATCATGTTATATATATATATATATATATATTTATAGCTTTTACATATATATATAATTGGTTACTGCTTTCCCTACAAATTGCAGTATCATGTGAGCCTAGGAATCATGTGATCACAGGTTCATCTTACTGAATCTAGATTCAGTTCCCATGATGCACATTTTTTTTAGTTGTATGGCGACAGTACATTATTTTACAAATCTTGAATTTCCTTGGATGGTCATCATGCCCATAAGGAGTTCTAAGATCACAGATATTATTTTCTCGAGAATGCTTCGCATCTCTAAAATAAAAGCAAACAAGCTGAACATTTAGTAATAAAATGGAAGTATGAAAAGGTCTCAATTCCTCTTGAGCACAGGGTTTGAAAAACATCTTTTATAAAATGTCATTGCTATATCGTGGTTAAAACTGAATTTTTCTATAAATTCAAACCCTTTGTATATAGGTGCGAACGAGGCCTCGCACTACATTCAAATAACTACACTTTGATCCACACACACACATAAACACACACATTCATATAACAATTTCTTTGAAGAGTGGTGGTCACCATGGTAACACGGATGTCGGGGGGTGCCTAACACCTCCCCTCCGTATAATCAAGCCCCCGAACCCAAAATGAATCTCGATTTCACAGACCCGTTTAGCAGTGTTAAATCACTTGGTCAATGTGCAAACCTTTTTCATTTGCATTGGTGCAACCAGTTAAATACACCAACTGGCGACTCTTAAAGTTAAATCGTCGACATTATACATGTCGGACCTTTTTACTTGTTTTTCAAAAAATCTCACATTAACATGAGAACACCAAAGAACAAGTAAACGAAAAGGACACTCAAAAATCCCGACGTCGACAGTGGCGCTCTCTTTGGGAATCGATAAGAAGAGGGCTTAAGCCGCCATTACAAGCTTTTCAAAATTGTTATATGCTTGTGTGTGAATGTTGCATTTACATTTATGATGAATGTGTACGAATGCATTTTAATTACTGCACTTCTAAATATCTATCTATGATATTAGTGCTTCGCACATGTCATCATTTTGCATAAATGGTGAGACACATTATATGTGAATGTATGTTGTGTGGTCCCTCCACCAGGAGGCTATCCTATCAGTGTTTGATTACTGGACTCATGGGAAAAATAATTCCCCGGGGCTCAGGAAAGGCACCACTCAGATTCGCTCCAATTGAACGACCGGATTAACTTTCCGTCAAGTAGATTGCGATGATCTGGGAACCTTCATGCCAAAAAGCCGCGAGAGTAACCCTAAGATAGGTCAGCCTCTGATAAACCAAACGCGGAGGAAAGTCTCTTCATACTTTCCATTTTCAATTACTTGTAAAAGAATTTACTTGTAATTTTTATTCTATGTTCATCCATATGTAATGGAAAATATGAAGAATAATTGTGCATAACATGTTATCAATTAACAACCGGTTTTGCAGGACAAAATTCCTAAACGGACATGTTATGATAACATTTACATTACCCTAAGACTAAACTACATAAGTATTTTGTAGGGAAATAATTGGGCCTGTTACCCGTTTAAAGTCCAAAAAGGCCATAGGCTTACAGCTAATCATATCTTCTTCTGACCAGTCTAATGTTGTTTCTAGAGAAGAATTTGACGGATTGAGTAAACAAATTACAGACTTGGCCGTTCTACTGAAATAATTGCACCAGTCCACTCAGGGTACGAAGATACCTACACATACAGAATCCTCTACACAAGGAGGAGTTCAAGGTCTGGAAAAAACAATTCCAGAACCTCAGTTGGATACAACCAACAAAGACCCTGAAAATACCCATCTCAAAGGAGATCCAGACGCTGGTGATATCAAGAAGAAGGTCCTCCAAATGGAGGAAACCATCCGCGTTCTCAATGGGATTGAAACATATGGCAGTGTTTTATATACAGACCTTTGCATATTCCCTGGTGTTCAATATCCATAGAAATTCAAGACCCCTGATTTTGAGAAATATGACGGATTAGGGGATCCTTATACACATTTAAAGGTGTTCATTGGAGAACTTAGGTCTTACGCAGAAAATGAAAAGCTCTGAATGCAGCTGTTTCAGAAAAGTCTGACTGGAGAATCCCATTCATGGTATACCAGATTAGACAACTCTAAGATCCATAGCTGGGAAGAGCTGGCTCACGCCTTCCTCACTCAATACAGTTTTCAATTTCAGATGGCTCCTGACCGGTACCAAATTACCAAGGTCAAGAAAGAGTCTAATGAATCATTTAGAGAGTACGCTCAAAGGTCCGAATGCAGCTGTTTCAGAAAAGTCTGACTGGAGAATCCCATTCATGGTATACCAGATTAGACAACTCTAAGATCCATAGCTGGGAAGAGCTGGCTCACGCCTTCCTCACTCAATACAGTTTTCAATCTCAGATGGCTCCTGACCGGTACCAAATTACCAAGGTCAAGAAACAGTCTAATGAATCATTTAGAGAGTACACTCAAAGGTGGAGGCGCCTTGCTGCTCAAATTATTCCTTCCATGACAGAATCAGAAATGGTCATGACCTTCATAGATGTACAGGAAGCTCCTTTATATGAAAGAGTTCTAGCTGGTATTGGTAAACCATTCTCTGAAATGATCAAACACGGCGAGATGGCTGAAATGGGATTGAAGTCCGGTAAAATTCAAGACCTAGCCGCTCTTAAAGCTATTGTTGAGCACATCCAGTCCGGATCTTATGGAAACAACCCCCGGAGGGTCTATAAAAAGAAAGAGGAGGATGTTTCCTTGGTATTACAAGAACAAAAAGGCAATCAAAGCATGCCTATACAGAGGAGAAACTACTCCCCTTTTCAAGCATAATCTTCAAACCCTCCATTGCTTAAAAGTGGAGAAGTAAAGCGACCTCGAACGTTCACACCCTTAGGGGACTCGCTCGAGAAAATTCTTGCTCTTCTGACTATTCAGAAGAAAATTACACATCTTCTTCCACCAGCCAACCCTAATGGGAAGGGTTTTAATGCTAATCAAAAGTGTGCTTATCATGATACTCAAGATTGTTGGGCCTTGAAACATAAGATTCAAGATCTAATAGACAACGTTGAGATCGTGGTCACTAAACCAGATCAACCTCATGTGCAAGACAACCCTCTTCCTCAACACAAAGAAGAAGAGGTCAACATGATCAGTTGGAGCACTGTACAAGGTTCCAATTCTAATGGTGAATCATCCCAACCCATCATAGACGATGTTGACAAATGGGATTATGCAAAGTTCCAGTTTACCATGGAACGAAAAATGAAAGCTCATTGCAAATAAATTGAGCAATTGGCAGAACTGGTGACCCATCAGCATCAAGTCACACGCCAATTAATCAGGCAGGAGCATGTCTATCTCCTTTCATTTGTTGTGAATGATCCATCAACACCTTCAGAAAGCGAAGCTATGGGGGATAAGGTTGCAAAGCGAGCAAATGCTAAAGCCCATCGGGATTTTGCCAATCAGAGGGAATTCACCTATTTGGGCCAATCTATGGAGGAGATACTTCAAATGTTGATCAACGAAGGAAGAATTACGTTCCTTCTCCCTCCCATTAGTCCCCGCTCATGGCGGTTCAATCCTGATGAAATGTGTCAATATCATTCACATTCTCGCGGTCACAGCACAGAAGAATGATGGGCACTCCGCCATCTCATTCAGAATCTTATTGATAACGGTGTCCTACAAATAGCAGATGATTACACTATGCAACTCAAGGGTGGGAATGCATATCCTACCAAATGGAAGGGATCAGTAGCAGTTATATACGAAGTGGATGATGAGACTGTCAAAGTATTTCCCATACAACCAATTCAACTCAAAGGAGCTGACAATCCTTTGAAAGTGGCCGCACCAGAGCCAATTTTTTACCTTTCAGACCACAACATCATGTTGTCAGCTTACACAAAGTTCCATGGAATTATAGAAAAGCTGAAGGATCCACGTCTCATACTACTGCTACAGTATTAAAGGAAAATCCACTGTACCTTCCTCAATGGGTTGTTAAACCTACTTGCAGAGCAAAGGGAAAGTTGCCCGTGGAGAAGATTGAAAAATTCCTTCGTACTATGGGCCATAATGAAGCCAAACTGGTTTTAAGCTTGCGAGAAGCTCCACACCAGATTTCGATACTGGATTTGGTTTTCTCTTCCGAGGATCATCAGAAGATCTTATTGAAGGTTTTGGAAGAAGCCTACTTGCCAAAATCAGTGAATGTAGAAAAATTTCAACATTTGGTTGATCACATTTTCAACAACAATGTGATATCCTTCACTGATGACAACATACCTCACGAAGGGACCGGTCATTGCAAGCCTTTGCATATTATAGTTTTATCTTCCGGGTACATGCTAGTAGGAGTATTGATATATGGAGGCTTATCTCTAAATATATGTCCTTATGCCACCCTGGTAAAGATGAATATCAATCTCATTAGGATAAAAAGCAGCCATACGGTCATCAGAGCTTTTGATGGATCCTGGCGAAATTCCGTTGGAAAGATTGAATTGCCAATTGAGATTGGTCCCAATACATTCAATGTACCATTCCACGTCCTCAATATAGAATCAGGATACAACCTACTCTTAGGGAGACCATGGATACACATGGCTGGAGCTGTTCCCTCCACCTTACATCAACAACTCAAATACATTATCAACAATAGTCTAGTCACTATCAACGCTGAGCCAAATTGTCCTGAACAAGGAACTCTACCAATTATCAGCTTCAATTCAGAAGTTGAACCGGCCAGTTTCCATACTCTGGAAGTGAGTAACACGCAATACCATTCTATTGGATCGCCACTTCCCGTACCCAAGATTTCTATCGAGGTTATGTCGGCCACTCAAGAAATGATGTTAATGGGTCATCAACCTGGACAAGGGCTTGGTAAAGATAAGAAGGGTATTAAGCACCCTATCCAAATGTCCAGTCAAATCGAAACAGCCGGACTAGGCTATTCTTCCAGTTCCAGTCACAGGAATCCTCATAAGCACAAGCAGGTTCCTCAAGTTTCCGCCGGACGGCAATTTTTTATTCCTGTACCTCATGAGTTAATGCAATCTCGAAAGAAAGGTTCCATCCTGAGTTGTGGCTATCTTTGTTTTGAAACCGGCCCAATCAAAGCAAAAGAGGTTCTGATTCTTGATCCTGAGGCGGAAGAAAAGGAGCGGAAACATAAACATGACCTTGCCTTGATGATGGCAGGTATTCGCGTCATTGTTCATGATGAACATACAAACAGATACACCCAAGACGATGATTGCCCAGATGTCATGGTTATCATTCAGGAGAAGGAGGACAATGACGATCCTTCCATCACCGCAGTCTATCAGGACTTTTCCCTCGATAATTGGAGTAGCACTCCATGCATTGATCGATGAGGGTAAAATGGGCAGAAAATCCCTCTACCCTGTAGATAACTTTAATTGCTTGCTTTCCTTTACAGTACTAGCAGTTATTTTATCAAGTACATGCTAACACTTTTGTATGATCGAACAGTTGCATATATTAAGTGAAAGCATCTTTTGTTTCAGGACTCTGAATTTAGATGTGGATGTCCTTGCTGATGACATGCCTTCTCTTCAAAAGGACTGTAACTTTGATGCAAAGTTGGACTCAGACTTGATGGATATACAAGAGGACATTGAGACACCTCAAGAGATTAAGGAATGGGTCGCAGACAAACCCAAACCCAATCTTGATCAAACCACTCCTTTCAATCTCGGAACCTTAGACAACCCTAAGCTAATCCAGATTGGTTCAAACCTTACCACAATTCAACCGAATGACATGGTTGCACTGTTAACCCAATTCCAGGATGTGTTTGCATGGTCTCATGAAGACATGGTGGGTTTGTCCACTGACATTGTTCTTCATCGTCTTCCCATTAAAGAAGGATTCAATCCAGTTAGGCAAAAACTAAGGCGATTGAAACCTGAGTGGAGTTTAAAGGTTAAAGAAGAAATTGTGAAACAATTTCAAGCTGGCATCATCACGGTGTCTATATATCCGGAGTGGATATCCAACATTGTTCCCGTGCCTAAACCAGGAGGAAAGGTGCGAGTCTGCGTGGATTATCGGGATTTGAACAAAGCTTGCCTTAAAGATAGCTTTCTCGTGCCCTTTATCCACATTCTTATTGATAATACTGCTCAATACGACATGTACTCCTTTGCTGATTGCTTTACGGGGTACCATCAAATTATGGTCGTTGAGGAAGATTGTGAGAAAACTGCTTTCATCACGCCTTGGGGAACCTTTTGCTACAGACGATTATCATTCAGCCTCATTAACGCCGGGTCAACCTATCAGCGAGCTATGATGGCTCTTTTCCATGATTTAATGCACAATGAGATAGAGATCTGCGTGGATGACATCATTGTCATATCCCAGAAGGAGGATGACCACTTAGACCATCTCAAAAAGCTTTTCAATAGGTTGCGTAAGTACAACTTGAAGTTGAATCCCGCCAAGTGCGCCTTTGGTGTTAAGTCAGGCAAGTTGCTAGGTTTCCTAGTCAGCCACAAAGGGATTGAACTGGATCCTACCAAAATCCGGGCCATCAAGGAAATGCCCATTCCTCAGACAAAGAAGGAAATACGGGAATTTTTGGGAAGGATCAACTTCATTAGTATATTCATTTCTCAACTCACAGTAACCTGTGAGCCGATCTTCAAGTTGTTAAGGAAGAACTCCTCCATGAAATGGAACGATGAGTGTGAGAAAGCCTTCGTCATAATCAAAGAGCAACTGATTAACGCTCCTATTTTGGTACCTCCCAGAGATGATGTTCCCCTGTTCATGTACATGTCCATAAATGACAATGTCATAGGCTGCATGCTGGGGCAAAAAGACAATAGAGTCCATGAACGAGCTATCTATTACCTCAGCAAAAGATTCAGCATCAGTGAACGTAAGTACACTCTAATTGAGAAGACTTGTTGTGCTTTAGCATGGGCTTCCATGAGGTTATAGCATTACCTCTATGGTCACACAACCCATCTCATATCCCGAATGGATCCTCTCAAGTATGTGTTCAACAAGTCCATACTGAATTGTCGACTATCCAGATGGCAGTTAATCCTATAGCAATTTGACATCGTCTATATGATGTAAAAGTCTGTCAAAGGTCAAGGAATTGCGGATCAATTGGCCGCCGCACCTACAGGGGACTACAAACCCTTGGAAACGTACTTCCCCGATGAAGGCGTAAGGACAATTCAACAACAACATCAGTACAATACATGTCGTACGTGGAGAATGTATTTTGATGGAGCTGTTAACACAGAAGGCTCTAGAGCTGGAGCAGTTTTAATATCCGGTACGGGGGAGTAGTATTCCATCGCCGTCAAATTGCAGTTTATCAGTACCAACAACACAGCTGAGTATGAAGGCTGTATCATGGGGCTAAAACTTTCCCGTTCAATGGGCATCAGGCAGTTAAGTGTCCTTGGGGATTCCGAATCGGTAATCAAGCAATCTATAGGAATCTATCAAACCAAAGAAATACATTTACTGCCTTACCATCGGCAATTTTTACAGATGGCTGTGGAGTTCAAAGAAATCTCCTTTCTACACATTCCTCGTAATAGGAATTATTTTGCAGATGCATTAGCAATGTTGGCCTCCTTGGTTTACATACCTACTAAGGAAAACATTCCAAGCATCACGTTTACTCTGCAAAGAGCCCCAGTCTATGGGAATTATGTTGGAGAAGTATTGGATGAGCTACCTCCCATCCATAACCCTTGGTATCAGCACATCAAGGAGTATCTATGAGATGGATCTATACCCGCTGAGGCGAGCCTAACTGAGAAGAGGCGGATTCATTGACTTGCTATGAAATTCTACCTGAGCGGAGATGCACTCTACAAAAGAGACGCAGGATTAGGTCTCCTCAGATGTCTGGACAAAGACCAAGCTCAGAGACTCATGGATGAGATCCATGGTGGAGTTTGTGGCCCTCACATGAGTGGACCCCTACTTGTCAAGAAAATCCTCAGAACAGGGCATTATTGGCTTACACTCAAAGCTGACTGTGATGATCACGTCAAGAGGTGCTATCAATGCCAGATTCATGGGAATGCTATCCACGCCCCTCCAAGGGAACTCCACAATATGAGTTCGCCATGGCCCTTCTCAATGTGGGGAATGGACGTGATCGGGCCCGTCGAGCCCAAAGTCTGTAATGGACATTGATTCATATTCACCATGATCGACTACTTCACCAAATGGGTAGAAGTAGCATCCTTCCCCAGTATTACTAAAGAAGTTATCATTGATTTCATCAGAAATAATGTCATCTGTCGATATGGACAACCAGAGGTCATTATGTCAGACAATGCTAAGAACCTCAACAACAAAATGATGGGGGAGTTATGCAGAAAATTCCACATCAAACATCTCAACTCCATCATCTACCGTCCAAAGATGAATGGTGCTGTTGAAGCGGCTAATAAAAACATCCAAAAGATCATGCAGAAAATGTCCGCCAATCACAAAGGATGGCTTGACCTCTTGCCTCTGACTTTATTGGCCTACAGAAATTCCATGCGAACTTCCACTGGGATAACCCCCTACTCACTAGTCTGTGGGATGGAAGTAGTGCTCCCCATAGAAGTGGAAATAGAATCCCTCAGAGTATTGATGGATGCTCAGTTGGATGAAGACCAATGGGTACAAGACAGGTATCACCAATTGTCTCTAATAGACGAAAAGCGATCCGCGGCTATCTTCCATGGTCAGTTATATCAGCAAAGGATCGCACGATCCTACATTAGAAAAGTCTGACTACGACAGTTCAAACAACATGACTTGGTTTTGAAGAAGATCATTGACAACCAAGATCAATCTAAGGGAAAATTCGCTCCTAACTGGGAAGGCCCATTTGTTGTCAAGGAGGTATTGACAGGCGGTGCTCTTAGATTGCAGGAAATGGATGGCGATGAATTTCCACAACTTATCCACTCGGACACCGTGAAACTGTACTATATCTGAAGTTACCATCAAAAAACATCCTGGTTTTGATCATCAAATCACCAGTCATTTCGGTTTTTTAACCCTCTTTTCACAAACTCTTCTGCCCCTCAGGGAAACATACAATTCAAACCAGCAGCCTAGTTTTACCTCACTTGGAATCAGCAGCCTGGTTCCACTTCGTTTCAAACCTTCATACAATTTCGGTTATCCTACATACTGGATTGAACCTTTCACATCTACAGTTTATCCCAAACACAAGATTAAACTTTTCTACTCTTGCAGTTTGTCCTGAAAACAGGATCAAACTTTTTCACACTTGCAGTTTGTCCCCATTATGGGATCAAACTTTCTTCTCCCCGCAGTATAGCCTGCACATGGGATTCACACTTCTCTTCGCCTTCAATTCGTCCTGAGGGGTAACCACGTCGACTTTGATCTCCCCGACACCGGGGCACGAGGCAACCATATTCTCTATGGCCCGGTCGCAATAAAGAAAAATAACAAAAGCATTTATGCCCTTTCTCTACAAAACAACAAAAATAACAAAAATACTTCTGCACACATCTGCCTTCCGCATTCAGCGTTGAACCTCTTACACTAGGTTCGAACTACGCAGACTTGATCTCCTCTTCAATAGGAGTACATAGGCAGCCATTCATGGTGCAGTCTAACCCCTACCAGAACAACATACTTGTCACACGGTACTGGGATCTACCTTCAATTTGCCCCATTTCATCGGTTTCAGATCAAAGGGATGGAATTATCCAACCTCTTCTCACAAATAGAAGATTCGGTGACCATCTAAGCTACGATCGTGCCTCAAAGAGCAATACCAACCCATAAGAGATGGAATTAACTAGGCTTCTCACAAATAGAAGTACTGGCGACCATCTGTGGTGAGGTTAATCTCAGAGAGGAAGAAACTACCCTCCTCTCCACTTTTTCATACTGAGATACAAATTCCCCAAGACACCAAAGATGGTAGGATTTATAAAAATCAATAATGCTCGAGAGATCTTACGACGCCTCAATGTCCATCTATCAAGGATAAGTTCGTAATGCATCAAGATCACAAGGCCCTAAAGAAACAAAAAACATCAAGTAAGTATCAAGGCATAACTAAAAGGGAAGTGAATCAGAATATATTTCTCTGCCATACATAATACTCGCTTTGATATATACATCGTGTTGTACATGATAAAATGGCTAACCTAGTTTGTGCAGGAAAATACAAAGCTATCTACAGATCTGTGTGTATGCGGACTATCAGATCTAACATAGCATCCCTCTCTGAAGACGAAGGTAGCACTACAAGCTCCTGCCTAAGGGTATCTACACGAGCTAGTACATCAGAGGCTAACTGCATGGTGGCATAGTGCTCATCACTGTAAGCACTCATGTCGGCAAAACTGACAGTCATCTGGGATCTAACGGAAGTACTATCTGCAATGGACACATCCCTAGCAGATAAGGCGGCATCCCGCTCCCTAATCAATGCATCCATGGCTGATCTAGCCTCATCCCTCTCTAACAGAGCAGTATCTCTCTCATCAAGAGCAGTCAACATCGCGGCCCTATCCTGATCTCTATCATAGATCATCAGATGTAAGATCTGCTCCAAATGATGTGTCGAATAATCAGTGGCAGTGGCACTCGCGGTGGGAGAATCCGTCATAAATGCTGGTAGCCCAGCAGTCAAGTCATCGATGGGAATAACAGCCTCCTCTATAGGCTCCTCATCGTCAGAATCAATCCCCTGCACTGTGGATACTGCCGCAGCCGATGCAGTCTCTATCTCCATCCATGCGGAATAATCTGCAAAGCAACCTGGATGACTGACCGAAAACTCAGCCAGCTTTCGCTGATCCCAACAGGTATACAACCTGGATTTGTCCTCCGCTGACAAATGCTATGAAGCGAAGCGCTGACTCACTGCCCCCTTATACGGATGAAAATCCTGAAACTGGTAAAACTGACACATCATGGCCAATGGGTGGTAAGTGATCATGCCCCTCAATCCAGCCAGAGGGAGATATTCCATGCCCGGAGCATGAGTAATGAAGCTGTAGGGTGAGCTAAGCCCTGAACACGGAAATATGGCAAACGGATCCCTAACCCCTACCGGGAAAGCTAACCACGATGAAACATATGTGCACTCTGCAGGCTAAAAGGAGTATGACATGGCTATCTCCTGGGTGAAACAAAACCCATGTCGCCTAAATGTACCAATCGGTCTCAAGTGTGACATAAACCACATATACAAAGATGACCGAAGCTACTCAGAATACTCACAGCCGGATAAGTGCAAAGAAGATGTAGTCGACCTCGAGTCTATGCGATGATCATCGGTACAATGGTATGACCCTCCCTGAGAGCTCTCACTGCTATAATGACACCGATATCCAGCTCATCCATGTACCGCGGTATGAAGACGTATGATAATACGCATAGAAGTAGTACATCTACTCTGGTTGAACGCCAATGGTCCTCTAGTGTGGTGAGATCCCCGGAATACCATGCATAGCTATCCTCAGAGCCAAACCTGTCATACAGGAAATGCTGGGATATCACGTGGCCGGATGTAATCTCGTCTTGGATCACTCTACGTCTCAATTCGGTGAGGGTCATGAACTGTCTACTCATGTCTCCAATAGCCATATGCACTTAAGGTCTATCCAGCGGTAGCATTGTCAATCGTACATACTCCTCCAAAGTAGGAGTCAATTCCTGGGTCCCAAATCGGAAAACATGCCTCTCTGATACCCAGTGCTCTAGCATGCCCTTTACAAATCCTGTGGGAACCTGAAACATCAACAGGGTTATAGTATACTATAGCAAATCATCTACGATCACCATGTCTAATGGTGATATACTATCATACCATGAGCGCATACCAGCTACCACTACAAATTGTGGGGGTATGATCAATATGGCTAACTGTTGAAGAAGACATCTGTACGGGCCGTGTCATAAGAACATCCAGGGGTCAATGCTGAATATCTCTGGACATACATACATATACATAACATAATAACATGCATGATACAATAGATGGCAATATGATATAGGGAATGGAAAAACTATACATATATTCCTAAGTATATCATCATCTAATTCATCTCTGTACAGCTAAAATACAGGGAAATGGGGCGAAGCTACCCAACATACAACACAGGTCTATCAAAAGATATAGTGAGAATGGGGCGAAGCTACCTAGATGCTAACAGAGGCCTACTAAAAGAAATAGCAAGAAATACATCAGAAAAAGTAAAGAGTGTCGATTTCTACATCATCGATACTATCCACCTGATGTAACTCCTCTTGAGTCACTAGATCTCTATTTATAGGGATGTCAGGCTGATACAAGGGAGGATCTGCGCCGGTAAAACCATATGGGTCACCTGAGGGACCAGCGCCAGAGCTGGAAGGATCAAAAGTATCTACCTCTACAGGATCTCTGCCCAAATGCCGAATGAAAAGATGTGATCGGTCCAGCTGCCGAGTCAATCTGTCAATCTATGTTGTATGAGTCAGGTCTCTGACACAGGCTAGCCAATCCATCATCATCACGAATCCTAGAACCATATCCCCAATAATCTGTATGGCGCGGGTCTGAGCTCTAATGATACGGAGGATCCATCAATGCTGGAACATCTCCTGAGAACAGGGGCCCTTTGACAATGTAAAATCGTCAATCCCATCAATGGGATGTCAATGACAGGTGATTGCGAAACAGGCCAATAATGCCTGGCAGGAGGCAAGATCGGCATACGGATCTCTCCTGTAGTTCTCCTAATAGCACGCTCTCCTAAATAGAGCTACCATCCTCCATCTGTAAAGAGAGGAATCATACGGGTGGAAATGACGTACTCAACTCCAATCGGGTACCCATCCTCAAAACCAACTCCTAAATGCTCTCCAGAGTAGGGAATTCATGTGATGACATCGGCTGTCAATAGCTCCAGCTGTAGGCGACAATGAGTGAAACCCTCAGCAACAGGGACCTCCGCCAATATGGAATGATGACATCTCTGTCCTCGTGGATAGGTATCTAAACCTAACACGCTCACAGGTCGTAAACAAGGAAGCCTCTCATAGGCCCAAAACTGCCAACACAAAGGTAAAAATCTGTTGTCAGTCAACACTCTTAACCTATACATAGGAAAAGACAAGAGAAATACTCACCAACAGAAATGGATGGAATCCTAGCCACGCCTCGGTTAAGCCCTGCGATCGCATGCGCATTCCCCTGAGGAAATAGGAAAAGGTGTAGGAACCCCAATCATACTCTCCTATACGGTCCACGTGTCGAGTGGTGCTCATCAAAGAGAAGGACACCGTAGAAGAGTTCATAGCCCCTAATGATCATCTGGAACAATCGCCGGAGAATGCGATCCCTGACTCTCATATCATCGGGTATGGGCTCACTCAATAACCCGCTCATAGCATCTATGCTCAAAGGACCTGTACGAACAATCCTGCCCTTGAGCGCTTCCGCCGGAACTCCCAACAAGGATTTGACGGCAGTAGGGGTAATATCCGCTATGCAAGGCACCGACTCCCCTCCAAACTCCATACCTATGACAAACCGCCAATCCATCGGCGTCATCATCACCTCACAGTCCAGCAAATGGAGTGACTGAGTCTGGTGAAACCACCGCTCAAACAATGCCTTGAGGTAACCCCAGGGACATCGACGGGGTAAAATGGAGAAGAACGTCCTGAATCCCCGGCCATGGACGATCGCTCTGTAGTCATAATGAAAAGCCTGATATATAGAGTGGATGCTAAACCAATTCCCTCAAGTCTATGTGAAGCCGGGAACCTACATCAAATGTAGATCAACATCAGACTCCTTGACTCCTCATCAATAGGAAATAAGGAAGATTAAAGATCTAACTTCATACCTCGTTTGCGTGCAGGTATACTGAAGGATACCTATTCAAGTCACCCAGAAGATATGGGTTCGCCACTTGAATACCTGGTAATTCCCTACGGGGAACACGTACAGCAGGAGTAGGAACCTCGATCGGTGTATCCTCCTCCTCATCCTTGACATTCGTCACTTTAACCCGAATAGGACGTATCACCGCCTCCGCCAAACGACAAGGCTATCTAACAGAACGGCGCTGAGGCTCTTCAAAAGCCCTCCTTCGTACACCAGAAGTGGTCCTGCGGGAACTACTCGACTGATCCGGATCCATGATATCTGGACAACAAGTCTCTAAATCACCTCAGAAAGGGTGTGGTAATTTCTTACCTGGAGTCTTTTTCAAAATGCATTTTCTGATTACATGCATGCATGCATTGTTTTAACATACATATAAAGTAGAGTTAAAAATGCATGACAACCCAATACCTACATTTTGGGAAAATTTTGCCACATCCCCCTTTGTAAATGGGACTATCCACATGCACATAGGCATGACTAGGTGGCCATTCAGTAGCACACCTATACACAGTCATATACATCCTACATGCATTAATACATCACAGTAAAAATTCGTAAGTGTAGTCTAATTACCATGATTATTTTACTTTTCTACCTTTACTCATTTGTCCTCAAATAGGATAAGAAATGACAGTAAAAGGTGCCAATTTGACTATTTCAAAAGTCAAATTTTTTCACATCATTATGTTCAGCATGGTTTAATACTAACATTTACAATGTTGAATATTTTTTATCAAGTCATATCAGCATGCATATTCACTACTATGTGCATTTTATGCGATAAGTCATTTTCCAACAGACAGAAATTGGAAAAAAAATACATGCATGTGTTTCCAGGACAGTGAAGAATGCTTGTACGGTGGTAGAATATGCAGAAAGTTACCCGAACTCAGCAGATCTGAAGAAGAGCTCTCAGCTTTCCATCGCTGCGCAACTTGAAAATGACTTATGAAAGCAACTAGCCGCCTATACATAGGCACGGTTGGCCGCAGACTAACCTGCGGCTCCTACAGGTACACCTGCGACACTCCTCCATGGGTCCCACACCTCCAGCTCACTCCAGTTAGAGTTGCAAAGGAGGTCTCACAAGCTGAAAAGGCCAAATCGGGAATAAAAATGCTACGCGATTGAGCGGAATAGCCTGAAATCCTGGTTTCTTGTCGGTCAGAGTTAAACTCCCATTGTCTCAAAGGTATTCGCCTGAATGCAGGGTATACTATACCAATGAGCTTGGCTTTCACAAATCATGCTTGGCAATACCCCACAAAGGTCCGATGCCGTCATTTGCAAGGTCACAACCCTAAACCTCCCCATGGGGTTACAATATAAAACCATGATATATCAAACCTCCTACGGGGTTACAATGTCAAGTTATCAAACATCTACGTATTCCCCTACGGGGTCACAACGTACATCTTTCAAGCATCTACGTATCCCCGGCGGGGGTTACAACGCAATGCAACCATTAATACACACATCAATGAAGGTCAAGCAGCCTTGACATCATGTCAGCCGATGGCAAGTAAACCCATCGAAGCAACCTTCCCCAGCAAAGGCTACAACACAGTGCTACCATTGACACATACATCAATGAAGGTCAACCAGCCTTGACAATGCACCCAGCAGGGATTTATCCGGTGATACACACATTAGCGAAAATCAGGCAACCCTGATAACAACAAACTGTTGGCAGTAACTCTGATAGAATAAGTGAATATATAATACACATCCTCAAATAGACAAAGCTTTATCCCCACAGATCTCTTACACACAAGAGGTACCTCTATGGAATATAAGCCAATGTCTAGGATTCAAGACTTTGGTGATAGCCCCAACATCAACATCCTTGGAGACTTGGATCGCATGTCCAAGCCATCACTGATTGTTATCCCAACAGGATTACTTGATAATTATTCATGCATTCTACATGCATTTGCATCATGTTACTGCATATAGCATCATGTTTATCTTGCTTGCATTTCAAGTGTCTAGTATTCTTTATCCTATCCATGCCTTGGATTGCATGAATATGATAAAGAGGGGCAACTGTAGACACTGGAAATTTTCTGCACTCCTATTACTAACATTGCAGGAGGGTAGATTTGTCTTTTGGAGATAACCCTGAAAAACAGCTTACATCCATTCCAGAAACTACCAGAAGTTCAGATCCATTCCGGATACTACCGTAAGTTCAGTTCCAACATGGAACACAAATCGGGAACATCATATCAAACCCCGAAACACACACCGGGAATGTCATTTCCAATCTCAGAGATAACCCCGAGATATGTAGATCAAAAGACCAAAAATAACACCAGAGAGGATAGTTCTGTCTCGACAATAACACCGCGACGCTCAGTTCCACTGCCAGAGACAACACTGGGAGTAACAACCCCATCCTTTGTGATAGCCCCAAGAGATGCCATTGTAGTTCCGGCGATAACCCCAGAAATGCTTGTTTTAAACATATGCAATCGGCTTCAACCCCAAACATCCTGTCAAGGCACACACACCTCAGACCCGGAGTTAACAATAGGCAGACAAGAACATCCACAAATAAAAGTTAGACATACAAATAAGCAGCAGTCCAATCTCAGATGTAACCCTGAGCAACATCTGTTTTCCGCTTAAACCGGCGATAACCCCGGTGAGGACTCACAACATCATCTTACCATCTTAACAAGATGATATCGCAGCATACCAACAAGTAGTCCAATCTCAGCTGTAACCCTGAACAACATCTACTTTTAACTCAAACTGGCGATAACTCTGGCGAGGAGTCAAATGTCATCTTGTTCCTTCGACAATATCACGTTGTTTCAACACTCCATACATACATCCAACAATGTCCCACAAGAACCGAGGATTGACAATCCCGAGTGACTATTACATGTGATAGTACTTTGGATAGAATTTGAAGCTTGAAGACCATTGGTATAGACCCCTCTTCATGACTTCGTACAACCTCTAATCCATGTCATTGCGTGACTCTCGAAATAAGCGGTCCGAAGAAGGTCAGATATACCTCGTTCGGATGCTCGGATTGAAGTTCTACAAGTTCGAGCGGACATTACAGTGCATGAGTGCACGTACTACGAGATGACAGGACCCACGAGGCTTGGATGCATAACGACCAGCCGCAGGTACAACTGTGACTACCGCAGGTGTACCTGCAGCCATCCGTCTATATATACAAGCCTTGGGGTCAGCCATTTGAGAAGAGGAGAGAGGGAAAAAGGCGAGGAAGCCTTGTCCATTTTACTCTGCATACACATCTTTTGAGTGTTTCCTCACCTTTAAACACTAGTTAGCTCACATATAGCTATCTTTTATCCGGCGGGAGCTGAGTGTTTATCCATTTAAAGTCATAGAAGTCTACTTTGGAAGCCCACTCTAAGCCTTCTTATATTCTATAAAGCCTTCTTCTCATATTAGCACACACTATTATACACGTTGAGAGTCGTGTGAGTGTGTTTGCCCAGACTTCGGTCCGTGGTTTTCATTTCTGTCTGTATATATATACTTATATATGTATATATTTCATATATGGACTAATATTATCGAGTTATGCCTCGATTGAGCCTAGACTTTGGTCTGGAGCGTTTAATTGCTTTTATATATATATATATATATAATTGTTGTCATACATATCTGATGAGCCTGGATTTACATCCAGTGCGTTTAATCACTTTTATATATATATACATATACATAATTGTTGTCGGACATATCCAATGAGCCTGGATTCACATCCAGTGTGTTTACTGCTTTTATATATATATATATATATATATATATATATATATATATTTACATTTTGTCAGCACTGGAGTTCACTTTGTGGCCTTTTACAATTTTTTTATTTACATTACATCGCTGGAGTTTACTTTCGTGGCGTTGATATCGCTTTTATGAATTTTTATTTACATTTTGTCCTTACCAAGTTTACTTTGTAGCGGTTGATCATGTTTATATATATATATATATATTTATATATATTTATAGCTTTTACATATATATATAACTGCTTACTGCTTTCTCTATAAATTACAATATCATGTGAGCCTAGGAATCATGTGATCATAGGTTCAGCTTACTGAATCTAGATTTGGTTCCCATGATGCACATTTTTTAGCTGTAAGCAGCCTGTACATTATTTTACAATGTCTGAATTTCCTTGGATGGCTGTCATGCCCATGAGGAGTTTGGCACTGTTGTATATTATTTTCTCGAGAATGCTTCGCATCTCAAAAATAAAAAGCAAACAAGCCGAATATTTAGTAATAAAATGGAAGTATGAAAAGGTCTCAATTCCTATTGAGCACAGGGTTCGAAAAACCTCTTTTATAAAACGTCATTGCTATATCGTGGTTAAAACTGAATTTTTCTATAAATTCAAACCCTTTATATATAGGTGCGAACGAGGCCTCGCACTACTTTCAAATAACTACACATTGATCCACACACACACACACACACAAACACACACATTCATATAACAATTTCTTTGAAGAGTGGCGATCACCGTGGTAACACGGATGTCGGGGGGTGCCTAACACCTTCCCTATGCATAATCAAGCCCCCGGACCCAAAATGAATCTCAGTTTCACAGACCCGTCTAGCAGTGTCAAATCACTGGGTTAATGTGCAAATCTTTTTTGGTTGCATTGATGCAACCAGTTAAATACACCAACTGGCGACTCTTAAAGTCAAATCGTCGACATTATACATGTCGGACCTTTTTCTCTTGTTTTTTCAAACAAATCTCACATTAACATGAGAACACCAGAGAACAAGTAACGAAAAGGGACACTCAAAAATCCCGACGTCGACAAGGAGGAAGAAGAATATTCTGCTACTTAACTATTCCATTATCCAGTTTTCTTCTAAGGTAAGGGAAATTATTTTATTCAGTATTCATATGAAATAATATTTTCTTCCATACTCTGTAGTATGTAAGAAATATTATTTTGTTTTATATTCCTAAGTTTACACTCAATTTGTTAAAGTATTGCCTCTATACTCCGTGAAATTAGTAGAATATCCTTAAAATTTGCGCTTCATCTAGTATCGTTTCACAAGGATATTTTTCTGAACATTCTTGTTAAATTTTAAGCTTTTTATGCCGAAATACTATTTACGGGGTACTTTTCACAAAGTACTATTCACGGGTACTATTCTCTAATTACTATTCACGGGGTACAATTCACCTGGGGTAAAAATTGATTGCTTTTCGGTCCAAATCATTTTTGATACAATATTATTCTTGAATTTTACTCCACAAAGCAGTATCATGTTGACAATTTGGACATTATTGAATTCTGGATAAATTACATTATAAATCTTTAAACTTTATCCTTTACTTTCATCTAATTGAATTTTATATCATTGTCATCATCCTCATGCTTATATTATGATGAAAGTCATCTTTGGCCCGTAGTGCATAGATGGATTGTTGATTGGTATGATTATGACTAGGGATTATTCGGTATAATCATGACCGTAATGTTACAAATGATATGGTAAAAATGCTCATTGGCTCGTAGTGCATTGATGGAAAGTGGTTGGCTAACAATAATTTATTCTGCATTATCTTAGTCATAATATTTCTTATTGGGCTAGTTGAGCTCACCCTTTTGCTTTTATTGTTCTCTTCAAGAAATGAGAACGTATCCGGGACTAGTCAGGGAACGGAGTGATGGTCCGAGATGGTGTTATAGTAGTCATCACTATTCTATGAAATAGTGTGATAATAATTGTAATGAGCACTCCATTTGAGTTTGGATATTGTCTAGAAGATAATATTCATGTAAAAACTCTCAGCTCATGTTATACAATTAAGTTTGTATTTGTATTTTGTATCATGTATTTGGCGACTCAGAATTGGTGATGTATACCTATTTTGGGGGCGTCACAGTTGGTATCAAAGCCTTGGGATATGATCCTTGGCTGAGATGTGAGACTAGAACTAGGTGGGGAGAGACGGGTTAATCCTTCGCTAGTATGACCTACTTTAAGTTATTTGTTATTTAATTGGTCGGTCAGAGTATAGGGAAAATATGTGGCATGTCAATTAACCCTTGTTTTGTGGTAGTGTTTGAAAATGGCATCTGAAAATGTTGAGATAAGCAATGGAGCACAGGAGACCGTTGAGTCACCATAGATCAATAACCAGGAAAATATGCATCAGGAAGGCAACAATCCTCATGTACACAACAACAACGACCAAATGATGAACGAGGGAATGTTCAGAGGCTTTCTGCAATTCATGCAATATCAGGCAAGAGTGACTCTTGTCCAAAATGCAGGTGAAAACACTGGCAACTCTCGAACGGTCACCGCTAAATAGTTCAAGGAGCTGGGACCATCAGAGTTTTTGGGAAAGCCAGAACCACTTAAGGCGGAGACGCGGATAAAGCAGATCACCAAGATATTCAATGTCTTGGGATGCTCCGAGGAGCAAAAGGTTCCCTTTGCCACCTTTATATTGCAAGGATAGGCAGATTATTGGTGGGAATCCGTAAAGAGTACCCAACCTGCCGCACTTAATATGTCTTGGAAGAAGTTCCAAAAACTATTTAATGACAAGTACTTTCCCGAAAGTATTCATCACATGATAGAGGTGGAGTTTATCAAGCTGGAACAAAACAATATGACCGTATCGCAGTACGAGGCTAAGTTTGTCAAGTTATCCTGGTTTGGATCCCATTTGGTTGATAATGAGGAGAGAATGACGCGAATGTTTCTACGAGGTTTGAAACTCGAAATACGTCAATACCTCATTTCTCACAAACTGTGTTTGTTTTCAGATGTTGTAAATAGGGCTCAGTTATTGGAGCGGGATAATGAGTCAACCCAACCAAGAGAGAAGAGCTGGCAAAACGATAATACCAGTGTTAGTAGTCATCGAAGTGGTGACAACAAACATGGAGGGAATCAACATGCCAGAAATGGTAACCACTTTGGTGGTAATCATGACCAAGATAATAGAAGTGGAAATTTCAAGAAGAGGAGATTCAACAATGATGGAAAGACGTCAGCACCAGCACCCGTTGTTAAAGAAGGAGAACGACCACCAATCGTATGCTTCAAATGCGGAGGGGAGGGACACATCAGTCCAAACTGTACGCAGCAGTCCAAAACATGTTACAATTACGGAAAAGAATGTCACCTAGCTCAATTTTGTCATGCAATAAAGCCAAGTCCAGTTGGGATGGTGACACCAAATACCGTCCCAGACAAGTCAAAGCCGGTAGTTCAAGGGAGAGGCTAATCATAAACTCTTACAAAGTCTATACATTATTTGATACCGGTTCTACCCATTCTTTTATTTCTCCTACTTGCGCTCAACAATTAAATTTAACTTTGGAGAAATTAGACTTTGACTTATCTGTTGAAACTCCGTTGGGAGAAACCTTCATTACATTAACTGTTTATAAGTCTTGTTTGATTGAAATCGGCAACCGCACATTTCATGTTGATCTTATCTCTTTGAAAGTACTTGTATTTTATGTGATTTTAGGGATTGATTGGTTAACTGCTCATCATGCAAAAATTGATTGTTTTTGTAAGGTTGTTAGCATTCATATTCCTAACCAACCTATTATGCGAATTCAAGCAACCAAACCACTAAAGTCAATCACTGTCATATCAAGCCATAAAGCTATTCATTTATTAAAAAACGAATGTCAAGCTTTCTTAGCCCATGTCACGGATTTAAACAAAAATATGTCAGATTTGAATGATATTCCTATTGTTAATAAATTTCCTGACGTATTTCCAGAAGAACTTCCTGGCCTACCCCCTAGAGCGTGAAATAAAATTTTGTATCGACCTTGAACCCGATATAAAACCCATTTCCAAATCCCATATCGAATGGCTTCTATTAAACTTCAGGAGTTAAAGACCCAACTGCAGGAATTGTTAGACATTGGTTTCATTCGTCTTAGTACGTCTCCTTGGGTTATTCCTATTCTATTCGTAAAGAAGAAAGATGGAAGTATGCGACTTTGTATTGACTATCGGGAGTTGAATCATGTCACCATCAAAAATATATACCCGTTGCCATGCATTGATGACATGTTTGACCAGTTGCAAGGCGCCAAATTCTCTTCAGAGATCGATCTTCATTCCGGATATCATCAGTTAAAGATTAAATCTGATGACATTCCAAAGACTGCTTTCAGAACTCGGTACGGTCATTATAAATTTCTAGTTATGTCTTTTGAATTGACTAATGCTCATGTTGCCTTTATGAATATGATGAACCGAGTATTCAAGGAATATTTGGATCATTTTGTGGTCGTCTTTATTGATGACATCCTCATATACTCCAAAAGCCATGAAGATCATGAGCAACACTTGAGGCTGATACTCCAAAAGCTTCGTGAAAACAAGTTATATGCCAAGTTGAAGAAATGCGAGTTCTGGCTTGAGGAAGTAGCATTCCTTGGGCACATGATATCAAATCATGGAATATATGTTGACCCGACAAAGATTGATGCAATTCAAAGCTGGGAGCAACCTAAGTCAGTGACTGAAGTACGTAACTTTTTGGGCTTAGCTGGTTATTATCGGAGATTCGTAGAAGGGTTTCAATACAAAAAAATGGGCATTTAGCAACGATTTTTCGAGCAACGACTTTATAAGTCATTGCTAAAAGTATATGTTTAGCAATGAAGTTTGTCCTTCATTGTAGATTGTGTCAGGCTTTCACTTTTTGCAACGAAATTCATAAGTCGTTGCAAAATTTCATTGCTAATTTATTGGTGGAAAAAATTTCATTAGAAATTTATTGCAAACTTTTCGAGCACTTGCTTTCCCGTCATCGTGGGCAACGAAAATTTTTTTGTTGCTAAAAATGGGGCTTTAGCAACGATTTTTCAGGCAACGACTTTATAAGTCGTTGCTAAAAGTGTATGTTTAGCAAACTAAATTTGTCCTTCATTGCAGATTGTGCTTGAAGCTTTCACTTTTTGCAACGAAATTCATAAGTAGTTGCAAAATTTGGAAACAAAATTCGTTAGAAATTCGTTGCAAAATTTCTAACCACTTAATTTCTCCTCATCGTGGGCAACGAAAATTTTTTTATTGCTATATTTCGTTGCCTAATATGAACCACATTCATTGGCAACAATTTTTATTTTCGTTGCATATTTTATACAACTTTTTGCAATGACTATTAAAATATTGCCTTAAATTAAGATAATAATAATAATAATAATAATAGTACCAATACGAATAATAATGAACATAAAAAGAAGAATAGTAATGGTATACCCCTAGCTATTCCTAGTTTTCCTTCTACCTTTTTTTCCAAATATATTATAAAATTAAATTATAATATTATCAGTTCTAAGAGAAAACATAAAAGATGAAGAAAAATTTAATATGTTTTATTAACTAAAACAGAATAAATTTATTTAAAATGACTTATAAGTCATTCCTAATAAGTTAGTTTGATCCATATTAATGTAATATCAATTTATCCCTGTTTTATTTAATTTTTTTTAATAAAAATGAATTTATAAAAAAGAAGAGTAAGATGCAACGTCATTTTAATTGGCGTTAGAATTTTTATTTTTATTTAAAAAATATTTTTTAAAGTGGGGTTGGTTGTCTTTCTGATTTTTAGCCCAAAAAAAATCCAAAAATTCAACGCCATTTCAAATGGCGTTCAGTAATTTTTCCCAAATTAGATGTGAGAGTCTTTACTCTCAACGACAGTCGTTGAAGTTTTTATTTTTTAAAAAATATTCATTTAAAAATAAAATCTTTTTAACACACCAACGATTGATCAATCGAATTATTATATTGGGGTTCTATCTATATATTGACTATATCTAAAGAACTCATTCTTGATAACTCTATAGTGCAAACTTTGATTCAACAGCATACCAATTTTTTAAAAATTAATCTAATTTTTTTATCAATATAAATAATTATATAAAGTCTTTAGAAAACAACAAAAATCATTAGTTTGGCAATTGAAATTTTTTAGTTTTTTTCTTTTAATTAGTAGTATTTCCCATAACTAATTAATTAATTTTCATTTTTGTTTAGTCAAAAGAGTTCACCCGTCGTCACTTCCCCCTTCGTTTCATAAGGTTCACTATAAGAAATTAGAGATGTAGTGAAGGAAATTTTGCGATAGATAAATTGATAACTATTTGATTCTAAATAAAAAAATTTAGAATTAATTCTGGTGAATATAATTAAATTGTAATATAAATACTTTTAGTTTTTTATAGTAAAATGTTTATTTTAATAATATTTTTAAGTAACTTACAATATCGACTATTTCTTTAATCAAATTAAATAAATTTACAATAATTAAACTTTAAAATTTCATACATTGACCATGAAAAAAAGATAAAGCTCTTTTGTGGAGTAGACCACAAATGTTAAACTCATCTATTCTACAGACAGAGTTAACTTTGAGTTTATTTTTAGTTAATTTATGGTATTCGACAACTCAAATTGTAATGTAATTAAAATTTTAAAATATGATTTTATTCTTAATAATATTTTTAAATAATTTATAATATTAAATGTTTTATTTATTAAAATGTTAAGTTACAATAATTTAAATTGGCAATAAAAAAATTATAATAATTAAGACTCTTTTTGTAGAACAAATCACAAATCTGTTAAATTATTACTATTCTGTTTTACAAAAAAAGTTATATTTCAGTTTTTTATTAACTAATTTATGACATCCTAAAATTAAAATTAAAATTTAAATCAATTTAAGTTTTTGAAATAATAATTTTGCTTTGCTATTCTAGTCCTTATTATCTTTCAGTTTGTGATGTTGATATTTGGATGCAGGCTGTAATAAAGCAATTCAGCGCTAGTGGTTATGAAAGCTCAGACGTCATGGTTATTGATGAGGTTGAGATGCATAAACATCATGAGTTGGAGAAACTGTACAGGTCTACTCGTTCAGGAAAGGTAAAGATGGGAGAACTGTTTCTTATGCATGAATACACACACACATATGAAATGTGGCCCATATTTTGGTTTCTGATAAGTTGCTAACAGGATGTATAACATTACCTACTATTGATTGGGTTTCTCTTTCCTTTCCATAACCATGACAAAATTACATGTGTTCTCCTCTTTATAGGGAATATGTATTGAGATTTAGAAAGGAAAGGTAGGCTTGCTGAGACATTTGTTACAAAAACTATAGCATTTTCTTTGCTTATTCTGGTTTAGAGAAAAACCGAAAGGGAAGCATTTAAATATGTAGCTGCAGGGTGGTTGTTCATGCTCAAAATTGTAGTTAATAAAGTTGGCTTCAAGTAGATAATGCAGTAAATGTGATATGTTTGGTGCAAATTTCCTAGAGTTGAAGTTTAACATAATGACTTGATATTGCATGGGTAAGCAACACAAAAATATGTTTTCAATTCTTTAGCATCTTTTGGTTTTATATTATTATTACCAAAAAATTAGATAAATGTGAAATCCTATCTGTAGCAACTTTTCTGTTATATAGTATTGTTATGTGTTGTCGGTTACCATTTTAATTTTTATTTCTTTATGTATTTATAGATATTTGATGGTGATGCATAGGAAGTAGGGACCAGCTGAGTGATTGCATCTTGATATCTTAATTATATTTGTAATGGTGGTACAACTAAGGGAAACACATGGCCATTTTTCTTTGGTTGGTCTTGTTGGTTCTTTGTATATTGGATGATTTATGAATCTAATTGTGTAGTATTCTACTAACGTCTAACTTTTCGTGCTCACTTTTCCTTGAGTACTTTTGGTTATGAATTTTAAGATGTAACCAAAAAACACGGTTATATGTTTTTTTACATGTCTAGTATATAATGACTTGAGCCAACTCTTCTCATTACCAATTAATTTTGAGTTAAAGAGCCTGATGTCTTTATATACTAGACTTTGGGCCCATTTTATAAATCTAACAAATTTGGAATTAAGTTATCTATATTATGATTAGATCTTTGTTGAGGCTACCCAGTATTTACTCGTAGTGATTCTGTTTTTAATTTGTTTGGCATGGAATAATTGTTCATTATTCTTTATTTATTCAACTACTATTTTTCTCTCCATATTTTACATTTTGTAATGACACTCCTAGTTGTACTTATGTGGATATTTTTCTTCTTTTTTTGTTTATTGTTCTGATCTTGACCGCTACCTTCTACTATGTCCAATTAATTCTTGTAGGAGTATGCTGCTCCAGTAAGGGTGATGGAAATGATCCATTTGCAGACGTTTCACTACAGCCTTTGCCACAGCACACTATACCATCCGATGGGGTGACTATGACAAGTATCACTTGTATTAATAAAGGTCATATTTTCCTGGCTGGTCGTGATGGCCACATTTATTATAGTTAATTTGTTAGCCTTAAGGTTGAGGATTGGTCCTTCAAGGAATAAACCACGACCAAACCTGAGGATCAGTATGAAATCATTGTGCATTGAGATTATTGTTTTTCCATCATGGCCATTTATTGTTGTTATCATTAAATTATAACAGCACTTTCACGATTGTTTTTTGTTCAAGTTTACACAAGTTTGGAACATATTCACTTAAATCGCCAAATCATTGATTGTCCCTGTGGTAACTATGGCCAGAGTTGACCCTCAGGTTAGATTACTATATACAAACTTTTGAGGTACTCAACCAGTTGAGTTATTATTGGCGAACTAAACCATGTGAAGGTACCCATCCCTCTTCTTACTTTTAACATTTATAATGACATGAACTTGCCACATAAGAAAGTTTATATTTTGATATGTATAGATCAATGCTAAAAGGCTAGAGTTATCTATTATATATGAAAATTAGTCTCTATCTGTAAGACAGTAAAAGGGATCTACCTTGTATTTAGTCTGATGATAAGGTTGGAAGTTTTAAAATCTATAATGAATTTACTTTGTCATATTTATATTTTGTTTTCTCTTGTAGTTAGAAGCAACAAATTCAACCTAACAAATTTTTTCCATGTGCTATTCTTTTGCTTGTAAAGTATTATGAAATTGGAGCCAAGCCTTGACATTATAGACTGTTTTATATGTGGATCTTCTAGTTATGCTATTTTTGGTGACCTAAATTTGTTAGAGAAATTGGTCATGAAGACAAATGCTCGATATATTTTCGTGGTGGAGTAGGTATGCTTGTTCATTTTTGTTTGTGATGGCTTTGCTATTGATGCTTCAATATAATTTTGGACAACTATCGCTTGTAGCATGCAATATTCTAGCTCCTAACTGAAGATAACGTATTTATCACAGCAAAAGGATACTCTAATATTGTCACAAGGTAGCGTAAAAGTTTAAACAGTTCAGGTGAACAATAAAGCTGGTGTTGGTTTGTTTCTAGATCTCTTCCTGAAAGTGTATTATTTATTAATTTCTAATTAAGTTAATAGACCTGTTCATGGATTATAAATAATATAATAGCAATCAATACGAATTCATGTGTAATTGCAGGAAGATTTGATAGTGAGCATGTTGGAGAAGTGCAAGCATTCTCTCCCTGTAGTTCAGAGACAAAATTATGAAGTGTACTCTCTTTATATATGTAGATATATACTTTGACTGAAGAACTGTGGTAGCTTTAGATGGTTAATTGTAAAGATAATGAATGATTATGTAGTGGATGATTTTATTAAGTTAATAATATTTTTTGTTTTTTGTATTTTTGCCATTATTTGCTATGGGGATATTGAGCCAGCCAAGTATACAAAAAGAATGTCAAATTTTGATTTGGCAACAATATAATTCGTTATCAAAGTATTGAACAAGTTTTAATATAGCAACAATTTTTTATATATTTAGAAACAAATATTCGTTGCTAATGGCATTAAAAATATAATATTTGGAAATGAAAAATTAACCTAATAACAACGGAGAGGATATTGTTTCTAATACTAAAATAAAAGGCAATATTTTTTATCGTTGCAAATCATATCAACTTTCGTTGCACATATAAAGAAACGACAACATATAATGTCGTTGTTAATCGATGACTTTCGTTATTATTGAAAAATAACCAAGAATAAACATGTTCGTTGTTGATTCAAAGATAATGTCATGCTAAATAATATAATCAAGAATGAAAATCGTTGTTAAAAATTTACATTCAGAACGAAAGCAAGCTTAGGCAATAATTTTCATAATTTACTGCAACGAAAAATGTCGTTGCAAAATGGTGTCAATTACAACGAAAATACATGATCGTTGCAAAAAAAAAAAAGAGTTCAGTTCTTTGCCAATTAGTAGGCTTTTGCAACGAAATGGGGTTTTTAGCAACGACATTTTAATTATTTTGCAATAATACATTTTGTTGCTAAAGGATCGATGTCTCTCTATGAAAGCTAAATTTCGTTGCAAAATGTATTACTTTTGGCAACGAATAAAATACGTTCATTGTGAAACAATTAGCAATGCTCATTGCGCATGGAAAGACGCAACGACAGTAAAGTCGTTGCCAAAACCCTTTAGCTACGAAATTTGGCACCTTTAGCAACAAAAATCAGTTGTTACTGAAGCCCCATTTTTTTGTAGTGTTTTCTCGAATCGCTACTCAATTAACTCAGCTGACTCGAAAAGATATAAAATTCGGTTAGAGCGAGAAATGTGAGAAGAGTTTTCAAGAACTCAAGAGGAGACTTATTTCAGTACCTGTTCTGACAATACCATCTGGTTCGGAGGGATTTGTCATCTACAGCGATGCTTCAAGTAGAGGGTTAGGATGTGTTCTCATGCAACATGGGAAAGTCATAGCCTATGCCTCTCGACAACTCAAAGAATATGAGAGGAATTATCCTACTCATGATCTAGAGTTGGCAGCAGTCATTTTCGCACTAAAGATCTAGAGACATTACCTGTATGGGGAGAAAGTGGAGATCTATATCGATCATAAAAGCCTCAAATATTTCTTCACCCAAAAAGAACTCAACATGCGACAATGACGTTGGCTCGAGCTGTTGAAAGATTATGATTATACCATTCAATACAATCCTTGAAAGGCGAATGTGGTAGCTGACGCGTTGATCATATGTGGGTATGAGTGCAATATTATCAATGCAAAGGCCCATTTGGTATAACTTACAAAGGATGGAGATAGAGTTAAAGACTCCATGGAACCATGTGATGATGTCAAATATACGAGTAGAACTGTCTTTAATCGATAAAGTTAAAGCTGCTCAAGCTACAGACCTGGAGCTGATGCGTATGAAGAAGAAAGTGCAAGAAGGTTTTATTCTGGAAACAAGAATCGATGAAGAAGGAATACTTTGAGTTAACTCCAGACTTTGAGTTCCTAACGACCCTGAGTTAAAGTATAAAATCATGATGGAGGCGCACAACACACCGTTTGCAATCCATCCTAGGAGTACCAAAATGTATCGTGATCTTCGACATATATTTTGATGGAGTAATATGAAAAGAGAGATCGCAGAGTTTATCTCAAGGTGTCTAACTTGTCAACGAGTCAAGGTGGAGCATCAAGTGTCAAAAGGTCCATTACAACCACTTGAAATTCCAAAATGGAAGTGGGAGTACATTATCGTGGATTTTGTTACTGGTCTTCCCAAGGTTTCTCAAGGAATAGATGCGATTTGGATCATTGTTGATAGATTGACCAAGTTTGCTCATTTCTTACCTATACAAAAATTTATTCACTTGAACGTCTTGCTCGTATATACATAAATGAGATTGTAAGACTGCATGGTATACCAGTATCCATGGTTTCTGATCGAGACCCAAGATTCACTTCACGATTTTGGGTTAGTTTGCAAAAAGCTATGGACATGGATTTACGATTTAGTTCGGCATATCATCCTCAAACAGACAGGCAATCAGAGAGAACTATTTAAACTCTTGAAGATCTATTAAAACCCTATGTCCTTGATTTCAAAGGAAGTTGGGACAAGTTCTTGCCATTGATGGAGTTTTCCTACAATAATAATTATCAAACAGTATTGGCATGACTCCATTCGAGGCGTTGTATAGACGCAAGTATCGTTCTCCAGTATGTTGGGATGAGGTGGGTGAAGCAACATTGTTGGGACTGAAATTGGTACGCATGACAACGGAAAAGATTCAAATGATTCGACAACGTATACAGACCTCACAAGATCGACAAAAGAGTTATGCTGATCTTCATCAAAGAGAGGTGAAATTCAATGTTGGAGAGCATGTGTTGTTACATGTTGCTCCATGGAAAGGAGTTACAAGATTTGGAAAGAGAGGAAATCTCAATCCTCGATTCATTGGGCCATTCGAAATCCTTGATCGAGTAGGAACTGTAGCCTATAGACTCACCTTACCGCCAAGTATGTCTCGTGTTCATAACGTTTTTAACATATCTATGTTATGTAAATATGTGAAAGACCCGAACCACATTATTGAATTAGAACTGGACGAGATAGCGGAAGATTTAACGTATGAAGAGGTACATGTTAAAATCTTGGATAAGAAGGATCTTATTATACACTCCAAGGTTATACCTCAAGTTAAAGTTTTGTGGAGAAACCATGATATGGATGAAATGACCTGGGAGTTAGAATCTGAAATAAAATCAAGGTATCCTCACCTCTTCGATATACCATGTACGTATCCCAATTTCGAGGATAAAATTTCATAAGAAGGGGAGGTTGTAAGACCCCAACTTTTATGAATAAAGATTAATTTTTCTCGAAATATATTTTTGAATATTATGGTGTGAATTGATATAATCTTATAGTTGTGGGTAATATTTAAAAATTTTGCAAAGTAAGTAAGTTGTTATAAAATATTCGATTGGTCGTGGAATAATCGTTTAACATGGAATATTCGTACGATGGCACAATCATTGGTGGACCCCACAACGGAAGTATTGTCGGAGTTAGAAAATGATAGAAATATCTTTTTATAAAATTAACGGGAAAAGTTTTATCGTTAACTGTTAAAATACCCGGTGGTAAAAATATAGTAATATGTATGGTTGCATAGTAGCACACGGTATTGTACAGTATCTTTGATTATTGATACTAAATGAGAAGTCAATCAGTTATACTAAATTATTACTATAGTAATTGTTGCATAATATCTCTCATATTATTGATTCAATTAATATCACAGTATCATCTATATAATATTTTATATTATTAAATTAATAATTGAGACAAAAAATTTATTCATATTATTATTTATATTATTGACGATGTCTATAAAGTTCTGTCGAGGAAAGGGGTTTGGTCACCTAATTGCGCACCAATAGGGAAAAATCCTTATCGGAAAGCCCCATCTTTCCTGGCAATGATCTGGTTATTAAATATTGTGAGTTAAAATATTAATGATGAATAACTTTGTGTTGATTAAAGATGAAATTGATATTTCTATTGTGTTGGGATTTTTGGTGTTAGTGGAAATTGACATTTATTTCAATAATAATTGATTTCTGGAGGTTAAATTGACCAATCGGGTAATTAATCGGATAAATGAGTAATTAATTGCTATTAGTTCACATGCTTATAACTATTTGTTCACATAAATGGAACTATTGATTCACATGCATGTATTATTAGGAGAGGTGGTGCAAGTTTGATAATACTTGTAGGACTAAATTAAAAATAGAGGAAAAGGTGAAGGTGTTATACTGTAATAATTTCAGTCCCAAAATGTACAATTATTGAAACTATGTTTTACTATAAATAGAAGCTCATTCTTTTTTCATTCACACCAAATCACTAAGACTTACAAGAGCATATATTGAGAGAGAAGCTATAGAGAGGAAGAAGAAGAATATTCTGCTACTTCACTATTTCAGTATCCAGTTTTCTTCTACGGTAAGGGATATTATTTTGTTCAGTATTCATATGAAATAATATTTTCTTCCATACTCTGTAGTATGTAAGTAATATTATTTCATTTCGTATTCCTACTTCTACACTCAATTTGTTAAAGTATTGCTTCTATACTCCGTGAAATTAGTAGAATATCCTTAAAATTTGCGCTTCATCTTGTATCGTTTCACAAGAATATTTTTCTGAACATTCTTGTTAAATTTTAAGCTTTTCATGCCAAAATACTATTCACGGGATACTATTTATAAAGTACTATTTATGGGTACTATTCACAAAGTACTATTCACGGGTACTATTCTCGAATTACTATTTATAGGGTACTATTCACCCGGGGTACTATTCATAAAAAAAATTGTTTGCTTTCTAAATCATTTTTGATATAATATTATTATTGAATTTTACTCCACAAAGCAGTATCATGTTGACAATTTGGATGTTATTGAATTATGGTTAAATTGCATTATAAATCTTTAAAATTTATCCTTTACTTTCATTTAATTAAATTCTTATATCATTGTCATCATCCTCATGCTTATATTGTGATAAAAATCATCTTGGCCCAGAAAAGCGATAGATGGATCATTGATTGGTATGATTATGACCGGTATTATTTAAGATAATCATGACCATGAAGTTACAAATGATGTGGTAAAAGTCCTCATTGGCCCGTAGTGTATTGATGGACAGTGGTTGGCATAATAATGACCATTGGTGAAAACATAAATATCCTTGGCCCGTAGTGTATAGATAATTCGTGGTTGTGATACTAATGAATATCCTTGGCCCGTAGTGCATGGATAATTCAGTGATGTGGATTATTTATTAAGTTGAGTCTCAGCGATAAAATTGATGATAAACTTTTTAAATCATAGAAGATAATAGATATCATGCTCTACTTGACTCTTCTAATGGATTGATTCATCCGCTGCAGTTAAACTTTATGTTTATTGTATTTTATCAGTTTAACACTATTGAAGGCTAATGATAATTTATTCTTCATTATCTTAGTCATAATATTTCTTATTGGGCTAGTTGAGCTCACCCTTTTGCTTTCATTGTTCTCTTTAGAAAATGAGAACATAGTCGGGACTAGTCGTGGAATGGAGTGATGGTCCGAGATGGTGTTATAGTAGTCCTCACTATTCTATGAAATAGTGTGATAATAATTGTAATGGGAACTCCATTTGAGTTTGGATATTTTCTAGAAGACCATATTCATGTAAAAACTCTTAGCTCATGTTGTATAATTAAGTTTGTATTTATATTTTGTACCATATATTTGGCGACTCAGAATGGGTGATGTATACCTATTTTGGGGGCGTCACATTGAAACTAGATCTCCCGGGTTGAAACTGAATCTCCCGGGATTTTCTCAAGGGTTGGAACTGATCTCCCGGGGTTGTCTCCGGGGTTGAAACTGATCTAACTTTTAGGGTTATCTCTGGAAGATGATTCTGCCATCATGCAGGGTTTGTAATAGGAATGAAAATTTTTAAGTATCTACAGATGCCCCTCTTTATCATATTCATGCAATGTAATGACATGGATACGATATAGATTACTAGACACTTGAAATATGACAAGATAAGATGATGCCAATGTTAGGTTTTATAAAAATCATAGACGCAATCAAATTGCATAATATAGTGGAAGCGTGGAAAAATTAGATTTTAAAATTTTCATTAAAGCAAATACCCGGATAATCCTTTATGCATATTATTAATAAGAACAAAGAACAAGGAGTTATAGAATCATAGACTTTTAGATATGAGCTTCCACATGTATAAGTTTAACTCCTACTTCTCTATGATCTCCTAGAATCTTTAAGTTGATTTTTTCTTTTGATCAATGTTAGCCACCCAAGCGTTTGGCCTCTAGAGGTGATCCACCAAGACAAAAATAAGAATCCAGAAGAAGGGTGTATTGGCTAAAACCCAAGTTTTCTATCTCTATAGAAAAGGGGGCGTACTCTCTAACTATTGGAATCACGTATATTTGATATCTGATATAAGACTCACCTTATAAAGATATCTAGTAACCCTATTTAATTATAATAAGGTATTATTTATTTAATTAAACTCCTTTAATTAATTAGGCTCCCTAATCTTATTAGGGATACTTAATTAACCTCTTCTAATTAATTTTCCTACTAATTTTATTAGGAATAAATGAGAGTACGTATAGTAAATTAATTCCTAAACTCTTTTAGAAAGTAAAATAATATTAATTGTAATAATGTTAATTAGACTCCTCTTATTAATTTATATTTAATATTTTCAAAATATTAAATAATAATATTAAGCTATTTAATTTACTCTATCACCATAGATTAAATTAAATATACTTAACATATTATTACGATTATGCTATTAACTTCTTAAATAATTATTCTTCCTTTTATGGTGTGACCCTTTAGGTTCTCTATAGTAAACCAGTTGTGAATAAATCAATTAGAACAATTCTAATCTTATTTAAATAAATAAATTAAACTATTATTTTATTTAAATAAATAATATTTATTCTACAACAGGGATAAGTCTCCCTAGAAATCAACGACTTTCCAGATAATATAGATTTCAACATTAATCATAAAAGAACCTTTGAGTAAATAATTACCGTACAATTCAATCCTTCCACCATACAATGTTCCAATTAAATATAAGACATATAATTATTGTCAAGTCTTATTTTATTTAATTATATGTATTTCGATTCCCAAATGCATAACTCCGAATGAATGCAAATTAGAAACTACTTTCTGATTTTATTCCACATTTGCCAAGGATTCCTAGGTTGTCATTTATCGAATCACATAGGATATTTCTCTTCTTTTACTAGAAAGTGGTAGATTCTTTATTGATCATTCATTATCTCCATATATAACTTATTATACCCAAGCATACCCTTTGATATACCCTAAGAGTCTTAAGGAATAAGTCAAAGTGTAATTCATTATGTATAAGATACTATGATGATCTCAAGTCTAAGGATTATTTGTACTACTATCACTACAGGAATTCATATTGACAGACAAGTAAAACTCTATTAGGTATTTTTTAGCGAGTCACGTTCAGTGAACTTATTCTCCAATAAGCACCTACATACTTGCTTTAGTGTCTCCATACAAATGATCATGAGATCAATCATTCTCATCCAATGAGAAAGCAACATATGTATCAATCTATCCGGATTCACTACCCCCTTTTTAGTAATCCATTGATTGAGAACATTTTAGTTTTAAGCTATCTAAGAATTTAGATCTCATTAGCATGATCTCATCATGATTCTAAAAGCATTGCTTAAAACTATGGGTTTATCACATATTATTAAAACAACAACATTTAGATAATAAATGTCTTTAATAAATAATTTTTTTATTAATAAATAAATAAGATTGATTACAAAGTATATGCTTTATCATCATACATGATTGGCTTGTATACATACTACTTTCAATCTCCCACTTGCACTAAAGCCAATCGCCGTGGTATCTCATACCCATTTTCTCTAAGTGATGATCGAACTGATGTTGTGTTAACACTTTAGTAAATTGATCTGCAACATTGTCTTGAGAGTCCACATGCTCCAAGGTGACATTTCCTCTTTCAATGATCTCTTTGATCAAATGAAACCGCCATAACATGTGTTTGGATTACTGATGAGACCTAGGTTCCTTAGCTTGCGCAACAGCTCCGGTGTTGTCACAAAATAAAGGTACTGGTCCTGTATGTTAGATTTGTAAAATTCATGAACGCAATCAAATTGTACAAAATAAGTGGAAGTATGGAAAATCAGAGTTTTAAAATTTTACAAACCATATACCCGGATCATCCTTTATGCACAATTATTAATTAAACTAAAAATATGAAGAACAAGAATCGTACCCTTGAAGATTCGAGCTTCCTCAGGTATAAGTTCACCTCCAAATCTTTTTCGCGTTCAACTTGAATCCACCGGGTTTGGTTCCTTCCTTTTATCAATGTTAGCCACCCAAGTGTTTGGCCTCTAGAGGTGATCCACCAAGGAAGAAGAAAGATTCAAGAAGATGGGTATTTGGCAAAACACTAGTTTTTATATCTCTCATAGAAAAAGGCGTACTCTCCCAACTCTTGGAATTACTTTCAGGTGTTTTGTGAAAGTGTCAACCTCCCCACCCATAATAAGACTTCTCTTATTTATAGATGTGGGCAACCCTCCTTAACAATTAAGGAATTGAGTTTTATTTTAATTAATTAAAATCCTTTAATTAATTAGGCTCCCAATCTTATTAGGAAAAATTAATTAAACTCTTTTAATTAATTACCCTCCTAATCTTATTAGGATATATGAGAGTACTTTTATTAATTAATTCCAAAACTCCTTTAGGAATTAAATAATAATAGTAATAATAATAATAATAAGACTTCTCTTATTAATTTATATTTAATATTTTCAAAAATTAAATAATAAATATTAAGCTATTTAATTTATTCTATCACTATAGATTAAATTAAATATACTTAACTTATTATTACGATTATGCCATTAACTTCTTTAATAATTATTCTTCCTTTTATGGTGTGACCCTTTAGGTTCTCCATATTAAACCGGTTGTGAATAAATAAATTAGAACAATTCTAATCTTATTTAAATAAATAAATTAAACTACTAATTTATTTAAATAAATAATATTTATTCTATAATAGGGATAAGCCACCCTAGCGATTAACAACTTTTCAGATAATATAGATTTCAACATTAATCATAAAAGAACCTTTGAGTAAATAGTTATCGTATAATTTAATCCTTCCACCATACAATGTCCCAATTTAATATAAGACATGGAATTACTGTCAAGTCCTATTTTATTTAATTATATGTATTTCAACTCTTAAATGTACAACTCCAAATAATGCAAATTAGAAACTCCTTTCTAATTTAATTTTACTTTGGCCAAGGACTACTGGGTTATCATTTATTGAATCACATATGACATTTCTCTTCTTTTACTAGAAGTGGTAAATTCTTTATTGATTATACATTATCTCCCTGTACAACTTATTATACCCAAGCATACCCTTTGATATAGCCTAAGGGTCTTAAGGAATAAGTCAAAGTATAACTCATCATAAACAAGATACTATGATGATCTCAAGTCTAAGGATCACTTGTACTACTATCACTACAGGAATTCATATTGACAGACAAGTAAAACTCCATTAGGTATTCCTTAGCTAGCCACGTTCAGTGAACTTATTTTCTAATAAGCACCTACATACTTGCTTTAGTGTCTCCACACAAATGATCATGAGATCATTCATCCTCATCCAATGAGCAAGCAACATATGAACCAATCTATCCGGATTCACTAATCCCCAATTTAGTAATCCAACGATTGGGAACTATTTTAGTTTTAAGCTTTCAAAGAATTTAGATCTCATTATAATGATCATCATCATTATTCTAAAAGCATTGCTTAAAACTATGGGTTTATCACATATTATAAAATAACATCATGTAGATAATTAAAAGCCTTTAATAAATTAATACTTTTTATTAATAAAATGAATAAGATTGTTACAAAGTACATGCTTTATCATCAAACATGATTGGCTTGTGTGCATACTACTTTGACTGTAATGCTAGGAACCACACCAAGTTTGGAAATGATCTTCTTCATCCAAACAGTATCCTTTCCAGCTTCACTTCCAGCTATGTACTCTGCCTCCGTCACTGAATCAACAACTGTTTGCTGTTTGGAACTCTTCCAACTCATTGCGCCACCATTCAAGGTAAACACATACCCCAAAATAGATTTAATGTCATCTTGGTCTGTTTGGAAACTTAAGTCTGTGAAGCCCTCTACTTTCAATTTAGACCCACCGTAGACAAGAAATACATCCTTAGTTCTTCTTAATTACTTTAGGATATTTTTAACTGCCTTCCAGTGCTCTTCTCCTAGATTCGAGTGATATCTACTTGTTACGCTTAGTGCATGAGAGACATCCGGTCTTGTACGTATCATACCGTACATGATAGATCCTATTGCTGAAGCATAAGGAATCTTACTCATACGGTCTCTCTCCTCAGGTGTCTTTGGGGCCTATTCCATCGCTCATCAACATGAGATCTCTTTTGGAATCTTCCATGCTAAACCTCTTTAGCATCGAGTCAATGTACGTTCCTTGGGATAACCCAAGCATCCTTTTAGATCTACCTCTATAGATATTTATCTCCCAAGTCCTTCATAGAGAAGTGTTTAGATAACCAGATTTTAATTGAGTGTAGCATAATAATATCATTCCCTATCAATAATATATCATCGACATATAATACAAGGAATGAAATAGCTTTCCCACTCACCTTCTTGTACACACATAGTTCATCCTCATTTTTGATAAAATCAAACTCTTTGATTGTCTCATCAAAACAGATGTTCCACCTACAAGAAGCTTGCTTCAATCCATAAATGGATCATTGTAGCTTACAGACTTGATTTGTTCCAACCGTTGAAACAAATCTCTCTGGCTGTGTTATATACACATCCTCCTCAAGTTGTCCATTGAGGAAGGTCGTTTTCACGTTCATCTGCTAGATTTCATAGTCGTGGTAAGCTGCAATTATAAGCAAAATCTGAATGGACTTGAGCATCGCTACTGGTGAGAAGGTTTCTTCAGAGTCAACTCCTTGTCTTTATTAAAAACCTTTTTTGACCAGTCGAGCCTTATAGGTCTCTAACTTTCCATTTGCTCCAGTCTTTCCTTTAAAGAACCATTTACACACAATAGGCTTAATGCCTTTAGGTGGTGAAACCAAAATCCATACTTGATTTTCATACATGGAGTCCATCTCAGATTTCATCGCTTCTTACCACTTCTTTGAGTTTTTAATGGATCATCATCATCTATGATGCGTACCTCATTGTCATCCTCTATGATGAATCCATACCTATCTGTTGACTTTGTCATATTCCATCCTTAAGTTTGATGATGAAATGGTTATATACTAAATTGTGTTATGGTGTTTCAGGTATTCGTTGATAAAAGAACAATTGCGGGATTTTCAATTGGACAAAGAGTTTTTCTCTTTCTAGGAAGACAAATGTAAGATCAATTGCATAATAATTGATTTTTCATTTAAAGGCTTTAGGACATATTATTTGCATTTCTATTATATGTCTTAAATGAAAAATGTTTTTAATCGAAAAAGGGTTTTTCTAAAAATAAAATGAGATCAAATTAAACAAATAGAAAAAGTGATTTGATATATATATCACATGTGTATCTCATGCGTTAGTCCATATGCCTAGAGGCAAATTGATATTTCTTGGACATTTTAAAATTATTTCTACACGTGGGTATGCATGTAATCATGATTTCCTAGAAAGATTAAAGGATGGCAGCTACATGACTTTATGATAGAGTATGCGATTTTCAAGGGATTGTGTGTATAATTTTATTGGAACTTTAATATACTTTGATATTTGGTAAGGTGCATAGCTGTTCACGTCACTTTAATGGATAGAAAAAGACTTAGTCAAAGTCTTTTTGTGGGTTATCTTCAAAGAGTATTTCAAATTATTCCAACAGTATAAAAGGTGGTTCTTTAGTGTTGTGATCTGTTACAAATATTTTAGCCGATTTTGTGGGATTAATTGAACAGGTGGAAATATGAAACTAACTCTACTTATCTGTTCTTTATCTAACCAATGTAATTTACAACGGTATATTATATAACGGTAATATATTGTTGGCTATATATATACAGTATTCTCATGTTTTGAAAAACACACAACTCACGAATTTATTATTACACTTATTATTGTTATTGAACGAATTGATTTACTGAGTGCAATTCTTGAGAAGCTAAGCAATTAAATTTCTGATTTTTGTTGAGGCAGTATTCGGTAAGAAATAAATTGTTTATTTATTTATTTTGTGCTAATTGATCATTGCATATAGTTGAGCCTTTAATTGTTAAATTAATTATTCTTGCGTTGATTACAGACCTCTATATTTGTATTGAATTTTCTGTTTAGACTAAGTGTAGTCTAAAGGTTTTAATCCTAGTGGATTAGAGAAAAGGTTTACAAATAGGTTCAAGGAAGCAAAAGTGCTTGAAGAGTGCATAGGTGCACAAGGAGCAAGAGAGCTCAAGGGAAATTAATTGTTAATTAATTTTTGTTAGAATCTGTTTTGTAATCAGTATTTATTTATAAAGAAATAAATAAAGTGAGTCTCCAATACTAGTTGGTATTGGACGTGGACTAGGCTATTATTATAGAGGGTAATAGCTAAACCACGTAAAAAATCTTGGTGTTGATTTTATTATTTGCTTTACTTTAAAATCACATAAGCTATTTTAATTATGTTAATAATTAAAATTTTAATACTTATATTATATTAAGATAATTCATTAACATCAAGTATTTTACTTAAGATATAAATTTAGCAGGATATTTTCTTTAATAGGCTATATTAATTAAGTAAACTGATTTTAATCATTATAGTAGCCTGAAGTTAATAATTTAACTTAAAGTTTAAAAGTTGGTCATAGATTGCTCCCACACTTATTAAACCCCCTCCCCCTTCTAAGTGTGCCTAGATAAATTTCATTTGGTATCAAAGCTTGGCTCTACTTATCTTGGTCTTAAAGGTGACTTGTAGGGAAAGATTCTGACATGGTACAGTTCGGGAACAATAATCAAGAAGGTCAATCAACCAATAGACCTCCTCTGCTGTTCGGAACGGAAAATTACAACTTCTGGAAGTTCCGAATGAGGATCTATCTGAAAAGGGATCCTTGGGAATGGTGGGTTATGGAGAACGGACCAATGATACCACGAAGAGATGATGGGACACCGAAGATTCTGCTAGAAATGGATTCAACAGAAATCTACATGGTCTCATATGATTCAAAGGCAATGAACACACTTCCCAGTGGCATGGTACAATCCGAGATAGACAAAGTTTCCTCATGCAACACAGCTAAGGAAATTTGGGATACTCTAGTGGTAAGTCATGAAGGTACTTCCAAAGTACGAGAAGTCAAGCTAAGCATGCTTATGCACGATTATGAAATGTTCAAGCTCAAAAAGATGAAACCATTAAGCTAGCTCAAGCAAGATTTCTAGTCCTTATAAACTCCTTGAAATTGCTGGACAAGACTATTCCTCAAAGTGAGATCAACCGTAAGTTGCTTCGGGCTATATGCCCAAAATGTTTGCTTCTAAAATCACTACTCTTCAAGATTCTGCAGCTATTTCTTCCATGGATACTTTAACATTGTTTGGTGAATTAGAAGAATATGAACATCAGTTAAAAAGATATGATGATGAGGAGGAAACTCCTCGAAGAAAGGTTTTAGCTCTTAATGCAGATAACGAAGAGGAGCTTGATGATGACTCCGATGAAGAAATAGCAATGATGTCAAGAAGACTCAGGGGGCTACTACAAAGGAAGAATAAAAGAAGAAATACTTTCAATTCAAATAAGTCCAAAGGAAAGCAAACTGAAGAGACGTGCTTCGAATGTGGACGTCCTGGTCACTTCAAGAAAGATTGTTTTCAATTGAAGAACAAAGGAAAGACAAACTACAAAGACAACAAGAAGAACAAAGCCTTTGTGACTTGGAGTGATGAGGAATCCGAAGTGGAGATCGATGCTAAAGATGAGATAGAACAAGTATGCTTCGTAGGAATTGAAGGTGAATCTAATCAGGTATCTTTTAATGAATTGAACTCATTAGAACAAGAAAATAAGAAGTTAAAAGAAGAATGCATGCTTAAAAGGTTTAGTTAATACTTTAATGAGTGAAGTGGATTCACTAATAGATTAAAAGAAAGAAATTGATAAGGAATCTATATGTAAAGAATAAAAGGTTTTGATTGCTAAAATTGATTATTTAGACAACTATAACAAAATACTCTTCAATAAGGTAAATTTCTTGAATAATGAAGTCCAAAAGTTGACTAATGAGCTAAAAATGAGAGATGTATGTATTGATGCATTTGGTGATAAATCTCCTGTTAAAACCTTTCCTAATAATGAACTTCAAAAAGAAATAGCTTCATTAAAATTATCTCTTGCTAAATTTGTCCAAGGTGAAGAAAATTTAAATGTCATATTAATAAAACAAAGACCTAGTTTTGAAAGTCAAGGAATTGGTTATGATCCTATGGATAAAAAGAATAATATGAAAGTGCTAAAATTAAAGTCACGATTTAGTCTAAATTATTGTTCTCCTTTCACGACTTGTAAGCATTGTGGTATTAAAGGTCATTTAGATATAAATTATTTTAAGAAACGAAACAAGGTTAAAAATGTATGGATTAAAAAGAATGATTTACTTGCTACTAAGATAAGTGGACCCAAAAAGATATGGGTACCAAAAGGATAAATTGTTCTTTCTTGAAATGTATGCTTAAAGGCAAGAGTTCCATCTCAAAAATGGATTCTTGATAGCGGATGTTCTCAGCACATGACAGGTGATAAATCAAAATTCATATAACTAAATATCAAGAAGAAGAATGCAACGGTCACGTTTGGAGACAACAAAACCTACGAGATAATTGGAAAAGGTAAAATTGGTAATGGCAAGGTAAGTATAAATAATGTGCATCTTGTTAATGGCCTTGAATTCAATTTAATTAGTATTAGCCAATTAATGGATAATGGTCATCAAGTTAACTTTGAAAAAGATAAATGCACAATATTTCATGGTACTAACAATACTACTCTAGTTGCACAAAGAGAAGGAAATATATACACTCTTGATTTAGAGCAACAGGATGAAGAGCTATGTCTTACATCTGTACAAGATGAAGCTTACTTATGGCATAAAAGGATGGGACATGTTCACATGGACTTAATCAAGAAATTATTCTCAAAGAATCTCGTCAAAGGATTGCCAAGAATCAGGTTTGAAAAAAAAGGAATATGTATTCCTTGTTAACTGGGAAAACAAGTAAGAACTTCTTTTTCAGCAAAGAATATGGTATCAACCTCTTCTCCTTTGCAACTACTTCATCTTGATTTATTTGGTCCAGAAAGGTATTCAAGCATTAATGGTAAGTTCTATGCTTTTGTAATAGTTGATGATTTTTCAAGATATACATGGGTATTATTTTTGAGAACTAAGGATGAAGCATTTAAAGAATTTGAAAAATTAATAAGAAATCTTGAAACAAAGTATAGCTATAAGCTTATTAGAATAAGAAGTGATCATGGTACTGAGTTTCAAAAAGATTTTATAACCTTTTGTGATCAAAGGAGAATTAGCCATGAATTTTCAGCTCCAAGGACTCCTCAACAAAACGGGGTGATGGAGAGAAAGAATATGACTCTACAAGAGACGGCGAGAACTCTACTGCAAGAAAGTAAGCTTCCAAAGAAATTTTGGGCCGAAGCTGTAACTACATCATGCTATATTTTAAATAGGGTACTCATTCATCCTATTATTTTGAAAACACCTTATGAGCTTCTAAATAACAAAATTCCAAATATAAGTTATTTCAAAGTTTTTGGTTCGAAATGTTTCATTTTAAATACAAATGATAATTTGGGAAAATTTGATGCTAAGTCATACGAAGGAATTTTCATTGGTTATTCTCAAAACAGTAAGGCTTATCGTATCTTTAATATTAGAAAATCATGCGTAGAAGAATCTGTTCATATCACTTTTAATGAAACTAACAATGATCTTCCAAAAGAAAGTGAAGATGATGCAGGAAATTTAGAGACAGTCAGAATTCCAAAAAACCGAAAAGAACAAAACGGGAGACCAAATGAGCAGTTTCAGGAAACTGAAATGGAAAACCAGCAAGAACATGAACCTAAAAATTTGCAGGATGCTGAAGATGAGTCTCATGATCAAGAGGAAGTTTTATATGATATTCAAATGCCAAAAACAGCTAGATATGTCAAGAATCATCCTCTAGAGAATATCATTGGAGATATCAACAAAGGTGTAACCACACAAAGAGGTTTACAAAATCATTGTACATTCTCTGCATTTTTGTCACAGGTTGAGCCAAAGAATGCAAAAGATGTAGTACTTAACGAAAATTGGTTATTGGCAATGCAAGAAGAACTTCAACAATTTGAGAGATGCCAAGTATGGGAACTTATGCCTCCTCCAAAAGATGCTTCCATCATTGGTACGAAATGGGTATTCAAAAACAAGCTTGATGAGCACGGAACAATCACTCGTAACAAAGCAAGGCTAGTAGCCCAAGGGTATAACAAACAAGAGGGGATCGACTATGAAGAAACCTATGCACCAGTGGCTAGGTTAGAATCAATCCGAATTTTGTTGGCGTTTGCATGCTACAAAAAGTTTAAACTGTATCAAATGGACGTAAAGAGTGCTTTCCTCAACGGATACATTAATGAAGAAGTCTATGTGAAACAACCTCCTGGATTCGAGTATGAAAAGTATCCTAATCATGTCTACAAATTAAAAAAAGCTCTTTATGGCTTGAAACAAGCTCCATGGGCGTGGTACGAAAGGTTAATTAAGTATCTGTTGTCAAATGGATTAATTAGAGGTAAAATAGATTCTACATAATTTATTAAGCATAAAAATATAGATATCATTATTGGTCAAATATATGTAGATGATATAATTTTTGGTGCTACTAATGATCATCTTTGTGAGTGGTTTTCCAAGTGCATGCATTAAAAATTTGATATGAGCTTAATGGGAGAACTCAACTACTTTTAGGGACTTCAATCAAGCAAACGAAGGACGGAATTTACATTCATCAAACCAAATACACAAAAGAATTACTCAAGCGATTTGGTTTTGAAGGATCTAACTCAAAAGGTACTCCTATGAGCACATCAATAAAGCTCACCACTGATGACAAAGGTATTGATGTTGATATAACAAAATATCAAGGTATGATTGGATGCTTGTTATACTTAACTGCCTCTAGACCTGATATAATGTATAGTATTTGTCTATGTGCAAGATTTCAGGCAAAACCCAAAGAATCCCACTTAAATGCTGTTAAAAGGATTTTGAAATATTTAAGTGGTACTATTAATTTAGGGTTATTTTATCCAATTTCCAATCACTTTGAACTAATAGGTTATTCAGATGCTGACTATGCAGGATGCCAAATTAATAGAGAAAGTACGAGTGGTGCTTGTACTTTCTTGGGACATAGTCTCGTATCATGGCATAGTAAAAAGAAAACCTCAGTGGCTCTTTCAACTACTGAGGGTGAATACCTAGCTGCAGGAAGTTGCTGCTCTCAGATATTATGGATGCGACAAACTCTATGCGATTTTGATATATTATGTGATTGTGTGCCTATTTATTACGATAATTCTAGTGCTATAGATATATCTAAAAATCCTGTGCTACATTTACGTACAAAGCACATAGAAGTTAGACATCATTTTTTAAGAGATAATGTGTCAAAATGTTTAATTAAATTTATTTTTTATTCCAACTAAAAATTAAATTGCAGATATTTTTACTAAACCATTAAGCGAAGATAGATTTTGCATGCTGCAAAGAGAACTTGGGATGTGTCTTGCATAACTTATTTTTAAATATGTGTTTTCATTATCCTAGCTTGCATGCATATCTAATTAACTGATACATTAAGGATAATTATGAGTTTGAATTTACGGTTGTTAATTTAAGTCCTCTATTCTTACACGCCATATCAATCATAATTATTTTGATAAATCGAAAAAACTGGACAGCAGAAGGGTTTTCTAGAGAGCCGTGCGCGTACCTGCAAATCTCATCATGGTTTTTGAAAATTGAAAAGGCAAAATCAGCTGAGATTTTTGAGAGACGTAAAGCCTTGGGAGACCGAAAGATTCGAGAGACGTCAAGATACATATATGCATTTTTTTAATTTTATATACTCTATATATTTTCATTCTCTTTATATCTTAGATTTCGTCTGATTCTCTCTTACTCTCTCATCTTATTCTTTATCTAAAAACTTTAACACACCATGAAAACTCGTACGCACAAGAGATCGCTGATCGATTCTGATGACGATCAGACGACGGCTCCTCCCCAATCAACTGCCGAACCTTCACGCAAGCAATGCAAACTGAAGAAGGTCTTATCTGAGGAAACAGAGTATGTGGACTCTTCATCTTCTGATGAGTCAAGTTTCAGTCCATCCTTGCTGAAATCATCTGGACCCTCTCGGCGACGTCAGCCAATGACTCCATCTTTTAAGCCAGAGGTTACACCCCCACTGATTTCGGTAAATCCTAACTTTTCCTCTGATCTGCCTGACAACTATTTTCGAAGTAATGCGTATGAGGTGCATTTTAAAACAGTCATTTTTCAAAAACAATTTATCTATGAAAAATCTGTTGATCAAATCTGTTTTCAACAATCTCCTTTGAAACTATTGTTTGAATCTTGTGGTATATCTTCCACGCTTTTTCCTCCCTATGTGGCATATCCTAGACTTGTCCAACAATTTTACATGAATCTAGAATGTCATGGTGATTTTTATACCACTTTTGTCAAAGGAAAATCATTATATTTTTTAGTTTTGGACTTTGGTAGCATTTTAAATCTTCCCTCTTCTGGTGTGTGTCCTTTTACAAAGAAAGGAGCTGTTCATTATCCATTTACTCCTCTGGAACAGCTACAAATTGTTATGAACAACAATTTGTTAACTGATGTTTTCATTCCTAAAATTGTGGATGTCTCTCCTATTTCTTGTGTCCTCCATCATCTTGTTAGATATATTATGTTGCCTCGGTTAGGTGAAGGAGTAGATTTTACCTATTAAGACTTAATCATTGTTGCCATGATTTTAAGAGGTGTTTCTTTTAACTTGTCTCAACTGATGCTACATCACATGACCACTTATTTGCGAAAAACCAAGACCTATTTGCCTTACACTGCCACTCTACTACTTTATTTACTCATTTTAAAATTTCTTTTGATAATGAAAACTCTGTTTCAGTTACTGATTCTATCAGTATTGGTTCATTGAAAATGTCTCGTATCACTTTGCTTGATGGTATGTTTGTTCGTATCAATTCTGAGAATCATGCTCCTCCAATCTCTATTCCATCTTCTCATGTTCTGCCCCCCACTTCTTCTTCTCCTGAAATTGTAGACATGTTGAAAGTAATTCTTAGTAATCAGGAAAAGATGCAACTTGAAATGACTGCCCTTCATAATCGCATAACTTTATTGGAAAAAGGTAAGTTGCCTTTGGGTGCACCTGAAATCAATAAACTTTATCATAACATTGAAGATGAGTTTATCGATTTGCAAGCCGATTTTGAGGTGCAAACAACTGCCTTGGCTGAATTGATGCAAAGACGACTTAATCGAAATTCCTGTCAGTTGAGTCAAGAGCTTAAGTTTGTTAGTAATCAAATAGGGGAGTTGGCTGATTTTATTTCTATTCGTTTCAATGATGTGGGATCTAAACTACATATGTAGTATAAGCATTCCACTGTCCCGGAGTGGGTACATTGCAATTGGTTAGCTGAATATCAAGGAGAATTTCTAAATGTACCTCTACCACCTGCTACTGTCATTCGCAGGCCTCCCCAATATGCTGCTGACCTAAGCATTGAAGAGAAGGTTAATCGTGCCAATCACCGACCCTATTTCACACAAAGGGCCGCTCAACGTGCAGCTGTGGTAGATCTCGAAGACTGAACTGCTCTCCTTTTTGGTTGATGACAAAGGGGGAGAGTTTTTATAACTGTTTATGTTTATTTTGGATGATTATGGACGGATTTTAAAAACTATTTGTTTTGGTTTGGTGTGGATCACCAAAAGACTTATGTTTAATTTGGGATTCAGATTTTAATATTTGATATATTTGTTAGCAGTAAATATTTTTATATTTGATGAACTAACGATTACTGCAGGTAACAATTTTGCTGAAAATCGAATTTCAAATTTCAGTACCCTGAAATGATATTGTTGCATGGATTTAGGGGGAGCTATTTATGTTATACATATATTCAGAGGGAGTTAATGAGTGTTAAACAATTTTTGGGTTGTCATCATAAAAAAGGGGGAGAATGTTGACTTTGTCATATTCCATCCTTAAGTTTTGATGATGAAATGATTATATACTAAATTATGTTATGGTGTTTCAGGTATTCGTTGATAAAAGAACAATGGCGGGATTTTCAATTGGATAAAGATTTTTTCTGTTTCTAAGAAGACAAATGTAAGATCAATTGCATAACAATTGATTTTTTATTTAAAGGCTTTAGGACATATTATTTGCATTTTTATTATATGTTTTAAATGAAAAATATTTTTAATCGAAAAAGGGTTTTTCTAAAAATAAAATGAGATCAGATTAAACAAATACAAAAAGTGATTTGATATATATATATCACATGTGTATCTCATGCATTAGTCCATATGCCTAGAGGAAAATTGATATTTCTTGGACATTTTAAAATTATTGCTACACGTGGGTATGCATGTAATCATGATTTCCTAGAAAGATTAAAGGACGGCAGCTACATGACTTTGTGATAAAGTATGCAGTTTTCAAGCGATTGTGTGTATAAGTTTATTGGAACTTTAATATACCTTGATATTTGGTAAGGTACATAGTTGTTCACGTCACTTTAACGGATAGAAAAAGACTTAGTCAAAGTTTTTTTGTGAGTTATCTTCAAAGAGTATTTCAAATTATTCCAACAATATAAAAGGTGGTTCTTTAGTGTTGTGATCTGTTACAAATATTTTAGCCAATTTTGTGGGATTAATTGAACATGTGGAAATATGAAACTAACTCTACTTATCTGTTCTTTATCTAAGCAATGTAATTTACAACGGTCTATTATATAACAGTAATATATTCTTGGCTATATATATAATATTCTCATGTTTTGAAAAACACACAACTCACAAATTTATTGTTGCACTTATTATTGTTATTGAGCGAATTGATTTACTGAGTGCAATTCTTGAGAAGCTAAGCAATTAAATTTTTGATTTTTGTTGAGGCAGTATTCGGTAAGAAATAAATTGTTTATTTATTTATTTTGTGCTAATTGATCATTGCATATAGTTGAGCCTTTAATTGTTAAATTGATTATTCTTGCATTGATCATAGACATCTATATTTGTATTGAATTTTCTATTTAGACTAAGTGTAGTCTAAAGGTTTTAATCCTAGTGGATTAGAGAAAAGGTTTACAAACAGGTTCAAGGAAGCAAAAGTGCTTGAAGAGTGCATAGGTGCACAAGGAGCAAGAGAGCTCAAGGGAAATTAATTGTTAATTAATTTTTGTTAGAATCTGTTTTGTAATCAGTATTTATTTATAAAGAAATAAATAAAGTGAGACTCCAATACTAGTTGGTATTGGACGTGGACTAGGCTATTATTATAGATGGTAATAGCTGAACCACGTAAAAAATCATGGTGTTGATTTTATTATTTTCTTTACTTTAAAATCACATAAGCTATTTTAATTATCTTAATAATTAAAATTTGAATACTTATATTATATTAAGATAATTCATTAACATCAAGTATTTTACTTAAGATATAAATTCAGCAGGATATTTTCTTTAATAGGCTATATTAATTAAGTAAACTGATTTCAATCATTATAGTAGCCTGAAGTTAATAATTTAACTTAAAGTTTAAAAGTTGGTCATAGATTGCTCCCACACTTATTAAACCCCCCCCCCCTTCTAAGTGTTCCTAGATAAATTTCACTATCAGGTATCTTCGATACTCTTCTAGATTTACGAATAGGGTGTATTACAATAGGATTATCCACTTGGTTAGGTACCTGACTTTGATCCATAGTATTTTGTGGTTCTTAAACTTCTTCAAGATATATCTTACTATCACTGACCCCTTCAAGGATAAACTCCTTTTCTAGGAAGGCAACATGTTTCGCAACAAACACCTTTTAATCAGTTAGATGATAGAAATAATACCCTATTGTTTCTTTAGGGTATCCCACAAATCTACACTTGTCGGATCTAGTTTGTAGCTTATCGTTTTAAAACTTTTTGACATAAGCTGGACAACCCCAAGTCTTAACATGCTTAAGCTTTGGTTTCCTCCCTATCCATAACTCATATTGGGTCTTAGGGACGAATTTGGTAGGTACCTTGTTAAGTAGATATGCAGTCAATTCTAGGGCATATCCCAAGAAGGAAACTGGAATATCAGTAAAGCTCATCATGGATCGAACCATGTCCAGTAATGTTTGATTTTTTCTTTCAGATACACCATTCAACTGTGGTGTCCTTGGTGGAGTCCATTGTGAGATTATACCATTTTCTTTGAGACAATTGAGAAACTCACTGCTTAAGTATTCACCAGCTCGATCTGATTGAAGAATCTTAGTACTTTTGCCAGTTTTTTTCTCTACTTCACTTCTGAACTTTTTGAACTTTTTAAATAATTCAGATTTTGTTGACTTGTTAATATTCTAACCTTATTGTTTTGATGATTACTTGATATTTTGTACGAAATTATTTATTATAAAATTTCAAGAAGTTGATTAAAGGTTCATTGATAAAAGGCTTTGAAGACATTTGTGTCCTAAGATTATATGTAAGATCATTGAAAATATTTAATTTTTCAATTCAAGGCTTTAGGACATTTTATGTGTGCATTTAATATAAATAATATTTTATGCATGAAATGAAATGATAATTATTTTTTATTGTCCAAGAATTGCAAAATTAGTTTTTAGCATATATGGGTATTTTCATGGAAAAATTTAATTGTTGATATCCAAGAAGTATTCTTGTAATTTAATATGAATGTGTGAAATTTTAATGAGGTTTTGTTGTTTAATGCATATCTCTTATATGATATCTTGGAAATTTTTGTGAAGAAGACGGTAGTATAATGATTACTATTATTTAGTGGTATACTTGCTTATGTCTCAGAAGTTGCATATCATGATTATCCTGAGTAGTTGGTTTAAGATACACTTGATGTTATTTATGAAACTAACACTATGTTAATACTTCCAATTTATTTAATTCATAAGCAGTGTTATTTTCCTTTGTCATTTATTACGGAAATTACAAATCTTCTATAATGGAAAAAGAAGTAGCATGTTCTGAATGTTCTCAAGTGGATTAGCGTTGAAGGAGTCTAACCTATTATATAATAGATTTTCACGGATTCGATTTAAACTAATTATATTCCTTATTTGACTAAATTGGTTCTAACGTAAATAAATTGTTAATTGTTTACAACGGAACTGATTTATCTCTCAGAGAGCAACGTTAATAATTTCTGGCTATAAATTCTATTGAGAAATCAGTGTTAGATACAACACTTGAATTAATCTTTGTACTAATATACTTGAAAGATATTCTATTATTTTTTGTGCGTGCAATCTTACAAGCTACTGTGAAATTATATTGATACTATTTTCAGCAAGTTTTCGTGAGCTTCTAAATTGGTGATATCTCTTTTTCTTTTTGGTCATTGCATTTATTAGTTGAGCATTGCATTGTTAAATTGCATATTTGCTTTGATCATTAGACCTCTATAATTGTAATTTTATTATTTAGACTAAGTGTTGTCTAAAGGAATTTAATCCATGTGGATTAAGGTTTGTTTACAAATAGGTTCAAGGAAACATAGGTGCTTAAGGAGTGGATTGGTGCACAAGGAGCAAAAGTGCTTAAGTGAGTTATTGTAATTCATGATTTGATAGAATCTTTTTTGTAACAAAAGTCATTTTTTACAGAAATAAAGTGAGTCTCCAATACTAGTTGGTATTGGACGTGATTAGACTAATATTATAGAGGGTAATAACTGAACCACGTAAAAAATCTTGGTATTAATTTTATTACTTGCTTTACTTTAATTACTCACAAAAGTTAGTTAATTATCTTAATAATAAAAATTTGAATATTTGTATTATCTTAAGATAATTCATTAACACCAAGTATTTCAACTAAGTTATAAATTCAGAAAGATTTTTTCATAAAATCAAACATTCAATTCGGTAGGCCATTTTAATTCAGCAAGTTGCATTCATTAATATAGTAGGTTGAATTTAGTTGTTTGGTTTAAAGTTAAAAAATTGTTTATAGTTTGTTCCCACACTTATTCAACCCCCTTCTAAGTGTGCCTTATCTGAATTTCATTTGGTATCAGAGCTTGAGTCTACTTATTTTGGTCTTAAAGGTGAATTATAGGGAAAGATTCTGACATGGCACAGTTCGGGAACAACAATTGAGAAGGTCAATCAACCAATAGACCTCCTTTACTGTATGGAACAAAAAACTATAATTTTTGGAAATTCTGAATGAGGCTCTACCTTAAAAGAGTTCCTTTGGAATGGCGGGTCATGGAGAATGGACCGGGTATTCCAAGGAAAGATAACGGTACTCCAAAGACTTTGCTAGAGATGGACTCAACTGAGACTTTCATGGTTTCCAGTGATTCAAAAGCTATAAACACATTACTTTATGGTATGGTACAATCCGAGATCGATAAAGTTTCCTCATACAACACAACTAAGGAAATTTAGGACACTCTAGTGGTGGGTTATGAAGGAACATCCAAGGTTCAAGAAGTTAAACTAAGCATGCTCATGCACGACTATGAAATGTTCAAGCTTGAGAAAGACGAAACCATAAAAATGGCTCAAGCAAGGTTCCTTGTTCTTTTGAACTCTTTAAGGCTACTTGATAAATCCATTCCACAAAGTGAGATTAACTGTAAGTTATTTCGGGCTATGCCTAAGAGGTTTACTTCTAAAATTACTACTCTTCAAGATTCCTCTACTATTTCTACTATATATACACTAACTCTTTTTGGTGAACTTGAAGAATATGAACATCAGTTAAAGAGATATGATGATGAGGAGGAAACTCCTCGAAGAAAGGTTTTAGCTCTTAATGCAGGAAATGAAGAAGAGCTTGATGATGATTCGGATGAAGAGATAAACATGATGTCAAGGAGGCTCAAAGGACTACTACAAAGGAAGAATATAATGAAAAATACCTTCAACTCGAATAAAGCCAAAGGAAAGCAAACCGAGGAGACTGCTTTGAACGCGGACTTCCAGGACACTTCAAGAAGGACTGCTTTCAATTAAAGAACAAAGGAAAAATGAGCTTCAAAGATAATAAAAGAAACAAGGCACTTGTCACTTGGAGTGATGAAGAGGAGTCTGAAGCTGAGGTCGATGCCAAGGATGAAATAGCTCAAGTATGCTTCATGGGAATAGAAGGTGAATCGAATGAGGTATCTAGTTATAAGTTTAATTCTTTGCTAAGATTGATTATCTAGATAATTATAACGAAATACTTTTCAATAAGGTAAATTATTTGAATAATGAAGTCCAAAAATTGACTAATGAACTAAAAATGAGAGATGTATGTATTGATGCATAATGATAAATCTCTTCTTAAAATCTCTCATAATAATGAACTTGAAAAGGAAATAAATTCACTAAAATTATCTCTTACTAAGTTCGTTCAAGGAGAAGAAAACTTAAATGTCATATTGGGTAAACGAAGACCTAGTTTTGAAAGATAGGGAATTGGTTATAATTGTATACATAAAAAGGTGATATGAAAATGCTAAAATCAAAATCACGTTATAGATTGAATTATTATTCTCCTTTCACAACGTGTAGAAATTGTGGTATTAAAGGTCACTTGGACATAAACTGTTTAAAGAAAAATAAGATTAAAAAAAGTATGTGTTAAAAAGGATGATTTACGTGTAACTAACATTAAAGGACCCAAAAAGATGTGGGCACCAAAAGGATGAATTATTTTTCTTGACAGGTATGTCTCAAGGCAAGGGTTCAATCTCAAAAATGGATTCTTGATAGTGGATGCTCTCGTCACATGACTGGTGACAAATCAAAGTTCGTGGAGCTAAAAATCAAGAAGAAAAATGGTACGGTTATATTTGGAGATAATCGAACTAGCGAAATAATCAGAAAAGGTAAAATAGGCAATGGCAAGATCAATATTGATAATTTACATCTTGTTAGTGTTAGTCAATTAATGGATAATGGTCATCAAGTTAGTTTTGAAAAAGAAAAATGTACAATTTCTCATGGTACTAACAATACTACTCTAGTTCCACAAAGAAAAGAAAATATATATACTATTGATTTTGAGCAACAGGATGAAGAACTATGTCTTGCATCTGTGCAAGATGAGGCTAATTTATGGCATAAGAGGATGGGACATGTTCACATGGATTTAATCAAGAAATTATCCTCAAAGAATCTCTTTAAAGGGTTGCCAAAAATAAAGTATGAAAAGAAGGGAATATGTGTTCCTTGTTAACTTGGGAAACAAGTAAGAACATCGTTTATGGCAAAGAACCTGGTATCAACTTCTTCTCCTTTACAACTACTTCATCTTGATCTTTTTGGACCAGAAAGACCTACTAGTATAAATGGTATGTTTTTATGCATTTGTAATAGTAGATGATTTCTCTAGATATACATGGGTATTATTTTTGAGAACTAAAGATGAAGCATTTAAAGAATTTGAAAAATTATTAAGAAATTTGGAAACAAAACATAGTCTCAAACTTGTAAAGATAAGAAGTGATCATGGTACTGAATTTCAAAACGACTTTATAATATTTTATGATCAAAAACGAATTAGCCATACATTTTCAGCCCCAAGAACCCCTCAATAAACTAGATTAGTAGAAAGAAAGAATAGAACATTACAAAAAACAGGTAGAACTTTAGTACAACAAAGTAAACTTCCTAAAAAGTTTTGGGCCGAAGCTGTAAACACCTATTATTATGTTTTGAATAGAGTACTTATTCGTCCAATTATTTTGAAAACTCCTTATGAACTTTTAAATAACAAGATTCGTAATATAGGTTATTTCAAAGTTTTTGAATCTAAATGTTTTATTCTAAATACTAGTGATAACTTGGAAAAATTTGATGCTAAATCATATGAAAGAATTTTCATTGGTTATTCATAAAATAGCAATGCATATCGTGTATTTAACATTAACAAGCTATGTATTAAAGAATCAGTTCATATTACATTTAATGAGACTAACAATGATCTTCCAAAAGAAAGAGATGAGGATGCAGGAAATTTGGAGATTTCAGTGAATCCAAAGAAACCAAAAAAAGTCTATTCAAAGAAGCGAATGAGCGAATTGACAAAATTTGAATTGGAAAACTCGTAAGGAGTGAAACAAAGAACAACACAAGAGCTTGAAGTTGATTTCCCCCAACAAGAAGAAGTAATACATGTTGTCCAAATGCCAAAGACTGCAAGATATCTCAAGAATCATCCACCAGAAAACATCATTAGAGATATAAACAAAGGAATCACTACAAGGAGAGGATTGCAAAATCAATGTGCATTCTCTGCATTCTTATCACAAGTCGAGCCAAAGAATGCTAAGGAATCTATCCTTGATGAAAGCTGGTTAATGGAGATACAAGAGGAACTTCAGCAATTTGAACGATGCCAAGTATGGGAACTTATGTCCCCTCCTGAAGATTTTCTATCATTGGAACAAAGTGGGTATTTAAGAATAAATTGGATGAGCATGGCACAATTACTCGTAACAAAAATAGGCTAGTAGTCCAAGGATACAATCAAAGAGAAGGGATAGACTACGAAGAAACTCATGCCCCAGTTGCAATACTAGAGTCCATCCTAATCTTGTTAGCATTTGCTTGTTACAAGAAGTTCAAACTTTATCAAATGGACGTGAAGAGCACCTTCCACAATGGATACATCAATGAATAGTTATACGTAAAGAAGCCTCCTGGATTCAAACATGAGAAGTATCCAAACCTTGTCTACAAGCTCAAGAAAGCTCTCTATGGTCTCAAACAAGCTCCAAGGGCCTACTACGAGAGGTTGAGTAAGTATTTACTTTCAAATGGTTTTATTAGAGGTAAAATTAATTCTACATTATTTATTAAGTATGAAAATAAAGATATTATTATTGTACAAATATATGTAGATAATATAATTTTTGGTGCTACTAATGATTTTCTCTGTGAGTGGTTTTCTAAGTGTATGCATAAGGAGTTCGATATGAGTTTAATGGGAGAAGTTAATTACTTTTTAGGACTCCAAATCAAGCAAACAAAGGAGGTATCTATATCCATCAAACCAAATATACAAAAGAGCTACTTAAAAGATTTGGTTTTGAGGGATCCAATTCAAAGGCTACACTAATGAGCACTTCAATAAAGCTTATGTCTGATGAAAAAGGTATAGATGTGGAATTGATCAAATATCGAGGTATGATTGGCTGTCTATTATATTTAACTGCATCTAGACCTGATATAATGTACATTGTATGTCTTTGTGCATGTTTTCAAGCAAAACCTAAGGAATCACATTTACAAGCTATTAAAAGGATTTTTAAATATTTAAGTGGTACTATTAATTTGGGATTGTTCTATCGAATTTCCAATCACTTTAAAATAATGGGTTATTCAGATGCTGACTATGCAGGATGCCAAATTGATAGAAAAAATACCAGTGGTGCTTGCACGTTTTTAGGTCACAGTCTTTTAACATGGCATAGTAAAAAGAAAACTTCAGTTGCTTTATTAACCACTTAGGGTGAATATCAAGCTGTAGGGAGTTACTGCTCTCAAATATTATGGATGAGACAAACCCTATATGATTTTGATATTTTATGTGATAGTGTGCCTATTTACTATGATAATTCTAGCACTATTGACATATCAAAGAATCCCATTTTGCATTCACGTACAAAACATATAGAGGTTAGACATTATTTTTAAGTGATAATGTTTCAAAAGATTTAATTAAATTAATTTTTATTCCAACAGAAAAATAATTAGTTGATATTTTTACCAAACCCTTAAGTGAAGAAAGATTTTGTTTGTTAAGGAGAAAACTTGGAATGTGCATGGTATAAATAGTGTTCACGTACTAAAATATTTCATGCATAAATTATTTTTAACTTACAGTATATCTGCATGTTATTAATTTAGATACATCTAATTTATATTCATTATCTGTTTATGTACCTTATGAATCGACTGCTATTGGGAAACGTATCAGTGTAGGTATTTATTTGGCTAGATTCAAGGTATGATATCTTCTGAACAATCTTCTAGATATAATCATGATTTTTGAAATTTAAAAAGATATGAGTTGAAGATTGTTTATTTTTTCAAGTAGTCTTTTTGGTTCGTAACTCGGCTCTGTTAAACACTGGTCTCACACTTTATTTCACATAACTTAGAAACCCTTCTCGTCTCATTGTTCTCGAAGCGTTCTAATCTCTATAAGAATGAAAACCCTTGCCAATAAGAGATCTTCTGGTATCACCATTAAAGAAGGTAAACAGTCTCGATCCCCTTACACCTTGAGTGTAACGACCGAGAAAATAGGATTATTTATAAAATAATTTTATTTGATTAAATAATGAATAAAATTATATTATAATGAGTAAGCAAGATGAATGTTATTCTATAACCTAAGTGTGTCGGAATATCGTAGTATTCTAGCTACGTAAAGGAATTAAAGTGTTTTAATTTCCAAGATGAAAATAAAAGTTTTCCGAGAATTTTTTTGAAAAACACTATTCATCAATATCTGCTCGGGAATTATTTTTGAACTTCCGAGAAATACGTAACGATAGAATAATAAGGAAGGATGGATTATGTGATAATAATTCAAGTATGATAAACGCAGTTTTTCGCCTGCGTACTAACTTCGAGAATGTTAAGAAAAGTGAAAATTGAATAAACGATCGTATGATACACAAGTATTATACGAGGTAATGAATACGAGTATGATACAAGGTATTATACAAGTATGTATGAAAGATTGTATGTCGTATATGATGAATGATTATACAAACTAGTATACGAGAAGAATACGTAGACTATATGTTATAAGCTTTAAGCCAATAGTAATGGACTTGTAGGATTTATGTTGGAATTGGGAAAGCCCAAGTGCAAACTTGTTAATGCCCAATAATATGAAATGAAAGCCCAAATGTTAAGCAAAAGTTAATAAAACCTAAGCCCAAACCAAGAACCGAATCTGTGCATCGAACCAATGGGTTACCAGATAACAAAAACCAATGGGGCAACTCATGTGGGCCCCATGGAGTACTTGGCCAGCCATCTTGGTGACCAAGTAAAGTGGTTTTACTTGGTGACCAAGATAGGAATAGTAAGGAGGTGGGTTTAGGAGGTGGGATGGCCCAAAAGACCATTGTGCCCTCACTTTGTATTTTGTATAAATAAAAGAGGTTGCTAGTTTATTTTTTCCTTGTTAAATTTTCACCAACATCCTAGAGCTTTCATATTGAGAGAAAAGTGAGAAGAGTTTTCCTAGAACAAGAGGAAGAAAAAGAACCAAGCTAAGAACTTCAAAGGTAATAAACCTTTAATCATTAATCTCCATCTCTTCATCATAGTATTGATAGAGAAGTGAGTATTGGTGGTGCATGCTTCATAAGGTGTATAAGGATAGTTATTAATGGAATTAAACCTTAATGAATCATGTGTAAATGAAATCATAATTATAAAAGTTATGAACCAATGAAGAACATTGAAGAATTGTAATTTTGTTGTTGATGGACAAGTTTAAAACCATCATTTATAGGGTTAGATAATATATGTTCCGATAATGGAATGAATCCATTTAGAACAGTGTAAAAATCTCAAGTAATGAAGTTATGGAAAAATTTACGAGATTAGATGATAATTGTCGAAATCGTTAAATTCTCGTAATGGAAGTCAAAAGTCACCATTGAACTCGAAAAGGTTTTTTTTATGGAGAATAATCTAAGTTTGTATTATAGAGTTGGGGACTTAAAAATGGTTAAATTCTGACTTAGAACGAAGAAACGAGCTATAAATGTTCACGAACGTTAACCATTTTCGTAATAAATGACTGAAATGGCGAATTCTATGTTAATGGATTCGAAAATGTAAAATTCTTGAATGAAAGCATAAAGAATGTGATATGCGAGCTAACGACTTTTGAACGAGCCAATTCGGACTTAAAATGAATAAGTTATGAGCCTAAAAATTTCAGAAGAGAAGAAAATTGTCAAAATTATATGAGGCTTAGCTTAGTAACATACGCAGTCACTTCATGAGGTGAAAAAGCGTTTACAGCGAATTAGGCCAGACTCTCAGTATTGGGAAGTGGGGCAGATGATCGACCACTAGTACTAATCATGGCACCGCAGTGCCAAGACTGGGGCATAAGTACTAGAGACTCGCGCCGCAGCGCGAAATCTATATAAGGGATTCGGCACCGCAGCGCCAACACTAGGTAAGGCATAGGGAAGAATGCTTATGATGTAAAGAATCTAGAAGTTGATTAATGGTGAATTAATTCCTTAATTAACTTGAAGTAACATCCTTAATGATGATAATAACCTTAAGAAATTCAACTAAAGGTTGACGAACGATTACTTGAACGTAAATAAGAATTAATGTGATAACCATAACCAATGTTAAACAATCTAATGAATGATTAGATTGAGAAGAAGGGTAAGATACATTAGTGACCATACATGATTGATTATGACCTAATATGGTATGTTATGTGATTATGCATTATAGAATCCTTAAAGACACAAACGAAAAGTATTTAATCTGTAGAAGACACTGAAGGCAAGTGTTCTAACCCTTGTCTATGTACATTTTGGACAAGCTTTGTGATTCATGTCTCTTATGCATGAGTTGATGTATAATGAAGTCAAAGCCAATTCCTTCAGCTAGACTTAATGTATTTAGTGGATTTCTTATAATCTATCGAAATGTTATCAATGTTGCTTTCTTTTGCCAAACTATTTTGGTATGGATTTCAAAGAAAGATTGAGTATGAATAAATAAACATTTTGTCGTCAAACGACAGGCACGTGAGGTTGCCAAAACTTAAATGTAAATATGTTTAAATAAGAAGAGTTGTACAACATATAGTACTATAGTCTGATCACCTAGACGTGGTCGTAAGATATACCAGACTTACAGACTTGGTGTCGGGTTGTCCTTTTCAAAGAAAGAACGAAATGCTCAAGGTCTTGGACCAAAATAGATGTTTTATGAACGTGGTTCATTGTGAAATGTTTTAAAGAAAAAGAAGTGCTATTTTGATTTATCTATAGTACTTCATAACTATTGCTTTAGTTATTGAAGATATACGATTCATGTGATTCAAGCATGTTGTTTAAATGAAATTGTCATACCTGTTGAGCTAGTTATTCTCAATCTTGCTTGAACCATATGAATGCAGCTAGGACCTAACAACCTGAAGGATCCAATAAGGATAAAGGGAAGGCTAAGGCAGACAAATAAGATGTCTTTGTAATAGTATTGTTCGAACGTTGTAATTATTTGATATTATGACCAAGAACGTATGTAATGGTTATAACAAACCTGGGAAAGGATTAGTGTTTTGGAATATATAGAAGACATATTCACTCTTTTGAGTTATTTCAATTGAATGTATGTGTGAACTATAGCACCATGTAGCACCATCTGTCGGGTTGAAAGATACCCGGATTTGGGGGCGTCATAGGTTGATATCAAAGCAATAGGTTATAAAACTTAAGGGGGAAAGAACCTTAAGTCATAACCTTAAGAAGAGTTAAAAAGTAAAAGTTGAAGTTAACCTTAAAAATGCATTATATGTGATATGTGTTTTTACTATGCTAATGATGTTTACTAATCAAACTAAATTATTTTGTTTTAGATGTCAAAAAAAAACGTAATGTATAGGGATATACATGTCGATAGTGAGGAGTCTGTGAATCAAGTAGAGATTTTACCGACACCTGTAGTAGAGTTGCCAGAAGTGGTGGTGATTGAGTCAGAAGACTCGAAAAACTTAGACTTCATGTCTTTGTTTGATGGCGTGTTAGAGGAGGAGGTGGAGGTGGTATCGTTTAACACAGTAGCCCCTGTAGAAGAGATTACTCCGGGGGAGTCAATGAAGGCTTTGTTCATGAGAGTATAGGATAGAAACATCCAATATAGAAAGGAGGTGAATGAATTAAAAGAGGAGATCCATGCTTTTTTGAAGGATAAGAAAAGCATGAAGACGATGTGGGAAGAAGAGCACGATGAGAAAGTGTTAGCCAAGGACAAGGTCCATGAGCTGAAACACAAGGTCTTTGAGCTCAGGCAGGAGTTAAAGACCAAGAAGCAAAAGATTAGTATAATATCCTATATACATTGGAGTTCTCACGGGGATTTTCAGTGGCAGGTGGTTGAGTACCCTGTAGAGACAGGGCAGACCTGGCACACTATCAGCCAAGATATGATAGCCGGTCTGGCCAATGCAGATTATGAGAATACCATAATGTATATGTAATCTAGTTACTAGTTAGAGTAGAGTTAGATATATAAATATGTCATATCTATGTAGTGACGCTTTTGTATATCAAAGGGTAGTCTTTTGTAAATCCCAATTTTTGAAAAGCAATGGCGGGATAGTAATGTAATCAGCTAAGGCTGTGTAATGATGAACGATGTAGTATTATATTACAAGGAAGAACAAATCAATATAAGCCTTTTATGGAACATGTTGTGCAATGAGTATGAGTTATTGTTTAATAAATGAATAAGAACTAACTAACAAGAAGAAAGTAATAATGAAGTGTTATTTACTTTAACAGAAAGAGGCCGCCAAGAAGAAGACAACGGAATCAAGGAGCGAATGTGAATCAACCGGAAGGGAGACATGTTAATCCAATGCAAGAGTTCGTTAATTTATTAACAACGGCCTTTAACCAAAATAGGGTGAATATACTTGTAAATCCTGTGGTAGTATGGGCTACTATGTTTAAGGATTTTAAGAGTGTAGGTCCGCCGGAGTTCAAAGGAACTATGGACCACATAGAAGCCCAGACTTGGGTGAAAAAAATAGAGAAGGAATTTGTTATTGCAAATGTTGAAGAGGGGCAAAAGGTTTATTTTGCTACCTACATGATGAAAGAAGAGGCCAAATTCTGGTGGGAGGCAAACCAGGCTAGAGCTGAAATAAAGAACTTAATGTGGACACGATTCAAGGAGATTTTCTTCGAGAACTACTTTCCCATGAGTTTGCAGGGGAGGATGGAGATGAGGTTTCTAGAGTTGAAACAAGGGGAAATGAATGTTCCCCAATATGCTACCAAGTTCAATGAATTGGTGAGGTTTGCTCCACACCAGGTGGATACAGAGGTGAGAAAGGCGAGAAGATTCGAGTAGGGCTTGAAACCCTGGCTCTATAGTCGGATATCAGTGTTCCAAAGTACTTCCTTTGGAACCATTCTGGAGAAGGCGATAATCGCCGATGGTGGTAATGAGGCTCTAAGCCAATACCACAAACAGAAGAAAAGTAAGAATAAGATAGAAGGGGGAGTAAAAATCGAAGGAGCTAGTGGTAGTGGCAATGGCCAGAAGAGGAAGGGTTTTAACTCTGAGAATTCCGGAGTAAAGTAAGGAGATCCTAAGAAGAGTATGGAGGCGTGCAAGAACTATGGGAAGACTCATTTAGGAGTCTGTCTAAAGGGAAAGTCGGTGTGTTACAACTGTGGACAGGAGGGGCACATTTCGCCTAACTATCCAAGTCCGAAGAAGAAACATGGATGCTTCGTATGTGGATCAACTGACCACATAGCGAAGAACTACCCAAAGAAGGGGACGGACGAGAATAAGGGCACTAATAGTGGTAAGTTAGGTATTAATGGTCAAACTCAGATGAGTAGGCCGATGGCCCGCACCTTTAACATGACGGTCCAAGATGTAGTTGCATCAGGGGATGTAGTTGCAGGTATTATCCCGATCAACGATATAAATGCTTATGTATTTTTTGATTTGGGTGCTACTTGTTCTTTTATAGCAATTGATTTTGCTAAACGATTAGAATTACTTCCCTAAAGATTGCATGTACCTTTGAATATCAAGGTAGCCAATGAAGAAATAATTCCTGTTGAAAATATTCATAGGAGTTGTTGTGTAGATATACGAGGTTATAAATTATCGATAGATTTTATACCGATAAAGTTGGGAGAATTGATGTAATTCTCGGGATGGATTGGTTGTTTAACCATGGTGCAATTATAGATTGCCAAAAGAAATGTGTAAACATTAGAACGTTAAGACATCCTCATGTAGTGTTTTACGGTAATAAATTGTTGGGACGTTCGTGTTGTCTTACTATGACATAAACTAGGAAATTATTGAGGAAGGGGTGTGTAGGTTATTTATGTCATGTTGTTGATACCCAGAGAGTGGGATAAATAATAGAACAAATACCTATATAAAGAATTTGTGGATGTATTTCCATGATAATTACCAGGTCTTCCACCAGATAGGGAGATCAAATTCGTAATAGATATTGTTCCAGGAGTGGCACAAGTTTCAAGGGCATCGTATCGTATGGCACCGGTAGAGATGAAGGAGCTAATGGTTCAATTACAAGAACTGTCGGACATAAAATATATTCATTCGAGTGTTTCGACGTGGGGAGCACCGGTACTATTTGTGAAGAAGAAAGATGGATCGTTAAGACTTTGTATCAACTATCGAGAGTTGAACAAGTTAACGATAAAGAATAAATACCCATTGCCCAGGATCAATGATCTTTTTGATCAGTTGAAAGGGCCAAGTATTTTTCTAAGATAGATTTGCAAACGGGGTATCATCAGTTGAAGGTTAGCAAGGAGGATGTACCTAAGACAGCATTCATGACTCGTTACGGCCATTACGAGTTTCTGGTGATGTCATTTGGGTTAACAAATACACCAGCTGCATTTATGGATATGATGAACAGAGTGTTCAAATAATATTTGGACAAGTTCATCGTAGTGTTTATCGATGATATTCTAGTCTATTCTAAGACGCCAGAAGATCATGTTGAACACCTAATGATAGTGTTGGAGAAACTAAGGAACGAGAAGTTATATGCGAAATTCACAAAGTGTGAATTTTGGCTAGAAAGGGTACAATTTTTAGGACATGTTATCGACCAGGATGGAATTTTAGTAGATCCAACGAAGGTGGAAGCAATGATTAATTGGGAACAGCCAAAAACGCTGACTGAGGTACGGAGTTTCCTAGGGTTAGCGGGATACTATCAAAGATTTATCAAAGTTTTTTCTATGATAGCTACTCCGTCGACTAATTTGACAAGGAAGACAGTGAAGTACGTGTGGACTGAGAAATATGAAGACAGTTTTCAAGAGCTGAAGAAAAAGGTTAAGTAAAGCACCTGAATTATCCTTACCTGATGATACATGAAATTTTATAGTTTATAGCGCTGCTTCGCGTAGAGGACTTGGTTGCGTGCTCATGCAGCATGGCAAGATGCAGTATGGCAAGGTCATTGCGTATGCATCATGACAGTTAAAGAATTATGAGAAAGTTTATCCTACTCGTGATCTGGAACTGGCCGCGGTGGTGTTTGCCTTAAAGATGTGGAGGAATTACTTATATGGAGAAAAATGTGAGATATACACAGACCATAAAAGTCTAAAATATATCTTCACACAAAAGGATTTAAATATGAGACAAAGATGGCTGGAGTTGATAAAGGATTACGACTGCAATATCCTGTATCATCCAAGAAAAACCAATGTAGTGGCTGACGCCTTACGTAGGAAGGGTCGGGAAAAGTTGTCTATGTTAACGACTCAAACTGAGTTCGTTAGAGCTTATGCCCTAGAGGCCAATTATTTGATATAATTACTTAACATTTTGATATTATATTTGATTGAATAAATGAATGATTTTATTATGGTTTTATTTACTGCGTTATATAAATGTTAACATAATAAAATTCCTTAGAATAGTGATACAAATTATATAGTTTCAAGTATGTGACTTGAACATGAGATTATATAATTACAATTAGTATCATTGTTCTTAAATGTCCCTAGTCGAGCATCATTGTTGATGGGACAACAATGATGCATTGAGACTAGTATGTGGATTGACTGATGACCAAATCTCATTGGTCATAAATATATGAGATATTAAGTCAATGCATAGGTACATGTTAGAGAATGATGTACTGGACAGACCCACCATGAGAATTCTATATGGAGCATTATGCGAAGTGTCATTAGCAATTCTCATAGTGACAATGATGTAATGGTCCTCCGACCTGAAATCACTATATTACTACACGAGAATTTATGTACTTTGATATCATCAAATGTCACCTTTAATGGGTGGACTATAAAGGTGATTATTGGGTACATCATGAATCGTGTGAGGAATATGAGTGATCTAGATGGAATTTAACCTTCCTATATATTAGGGGTGATATCCATAGGCCTCTTGATTGAGTAGGATTATGAAATGCATGGCCATGCTCAAATAGTTATTTGTTTCATATAGTTTACTCATTGATCAAGAAAACTCAGATTAAATTATGAAGAGTATGACACATTCCATGACTCGAGTTTAATTTAGGATATCAAGGTTAAAAGGATTAAATTACATTGAAACATTGGTCACAAAAAGGTTGCATCGAATCATCGATCTTATTATTACTTGGGTAGCAGTGGTGCATTACTAGATGCTGCTCACTATTTATAATTTTATAATATGATTTTAAAATTTTTGCCAACGTAATAATAACCTATAGGGTCACACACATAGAACGTAATTAAAAGGGAATTAATTTAAATTATAAAGATTTAAATATATCAATATGATTGATAGTATTTAAATTACGAATTTAAATTAATAGGATAATTTATATATATATATAGGTATATTAATTAAGTAAGACTTAATTAAGATATATATATATATATATATATATTTGGATTTTATTAAATTAGGTTTTGAAATAATTCCTTTTATGGATATATATATATGATATGTAGCAGCCATTTTAGGTATTATTCATAAACAAAAACCCTAGCCGCTCTTAGAGAGAGACTAGAGAGAAATAGTTTTGAAATCCTCATCTTTGTTGGCTAGTACTGTAGTTCCTTTTATTGCAGATGGTACGATGGTTCGCGGGGCGTTCGTGTGGATACCGTAGAGGTGCGATTCATTTGGATTGCGTCGGAGATTCGAGCGCATCAATTTTATTATCTTAATCGGTATAATTTCTAACCACTGAGTTAATTGATTTTCGCATGGATCCTATTTAGGGTTTCGAAATTGCTATAAATTTTTATTTTCCACTGTGCGTTTCTGTGTCGAAACCTTTCAGAGTTAATAATAGAGATGGCTAGAATGGAGTTGGAGGTGAAGTTATTGAGCAAATCGGGTCAGAGATTGTTTACAACGGAGGTTCGATCTACCATTATAGAGAGAGTCAAGGAAGTATAACTCAGAATAATGAGTGTGATCAGATGAAGAAGTGGCTAGCAAATGAAAAAGATATAAAGTATAGTCTTAATAATGAGGGATTATTAAGATTTGAAGGAAGAATTTAGGTTCCGAATGAGACAGAATTAATGGAGGAAGTGTTACAAGAGGCTCATAGTTCGAGGTACTCGTTTCATCCTAGTAGTACTAAGATGTATCAAGACCTTCAACAGAGTTTTTGGTGGCCAAACATGAAAAGAGATAGCAGAATATGTGAGTAGGTGCTTAACTTGTCAAAAGGTTAAGGCTGAACATCAATGACTAAGTGGCTTATTATAGTCATTGGAGATTGTAGAGTGGAAGTGGAAGCATATCACGATGGACTTTGTGGTGGGACTTCTGATTACACAGAAAGGGTACGATGCTATTTGGGTAATAGTGGACCGATTGACGAATTCGGCTCACTTTTTACTAATCAGGGTCAAGTTTAACTTAGATCAGTTAGCCAAACTTTATGTCAAGTAAATTATTTCCAGACATGGAGTACCGATTTTGATAGTGTCAGATCGTGATCCACAATTCACATCAAACTTTTGGAGAAGTCTGCAAGAACAATTAGGAACACAATTGAAGTTAAGAACAACGTATCATCCACAAACCGATGGAAGATATATTAAGATCTTACGTCATTGATGTCAAGGGTAGTTGGGATGATCATCTACCGTTAGTAGAGTTTGCATATAACAACAGTTATCATGCGAGCATAGGCATGTCACCTTACGAAGCTTTGTAAGAAATGAAGTGCAGAACACCATTGTGTTGGGATGAAGTAGGAGAATGCCGAATGCTAGGACCTAAATTAGTGCAGCAAACAGCGGATATAGTTAAGTTGATAAGAATGCGTCTGGTAACAGCTCAAGACAGACAGAAGAAATTTGCAGATTTACATTGAATGAACCGAGAGTTTGAAGTATGCTCGTATGTATTTCTAAAGGTATCTCCCTAGTGTACACACTCGAAATTTTCTTTTCCTGTTACTAACTATGCAGGAGGGCAAAAGCATCTTTTTCACACTCCATAGGTAACCCTGGAGGACTACAACATCATTTCCTGACCCCAGAGTTAACCCCGGGAGGTCAAGCCAACCTCTGAGATAACCCTGAGTACATTCAGAGTCAACAACATGACCATCTCAGAGATAACCCTTGGAAAAACCCGCTACAACTGTGCGAAAACCGGAGATAACCCCGGGAGGGGCAAAATGGTCATTTTTCCAACTCAACCCCACTTCAAATCAAATACACTCATGTCAACTACAATTGATTCAAAATTGGTCCCACAAGACTTATATCTTATCTTCCTTGGATGGTTGTCATGCCCATGAGGAGTTCGGCACTACTGTATATTATTTTGTCGAGAATGCTTCGCATCTCGAAAAATAAAAGCAAACAAGCCGAACATTTAAAAATAAAATGGAAGCATCAAAGGCCTCAATTACTATTGAGCACAAGGTTTGAAAAACCTCTTTTATAAAATGACATTGCTATATCTTGTTTAAAATTGAATTTTCTATAAATTCAAACCCTATGTATATAGGTACGAACGAGGTACTGCACTACTTCCAAATAATTGCACATTGATCCACACACACACACATTCATATAACAGTTTCTTTGAAAAGTCGCGGTCACTGTAGTAACACGGATGTTGGGGGGTGCCTAACACCTTCCCTCCGCATAATCAAGCCCCTAGACCCAAAATGAATCTCGGTTTCACAGACCCGTTTAGCAATGTCAAATCACTGGGTCAATGTGCAAACCTTTTTCGGTTGCGTTGGTGAAACCAGTTAAAAACACCAACTGGCGACTCTTAAAGTCAAATCGTCGACATTATACATGTCGGACCTTTTTCACTTATTTTTTTCAAACAAATCTCACATTAATATGAGAACACCAAATAACAAGTAACGAAAAGGGACACTCAAAAATCCCGACGTTGACAGGTGGCGACTCTGCTGGGGAATCCAGTAAGAGGGCTTAAGCTGCTATTATAAGCTTTTCAAAATTATTATACGCTTGTGTGTGAATGTTGCATTTGCATTTATGATGAATGTGTACAAATGCATCTTAATTACTGCACTGCTAAATATCTATCTGTGATATTAGTGCTTCGCACATGTCATCATTTTGCATAAACGATGAGACACATTGTATATGAATGTATGTTGTGTGGTCCCTCCACCAGGAGGCTATCCTGTCGGTGTTTGATTACGGGACTCGTGGGAAGAATAATTCCTCGGGGCTCAGGAAAGGCACAACTCAGATTCTCTCTAGTTGAACGAGCGGATTAACTTCCCGTCAAGTAGATTGTGATGATCTGGGAACCTTCATGCCAAAAAGCCGCGAGAGTAACCTAAGATAGGTCAGCCTCTAATAAACCAAACGCGAAGGGAAGTCTCTTCATACTCTCCCATTTTAATTACTTGTCAATCTCAATGTAATGGAAAATATGAAGAATATATGAATGCATATTAAGGCTTGATATGCTTTCAAATGACACCCATTTTGCAGGATAATATTCCTAAAATGGACGTGTTATGATAGCATGTAAAATTTTTATACATTTCCCTAAGACTAAACTACATAAGTTTTTGTAGGGAAGCAATTGATCCTGTTTCCCTTTCAAAGTCCAAAAGGGCATTAAGCCCGCAGTTAGACATGGATAAAAGTGCCCAACCTGATCCTACTCCTGTCTCTCACGAGGAGTTCAAAAGATTAAGCTATCAAATGACAGAGTTGGCTGTTATGCTCAAAGAACTACACCAATCTACTCAGGGTCCACAAATACCCATCCATACAGAATCCTCTACACATGGAGGAATCCAGGGCCAAACAATGCCTACTCAACCAGAGTTATCCACCCTGTAAGCGGCCGGGGTATTGGCAAAAAGATGGAAACCCAGATACCTAAACCTCATTCCAATAAAGAGATCACAAATCTCAGGGATGATCAAGAAACTGGGGATCTAAGAAAGAAAGTCCAACAAATGGAGGAGACCATCCGGTCAATCAAAGGGACTGGAAATTATGGGAGTGTCACCTATTCAGATCTCTGCGATATTCCTGTGGGGCTCGATATCCTACCAAATTCAAAGTCCCAGAGTTTGAAAAGTACAATGGGGCAGGCGATCCCTATGCGCATCTGAAAGTGTACATTGGCGAACTGGGGTCTTATGCTGAAGATGAAAGCCTTAGAATGCAAATTTTTCAAAAGAGTCTCACCGGAGAGGCTAAAGCCTGATATGCCCGACTTGACAATGCCAAAATCCACAACTGGGAAGAATTGGCCCATGCCTTTCTAAATCAGTATAGTTTTCAGTCACAAATGGCGTCGGATCGATACCAAGTGACTAAAGTGAAAAAGCAAAGTACTGAATCTTTCCAAGAATATGCCCAAAGGAGGAGACATCTCGCAGTGCAAGTCATTCCATCAATGACGGAAACTAAGATGGTAATGACGTTTATTGATATCCAAGTAGCTCCATATTACGAGAGGATCCTAGCAGGCATAGGAAAGCCATTCTCAGAAATAATCAAACACGGCGAAATGGCAGAGATGAGCTTGAATGCCGGCAAGATTAAAGACTTCATTGCCTTGGAAGCAGTTTCCAAGCATATACAGACTGGCAAGTATGCGAGCGATCCCAAGGGGGTACCCGATAAAGACACTGAAGATGTATCTCTTGTTATACAGGGGCAATCTAGTAGACCAACCTACAGTCCCCCCATTTAGAAAAAGCGAGACAATCTGCCATTTCAACAATAGGCAACATTTAACCAATTCTAGGACAAAAAAAGAAAATTTGAGAGAATGGAAAATCGGGTGTTCACTCCATTAAGCGATTCTCTTAAAAATGTATTGGCGATATTGATGGATCATAAGAAAATTACCGAACTTGCTCCACCTCTGGAACCAGGGAGCAAAAGATACAATCCAAGCCAGAGATGTGCTTACCACTCAGGATCTCCAGGACACGATACACAAGATTATTGATCCTTATAGCATAAAATTCAAAATATGATTAAAAGTGGAAGTATTGTTGTCCAATAACCTGACCAACAAAATGACAACACCAACCTTCCGTTGCAGTATGATACGGAAGAAGTAAACATGATAGGGTCATGAAGCACTGAAATATATCCAATTCGTAAGTGCATACAAAGGATAGAAGACTACCCCTAAAGGCACAGAGCAGATATCCTAAAATGGGAAAACTCGGAGGAGGGTATGATAGTAATGAAAAAGTTAGAGACAATCCAGACCCAAGTAAATCTGCTATCTAAGCTGATAGTGCGCCAACATCAAGATACGAGGCATTTCTTCACTCAACTATCAGAAGGCCAAGAAAAGGGGGATGATAAAATTGCTAGCAAACCTCGCAAACAGAAAAATCGCTTGGGGGAATGCGAACTCTCAAAGAAGAAAGATCAAACAACCTCCACAAGAGTCCAAAAATTCACCCCTCTAAGCAAATCCAAAGAAGAAATGCTACACTTTCTGATAAGTGAAGGAAGGATTACTGAGTTGCTGCCTCTTGTAAATCCCAAGATAAAGAGCTTTGCGACATAAAATCCAGGATCTCATTGAAAATGGAGAGCTGGAGTTAGAAATTCCCATGACCAAAAAAGGCGAAAAGGCAATAAAAAGCTTAAGATGTCCACTCGAGACAGGTAGTTCAAATAAGGTGAAGGCTATGAGCGATAATCCTGGAAGAACATAAGATGGAGCGATCCTAATGCAGGAAATGATAGAAGAGACAAGGGAATTCCCGAAGGATATTCTTCCGCCAACATCAAACATCTTCTGGTCCAAAGATATCAACCACGTTTTTGATTTTATCACCTTGGATGATGTGGAGGAAATACTGATCCTTTCCAAGGAAGAAAAAGCAAAAAAGGAAAATTCCTTGCAAGAAATGCGACGACAGTTCGAGGCAGATTTCATGGTCGAATCCTCTCAAGCCCAAGAAAAGCGTGATGGAACAGATGAGGGAAAAAGTGGTGAGGTTATCGGGGAAACCAACCCATCAAAGAATCAAGAGTTCATACCTTTTTGCGATGGGTCCAACTCAAGCATCCCTGAGGAATGTACTAAACCAGGAAGCGATCAAGTTATGACCATAAGTGAAGACATTCAAAACCAAGAAGTAACCTCTGTCGCGAGCTTTGAAGGCAACACAGCCACTGACGACTAGACTATCAGGCCTCAACTAGCCAAAAAGATGTAGATCTAAGGGATAAAGTTACGAGTTCCAGAAGATGTTGGGACGGTATCACTTCCTTCGCAGTATGCTTTTTATTTTCCATGCATGTATAGAAAAAATAACCAAAAAACAAAAAAAAAAAAAAAAAAAAAAAAAAAAAGAAAAAGGAATCAAAAATCAAATCATTCAGGTTTCAGCTCATCAAGCCTGAACTACGAAAGACCTGATCTCCCCTCTTCAATGATAGTACGTAGGCAGCCATTTATGGTGCTGTCAAACCAAACAAAAACCCAACAAACCCAAACCAAACACTTCTCAAACCAAATACTTCCCAAACCAAACACTTCTCAAACAAACACTTGTCAAACCGTTTATCTTATCAAGTAGGAACTACGCATACCTGATCTCCCACACTCACGGGAGTACGTAGGCAACCACCAGTGGTGCGGTCTGACCCTCAACAGAAACGTCCAAATCCAAAAGTCGATCCCAAGAACGACCCTGCAAGTCAGCGACCTATGTGGAGAAGACCCAACAACACTGTAATGTCATTCCATCAAATTTTACACATATCCCAGAAAGGAAGAAACAACGATACGCCAAGACAACCAACAGCAAGGACCTTCAAAGAGTCGACACCCTCAATAAACAAGTATTTTTTTTTGAAAAATACTATTCATCAATATCTGCTCTGGAATTATTTTTGAACTTCCGAGAAATACATAACGATAGAATACTAAGGAAGGATGGATTATGTGATAATAATTCAAGTATGACAAACACAATTTTTCGCCTGTGTACTAAGTTTGAGAATGTTAGGGAAAGTGAAAATTGAATAAATGATTGTATGATACACACGTATTATACGAGGTAATGAATACGAGTATGATACAAGGTATTATACAAGTATGTATAAAAGATGGTATGTCGTATATGATGAATGATTATACGAACTAGTATACGAGAAGAATACGTAGACTATATGTTATAAGATTTAAGCCAATAGTAATGGACTTGTAGGATTTGTGTAGGAATTGGGCAAGCCCAAGTGCAAACTTGTTAAGGCCCAATAATATGAAATGAAAGCCCAAATGATAAGCAAAAGTTATTAAAACCTAAGCCAAATCCAAGAACCGGATTTGTGGATCGAGCCAATGGATTACCGGATAAGAAAAACCCATGGGGCAACTCATGTGGGCCCCATGGAGCACATGGCCAGCCATCTTGGTGACCAAGTAAAGTGGTTTTACTTGGTGACCAAGATAGGAATAGTAAGGAGGTTGGTTAAGGAGGTGGGATGGCCCAAAAGACTATTATGCCCTCACTTTGTATGTTCTATAAATAAGAGAGGTTGCTAGTTTATTTTTTTTGCCTTGTTAAATTTTCACTAACATCCTACAGCTTTCATATTGAGAGAAAAGTGAGAAGAGTTTTTCTAGAACAAGAGGAAGAAGAAGAACCAAGCTAAGAACTTCAAAGGTAATAAACCTTTAACCATTAATCTTCATCTCTTCATCATAGTTTTGATAGAGAAGTGAGTATTGGTGGTGCATGCTTCACAAGGTGTATAAGGATGGTTATTAATGGAAGTAAACCTTAATGAATCATGTGTAAATGAAATTATAATTATAAAAGATATGAACCAATGAAGACTATTGAAGAATTATAATTTTTTTTGTTGATGGACAAGTTTAAAACCATCATTTATAGGCTTAGATAATATATGTTGTGATAATGGAATGAATCCATTTGGAACAATGTAAAAATCTCAAGTAACGAAGTTATGACAAAATTTACTAGATTAGACGATAATCGTCGAAATCGTTAAATTCTCAGAATGGAAGTCAAAAGTCACCATTGAACTCAGAAATGTTGGTTTTTGATGGAGAATAGTCTAAGCTTGCATTTTAGAGTTGCAGACTCGAAAATGGTCAAATTTTGACTTAGAATGAAGAAACGAGCTATGAATGTTCACGAACGTTTACCGTTTTCGTAATAAAGGACTTAAATGATGAATTCCATGCTAACGGATTCAAAAATGTAAAATTCTTGAATAAAAGCATAATTCATGTGATATGTTAGCTAAAAGATTTTGAATGAGCAAATTCTGACTTAAAATGAACAAGTTATGAGCATGAAAATTTCATAGGAGAAGAAAACTGTCAAAATTATCTGATGCTCAGGGCTGGCGCTGCAACGTGGCCCAAGGAGGTGAAGCCGGTGCTGTAGCGCCAAGCTAGACCCTCAGGTACTGGGAAGTGGCATCGCAGCACGGCCACTAGTACTAATCATGGCGCCGTAACGCCGAGACCGGGGCATAGGTACTGGAGACTCACGTCGCATCGCGACATCTATATAAGGGAGCCGGCGCCGCAACGCCGGCACTAGGTAAGGCATAGAGAAGAATGCTTATGATGTAAAGAATCTAGAAGTTAATTAATGGTGAATTTATTCCTTAATTAACTTGATGTAACATCCTTAATGATGATAATAACCTTAACAATTTCAATTAAAGGTTGACGAACGATTACTTGAACATAAATAAGAATTAATGTGATAACAGTGACCAATGTTAAATAATCTAATGAATGATTAGATTGAGAAGAAGGGTAAGATACATTAGTGACCATACAGGATTGATTATGACCTAATGTAGTATGTTATGTGATTATTCATTATAGAATCCTTAAATACTCAAACGGAGAGTATTTAATCTGTACAAGACGCTGAAGGCAAGTGTTCTAACCCTTGTCTATGTTCATTCTGGACAAGCTTTGTGATTCATGCCTCTTATGCATGAGTTGATGTATAATGAAGTCGAAGCTAATTCATTCGGCTAAACTTAATGTATTTAGTGGATTTCTTATAATCTATCAAAATGTTATCAATATTGCTATCTTTTGCCAAAATATTTCGGTATGGATTTCAAAGAAAGACACGACAGGCACGTGAGGTTGCCAAAACTTAAACGTAAATACGTTTAAAGAATATGTGTTGTACAACATAAAGTACTATAGGCTGATCACCTAGACGTGCTCGTAAGATATACCGGACTTACGGACTTGGTGCCAGGTTGTCCTTTTTAAAAAAAGAACAAAATGCTCAAGGTCTTAGACCAAAATTGATGTTTAATGAACGTGATACATTGTGAAATGTTTTAAAGAAAAAGAAGTGCTATTTTGATTTATCTATAGTACTTCATAACTATTGCTTCATTTATTGAGGATATACGATTCATGTGATTCAAGCTTGTTGTTTATGAAATTATCATACTTGCTGAGCTAGTTATTCTCACTCTTGCTTGAACCATATGAATGTTGTGACGCCCCCAATTCCGGGTACTTGAAACCCGAACTCGGTGCTTCACAATACCATATCTATGCGCATAATAATACTAATCATAATATTAATAACAATAATATTGATACCACATTTAAGTTACAAATGCATCAAAGTTTAAATCCTAGGTACGATACCTTTAAACATTCATTACATCATAGATAATAAGTATCATTGTCTTAATAAACTGTAACTATTACACAGAATATTATAAATCTCATTCGAACAGCTTTCCTTTCCCCTTGTTCTTACCTGAGCCTTCGAGTTGATCATACTTAACTGAAAACATTTAATTTAAGCAAGAGTGAGCATTTGAGTGCCCAACAAGTAATAATAATTATAAATATTAGCTGAAAGGGTTAAATGTTTTCTTTGTACTACCCTTCTACAACAAGTCAATAGTTGTGAAGTAATATGAACCGATAGTAATAATATATATAACCACTCTATCAAATTTTTGAAACTACGTATTGACTATATATAGGGTTAAGGTGACATACTATGAACATTGTTTTCAATTTTCGAATAGGTTTAGCAGAACTTCATCCGCAAACCGTCATAACTTACGGGCACGGGGGGTGATCATCCCGTTGTACCCTGTATTGATTAATACTACATTGCAAGAACGATGTTATCGTTCACTCTGTTCGCCTTGGGCGCATAAATTTTTTTCCCATGTTTGGGATGCTCATACTTGTCGGGGTTCAAACCCAAAGGTTTTATCTTGTTCGACCATAATCTATATTTCAACATATATATGTACGGGTAACTAACAAAGGTGTATCAACATGCGATTAAATACAATGATTATCTAAGTGGGGCCACTTGTATAACCATTTATAGAAATTAACGAACAGAATATATATCTGAATTACCATATACTAGCATGTTGATAATCAATGAGCGTATATAATATAAGGTTAATAATTTGTACAGTAATAATATAATTCTGAAACATTCTTACTCATGTCCATTGCATAAAGAAAATGCAAAGGTAAGATACTTGCCTGGTATGCTGCTTACAATTCACAACTTAATTTTATCTTTTATGTAATCACCTATCAGTAATAAGATTATTTTACTGTTTAGAATAACATATCACAACACATAATACTACCTATTGCAGTCAGCACATAACCTAATCACCTTGTCACACATATCCCACAATCATTAATACAGTCAAAATATCTAAGTCCAGATCAATTTTTGAAACATGTCGGTGTACCAATAGTTTTATCGGGTAATAATCGAGTCTAAGACTCTATCCAGTTTGTTCAATAACTGTAATTATCAGTCATATTATTTTTAAATGTCTTAAAATAATTTTTAAACACTTATTATAATCTATCATAAATTTTTAAACACCGGAATCATAATTAAATGATTTAAATATTAAACAATTCTACTATCATTAACATTTAATATATATGAAACTATTAATGAAATCATTGCCAAAATATTAAGGTTATTTATAATAACTCAAAATATTTTTAAAGTATTAATATTTTCCTTAAATGATTTTTAAAATATTTAAAATCATTTTAAATAATTATCATTAATATTTAAATATTAATTTACTATTTATCCAAATATTAAAAATCATTAATTATAACTTCAAATATTTTTAATTCATTTATATCCTTTTAAATGATTTTTAAATTATTAAAACTATTTTAAAACTATTTATTTAATATAATTATTAAATAAATTTAATATCAATAATGTTAAATTAATATCATTAATATTAAATTATTAATGAGATTATACTTTAAATATTAAAATTTATATTTTATAACTTAAAATATCTTTAAACACTTTATTTTTATTTAAAATGAGTTTTCTAATATTAAAATTATTTTTACATTAATTTATTTAATATAATTATTAAATAAATCTAATATCATTAATATTAAAATATCAATATTTTTCATGACAAAATATCAAAAGTTATATTTTATAACTTAAAATATTTTTATAACATTTAAATCATTTTTATATAAATTTTAAATCATTTATTCTATTTTTCATCATTTATTTAATGCATTTATTAAATAACTTAATTATCATTAATATTTAATTTATTAATGAAATTCATCACAAAATATTAAAAGTTATAGAAAATAACTTATATCTTCTTATACCATAATATATTTTTAAATGATTTATTATGTATTAAAATCATTTTTAAATAATTTATTTAATATTACCCTTAAATAAATTAATTACCTTTTATATTCCAAAAATATTAATTATTTATGAAATATACTTAAAATAATTAAAAACTAATTTTTGGACTTTAAATTAATTTTTAATAATTTATTTGTATTTTTAATAATTAAAAACTAATTTTTTTTTCTATTGATTTAATAAATAAACTGTCGCTAAAGGTACATTAGGTGACAAAATTGTCGCTAATGGTGTTCTTCATCAAACCCAGAACACGCATGTCAGTGAACGAGTGACCAGGTTTTACCACGAATCATGTACTGTGTATTGAGTTTCTGGGCCAAGTTAAACCTTGATCGTGTTCCTGAAGTGTAACACTACAGTAACCAAACATCAACTAGGTCATACAACAAACACACAAGGAGATCTAGGCTTACCAACACATTGTCAGAGTGTTTCTGTGTAAAATCCCAAATTTTATGACTAAAGATTTAAATTTTTCAATTTTTTTTTTTGAATATTATGGTGTGGATTTGATATAATGTTATAGTTGTGGGTAGTATTTATAAATTTTGCAAAGTATGCAAGTTGTTGTATTATATTCGTTTGGTCGGGGAATATCCGTACGACGGTACAAGCATTGGTGGACCCCACAACGGAATTGTTGTCGGATTGAGAAAACGACAAAAATATTTTTAAGAAAATAACGGCGAAAGTTTTCTGAATTAATCTTTGTTGAACTACTTTCGGTAGTAAAAGTACAAGATGTCTGGCGTGGTTGCATAGTAGCACACGATATTGATTATTGATGCTTACATGAGAAGTCACTCTGTTTTGTTCAATTATTGCTATAATAATTGTTGCATAGTATCTCACGTTATTTGATTCAATTGTTGTCGATATTTTATATAATATTAAATCAATAATTGAGACGATAAAGTTATTAATATTATTATTTGTAATATTAACGATGTCTAAAAGTTCTGCCAAGGAGAGGTTTGGTAACCTAATTGCGCGCCAATAGGGAAAAATCTTTATTGGAAAGCCCCCTCTTTCCTAGGAACGACCTGGTCGATTAATAGTGTGAATAATAATAATGATTCACATTCATGTACTATTAGGGGATGTGGTGTAAGATTGATAATACTTGCATGACTAAATTAAAAATGGAGGTATAGTTGAAGGTACTATATTGTAATTAGTTTTTTCACATGATTATACTATTGAGTCACATGAATGAACTATTAATTCACATTATTTACTATTAGGGGAGGTGGTGCAAGTTTGATAATACTTGCAGGACTAAATTAAAAATGAAGAAAAAGAGGAAGGTATTATACTGTAATATTTCGAGCCCCAAAACGTACAATTAACAAAACTATATTTTTCTATAAATAGAAGCTCATTCTTCCTTCATTTCTCACCAATTCACAAAAGCTTTAGAGCAATTATTATAGAGAGAAATTATAGAGAGAAAGAAGAAGAGAAGTCTGCTACCTCACTATTCCAGTATCCAGTTTTTCTAAGGTAAGGGGTATTATTCTTTCGTATTCATGAAGAGAGTTATTTTCTTTCAATACTCGTAAGGGTTGTTATCCCATTCTTTATTATTATGTTGGAATAACCTGTTTATGAGAAGTACCGCATACATGATGAAATTCTTCTGTTATTCCATTCTTTATTATTTTATTGTTACCCTCATTTCTCATAAACTTTTTTTATATTCAGATGTTGTGAATAGGGCTTAGCTATTGGAGCGCGATAATGAGTCAGTACAACCAAAAGGCAACAACCAACAACACGATAATAATTATTACCGGTGCTTGGCGGCCATGAACAATGATAACCATCGTGGGGAAATTATCATGCTAAGAATGGTAACCACTTGGTGGTAATCTTGGCCAAGATAATAGAAGTGGAAATTTCAAGAAGAGAAGGTTCAATAATGATGGAAAGACAGCAGCACCAACACCCGTTTCAAAGGAAGAAGAAGCGACCACCGGTCGTATGTTTCAAATCTGAGACGGAGGGACACATCAGTCAAATCCAAATCATCTGTGACAATCAAAGCGTATTTCAATTACGGAAGAGAAGGTCACCTAGCTTGATTTTGTCGTGTAGTTAAGTCAAGTCCAGATGGGATGGTGACGCCAAAGGATGTCCCAAACAAGTCAAAGCCTGTAGTTTAAGTGAGAGTATTTGTTGAGGAACCCGAACGAAGTTATCACGGGTAAGTTAATCATAAATGCTTACGAAGTCTATAACTTATTTGATACCGGTTCTACCCACTCTTGTATTTCACCTAGTTGTGTTCAATGTTTGAACTTGGCTATTGAGAAATTAGACTTTGACTTATCTGTTAAAACTCTGTTAGGAGAAACCTTCGTTACATCCATTATTTATAAATCTTGTTTGATTCAAATTGACACTTTCACGTTACCTGTCGATCTTATCTATTTGAAAATACTTGCCTTTGATGTGATTTTTGGAATCGATTGGTTAACTAATCATCATGCTTTTCGTAAGGTTGTTAGCTTTTATATTCCTAGCCAACATGTTATGCGAATTCAAGCAACCAAACCACTAAAGTCAATCACTGTTATATCAAGCCATAAGTAAAGAGCCCTGATCCTTTCATTGTTGACTTCCTTGTGTGGAATGCATTGAAGAAAGACTATCCGTAGGGGACGTCGTGAATAACGGTGGCAAGTTGATAGGTATCAATGTGACGTGCTATCCAAGTCTTGGATGAGGGTCACAGTTTTTAATGATATTTCTATCGTTAATAAATTTGTTGACGTATTTCTGAAGACTTCTTGGCCTACCCCAGAGCGTGAAATCGAATTTGTACTGACCCCAGTACAAAACCCCATTTCTAAAACCCTTAAATATTTCTTCAACTAAAACGAATGTAACATGTGCCAAAGACGTTGACTTGAGCTATTGAAGATTACGATCGTACCATTCAATACCATCGTAAAAAAGCAATCGTGGTAGCTGACGCATTGAGTAGAAGATCGTATGCATTTATGAGTGTGAATATATGAACCTACGTGAAGATAACGAATATATGAGTAGAATCGACTTTAATCGATAAAGTTAAAGCCGCCCAAACTATACACCCGAAGCTAATGAATGTGAAAAAAGAAGGTTCAAGAGGGCGTTATTCTAGAAGCAAGAATTGATGAAGAGAGGAAATGTCAACCCTCGATTTAATTGTTCCATTTGAAATCCTCGATTAAGTAGGAATTGTGGATTATAGACTCGTTTTACCGCCAAGTATGTCGCTTGTTCATAATGTTTTTAACGTATCAATGTTACGTTAATATGTGGACTACCCGAACCACATTATTGATTTAGAACCGGACGAGATAACGGATAAATTAACATATGAAGATGTACCTGTTAAAATCTTGGATAAGAAGGATCATATTCGACACTCAAAGGTTATACCTCAAGAGTTAGAATCTAACGAGGTATCCTCATCTGTTCGGCATACCAGGTACGTACATAAATTTCGAGGGCAAAATTTCATAAGGAGGGGAGATTGTAAAATTCCAAATTTTATAAATAAAGATTTAAATTTCTCAATTTTTTTTTTAATATTATGGTGTGGATTTGATATAATGTTATAGTTGTGGGTAGTATTTATAAATTTTGCAAAGTATTTAAGTTGTTATATTATATTTGATTGGTCAGAGAATATTCTTTTTATCGGGGAATATCCGTACGATGGTACAATCATTTGTGGACCCCACAACGGAATTTTTGTCGGATTGAGAAAATGACAAAAATATTTTTATGAAAATAACGGCGGAAGTTTTACTGAATTAATCTTGTTGAACTACTAAGGTAGTAAAAAGTGCGATGTCTGGCGTGGTTGCATAGTAGTAATGCGGTATTGATTATTGATGCTTACATGAGAAGTCACTCGGTTTTGTTCAATTATTGCTATAGTAATTGTTGCATAGTATCTCACGTTATTTGATTCAATTATTGTCGATATTTTATATATTATTAAATCAATAATTGAGGCGACAAAGTTATTAATATTATTATTTGTAATATTAACAATGTCTAAAAGTTACGCGAGGAGAGGTTTGGTCACCTAATTTTGGCGCATGATAGGAGAAATCCTTATTGGAAAGCCCCCTCTTGCCTAGGAACGACCTGGTCGATTAATAGTGTGAATTATAATAATGATGATAAAGTTTTATTTTGTTAGTATTATTAATGTAATAAAACAGAAAAACTTTTTTATAAAACCGAATACTTTTATAAAGTTATTTCTTTTATTAAGCAATAATTAGAATATATTATATTTTATCATGCATAGTGTTTTGCATAGTAAAACTTTTTTATATAAAACATAATACTTTTATAAAGTTATTTGTTTTATTAGACAATAATTAGAATATATTATATTTTATTATGCATAGTATTTGCATAGTGGCTGTATAGTATTTGCATAGTAAAATCTTTTTATATAAAACATAATACTTTTATAAAGTTATTCGTTTTATTAGATTATAAATAGAATATATTATATTTTATTTAAAATATTTTGTTTTATTAGAATATTTTATTAAATCAATCTGGACCGTCCGTTTAAAAGTGAATCAATCTGGACCGTTCATAAATTAATTACTATTCAATCCATTCTTCTATAAATAGAAGCTCATTCCTTAATTATTTCTTACGAATTCACTGAAACTCTAGAGAGAGAAACTGTAGAGAGAATTCTTCTTCTATAATCTTGAGCGTATTTCTTTAGAGTTAAAGAAAGCTTTGAGCGTAGTGCAAGTTTTCTTCAAGTACATTCCCGCCCTACCCGTCAGAGTACTCTTCTTTATAAGGTAAGGGATATTATTTGTTGTACTCGTAAGGAGTATTATTTCTTTCGTATTCATGAAGAGAATTTCTATTATTCCATTCTTTATCATTATGTTGGAATAACCTGTCTATGCGAAGTACCACATACATGGTGAAATTCTTCTGTTATTTCATTCTTTATTATACATTGGAAACTTTGTCTATGCAAAGTACCGCATACATGGTGAAATTCTCATCATTATTTCATTACATTGGAATAACCTATATATGCGGTCTATCGCATGCACGTGTTTTTTTTTGTTATTCCATTCTTTATTATACTCAGTTGGTTAAAGTTTTGATTTCTATACTCCATGAAATTAGTGGAATATCCTTGATATTTGCGCTTCATCTAGTATCTTTTCATGGAAATATTCTTCTGAGCATTCTTAAATTTTACTCTACAAAAAAGTATCATGTTGACAATTTGGACGCTATTAGTTCCTGGATAAATTAATTCTTGAACTTGTTTTTATTGAATTCTTATATCATTGTCATCATCTTCGTGTTTATATTATGATGAAAGTCATCTGTGGCCTGTAGTGCATAGATGGACTTGGTATAATTATGACCAGGTATTTATCGGTATAATCATGACCGTAATGTTATAAATGATGTGGTAAAAGTCCTCATTGGCCCGTAGTGCATTGATGGACAGTTGTTGGCATGATCATGACCATTGATGAATACACGAATATCCTTGGCCCGTAGTGCATGCATAATTTTTGGTTGTGATACTAATGAATATCCTTAGTCGTAGTGCAGGGATGATGTGGATTATTTATTAAGCTGAGTCTTAGCGATAAAAATGATGAAAAACCTTTTTAAATCATAAAAGATAGTAGATTTTATTCTCTACTTGACTCTTTTAATGGATTGCTTGTTCCGCTGCAGTTAAACTTGATGTCTATTGTATTTTATCAGTTTAACATTGTTGAAGACTAATGATAATTTATTCTGCATTATCTTAGTCATAATGTTTCTTACTGGGCTAGTTGAGCTCACCCTTTCCTTCACTATTCTCTTCAGGAAATGAGAATATTGCTGGGACGAGTCGGAGAGCGTATTGACAGTCCAGATATTAGCATTAGTAGTCCTCACTATTCTGTTAAATAGTGTGATAATAAATGTAATGAGGACTCAATTGAGTGTGGATATTTTCTAGATGACAATATTTGTATTAAAACTCACAACATATGTTTTGTTGTATTTTGCACGACTGTTGTATAATTAAGTTGTATTTGAATTTTGTACCATGTATTTAGAGACTCAAGATGGGTGATGTATACCTATTTTGGGGGCGTCACATTCTGGGTTTTCCCAGAAACCCAGAAGTTCAAGTTTCTAGTTTCATACTCGATTTAATTTAGGTTCCCGCCTTATTTCATGTGATATAATGGTTCATACGTATAGAGTACATCACCTAGACGTGCTCGTAAGATATACTGGACTTACGGAATTGGTGCCAGGTTGTCCTTTTTAAAAAAAGAACAAAATACTCAAGGTCTTAGATAAAAATTGATGTTTAATGAACGTGATTCATTGTGAAATGTTTTAAAGAAAAAGAAGTGCTATTTTGATTTATCTATAGTACTTCATAACTATTGCTTCATTTATTGAGGATATACGATTCATGTGATTCAAGCTTGTTGTTTATGAAATTATCATACTTGTTGAGCTAGTTATTCTCACTCTTGCTTGAGCCATATGAATGTTGTGACGCCCCCAAATTCGGGTACTTGAAACCCGAACTCGGTGCTTCACAATACAATTTCTATGCACATAATAATACTAATCATAATATTAATAACAATAATATTGATACCAAATTTAAGTTACAAATGCATCAAAGTTTAAATCCCAGGTACGAGACCTTTAAACATTCATTACATCATAGATAATAAGTATCATTGTCTTAATAAACTATAACTATTACACAGAATATTATAAATCTCATTCGAATATCTTTCCTTTCCCCTTGTTCTTACCTGAGCCTTCGGGTTGATCATACTTAACTGAAAACATTTAATTTAAGCAAGAGTGAGCATTTGAGTGCCCAACAAGTAATAATAATTATAAATATTAGCTGAAAGGGTTAAATGTTTTCTTTATACTACCCTTCTACAACAAGTCAATAGTTGTGAAGTAATCTGAACCGATAGTAATAACATAACAACTCTCTATCAAATTTTTGAAACTACGTATTGACTATATATAGGGTTAAGGTGACATACTATGAACATTGTTTTCAATTTTTGAATAGGTTTAGCAGAACTTCATCCGCAAACCGTCATAACTTACGGGCACGGGGGGTGATCAGCCCGTTGTACCCTGTATTGATCAATAGTACATTGCAAGAACGATGTTATCGTTCACTCTGTCCACCTTGGGCGCATAAAGTTTTTCCAATGTTTGGGATGTTCATACTTGTTGGGGTTCCAAACCAAAGGTTTTATCTTGTTCGACCATAATCTATATTTCAACATATATATGTACGGGGTAACTAACAAAGGTGTATCAACATGCGATTAAATACAATGATTATCCAAGTGGGGACACTTGTATAACCATTTATATAAATTAACGAATAGAATATATATCTGAATTACCATATACTAGCATGTTGATAATCAATGAGCGTATATAATATAAGGTTAATAATTTGTACAGTAATAATATAATTCTGAAACATTCTTACTCATGTCCATTCATAAAGAAAATGCAAAGGTAAGATACTTTGCATTATTCCGCTTCTGATTCGCAACTTAGTTTTATCTTTTATGTAATCACCTATCAAGTAATAAGATCATTTTACTAATTAGAATAACATATCATATCACATAATCACGCCTATTGCGATAATAAAGACATAACCTAATCACCTTGTCACACATATCCCACGATCGTTTGAATCATCAAACAATCATTAATACGATCAAAATATCTAAGTCCGGATCAATTTTACGAAACATGCCGATTTATGCAAATAGTTTTATCGGGTAATAATCGAGTCTAAGACTCTATCCAGTTAGTTCAATAACTGTAATTATCAATCATATTATTTTTAAATATCTTAAAATAATTTTTAAACACTTATTATAATCTATCATAAATTTTCAAACAGGAATCATAATTAAATGATTTAAATATTCAAAATATTTTTAAAGTATTAAAATTTCCTTAAATGATTTTTAAAATATTTAAAATTATTTTAAATAATAATCATTAATATTTAAATATTAATGTACTATTTATCCAAATATTAAAAGTCATTAATTACAACTTAAAATATTTTAATTCATTTATATCCTTTTTTAGATGATTTTAAATTATTAAAACCATTTAAAAACTATTTATTTAATATAATTATTAAATAAATTTAATATCATTAATGTTAAATTAATATATTTAATGTTAAATTAATATATCTTTAAACACTTTATTTTTTATTTAAAATGATTTTTCTAATATTAAAATCATTTTTACATTACTTTATTTAATATAATTATTAAGTAAATCTAATATCCTTAATATTATAACTTAAAATATTTTTATAACCTTTAAATCATTTTTATATAAATTTTAAATCATTTATTTAATACATTTATTAATTAACTTAATTATCATTAATATTTAATTTATTAATGAAATTCATCACAAAATATTAAAAGTTATAGAAAATAACTTAAAATATCTTCTTATACCATAATATATTTTTAAATGATTTATCATGTATTAAAATCATTTTAAATAATTTATTTAATATTACACTTAAATAAATTAATTACTTTTTTATATTCAAAAATATTAAATATTTATGAAATATACTTAAAATAATTAAAAACTAATTTTTGGACTTTAAATTAATTTTTAATAATTTATTTCTATTTTTAATAATTAAAAACTAATTTTTTTTCTATTAATTTAATAAATAAACTGTCGGTAAAGGTACATTAGGCGACAAAACTGTCGCTAATGGTGTTCTTCATCAAACCCAGAACACGCATGTCAGTGAACGAGTGACCAGGTTTGACCACGAATCATGTACTGTGTATTGAGTTTCTGGGCCAAGTTAAACCTTGATCGTGTTCCTGAAGTGTAAAACTACAGTAACTAAACATCAACTAGGTCATACAACAAACACACAAGGAGATCTGGGCTTACCAACACACTATTAGAGTGTTTCTGGGTTTTCCTAGAAACCCAGAAGTTCGAGTTCCTAGTTTCATGCTCGATTTAATTTAGGTTCCCGCCTTGTTTCATGTGATATAATGGTTCATACGTATAGAGTACATGACAAGGAACAATAATATAGCATGAGATCATTATAACATCATTAAAATCAAGATAAATAAATTTGGTCAGTCAGTACCTCCGGGGCTGTTCTTGAACATTTTACGGGTTTTCGAAAATGTTCTTGAGCAGTTTCGACTACCTTAGTTTGACCATCACTAGATTTGATTCTGTTAAGGATCTATGTGATATAAAGGCTTTAGCATGTAGTCTTCATGTCAGTCTACAACTACAAAACAACAACATGGAAAACAAACTTAAACATAGCAAGATCCAAGCTCAAAAAAAACAACATCGAGAGGTTTGGCGAGAAATCACAGGTTTCAAGAACAATGGTCAAATCTTAAATTCAACCCACTTTGACCTTAAATAACTTTAATTCTATAACATATATGACCATGATTCAAGTTCCATAACAAAGATCTCATAGCTGACTACCCCTTCAAACATTTAAACAACAAAAACGCATAATCGAATGATATTTACAGGGTCTGACATTCGTTGTCAGACCACAAAAAAAAATTCCTAGATTTTTGAAAAACTTAATTTCGTGTATTTAAATGTTATGGATCTAACAAATACTAACCCAGATCCACTATATGGACTACAAACAACATGTTTTAACAATAAATCATAACATCTAACACAAGATCAAAAGTCCAATTCCTAGATTAGGGTTTACCTCTTTATGATTTAATTCTGATTTCTATGCTTCTGATTTGATATTGGTGTTAGTGGGGCTTGATTTGTGACTGATCTAACACTAAAATATTGTGGGTTTGGTCTTAAGAGAGCATGGCTAAGTATAAGTGATCACATGGCTTTGTTTTGTGGTTTTCTCTCTCTTAAATTCTTATTTCTATTGATGCAATGTATTTGATTGCTTGCAATGGCTGATGTGCTGGTATTCCTAGATCATAGCTAGGTAGTGTAGGGTGGCTGCCATAATTTGTAAGATTTACTAATCAATAATTCAAGAATGGGACAAAAAGGGTACTTTGGTAATTTTATTTTAATTTCAAGGATATTCTTGTCCAAGGTGCTTGAATCCAGGGTTTAATCACTAGATTTTAAATCTTAAAGTTTCCCAAAAAAAAATTTAGGGTTTGAAAAATTAAGATTAAAGGGTAATAAAATTTTAATTAAACACACTAATTTAAAATTAGGGTTTTTACTAGAAAATTAGGGTTTAAATATTAGGGTTTCTTAATATTATTAGGGTTCCCAAATTAACAATTAGGGTTTCCTAATTAACATTGTAATTTACTAAAATAGTAATTAGGGTTTCTAATTTTAGCAAATTAGGGTTTTCAAATAATAATTAGGGTTCCTCCTAATTACAGAAATTCTATAATACCCAATAAAATTCATATAACACAATTACTACTCAGTCTTAAACTCATAACTGAGTTTAACAATTAGGTTTTAATAACACGATATAAGGGTTATGACATAATTTACCATAATTGACCAACCGTTACCAGTCTACACATATACAGTACATATTTATAGCACTAAAAAATCAAAATATAATTAATATTATATTATTATTCTCATCCCTTGATCAAAATCCCAATTTAGGGTTTAGATTCTATATCTGATTTATCCTTCATATACAACATTAAGTTAAAACAATTAACTTAAATATTCTTAACAAATTCATATAATAAAATATTTATTATTATAATTCTAATAATCATTTCATATATTATTTAAATAATATAATATCATGTTTTCATGGAAAATAATTAATAAAACATTTCTGCTTACAAAAATTAATTGCTATAAGAATATAATTTGTAATGACCAATAATTCTAAAATTATTTATAATTTTTCGGTAATAAATATAATTGCATTTATCATACACATTACTAGACACTTATTCTCATCATTAAAATAAAAAAAAATTATATGCAAAATTTCGTATTTATTTATATGAAAAAAATATCGGGTTATTACAAATTCAACTAAGATCGAACGACCTAAAGGATCCCATAAGGATAAAGGGAAGGCTAAGGCAGACAAATAAGATGTCTTTTAATATTATTGTTCGAACGTTGTAATTATTTGATATTATGACCAAGAACTTATGTAATGGTTATAAAGAACCTGCGAAAGGGAATATTATTTTGGAATATACAGAAGACATATTCAATCTTTTGAGTTATTTCAATTGAATGTATGTGTGAACTGTAGCACCGTGTAGCACCATCTGTCGGGTTGAAAGATACCCGAATTTGGGGGCGTAACAGGTTGGTATCAAAGCAATATGTTACAAAACTTAAGGGGGGAAATGAACCTTAAGTCATAACCTTAAGAAGAGTTAAAAAGTAAAAGATGAAGTTAACCTTAAAAATGCATTATATGTGATATGTGTTTTTACTATGCTAATGATGTTTACTAATCAAACTAAATTATTTTGTTTTAGATGTTAGGAGAGAACATAATGTATAGGGATATACATGTCGATAGTGAGGATTCTGTGAATCAAGCAGAGATTTTACCGACACATGTAGCAGAGTTGCCATAACTGGTGGTGATTGATTCAGAAGACTCAAAAAACTTAGACTTCATGTCTTTGTTTGATGGCATGTCAGAGGAGGAGGTGGAGGTGGTATCGTTTAACACGGTAGCCCCTGTAGAAGAGATGACTCAGTGGGAGTCAATGAATGCGTTGTTCATGACAGTATTGGATAGAAACATCCATTATTGGAAGGAGGTAAAAGAATTAAAGGAGGAGATCAATGCTATCTTGGAGGAAAAGAAAAGCATGGAGACAATGTGGGAAGAAGAGCACGACGAGAAGGTGTTAGCCAAGGACCAACGCTATCTGTGTATACCAACACTAACAACTTTGAAAATCTTTCTCCTTTTCCACTAAAAGGAGATTTAGTCAATTTTCCCATGAGACAAGATTCACAAGTTGGATATGATTTATAATCAGATAGCTCTAAGAGCCCATCCTTATGCAACTTGGATAATCTTGTTTCATTAATATGATTAAGTCTACAGTGCCACATATAGGTATAATTAACATCATCTCATTTCCTTTTATTAGTTTGTTCAATTTGAAGTATATTTTCATGCAGGTCAAGTATATAAAGTCCATTTCACAAATTACCAACACCATATAAAACATTATTATTATAAATAGAACAACTGTTGTTATTTATTATAATGTCAAAACTATTCATATCTAATACAAAAATTGTAATAATGTTTCTAATGATATTCAGAATAAAATAACAATTATTTAAATAAATGAACTTGCCCGTGGGCAATGCTAAACAATATGTCCCTACAGCTAATGTAGCAACCTTTGCTCTATTCTCACTCATAGGACGACCTCATCCTTGCTTAGCTTTCTACTTCTGACCAGTCCCTGCATATTATTACATATGTGAGAACCACAGCCGGTATCCAATACCCAAGTAGAAGATTGACTTTCAGAAAAATTAATTTCAATTATAATTAAACCTTGATTAGGATTCAAAGTTACTCCAAGCTTTTTTTTGCTTTTGCTCAACAAGTTAATCCTTCCAGTTCTTCTTCCAATGACCCGGCTTGTTGCAATGGAAGAAAATTCCTTTGCTAGCTGGATCAGGTTTCTTTTGATCCTTCACTTTCTCCTTACCCTTAACCTTCTTGGATTTCTTCTTTTAGGAAGATACCTTGGGCCTCTTCCTTTTCTTGGAAGAATCATTCACCATTAAAACATGGTCCTTCTTGGATGGGAAGTGACCTTCAGCAGTTTTCAACATGCTATGTAATTTAGGCAAGCTAACATCTAACTTATTCATGTGAAAATTCACAACAAATTGTGAGAAGGTGTCCAGGAGTGACTACAAGACTAAATCTTGACTCAACTCCCCATCCATGACGAACCTAAGCTGTCAAAGACATTCAATCAGATTGATCATCTTTAAGACATGAGTCTCAATGGTAGTACCATCGGTCATCCGAGATTGGAAGAGCTCCTTAGATATTACATATCTAGCAGTCCTACTTTGCTCACCATACAACTCTTGCAGGTGTAGTAGCATAGTAGAAACATCCATAGTTTCATGCTAATGCTGAAGCTCGTTACTCATGGATGCGAGCATGATGCAATCTCTTCCTCGGAGGCTATCTCTGCAACATTTGTGGGTACGGCCGAATTTAGGACATAAGAAATCTTTTCTGTAATTAGAAAAATTCTCAGATTCCTTAAACAGTCTGTGTAATTCGGTCCGGTCAGTTTGTTAACTTCAAGTATGGTACGCAGTGAAATTAGTGAATGTGACATTTTCAAATTCTGCATGTAAAAAGACAACATTTTAGCAAACATTCATTTCATTAATTTATTTTACCAAGATAATTTAGGTCTTATTTTATATTGATCTCCCATTATTTTTCTTCAAACTATATTACCCTCATCAATATAGTTCGGAAAAATCTAATGAAAGTTTTTGCTAGCGAGAATAAGGATCCTATTTCAAATCCTATTTCAAATGTATATAGTTTTATGGTGACACAACAAACTATATATAAATAAATAGGTAGACAACAACTTGTCAATTACATCATCATGTAACTCCCAATTTTTACCTCTTTGATTATTTTGATAAAGTGGTGGCACATCCGAATCAAAATTATCTAAGTCTAACCTAGCACTTCCATATATTCAAAAGAGAAAAATATTGTCCTTGTGGTGACACAACAAAACAATATTGTTCAATTTTCTTTATAAGCATCAAATGTGATAAATTAACATCTTAAATACTTAATACTTACCTTGTGGTGACACAAGAAACACATATTAAATATTTAATACTCTATTAATTTTATCATGCTATAAGGCAACGTTCAATATTCTAAATATCTTTGAACACTTAAGACTTAATATATAAAAACCTTGAGGGATTTGTTATTATTTGTCTCATCTTGTTTAGAGCGCATGCACACACACACACACAAAATATATATATATATATATATATATATATATATTAGCATGCAAATATAGAATACAATATTCACCCGAATTGATTATGGACTTTTATTCTAGTTTGGTTCACTAGAGTCACCAAGTGAACCAATAGGTCAAACCCTAGGGTGCAAGAATTAACATTTAAATATAACTATTACATTTAAACTTGAGCTCCATTACAAATGGGTCTTCAAGCGCTCCTTGCACCTTAACCTCTGGTTCTTCAAGAAATTCTAACTAAATCAATTACATAAACTATTTAATTTAAATAGAAACCTTGATCAGCAGTCAAGGGGAAGTACATAGGAGAGAGATAGAATTTACATCAAGAAGAAAATCAGAAAAGACGAGGTACGCAGACCTCATTTAATAAAATCTATTCATTCAACATCTAACCAAAATAAATCCAATCACATTGGTCAATAGTCCATAATCAACCCCATTTATTATTATACATATCATGATATGCATCAATAAATAAAATTTTAATCATATGAATAATAATCATTTAATATATATATATATATATATATATATATATATATATATATTAATATCGATTTAATAGGCAAATTTAATTAGCATCAATTTCAATTTTGATTTAAAATAAACACCTTTATTTAATCAATATGAAATTATATTCTAAATACAAAATACAAAATTTTATTTTAATTTAGAAATTTTGGAAAAACATGAAATCCAAATTTTAATTTAAATAAATATTTTGTTTTAATTAGAAATTAGATTTTATGAATAAAATAATTTTTATTCCTTTTTTTAGTCTTCTTGTTGTAGTGCCCCAAATGAAGCCTGGGTTTGGTATTTGCGATCTTTGGATCAAACCATTTTAAAAATCCAATCCTCAGCACTTAACGCCTTGAGTTAATGCTTCTGAAGCGACGTTGTAGTCTTTGGTTGACCCATTTTGAAAATCTACGGTCTTAAAGACGCTTTTTACTTAGTAAATGGCCTTCTGATTTCGTTGTTTACTTAGTACCCGACGCATTTATAACTCAATTTATAGAAATTATTTTCCAGTTCGCAAATTCTACATTTTTGCTCCAAAAACTCAACTCTATGCTAACAATTGTGCCCAGAAAATTTGTATAAAACACACACACACACACACACACACACACATATATATATATATATATATATATATATATATATATATATACTAAAAAGACGGTTAAATCGCCTTTGGTTCGATTCTTTAAGGTTTAAGCTTTAAATGGAATAGTATATATATATATCAAATCTAAGCAATTAATAACAGAATAAAGGTTTGGCTTTGATACCACAGTTATGTTTTATGAAAATCATAGAGGCAATCAAATTGCATAATATAGTGGAAGCATGGCAAAATTAGATTTTAAAATTTTCGTTAAACCAAATACCCGGATCATCCTTTATGCATATTATTAATTAGAACGGAGAACAAGGAGTTATAGAATCATACCCTTGGAGATACGAGCTTCCACAGGTACGAGTTCAACTCAAACTTCTCCGCGATCTTCTTGAATCTTCAGGTTAATTCTTTCTTTTGATCAACGTTAGCCACCTAAGCGTTTGATATCTAGAGGTGATCCACCAAGAAAGAATAAGAATCTAGAAGAAGGCTGTTTTGGCTAAAACCCTAGTTTTCTATCTCTATAGAAAAGGGGGCGTACTCTCCAACTATTGGAATCACGTATATTTGATATCTTATATAAGACTCGCCTTATAAAGATATCAGGTAACCCTATTTAATTAAAATAAAATATTATTTATTTAATTAAACACCTTTAATTAATTAGGCTCCGTAATCTTATTAGGGATAATTAATTAAACTCTTTTAATTAATTTGCCTCATAATCTTATTAGGAATAGATGAGGGTACTTATATTAAATTAATTCCTAAACTCTTTTAGAAATTAAAATAATAATAATTGTAATAATATGAATAAGACTCCTCTTATTAATTTATATTTAATATTTGTAAAATATTAAATAATAAATATTAAGCTATTTAATTTACTCTATCACCATAGATTAAAGTAAATATACTTAACATATTATTACGATTATGCTATTAACTTCTTAAAATATTATTCTTTCTTTTATGGTGTGACCCTTTAGGTTCTCCATATTAAATCGGTTGTGAATAAATCAATTAGAACAATTCTAATTTATTTAAATAAATAAATTAAACTATTAATTTTTTTAAAGAAATAATATTTATTCTACAATAGGGATAAGTCTCCCTAACAATCAAGGACTTTTCAGATAATATAGATTTCAATATTAATCATAAAAACAACTTTTGAGTAAATAGTTCACGTACAATTCAATCCTACCACCATACAATGTCCCAATTAAATATAAGACGTGAAATTACTGTGAAGTCTTATTTTATTTAATTATATGTATTTCGATTCCCAAATGCACAACTCCGAATGAATGCAAATCAGAAACTACTTTCTGATTTCATTCCACCTTGTCCAAGGATTCCTAGGTTGTCATTTATCAAATCACATATGACATTTCTCTTCTTTTAGTAGAAGTGGTAGATTCTTTATTGATCATTCATTATCTCTATATATAACTTATTACACCCAAACATACCGTTTAATATATATCCTATAAGTCTTAAGTGTCGACGTTGGGATTTTTATTTGTCCCTTTCTGTTCTTGTTTTTTGGTGTTCTCATGTTAGGTGAGATTTGTTTGAAAAAACAAGTTTGAAAAGGTCCGATTTGTATATGTTGATGATTTGACTGTAAGAGTCGCCACAATTGGTATTTTTAAATGGTTGCACCAATTCAACCGAGAAATGGTTTGCACATAGACCTGGTGATGTGACATTGTATAACTGGTATGCAAAATTGAGATTCATTAGGGTCTGGGGGCTTGATTAAGCGGAGGGAAGGTGTTAGGCACCCCCCGACTTCTGTGATGACACGGTTACCGCCACTTTTCCATTTCAAATTTTATCTGAATGTATGTGTGTGTGTGTGTGTAGGTCTATGTGTTGTTGTCTGGAAGTAGTGCTATGTCTCATTTGCACCTATATACAAAGAGTTTGAATTTTGTATAAAAGTTCAATTTTAACGAGATATGGCAGTGATGTTTTGTAAAATAGGTTTTTTAAACCATTATGCTCAATAGTAATTGAGGCCGTTGATAATTCCATTTTATTATGTGTTCGGCTTGTTTGCTTTTATTATTTTCAAGATGCGAAATATCTTCGAAAAAATAAGATACATAGCAATGCTGAACTGCTTGTGGGCATAAGAGCCATCTAAGGAAATTCAGACACCGTGAATAATTTACAAGTCGATTACAGCCGAAAATGTCCATCACGGGAACAGAATCTAGATTCAGGAACTAAATCTATGATCACATGATTCCTAGGCTCAAATGATAATGTAGTATGTACAAAAGTTGTAAACAATTATATATATATAAAAGCTATAAATATATATATATATATATATATAAGTTATAAAAGGCCACAAAGTGATCTCCAAGCCAGACAAAAATGTATATATATATATATATATATTAAAGTTATAAACGCACCGGATATCACACCCAGGCTCATTCGATTCAAACTTCGATATATATATATATATATATATAAGCAATAAAAGCCACGGATCGACGATCCGGACATATGCACACAACACGACTCTCAGCGTGAATACGTGTATGGATGGAAGTGGGAAAAATGCTTAAAAATTTGAGATGTCTTACAGTGGAGGCTGCCAAGAAGGCTTCAGATGGATTTATAATGAATGAATACTCGGTTTCCACCGATTAAATGTAGCAAAACACGAGCTCACAAGTGTTTAAAAAGAGAAAACACTCAATTTAAAGTGTATATAGAGTAAAATGGACAGGGTTTCCTCTCCTTTTTTCTATTAGAAGTGTGTATGGAGTGAAATGGACAGGGCTTCCATGCCTTTTTTCTCTTCTAAATGGCCACCCCAAGCCCTCTATTTATATAGGGGGAGCCGCGGGTCCACATTCGGCTACCCAGGGTGCCCCGGGCTCCGTTGGCCCCACCGTCTTGAAGTACGTGCATGCATGCAATGTGTTATTCGTTTGAACCTTCATAACGTTCAACTCGGACATCTGATGAGGCATGTGATACCTTTCCAGAATGCTATTTTCGAGAGCTATACTATGACATGGGATAAGAGGTTATAAGAAGCCGGGAAGATGGGTCCATGACCAGATCTTCGAGTCTTCAAATTCTATCCGGTGAGCTATCTTGTGTAGTAGTCACTCAGAATTTTTAGTTATGTTTCTTGTAGGACAGTTATAAGTAGAATGTTGGTTTAATTGTTGTTGAGATGGCGCAAATGTAGCATTTAGGTGAAAAATGATGATTTTGCCTCTCACTAGGGTTATATCTGGTTTTTGGCTGATTTAGCAGTTGTTGCTCAGGGTTATCTCTGAGATTGGGCTGCTATAGGTACTGAAGGTCCTCAGGGTTGTCTTTGAGGTGTGCTTGCCCTCCCAGGGTTATCTTCAGGGTTGTAATTAAGTGCCTCGAGGTTATCTCGGAGGTTGAAACTGACTTTTGGGGTTTGGACCAGACTTTTCTGGGGTTATCTCCGGAATTGGAACTGTATCCCTCGAGGTTATCTCCGAGGTTGGAACTGAATCTCCCAGTGTTGTCTCTGGGACTGGAACTGAGTATCTCGGGGTTGTCTCTGAGATTAAAAACTGAGTATCCCGGGGTTGTCTACGGGATTGAACTGATTTGACTTCCATAGTTATCTTTGGAAGACGATTTTACCCTCCTACAAGGTTAATAACGGGAATGCAAAATTTAGAGTGTCTACAAATGCCCCTCTTTATCATGTTCATGTGATGTAATGGCATGAATAGGATAAAGAATACTAAACACTTGAAATGTGACAAGATACTCATGATGCAATGTAATGCAGCATGATGCAAATATATGATGAATGTGGTTTGTTGGACCATTTTCCAATGGGATGTGATGACTGTATGCTCCCACACCTTCTGTTGGGGATTGGAGTTATCACTGATGACCCTAATGAACTGCTTGGATGTCTACTCCAAAGTTCACATGAACCTCTAGGATGTTGACATTGGGGTTATCACCAAAATCCTTAATCCTGAGTACAAACTTCCCACTGAGGATGTACCTCTCATGTACGAGAGACTTGTGGGGAATTGTGCCTTGTTTGATGTATAACTGATTCTGTAAGACCCCAACTTTTATGAATAAAGATGATTTTTTCTCGAATTATATTTTTGAATATTATGTAGTGAATTTGATATAATGTTATAGTTGTGGGCAATATTTATATATTTTGCAAAGTAAGCAAGTTGTTATAAAATTTTCGATTGGTCCGGGAATATTCGTTTTAACAGGGAATAGCCGTACGATGACACAATCATTGGTGGACCCCACAACAGAATTATTGTCGGAGTTAGAACATGACAGAAATAACTTTTTATAAAAATAACAGCAAAAGTTTTACCGTTAACTATTAAAATACCCGGTGGTAAAAGTACAATAATATGCTAGGTTGCATAGTAGCACACGGTATTGATTATTGATGCTTACGTGAGAAATCACTCAGTTATACTCAATTATTGCTATAGTAATTGCTGCATAGTATCTCACGTTATTTGATTCAATTATTATCAATATTTTTATATATTATTAAATCAATAATTGTGACGACAAAGTTATTTATATTATTATTTGTATTATTGACGATGTCTAGAAAGTTCTGTCGAGGAAAGGGGTTTGGTCACCTAATTGCGCGCTAATAGGTAGAAATCCTTATCGGAAAGCCCCCTCTTTCTTGGAAATGATCTGGTTGTTAAATGTTGTGAGTTATAATAATGATGATAATTGTTGTTAAAAATATTGAGGGGATTTTTATGAGGTAGTTGTTGTAAATTTGGCGTATTATTTGGACCCCCACTTACATATTTTTCAAAATTGTAGGTAGAAGTTATCTCAGTTTTGTTTTATGTATATATATATATATATATATATATATATATTAAACTTTCTAAGTTTTTTTATGAAAAATAGAATATATTATATTTTATTATGCATAGTGTTTGCATAGTAAGAAAATTGAAAGTTTCGGCCGAAAGTTTGCAACCGATGAAAATTCTACACTGTGCGTCCGTGATTATTTCTAAATACTACCCTTCAATTCTCCTATAAATAGGATGCTTAGTTTAGAATTGAAACTTACAGCAGAATCAGAGAATTCTTCTTCTATAATATTGAACGTATATCTTTCGAGTTTTAGAAAGCTTTGAGTGTAGAAAACAGTGAAAGTTTTCTTCAAGAATATCCCCGCTATACCAGTTGGAATACTCTCCTTTTTAACGTAAGAGATATTATTTTTTTTAGTATTCGTATGAAATAATATTTTCTTCCATACTCTGTAGTATGTAAGTAATATTATTTCGTTTCAGATTTCGAATTCTACACTCATTTTGTTAAAGTTTTGAATTCTATACTCCATAAAATTAGTAGAATATCCTTAAAATTTGCGCTTCATCCAACATCTTTTCATAGAAATATTATTATGAGCATTCTTGATAAGTTTAAACTTTTTCATGTCGGAGTACTATTCATTGGGTACTATTCATGAGATACTATTGACTCCGTTATTATTTACCCAGTGTACTATTCATGACAAAAATTGATTTCTTTTCGTTCCAAATCATTTTTGATACAATATTATTCTTGAATTTTACTCCATAAAGCAGTATCATGTTGATAATTTGGACATTATTAAATTCTAGATAAATTAAATTATAAATCTTTAAAAATTTATCCTTTGCTTTCTTTTAATTGAATTCTTATATCATTTTCATCATCCTCATACTTATATTGTGATGAAAGTCATCTGTGGCTTACTTGCATAGATGGACTGTTGATTGGTATGATTATGACCAGGGATTATTTGGTATAATCATGACCGTAATGTTACAAATGATGTGGTAAAAGTCCTCATTGGCCCATAATACAGTGATGGACATTGGTTGGCATGATTATGACCATTGGTGAAAACACGAATATCCTTGGCCCGTACTGCATGGATAATTCGTGGTTGTGATACTAATGAATATCCTTGGCCCGTAGTGCAGGGATGATTCGAGGATGTTGATTATTTATTAAGCTTAGTCTCATCGATAAAATTGATGTTAACCTTTTTAAATCATAGAAGATAGTAGATATCATGCTCTACTTGACTCTTCTAATGGATTGCTTGTTTCGCTGCAGTTAAACTTGATGTTTATTGTATTTTATCAGTTTAACATTGTTGAAGGCTAATGATAATTTATTCTGCATTATCCTAGTCATAATATTTCTTACTGGGCTAGTTGAGCTCACCCTTTTGCTTTCATTGTTCTCTTCAAGAAATGAGAACGTAGCCGGGACTAGTTGGGGAATTGAGTGATGGTCTGAGATGGTGTCATAGTAGTCCTCACTATTCTATGAAATAGTGTGATAATAATTGTAATAACGACTCCATTTGAGTTTGGATATTTTCTAGAAGACAATATTCGTATTAAAACTCTCAGCTATGCTTTGTCGTATTTTACACGACGGTTGTATAATTAAGTTTGTATTTGAATTCTGTACCATGTATTTGGTGACTCAAGATGGGTGATGTATACCTATTTTGGGGGCTTCACAGTTGGTGTCAAAGCTTAGGGATATGATCCCTGGCTGAGATGTGAGACTAAAACTAGGGGGAGAGACGGGAAAATCCTTCGCTAGTATGACCTACCTAAGTTTAATTGTTATTTAATTGGTCGGTCAGAATATAGGGATAATATGTTGCATGTCAATTAACCCTTGTTTTGTGGCAGTATTTGAAAATGACAGCCGAGAATGTTGAGAATAGCAATGGAGCACATGAGACCGTGGAATCACCGATGATCAATAACTAGGATAATGTGCATCAGGAAGGAAACAATCCTCATGCAAACAACAACACTAACCAAATGATTAACGATGGAAAGTTTAGGAGCTTTCTGCAATTCGTGCAACATCAGGCAAGAGAGACTCTTGTTCAAAATGGAGGTGGAAATACTGGCAACTCTCGGTTGGTCACCGCTAACAAGTTCAAGGAGATGGGACCACCGGAGTTTTTGGGAAAGCCAGAACCACTTAAGGTAGAGACGTGGATAAAGCAGATCACCAAGATATTTGATATCTTGGGATGCTCCGAAGAGTAAAAGGTTCCCTTTGCCAACTTCATGTTTAGAGGAGAGGTAAATTAATGGTGGGAATCAGTAAAACGTACTCAGCCTGCCGCACTCAAAATGTCATAGGAGAAGTTCCAAGAACTATTCAACGACAAATACTTTCCTGAAAGTATTCGTCACTTGAAGGAGGTGGACTTCATCAAGCTAGAGCAAAATAATATGATTGTGTCGAAGTACGAGACTAAGTTTGCCGAGTTGGTCCGGATTGCATCCCATTTGGTTGATAATGAGGAGAGAATGACGCGAATGTTTCTGCGAGGTTTGAAACCCGAAATACGTCAATACCTCATTTCTCACAAATTATGTTTGTATTCAAATGTTATAAATAGGGCTCAGTTATTAGAGCGCGATAATGAGTCAATCCAACCAAGAGAGAGCAGCCGACAAAATGATAATACCAGTGGTAGTAGTCATCGAAGGGGTGACAACAAACTTGGAGGGAATCAACATGCCAGAAATGGTAACCACTTCGGTGGTAATCATGGCCAGGATAATTAAAGTGGACATTTTAAGAAAACGAGTTTCAACAATGATGGAAAGACATCAGCACCAACACCCATTGTTAAGGAAGGAGAACGACCACCTATCATATGCTTCAAATGCGGAGGGGAGGGACACATCAGTCCAAATTTCATTCGGTAGTCCAAAACGTGTTACAATTGTGGAAAAGAGGGTAACCTAGCTCAATTTTGTCGTGCAGTGAAGCCAAGTCCAGTTGGGATGGTGACACTAAATGTCGTCCCAGAAAAGTCAAAACCAGTAGTTCAAGGGAGAGCGTTTGTCGTGACCTCCCATAAAGCGAGGAACCCGAACGAGGTCATCACGGGTAAACTAATCATAAACTCTAGCGAATCTATACCTTATTTGATACCGGTTCTAACAACTCTTTTCTTTCTCCTACTTGCGCTCAATGTTTAAATTTAACTCCGGAGAAATTAGACTTTGACTTATTTGTTGAAACTCCATTGGGAGAAATCTTTATTACATCCACTATTTATAAGTCTTGTTTGATTCAAATCGGTAACCGTACATTACCTGTCGATCTTATCTCTTTAAAAATACTTGCATTTGATGTGAGTTTAGATATTGATTGGTTAACTACTCATCATGTAAAAATTGATTATTTTCGTAAGGTTGTTAGCTTTCATATTCCTAACCAACCTATTATGCGAATTCAAACAACCAAACCATTAAAGTTAATCACTGTCATATCAAGCCATAAAGCTATTCGTTTATTGAAAAATGGATGTCGAGCTTTCTTAGCCCATGTCACAGATTTAAACAAAAACACGTCAGATTTGAATGTTATTTCTATTATTAATAAATTTCCTGACGTATTCCCTGATGAACTTTCTGGCCTATCCCAAGAGCGTGAAATTGAATTTTGTATCGACCTTGAACCTGGTACAAAACCTATTTCTAAAGCCCTATATCGAATGGCTCCTATTAAACTTTAGGAGTTAAAAACCCAACTGCAGGAGTTGTTAGACATCAGTTTCATTCGTCCTAGTATGCCTCCTTGGGGTGCTCATATTCTATTCGTGAAAAAGAAAGATGGGATTATGCAACTTTGTATTAATTATCGAGAGTTGAATCATATCACCATCAAAAATAGGTACCTGTTGCCTCGCATTGATGACCTATTTGACCAATTGCAAGGTGTCAAATTCTTTTTAAAAATCGATCTTCGTTGCAGATATCATCAATTAAAGATTAAAACTGATGACATTCCCAAGACTACTTTCAGAACTCGGTACGGGCATTATGAATTCCTAATCATGTCTTTTGCATTGACTAATATTGCTGCTGCCTTCATGGATATGATGAACCAAGTCTTCAAGGAATATTTGGATCATTTTGTGGTTGTCTTTATTGATGGCATCCTCATATACTCCAAAAGTCGTGAAGATCATGAGCAACACTTGAGGCTGATACTCCAAAAGCTTTTTGAAAACAAGATATATGCCAAGTTGAAGAAATGTGAGTTCTAGCTTGAGGAAGTAGCATTCCTTGGGCACATGATATCAAATCATGGAATATCTTTTGACCCGAAAAAGATTAAAGCAATTCAAATCTGGGAGCAACCTAAGTCAGTGACCGAAGTACGTAGCTTTCTCGGCTTAGCTGGTTATTATCGGAGATTCGTGGAAGAATTTTTTCGAATCGCTACTCCATTACCTCAGCTGACTCGAAAAGATATAAAATTTAGTTGAAGCGAGGAATGTGAGAAGAGTTTTCAAGAACTCAAGAGAAGACTCATTTCAGCACCTGTTCTGATAATACCATCTGGTTTGAAGGGATTTATCATCTACATCGATGCTTTAGGCAGAGGATTAGGATGTGTTCTCATGAAACACGAGAAATTCATAGCCTATGCCTCACGACAACTCAAAGAATATGAGAGGAATTATCCTACTCATGATCGAGAGTTGGCAGCAGTCGTTTTTGCACTAAAGATCTAGAGACATTACCTGTATAGGGAGAAAGTTGAGATCCATACAGAGTCGAGAGCTCTTCTGTTTGACCAGTCGATCTTTACTAGAAAATTCTAGAATAAAAAAGAGTGACTATGAAATATGAAATTGGATTTCCTTAGAATTACTAATATAAGGTAAAAAAAAGTAGAAGGAAGGTCAATGGAAGGAATAACACAACAACGTTTATAAGACCCCAACTTTTTATAAATAAAGATTTAATTCCTCTAATTATTATCTTGAAATAATAAGGAGTTAATTTGATATAATGCTTTGGTTATGGGTGAAATGTGCAAATTTTACAAAAGAAGCAAGTGGTTATAAAATATTCATTATTGTTGGGGAATATTCGTTTGGTCGTGGAATATTCTTGTTATCGGGGAATATTCGTACGAGGGCGCATCCATTTGTGGGCCCCGTAACGAAAAATGGTCGGATGAAGAAAACAACAAGTTTGAGTTTTTATAAATAACAACGTAATTGTTACTGTTAACACTGTTGGATTACCTGGAGGTTAAAATACAGTAATACGCGTGGTCGCACAGTACCATACGGTATTGCATAGTATCTTTGAAATATTGATTCTTACGTAAGAAGACACTACTCAATAATTTTTACAGTAATTACTGTTCAATATTTTATTTTATTGATTCAATAATTGCTGCGTTGATATTTTATATTGTTATTTTTTCAATAATTGTCACTGCACATTATTTTTCATTATTAGATCAATAATTCATATTATTTGAATAATATAATTAGATAGTATTATTGTTAATTTCTAAGGAAGTTCTATCTAGGAAAGGGATTTGGTTACCTAATTGCGCGCCAGTATTGAGAAATCCTTATCGAAAAGCCCCCTCTTTCCTGGGAACGACCTGGTTGTCATAATTGTGATTCTGTAATATTATTTGTGCATAATTAATTATTGATTTATATGAAAAGAAAATATTTATTTTATGTTGATGGATAGGGAAATATTTATTTTGTGAGGGTATAAATGATGGAATTAATGTTGTGACGCCCCCAAATCCAGGTTACCTGACCCCCGAGTTTGGTGTTCATGATCCATAATAAAATACTATCTAACTACCCATTCATATAGAAATAATAATATATAACACATTAACATATGTTGTTAATACATAAGTCCCAGGTTCACTAACCTTAACATTACAACATTACTCTTCAGATAAACAAAAAGAGTTTACAATACAACATAATTATAATAATGTTCAACATAACTAATTTATCGCGATGCCTTTACCTTTATTCTTCTTCACAGCACCTTCTGCAACTTCGTCCCTAGCTGAAAAGTTTTAGTTAGCAAGGGTGAGCAACAAGTTTGCCCCACAAGTTAAGACATACTATTAAGGTATAAGAATCAATAACAAGTCTTCTCGCCTTCTATGCAACAATAATCTAATAATAAAATAGTACAACAATTTCAAGGTTTTCTATGATATTCAATTGAATAATCAAGAATTAATTCTACGAAATAGCAAAGTGGAATGTTTTCCAGATTTATACTGAGTGATCCGTTGGATCTTGAACTTCTCTTCTCGGGTATCTATCAAAGATTTACTTTGATATATACTCAGGTGTATCAGATAACCATAAAGATTAAATCATACCCCTCTGCAAGTACTTAGAGCCGGCTAACTCCTTGTACCCTATATTATACATAATACTTAAACATAGCATGTAGTAATCGAATTTACAACCAATAAAATATTTCCTTTATATAAAAGGTTGTTCTTCTCAGTCTCAAAATCAAGATTTAACAACGAAATACTGTGATTTCAAATTCTAATTACTTCTCTGTCTAGCCAAAATAATTGGCATCGATCTGTCAATAATAATTGATTTCTCTTTTCGAATCTATCAAATTCTAACAAATGTTCGTCTAGCGAGAATAATTAGCCAAGACATTTCTCAACATAATTTGACAATAAACATGAATTATCTGTAATATCAATTCTAGTTTTTATGGATATGAATATCCAACAACAGTTATTCTATAAATGTATATTTTCCGAATTAGTGATTCAATTTGAATTATTAAACATGCACTAACTGCGAAAAATCAACAATAAATCCCTGGACGTGGTATAATTAGAAATAATTAACCACCATAATAATTAAATGAATATAAATCAAGGTTGAGTTAGGAAACTTGCCTCTTCCGCTGATTACAGCTACATAATAAACTTATCTGCTTTCGTAAGACCTATAACCAATAATATCGGTCTCACAATTAGCACAATAATTCACAACATGTATCACTTATTCTACAATCAAACTTCTCCTAGGCACAAAACACATAGCCACATCAGTGTTTATAACCTATATAAACACTTATCAAGTCTAACTATTTCAGTTTAATTGGACTTCGGTCCATTTTCGGTGTTCTAGTCACCCTATCCGACAATTATCACAGTTATTGTCAAGTAAATTCGATTTTTAAGTTTCAATATTATTTTAGATAAGTCAAATATAAACAATAATTATTTTCGAAAGCTTTTAATAATTTATAAGCAATTATTATAATCTATAGTAATTTTTCAAACATCAAAATCATTTTTAAATGATTTAATTATCAAATAATCTTATCATCATTAATATTTAATAATATTAAAATATTGATGATATACTTGTCAAAATATTGAAGTTATTATCAATAACTTAAAATATTTTTAAATCATCAATATTCTACTTAAATGATTTTTAAAGTAATTAAAATCATTTTTAAATCATCACCATTAATATCCAAATATTAATGAAATTATTATACAAATATTAAAAGTCATTAATTATAACTACAAATATTTTTAAATCATTTTCTCATTTTAAATGATTTTAAATCAATAAAACCATTTTAATTCATTTATTTAATATAATAATTAAATAAATCTAATATCATTAATATTAATTTATTAATAAAAATTCTCCAAAAATATTGAAAATTATAATTTATAATTCAAAATATTTTTAAACACTTTATTCTCATTTAAAATGTTTTTTTATAATATTTAAATCATTTTTCGATTTATTTAATATACAAATTAAATAAATTAAATATCATTAATATTAAATAATTAATGAAAATTCTCAAAAATATTAAAAGTTATATTTTATAACTCAAAATATTTGTAAATACTTTATTCTTATTTAAAATAATTTTTATAATATTAAATCATTTTTTTTCTAATTTATTTAATATACTAATTAAATAAATTAAATACCTTTAATATTTAAATAATTATAAATATTAAAGAAAAATATTTCAATGGTCAAAATTATTTTTTATAATTTTATAATATATTTCTATTTTTAAATAATTTTAGAAAATTAAAAATAAATATTAATAAAACCGATTTATGAAAGACCTTTAGCGACACAAAGCGTCGCTGTTGGTGTTCTTGAGCTCAAGAACACTGACAGCTTCGTGTTCAAGATGCTCGGTTTGACCCACCTTAGTTATCAATCCATGCATGTTCTGGAGTTGCTAAGACACTGATTTGGTAGTGTGCTTGTAACACTAGCATTATCAACTAACATCTTGGTCGTACAACAATCAAACAAATAGATCCAGCGTCTCAAAGTTCTTGTTAGATCACATCTGGGTTTTCTAAGTAACCCAGAAACCCAGACAGTGTCGAGTTGACACTTTCATGCTCAATTTAATCTATACTCTAGTCATGATTTTGGTGGTTTAGAGGTTCAAAGTTGAAGTCCTTATGTCAAAGAACATTCGCTAAACAACACATCAACTAAACAACAACAGATCCATAAGATATGCCTCGGTCGAACCTCGTCGGAGAGGGTCATTTCATCCGGTTTTTACGAAATTTCGAAAAATGACTATCATGGTCAAATAGGCTACTTTGACCGCTTGCTACATTCGATCTGTTGATCAATTACAAGATATAAAGCCATGGAGCTATAGTCAAGACAACAAGCTATACATTTATTACAACAACAACAAAACATGTAAACACTGACAGATCTAGAAGCTTAAAAATCTTGTCAGACGGATATTTTAAATTTATGGTTTGCCCAGATTGTGCTTGGTCATGCCCGGTCAACGGGTTTTGACTGATTATAACTTCACATCCATACATCTAATGACCCTGATTCCACTTGAATAGCAAAGACAATATAACAAGCTATCAATAACAACTTTAAAACAACAAATATCATAAACGAGTAAGGATTTGTGGCCACTGACATTACTTGTCAGACCACAAGAATGCTCACGAACAGATTTTGGAAAAATCACTTTTTACCAATTTTGATGATATGGATCCATTTTATCTAAAGAAAGCATGCTAGGTGACTTTAATACAATGGCTATCGTAAATGGGAACCTACCAAAAGCTATATTATTTAGATGGATGGAGGGTTCCTCAACTTTTCGTAGGGAATTGGATAGAGAATTGAAGAAGTCGGTGAGACTATAAAACAAGCGCTTATTGGGAGGCAACCCATGTTTAATTTTTATTTTAGTTTTTATTAAGTTTTATATTAGTAGTTTTGAATTTGCATTTATTTAGGATTTAATAAAATTGCTTCTATCATGGTTTCTGAGGTTATTCAAGTCAAATTCAAGTGTGGTGCCCAATTTGTTCCACGTCTTGCCTATTCTCCAAACTTAGCGGGCAAGGAGGAAGATTGCTATATTTTCGGGAAGTCCTCTTGCTTTAATTTTTTCTATTTGGTCATTGAGGACAATGTCTAGTTTAAGTTTGGGGGCATTTAGTGTGTATCGTATTGCATATAGTTAGTTATTTACATTGTAGTTCGTTATTTTTAAGGGTTATTTACATTTAGTTGTTGCATTGCATTTTTTTTTTTTTTGTTAAAAAAAAATTTAAAAATCAAAAAAATAGTAGTTAGTTTACTATGTTTGTTGCGATTAGTTTATATTTGCATGATTCCAACTGTTAGATAGTAAAAGTCTATTTTGGCCAATGATGAGGCGGAGTTAAGTAGATAAGTATAGTATTGAATATTCAAAGCTTTGATGTGATTTCTTGTTATGAATTGAATCTTTTCCTTTGAAGGCTGGTATAATCAAGGTTATACGTTAATAACAACTATGTTAAGCGATTAAGTTTAAATTGATACATAATGGATTTCTTAAGTATAATACTAGTGTGAAGGAATGAAAGACATGAATAGGCGGAGATGGCTAAATTTTGATAAAAACTTAAGTTTGGGGGAAATTTTGGGGTATATAAGCTTTAAAAAAAACATGTTGAGTCTTGTGGTGGGTTGAGGAGAAACACTCCCCATAGACACAAGCGTGAGATAGGCGAAACGACTCACCAACCATCTATCTAAAAAAAAAGAAAAAAAAATTACAGTAGCTAGTTTTGTTTTGGGGCCTTTATTACTTGAGTAAAACGCTAGAAGGGTATCTTAAAACCAAGCGCCCTAAGGTCTTATATGGTGCGGGAGTCGTTGGTCGAAAGTCAAGCTAAGGGGTGACTTTGTTAGCCTAATGGAATGAGACATTGCACGATTATGGTTAAAAAAAAAAAACAATAAAACGGAAAAGAGCAAAAAGCCCTGTGTAATGAAAAGTAAAGCATAAGTATCCCAGTTGGACTCTTGAACTTGGTGGATGTTTGACTTTAGTTGGATATAGCTTGTTCGTGAATTTTGTGAATTTGCTTCGTATGATGCCTTCAAAGATATCTATTATGTCTTAAATTTGATTTTATATCAGTTAACATTGTTATGGAGCACACACGCACTATATCAGTGATAACAGTCTAAGATTTGATGATTGATTGGGAAATTACTGATTTGTTTTAATATGATGTATTATCATGTTTACTTGATTTCTCTAAGGCCGGTTGAATAGACTTGTTTCTGTCATTACTGTGGATTCGAAGGCATATAGATTAGTTTCATTACATTGCATTGCATAACATTTTTGTGTTTTTGCTTGAGGACAAACAAAGATTTATGTTTGGGGATATTTGATGAGTGAGTTTTATACCCATGAATTGGATACATTCGGGCTTAATTTATTGTTGTTCTTAAGTCTTTTAGGATGTTTTTATGTGTTTGTGTCTATTTATGCATGTTTTATGTTATTTTATAGGAATTGGGACAAAAGTTACATGGATCGATGTTTGGGGTGGCTAGATTCGCGTTTTCGGCTTTCCATTTATACAGCAGCCACTTCGGAGCCAATTTGACTATAGCTCCTGACATTATTTCGACAAACTTCAAGAATGAAAGTTGTATATCTACTTCTCCTCTTTCCGGAACATCTTGAATCGTCAAAATCGAGTTTGGACGAAGAAGAAGTTATGGCCATTTTCCCAAAGGACGCTTGGAGTAGAAAATGTCAAATTTTGGGCCAGCAGAGGCGCGATTTTTAGTGTATTTTTACAACACGGGGCTTAGAAGCGAACTCAGTTGCTTGTAGTTGCCCGATCTTTCAGTACTGGGGAAGGGTTTGGTGCTGACTGGACGCATTTTGGGGTAATTTTGACACCTTTTGACTCCAAATAGGATAGGGGTTGTTCAAAAACTAAAAATTGTACTTGTAACCGATAAATACATGATGTAAGGCATAAAATAAAGGGAGATTACATAGCTTAGCCTAGATTAAACACTCCTTTAGATTAGAAAATAACCCTAGTTCTTATTAGTTTGGAGATTGAAGCAACTTGGAGACCATTGAAGATCAAGAAGCAAGAGCAAGAGAGGGAGCATCAGATCGGACGACAACATTCTATTCTCTTCTCTCATCTTACTTTTATCTTTTGATGTCTATTCATTTGTGGATTCTTGGTTTTAATTCATTAATTATGAACTAACTATTTTTGAGATTTCAATTGAACTTTTATGGCTATGAATTAGTTATTCATTATATTCTAATTATTTATGTTAAAGTGAGTTGTTTATCTTGTCTTGTGCTTATTGCTTAATTATTTGATCAATAATTACTTTGTTACTCTAGAAGGAATTGGAAGAGGAATTCTAGGGTTAGAGGCTGGGCATGATATCATGTGACTTAGTTATTTGCATAGTGAAAAATTAGGTTTGTGAATTGAATGGAAATATCTGTTACCGCATGTAACACGTAAGGAATTGGGATTGGAAAGAGTTTAATTCAATTGTTTTGCATAGGAATATAGCAAGATTAATCTGGATTAAATAGAAGGCAATTGATCACTTGGAAAAGGACTTTTGGCATTTGAGAATTCATTAACAATTGATGAGGCATAATAATTGGGATAATTGGATAATTGATTTATAATTCATAATTGGGGATATTGAAGTCTTAATCTTTATTTTTTTGAATTCATTCGTTAAAATCTTAGTTTTAATTAGTTAATTTAGTTTTCTTAATTAGAAAAAACACGATTTGAGATTGTTTAAATAAAATTAGTTTGGTTAAGAATTAGTACTTGGTGATTTTATTAAATAATTCCTCGTAGAACGATACTCTACTTTCACTTTATTACTTGTTGACCGTGTATACTTGCACGTATTCATTGATTGCGAAATCGTTCAACAAATATTAAGGTGTGATTTTGTTATAATATTATAGTTGTGGGTAATATTTATAAATTTTGCACAGTAAGCAAGTTGTTATATAATATTCGATTGGTCGGGGAATATTCATTTTAACAGGGAATATTCGTACGATGGCACAATCATTGATGGATCCCACAACGAAATTATTGTAGAAATGAGAAAACAACAAAAATATCTTTTTATAAAAATAATGGCAAAAGTTTTACCGTTAACTGTTGAAATACTCAGTGGTAAAAGTACAGTAATACATGTGGTTGCATACTAACACACAGTATTGATTATTGATGCTTACGTGAGAAGTCACTCAGTTTTGTTTAATTATTTCTACAGTAATTGCTTCATAGTATCTCATATTATTTGATTCAATTATTGTCAATATTTTATATATTATTAAATATATAATTGAGACAATACAGTTATTTATATTATTATTCGCATTATTGACGATGTCTAAATAGTTCTGTCGAGAAAAGGGGTTTGGTCACCTAATTGCGCGCCAATAAGGAGAAATCCTTATCGAAAAGCCTCCAATTTCCTGAGAATGATCTGATTGTTAAATATTGCGAATAATAATAATGATGAATAAATGTTGTTGAAAATATTAAGGGGATTTTTATGAAGTATTTGATGTAAGTTTTGCTTATTTTATGGACCCCCATTTACACATTTTTCAAAATAATCGGTAAAAAGTTATTCTAAGATAATAAAGGTGGGGGCCGCGTGGGGCCCACTAAAAAAAAAAAATTAATTGGGGGGGGAATCGATGATTGCCATGGGTGGTTGATAGGAAAAGTCTTGGTTATATATATATATATATATATATATATATATATATATATATATATATATTATATTTTAGTTTTTGTTTTTACTAGATATTGCTTTGAAATTCAATTGCATATAATGTTGGTAAGACATCCGTGAATCGCAATTATTTTATCCGTGAAAAAGTCTTAACAGTGCCCCTTCCATTCTCCTACAAATAGGATGCTTAGTTAGAATTGAAAATCACACCAGAATTAGAGAATTCTTCTTCTATAATATTGAGTGTATTTCTTTCGAGTTTTAGAAACCTTTGAGCGTAGAAAACGGTGAAAGTTTTCTTCAAAAATACCCCCGTTATACCAGTTGGAATACTCTTCTTTTCAAGGTAAGGGATATTATTTTTGTTCAATATTCGTAAGAAATAATATTTTCTTTCATACTTTGTAGTATGTAAGTAATATTATTTCATTTCAAATTTCGAATTCTACACTCGTTTTGTTAAAGTTTTGGCTTCTATACTCCATAAAATTAGTAGAATATCCTTAAAATTTGCGCTTCATCCAGCATCATTTCATGGAAATATTATTCTGAACATTCTTGATAAGTTTTAACTTTTTCTTGTCGGAGTACTATTCACGTGGTACTATTCCCGAAGTACTATTCACTCGATTACTATTCACCCGGGGTACTATTCATGATAAAAATTGATTTCTTTTCTGTCCAAATCATTTTTGGTACAATATTATTCTTGAATTTTACTCCACAAAACATTATCATGTTGACAATTTGGACATTATTGAATTCTGGATAAATTAAATTATAAATCTTTAAAAATTTATCCTTTGCTTTCTTTTAATTGAATTCTTATACATTGTCATCATCCTCATGCTTATATTATGGTGAAAGTCATCTGTGGCCCGTAGTGCATAGATGGACTTGGTATGATTATGACCAGGGATTATTCGGTATAATCATGACCGTAATGTTACAAATGATGTGGTAAAAGTCATCATTGACCCGTAGTGCATTGATGGACAGTTGTTGGCATGATTATGACCATTGATAAAAACACGAATATCCTTGGCCCGTAGTGTAGGGATGATTTGATGATGTGGATTATTTATTAAGTTGAGTCTAGGGATAAAATTGATGATAAACTTTTTAAATCATAGAATATAGTAGATTTTATGCTCTATTTGACTCTTCTAATGGATTGTTTGTTCCGATGCAGTTAAACATGATGTTTATTATATTTTATCAGTTTAACACTGTTGAAGGCTCACGATAATTTATTCCGCATTATCTTACTCATAATATTTCTTACTGGGCTAGTTGAGCTCACCCTTTGCTTTCATTGTTCTCTTCAGGAAATGAGAATATAGCTGGGACTAGTCGGGCAATGGAGTGACGGTCTAGATAGCATTAGTAGTCCTCACTATTCGGTGAAATAGTGTGATAATATATGAGGACTTATTTTGAGTTTGAATACTGTATAGAAGATAATATTTGTATTAAAACTCAAAGCTCATGTTGTATAATTAAGTTTGTATTTAAATTATGTACCATGTATTTGGCGACTCAGAATGTGTGATGTATACCTATTTTGGGGGCGTTACAGTTGATATCAGAGCTTAGGGATATGATCCCTAGTTGAGATGTGAGAATAGAACTAGGAGGGGAGAGACGAGTAATTCCTTCGCTAGTATGACCTACCTAAGTTTATTAGTTATTTAATTGGTCGGTCAAAATATAGGGATAATATGTTACATGTCAATTAACCCTTGTTTTGTGGCAGTATTTGAAAATGACATCCGAGAATGTTGAGAATAGCAATGGGGAACAGGAGACCGTTGAGTCACCACAGATCAATACCCAAGATAATGTGCATCAGGAAGGCAATAATACTCAGGTAAACAATAACAACAACCAAATGATGAACGATAGGATGTTCAGAGGCTTTATGCAATTCATACAACATCAGGCGAGAGCGACTCCTATTCAAGATGCAGGTGGAAACACTAACAACTCTCGGACGGTCACCGCTAAGCAGTTCAAGGAGCTGGGACCACCGAAGTTTTTGGGATAGCCAAAACCACTTAAGGCGGAGACGTGGATAAAGTAAATCACCAAGATATTTGATGTCTTGGGATGCTCCGAGGAGAAAAAGGTTCCCTTTGCAACTTTCATGTTGCGAGGAGAGGCAGATTATTAGTGGTAATCTGTAAAGCGTACTCAGCCTGCCGCACTGAAGATGTCTTGGGAGAAGTTCCAAGAACTGTTCAATGACAAGTACTTTCCCAAAAGTATTCGTCACATGGAGGTAGAGTTCATCAAGTTGGAGCAAAATAATATGACTGTGTCGCATTACGAAGCTAAGTTTGCCGAGTTATCCCGGTTTGCATCCCACTTGGTTGATAATGAGGAGAGAATGACGCAGATGTTTCTAAGAGGTTAGAAACCCGAGATACATCAATACCTAATTTCTCACAAACTGTGTTTGTATTCAGATGTTGTAAATAGGGCTCAGTTATTGGAACACGATAATGAGTCAACCCAACCAAGACAGAGCAGCTGACAAAATGATAATACCAATAGTAGCAGTCATTGAAGCGGTGACAACAAACGTGGAGGGAATCAACATGCTAGAAATGGTAACCACTTCGGTGGTAATCATGGCCAACACAATAAAAGTGGACATTTCAAGAAGAGGAGATTCCACAATGATGGAAAGACGTCAGCACCAGCGCCTGTTTTTAAGGAAGGAGAATGACCACTTATCATATACTTCAAATGTGGAGGGGAGGGACACATCAGTCCAAACTGTGCGCAGGAGTCCAAAACGTGTTACAATTATGGAAGAGAAGGTCACCAAGCTCGAAACCAGTAGTTCAAGGGAGAGCGTTTGTCGTAACCTCCCAGAAAGCAAGGAACCCGAACGAGGTTATCACGGGTAAGCTAATCATAAACTCTAGTGAAGTCTATACCTTATTTGATACCGGTTCTACCCATTCTTTTATTTCTCCTACTTGCGCTCAACGTTTAAATTTGACTCCGAAGAAATTAGACTTTGACTTATTAGTTGAAACTCCGTTAGGAGAAACCTTCATTACATCCATTGTTTATAATTCTTGTTTGTTTCAAATCGGTACCCTCACATTATCTGTCGATCTTATTTCATTGAAAATACTTGCATTTAACGTAATTTTAGGAATTGATTGGTTAACTACTCATCATGCAAAAATTGATTGTTTTCATAAGGTTATTAGTTTTCATATTCCTAACCAACCTATTATGATAATTCAAGAAACCAAACCATTAAAATCAATCACTGTCATTTCAAGCCATAAAGCTATTCATTTATTGAAAACGGATGTCAAGCTTTCTTAGCTCATGTCGCGAATTTAAACAAAAATACGTCAATTTTGAATGATATTTCTATTGTTAATAAATTTCCTAACGTATTCCCTGAAGAACTTCTTGGCCTACCCCTAGAGCGTGAAATTAAATTTTGTATCGACCTTGAACCCGGTACAAAACCCATTTCCAAAGCCCCATATCGAATGGCTCCTATTAAACTTTAGGAGTTAAAGATCCAACTACAGGATTTGTTTTACATCAGTTTTATTCGTCCTAGTACATCTCCTTGGGGTACTCCTGTTCTATTCGTGAAGAAGAAAGATGGGAGTATGCGACTTTATATTGATTATCGGGAGTTGAACCATGTCACTGTCAAAAATAGGTACTCATTACCTCGTATTGATGACATGTTTGACCAGTTGCAAGGCACCAAATTCTTTTCAAAGATCGATCTTCATTCTGGATATCATCAGTTAAAGATTAAAACTGATGACATTCCAAAGATTGCTTTTAGAACTCGGTACGGGCATTATGAATTCCTAGTTATGTCTTTTGGATTGACTAATACTCCTGCTGCCTTCATGGACACGATGAACCGAGTATTCAAGGAATATTTGGATCATTTTGTGGTTGTCTTTATTGATAACATCCTCATATATTCCAAAAGCAGTGAAGATCATAAGCAACAGTTGAGGCTGATACTCCAAAAGCTTTGTGAAAACAAGCTTTATGCCAAGTTAAAGAAATGTGAGTTCTAGCTTGAGTAAGTAGCATTCCTTGGACATGTGATATCAAGTCACAGAATATCTATTGACCCAATGAAGATTGAAGAAATACAAAGCTGGGAGCAACCTAAATTAGTGACCGAAGTACATAGCTTTCTCGACTTAGCTAGTTATTATCAAAGATTCATAGAAGAGTTTTCTCAAATCACTACTCCATTAACTCAGTTGACTCGGAAAGATACAAAATTCGGTTATAGCGAGGAATGTGAGAAGAGTTTTTAAGAACTCAAGAGAAGACTCATTTCAACACCTGTTCTGACAATACTATCTGGCTCGGAGGGATTTGTCATCTATAGTGATGCTTCGGGCAAAGGGTTAGGATGTGTTCTCATGCAACATTGGAAAGTCATAGCCTATGCCTCTCGACAACTCAAAGAATATGAGAGGAATTATCTTACTCATGATCTAGAGTTGGTAGCTGTTGTCTTCATACTTAAAATTTTGAGGTATTACCTGTATGGGGAGAAAGTGGAGATCTATACAGATCATAAAAGCCTCAAATATTTTTTCACTCAAAAGGAACTCAACATGCGGCAATGAAATTGGCTCGAACTGTTAAAAGATTATGATCATACTATTCAATACCATCCTGGGAAAGCGAACATGATATCTGACGTATTGAGTAGAAGATCATATGCGGGTACGAGTGCGATATTGTCAACACAAAGGCCCATTTTATATGACTTGCAAAGGATGGAGATAAAGTTAAAGACTCCAGGGACCAACATGATGATGGCAAATGTACGAGTAGAACCGACTTTAATCGATAAAGTTAAAGTTGCTCAAGCTACAGACCTGGAGCTGTTGCGTATGAGGAAGAAAGTACAAGAAGGTGCTATCCCGGAAGAAAGAATTGATGAAAAAGGAATACTACGAGTCAACTCTAGACTTTGTGTTCCTAACGACTCTGATTTAAAGTATAAAATCATGATGGAGGCGTACAACACACCATTTGAAATCCATCCTGGGAGTACCAAAATGTATCGTGATCTTCGATATACATTTTTGTGGAGCAATATGAAGAGAGAGATTGCAGAGTTTATCTTAAGGTGTTTAACTTGTCAATGAGTCAAGGCGGAGCATTAAGTGCCAAAAGGTCCATTGCAACCACTTGAAATTCCAGAATGGAAGTTGGAGCACATTACCATGGATTTCTTTACTGGTCTTCCCAAGGTTTCTAATGGCATTGATGCAATTTGGGTCATTGTTGATAGATTGACCAAGTCTGCTCATTTCTTACCCATACGAGAAACTTATTCACTTGAACGTCTTGCTCGTATGTACATAAACGAGATTGTAAGACTGCATGGTATGCCAATATCCATAATTTCTTATCGAGACCCAAGATTCACTTCACAGTTTTGGATTAGTTTGTAAAAAGCTATGGTCACGGATTTATAATTCAGTTTGGCTTATAATCCTCAAACGGACGGCCAGTCGGAGAGGACTATTCAAACTCTTGAGGATCTATTCAGACTCTGTGTCCTTGACTTCAAAGGAAGTTGCGACAAGTTCTTGTCATTAGTGGAATTCTCCTACAACAACAGTTATCAAGTAAGTATCGGCATGGCTCCATTTGAGTCGTTATATGGAAGAAAATGTCGTTCTCCAGTATGCTGGGACAAGGTGTGTGAAGCAACATTGTTGGGACCGGAATTGGTACGCATAACAATGAAAAAGATTTAAATGATCCGGCAACATATAAAAACCTCACAAGATCGACAAAAGAGTTATGCTGATCTTCATAGAAAAGATGTGGAATTCAATGTTAGAGAGCATGTGTTGTTACGTGTTGTTCCATGGAAGGGAGTTACAAGATTTGGAAAGAGAGGAAAGCTCAATCTTCGATTCATTTGCCCATTTGAAATCCTCGATCAAGTAGGAACTGTGGCTTATAGACTCGCCTTACCGCCAAGTATGTCTCGGCTTCATAACGTTTTTCACATATCCATGTTACGTAAATATGTGGAAGACCCAAACCACATTATTAGTTAGAATCGGACAAAATAGCGGAAGATTTAACGTGTGAAGAGGTACCTGTTAAAATCTTGGATAAGAAGGAACATATTCTACGCTCCAAAGTTATACCTCAAGTCAAAGTTTTATGGAGAAACCACGATGTTGAGGAAATGACCTGGGAGTTAGAATCTGAAATAAAATCAAGGTATCCTCACCTCTTCGACATACCAGGTATGTACCCTAATTTCGACGGCAAAATTTCATAAGAAGGGGAGGTTGTAAGACCCCAACTTTTATGAATAAAGATGAATTTTTCTATAAATATTATTTTTGAATATTAAGGTGTGATTTTGTTATAGTTGTGGATAATATTTATAAATTTTGCAAATTAAGCAAGTTGTTATATAATATTCAATTGGTCAGGGAATATTCATTTTAACAGGGAATATTCGTACGATGGAACAATCATTGGTGGACCCCACAACGAAATTATTGTCGGAATGAGAAAACGACAGAAATATCTTTTTATAAAAATAACGGCAAAAGTTTTACCATTAACTGTTGAAATACCCAGTGGTAAAACTACAGTAATACGCGTGGTTGCATAGTAACACACGGTATTGATTATTGATGCTTACGTGAGAAGTCACTCGATTTTGTTTAATTATTGCTACAGTAATTGCTGCATAGTATCTCATGTTATTTGATTTAATTATTATCAATATTTTATATATTATTAAATCAATAATTGAGACAATACAGTTATTTATATTATTATTTGCATTATTGACGATGTCTAAATAGTTCTGTCGAGAAAAGGGGTTTGGTCACCTAATTGCGCGCCAATAAGGAGAAATCCTTATCGAAAAGCCCCTATTTCCTGAGAATGATCTGATTGTTAAATATTGCGAATAATAATAATGATGAATAAATGTTGTTGAAAATATTAAGGGGATTTTTATGAAGTATTTGATGTAAGTTTTGCTTATTTTATGGACCCCCATTTACCCATTTTTCAAAATAATCGGTAAAAAGTTATTCGGTATAATAAAGGTGGGGGCCACATGTGGGGCCCACTAGAAGAAAAATGAATTGGGGGGGGGGGGGGGTGGGGAATCGATGATTGTCACGGGTGGTTGATAGGAAAAGTTGTGAGGATCCAAAATTTTATGATTAAATTTTTTATTTATATTGATTACCAATATTGTGCTAAGTATTTGTGATATAAGTTCAGAGAGGTGGTCAATTTGTTTATTGACTAAGAAATATGAGTGGAGTTGTGCTTAACAGAGTATAGAAACCCTAATCTTAAGTTCGGATTGGGATTCAATAGAAAATACAGTTACAACAATTGTATTGATGAACATGTGTTTGTACGATATAGAATTCATGATCAACGATTGATCAGATAGGGTATAAACTTAGTAAACCCTAATAAGGGATTAGAAACCTTAATCGAATGTCGGATAACCCTAATTTTTAATTCAGGAACCCTGAACCCTAATAAAAGAACCCTAACTTTAATAAGGGGTAACACGAAGAGTTGTGATACTAAATATTATCATAAGTATGTGGATGTAGATTTCATATAAAATTTATCAGGAAAATCAAGTGAGAAATAGCAAACCCTAATTTTGGTTTCGGATATCCAAAATCCTAATTCAGATATTTAAAACCCTAATTTGGGAATTCAAATGTTAAGAATAAAAGCTTAAGTGTTAAAAGGTATGGGATAAATGGGAAATGTCTAAAATGCCTTTCAAATTATAGGGGAAAAGACCAAATTACCCTTAATAGTTGCAAAATGACTAAAATGCCCTTTTACTTAAAACTTAAGTAAAAGATATTGCCAAATCTTTGGTGACTCATCACTTGGATATTACCATGTGCTCAAATCTTCACAAATTAGATAAGTCTTTGCACCTAGAAACATTAGATACATGAATCAAAATCTAAGAGATTTAACGTAAAGAAAATCTTACTTTGGTTTATCATTTATCCAAGACTATTCTCTCTGTATATTTTTAAAATGGGGAATGAGAGAGAGAGAGAGAGAGAGAGAGAAGTTAAGCCATGAACACCATATAGCTTGCCAAGATTAGACATCAAGATCAAAAATCAAAGATCAAACTTTAAAAAGGAATAAACCCTAAAATTTGTAAATCTTTGTGATTTAATGTTAATGTTATGTTTAGATGTTTAGTTGTATCTTAGGATGTTATGCAGTGATCTAAGATATTACATCAAAGATCTATAACATCCAGATGTCAGAAAATAGAGTTTTTAGCAATTGATCTAGAACCTTAAAATATGGCCTGACAGCCATATGTCAGAGCCCATAGATCTTTACCTGTTAGTTGTTTGGTGTGTTTAATGTTATAGAATTGTTCTCTGTTATGAGGAGAGTAGACTGGAAGCGGAATCACCTCCAAGCCATATCTAGATCTCCAGTTATAACCAGTCAAACATGGTTGACCAACAATGACCAACTGGATTTCTGGGCAACCTAGAAACCCAGAATGGTCTGACAGTCATTTTCATGGCCTTAGATCTTGCTGTTGTTTGCTAGTTTGGTCATGTTGTTATTTTGATGTTGTAGTCTGACATGAGGACTACAAAATCAAGCCTTTAGATCACCTATAAAGTATATAACATCAAAGTTAAAAAGGGTCAAAGTAGGGTTGACCACCTTTTTGGTGATTTTTTTGAAACCCAGAAAATTGAAGAACAAGTTTTCTGACATAGTTTGACCATGCCAAATCTTGTTCATGTGATGTTGTTAAATGGATCTGATGATATATAAATGTACCTTGTCATGTGGTCTAGACGATTGAACCAATAGTTCACTTAAACGAGTTATAGAATACAAGTTATGAGGATCGAAAACTAGTAACTGTTCTTCATTTTTGGAAAACCCAGAAATGAAGAACAGCTTTGACAAGAGCTTCTGAGGCTTGAATCTCTATGATTTGATGTGTTTTGGCCATAAATATTAGTATGTAGTTGTAGTATTACACTTATGCTACATGATTAACACATTTTCTAGCCCAGAAAACATTAAGATCTAAGATGAAATGATGGTCAAACCTCTTACCCTGCGAACTGACCATGAATGTTCTGACATGCTCAAGAACACTTATAGCGACGGTTCTGTCGCTATAGGACCCTTTAGTGACACTTAATTTTGGAAAATTAATTATTTTATTTAAAAATTAGAGAAAAATGCTTTTTAATTATTAAAATTATATAATGAATTATTAAAAATTATTTTAAAGCCTAAAAATTAGTTTTTAATTATTTTGAGTATATTTCATAAATATTTAATATTTTTTGAATATTAAATGTATTTAATTTATTTAATTATAATATTAAATAAATTACTTAAAAATGATTTTAATATTTAAAAATCATTTAAAAATATAATATGGTGTTAGAAAATATTTTAAGTTATTTTTAATAACTTTTAATATTTTGTGATGAATTTTATTAATAAATTAATATTAATACTAATGAATTTATTTAATGAATATATTAAATAAATTATGAAAATTAGAATTAATGATTTAAAATTATATAAAAATAGTTTAAGGGTTAAAAAAATATTTTAAGTTATAAAATATAACTTTTGATATTTTGTCATGAAAATATTAATATTTTAATATTAATGTCAATTATTGGATAAAGGATTAAATTATTTAAAAATCATATAAAAGGTGAAATTAAAGTATTAAAATACTTTGTAATATTATAAATAATTTATAATATTATGACATTAATTTCATTAGTAATTAATATTTAAATAAATATTAACAATAAGGGAATATTGTGGTATTTATATCATACAAATACGATATAAGTGCTTGAAAATGTTTGATAAATAGTAATAATTATTTATAAATCGTTATGTGCTAGGGAAAAATAGTTTTAACTGATGATTATATTATTTTATATAATTGTGAAGTATTTAGGTAGAGTCTTTTGGGATTAAGCTCAATAATTATCTGATTAGGCATTTAGGCTGACGAAATAGTACCAAACTCAACTCAGACTATAATAGTTTGACTTGAGGTTAGGTCTTATGTGTTTTATAGACCAATAGAATTATGTGATAATGTGTTTAGGTTATTTTATAATAGTAATTCACAGTAATACATTGTGAGGATATTATTTTAACTTGGAGATCAATATTATTAATATTAGGTCTTCAATCGAAGTTAAATAGACTGTGTAGCAATAGTCGACGATACAGGCAAGTTTTTCTGCACTTTGTGCAAACCTCATATTTCAAATGCTAGTTTCATTTAAATTACTTTATTAAATGAAAGTTTGATATTTATCATTTATGATATGATGATACATAGTGTTTATGAATTCTATTATTCAAAGGTTATGATTTCTTATTCAAACATAACCAAGTAATATGAGTTGTTACTATGGAAAAATGTGTTTAACTTGATAGCAAAGCATAGTTGTGAGAAACCAATTTTGTTTGGTACAAATGTATAAAAGTATAGTTTGTGAGAAACCAATTTTGTTTGGTATCAATGTATAAATCACAGTTTGTGAAAAAGAAATTTTTTTTTGTGTCGATATATATACTGACTCTATTAGAACCGGTAGTGAGGAGTTGTCGGTGGGTAATTATGGTTGTCCTTGGCAGTGAGGAGCTATCTCTAACATTTATAGCAATGTTCGGGTAAACTATCTCCGACATTTATAGCAATGATCGGATAGTACATAGAGGATGATATGCATTCTCCTAGTTTTGTTTGGTTGAGCGAATTAACTCGGGCTGCTAAGTCAATATGACTGACAATAGCTCGTAATGTGCAGGGTTTGGCAGATAAACCTTGGTATATATTTATGGCACTACTCTAAACTTTATGTTCATATAATCCAGTTTTGGTGTGTGTGAAAAAACTCTGAAATTTATGTTCATTTATTTTAGAATTGATATATGTATAACATTCGTTTATTGTTCAAAACTTGCTGAGCTTTCTGTAGCTCATCCCTGCAAATATTTATTCATTTGCAGATAGAAAGAATATATTCCAGAAGTTTTGGTATTGTGGATAAAAGGCTTAAGACATGGATATTTGTTGAAAACTATCATGTAATAGTACCGTTATATTATTTGTTTATTGTAATATTAGTTTGTAGTATTTAGACGTCATTCTAATTGAATTAGAAAAGTGTACAATATCTATATGAACTATATATCTGAATGATAGTATTAACAGACATTGGCTCTCTGATGCATTGAGGTAGCACTCCACTCAGTTCCAAGAACTCTAACATTAATACTATGAAGGTCAGATAGATAAGAATTATAGATATGGAAGAAATATCTATAAGATACTGAACCTGTACATCCATGTGAGGGTACTCAGTTACAATGATTGTTCTGATGAGAACTACTATTTACTATGAGTACTGTGAATCTTGGATTTATAGGAATTATTATCTTAGAGAATATTTACATGAGCACCAAATTGGCTATAGTGAATGTAGAGAATTTGGGGGCGTCACAAAAGTCTTTATATATATATATATATATATATATATATATATATATATATATATATATTAGTTTTTGTTTTTACTTGATATTGCTTTGAAATTCAATTGCCTGTAATGTTGGTAAGACATCCGTGAATCGCAATTATTTCGTCCTTAAAAAATTCTTAACAGTGCCCCTTCCATTTTACTATAAATAGGATGCTTAGATAGAATTGAAAATCACACCAAAATCAGAGAATTTTTCTTCTATAATATTGAGCGTATTTCTTTCGAGTTTTAGAAAGCTTTGAGCGTAGAAAATAGTTAAAGTTTTCTTCAAGAATATCCCCGCTATACCAGTTGGAATACTCTTCTTTTCAAGGTAAGAGATATTATTTTTATTCAGTATTCGTAAGAAATAATATTTTCTCCCATACTTTGTAGTATGTAAGTAATATTATTTCATTTCAAATTTTGAATTCTACACTCGTTTTGTTAAAGTTTTGGCTTCTATACTCCATAAAATTAGTAGAATATCCTTAAAATTTGCTCTTTATCCAGTATCTTTTCATGGAAATATAATTCTGAACATTTTTGATATATTTTAACTTTTTAATATCAGAGTACTATTCACGAGGTACTATTCCCAAAGTACTATTCACGGGTTCCTAGTCAATCAGTTACTATTCACCCAAGGTACTATTCATGATAAAAATTGATTTCTTTTCGGTCCAAATCATTTTTGGTACAATATTATTCTTGAATTTTACTCCACAAAGCAGTACCATGTTGACAATTTGGACATTATTGAATTCTTGATAAATTAAATTATAAATCTTTAAAAGTTTATCCTTTGCTTTCTTTTAATTGAATTCTTATATCATTGTCCTCATCCTCATGCTTTTATTATGATGAAAGTCATCTTTGGCTCGTAGTGCATAAATGGACTTGGTATGATTATGACTAGGGATTATTCGGTATAATCATGACCGTAATGTTACAAATGATGTAGTAAAAGTCATCATTGGCCCGTAATGCATTGATGGACAGCTGTTAGCATGATTATGACCATTGATGAAAACACAAATATCCTTGTCCCGTAGTGCAGGGACGATTCAATGATGTGGATTATTTATTAAGTTGAGTCACAGCGATAAAATTGATGATAAACTTTTTAAATCATAGAAGATAGTAGATTTCATGCTCTACTTGACTATTCTAATGGATTGCTTGTTCCGCTGCAATTAAACTTGATGTTTATTATATTTTATCAGTTTAACACTGTTGAAGGCTAACGATAATTTATTTTGCATTATTTTACTCATAATATTTCTTATTGGGCTAGTTGAGCTCACCCTTTGCTTTCATTGTTCTCTTCAGAAAATGAGAATATAGCTGGGACTAGTCGGGGAATGGAGTGACGGTCCAGATGTTTGCATTAGTAGTCCTCACTATTCGGTGAAATAGTGTGATAATAAATGAGAACTTATTTTGAGTTTGAATACTGTCTAGAAGATAATATTTATATTAAAACTCGCAACTCATGTTGTATAATTAATTTTGTATTTAAATTTTGTACCATGTATTTGGCGACTCAGAATGGATGATGTATACCTATTTTGGGGGCGTCACAATATATGTATATATATAAGTTTGTAAATGCAATAGGATATCACACCCGAGCTCAATCGATTCGATATATATATATATATATATATATATATATATATATATATATATATATAAAAGCAAATAAACACTCTCAGGATGTAAATCTGTGCTCAATCAAACAGAGTTTGATGATTGGAAATATATATATAAGTATTTATATATATATATATATATATATAAGTAATAAATGCTCTGAATATTATATTCTGGCTCAATCGAAGCATAGTTCGATAAAAGTATTTTATATATATATATATATATATATATATATATATATATATATAAGCAATAAAAGCCACAGATCGACAATCCAGGCATACACACATAACACGACTCTTAACGTGATTAAGTGTGTGGATGGAAGTGGGAAAAAGGCTTAAAAATCTGGGATGTCTTATAGTGGGATGCCAAGAAGACTTCAGATGGCTTTATAATGAATGAATACTTGGTTTCCACCGGTTAAATGTAGCAAAACACGAGCTCACAAGTGTTTAAAAAGAGAAAGCACTCAATTTAAAGTGTATACAGAATAAAATGGACAAGGTTTCCGCTTCTTTTTCTCTTAGAAGTGTGTATGGAGTGAAATGGATAGGGCTTCCTCGCCTTTCTTTCTATTCCCAACAGCCACCCCAACCCCTCTATTTATAGAGGGGAGCCGCAGTGTACTGCATGGCTACTAAAGTTACCAGAGCTCTGTTGGCCCATTGTCTAGAGAAGTACGTGCACTCGTGCAACACGTTGTCCGCTTGAACCTTCATAACTTTCAATCCAGGCATCTGATTAAGGCGTACCTTTCCAGAATGTTGTTGTCAAGAGCTACACAATGACATGGGATAAGAGGTTGTAAGAAGCCGGGAAGATGGGCCCATGACTAGATCTTTAAGACTTCAAATTCTATCCGGTGTGTTGTCTTGTGTAGTAATCACTGAGATTTTGAGCTATGGTTCTTGTAGGACACTTCTGTGTAGAATGTGGGTTGAATTATTGTTGAGACGACGTAAATGTAGCATCGAGGTGGAAAAATGACAATTTTTCCCCTAACTAGGGTTATCTCTGACTCTATGATGATTTAGCAGTTGTTGCTAAGGGTTATCTCTGAAATTGGGCTGCTGTAGGTACTGAATGTCCTCAGAGTTATCTTTGAGGTGTGCTTGCCCTCCCGAGGTTATCTTCGGGGTTGGAATTGAGTGCCTCGTGGTTATCTTTGAGGTTGAAACTGACTTCTGGGGGTTAGAACAGACTTTTCCGGGGTTATCTTCGGAACTGGAACTGCATCCCTCGGGGTTATCTCTGAGGTTGGAACTGAATCTTCCAGGGTTATCTCCGGGATTGGAACTTAGTATCTCAGGGTTGTCTAAGAGATTGAAAACTTAGTATCCCGGGGTTGTCTCCGGGATCGAATTGATTTGACTTCTAGGGTTATCTCTGGAAAACGATTTTACCCTCCTGCAAGGTTAGTAACAGGAATGTAAAATTTTGAGTGTTTATATTAAGGAATAAGTCAAAGTATAATTCATTATATATAAGATACTATTGTGATCTCAAGTCTAAGGATCATTTGTACTACTATCACTACAGAAATTCCTATTAACAGGTAAGTAAAACTCCATTAGGTATTCCTTAGCGAGTCACGTTCAGTGAACTTATTCTCCAATAAGCACCTACATACTTGCTTTAGTGTCTCCACACAAATGATCATGAGATCAATCATTCTCATCCAATGAGAAAGCAACATATGTATCAATCTATCTGGATTTACTAATCCCTTTTTAGTAATCCATTGATTGAGAACATTTTAGTTTTAAGCTATATAAGAATTTAGATCTCATTAGCATGATCTCATCATAATTCTAAAAGTATTGCTTAAAACTATGGGTTTATCACATATTATTAAAACAAAAACATGTAGATAATAAATGCCTTTAATAAATAATTCTTTTATTAATAAATAAATAAGATTGATTACAAAGTATATGCTTTATTATCATACATGATTGGCTTGTATGCATACTATTTTTAGCCAATTCAATGCAGCATAATGTAATGTTATGTCAAATGTCGTTTGTTGGAATAATTTCCAACGGGATGTGATAACAGCCTGCTCCTGTTGCTTCTGTTGGGGGATGGAATTGTCAATGATGGCCCTGTTGAACCGCTTTGATGTATACTTGACCGGTAGTTTATAAAGCTCTCATCACAAGAATCTCTCGATGTCACGTTGGGGTTATTGCCAATGGTTTAAAATGTCCATCAGTGCTATCTGAGCATGATTTGTTGACAAGTCGCAGAGATGTCTTCAAGATCCCTGTAGTGGAGGTTTCATAATAATTAAGACCATAGGATGTTGACATTGGGGTTAACACCAAGGTCTATAATCCTTTGGAATTGCTTTCTACCAAAGACGTTCTTCTCTTTTGTGAACGACTCTTGGGGATTGTGTTTTGATTGTTCGGGATCTGTACAACGAATTCCATCACATGTCCTCCCCGATGAGGATGGTTTTCCATGGTTTGCATCATCAGATCTTTCTGATGATTTGCTGGAGTTATCGCCAATGGTTTACAATGTCAAGGATGTCTGACCCTCATTGAAGGAGCTTTCAACGGCTTGCATCATCGGACCCTTTCCGATGCTTCGCTGGAGTTATTGTAACAATCTAGAATTTTTATATATAATTTTAAATATTTATTAAATTAAATAAATATTTTAGTTGATATTTTTATTGTTAAATAAATATTTGTTTAATTTGATTATTTATTAATTAAATAAATAATTCATGAGTTGTGGGAATTAAGTTGATTAAGTGTAATATGTTAATTAAGTTTATATTCGGTAATTTTGTAGGTTGAAGTTAATTAAATTAAAAGAGTGATGAATTAGTTGTTATGTGGTAATATTCTAATTTAAATTAATAATTAAATTAAAGAGTTGATAAGTATTAAAAGAATTGTTATAATATTTTTTTAATTTAATTTAGTAATGTACTAAGTTATTAAATAAAATTATAATTTTGTGGCAATGTGATAATGTGGCATGTTAACTTAATAAGTTGTTGTTAGTTTTAATTTAATTAAATATGAATATGGGAATTTAATTGAACAAAGTGTGACAATAAACTATATATTAAATGAGTTATTAAAATAAATTAAAAGAGTTTTAATTTAGTTTTGCCAAACAAGACTTAAGAATTTTAAGTCTTAAATTTTAAATGGGTTTTACCAAACAAGGCTTAGGGCTTGTTAATCCTTATTTTTAATTTTGTTTTGCCAAACATGCCTTAGTGACTTTTGAATTTAAAAAAAACATAATTGATAAATTATTTAGTGGACATTATGGGTTTTATTAGTTTTTTAACGTATTATAATAGTTTATATTATATTATATCAGTTATATTACGTAAAGTTAGAAGAGAGAAAAGAAAGAATAAAGAAGAGAAATAAGAGAAAAAACAGAGAGAAGAAGAGAGAAAAGAGAGAAGGAGGAAGAATTTCTCTGTGAGTTTGAGCAAATCAAGACGGATTCGATCATCTTCTCTAGCTAAACTAGCAACCAAGGTATAATCTTAATTTTTTTTTAAAAAGTTTTTGTTTTTGTTTTGTTTTTCTCCGTGTTTGAGTTTCATGAACAATTAGTTGAAATTATGGGTTAAACATGTTAATTTGTTGATATAAACTATTTTAATGTGGTTTATGTATAATTTAGAGTAATTTAATCCATAAAATATGTTTTAATATGCTGAAAATCGTATTATAGAGAAATACAATGATATACTTATGATATGGTCTATTTTAGAATCAAATTTATATTCAATTCATGTTATAGTGAGTAAATTAGTTTTTGATTGTGTAAATATATGAAGAAATGAGAACAGTAGGTTTTAAACAAATCGTTTTGGTTGAAAAATGAATTTACTGTAATTTGTTTCGCTAATAATGTCTAAAAGTGAAGAAATAGCAAGAACAGTGAATTTAGAGGTTTTAAACTTGATGTTTATACTGTTTATATGGTTAGAATCATGTTAGAAACATTAATTTATGTTTATGTAAATTTTATGTATCTTATATGTTCTAAATTTGTTGTTAGAAAGGAACTTTTAGGCCAAATTAGCTTTGTTCTGTGTTCTTCGCGAACACTGTCTGCGTGCAACTGTGTCGCGGCGTCGCAACGCCAGTTCTGTGAAGAAATTGGGTGCTGTAGTGCCACTCAGTGCTTGTTGATGAGTACAGGCACTACATCGCCTATTTTGCGAGTAAATAAATAAAATACAGCGGCAAATGATGGTTCAACACCAGTTTTGTGAGTAAACAAAAGCTCTCAAACACCAGAACCGACATTGTAAGCACTTTGGTTCCTAGTGGCCCGGGTCATTTGCAATGCTAGTTAGTTGTTTGGCCCAAAATTTTGATTTTTAATTATACAATTTTGTAATTGTTGATATAGTGTAGTGTTATGACTATTAAAATATGATTTATCATATTATGGTGTTGTTATAATACCAAATATGAAAATTATTATTAAGTAATTAGTGAGTTATGTGATAACTAGAGATTTGTGTTATTGAATTAAAAGTGTGGTTTAATCATGTGGCTAAACCTAATACCAAAGGGTTGTAAATGAAATAGATAATCATTTGTGTACTGTGAACATGTGGTAACTAATTATGTCATGATGACATGTGTATAGGATATTTGGGAACATGATTTATAACTGTTTAGCTTACACGCAAGGCAAGTTCTCTAACCCTAATTTTATTTGAGCAAGTTTCTTTACCCTATCCTAATTACAATTATGCAAGTTCCTAAACCTTATTTACATTGAGCAAGTTTCCGAGCTTTACTTTTATATTAAGCAAATTCTTGAAATCTGTTAAACAAAGTTTTTGATCTTGTTTCCTTGTTGGAAATTGTAACCTTAGCTTACCCTGTTGTTCAAGCAAGGTTTATTATGTCTTCTTAATGCTTTGAACTTTAATCCTAAAGCATGAACTTGTTGCATTACAGTATTCATTTATGGTTCATAATCACTTTGTATTATGTTGTTGTTGAACCTTTACATTGTCATTGAACTTCTGATTCAACTAATCCTTAGTAGATGTACGTTGAACTCTAAATTACCTTTGAAACTTATCCAAACCAAACTTACTTTGGTGCAGACTCGTATGTTAAACTGAGATGAACAACCCTATTATAGGGTATTTATAACACAAAAGCGTTAAGATGTTTGTGGACAATACATGGTACGGAGGGCTGATGCCTCTAAGTACGAGAAAGAAGGTCCATATAGTCTAAGGACTGTTAAAGGTTCAAGTAGAAATACTTTTAACCTGGGACATAGTTCATGGTCTTGGGAACCTCGGATGAATTTCAATATTAGTTCTTGATTAGCAATGCTATAAAATGGTATTCAATTCAGTTATTCATTACAAGTTATTATGTTTTCATTAAATGAGCATTTTTTTGGCTCACTCTTGCATATATATATATATAAACATTACAACTAAAATTTAGAAGGTTGATGAGACAACCACGAGAAAAGAGAAAGGAAAGATGAAAAAGTGTTGAAGACTTGCTAATTTATTTGAGATTTATATTTTCAAACTTGATTAAATTATGTGATTTAATTAATTAATTTTTCGCATTTGATAAATGTCTTTAAGGTTAGATGACCTGGGATTTATTGGATTTAATTATGTAACCCTTTAATGGGAGAATTTATTGCTTAAATTTTGGTAGTTAGAAATGTATGTTTGGACAGTGAACACCAAATCATGTGGGAATGAAGTACCCAGATTTGGGGGTGCCACAGTTATCGCCAATGACTTGTAATTTCAGGGCTACCTGACCCTCGTTGAAGGAGCTTTAAATGGCTTAGGATGTCTGAAATCTCCACTGGGAATGTATTTTAGACGAGAGATACTCTTAATGAGTTTGTGTGCTTTTGATTGCAAACATAACCCCAAGTTGATGGCATCGGACCTTCGTGATGCATTGACAAGGGACGCTTTTAATAGCTTTTATCATTGGCTTTCTGAACCCTGTATTTGGGCGAATACCAATTATTGATATGTAGACCCACAGTTTTTGTCTCTAAAACTAGGATTTCAGGCTTTTCTGCTTAATCGCGTAGCATCTTTTTTCCTGATCTAACTTTTCAGCTTCTAGAACCTCCTTTGCAACTCAAATTTGATCGAGGCGGAGGGAGTGGGGACAACCCAAGGTAGCCATAGGTAGACCTGCGACTTCTGTGAGTTGACCCGCAGCCACCCGTGGGTTATAACTCACCTCTTATCCCTTTCATAAGTCATTTTTAAGTTGAAGCCACAAAGAGAATCCAAGATTTTTTCTTCAGGTCTACTAAGTTTGAGTTGTTTTCTACAAAATATGTCACCATACAATCTTTCTGCACTATCTTGGTAACGTTTACATGTTTTCTTTTCCAGTTTTGACCGTTGGAGAGTGAGATATCATACAAAATGCTTCGAAACACATAGTATTGAATATGTATGCTCATATGACTTGATAAAAATTATTCAACACATTAAATGTTAGTATTTTACCATGCTAAACGTATTGATGTGAAAAAATATTGACTTTTGAAACAGTCAATTGGCCCCCTTTTCTGCTATTTTTTTATCCTATTTGAGGACAAATGAGCATAGGTGTTGAAGCAAAGAAATCCTGGTAATTAGACTACCCTGATGGATATTACTTTGATGTTTTTTCATGCATATAAGATGTTTATGACTTTGAGTTGGTGTGCTACTGAATGGCCACCTAGTCATGCCTACGTACATATGGATAGTCCTTTTTACAAAGGAGACTTTGATAAAAAAAAAATCACGAGTCTAGGCATTAAATGAACATGAATTTTCAACTCTACTGCAGATGTATGTTAAAGTAATGCATGCATGCATATAGCTATGAACATAATTTAATGAGCTCCAAGTTAGAATTTACCACACCCTTTCTAAGGTGATTTAGAGACTTTTGTCCAGATATATGGATCTAGACCAGCCGAGTTGCTCCCGTAGGCCCTCTTCAGGTGTAAGGAAGAGAGCTTCAGATGTTACTAGGCCTCGCCCAGCTTGACAGCCTCGTCGATTGACTGAGTCAGTGATTCATTCTATCTGGGTTAAGAGACCGGATGTTGAAGACGAGGAGGAGGACGTACCCATTGCGGATCCTGCTCATTCTTCTTCCATTTCTCGTAGGGAGCTTCCAACTATAAATATGACAATTCTAGAGTTTCTGGATGATTTGAGTCATCACACCTCGATCTATCTTCATGCGAACGAGGTAATAGCTGTGTTGTTCTTCCTTTTCCCATTTACGGGGGCAAGGGTTCTGATTTTGATTTGCACTTTGATGCAGGTTCCCGGCTTTATGTAGCCTAGAGGAAACTAGTTTAGCATACATTCTCTGTACCAGACTCTCCATCCAGAGTACTGAGAGATTATTTATGCCTAGGGCTTTGAGGCTTTCTTTTCCATCCTCCCCCGTCATTGTCCCTGGGGTTATCTCAAGGCTTTGTCTAAGCGTTAGTTGTGACGCCCCCAAAATAGGTATACAATGTGAGACCCCAGATTTTATGAATAAAAATTTATTTTTCTCGAAATAATTTGTTTGAATATTATGGTGTGGATTTGATATAATGTTATAGTTGTCGGTAGTATTTATAAATTTTGCAAAGTATGCAAGTTATTGTATTATATTCGATTGGTCAGGGAATATTCTTTGTGTCGGGGAATATTTGTACGACGTCACAATCATTGGTGGACCCCACAACAGAATTATTGTCGGATTAAGAAAATGACAAAAATATTTTATTAAAAATAACGGCGGAAGTTTTACCGTTAATACTGTTGAACTACTCGGTAGTAAAAGTACAGTAATACGCGTGGTTGCATAGTAGCATACGGTATTAATTATTAATGCTTACGTGAGAAGTCACTCAATTTTGTTCAATTATTACTATAGTAATTGTTGCATAGTATCTCACGTTATTTGATTCAATTATTGTCGATATTTTATATATTATTAAAACAATAATTGAAATGACAGAGTTATTAATATTATAAATTGCAATATTAACGATGTCTAGAAGTTACGCTGAGGAGAGGTTTGGTCACCTAATTGCGCGCCAATAGGGAGAGAAATCCTTATTGGAAAGCCCCTCTTTCCAGGAGCGACACAGTCGATTAATATTGTGAATTATAATAAAGATGATAAATGTTGTTAAAATTATTAAGGTGATTTTTATGAAGTTTTGCTTATTTTATGGACCCCTATTTACCCATTTTTCAAAATAATCGATAGAAAATTATTTAAAGGTGGGGCCCACATGTGGGGGCCACATGTGGGTCCCATATGTGTTGAAGAATTAATTTTTGAAATGAGAGTTACGTATAGGGGAGGGAATATATATATATATATATATATATATATATAAATATATATATATATATGATGTGTGTATATATATAATATATGTGTAAGTGGGAAATGGTGGGAAAGTTAGTATGATAGTGATGGGTGTAAGATGTGAGTGGGTGTGTGATAGTGAAAGGTGTAAGAGTGTAGTGAAAGTGATTTTGGGGGTGTGGGGGATTGATGTTGGTTTTGGGGGGATAAAAATCAAGTGGTGGTTATATAATATTGTTATATATAAATTAAAAACATGTGTGGTTTTTATATATATATATATATATATATATATATATATATATATATTATATTGTTGCTTAATTCTTATTGGTTGAAGGATGGACTTTTTGCATCCATGAGTTAGCAATATTTTTTCATCAAGTGAATTTTTTTCTTACAGTGCCTTTGATTCTCCTATAAATAGGATGCTTAGTTAGAATAGAAATCACACCAGAAATTCAGAGAAATTCTCTTCTATAATCTTGAGCGTATTTTCTTTAGAGTTTTAAGAAGCTTTGAGCGTAGTGAAAGTTTTCTTAAAGAATATCCTCGCCCTACTAGTCGGAATATTTTTCTTTTACGGTAAGGAATATTATTCTTTTGTATTCATGAAGAGAACTATTGTTATTCCATTTCTTATTATTCTATTGGAATAACCTGTATACGCGGGCTACCCTATACTTGGTGACATTCTTCTATTATTCTGTCTTTATTATTCCGTTGGAACATCCTCGTTTATGCTTTACGCTTTCTAATTGGGACTGGTTCCGTCTCTATTATTTCTGTCTTTATTATTCCGTTGGAACATCATGTATCATGTTTTACTACTTGGGACTGGTTAAAATCTTTATTATTCTCGTCTTTATTATTACATTTGGAATATCCTTTACGTGTTTTTTATCTGGGACTGGTTCCGTCTTTATTATTCTGTATTTATTATTTTGTTGGAATAACCTGTCTATGCGAAGTACCGCATGCATGGTGATTTCTGTTGTTATTCCATTCTTTATTATTCTATTGGAACATCCTGTCGGTGTGATTTTCACCTGACTGGTTCCGTTATTATTATTACGTTGGAATAACCTTTACATATCACAATCTACGGTGCATGGTATGGTGATTTCTTTTGTTATTTCATTCGTTATTATACTCAGTTGGTTAAAATTTTGACTTCTATACTCCATGAAATTAGTGGAATATCCTTGATATTTGCGCTTCATCTTGTAATTTTTTATGGAAATATTCTTCTGAGCATTCTTGAATTTTACTCTGCAAAGCAGTATCATGTTGACAATTTGGACGTTATTAGTTCCTGAATAACTTAATTCTCGAACTTGTTTTATTGAATTCTTATATCATTGTCATCATCCTAATGTTTATATTTTTTTAAAGTCAACTATGGCCTGTAGAGCATGGATGGACTTGGTATGATTATGACCAGGGATTATTCGGTATAATCATGACCGTAATGTAACAAGTGATGTGGTAAAAGTCCTCATTGGCCTGTAGTGCATTGATGGACAATTGTTGGCATGATCATGACCATTGATGAATACACAAATATCCTTGGCCCGTAGTGCATGGAATTTGTGGTCGTGACCCTAATGAATATCTTTGGCCGTAGTGCAGGGATGATGTGGATTATTTATTAAGCTGAGTCCCAGCGATAAAAGTGATGAAAAACCTTTTAAATCATAAAAGATAGTAGATTTTATTCTCTACTTGACCCTTTTAATGGATTTCTTGTTCCGCTGTAGTTAAACTTGATGTCGATTGTATTTTATCAATTTAACATTGTTGAGGACTAATGATAACTTATTCTGCATTATCTTAGTCATAATATTTCTTGCTGGGCTAGTTGAGCTCACCCTTTCTTTCACTGTTCTCTTCAGGAAATGAGAACGTAGCTGGGATGAGTCGGGGAACGGAGTAATGTTCTGGATGATAGTGTTAGCTAGTAGTCCTCACTATTCTGTTAAATAATGTGACAATAAATGTATTGAGGACTTATTCTGAGAGTGGATATTGTCTAGTAGGCAATATTTGTATTAAAACTCACAGCATGTATTTTGTTGTACTTTACACGACTGTTGTATAATTAAGTTGTATTTGAATTTTGTACCATGTATTAGCGACTCAAGATGGGTGATGTATACCTATTTTGGGGGCATCACATACAACACCCATTTTGAGTTGCCAAATACATGGTACAGAAACAACTACAATTTTATTAAAACCATTGTCGTACAAAATACGACAACACATAAACTGTGAGTTTAAATACAAATATTATCATCTAGACAATATTCACACCCAAATAAGTCCTCATTACAATTATTGATACATTATTTTACAAAAATGGTGAGAACTTCTAAAATAACTTTCTAGAACCATCATTCTATACCCCAACTAGAACTCGCTACATTCTTGCCTCCTGAGAAGAATAATGGAACAAAAAGGAAAAGGGTGAGCTCAACTAGCCCAGTAAAGAATATTATGACTAAGATAATATAGAATAAATTATCGTTAGTCTTCAACAGGGAAAAATCTGATAGAATATAATAGACAACAAGTTTCAGATCAATATTCGCAGCGGAAATAACAATTCATAGAAGAGTTACGTAGAGAATGAAATCTACTATAATCTATGAATTTAAAAGTCCATCATCAATATTTTATCCCTATAACATTAATCAATATTCATCTTGAATCAAATATTCATCTTTGCACAACTAGCCAAAGATATTCATCAGTTGGTCATGTTCATCTCAACACCTGTTCATATTTGCACTACGGGCCAAAGATATTCATCAGAAAATCATTAATCTTTGCACTACAGGCCAAAGATATTCAGTAATATCATCATTTAGGACTGAGGATGATGAAAAATATTTTTAAAGAAACGAATCCAGTGAAACAAAAGAACAATTTTAAGGATTCGTACTTCAAGCAATCCAAGTTCAAAAATAATTCATAAATAATCATAGTGAAGTAAAATTCAAGAATGAAGACCAAAACATGGATACAATCAAAGCTAGTATCCATAATAGATATTTTGGACAAAAAACGAAAAATTTAATTTTTCTGTGAATAGTGCCATATTCGTGAATAATAATCAAGATATCGTGAATAGTCTTAGTATAAGTGAATAGTAATCCCGACACTAAAAGACAAGAATTTCACAAGAAAAATATTACCAATATTCCGGCATAATGATAATGAAATAAATAATATCATTTTTTTAATTTTTTTAAAAAAATAATAATATCTCTTACCTCGAATAAATTGCACTTCTAAATTTGGAATCTAGGATATAGTCTTTGAAGGAACACACCGTATAGCAATACTCAAAGTATCAAAATACTCACAAGAATACGCTCAATAATATAGAGAGAAAAGATTTCAGTTTCTGGTGTGATTTTCAATTCTAACCTAAGCACCCTATTTATAGGAAAATGCTTAATTAGTTTCTGGCCGCGGATCTTGCACGTCTTAATTAGTTTGGCCAAGTTAGTGTTTCATTCGTGTAGACTGACATGAGTACTAGTTATCCATGCCTCTAGATTACCCAAATACGTAACAGAAACGAAGTTAATGATGGTCAAACTTAGGTTGACCAAACTGCAAGAACATTTATGGGAAACCCAGAAATGTTCAAGAACAATTTTCTTGACTACTTTGACCGGACATTACATGCTTGATTTGTTGTTGTTATGAAGATGTTATGTAATATATCTGTTGTTCTACATGTTTGCTACACATTGAAGCTTATATATCACAAGTACATTGCACGATCAGCATATAGTGGGAGTCCAAAAGTGCATGCTCGAACTGTTCTTCATTTCTGGGCAACCCAGAAATGAAGTACAGTCTCTGACAGCTACTTTGGGTACCCAGATCTCTTTGGTTATGCATGATATGACTATGTTTGTTGTTGAATAGTGTAGTCCTGCACTATTACTATAAGATCTGACCTCAAGCATGCCTTGAATCATTATAGATTAAAAACAATAATTGGTCAAAGTAGTAACCGTGATAGCTGCATATGAGTTCTGGGTTTGTTGAAGAAACGATTTCAAGAATACCTATAGCATCAGATTTTGCCGCTTATAGGGCCCTTTAGTGACAGTTTATTCATAAAATTATTATTTTTATTTAATAATTAGTATTAAATAGTTTTTAATTATTAAAAATACAAAAAAATTCCTAAAAATTATTTTTAAAGTCTAAAAATAGGTTTTTAATTATTTTGAATATATTTCATTAATATTTATTATTTTGAAATATTAGCAGTATTTAATTTATTTAATTATAATGTTAAATAAATTACTTAAAAATGATTTTAATACTTGAAAAATCATTTAAAATTATATTATGTTATAAGAAAATATATAAAGTTATTTTAATATTACATGATGAAATTTCATTAATAATTTAATATTAATGATATTTAAGTTATTTAATAAATGTATTAAATAAATTATGAAAAATAGAATTAATGATTTAAAAATTATATATTAATAATTTAAAGGTTATAAAAATATTTTAAGTTACAAAATATAACTTTTAATATTTTATTATGAAAATATTAATTATTTAACATTAATGATATTAAATTTATTTAATAATTATATTAAATAAATAGTTTAAAATTGGTTTTATTGATTTAAAATCATTTAAAAAGGATATAAATGGTTTAAAAATATTTTAAGTTAGTATAAGTGACTTTTAATATTTTAGTGGATAATACCTTAATATTTAAATATTTATGGTAATTACTTAAAAATGATTTTAAATGTTTTAAAAATCATTTAAGGGTATATTAATACTTTAAAAATATTCTAAGTTATTATAAATAACTTTAATATTTTGTCAAGGGTTTCATTAATAGTTTAATATCAATTAAATATTAAGCATAATAGAATTATTTGATATTTAAATCATTTTATAATGATTCCGGTGTTTGAAAATTCATGATAAATTATAATAATTATTTAAAAATTATTATAAGGCTATATGACTGATACTTAGGTTGTCCAGAATAATATTAAGGGTATTGAATAGAGTTTTAAACTCGATAAGTACCCGATACGTCATCGGTACACCGATATGTCTTTGAAATTGATATGTACTTAGATAGTTTGACTGTATATGTGTTTATTTGTGATTTAATGATTATGAAACATGTGTGCCAATGTGATTAGGTTATGTGCTGACTGCAATAAGCATTACTATATATTATGATATGTGATTCTAATCGATAGAATGATCTTATTAATGATAGGTCATGATATAAAAGATAAAACTAAGTTGCGTATTGTAAGCAGCAGACCAAGCAAGTATCCTACCTTTGCATTTTCTTTATGCAATGTACATGAGTAAGAATGTTTCAGAAATATATTATTATTATGCTAGATTATTAAACCTATTGTGATATATTCTATATTCTATCATTGATTATCAATATGGTACTATATGGTAATTCATATATATATATATATATATATATATATATATATATATATATTATGTTCGTTAATTTCTAAATATGGTTATTCAAGTGTCCCCACTTGAATAATCATTATATTTAATCACATGTTGATATATATATATATATATATATATATATATATATAACGCCCCAAAAAATCGAACCTTTGTAAATACTTTTAATAATGAATAAAATAATATTATTTATTATTATTACGTATGGATAAGATGAATGTCGTTCTATAACCTAGAAACGTTGGAATGTCGTAGTATTTTAACTACGTGGGAGAATTAAAGTGGTTGAATTTTTAAGACGAAAATAAAAGCTTTTCGAGAAATTTTTCGAAAAACACTATTCATCGATTTCTGCTCGGGAATTATATTTGAACTTTCGAGAAATATGTAACGTTATAATATCAAGGTGATATGGATTATGTAATAATAATCTAAGTATGGAAAACATAATATTTCGCATGCGAACTTAATTTGGGAACGTTAGGTTTATTAAGCGTTAAGGAAAGAAAGTTGTAATCATATGATGTGTATGCATTATACGAGGTAATGAACGTAAGTATAATACGACGTATTATACTATTAAGAATGGAGAATGAAATAACGCATATTACAAATTAATATACGAGCTAGCATACGAGAATTATACGTGGTGTATATATGTTAAGTTGTTAATTAAATGTAATGGACTTGTAGGATTATTAGCCTAATGGAAGGAGTCCAATAGAATGTGATAATCAAGCCCAAGTGTTTGATAAGTTATGAGTCAAAACTATGGTAGTACAAGCCCAATAAGGAATTAGCTAGATTTAATTAGCAAGCCCAATGATAAGCCATGATCCATGGAGCAATACAGGTATGATATGGGTAAACTTGATGGGAAAACAATTAGTGTGATGACCAAGTGTTGTGTTGAGCAAGGAATGAATAGTAAGGAGGTGGAGGTTAAGGAGGTTAATTGAGGAGGTGGTTGGCTTAAAGTCCATAAAACCCTAGCTTTGGATTGCCTATAAATACCATGCCTCATTTATTTTTTTAGTTGTTATTTCATCCAACACTTTCCTCTCAAAGATAAGCAACTTATTTGGTAGAGAGAATAAGCCACTTAAGCACTTATAAGGCACTTCAACTTTTGCTAGATTTTCCAAAGTGAAGTGAAGTAATAGTCTTCAAGGGTAAGACTCATAATTTTTATCTCTATCTCTTCTATGATAGGATTGATAGAGGAGGGGGATTGTTTGTTAAGAACATGTAATAAGTTATTAATGAATGAACTTAAGCCGAATAAGTTGAATAAGCAACTTGAACTCTAATAAGTTGATAGAATCATGAAGAACTTATCATATGTTTGTCATATGATGTTAGTATGTTGAATGTAGTATGAGAACATTGATTGATGGACTTAAGTTCATAGTAAGTCATAAGCATGGAAATTTGTAGTTCATAAGTTAAATAAGTTATTGACTTATGAGAATAAGTCAAAAACCTACTTTGACCGTAAGTTGGTATAATAAGTAACTTGTAATAATCATATGTTGATTAAAATCTATTTAGAATCATTATGAATGAAGTTTTGCTGGAATTCACACGATTGGACGATAATCGTCGAATTCGTGAAATTCTCGGAATGGAAGTTGTATTTTGTGTTTGAAGTCGAAAATTTTGGTTTTCGATAGAGACAAGTCATATTTGGCATTATAGAGTTGCAGACTCAAAAATGACCGAATTTCGACTTAGAACGAAGAAACGAGCGTTGAACGTTCACGTACGTTTATCGTTTTTGTTAAAAATGAACTAATAGGTGAAATTTTAGCAAACAAAGTCAAATAGATAAAATTCTTGCATGAACGCATAGAGTATGTAATTTGTGAATCGTAGGCTTTTGAACGAGCTAATTAGGACTTATAACGAAGAAGTTATGAGTCCGGGAGTTTCTAAAAATTTTTAAAAATTGCAAACTATCTCGAGGCACTGAGAGTTAGCCGCCATGGCCAACCCAAGGCCAAATGAGTGGCACCGCAGTCACCGTAATAATGATGTCGAGCAGCACATCGCTAACTCGCATCGCATGATGCAAGATAAAGAACAAAGTGTGTGGTAGCCATGGCTGAGATCCGGATGTTAGACACTTTAACTTATGGCTATACGCAATGAAGAAGCGATGGGTGGGTGGCTTGGTATACCAACCCTAGGAATTTGTCGATAAAGAATGATTACTTGTATAACATGAATAGTAAACTAGTAGCGATTAATTGAGAATCTTAATAAGGTATTATAAGGTACTTGTAAGACACTTAAGTATGATGATTAAGAGTTAATAATCAATTGAAGATGAATGAAATGTGAATGACGTAATGAAAGCCGAAAACCCATAATAGTAGATCTAAGTCAGGATTTACATTGAGATGAAGGGTAAGATATAATAGTATACATACTTGATTATATATGACCTAATGTGGTACGTTATATGATCATGTATTGTAGAAACGTAGAGACTTAATGTCTACGTGTGTTAATCAGTATGCAGACGCTGAAGGCAAGTATTCTAACCCATGTTCCAGTTCAGTCTGGATGAGTTTTGTAATTCATGTATTCTTTCACATGAAGTCTTGAATGATGAAGTCTAAAGCCAACTCTTTTGGCTAGAATTATATTATTATTCATAAAGCATGATTTACATTTCCAAGAGTTATATTGGTATGGTTTTCAATCAAAGACCAAGTATGCAAAAATGTTTTTGTCGTTTAACAACAGGCACGTGAGGTTGCCATAACTTAAACGAATACACGTTTAATGAATGTAGTGTTGATCAACATAGAGTACTATGGGCTGATCACCTAGAAGTGCTCGTAAGCTATGCCGGACTTACGAACGTAGTGTCGGGTTATCCTTTTCAGAAGAAATTATGATCTGCTCATAGTCTTGAGCCTTAGTTGATATTCTATTGAATATTGTAGTTGGAAAACATTTTGAATGAAAAGAAGTGATATTTTGAATTATTGATAGTACTTCATAACTATTGTTCAGTTACTGAAGATATATAAGTTCTGTGTTTCAAGCATGTTGTTTATTAGAATTGTAGTACTTGCTGAGCTAGTCATGCTCACTCTTGCTTGAACCATATGAACACATCCAAGATCAAGCGAATCGAAGGCTCAGGCAAGGACAAAGGCAAGGTAAAGACGAACCCTTAGATTTCTTATGTAATAGAATAGTTTAATGTCTATAATATATTGAATATTATGATAAGAACAAACGAATGGGTTACAAAGAACCTGGGAAATGTAATATTATTTTGGATATATAGAAGTTATATTAGTCCTTTTGAGACTATTCAATTAAATGAATGAATGAATGAATGGTAAAGTGTAGCACCATCTCATCGGGTTGGAAGAGACCCGGATTTGGGGGCCATCCATGAGGTTGAGTATCAAAGCATTAGGTTATAAAACTTAAGAGGGGATTAAAAACCTTAAGTCATAACCTTAAGAGAAGTCAAAGAAATACAAGAAGAAAATAACCTTATAAAAATGCATTATGATTATGTTATGTGTTTTTATTATTCTACTGACATGTACTAATCAACTTAATTGTTTTGTGTAGATGTCAGGAGTAAACGGAATGTTTGTAGATGGTCAGGCCATTAGTGATGAATCGGTGAACCAAATAGAGGTTTTATCGAACCTCATAGCAGCAGATCCGGAGGTGGTAGTTATTGAGTCTGGAGACTTAGATGATGCTGACTATATGTCAGTATTCGATGGGATGATAGAAGAGGAAGTAGAGACAGTGTCCTTTAATCCGGTAGCTATAGCAGCGGAGATAGCTCCTGGAGGGTCAATGATGTCTCTATTTATGTCAGTGTTGGATGGAAATATCCATTACTGTCAGGAGGTCAAGGAGCTGAAAGCAGAGCATCAAATGGTTATAGAGGACAAGACTGATGTCGAGTCCATGTGGGAGCAGGAACATAATGAAAGGATTTTGGCTAAGGACAAAGTCCACAATTTAAAGCACAAGGTCTTTGAGCTCAAGGAGGAGCTAAAGACCAAGGTGCAGAAGATAGGGAGGATGTCCTATATCTATAGGAGTTCTCATCTGATTTCCGACAACATGTATTTGGATATCCCGTAGAGGTGGGGCAAACACGACATACAATTAGCCATTATATCATCATCCTCGGTCTTGCAAGGCAGATTTGAGAATGCCTTGAGGCGGATATAGACTAGAAGTAGTTAGAGTAGTATGTAAATATTTTGTAAGTAATAGTGATGTAAAGCCTTTTTGTATAGTAAAGGGTAGTCTTTTGTAAATCCCAATTTTTGGAAAGCAATAACGGGAAAGTAATGTAATCAGCTTAGGATGTGTATGTAACCGATGTAGTATTATACTATGAAGAATGAATATAAGTCCTTTTTATGGAAAGCAATGAGTTATGGATGTTGGAGTTATTGTTAATATTAATGATAACTAATAAAGAAAGAAATAATAACAAAATGTGTTTATTGTATCAGCAAAATGCCGCCAAGAAGAGTGCAACGTAATCAAGGTGCGAGCGTAAATCAACCGGAGGGAGGTCCGGTTAATCCGATGCAGGAGTTTGTTAATTTAATAACAACTGCCTTTAATAGAACAAGGGCTAATATCCCCGTAAATTCGGGAGTAGCACGAGCTACTACCTTTAAGAATTTCAAGAGCGTGGGTCCGCCAGAGTTCAAAGGAACTACGGACCCTATTGAAGCCCAAACGTGGGTTAAGGAGATAGAGAAGGCATTTGTAATAGCAAATGTTGACGAGGCCCAAAAGGTTGCCTTTGTGACCTATATGATGAAGGGAGAGGCCAATTTTTGGTGGGAAGAAAATTAGGCTAGGGTTGGGATAGCGAATCTGACGTGGGAGAGGTTCAAGGAGATATTCTTCAAGAACTACTTTACCACGAGCATGCAAAGGAGGATGGAGATACGATTTTTGAAGTTGAAACAAGGGGACATGATGGTTCCCCAATACGCCGCCAAGTTTAATGAACTGGAAAGGTTCGCTCCACATCAAGTGGATACTGAGGTGAGGAAGGCACGATGGTTCGAGCAGGGCTTAAAACCCTGGCTCTATAACCGCATATCGGTGTTCTAAAGTGCTTCTTTTGGGACCATTTTAGAGAAGGCGATAATCGTCGAGGGTGGTAGTGAAGCTTTAAGTCAATACCACAAGGACAAGAAGAGCAAGGTTAAAGTAGACGGGAGAGTAAAGATCGAGGGAGCCAGTGGTAGTGGCGAGGGTCAGAAGAGGAAGGTATTTAGCTTTGGGAATACCAGAGTGAAGTAAGGAGACTCGAAGAGAAGAATGGAGGCCTGCAAGACCTGTGGGAAGACTCACTTAGGAGTCTGTCCCAAGGGGAAGGCCGTCTGTTACAACCCAAGGATGGGAGGGCACATTGTACCTAAGCTGTTTGAGTCTCGAAGAAGAACCATGGATGCTTTGTGTGTGGGTCAACTGACCACATGGCAAAGAACTGCCCAAAGAAGGGGACGGACGGGAATCGGGGCGCTAATAGCGGTAAGTTAGCTATTAGTGGACCAGCGTAGCCGAGTAGGCCGATGGGTCGTACCTTTAACATGACAGTCCAAGATGCAGTCGCATCAGGGGACGTCATCGCATGTATTATTCCGATTAACGATATCAATGCTTACGTGCTGTTTGATTCGAGTGCAACTTGTTCGTTTATAGCGTGCGATTTTGCTAGAAGATTAGGATTACTTCCCAAAAAGTTGCCTATACCTTTAAATATTAAGGTAGCGAACGAAGAGATAATTCCTATTGAAGATATTCATAAGAGTTGTTGTGTAGACATACGAGGTTGTAAATTATCGATAGATTTGTTACCAATAAAGTTAGGAGAGTTCGACGTAATTCTCGGAATGGATTGGTTAGTAAACCATGGGGCAATTATAGATTGTCAAAATAAATGTGTGAACATTAAGACGTTAGAACAACCTCGGGTAGTATTTTACGGTAATAGATCGCCGGGACGTTCGTGTTGTCTAACCATGACACAAACTAGGAAATTACTGAGAAAGGGGTGCGTAGGTTATCTGTGTTATGTTGTTGATACCCAGAGAGTGGTAGCAACCATGGAACAAATACCTGTAGTGAGAGAATTCGCCGATGTATTTTCGAGTGAATTGTCGGGTCTTCCGCCGGATAGGGAGACAAAGTTTGTGATAGACATTGTGCGGGAGGCGACACAGTTTCGTGGCACCGTATCGTATGGCGCCAGTGGAGATGAAGGGTTGATGGTGCGATTGCAAGAAGCTGTTAAGCAGGAAGTACATTCAATCGAGTGTTTCGCCGTAGAGCACCGATCGCTTTGTCAAGATGAAGGATGATTGTTAAGCGTGTATCGACTATCGAGAGTTGAACAAGTTAACGATAAAGAATAAATACCCATTGCCCGGATTGATGATCTCTTTGATCGGTTGAAAAAGGGGCTAAGTATTTTCTAAAATAGATTTAAGGACGGGGTATCATCGGTTGAAGGTTAGGAAGGAGGATGTGCCAAAGATAGCATTCAGGACTCGTTATGGTCATTATGAGTTTCTGGTGATGTCGTTTGGGTTGACAAATGCACCAGCTGCATTTATGGATATGATGAAATGAGTGTTCAAACAATATTTGGACAAGTTCGTCGTGGTGTTTATAGATGATATTCTAATCTATTCTAAGACGCCCGGAAGATCATCTTTGAACACCTTAGATTAGTGTTGGAGACACTAAGAAAGGAGAAGTTGTATGCGAAATTCACTAAGTGTGAATTTTGGTTGGAGAAAATACTGATTTTAGGTCATGTCATTGACCATGAGGGAATTTCAGTGAGATCCGGATTGAAGGTGGAAGCCGTGATGAATTGGGAACAGCCAAAAATGCCGACTGAGGTGAGGAGTTTCCTATGGTTAGCGGGTTACTATCGAAGATTCATCCAGGATTTTTCGAAGATAGCTACTCCATTGACTAACTTGATGAGGAAGACGGTGAAATACGCTTGGACTGACAAGTGTGAGGACAATTTTCAAGAACTGAAGAGGAGGTTGAGGGAAGCGCCTGTTTTGTCATTGCCTGATGACACAGGAAATTTTGTAGTTTATAGCGATGCTTCGCATAGAGTACTTGGTTGTGTGCTCATGAAGCATGGCAAGGTCATTGTGTATGCATCTAGGCAGTTGAAGGATTATGATAAAGATTACCCTACTCATGATCTGGAACTAGCCGCAGTAGTTTTTGCTCTAAAGATATGGAGACATTATCTTTATGGAGAAAAATGAGCTATATACGGACCACAAGAGTAAAAAATATATCTTCACGTAAGGAGTTAAATATAAGGCGAGAGGAGATGTATCGGAGTTGATAAAGGACTACGATTTGTGAAACTCAGTATCACCCTGGAAAAGCCATGTAGTTGCCGGCGCCTTAAGTAGAAAGGGTCGGGAAAAGTTGTCTATGTTAACGGCTCAAACCGAGTTAATAAACAGAGATGGCTAGGATGGAGATAGAAGTGAAGTTGCCAAGTGAATCGAGCATACTTTTTTTTACGACAGAGATGCAATCTACTATCGTAGAAAGAATCAAGGAGGTGTAGCTCGTAAGCGGATGAGTGTGATCGAGCAAAGGAGCGATTAACCAATAAAAATAGACTTAATCTGATCTTGATAATGAGGGGTTATTAAGATTTGAAGGAAGAATTTGGGTTCCAAATGAGATGGAATTAAGGGAGCAGGTTCTACAAGAGGCTCATAGTTCAAGGTTTTTGATTCATCCTAGTAGTACTAAGATGTATCAAGATCTTGACGAGTTTCGGTGGCCAAACATGAAGAGAGAGATCATAGAATATGTGAGTAGGTGCTTGACTTGTCAGAGAGTTAAGGCCGAACATCAACGACCTAGTGGCTTGCTACAGTCATTAGAAATCCCAGAGTGGAAGTGGGAGAATAACACGATGGATTTTGTGGTAGGACTTCCGACTACTCAGAAGGGGTATGATGCGATCTGGGTAATAGTAGACCGATTGACGAAGTCGGCTCACTTTTTACCAATTAGGGTTAAGTATAACTTAGACCAGTTAGCTAGACTATATATTAAGGAAATAATCTCCAGACATGGAGTACCTCTGTCGATTGTGTCAGATCGTGATTCACAATTCACGTCAAACTTTTGGAGGAGTCTACAAGAGCAGTTGGGAACGCAGTTAAAGCTGAGTACGGCGTATCATCCATAAATGGATGGACAAAGCGAGATGACAATTCAGAGGTTAGAAGATATGTTGAGATCTTGTGACATGGATTTCAAGGGTAGTTGGGACAATCATCTACCATTAGTGGAGTTTGCGTATAACAATAGTTATCATGCAAGCATAGGTATGCCGCCTTACGAAGCTTTGTATGGGAGGAAATGTAGAACGCCGCTGTATTAGGATGAGGTAGGAGAACGCTGAATGTTGGGACCAGAGTTGGTACAACAGACAACGGACATTGTCAAGAAGATACAAATGCGTCTTCTAGCAGCTCAAGACAGACATAAGAAGTTTACGGATCCGCATAGAGAGAATCGGGAGTTTGAAGTAAGTTTGTACGTATTCCTAAAAGTATCTCCCTAGAAAGGAAAGATACGTTTTGGGAAGAAGGGAAAGTTAAGTCCTAGGTTCATAGGACCTTTTGAGGTATTAAAACGGGTAGGTGAGGTAGCTTATATGATAGCCTTACCTCCAGACCTAGAACGAATACATAATATATTTCACGTATCTGTATTACGTCCTTATAAGCCAGATTATAAGAACGTGATAGAATATGAGCCTATTCATATCGAGAAGGATTTAACGTATGAGCAAACGCCGATTCAAATTGTTGATAGAAAAGAACAAGTTCTGCGAAATAAAGTCATACCTTTGGTAAAGGTGATATGGAAGAACCACGATGCAGAAGAAGCAACGTGGGAGATAGAAGAAATGATGAAAAAGAATTACCCTCATTTATTTGTGTAATTTTTGTTTTTTAGCGAGATTCTGGGGACAAAATCCTTATAAGGGGGAGAGAGTGCAACGCCCCAGAAAATCGAACCTTTATAAATACTTTTAATAATGAATAAAATAATATTATTTATTATTATTATGTATGGATAAGATGAATGTTGTTCTATAACCTAGAAACGTTGGAATTTCATAGTATTTTAACTACGTGGGAGAATTAAAGTGTTTGAATTTCTAAGATGAAAATAAAAGCTTTCTGAGAAATTTTCTGAAAAATACTATTCATCGATTTTTGCTCGGGAATTATTTTTGAACTTTCGAGAAATACGTAACATTATAATATCAACGTGATATAGGTTAAGTAATAATAGCCTAAGTATGGAAAACATAATATTTCGCATGCGGACTTAATTTGGGAACGTTAGGTTTATTAAGCGTTAATGAAAGAAAGTTGTAATAATATGATGCGTATGCATTATACGAGGTAATGAACGTAAGTATATATACGACATATTATACTATTAAGAATGGAGAATGAAATAATGTATATTATAAATTAATATACTGAGCTAACATACGAGAATTATACATGTTGTATATATATGTTAAGTTGTTAATTAAATGTAATGGACTTGTAGGATTATTAGCTTAATGGAAGGAGTCCAATAGAATGTGACAATCAAGCCCAAGTGTTTGATAAGTTATGACTCCAAACTACGGCAAAGACAAGCCCAATAAGGAATTAGCTAGATTTAATTAGCAAGCCCAATGATAAGCCATGATCCATGGAGCAATCCAAGTATGATATGGGTAAACTTGATGGGAAAATAATTAGTGTGATGACCAAGTGTTGTGTTGAGCAAGGAATGAATAGTAAGGAGGTGGAGGTTAATGAGGTTAATTGAGGAGGTGCATTAAAGGAGGTGGATGGCTTAAAGTCCATAATACCCTAGCTTTGGATTGCCTATAAATACCAAGCCTCATTTATTTTGTTGGTTGTTATTTCATCCAACACTTTCCTCTCAAAGATAAGCAATTTATTTGGTAGAGAGAATAAGCCACTTAAGCACTTATAAGCCACTTCAACTTTTGCTAGATTTTCCAAAGTGAAGTGAAGTAATAGTCTTCAAGGGTAAGACTCATAATTTTTATCTCTATCTCTTCTATGATAGGATTGATAGAGAAGGGGGATTGTTTGTTAAGAACATGTAATAAGTTATTAATGAATGAACTTAAGCCGAATAAGTTGAATAAGTAACTTGAACTCTAATAAGTTCATAGAATCATGAAGAACTTATCATATGTTTGTCATATGATGTTAGTATGTTGAATATAGTATGAGAACATTAATTGATGGACTTAAGTTCATAGTAAGTCATAAGCATAGAAATTTGTAGTTCAAAAGTTAAATAAGTCATTGACTTATGAGAATAAGTCAAAAACCTACTTTGACTGTAAGCTGGTATAATAAGTAACTTGTAATTATCATATGTTGATTAAAATCCATTTAGAATCATTAGGAATGAAGTTTTGTCGGAATTCACACGATTGGACGATAATCGTCGAATTCGTGAAATTCTCGAAATGGAAGTCGTATTTTGTGTTTGAAGTCGAAAATATTGGTTTTCGATGGAGACAAGTCATATTTGACATTATAGAGTTGCGGAATCGAAAATGATTGAATTCCGACTTAGAACGAAGAAACGAGCGTTGAACGTTCACGGACATTTATCGTTTTTGTTAAAAATGAACTAATAGGTGAAATTTTAGCAAACGAAGTTAAATAGATAAAATTCTTTTATGAACGCATAGAGTATGTAATTTGTGAATCATAGGCTTTTGAACGAGCCAATTCGAACTTATAACGAAGAAGTTATGAGTCCGTGAGTTTCGTAAAATTTTTAAAAATTGCAAACTATCTGAGGCACAGAGTTGGCGCTGCGGCGCCAACCTAAGGCCAAATGAGTGGTGCAAGATGTGTAAGTAATGTTGTCGAAAGACATCGCTAACTAACTTCATGCAGCAACATATGAGATAAAGAACAAAGTGTAGAAATGACAGCCAGATCCGAATGTTAGACATCGCAAACTTCGGCCATGCATGAGATGAAGAAGAGTCAGGTGAAGTGGCATGCAATACCAACCCTAGGAATTTGTCAGTAAAGAATGATTACTTGTATAACATGAATAGTAAACCAGTAGCAGTTAATTGAGGATCTTAATAAGGTATTATAAGGTACTTGTAAGACACTTAAGTATGATGATTAAGAGTTAATAATCAATTGAAGATGAATGAAATGTGAATGACGTAATGAAAGCCGAAAACCCATAATAGTAGATCTAAGTCAGGATTTACATTGGGATGAAAGGTAAGATATAATAGTATACATACTTGATTATATATGACCTAATGTGGTACGTTATATGATCATGTATTATAGAAACGTAGAGACTTATAGTGTACGTGTGTTAATCAGTAAGCAGACGCTGAAGGCAAGTATTCTAACCCATGTTCCAGTTCAACTGGACGAGTTTTGTAATTCATGTATTCTTTCACATGAAGTCTTGAATGATGAAGTCTAAAGCCAACTCATTCGGCTAGACTTATATTATAATTTTGTCAAGCATGATTTATGTTTACCGAGTTATATTGGTATGGTTTTTCAATCGAAGACCAAGTATGCTAAAATGTTTTTGTCGTTTAACGACAGGCACGTGAGGTTACCACAACTTAAATATATACATGTTTAATGAATGTAGTGTTGATCAACATAGAGTACTATGGGCTGATCACCCAGAAGTGCTCATAAGCTATGCCGGACTTACGGACGTAGTGCCGGGTTGTCCTTTTCAAAATAAATTATGAACTGCTCATAGTCTTGAGCCTTAGTTGATATTCTACTGAATATTGTCATTGGAAAATGTTTTGAATGAAAATAAGTGCTATTTTGAACTATCGATAGTACTTCGTAGCTATTGTTCAGTTACTGAAGATATATAAGTTCTATGTTTCAAGCATGTTGTTTATTAGAATTGTAGTACTTGTTGAGCTAGTCATGCTCACTCTTGCTTGAACCATATGAACATAACCAAGATCGAGCGGATCGAAGGCTCAGGCAAGGACAAGGGCAAGGCGAAGACGAACTCGTGGATTTCTTATGTAATAGAATAGTTGAACGTCTGTAATATATTGAATATTATGACAAGATCAAACGAATGGGTTACAAAGAACCTGGGAAATGTAATATTATTTTGGATATATAGAAGTTATATTAGTCCTTTTGAGACTATTCAATTGAATGAATGAATGAATGGTAGTACCGTGTAGCACCATCTGTCAGGTTGGAAGAGACCCGAATTTGGGGGCGTCAAAATATATACCTATTGATCCCAGTATTTATATGATAACAAAGAGTTGTCTAAGCTATTTGTTCAGCTAGACACAGATTTAGAAATATCGTTGAATATGACAAAACCTTTTTGTATCCAATCAAATTATTTTGATTCGGATTCCAGACTAAGTATGAACATCCCAAACATGGGAAAAATTTTATGAGCCTAAAAGCGCGAGAGAGTAATATCGTTCTTGCATGTAGTATTGATCAATACACAGGCACATTGGGCATATCACCCTCGTGTCCGTAAGTAAGTTATAATGACGTTTCATGGATGAAGTTTTGTTAAACCTTAGCAGCAAAATGAAAAACAATGTTCATAGTATGTCACCTAAACCTTATTTATAGTCGAGACGTAGTTTCAAAAATTTGATAGAGAGTTGTTATGTTATTATTATCGGTTGAGATTACTTCACAACTTTTGATTTGTTGTAGAAGGGTAGTACAAAGAAAATATTTAATTCTTTCAGCTAATATTTATAATTGTTATTACTTGCTGGGCACTCAAATGCTCATCCTTGCTTAATTTAAATGTTTTCAGTTAAGTATGATCGGCCAGAGGGCATTGCATAGAACAAAGGGAAAGGAAAGCTACCTAATTAAGTTTGAGTTATCTTATGTAGTAGCTAGACTTAAATAAGATGATTATATTTATTATCTATCATGTAATGAAATGTTTTACGGTCGCGTACCTGGGATTAAAATCTGATATGTAAATTAAGTTTGATAATTATGATAATATTATTATTTCCGCTTATAGAAATGGTATCGTAATGCACTAAGTTCGGGTTTCAAGTATCTGAATTTGTGGGCGTTACAATTTGGTATCAGAGCTTTAGGGTTTGAAACCTTAGGTGGGGGTAGACCTTAGGCTATAACCTTAGAGCAGACGAAAACATTGAAAGTACAAATAACTCGCATAGAGTCTAAATAAAACCATTTATTGCGTTGTGTATATATTATATGCTAATCAGGATAATTTATGTGTATAGATGATAGATAGAAAAGGATTAGGATACCCTCATATCGAAAAGAAGGAGTCAACGTCTATAACTGAGCCAATATCAAAGATGATAGCTAAAATAGAGGCCCACATTGAAAGTAACCATGATGGGGAGATTATACTAGAAAGATGTAGTACCAGACCTAGAAACGATAGTATAACTGATAGGTAGAGTATAGTTAAAGAATATAAGGTCAAGCTCGAAGTTCTTAAACTCATATGTACGTAGTGCGTTCTTAAACTCATAAATGTGGTAAGTTTGACAAACTAGGTATATTTAGGTGTGAATGGATTATTGAGGATAATGGGAACATATAGAATACTAAGCAATTGATCCTTAGTGAAGGCGTAAGAAATAAGTAATATTAGTTTTACTTGAATATGTATGATTATATGATGCGTATATGATAGGTATGTGGGTATAATGTAATATTCTTAACTTTTGTATAAGTTATGGCAGCGAATCCCGACTTTCGAGTCACAAGGGGATTTCGGATGTTTAAAATAGTATGTGTTATGGTATGTCAAGCGCTATGAATATGAATCTATGTTGGATTAATGAAATAAGTTTGTATAAAGATAGTAATTATTTATCTGAACATTGGTTAATATAGCAAACCAAGTTTTCCAAAATATAATATTTTGAATATATGGTTATTTGAGTAGAAAATTTTGCGTTATAGAAGGTAAGTCGATAAAAGATCAATTATGATCAGATAATGCCGCCAAGACGTAAACGAAACCAAAGGGTAGAAGAACCTGTCAACAAAGCTGGAGGACAACCAGACCCGTTGCAGAAGTTTGCAAATGTGGTCGCTCAAGATATGCAGAATGGAATGTCAGCCGCGGGAAATCAGCCAGACAATCGATTTGCGAACTTTAAAGATTTTAAGGTCATAGGACCGTCAGTATTTAGAGGGTCAACTGACCCTGTAGAAGTAGTTGTGATAGCTAGAGTAACGGAGGGGCAAAAGACAGCTTTTGCAACCTATACAATGAAAGGGGAGGCGAATTTTTGGTGGGAGTCAAATCAAGCTAGAGCCGGAGAAGGGAGCAGTGGTAGTAGGACTGTAAAAAGGAAAGGAGATAATTCTAGGAATACCAAAATTAGGCCAGGAGGGGGAAAGAATAAGGTTGTGCAGTGTGGAAATTGCGGAAGAAATCACTCGGGAGAGTGTCTTAAAGGTAAGTTAGTGTGTTATAAGTGTGGGCAAAAAGGACATATCTCTCCCAACTGCCCCAATCCTAGGATGAATAGAGGGTGTTTTAGGTGTGGATCAACGGAGCATAAGGTGAAGGACTGTACGAAAAAGAGAACGGATGCAGGAAGTGTGATTACGGAGAAAAGTAACGAGACGCTGGTGACAACGGGACCAACTTCAGCAAACAACCCAACAAAATCAACCGCAAGAGTCTTCAGTATGACCGTTCAAGATACCGTGGAAGATGGGATGCGACTCCAGGTATTATTCGAGACAATTGAATTGTCTTATATATGATTTTCGTATATATATAGTAAATTATTTTATAAAGAAATTTTGAAGGAGGAATTTGAGTTCTACAAGAAATCAAATTTTTGTTTAAGCAGATAGACAAACTCTATGTTGAATAGTTAAAGATCGGTTCGATCAAATTATGATTGAGATCTACTTGCAATGACTGTGTATGCTATTTTCCTTAGTGTCATAAGGTTTAAAGCGTTGATTAGGGGACGTAATTCTTATAAGGGAGGTGAATGTAATAACCTAATAATTTCAATATGAAATTTTTTGATTTAATTTTTTATATATATATAAAGTTAGGGAATATGTGCAAAAGTAAGGTATATGTATCTATGTGATAAATAAAAATATTTATTAGATGTAAATAATTTCTTTTAGACTTATTGATCATTATAGTTTATATTCTTATAATAAATTAATTTTGTAATAAAAATATTTATTATTTATTTTCTATGAAAATAAGATTATGATATGATTATTAGGATTCTTATGATATGTATTTTATTATAGTGGTTAGGTTAATTATTTTAACTTAATTAATGATGGTATGTATGAAGGTTATGTCAGATATGAATTCAAAACCCTAAGTCTGGATTTTGAATAAGGGATGAGAATAATAATATAATATTGTATTTTAGTAATAAAAATATGCCTGATATGTGTGCAATGTTAATTTGTAGATCGTTATAGTAAAACAAAGACAAAACCCTAGCATTCTTGATAAACTATAGTATGCAGTCGGATATGATTGCAAGATCTCATTAAAATTACGTGTTATGTAGTTAATGACCTTTATATGTTAATGTTAATTAGGTAAACCCTAATTAATATCTAGAGACCTTGATTATTAGATTAGAACCCTAATTGCTAAGTTATAAACCCTAACTATTAATTTAGCAAGGATAATGGTAATTAATAGCTAATTTACACAACCTAGATGATTAGGAAACCTAGTGTAATTAGGGAACCCTAATCAACATTTTAGAAACTAAGATTTCCATATTTGCCCATAGTACACAATTCTAGATTTAGAGCTTATGGAACCCTAGGGTGAAACCCTAAGGGTTAAAACCTAATGGTTGTGAGAAGTTACCAAGTTGCCATTCACTTTATAAGTCAAATGACCAAACTACCCTTTTGATTACTTTAATAAGGTGGAGTGTAGATCTAGCCCTATTAAGGAGTTGGTGACCAACTCTAGCTAGCCGTGTGGTCTAGTAATAAGCTTTAATCATTCAAAATCTGATCAACCATAGCATTACACCATATTATATATAGATTATGAGAGAGAGAATGTCACATTCAAGCCACATTTGATCACAACACTTAACCAAAACCCTCTCAACTTCAAACATCCGAAATTTTCTTGCTAGACCAGTCACTAATCAAGCCCCACTAGCACTTGTAGCAGATCAGAAGCATTAGATCAAGATTTGGTTAATAGAAAGGTATAAAAACCATAAACCTAGAAATCCTTATGATTCATGTTAATCTTTGTGTTAAGATTTTTAAAGTTGTGAAATAGGATGTTATTGAGTGATCTGGGTTATTATAACTCAGATCCATAACACTTAGATGCTCGAAATTGATGATTTTAGAAATCTGGAAAACGTTTAAAACTGTGGTCTGACAATGAATGTCAGAGCCTCTAGATCTTTCTGTATTAAGTGTTATGTGTGTTTCAAGTTATAGATTTGTAGTACGTAATGCTAGCTTTGATCTGGAATTGGAAGCAGGGTCATAGCATGTCTAGATCTCAAGTTATATGTGGTCAAACCTAGTTGACCGGTTACGAAACTGGAATTCTGGGCAACCCAGAATTTTCCAGAATTTCTGACAACGTTTTGCAGGCCTCGGATCTTACAGGTCTTAATTAGTTTGGCCAAGTTGGTGTTTGATTCGTGTAGACTGACTTGAGTACTACTTATCCATGACTCTAGATTACCCAAATACGTAACAGAAACGAAGTTAATGATGGTCAAACTTAGGTTGACTACTTTATTGGGACATTATATGCTTGATTTGTTGTTGTTATGAAGATGTTATGTAATAGATCTATTGTTCTACATGTTGGCTACACACTAAAGCTTATATATCACAAATACATTGCACGATCATCGTGTAGTAGGAGCCCAAAAGTGACATAAAGTTGAAACGTTTCTTCATTTTTGGGCAACCCATAAATGAAAAACGAATTTCCGACAACTACTTTGGGTACCCAGATCTCTTTGGTTATGCATGATATGAGTGTGTTTTGTTGTTGAATGGTGTAGTCCTGCACTATTACTGTAAGATCTAACATCAAGCATGCCTTGAATCACCACAGATTAAAAACAATAGTTGGTCAAAGTAGTAACCATGATAGCTGCATATGAGTTCTGAGTTTGTTGAAGAACAGCTCAAGAACACCTATAGCGACAGTTTCGTCGCTATAGGGCCCTTTAGCGACAATTTATTCATAAAATTATTATTTTTATTTAATAATTAGTATTAAATAGTTTTTAATTATTAAAAATACAAAATAAATTCCTAAAAATTAATTTAAAGTCTAAAATGATTTTAATACTTGAAAAATTATTTAAAATTATATTATGTTATAAGAAAATATTTAAAGTTATTTTTAATATTTTGTGATGAAATCTCATTAATAATTTAATATTAATGATATTTAAGTTATTTAATAAATGTATTAAATAAATTATGAAAAATAGAGTTAATGATTTAAAAATTATATATTAATAATGTAAAGGTTATAAAAATATTTTAAGTTACAAAATATAACTTTTAATATTTTATTATGAAAAATATTAATTATTTAACATTAATGATATTAAATTTATTTAATAATTATATTAAATAAATAGTTTAAAAATGGTTTTATTGATTTAAAAATCATTTAAAAAGGATATAAATGGTTTAAAAATATTTTAAGTTAGTATAAGTGACTTTTAATATTTTAGTGGATAATACCTTAATATTTAAATATTTATGGTAATTACTTAAAAAATGATTTTAAATGTTTTAAAAATCATTTAAGGGTATATTAATACTTTAAAAATATTTTAAGTTATTATAAATAACTTTAATATTTTGTCAAGGGTTTCATTAATAGTTTAATATCAATTAAATATTAAGCATAATAGAATTATTTGATATTTAAATCATTTTATAATGATTAGGTGTTTGAAAATTCATGATAAATTATAATAATTATTTAAAAATTATTATAAGGCTATATATGATTGATACTTAGGTTGTCCGTAATAATATTAAGGGTATTGAATAGAGTTTTAAACTCGATAAAGTACTGCGATCACGTCATCCAGACAATCGATATGTCTTTGAAATTGATATGTACTTAGATAGTTTGACTGTATATGTGTTTATTTGTGATTTAATGATTATGAAACATGTGTGCCAATGTGATTAGGTTATGTGCTGACTGCAATAAGCATTACTATATATTATGATATGTGATTCTAATCGATAGAATGATCTTATTAATGATAGGTCATGATATAAAAGATAAAACTAAGTTGCGTATTGTAAGCAGCAGACCAAGCAAGTATCCTACCTTTGCATTTTCTTTATGCAATGTACATGAGTAAGAATGTTTTGTAAATATATTATTATTATGCTAGATTATTAAACCTATTGTGATATATTCTATATTCTATCATTGATTATCAATATGGTACTATATGGTAATTCATATATATATATATATATATATATATATATATATATATATATATATATATATATATATATATTATGTTCGTTAATTTCTAATATGGTTATTCAAGTGTCCCCACTTGAATAATCATTATATTTAATCACATGTTGATATATATATATATATATATATATATATATATATATATATATATATGTAACGCCCCAAAAAATCGAACCTTTGTAAATACTTTTAATAATGAATAAAATAATATTATTTATTATTATTACGTATGGATAAGATGAATGTCGTTCTATAACCTAGAAACGTTGGAATGTCGTAGTATTTTAACTACGTGGGAGAATTAAAGTGGTTGAATTTTTAAGACGAAAATAAAATCTTTTCGAGAAATTTTCCGAAAAACACTATTCATCGATTTCTGCTCGGGAATTATATTTGAACTTTCGAGAAATATGTAACGTTATAATATCAAGGTGATATGGATTATGTAATAATAACCTAAGTATGGAAAACATAATATTTCGCATGCGAACTTAATTTGGGAACGTTAGGTTTATTAAGCGTTAAGGAAAGAAAGTTGTAATCATATGATGTGTATGCATTATACGAGGTAATGAACGTAAGTATAATACGACGTATTATACTATTAAGAATGGAGAATGAAATAACGCATATTACAAATTAATATACGAGCTAGCATACGAGAATTATACGTGGTGTATATATGTTAAGTTGTTAATTAAATGTAATGGACTTGTAGGATTATTAGCCTAATGGAAGGAGTCCAATAGAATGTGATAATCAAGCCCAAGTGTTTGATAAGTTATGAGTCAAAACTATGGTAGTACAAGCCCAATAAGGAATTAGCTAGATTTAATTAGCAAGCCCAATGATAAGCCATGATCCATGGAGCAATACAGGTATGATATGGGCAAACTTGATGGGCAAACAATTAGTGTGATGACCAAGTGTTGTGTTGAGCAAGGAATGAATAGTAAGGAGGTGGAGGTTAAGGAGGTTAATTGAGGAGGTGGTTGGCTTAAAGTCCATAATACCCTAGCTTTGGATTGCCTATAAATACCATGCCTCATTTATTTTTTTAGTTGTTATTTCATCCAACACTTTCCTCTCAAAGATAAGCAACTTATTTTGTAGAGAGAATAAGCCACTTAAGCACTTATAAGGCACTTCAACTTTTGCTAGATTTTCCAAAGTGAAGTGAAGTAATAGTCTTCAAGGGTAAGACTCATAATTTTTATCTCTATCTCTTCTATGATAGGATTGATAGAGGAGGGGGATTGTTTGTTAAGAACATGTAATAAGTTATTAATGAATGAACTTAAGCCGAATAAGTTGAATAAGCAACTTGAACTCTAATAAGTTGATAGAATCATGAAGAACTTATCATATGTTTGTCATATGATGTTAGTATGTTGAATGTAGTATGAGAACATTGATTGATGGACTTAAGTTCATAGTAAGTCATAAGCATGGAAATTTGTAGTTCATAAGTTAAATAAGTTATTGACTTATGAGAATAAGTCAAAAACCTACTTTGACCGTAAGTTGGTATAATAAGTAACTTGTAATAATCATATGTTGATTAAAATCTATTTAGAATCATTATGAATGAAGTTTTCTTTTTAATTCACACGATTGGACGATAATCGTCGAATTCGTGAAATTCTCGGAATGGAAGTTGTATTTTGTGTTTGAAGTCGAAAATTTTGGTTTTCGATAGAGACAAGTCATATTTGGCATTATAGAGTTACAGACTCAAAAATGACCGAATTTCGACTTAGAAACGAAGAAACGAAGCGTTGAACGTTCACGACGTTTATCGTTTTTGTTAAAAATGAACTAATAGGTGAAATTTTAGCAAACAAAGTCAAATAGATAAAATTCTTGCATGAACGCATAGAGTATGTAATTTGTGAATCGTAGGCTTTTGAACGAGCTAATTAGGACTTATAACGAAGAAGTTATGAGTCCGGGAGTTTCTAAAAATTTTTAAAAATTGCAAACTATCTGAGGCACAGAGTTGGCGCCGCGGCGCCAACCCAAGGCCAAATGAGTGGCACCGCAGCGCCGTAACAGTGTCTGAGCACACTGCTAACTCGCGCCGCAGCGCAAGATAAAGAACAAAGTGTGGCGCCGCAGCGCCAGATCCGGATGTTAGACACTTCTAACTTGCGCCGCAACGCAAGATGAAGGGCAGTGGGTGGCGCTGCAGCGCCAACCCTAGGAATTTGTCAGTAAAGAATGATTACTTGTATAACATGAATAGTAAACTAGTAGCAGTTAATTGAGAATCTTAATAAGGTATTATAAGGTACTTGTAAGACACTTAAGTATGATGATTAAGAGTTAATAATCAATTGAAGATGAATGAAATGTGAATGACGTAATGAAAGCCGAAAACCCATAATAGTAGATCTAAGTCAGGATTTACATTGAGATGAAGGGTAAGATATAATAGTATACATACTTGATTATATATGACCTAATGTGGTACGTTATATGATCATGTATTGTAGAAACGTAGAGACTTAATGTCTACGTGTGTTAATCAAGATGTATTTCAAGGCAAGTATTCTAAACCCATGTTCCGATTCGATCACCGATGAGTTTTGTAATTCATGTATTCTTTCACATGAAGTCTTGAATGATGAAGTCTAAAGCCAACTCTTTTGGCTAGACTTATATTATTATTCTGTCAAGCATGATTTCTGTTTACCGAGTTATATTGGTATGGTTTTCAATCAAAGACCAAGTATGCAAAAATGTTTTTGTCGTTTAACAACAGGCACGTGAGGTTGCCATGACTTAAACGAATACACGTTTAATGAATGTAGTGTTGATCAACATAGAGTACTATGGGCTGATCACCTAGAAGTGCTCGTAAGCTATGCCGGACTTACGAACGTAGTGTCGGGTTATCCTTTTCAGAAGAAATTATGATCTGCTCATAGTCTTGAGCCTTAGTTGATATTCTATTGAATATTGTAGTTGGAAAACATTTTGAATGAAAAGAAGTGATATTTTGAATTATTGATAGTACTTCATAACTATTGTTCAGTTACTGAAGATATATAAGTTCTGTGTTTCAAGCATGTTGTTTATTAGAATTGTAGTACTTGCTGAGCTAGTCATGCTCACTCTTGCTTGAATCATATGAACACAGCCAAGATCAAGCGAATCGAAGGCTCAGGAAAGGACAAAGGCAAGGTAAAGACGAACCCTTAGATTTCTTATATAATAGAATAGTTTAATGTCTATAATATATTGAATATTATGATAAGAACAAACGAATGGGTTACAAAGAACCTGGGAAATGTAATATTATTTTGGATATATAGAAGTTATATTAGTCCTTTTGAGACTATTCAATTAAATGAATGAATGAATGAATGGTAGTACCGTGTAGCACCATCTGTCGGGTTGGAAGAGACCCGGATTTGGGGGCGTCACAGGTTGGTATCAAAGCATTAGGTTATAAAACTTAAGAGGGGATTAAAAACCTTAAGTCATAACCTTAAGAGAAGTCAAAGAAATACAAGAAGAAAATAACCTTATAAAAATGCATTATGATTATGTTATGTGTTTTTATTATTCTACTGACATGTACTAATCAACTTAATTGTTTTGTGTAGATGTCAGGAGTAAACGGAATGTTTGTAGATGGTCAGGCCATTAGTGATGAATCGGTGAACCAAATAGAGGTTTTATCGAACCTCATAGCAGCAGATCCGGAGGTGGTAGTTATTGAGTCTGGAGACTTAGATGATCTTGACTATATGTCAAGATTCGATGGGATGATAGAAGAGGAAGTAGAGATGGTGTCCTTTAATCCCAGAGCTATAGCAGCGGAGATAGCTCCTGGAGGGTCAATGATGTCTCTATTTATGTCAGTGTTGGATGGAAATATCCATTACTGTCAGGAGGTCAAGGAGCTGAAAGCAGAGCATCAAATGGTTATAGAGGACAAGACTGATGTCGAGTCCATGTGGGAGCAGGAACATAATGAAAGGATTTTGGCTAAGGACAAAGTCCACAATTTAAAGCACAAGGTCTTTGAGCTCAAGGAGGAGCTAAAGACCAAGGTGCAGAAGATAGGGAGGATGTCCTATATCTATAGGAGTTCTCATACAGATTTCCAGCAACATGTAGCTGGATATCCTATAGAGGTGGGGCAAACACGGCATACAATTAGCCATTATATCATCGTCGGTCTTGCCAAGGCAGATTTCGAGAATGCCTTGAGGCAGATATAGACTAGAAGTAGTTAGAGTAGTATGTAAATATTTTGTAAGTAATAGTGATGTAAAGCCTTTTTGTATAGTAAAGGGTAGTCTTTTGTAAATCCCAATTTTTGGAAAGCAATAACGGGAAAGTAATGTAATCACTTAGGATGTGTATGTAAATCGATGTAGTATTATACTATGAAGAATGAATATAAGTCCTTTTTATGGAAAGCAATGAGTTATGGATGTTGGAGTTATTGTTAATATTAATGATAACTAATAAAGAAAGAAATAATAACAAAATGTGTTTATTGTATCAGCAAAATGCCGCCAAGAAGAGTGCAACGTAATCAAGGTGCGAGCGTAAATCAACCGGAGGGAGGTCCGGTTAATCCGATGCAGGAGTTTGTTAATTTAATAACAACTGCCTTTAATAGAACAAGGGCTAATATCCCCGTAAATTCGGGAGTAGCACGAGCTACTACCTTTAAGGATTTCAAGAGCGTGGGTCCGCCAGAGTTCAAAGGAACTACGGACCCTATTGAAGCCCAAACGTGGGTTAAGGAGATAGAGAAGGCATTTGTAATAGCAAATGTTGACGAGGCCCAAAAGGTTGCCTTTGTGACCTATATGATGAAGGGAGAGGCCAATTTTGGTGGGAAGAAAATTAGGCTAGGGTTGGGATAAGAATAATCTCGACGTGGGAGAGGTTCAAGGAGATATTCTTCAAGAACTACTTTACCACGAGCATGCAAAAGGAGGATGGAGATACGATTTTTGAAGTTGAAACAAGGGGACATGATGGTTCCCCAAACACGCAAGTTTAATGAATCGAAAGGTTCGCTCCACATCAAGTGGATACTGAGGTGAGGAAGGCACGATGGTTCGAGCAGGGCTTAAAACCCTGGCTCTATAACCGCATATCGGTGTTCTAAAGTACTTCTTTTGGGACCATTTTAGAGAAGGCGATAATCGTCGAGGGTGGTAGTGAAGCTTTAAGTCAATACCACAAGGACAAGAAGAGCAAGGTTAAAGTAGACGGGAGAGTAAAGATCGAGGGAGCCAGTGGTAGTGGCGAGGGTCAGAAGAGGAAGGTATTTAGCTTTGGGAATACCAGAGTGAAGTAAGGAGACTCGAAGAGAAGAATGGAGGCCTGCAAGACCTGTGGGAAGACTCACTTAGGAGTCTGTCCCAAGGGGAAGGCCGTCTGTTACAACTGTGGACAGGAGGGGCACATTGTACCTAACTGTTTGAGTCTGAAGAAGAACCATGGATGCTTTGTGTGTGGGTCAACCGACCACATGGCAAAGAACTGCCCAAAGAAGGGGACGGACGGGAATCGGGGCGCTAATAGCGGTAAGTTAGCTATTAGTGGACCAACAGATGAAAGTAGGCCGATGGGTCGTACTTTAACATGTGACCCCAAGATGCATCGATCGGGGACGTCATCGCATGTATTATTCCGATTAACGATATCAATGCTTACGCGGTTGCTTTGATTCGAGTGCAACTTGTTCGCTTATATAGCGTGCGATTTTGCTAGAAGATTAGGATTACTTCCCAAAAAGTTGCCTATACCTTTAAATATTAAGGTAGCGAACGAAGAGATAATTCCTATTGAAGATATTCATAAGAGTTGTTGTGTAGACATACGAGGTTGTAAATTATCGATAGATTTGTTACCAATAAAGTTAGGAGAGTTCGACGTAATTCTCGGAATGGATTGGTTAGTAAACCATGGGGCAATTATAGATTGTCAAAATAAATGTGTGAACATTAAGACGTTAGAACAACCTCGGGTAGTATTTTACGGTAATAGATCGCCGGGACGTTCGTGTTGTCTAACCATGACACAAACTAGGAAATTACTGAGAAAGGGGTGCGTAGGTTATCTGTGTTATGTTGTTGATACCCAGAGAGTGGTAGCAACCATGGAACAAATACCTGTAGTGAGAGAATTCGCCGATGTATATTCGAGTGAATTGTCGGGTCTTCCGCCAGATAGGGAGACAGAGTTTGTGATAGACATTGTGCCAGGAGCGGCACCAGTTTCCAGGGCACCGTATCGTATGGCGCCAGTGGAGATGAAGGGGTTGATGGTGCAGTTGCAAGAACTGTTAGACAGGAAGTACATTCAATCGAGTGTTTCGCCGTGGGGAGCACCGATACTCTTTGTCAAGATGAAGGACAGATTGTTAAGACTGTGTATCGACTATCGAGAGTTGAACAAGTTAACGATAAAGAATAAATACCCATTGCCCAGGATTGATGATCTCTTTGATCAGTTGAAAGGGGCTAAGTATTTTTCTAAAATAGATTTAAGGACGGGGTATCATCAGTTGAAGGTTAGGAAGGAAGATGTGCCAAAGATAGCATTCAGGACTCGTTATGGTCATTATGAGTTCCTGGTGATGTCGTTTGGGTTGACAAATGCACCAGCTGCATTTATGGATATGATGAACAGAGTGTTCAAACAATATTTGGACAAGTTCGTCGTGGTGTTTATAGATGATATTCTAATCTATTCTAAGACGCCAGAAGATCATGCTGAACACCTTAGATTAGTGTTGGAGACACTAAGAAAGGAGAAGTTGTATGCGAAATTCACTAAGTGTGAATTTTGGTTGGAGAAGGTACAGATTTTAGGTCATGTCATTGACCATGAGGGAATTTCAGTAGATCCAGTGAAGGTGGAAGCCGTGATGAATTGGGAACAGCCAAAAATGCCGACTGAGGTGAGGAGTTTCCTATGGTTAGCGGGTTACTATCGAAGATTCATCCAGGATTTTTCGAAGATAGCTACTCCATTGACTAACTTGATGAGGAAGACGGTGAAATACGCTTGGACTGACAAGTGTGAGGACAATTTTCAAGAACTGAAGACGAGGTTGAGGGAAGCTCCTGTTTTGTCATTGCCTGATGACACAGGAAATTTTGTAGTTTATAGCGATGCTTCGCATAGCGTACTTGGTTGTGTGCTCATGAAGCATGGCAAGGTCATTGTGTATGCATCTAGGCAGTTGAAGGATTATGATAAAGATTACCCTACTCATGATCTGGAACTAGCCGCAGTAGTTTTTGCTCTAAAGATATGGAGACATTATCTTTATGGAGAAAAATGTGAGCTATACACGGACCACAAAAGTCTAAAATATATCTTCACACAGAAGGAGTTAAATATAAGGCAGAGGAGATGGCTGGAGTTGATAAAGGACTACGACTGTGAAATCCTGTATCACCCTGGAAAAGCCAATGTAGTTGCCGACGCCTTAAGTAGAAAGGGTCGGGAAAAGTTGTCTATGTTAACGGCTCAAACTGAGTTAATAACAGAGATGGCTAGGATGGAGATAGAAGTGAAGTTGCCAAGTGAATCGGAGCATATACTTTTTACGACAGAGATGCAATCTACTATCGTAGAAAGAATCAAGGAGGTGTAGCTCAGAACGGATGAGTGTGATCGAGCAAAGGAGCGATTAACCAATAAAAAATAGACTAAATACAGTCTTGATAATGAGGGGTTATTAAGATTTGAAGGAAGAATTTGGGTTCCAAATGAGATGGAATTAAGGGAGCAGGTTCTACAAGAGGCTCATAGTTCAAGGTTTTCGATTCATCCTAGTAGTACTAAGATGTATCAAGATCTTCGACAGAGTTTCTGGTGGCCAAACATGAAGAGAGAGATCGCCGAATATGTGAGTAGGTGCTTGACTTGTCAGAGAGTTAAGGCCGAACATCAACGACCTAGTGGCTTGCTACAGTCATTAGAAATCCCAGAGTGGAAGTGGGAGAATAACACGATGGATTTTGTGGTAGGACTTCGACTACTCGGAAGGGGTATGATGCGATCCGGGTAATAGTAACCGATTGAATAAGTCGGCTCACTTTTTACCAATTAGGGTTAAGTATAACTTAGACCCGATTAGCTAGACTATATATTAAGGAAATAATCTCCGGACATGGAGTACTTACATCGATTGTGTCAGATCGTGATTCACAATTCACGTCAAACTTTGGAGGAGTCTACAAGAGCAGTTGGGGAACGCATTAAAGTCGAAAGTCTGCCAGTATCATCCATAAATGGATGGACAAAGCGAGATGACAATTCAGAGGTTCAAGATATGTTGAGATCTTGTGACATGGATTTCAAGGGTAGTTGGGACAATCATCTACCATTAGTGGAGTTTATGATAACAATAGTTATCATGCAAGCATAGGTATGCCGCCCACGTAAGCTTTGTATGGGAGGAAATGTGTAACGCATGCAACAGATTAGGGATGAGGTAGGAGAACGCTGAATGTTGGGACCAGAGTTGGTACAACAGACAACGGACATTGTCAAGAAGATACAAATGCGTCTTCTAGCAGCTCAAGACAGACATAAGAAGTTTACGGATCCGCATAGAGAGAATCGGGAGTTTGAAGTAAGTTTGTACGTATTCCTAAAAGTATCTCCCTAGAAAGGAAAGATACGTTTTGGGAAGAAGGGAAAGTTAAGTCCTAGGTTCATAGGACCTTTTGAGGTATTAAAACGGGTAGGTGAGGTAGCTTATATTATAGCCTTACCTCCAGACCTAGAACGAATACATAATATATTTCACGTATCCGTATTACGTCCTTATAAGCCAGATTATAAGAACGTGATAGAATATGAGCCTATTCATATCGAGAAGGATTTAACGTATGAGCAAACGCCGATTCAAATTGTTGATAGAAAAGAACAAGTTCTGCGAAATAAAGTCATACCTTTGGTAAAGGTGATATGGAAGAACCACGATGCAGAAGAAGCAACGTGGGAGATAGAAGAAATGATGAAAAAGAATTACCCTCATTTATTTGTGTAATTTTTGTTTTTTAGCGAGATTCTGGGGACAAAATCCTTATAAGGGGGAGAGTGCAACGCGCCGTAAAATCGAACCTTTATAAATACTTTTAATAATGAATAAAATAATATTATTTATTATTATTATGTATGGATAAGATGAATGTCGTTTATATAACCTAGAAACGTTGGAATTTCATAGTATTTTAACTACGTGGGAGAATTAAAGTGTTTGAATTTCTAAGATGAAAATAAAAGCTTTCTGAAAAATTTTCTGAAAAATACTATTCATCGATTTTTGCTCGGGAATTATTTTTGAACTTTCGAGAAATGCGTAACATTATAATATCAACGTGATATAGGTTATGTAATAATAGCCTAAGTATGGAAAACATAATATTTCGCATGCGGACTTAATTTGGGAACGTTAGGTTTATTAAGCGTTAATGAAAGAAAGTTGTAATAATATGATGCGTATGCATTATACGAGGTAATGAACGTAAGTATAATACGACATATTATACTATTAAGAATGGAGAATGAAATAATGTATATTATAAATTAATATACGAGCTAACATACGAGAATTATACATGTTGTATATATGTTAAGTTGTTAATTAAATGTAATGGACTTGTAGGATTATTAGCTTAATGGAAGGAGTCCAATAGAATGTGACAATCAAGCCCAAGTGTTTGATAAGTTATGACTCCAAACTATGGCAGTACAAGCCCAATAAGGAATTAGCTAGATTTAATTAGCAAGCCCAATGATAAGCCATGATCCATGGAGCAATCCAAGTATGATATGGGTAAACTTGATGGGAAAATAATTAGTGTGATGACCAAGTGTTGTGTTGAGCAAGGAATGAATAGTAAGGAGGTGGAGGTTAAGGAGGTTAATTGAGGAGGTGCATTAAAGGAGGTGGATGGCTTAAAGTCCATAATACCCTAGCTTTGGATTGCCTATAAATACCAAGCCTCATTTATTTTGTTGGTTGTTATTTCATCCAACACTTTCCTCTCAAAGATAAGCAATTTATTTGGTAGAGAATAAGCCACTTAGCACTTATAAGCCACTTCAACTTTTGCTAGATTTTCCAAAGTGAAGTGAAGTAATAGTCTTCAAGGGTAAGACTCATAATTTTTATCTCTATCTCTTCTATGATAGGATTGATAGAGAAGGGGGATTGTTTGTTAAGAACATGTAATAAGTTATTAATGAATGAACTTAAGCCGAATAAGTTGAATAAGTAACTTGAACTCTAATAAGTTCATAGAATCATGAAGAACTTATCATATGTTTGTCATATGATGTTAGTATGTTGAATATAGTATGAGAACATTGATTGATGGACTTAAGTTCATAGTAAGTCATAAGCATAGAAATTTGTAGTTCAAAAGTTAAATAAGTCATTGACTTATGAGAATAAGTCAAAAACCTACTTTGACTGTAAGCTGGTATAATAAGTAACTTGTAATTATCATATGTTGATTAAAATCCATTTAGAATCATTAGGAATGAAGTTTTTTTTTGAATTCACACGATTGGACGATAATCGTCGAATTCGTGAAATTTCGAAATGGAAGTCGATTTTGTGTTTGAAGTCAAAAATATTGGTTTTCGATGGAGACAAGTCATATTTGACATTATAGAGTTGCGGACTCGAAAAATGATTGAATTCCGACTTAGAACGAAAACGAAAAGCGTGAACGCGTTCACGGACATTTATCGTTTTTGTTAAAAATGAACTAATAGGTGAAATTTTAGCAAACGAAGTTAAATAGATAAAATTCTTTTATGAACGCATAGAGTATGTAATTTGTGAATCATAGGCTTTTGAACGAGCCAATTCGAACTTATAACGAAGAAGTTATGAGTCCATGAGTTTCGTAAAATTTTTAAAAATTGCAAACTATCTGAGGCACAGAGTTGGCGCTGCGGCGCCAACCTAAGGCCAAATGAGTGGTGCAAGAAGAATGCAGTAATGTTGTGTCGAAAGACATCGCTAACTCTGGCCAGCAAATGTGAGATAAAGAATAAAGTGTGGAAATACAAATGCTGATCCGAATGTTAGACATCGCAAACTCAAGGCCATGAGCCCCATGAGATGAAGAAGAGGGTGGGTGGAAATATAGCCAACCCTAGGAATTTGTCAGTAAAGAATGATTACTTGTATAACATGAATAGTAAACCGAGAGTGATTAATTGAGGATCTTAATAAGGTATTATAAGGTACTTGTAAGACACTTAAGTATGATGATTAAGAGTTAATAATCAATTGAAGATGAATGAAATGTGAATGACGAATGAAAGCCGAAAACCCATAATAGTAGATCTAAGTCGATTTACATTGGGATGAAAGGTAAGATATAATAGTATACATACTTGATTATATATGACCTAATGTGGTAACGTTATATGATCATGTATTATAGAAACGTAGAGACTTATAGTGTACGTGTGTTAATCGATGAAGGTATATATCAAGGCAAGTATTCTAACCCATGTTCCGATTCGATGCGGACGAGTTTTGTAATTCATGTATTCTTTCACATGAAGTCTTGAATGATGAAGTCTAAAGCCAACTCATTCAGGTAGACTTATATTATAATTTTGTCAAGCATGATTTATGTTTACCGAGTTATATTGGTATGATTTTCAATCGAAGACCAAGTATGCTAAAATGTTTTTGTCGTTTAACGACAGGCACGTGAGGTTACCACAACTTAAATATATACATGTTTAATGAATGTAGTGTTGATCAACATAGAGTATTATGGGCTGATCACCCAGAAGTGCTCATAAGCTACGCTTGGGACTTACGGACGTAGTCTTGGGTTGTCCTTTTCAAAATAAATTATGAACCGCTCATAGTCTTGAGCCTTAGTTGATATTCTCTCATGAATATTGTCGTTGGAAAATGTTTTGAATGAAAATAAGTGCTATTTTGAACTATCGATAGTACTTGTGAGTAGCTATTGTTAGATTCATGAAGATATATAAGTTCTATGTTTCAAGCATGTTGTTTAGTAGAATTGTAGTACTTGTTGAGCTAGTCATGCTCACTCTTGCTTGAACCATATGAACATAACCAAGATCGAGCGGATCGAAGGCTCAGGCAAGGACAAGGGCAAGGCGAAGACGAACTCGTGGATTTCTTATGTAATAGAATAGTTGAACGTCTGTAATATATTGAATATTATGACAAGATCAAACGAATGGGTTACAAAGAACCTGGGAAATGTAATATTATTTTGGATATATAGAAGTTATATTAGTCCTTTTGAGACTATTCAATTGAATGAATGAATGAATGGTAGTACCGTGTAGCACCATCTGTCAGGTTGGAAGAGACCCGAATTTGGGGGCGTCAAAATATATACCTATTGATCCCAGTATGTATATGATAACAAAGAGTTGTCTAAGCTATTTGTTCATCTAGACACAGATTTAGAAATATCGTTGAATATGACAAAACCTTTTTGTATCCAATCAAATTATTTTGATTCGGATTCCAGACTAAGTATGAACATCCCAAACATGGGAAAAATTTTATGAGCCTAAGGCGGAGAGAGTAATATCGTTCTTGCATGTAGTATTGATCAATACAGGGCACATTGGGCATATCACCCTCGTGTCCGTAAGTTATGACGGTTTGCGGATGAAGTTTTGTTAAACCTTAGCAAAAATGAAAAACAATGTTCATAGTATGTCACCTAAACCTTATTTATAGTCAGTACGTAGTTTCAAAAATTTGATAGAGAGTTGTTATGTTATTATTATCGGTTCAGATTACTTCACAACTTTTGATTTGTTGTAGAAGGGTAGTACAAAGAAAATATTTAATTCTTTCAGCTAATATTTATAATTGTTATTACTTGCTGGGCACTCAAATGCTCATCCTTGCTTAATTTAAATGTTTTCAGTTAAGTATGATCGGCCAGAGGGCATTGCATAGAACAAAGGGAAAGGAAAGCTACCTAATTAAGTTTGAGTTATCTTATGTAGTAGCTAGACTTAAATAAGATGATTATATTTATTATCTATCATGTAATGAAATGTTTTACGGTCGCGTACCTGGGATTAAACTCTGATATGTAAATTAAGTTTGATAATTATGATAATATTATTATTTCCGCTTATAGAAATGGTATCGTAATGCACTAAGTTCGGGTTTCAAGTATCTGAATTTGTGGGCGTTACAATTTGGTATCAGAGCTTTAGGGTTTGAAACCTTAGGTGGGGGTAGACCTTAGGCTATAACCTTAGAGCAGACGAAAACATTGAAAGTACAAATAACTCGCATAGAGTCTAAATAAAACCATTTATTGCGTTGTGTATATATTATATGCTAATCAGGATAATTTATGTGTATAGATGATAGATAGAAAAGGATTAGGATACCCTCATATCGAAAAGAAGGAGTCAACCTCTATAACTGAGCCAATATCAAAGATGATAGCTAAAATAGAGGCCCACATTGAAAGTAACCATGATGGGGAGATTATACTAGAAAGATGTAGTACCAGACCTAGAAACGATAGTATAACTGATAGGTAGAGTATAGTTAAAGAATATAAGGTCAAGCTCGAGTTCTTAAACTCATATGTCTGTGGTGCGTTCTTAAACTCATAATGTGTGGTAAGTTTGACAAACTAGGTATATTTAGGTGTGAATGGATTATTGAGGATAATGGGAACATATAGAATACTAAGCAATTGATCCTTAGTGAAGGCGTAAGAAATAAGTAATATTAGTTTTACTTGAATATGTATGATTATATGATGCGTATATGATAGGTATGTGGGTATAATGTAATATTCTTAACTTTTGTATAAGTTATGGCAGCGAATCCCGACTTTCGAGTCACAAGGGGATTTCGGATGTTTAAAACAGTATGTGCTATGGTATGTCAAGCGCTATGAATATGAATCTATGTTGGATTAATGAAATAAGTTTGTATAAAGATAGTAATTATTTATCTGAACATTGGTTAATATAGCAAACCAAGTTTTCCAAAATATAATATTTTGAATATATGGTTATTTGAGTAGAAAATTTTGCGTTATAGAAGGTAAGTCGATAAAAGATCAATTATGATCAGATAATGCCGCCAAGACGTAAACGAAACCAAAGGGTAGAAGAAACATCAACAAAGTCGAGGACAACCGCACCCGTTGCAGAAGTTTGCAAATGTGGTATTTCAAGATATGCGAGAATGGAATGTCACCATGGAAATCAAACCGGACAATCGATTTGCGAACTTTAAAGATTTTAAGGTCATAGGACCGTCAAGATTTAGAGGGTCAACTGAATTTCAGAGAAGTAGTTGTGATAGCTAGAGTAACGGAGGGGCAAAAGACAGCTTTTGCAACCTATACAATGAAAGGGGAGGCGAATTTTTGGTGGGAGTCAAATCAAGCTAGAGCCGGAGAAGGGAGCAGTGGTAGTAGGACTGTAAAAAGGAAAGGAGATAATTCTAGGAATACCAAAATTAGGCCGAGGAGGGGAAAGAATAAGGTTGTGCAAAGTGTGGAAATTGCGGAAGAAATCACTCGGGAGAGAGTGTCTTAAAGGTAAGTTAGTGTGTTATAAGTGTGGGCAAAAAGGACATATCTCTCCCAACCCGCCCCAATCCTAGGATGAATAGAGGTGTTTTAGGTGTGGATCAACGGAGCATAAGGTGAAGGATCATACGAAAAAGAGAACGGATGCAGGAAGTGTGATTACGGAGAAAAGTAACGAGACAATTTGGTGACAACGGGACCAACTTCAAAGAAACAACCCAACAAAATCAACCGCAAAGAGTCTTGAAGATGACCGATTCAAGATACCGTGGAAGATGGGATGCGACTCCAGGTATTATTCGAGACAATTGAATTGTCTTATATATGATTTTCGTATATATATAGTAAATTATTTTATAAAGAAATTTTGAAGGAGGAATTTGAGTTCTACAAGAAATCAAATTTTTGTTTAAGCAGATAGACAAACTCTATGTTGAATAGTTAAAGATCGGTTCGATCAAATTATGATTGAGATCTACTTGCAATGACTGTGTATGCTATTTTCCTTAGTGTCTATAAGGTTTAAAGCGTTGATTCCGGGGACAGAATTCTTATAAGGGAGGGTGAATGTAATAACCTAATAATTTCAATATGAAATTTTTTGATTTAATTTTTTTATATATATATATAAAGTCGGGAATATGTGCAAAGTAAGGTATATGTATCTATGTGATAAATAAAAATATTTATTAAATGTAAATAATTTCTTTTAGACTTATTGATCATTATAGTTTATATTCTTATAATAAATTAATTTTGTAATAAAAATATTTATTATTTATTTTCTATGAAAATAAGATTATGATATGATTATTAGGATTCTTATGATATGTATTTTATTATAGTGGTTAGGTTAATTATTTTAACTTAATTAATGATGGTATGTATGAAGGTTATGTCAGATATGAATTCAAAACCCTAAGTCTGGATTTTGAATAAGGGATGAGAATAATAATATAATATTGTATTTTAGTAATAAAAATATGCCTGATATGTGTGCAATGTTAATTTGTAGATCAGTTATAGTAAAACAGTACAAACCCTAGCATTACTGATAAACTATAGTACAGAGTCAGATATGATTGCAAGATCTGTTAAGTTACGTGTTATGTAGTTAATGACCTTTATATGTTAATGTTAATTAGGTAAACCCTAATTAATATCTAGAGACCTTGATTATTAGATTAGAACCCTAATTGCTAAGTTATAAACCCTAACTATTAATTTAGCAAGGATAATGGTAATTAATAGCTAATTTACACAACCTAGATGATTAGGAAACCTAGTGTAATTAGGGAACCCTAATCAACATTTTAGAAACTAAGATTTCCATATTTGCCCATAGTACACAATTCTAGATTTAGAGCTTATGGAACCCTAGGGTGAAACCCTAAGGGTTAAAACCTAATGGTTGTGAGAAGTTACCAAGTTGCCATTCACTTTATAAGTCAAATGACCAAACTACCCTTTTGATTACTTTAATAAGGTGGAGTGTAGATCTAGCCCTATTAAGGAGTTGGTGACCAACTCTAGCTAGCCGTGTGGTCTAGTAATAAGCTTTAATCATTCAAAATCTGATCAACCATAGCATTACACCATATTATATATAGATTATGAGAGAGAGAATGTCACATTCAAGCCACATTTGATCACAACACTTAACCAAAACCCTCTCAACTTCAAACATCCGAAATTTTCTTGCTAGACCAGTCACTAATCAAGCCCCACTAGCACTTGTAGCAGATCAGAAGCATTAGATCAAGATTTGGTTAATAAAGGTATAAAACCATAAACCTAGAAATCCTTATGATTCATATTAATCTTTGTGTTAAGATTTTAAAGTTGTGAAATAGGATGTTATTGAGTGATCTGGGTTATTATAACTCAGATCCATAACACTTAGATGCTCGAAATTGATGATTTTAGAAATCTGGAAAACGTTTAAATCGTGGGTCCGACAATGAATGTCGAGCCTCTAGATCTTCTCGTATTAAGTGTTATGTGTGTTTCAAGTTATAGATTTGTAAATACGTAATGCTAGCTTTGATCGGAATTGGAAGCGAGTGGTCATAGCATGTCTAGATCTCAAGTTATATGTGGTCAAACCTAGTTGATTAAGATTCTGAAACCGGAATTCGGGCAACCTGAATTTTCTGCAATTCGACAACGTTTTGTGTGCCTCGGATCTTCTGTGGTCTTAATTAGTTTGGCCAAGTTGGTGTTTGATTCGTGTAGACTGACTTGAGTACTACTTATCCATGACTCTAGATTACCCCAATACGTAACAGAAACGAAGTTAATGATGGTCAAACTTAGGTTGACTACTTTGACCGGACATTATATGCTTGATTTGTTGTTGTTATGAAGATGTTATGTAATAGATCTATTGTTCTACATGTTGGCTACACACTAAAGCTTATATATCACAAATACATTGCACGATCATCGTGTAGTGGGAGCCCAAAAGTGCATGCTTGAACTGTTCTTCATTTTTGGGCAACCCATAAATGAAGAACAGCCTCTGACAACTACTTTGGGTACCCAGATCTCTTTGGTTATGCATGATATGAGTGTGTTTTGTTGTTGAATGGTGTAGTCCTGCACTATTACTGTAAGATCTAACATCAAGCATGCCTTGAATCACCACAGATTAAAAACAATAGTTGGTCAAAGTAGTAACCATGATAGCTGCATATGAGTTCTGAGTTTGTTGAAGAACAGCTCAAGAACACCTATAGCGACAGTTTCGTCGCTATAGGGCCCTTTAGCGACAATTTATTCATAAAATTATTATTTTTATTTAATAATTAGTATTAAATAGTTTTTAATTATTAAAAATACAAAATAAATTCCTAAAAATTAATTTAAAGTCTAAAATGATTTTAATACTTGAAAAATTATTTAAAATTATATTATGTTATAAGAAAATATTTAAAGTTATTTTTAATATTTTGTGATGAAATCTCATTAATAATTTAATATTAATGATATTTAAGTTATTTAATAAATGTATTAAATAAATTATGAAAAATAGAGTTAATGATTTAAAATTATATATTAATAATGTAAAGGTTATAAAAATATTTTAAGTTACAAAATATAACTTTTAATATTTTATTATGAAAAATATTAATTATTTAACATTAATGATATTAAATTTATTTAATAATTATATTAAATAAATAGTTTAAAAATGGTTTTATTGATTTAAAAATCATTTAAAAAGGATATAAATGGTTTAAAAATATTTTAAGTTAGTATAAGTGACTTTTAATATTTTAGTGAATAATACCTTAATATTTAAATATTTATGGTAATTATTTAAAATGATTTTAAATATTTTAAAAATCATTTAAGGGTGTTTTAATACTTTAAAAATATTTCAAGTTATTATAAATAACTTTAATATTTTGGCAAGGGTTTCATTAATAGTTTAATATCAATTAAATATTAAGGAGAATAGAATTATTTGATATTTAAATCATTTTATAATGATTCCCGTGTTTGAAAATTCATGAAAAACTATAATAATTATTTGAAAATTATTATAAGGCTATATGACTAATACTTAGGTTGTCCAGAATAATATTAAGGGTATTGAATAGAGTTTTAAACTCGATAAGTACCCGATACACCGTCGGTGCACCGACATGTCTTTGAAATTGATACGGACTTAGATAGTTTGACTGTATATGTGTTTATTTGTGATTTAATGATTGTGAAACATGTGTGCCAATGTGATTAGGTTATGTGTTGACTGCAATAAGTAGTACTATGTGTTTTGATATGTGATTCTAATCGATAGAATGATCTTATTAATGATAGTTCATGATATAAAAGATAAAACTAAGTTGCGTATTGTAAGCAGCAAACCAGGCAAGTATCCTACCTTTGAATTTTCTTTATGCAATGTACATGAGTAAGAATGTTTCAGAATTATATTATTATTATGCTATATTATTAAAGCTATTGTGATATATTCTATATTCGATCATTGATTATCAACATGGTACTATATGATAATTCAGATATATATATTCTGTTCGTTAGTTTCTAAATATGGTTATTCAAGTGTCTCCACTTGGATAATCATTGTATTTAATCACATGTTGATATATATATATATATATATATATATATATATATATATATATATTGATCCCAGTATGTATATGATAACAAAGAGTCGTCTAAACTATTTGTTCACCTAGAAACAGATTTAGAAATATCGTTGAATATGACAAAACCTTTTTGTATCCAATCAAAATGTTTTGATTCGGATTCCAGACTAATGAACATCCCAAACATAGGAAAACTTTTATGTGCCCAAGACAGAGAGAGTGAACGATAATATCATTCTTGCATGTAGTATTGATCAATATAGGGCACATTAGGCAGATCACCCTCGTGTCCGTAAGTTATGACGGTTTACTGATGATGTTCTGCTAAACCTTAGCAAAAATGAAAAACAATGTTCATAGTATGTCACCTTAACCCTATTTATAGTCAGTACGTAGTTTTAAAAATTTGATAGAGAGTTGTTATGTTATTATTTTTGGTTCAGATTACTTCACAACTTTTGATTTGTTGTAGAAGGGTAGTACAAAGAAAACATTTAATCCTTTTAGCTAATATTTATAATTGTTATTACTTGTTGGGCACTCAAATGCTCATCCTTGCTTCATTTAAATGTTTTCAGTTAAGTATGATCGGCCAGAGGGCACTGCCAAGAACAAACGGAAAGGAAAGCTACCCGATTAAGTTTGAGTTATCTTATGTAGTAGCTAGACTTAAATAAGATGATTATATTTATTATCTATCATGTAATGAAATGTTTTACGGTTGCATACCTGGGATTAAACTCTAATATGTAAATTAAGTTTGATATTTATGATAATATTATTATTTCCACTCATAGAAATGGTATCGTAATGCACTGAGTTCGGGTTTCAAGTATCTAAATTTTGGGGCGTTACATGTTTCCTGGCTAATAACTCTTCGACGGTGTCATTCGCTTTAATTAGTGCCACTCGGGAGGTGGACCGTATCAAAGAGTTTGATTGGGGCTCCTACACCTTTGCCTACTTCCACACGGGGATGCGCCTATGCTTAGAAGGCGTGACAGAGGCTTGGTTAGGGTTTTACCCATTCCTAATGGTGAGAATTTTCTCTTTTGATTTCCTTTTGTTCGGGTTTCCAATTTGACTGACCACGGATATTTGATCTTTGTATTTGCAGTTTTGGGCCTACGAGATGCTCCCATATCTTCGTCTCGTTAGCACGCTAGGTTTGGGCACCTATCCACGGGGATGACGATGCCATTACTAAACTTTGGCGGAGGTTCCTGTAACTGAGGGTTTCACCCATTCTCGCCTATAGTTGGAGTTGTTAACCGCAGAGGTCATTACATGGGTTCTTTACTCTGAGGACCATTTGACAGTTGCATTCGTGGGTGGTTTCCTGACTGGTATGGAGTATGTATTGTCCACCCATCGAATTCCTCTCCTTACTAACAGAGGTTGGAAGCTCTATTTGGGAGAGCGTGATATTAGGAGCACTATATGAGAGATACGCATTCCATTCTTTCCTACTGCTAGGCGCTATTGGCCTTTATCGCAGTCGATCACTGAGATTCCATTGATGGGCATGGATAGATTTACTTTGTCAGAGGGACCTTTCACTCAGGAGGCTTTTTGCCACTGGTGGTTCCCTCGCACCATTGGAGCTCAGACTCGCGCCACACAGTTTATGGGGGGATTTGGTTCCTGGCTCTGTCATGATGATAGATTGGATTTCCTGCATCTGAGAGCCTACTCATATAACGTAGATTAAGAGTTTGACCCAGCAGTTGGACCGGGCACATTTCTTTATCCGGTATTTGGGCAGAGATCCATCAGAGACGGATACTTTTGATCCTTCCAGCTCTAGGGTTGGCTCTTTAGGTGGCCCATATTCAGATGGTTTTCTCGTTGCAGATCCTCCATTGTATCAGCCTAATATCCCTTCTGGTAGAGATTTAGTAGGAGTTACATCAGATGGATAGATTGGATGTTGTGGACATTAACACCATTGACTTCTTCTGATGCATTTCTCGCTATTTCATTTGATAGGCCTCTGTTAGATATTGGGCCATTGTGCCCCAATTCTCATTATATCTTTTGATAGGTCTCTATTAGATGTTGGGTGGTTGTGCCCCATTTCCCTATATTTTTTAGTTGTATACAGAGATGATTTATTTAGATGATGATGTAATTAGGAATGTATATATAATGCTTTCTATTTCCTAGATCATATTGTCATCTGTCATTTATTATGCATGCATTATGTCATGGATATGCATTTCTAGAGCTGAGTTTAGCATTAACCCTTGGATGGTCTTATGATACGGCTCTACAGATGTCTTCATCCATTGTGAACCAAATTGAGTATACCCCAACTATATTGGTAGCCTCTTCCTTGAGATTGTGGTATGGGAGTTTATCTTCCCTAGATCGGGTGACAGTTTATCAGTTTTTGAGACACTCTATAACCCTCCTGACATTATAGGTTCCACCGGGCTTTGTAGAGGGCATGCTTTAGCCTTGGGGACCAGATAGACATGTGTTTAGATTTGATACCCATGAGTTGACTCCTACATTGGGGGAGTTTGAGCGTCTTACAGACTTGCCATTGGATAGGCCTTGCGCTCAGATGGCTATTGGTGACATGACCGGTATTTTATGACCTTGACAGGCTTGAGGCGCAGAGTTGCCCTAGAGAGATTAACTCAGGGCATGTGGTGTCCATGATTTTCTTGATTGACAAATTTGGGTCGTTGGACAGCTATATTCGATACTTTGGGGACTTCACCATTTCTGAGGGTGATTGGCATATCGCCCATGTAGATATATTCTTGATGTGCATAGTGGCCTATATGTACATGATGTTGTACATGGACCACCTATATATCGGTGTGATTATGGTAGTTTGTGCTCTCCAGGAGGGTCATACCATTTTACCGATGATTTTGGCAGAGACTTTGAGGCCGGCCACGTTTTTCCATTCCCATTCAATGGGGGTTTTTCATAAGTAGTGCGGTCTTATTGTATGTGTGGTTTATGACACACTTGAGATCGATTGGCACTTTCAGACATCATGGGTATTATTTTTCCCACGAGATAGCCTTGTCATATTCATTTTAGCCGGCTGAGTGTACAGACACAACATCTTGGTTGTCTTTCTTGTTAGGGATTGAGGACCCATTTGATATTTTGTTATGTTCAGGGCTCAGCTCTCCCTATAGCTTTATCACTCATGCAGTTGGCTTGGACTATCGTCCCCTAGATGGTTTGAGGGGGGTGACCACATATCATCCACTGGCTGTTATGGTACAGTTTGACCAGTTTCAGAATATTCATCCCTTTGACAGGGCAGTGGATCAGCGATTGTCATCTCGGCTTTTGTCAGCAGAGGATTTCTCCAGGATTTATGACTGTTAGACTCATCGAGAGAGGGCTGACTTTTTGACTAGCCATCCAGGTCACTCTTCAGAGTATTCTGCATAGTTGGAGGAAGAGATTTCATCGACTATTGTTGTATCCTCAAAGCCGAGTATTATTTCTGATAATGGGGAGCCTATGGAATACCCTGATTCTCCCATCGAGGATGAGTTGTTTAATGGTTTGTAAGTAGATCTGGTTGATTCTCCAAGTATTCCCACTGATGTGGCTCTTCATTTTGTAGAGTATTTAGAGAAGATGTTACATCTGATGACGTTTAAGAGGGATCAGGCTAGGGCCTTGATGTTGATAGATCTTTTTGATAGAGAGGCTGCTCTTGTTGATAGAGACATTTCTCTAGCTTGAAAGTATACCGCTATTATTGAGCGGGATAAGGCTTGATCATCTAGGGATGCAACTGTTGTTGAATGAGATGAGGCTCTAGCTACCCGAGATGCTTCCACTACAGATAGTACTGTACTTAGATCTCAAACTGCTAACATTATTGCAGAGATGAGTGCATTCATTGATGAGCACGGTAGCACCATGCAGATGGCCATAGATCTCCTGGTTCTTGTGCACACCCTGGGGCAGGAGCTCATAGATTTACCTCCATCTACTAAGAGGGATTCCATATTGGACTTGATGGCTCGCTTATCCACGGGTTTGTATGTGATGCCCCAAAAACAGGTATACACCACCCATCTTGAGTCGCCAGATACATGGTACAGAACTCAACTACAAACTTAATTATACAACTATCATGCAAAATACGACAAAACATAGCTGAGAGTTTAAACACGAATATTGCCTTCTAGACAATATCCACAATCAATGGAGTCCTCATTATAATTATTATCACACTATTTTATAAAAATAGTGAGGACTACTATAGCCACCATCTCGGACCATCACTCCATTCCCCGACTCGTCCCAGCTATATTCTCATTTCCTGAAGAGAACAGTGAAAGAAAAGGGTGAGCTCAACTAGCCCAGTAAGAAATATTATGACTAAGATAATACAGAATAAATTATCCTTAGCCTTCAATAGTATAACAACTGATAGAATACAATAGACAACAAGTTTTAGATCAACAACTACGCTGGAAATAAGCAATCCATTAGAAGAGTCAAGTAGAGCATAAAATCTACTATCTTCTATGATTTAAAAAGTTTTTCATCAACTTTATCGCTGAGACTCAGCTTAATAAATAAAATCGAATCATCCCTGCACCACGGCCAAAGATATTCATGTAATCATCAATGGTCATGATTATACCGAATAATCCCTGGTCATAATCATACCAACAACTGTCCATCAATGAACTACAGGCCAATGAGGACTTTTACCACATCATCTGTCACATTACGATCATGATTATACCGAATAATCCCTGGTCATAATCATACCAAGTCCATCTATACACGTAAGCCAAAGATGACTTTCATCAAAATATAAGCATGAGGATGATGACAATGATATAAGCAGTAATCAATCGAAATCAAATCAAACAAAATCAAGGATAAAAGACATTAAATTTATCCAGAGTTTAAAGATATCCAAATTGTCAACATGATAATGCTTTGTAGAGTAAAATTCAAGAATAATATTCATGTACCAAAAATAATTTGGACAGAAAAGAAATATATTTTTTGGGTAAATAGTACCCCATGAATAGTACTTCGGGAATAGTACCTCGTGAATAGTTCCCCGACATGAAAAGTACTTCAAATACCCGAGTGGATAGTAATTGGGTGAATAGTAACCCGTGAATAGTACTCCGGTATAAAAAGTGCCCCAAATACCCGAGTGAATAATACTAGAGTGAATAGTAATTGGATGAATAGTAACCCATGAATAGTAACTCGTAACAAAAAAATACTAAAGAAAATGATATTTCATGACGAGTACAAAAGAAATGATATCCCAGATGAGTATAATAGAATATACGAAACTGCAAATAGATTTTCACCCGCCATGCGGTAATCCACGTAGACAGATCATTTCCACAATTTAATAAGGAATAAATACAAAGGATCATTCACCATGCATGTGGTAATCCACATAGACAAGTTATTCCAACAGAATAATAAAGAATGGAATAATAGAAGAATTCACCATGCATATGATAGACTGCCCAAACAGGTTATTCCCAACAGAATAATAAAGAATGGAACCAGGTCATGCGTAATCCGCATAGACAGGATATTCCAACAAAATAATAAAGAATGGAATAACAACAGAATTCACCAGGCATGCGATAGAGCCGCATGCAGACGGAGTTATTCCAATGTAATAAAAAGAATGGAATAATGAAGAATTTCACCATGTTTGCGGATTGCGATAGATAAAGGCTATTCAACATAATAATAAAGAATGGAATAACAACCCTTACGAGTATTGAAAGAAAATAACTCTCTTCATGAATACGAAAGAATAATATCCCTTGCTATAATAATAATAATATCCTTTACCTTAGAAGAAACTGGATACTGGAATTGTGAGGTAACAGACTTCTCTTCTTCTTTCTCTCTATAATTTCTCTATAATAATTGCTCTTGTGAGACTTAGTGAATTGGTGAGAAATGAAGGAAGAATGAGCTTCTATTTATAGGAAATATAGTTTCAATAATTTCATATTTTGGGGCTCAAAATATTACAGTATAATACCTTCCTCTTTTTTTTCATTTTTAATTTAGTCCTGCAAGTATTTATCAAACTTGCACCACCTCCCCTAATAGTAAATCATGTGAATCAATAGTTCTAAACATGTGAAAAAAATTAATTACAGTATATTACCTTCATCTATACCTCCATTTTTAATTTAGTCATGCAAGTATTATCAATCTTGCACCACCACCCCTAATAGTACATGCATGTGAATCAATAGTACACACATGTGAACACATAGTTATAAGCATGTGAATTAATAGCAATTAATTGCTCATTTATCTGATTAATTACCCGATTAGTCAATATAACTTCCAGACATTAACTATCATCGAAATAAATGTCGATTTTTCACTAACACCAATAATCCCAACACAATGGAACTATCAATTTCATCTTTAATCAATACGAACTTATTCATCATTAATATTATAACTCACAATATTTAACAACCGTGTCGTTCCTGTGAAAGAGGGGATTTCGATAAGGATTTCTCCTTATTGGCGCACAATTAGATGACCAAACCTCTCCTCTCGATGAACTTCTAGACATTGTCAATATTGCAAATAATAATATGAATAACTTTGTCGTCTCAATTATTGATTTAATAATATATAAAATATTATGCACGAGATATCTCGTGGCAATAATTGAATCAATAATATGAGAGATATGATGCAACAATTCATGTAGCAATAATTGAGTATAAGCGAGTGATTTTCATGTAAGCATCAATAATTAATGTCGTAAGTGTACTACTATACAACCACACGTATTACTGTACTTTTACTACCAGTTATTTTATGACAACTTGCTTACTTTAAAAATTTTTCACATATCACCCTTAACTTTAAACTTTTATCAATTTAACCATTTACTAAATACAATAATAATTATAAAAATTGAATACTTTCATTTCATAAAATTTGGGGTCTCACATTGTAGATTAGCTTTGATTTTCTTGCATAGACTAGGTTAGCCATTTTTGTCATGTATAGGACACATTATATATATTAAATAGTATTGTATGGCAATGAAATATGTTTTGATTCACTTCCCTTTTAGATATGCCTTGTTACTTGCTTTATAATTGCCTTTTCTCCAGGACTTGAGATCTCAATGTATTCTAAACTCCCCCTTGGTGGATGGACATTGAGATGTCTTAGGATCTTTTAGAATAGATCGTCGATCTTTATGTTCCCCAGCTCTTTGGTGTCTTGGAACTGGTTTCTGAATGTTGTTATGGAGAGGATTATGGCTTTTCTCTCTGAGGTTGACCGTACCACATATGGTCGTCGGTACTCCCGTGGGAGACCAGGTAGTTCCATCTCTTATGAATTGGTGTTTCTCTTTGAGGATTTAACCGCAATATAAATGGTCGTTGATTTTTTTTCTCCCATTTGTGCGGGGAGACCATGTAGTTCCATCCCTGTGGTCTAAGCTGTTGAGGTGTGGTTTGACCGCACCATAGATGGTCGCCGATGTATTCCTGTTTATGGGGGAAATCAGGTAGTTCCATCTCTTATAGTTTGGTTTGAAAGGTTGAAGGATGATTCCAGCACCATTGACAGGGTTTTATGTTTTTATAGGGGTGAGACCGCACCGTGAATGTTGCCTACATACTCCCATTAATGAGGGGAGATTAGGTTTATGTAGTTCAAACCTAACGTAAAAAGGTTCGAATGGTTGACAAAGTTGAAGAGTGTAGATTTTTATTTTATTTTTTATTTTCGAAAAGGTTAGATCAGACCATAAATGGCTGCCTACGCACTCCCGTGTATGGGGGATATCAGGTCTGCATAGCTCCAAGCTAGCGTGAAAAGATTAAAAGTTGTATGTGGTGAAAGGGTTTTATTTATTTTCCGCAAATGTTAGACATTTTAATTAGCAAAATTATGTGTCATTTTAAGGAGTTAATTGACTGTCGACAAAATATTTGAATGATAAGAGGAACAATTGCTAGTGTTAGGGGTATTTTTTTGATATGTGGTTCTTTGTTGAGCTCTGGGAGATTATCAAAAATTAATACAAAGTTGTAGAATTTAAGATGCCTTAATTACGTGATTGTATTAATTTGGATATTGTTTGTAGAATAAAATTTTGAATTGTAGATTTGTTTTGAATTTGAAGTATAGAGCTTTCTTTACGCACTAATCTAGAATTGTAGATTTGTTTTGAATTGTAGTTGTAGATTTGTTTGATGAAATTTTGTGGAGCTTAATAAGGACACACAATATGCTCCCACCCAAACCCCCTCCCTATAATTTTAGGTGAACAAATTTTCCACATTTTTTACTAGCCGCTGATGTTACTGGTTTCTCAAAATTATTTGTCCTGGTGGAGAATTAAACTACACTTTCAAGTGAAATATGTTTATATAGTCTAGTTTTTTTTACTGCCTTTTGCCTATAATGTATCTCTTGGTTATTCACTATTGCTTTGGATAATTAATTTTATTTTTTCCTATAGTTTTACTGATATGAGGTTTTTTATTTACAAGGACTACCTGCTACGACTCAGAGTTACACATCATAGATGGGATCCCACAACTTATGAGAATGAGAAATTATCTTCTAATGTACTAATAAGGCTGGTAATTGCATTTCATCTCTATTTGTTGTAGTTATTTTCTTGGAGCCCTATTTTAACTTTCATTTCTATTTGGCAAAGACTCTATCTTTCTTGGTGATGGAGAGGGGAAGTGGATTTCTAAAGCCATTCTTCTGCAATGATTGCTGTTGGTGGTGCATCCAGTTTTGATTTTGACGTGGATCCTAATGTGGACCCTGAACTGGCTCTTGCTCTTCTAGTGTCAATGGAAGAAGAGAGGGCAAGATAAGAAGAAGCTTCTAAAAAGGCTGCAGAGGAAGCTTTAAATCAGGAAAAGACGGGGAACAAGAATCCACTTCCCAAGATGGAACCATGACTGGAAGTGTTGTTCCTACAGCCTCTGAACCTGAAAATAAGACTGTTGATTTAATGGTTCGTTTCTATTTTAACTCATGCTTGTATTTCCCACTCTTCAAGGTAATGTGCTTACTTTTTATTTATCACAAACAACAACTTATACTATTAAATTAATTAGTTCTTCATACTCATAACTTTTGGTTTATTTTTTAGATAATGCATTATATATCATATACTGTACTTAAATATATAGATTTTGGAAGATCAAATGCTTTATGCTAAGAAACTGAGAACTCCAATTGAGGCTATTGAGTTGGAAACTTGATGAGTAGGTTTTTAAACCATGAATCGTGTTCATTTGGAGTGTTTTTGTGTTTGTTTTTATGCATTTTTATGTTACTGTTGATGGGTTTTTCGTTTAATGTAGGAAAAGCAGAGGCATCTCGTGTGTAGAGGCATTTGAGGCTGTGTTGAGCGGTAATGGAAGTTGCTGATGGGCTAGCGCGAATTGCTTGCTATTTGTGTGGAAGTATTGAACGTGTTGGAAATGGCGACCTCATTGTTGAGATAGCCATGGACATCTCAAGGCTATATTATTGAACGCTTGTGTGGGGTTGATTCACTTACTGCTGCTCTAGCGTGGAGTGCGCTGCAGGAGTACTAGGTTGGCGCGGACCACGTTGGTACGATTTGTTGGTTTTTAAAGAGAGGTTAGCTGGCGGTATTTGGGAAGAATTGGGATTGTTTTAAGTTGTTTTGGATAGGAAGTGGAGGGGAGCTAGGAGAGTATCTAGATAAGTGATGGTTTACAAGTAGAAAAAAAAAGAGGGATTAAAGATACACACTTTGGAAAGAAGAACAACATTGGAGATCAAGCTTGGAGGTCCAGAGAAGAGGGAATAACTTCACAAAAATTGCAGGAGTTAAATTGAGAGAAGGGTGGTGTTTTATTATTCTTCTTTAATTTTTATTATCTGTAATTGGGATGATGTCTCATTTTATTTATTTAGTAGTTAATTTATTTATTATGAACTAATTATCTTTTTAGGTGATTGATGGATCCTTGAGTGGAACAATGGTTAATTAGTTTTAATTCTCAGTTTAATAAAATATTCAACAGTTTATCTATATCGATTCGAGCTTGAATTTGTGAATTGTCTGATCAACAATTCTTTGTGGATTTGAATGGATTCGAGAGAAGATGTTTAAATCTAGACTTAATTGATATAGCATGTGTTCATGAATTCTGTGAATAGCTGAATTGTGATGAATGTTAAGGTAGAGATATGCTTAACATCGCATGTAATTGATAGAGAACTTAATCTTTAACTTCTTTTGATTTAATTTGCATAGAGATATTGTGAGTTAATTGATTGAAGTGTTTGACTTAATTCTATCTTAATTGTGGATTTGAGTTAATTTGGTATTAGTGCACTGAGAGGTGGTTAATGCTACAATCGTGTTCTTGATTAATAAACTGTAATATTGAGTTGAACTGAGGTATGAGTGAATTAATCTAAGTGAAACTTAGAGTGAAATCATGAGCCTTATTCTCCAAGTATTGTTTGAAAATTGAGTTTTATCATTGTGGGTTATTAGTGATAGCTAGAGTATTAATTGTTAGGAATTTCTCATCATTTATTTACTTAGTTTAATAAAATTTGGATTAGTTAGAGATTGATAGTTGTAAGCTTGAGTTCTTGCTAGTTGTCTCTGAGGGAACGATACTTCACTTATCACTTTATTACTTGTTGACCACGTATACTTGCGTGTTGTGCATAATTAGATTTTACCCAACAAGTTTTTGGCGCCGTTGCCGGGGATATACTAGCATAGATCTTAATTTATTACAATATCAGTTAAATTAATTCAGTTTTACTTAAACAATTTTTTTTATTTTGTTTGTTTTCTTATTTTAAGGTGATTGAAGCAGTTTATGCAAACTCGGTCCAAAAATCCTGACTTGCTCCCTTTGGAGGACGACATCGAGAAAAGATTTCAAAGATTGACTAAGTGGATTAAGGAAACGAGACAGGAATTTGAAACACCTGAAAAAGAAGAGGAAATGGCAACCGAAGATCACAAAGCACTAAGGGACTTCGCCACACCTAAGGTGACTGAACTGCAGTCAAGCATCACGAGGCCCACAATAGCTGCAAATACGTTTGAAATTAAGCCGGGAATAATTCAAATGATTTAGAATTCGGTTCAGTTTGGGGGATTGGCGAATGACGATACAAACGAGCATATGGTTAGTTTCATAGAGATATGTGACACCTTTCGGTATAATGGAGTGTCAGATGATGCAGTAAGACTTCGCTTGTTTCCATTCACCCTACGGGACAAGGCGAAGAGTTGGCTACACTCTCTACCATCTGGATCTATAACTACGTGGGAAGAACTAGCTCAGAAATTCCTCGCCAAATTTTTCCCACCTGCAAAAACGGCAAAAATGAGGAACGAGATAACGATGTTTGAACAGCAACACGGGGAGTCATTGTATGAGGCATGGGAAAGATATAAAGAATTACTTCGAAAATGTCCACATCATGGGTTGCCGAAATGGTTGCAATTGAACACATTTTATAATGGATTGAATGGGAACATCAGAACGAGCTTTGATGCAGCTTCAGGTGGAGCATTTATGGCAAAGAGCTACGAGGAAGCGTACGATTTGATAGAGACTATTGCAGCTAACAATTACCAGTGGCCCACGGTGAGAATGAATCAAGCAAAGGTTGCAGGAGTGTTAGAATTTGATGGAATGACGACAATACAAGCACAGATTTCAGCACTCTCAAAGAAATTTGATTCTATGGCAGGGGTGCAATTGCAACAAGCACAACAGGTATAACAAGTGGCAATTATTTGTGAGTTATGCGCGGGAGAACATTCTATGGACCAATGTGCAATTAATCCAGCCTCTGTTCAATTTGTGGGTAGCTACAATAGAATTCCGCAAAACACTTATCAGAATACGTACAACCAAGGGAATAGAAACCATCCAAATCTGTCATGGAGTAATAATCAACAACAAGCTCCAAGGTCTTCCTACCCCCCAGGATTTTTGACCCATCAACAACCAACCCAATACCAAGAAAGGAAATCAGATTTGGAGGAGTTGGTGACAAAGTACATAACCAACAATGAAGCAGCCATGAAAAATCAAGCAATGGCTATGAAAGCACAAGAAATGGCCATGAAATCACAAGAATCAGCAATCAAGAATTTATAGAACCAGATAGGACAAATTGCGTTGCCACTGAATAATAGACCACAAGGAACACTACCAAGTGATACCGAAAGAAACCCAAAAGGTAATCACGAGCAATGTCAAGCTATTATGTTGAGGAGTGGAAGACATCTTGAGGGGCAAGAACCAAAAACATCGGGTGTAAAAGAGGTTGAAACAGATATGGAAAATGCAGAGATTGAGGCGAAGCAGGGCAAAGATAAACCAGTGAAAATGAGCATCCCAGTGAGCGAACCAGTTAGTTATCCTCCCCCACCATTTCAGCAAAGAATCCAAAAGCAGAAAGTAAACAAACAATTCGCAAAATTTTTGGAAGTTTTTAAGAAACTTCAAATCAATATCCCGTTTGCAGAAGCCCTGGAGCAGATGCCTAGTTATGCCAAATTCATGAAAGGGATTCTATCGAGGAAAAAGAAGTTGGACGACTATGAGACAGTAGCATTAACAGAAGAGTGTAGTGCAGTGTTACAGCGAAAATTGCCACAAAAGTTGAAAGACCCAGGCAGCTTCACCATTCCATGCACAATTGGGAATACGGCGTTCAACAAATGTCTGTGTGACTTGGAAGCAAGTGTGAATCTTATGCCGTTATTGGTCTACACAGAGTTGGGGTTACCTGCACCCAAGCCTACAAACATTTCTTGAAATTGGCAGATAGGTCAGTAACATATCCAAGAGACATTGCGGAGGACATTCTAGTGAAAGTGGACAAGTTCATATTCCCTGCAGACTTCATTATCTTAGACTATAAGGAAGATAAAAACATCCCAATCATTCTAGGGAGGCCTTTCTTGGCTACGGGTAGGACGCTCATAGATGTAAAAAAAGGAGAACTGACTATGAGGGTTCAAGACTAGGAAATTAAATTCAATGTGTTTAAGGCCATGAAATTCCCGACGGATGGTGAAGAATGTTTTAGGATGGATCTTATTGACCACATAATTGGCGAAGACATGAACAAGAGCTTGGAGAACGATCCATTGGTGACAACATTATTGGGAGATGAAGGACTCGACGATCCGAAAATTGGAGAATATTTGCAAGTATTGGACTCTCTGCCACGAGTGAGCAGATTCAAAACACCATTCAAAACGTTACACATGGAAGAGCGAACAACGAAAAGAATGAAATCGTCATTGGAGGAACCACCAATTCTTGAGTTGAAACTACTCCCTAAACACCTCAAGTATGAGTATTTAGGCAATTCAAATTCTTTACCTATTATTATTTCTGTTGCACTTAACGAACTGCAGGAAGAAAAGCTACTGCGAGTACTTCGGGAACACAAATCGGCAATAGGATGGACAATTGCGGACATCAAAGGAATCAATCCATCCTTTTGTATGCACAAAATTTTGATGGAGGACGATGCTAAACCTGTCGTGGAGCAACAGAGACGGCTCAATCCAATCATAAAAGAGGTAGTCAAGAAGGAAATTCTGAAGTGGTTAGACGCAGGTATCATCTACCCAATTTCAGATAGCAAGTGGGTTAGTCCAGTGCAATGTGTGTCGAAAAAGGGAGGTATGACTATGGTTCAGAACAAAAAAACAATGGTGATTCCAACAAGAACGTTGGATGGATGGAGAGTTTGCATGGACTATGAGAAAATTGAATAAAGCAACTTCAAAAGATCATTTCCTCTACCCTTCATCTATCAAATGTTGGACAGACTGGCGGGTCATGCATACTATTGCTTATTGGATGGATACTCGGGGTATAATCAAATTGTCATCGCTCCAGAGGATCAAGAGAAGATAACATTTACGTGCCCATATGGTACATTCGCATTCAGGAGAATGTCATTCAGACTGTGTAATATACCTGCCACTTTCCAACGGTGCATGATGGCCATCTTCTCAGATATGGTGGAAAAGAATGTGGAAGTCTTCATGGACGATTTCTCTATCTATGGGGATAATTTTGATGCGTGCTTGGAAAATCTAGTAATGGTCTTATAAAGATGCGCCGACACAAATCTAGTGCTTAATTGGGAGAAATGCCACTTTATGGTGGAAGAAGGCATAATTTTGGGACACAAAGTCTCAGCGCAAGGATTGGAGGTTGATAAAGAAAAGTTGGAAACAATTGAGAAATTGCCTCCGCCTAGCTCAATCAAAGGTATTAGAAGCTTCATAGGACACGCTGGGTTCTATAGGAGGTTCATACAGGATTTTTCAAAAATAGCAAAACCATTATGTAGCCTCCTGGAGAAGGATTCAATATTCAAGTTTGATGAGGAATGTAAGTTGGCCTTCGAGTTGTTAAAGAAAAAGCTAACTACAGCACCCATTATCATCGCTCCGGATTGGAGCATGCCGTTTGAATTAATGTGTAATTCAAGTGATTATGCAATCGGGGCTGTGTTGGGCCAACGACAAGACAAGATATTTCATGCTATTTATTATGCAAGTAAAACACTCACAGAGACTCAATTGAATTACACAACAAAAAAAAAGAATTACTTGCAGTGGTGTACGCGTTTGATAAATTTCGGGCCTACTTGATCGGAACAAGGGTGATAGTCTATACGGATCATGTGGCCATTCGGTATTTGATCGTGAAAAAAGATGCAAAACCACGTCTTATTCGATGGATTCTCCTTCTACAAGAATTTGACTTAGAGATCAAGGATAGAAAGGGGACAGAGAACCAAGTTGCTGATCATCTGTCAAGGCTGGAAAATCTTGACAAAGAGAAAGAGGACAAGTGTGTCATCAATGAGACCTTTCCGGATGAGCAATTATTCGGGATTCAGTCAAAAGTACCATGGTATGCAGACTTCTTCAATTATCTAGTCAGTAACATACTACCTCCTGATCTTACACGACAGCAGAAAAAGAAGTTTCTGCATGATGTTAAATGGTATATGTGGGATGAGCCATACTTGTTCAAACAATGTGTCGACAAGATGATCCGAAGATGTGTGCCACATAGCGAAGTGAAGAACATCTTGCACGAATTCACTCATCTGCATATGGCGGGCATTATGGTAGTACAAGAACAGCAACAAAGGTGCTTCAATCAGGGTTTTATTGGCCAACGCTATTTAAAGACGCTCACCAATTTGTCAAAACATGCGATCGATGCCAAAGAGTGGGTAACATGTCAAAAAGAAATGAAATGTCGTTACAAGAAATTTTAGAGGTCAAAATCTTCGATGTATGGGGCATTGACTTCATGGGACCATTCCCCTCGTCTCTTAGCAATCAATACATTTTACTCGCGATGGATTATGTCTCTAAATGGGTGGAAGCCACAGCGCTACCATCGAACGATGCCAAAGGGGTCCTAAGGTTTGTACAGAAAAATATCTTTACAAGGTTTGGAACATTGAGGGCCATAATAAGTGATGAGGGAAGTCATTTCTGCAACAAAGCTTTTACAGCTCTTCTGGAAAAAAATATGGGGTCAATCACAAAGTAGCAATGACTTATCATCCCAAAACCAATGGACAAGCAGAGGTGTCAAACAGGGAGGTCAAGAAAATATTGGAAAAAGTAGTCAACCCAAATCATAAGGATTGGTCGCTTCGATTAGATGATGCACTTTGGGTATATCGGACTGCATACAAGACTCCAATCGGCATGTCACCCTACCAGTTGTTGTATGGAAAAGCATGTCACCTTCTGGTTGAGCTACAACACAAGGCTTACTAGGCTATTCAAAAACTGAACTTCGATCAAGCAGCAGTGGGGGAAAAGAGATTACTATAGCTAAATGAGCTTGATGAATTCAGATTAAAAGCTTACAAGAATGCACAATTATACAAGGAAAAGGTGAAAAAATGGCATGATCAGAAAATCAATCACCGAACTTTCATGCCAGGTCAAGCAGTGATGTTGTTCAATTCAAAACTGAGATTGTTTCTAGGAAAACTTAAATCACGGTGGTCAGAACCATTCACCATAAAAACGGTTTTCCCACATGGCGCCGTGGAGCTGTATAGTAGAAACCCATTAGAAACCTTCAAGGTTAATGATCAAAGATTAAACACTACTGGGGTGAGGATGCAAATGTGGACACCATCAACATTACCCTCACAGACACACAATAAGACATGAGGGACTGTCGGGCTAGCGACATTAAACCAAGAGCTACTTGGGAGGCAACCCAAGCTCTAAACTCTATCTCATACTTACATTTAAATTTTAGTTTATAGCTTAGTCAATAGAATGTATACTTGGAAAATAACAAAATCTCTATAATTGTAGAAACCCGGAGCAGAAACAGTCAAGAAGCAACATTACAAGGCGCAAAGAGCATTAGAACCATCGTTGATCAGCACAGCGGCCGATCAACGCTACCGCAGTAGTATCGAGCCACTAGTATCCTCAGCAGCCACTCAACAATGTAACCGACATAGCGCACACGTTAGCCGCTTAACTCGCGTTATCAGATCAGTGATACTAGGCCAACCCTCATCAGACAACCAGAAGATCCGATCGCCCTAATAACAAAGCAGTACCACGCTACATGGACAGAAAGTTCTCCCTCAATCAAGGTCAATGCACGACTAAACCAATCAAGGCATCGAAGCGCGCCTGAATGCAAGTGGCAGACCGCTTCGCATCGGATTTCTGCAACTAAAGAGGCATGGTTTAATTGAATAAGTCCACCTTTCCACCTCTCTATTACATCAATAGCACTTCTCCACTTCTCCTAATTCTATTGCACTTTCTCTTCCCCATAACTCCACATTAATTCATCTTTACACTCCTTCTTCTTTCCAAATTCCAAACCCACTACCCCTTGCAAGTTCCAACTCCCACCCACGTTGGTGTTCTATTGTCTATATGAAGCTCCTTCATCCTAGATATATTGTTACTACAGAGCTCAAAAATCACAACCCAATCCTAAATCTAATACTACCCTTGCACAAATTGATACAAATTGGGACTTCTCTTCAAAGAGGTAAACCCAACTTATTAAAGGTATGATAATTCTCTTCATCCCTCACAAAATCTCTTGTTGTGACATAAAAATTGAGTGGAAAAGCTGAGAATTGAGTAAAAGGTGCTAGGTTTTGAATTGTTTGGGTAGCAAAGCATCATCAACAAAACAAGTTTGGGGGAGTCACACATTCCGCCCACCACCTGTTTGAGAAAAATACAGAACCGGATTTTTGTGAAAACAAATTGGAAGCAACATGTCTTCACACAAACGACAAAGGGCATCAACCTCTTTAACTCGCCCAACATATGACCATTCAAGATTTGTTAGCGAGAAGGCAGCAGAGAGATTCATTACATCCATTGACAAGAAAAATTTGGTGCTAGAATGAGGATTGAAACCAAATGCCAATTTGGATGGTGATATGGCGTTGCAAATTATAGAACGCAACTGGTTTCACCTAGTAGAGCAACCACTTCTAGCGGTAATCAACATAGTTAAGGAGTTTTATATGAATGCAATTGAACATGTCAATCATGTTGTCATGGTTCGGGGAAAATTGGTAGCGTTTCATGCTGAAGCTATCAACAAATATTTTGGGTTAAAAACGCCACAAGAGGACCGGTATGAAGATGGGTTGCCCGAGCTAGATGAGTTGATTGCCCGACTATGCAAACCAGAAACAAAATGGGCGATTAAAGCTGGAACGAACGAAAAGGTAAGTTTTCCCCACGCAGCACTGAGTCGATATGGAAAAGCATGGCATGCATTTATTTGTGCTCGATTAATGCCCACGCGCCATCTAACTAATGTTACTAAAGCACGGGCCCGATTATTTGTATGGAATTTTTCACCACCACTATCTTATGAATAATACAATTGCTTTCTCCAATGTTGATGTGGGGGAATGTATTCAAGAATCCATTGACCGAGCACTACGGGGGAGTACCACAGGCGGGTTACTGCACGGGTTTTTAATTATCGATTTATGTCGAAAGGCTGGGGTGCAGTGGCAACCTAATGAGCCAATTCAACAACCAATGACCATAATTGACCATGCAACTATTCAGAGGTATACAGCTTAGGATGGAGCACAGTCCCACCCGCGTGGTGAAGGTTACATCATGATCCGCCAACAATCATCCTCGGCAAGTGAAGAACCCGTTCATGAGGAACATGTTCCTGAGGAACCCGCTCATGAGGAACAAGCACGGGTCCCAAGGAATCAATTCATGTGGTTGGCTGACCGTCAAGATTTAATGCATCAGTACAATGCAAATGCATTTAACACGCTTGCTGAGGCGTTTGCTCGTTGTAATCCTAATGCTTAGCTAATCGTTATGTCTACTCCTCCTATCCTGCCAACATATACTCCTTCGGACGACGACGCACACTAACGCGTTTTCAGTGAAGTCCTCAAGTTTTTATTATTTTTGAGCATATTTGAAGTAATGAGGGCATTCCTTGATTTAAGTTTGGGGGATTAAGTTGTTTTCTTCATTTGCATGTTAGTTGGTAGTTATTATAAAATAAAAAAAAATAAAAATAAATTTTGCATACATCCAGTAGTTAGTTGGAATATGTTGCTGTTTTTAAGCCAATGATGAGGTTGGAATTTGGTGAAAGTGTGCGATACTTAGTAAGGGAACTTTGAAATAATTTTGAGTTATAAGTTGAATATTTCTACTGTTTGAAACTATTATAAAAGGATTGCATGGACATACCAACTTGTAGATTGATTGCATTAAATTGATTCATAATAAAGCTCTAAAAGGCATCACTAGTTTAAATGTGAGAATGATAAAAATAAGTAGTGATGGATATTGTTAGACAAAAACCTAAGTTTGGGGGAATATTTGGGGTATATAAGCATGTATAAAAAAAGTATGAATAAACACTGTGGCATGCCTGTCTAGTTTTGTGGCCTTTGTCTTTACACCTAGCGCCCTAAGGTCTTAATGGTCTGGGAGTTATTAGTCGAAAGCTCGTTAAGGTAGCATTGAAAAGCCTAAGGGAATAAGACAGTGCGTAGCTATAGGTGTATCTAAAAAAAGAGAGAATAAAACGGGAAACAAGGGCAAAATGCCCCCGTGAATGATAAGTGAGGCATAAATACCCCAGGTTGACCCTTTATGATGGTTTGTGTCTAGCTTTGGTTGGAATGAGCTTATTTTTGGATTTATGTTATTTACTCTGTTCATGCCTTAGAAGAGGTGTGTTATGTTTTAAATTTGATAGTATGTCAATCTATGTTGTTAGTATACACACACACACACACACACTATAGTAGTGATATCAGTTTGAGATTCAATGGTTGGCTAGAAATTGTGGATGGGTTTCGTTATGAGGTATTGCCATATTTACATGATTTCTCTGAGGCCTTGTCAGTGATCTATTGTTACTAACTTAATACTGGATTCAATATTAGGATTAGTTGCATTGCATTGCATGACATTGTGTTTGCTTGAGGACAAGCAACGTTTAAGTTTGGGGGATTTTGATGAGTAGGTTTTTAAACCATGAATCGTGTTCATTTGGAGTGTTTTTGTGTTTGTTTTTATGCATTTTTATGTTACTGTTGATGGGTTTTTCATTTAATGTAGGAAAAGCAGAGGCATCTCGCGTGTAGAGGCATTTGAGGCTGTGTTGAGCGGTAATGGAAGTTGTTGATGGGATAGCGTGATCGACGGTGTGAGATACCGAACGACCGGAAATGGCGACCTATTGTTGAGATAGCATTGATCGCATGCTTAAGCTTAGCTAGCCACCGAACGCAGCCGGGGTTGATTCACTTTATCGTTGTTTCTAGCGTGGAGTTCATTACTGCAGAGTACTAGGTCAGTATGGACCGCGTCTTTTATACGATTTGTTGGTTTTTAAAGAGAGGTTAGCTAGCGATATTTGGGAAGAATTGGGATTGTTTTAAGTTGTTTTGGATAGGAAGTAGAGGGGAGCTAGGAGAGTATCTAGATAAGTGATGGTTTACAAGTAGAAAAAAAAAGAGGGATTAAAGATACACACTTTGGAAAGAAGAACAACATTGGAGATCAAGCTTGGAGGTCTAGAGAAGAGGGAATAACTTCACGAAAATTGCAGGAGTTAAATTGAGAGAAGGGTGGTGTTTTATTATTCTTCTTTAATTTTTATTATCTGTAATTTGGATGATGTCTCCTTTTATTTATTTAGTAGTTAATTTATTTATTATGAACTAATTATCTTTTTAGGTGATTGATGGATCCTTGAGTGGAACAATGGTTAATTAGTTTTAATTCTCAGTTTAATAAAATATTCAACAGTTTATCTATATTGATTCGAGCTTGAATTTGTGAATTGCATGATCAACAATTTTTTGTGGATTTGAATGGATTCGAGAGAAGATGTTTAAATCTAGACTTAATTGATATAGCATGTGTTCATGAATTCTGTGAATACTAGAATTGTGATGAATGTTAAGGTAGAGATATGCTTAACATCGCATGTAATTGATAGAGAACTTAATCTTTAACTTCTTTTGATTTAATTTGCATAGAGATATTGTGAGTTAATTGATTGAAGTGTTTGACTTAATTCTATCTTAATTGTGGATTTGAGTTAATTTGGTATTAGTGCACTGAGAGGTGGTTAATGCTACAATCGTGTTCTTGATTAATAAACTGGAATATTGAGTTGAACTGAGGTATGAGTGAATTAATCTTAGTGAAACTTAGAGTGAAATCATGAGCCTAATTCTCCAAGTATTGTTTGAAAATTGAGTTTTATCATTGTGGGTTATTAGTGATAGCTAGAGTATTAATTGTTAGCAATTTCTCATCATTTATTTACTTAGTTTAATAAAATTTGGATTAGTTAGAGATTGATAGTTGCAAGCTTGAGTTCTTGCTAGTTGTCTCTGAGGGAACGATACTTCACTTATCACTTTATTACTTGTTGACCACGTATACTTGCGTGTTGTGCGTAATTAGATTTTACCCAACAAAACTTCCTTTAGTAATATCACGTCTTTATATAAAATCTTTATCTGGAGTAAAAATACACATAATGTTGTAGCATTTGTTTATGATGATGTTGTTGTAAATGCTAATACCCTGGAAATACTAGAACATTAATGAATCTTTTTATTGGATGTATGTAAGTACTTTTTAGTTTGATACGATTGTCACCAACAACATATTTGGTGATATTTTATCGGATGAGACTTCAATGATTACTGGAAGCATTGGGATGCTTCCATCTGTTAGTCTTGGTGAATCGGTAATGAGAAATCATTTGTTCCTTGCCAAAGCTTCCATTTTTCCTTATGATCAAAAGAAATTATTTATGTTCTTTCACATAAAGTAAGTTTAGTTGAATAAATTTATTTTCTTCATTGTGGACATTTTGGATCTATAGGGACCTGGACTATATGAACCCATACATGGTTTTGCTCTCGATATTCTTTGGACAAGTAAAATTCATGACCCCGATATTACTTATTATTGAAGTTTTTTTTGGGGACAAGGTTTGTTACATATTTTCTGTTAATATTATTTCGTCTTAACATTGTTGAAGTAATATTATTTCGTCTCAACACTGTTCGAAATAATATTATATCAAATCACCGCGTAAAATTTTGTAATGTAAGCAAGGGTTCATTAGCATAATACTCATGGACGGATTTGGATGCCGTGAAGTTGGCAAACTTCAGAGTTTTGTAAAGTTATACATATCACCGAAGTTGCATTGCTACATATCGTATGGCAAAACAGGACAAAGGCGGTGTAAGTTTATGGCATGTTTTCCCATTTTTTCGTGTTAGCTATTCTCAGATTTCACCGTCTCGATAGCTTTTTCGCTTATCGTGTTTTACTATATGCTCCAAGTAACGTGGCTGTAGACCAACTGGCTGAAAAGATTAGTGCCACTGGCTAAAAGGTAACAGTAAATGACTGCTATAACAGTTTGGGCGAATCAATTTTAGTTCCATAGAGTAATTTGAAAATTCAACCATAAAGAGTGGTTTCAAATTTTCTAAATGAACGTGTATGTAGAAACTATAATGGGTTAGCAAAATATAAGATAAACCTAATAAACTAAAGTGTTACAAGATTTGGGGCTGTTAGGCTCAATTGGGGGTCGCGAGGCCAACCAAGGCCACACCAAGCTTAGGTAAACCCAACGGGGCCAAGCAAAGCTTGGCTGCCAACAAAGTGGGACAATAAGGGGCTGCTAAGTTAAATCAATCCATTCTATAAAACTATTAGAGCAACAAGAAGGGCTGCTAGATACACTTAGCCAAGAAGGGGTTGTTTTTATAGTATTTTAAAAGGTTAGAATATTTCATGTGTTAGTATATGAAAATAAAACTATAAAGTATTGTGGGAACTATAAGTTACCCAAACAAGTTATAATTACTTCCAAGTCATGAAACACACTATAAATTTTCTTTATGCATTTGAGTTATGTACAAAGAACATAGAATGTCATGTGTTAAGATTCAAGTGGATTATAACTTAGACATACTACAATCATACCGAACTCTATTTAAGAGAAAAATAGTTATTGTAAGGATATGGATGATGTATTTGAAAAATATATGCAAGTGTTTCAAAAAGTAACAACACAAACTAAAGATATGATCCATGTGGTTATATGATATGTGAACATAAAAGTTACATGACTTGAATACTTGGCTAATATGTTTATAAATGCAAATATTATTGTGTAGGATCTGTGGGAACAAGTTAGGTTGAATTTTTGTCATTAGCTCATAGTTAAGGCAAGTATCTAAATCTTACTCTATATTGAGCAAGTATTTTGGAATTTATTCGTATGTAGGCAAGTTCTTTAAATTCTAAGCTGTCTCTAAATTACTTATTCGTATTTGTATGTCATTTGCAATACTTTATTAATGTTTCATCGCATCACTTGCTAAGCCTTAATATATGTATAATGTTCATATAACTCCTATTTGATATATTGATTCGTTAGTTTCACACTAACCATGGCTATAATCATTTTTGTACCAAAATTTAGTTCAAGCTAGAGGACCAAAGGGAGCCAATTATTTTATCCTGCAATTTAAACATATCTTAATTTTATGCAATTTCAGTTCAAGTTGCAACTTAAACATAATAAATTTTTACTAGTCTTTAGATTGCATTTTTTTAACGTAGTACTAAATGTTATGATATTTTTTCATCTTAATGCTCACTAGAATGTTCTGTATAATTATACAAGCAGCCTATCATTATTATTAGTTAATCCAATTCTAATAGATTTAATTTAACTTTTTTTTTCTTACATGTTTTTTAAATGACTCTTGGAGGTGGACACAAATTAAAAGTGAAAAGCAATGCAAACTAAACAAATTCACGATCGTAATTCTAAGGTAGCTGATTCGATAACTCTCAGAGGTATCAAATGACATTTTGACAAAATGAAGATCATTTTGGATCCATTCATAGGAAGACCTATAAATGGAGATGAATCTCCAAAGCTTGCAAGTCAAATTGGCGTAGTAACTTGAGATTTCCTTCAAGTCAAATTTTTATAGGATAATTATTTTTTATTTTAAATGTTTATTTCCTTTTGTCTCTTATATTATATACATGTGTAAAGTTGATTTAAAAAGGTCACTAAATTTATTATATTTTTTTATTGAAAATTGTTAATATAACAATACATTTAGAATGTCAAATAACTTAATATGACCACCATGTCATCACAATTTATAATCATTTATTGTTATTATATATATTCATTTAGTTATGACAACTAATTTTGTCACTAATATTAACTCTTTTCATGATGATAGTTAATGTCGCCATATATGTTTATATAATGACTACGCTATGAAAAATTATATCGTCTCTATTATGTATTCATTTAGTCACAAGTCACAACAACTAATTTTGTCTTTATTAATAGCACTTTCTATGACGAGTTGTATCGTCACTATTACATATTCATTTAGTCGCAACAACTAATTTGTCACTATTAATAACTCATTTTGTGACGAGATGTATCGTCACCATAAGTATTCAATTGGTGACAAATTATTTTGTAATATTATTTAAAATATAAAATGACAATAATATAATTGTCATGTTAAATATATTATTAGGTGACTAATTGGTTTATCGTCATTTATTTTCTTATTTTTGGTGATGATAAACACAATAACACGACGAAAGAATAATCATAAATATGACAATATTGTCATCATTAAAATTAGATGATTTAAATAGAGTAACATATTTTCGTCACTAAAACAATATCATTTAATGACGAAAATAGATTTTTTTCACTTACCTATTCAATTGTTTGGACTTGGCATAATCCAAATCTAATTAGATCACTATAAGTCTTAACTTAAGTTCCATAATACCAATCGTATTTTACACGTATAATTCATATATTCTATCCGTATAATACTCGTACGATAATCGTATTGTACTTCGTATTAATTCTTTGTATTATATATAGATACTAAATAGTATCATACTTGTATAACACGCTTTATCATTATCGCAATTCCTTCTACGCGACTCATTTCCTTCTCGGAAATCATTCTACTCAACCCTTAGGTTTTAAGTCTGCAGGCGAAAACTTCATTTGCCACAAATGAAATATTATCAGATATTTCATCTCATCTTAATATTCTATCATTACGCGTTTCTCAGAATTTCAAAATAATTTCTCGAGCAGAAACGGATGAATAGTGTTTTTACGGGAATTTCTCGAAAAACATTTATTTTCATCTTGGAAATTCTAAATAATTAATTCTAGCACGTAGCCAGATTACTAACCATATTAGCACATTCTAGGTCATAGAACGACCTTCACATAGCTTACTCACAAAATAAATCAATTAAATTCATTTAATTCACATAATCAAATAAAAATTTAAATATCATAAAAATTCAATTTTCTTGGGCGTTACATTCTCTCCCCCTTATAAGGATTCTATCCCCAGAATCTCGCTTATAATTACATAAACAAATGAGGAAAGTTTCCTTCATTTTACTTTCGAGTTCCCACGTTGCTTCTTCAGCATTGTGGTTTCTCCATAACACCTTTACTGAATGTCTTACCTTATTTCTTAAAACTTGTTCCTTCCTATCAATAATTTGAATTGGAAGTTCCTCATATGATAAATCTTTCTCTATCTGGATAGATTCATACTCTATTACGTGTTTATAGTCCGGTTTATAAGGACGCAACACAGACACGTGAAACACATTATGAATGTGTTCCATTTCTTGAGGGAAAACTACTTCATAAGCTACCTCTCCTACCCTTCTTAAAATCTCAAAAGGTCCTACAAACCTTGGACTTAACTTCCTTTTCTTTCCAAAACGTATCTTTCCCTTCCAAGCCGATACTTTCAGAAAGACAAAAGATCCTACATCGAATTATCTCTTTTCTCTGTGAGGATCTGCATACTTTTTTTGCCTATCTTGGGCCTCTACTAATCGAGCACATATTATCTTTACCATGTCTACCGTTTACTGTACCATCTCAGGTGTGACGCCCCCAAAATAGGTATACACCACCCATCTTGAGTCGTTAAATACATGGTACATAATCCAAATACAACTTAATTATACAACTGTCGTGTAAAATACGAGAAAACATAATCTGAGAGTTTTAACACGAATATTGTCATCTAGACAATATCCACACTCAAATTCAAACTTCTTACATTTATTGTCACACTATTTCACAGAATAGTGAGGACTACTAAAACAACCATCTAGACCGTCCGTTCCCCAACTCGCCCCAGCTATATTCTCATTTCCTGAAGAGAACAGTGAAAGAAAGGGTGAGCTCAACTAGCCCAGTAAGAAATATTATGACTAAGATAATGCAGAATAAATTATCATTAGTCTTCAACAATGTTAAACTGATAAAATACAATAGACATCAAGTTTAACTGCAGCGGAATAAGCAATCCATTAGAAGAGTCAAGTAGAGTATGATATCTACTATCTTCTATGATTTAAAATATTTTTATCGCTGAGACTCAGCTTAATAAATAAACCACATCATCGAATCATTCCTGCACTACGGGCCAAGGATATTCATTAAATCATCAATGGTCATGAATATACCGAATAATCCCTGGTCATAATCATACCAAAAACTGTCCATCAATGCACTACAGGCCACTGAGGACTTTTACCATATCATATATAACATTACAGGTCATGATTATACCGAATGATCCCTGGTCATAATCATACCGAGCCCATCTATGCACGTAAGCCAAAGATGACTTTCATCACAATATAAGCATGAGGATGATGACAATAATATAATAATTCAATAAAAACAAGTTCAAGAGTAAATTTTAAAGATTTATAAGTTAATTTATCCTGAAATCAATAACGTCCAAATTGTCAACATAATCTTCGCCAGGAGTAAAATTCAAGAATGCTCAGAAGAATATTTCCATGAAAAGATACTAGATGAAGCGCAAATATCCAGGATATTCTACTAATTTCATGAAGTATAGAAGTCAAAACTTTACCCAACTGAGTATAATAGAATATATGAAACTGCAAATGGATTTTCGCCCGCCATGTGGTAATCCACGTAGACAGATCATTTCCACAATTTAATAAGGAATGAATGCGAAGGATCATTCACCATGCATGTGGTAATCCACATAGAAAGGTTATTCCAACAGAATAATAAAGAATGGAATAACAGAAAAATTCACCAGGCATGCGATATACCGCACAGACAGGTTATTCCCAACCGAATAATAAAGAATAAAACTAGGTCATGCGTAATCTGCACAGACAAGATATTCCAACAGAATAATAAAGAATTGAATCAGGTCATGCGTAATCCGCACAAACAGGATATTCCACCAGAATAGTAAAGAATGGAACCAGGTCATGCGTAATCCGCACAGTCAGGATATTCCAACAGAATAATAAAGAATGGAATAATAGAAGAATTTCACCATGTATGCGATTGACAGTAGACAAATTATTCCAAAGATAATAATAAAGAATGGAATAGTAGAAGAATTTCACCATGTATGCAGATTGCAGATAGTAAAAGTTATTCCAACATAATAATAAATAATGGAATAACAGAAGAATTTTACCATGTATACGGTAGTCCGCGTATACAGGTTATTCCAACAGAATAATAAGGAATGGAATAACAATAGCTCTCTTCATGAATACGAAAGAAATAATACCCCTTACCTCAAAAGAAGATCGGATCTTTGGAATAGTGAGGTAGCAGACTTTCTTCTTCTTCTCTCTATAATTTCTCTCTATAATAATTGCTCTAAAGCTTTAGTGAATTGGTGAGAAATAAAGGAAGAATGAGCTTCTATTTATAAGAAAATATAGTTTTGATAATTGCATGTTTTGGGGCTCAAAATATTACAGTATAATACCTTCAACTTTTCTTTCATTTTTAATTTAGTCCTGCAAGTATTATCAAATTGCACCACCTCCCCTAATAGTAAATCATGTGAATCAATAGTAAATCATGTGAATCAATAGTTCTAGACATGTGAAAATACGAATTACAGTATAGTACCTCCATCTATACCTCCATTTTTAACTTAGTCATGCAAGTATTATCAATCTTGCACCAACTCCCCTAATAGTACAAAAATGTGAATCAATAGTATACACATGTGAACAAATAGTTATAATCATGTGAATTAATAGCAATTAACTGCTCATTTATCCGGTTAATTACCTGATTGGTCAATATAACCTCCAGACATCAATTATTATCGAAATAAATATCAATTTTCACTAACACTAATAATTCCAACACAATAGAAATATCAATTTCATCTTTAATCAACACGAACTTATTCATCATTAATATTATAATTCACATTATTTAACAACCAGGTCGTTCCCAGGAAAGAGAGGGCTTTCCGATAAGGATTTTTCCCTATTGGTGCGCAATTAGATTATCTAACCTCTCCTTGACAGAACTTCTAGACATTGTCAATATTGCAAATAATAATATGAATAATTTTATCGTCTCAATTATTGATTTAATAATATAACATATTATACAGATGATATTGAATCAATAATATGAGAGATATGATGCAGCAATTACTGTAGCAATAATTGAATATAACTGAGTGACTTCTTACGTAAGCATCAAAAATCAATACCGTGTGTTACTATGCAACCATGCGTATTACTGTACTTTTACTACCGAGTAGTTCAACAGTTTTAACGGTAACACTTTCACCGTTATTTTTATAAAATGATAATTATGTCATTTTTTAACTACGACAATACTTCTGTTGTGGGGTCCACCAATGATTGTGTCGTCGTACGAATATTCCCTATTAAAACGAATATTCTCCGACCAAACGACTATTATATAACAACTTGCTTACTGTGAAAAATTTATAAATATTACCCACAACTATAACATTATATCAAATCCACACCTTAATATTAAAAAAAATATTTCGAGAAATTTAAATCTTTATTCATAAAATTTGGGGTCTCACAATCTCCCCTCCTTATGAAATTTTGCCCTCAAAATTTAAGTACGTACCTGGTATGCCGAAAAGGTGAGGATATCTTGAATACATTTATCGTCGAAAACATTACACGTTACATACGTCCATGCCTGATGTCCTCTGATTGCCCCTGAATGCACATCAGTCCCTAAAATAGCCATTTTAGGCCTTGATACCGACCTTAAATCTCAAAACATAAAGAATGAAAGTTTTAGGTCTACTCGTTATCTTTTCGAATCATCCTGAATCACCTCAATCGGAGTTCATATGAATACGTTATACCCAATTTACTAAAGGACGTTCGGACAGATTTTAGCTTAACACTTGACCAGCACCTAGGCGCCCAACTTTGGCCTTGGGCAAGTGCCTAGGCGCCCAAGAACAGATTCTAAGCGTCGAGTCTAGTGCCTAGGCGCTCGACCTTTGGCACTTAACTCCTATTTTCCAGATTTTGTAATTTTTGACACACACACTTCAAATCTTCATAACTTCTTCATCCGTTATCGGAATTAATCTATTTTCGAGGTTATGGAAAGCTTGTAACTTGCTCTACAAAACCCCCATGATTTCATAATTTTAAAGATTCTTTAATTATTCTGAAATTTGGCTCCAAAGTCCCCCAAGACTAAGTTTTTACTAACAACAATACGTGAAAAACGTTATGAACACGCGACATACTTGGCGGTAAGACGAGTCTATAGGCCACAGTTCCTACTCGATCGAGGATTTCCAATGGGCCAATTTAATCGAGGGTTAAGATAACGCCTTCTTGAACCTTTTTCTTCACATTTATCAGATTCGGGTGTATAGCTTGAGCGACTTTAACTTTATCGATTTTAGTCGATTCTACTCGTAAATTCGTTATCTTCACGTGGGTCCCTAGAGTCTTTAACTCTATCTTCATCATTTGTAAGTTATATGAAATGGATTTTTGTTAACAACATCGTACTCGTAAACGTATACGATCCTCTACTCAACGCATCAGCTACCACGTTCGCTCTTCCACGATGATATTGAATGGTATAGTCGTAATCTTTAACAGCTCGAGCCAACGTCTTTGGCGCATAATACATTCGTTCTAGGTGAAGAAATATTTAAGGATTTTAGAAATGGGTTTTGTACTGAGGTGAATACAAAATTCGATTTCACGCTCTAGGGGTAGGCTAGGAAGTTCTTCAAGAATACGCCAGCAAATTTATTAACAATAGAAATATCATTCAAAACTGTTACTCTCATCAAAGACTTGGATAGTACGTCACATTGATACCTATCAACTTGTCATCGTCATTCACAACGTCCCCTACGGATAGTCTGGCTCCGGCGCCTTCCACACAAGGAAGTCACCAGCGAAAGGCTCGGGGCTCTTTACTTATGGCTTGATATGACAGTGATTGACTTTAGTGGTTTGGTTGCTTGAATTCGCATAACAGGTTGGTTAGGAATATAAAAGCTAACAACCTTACAAAAAGCTTGATGAGTAGTTAACCAATCAATCCCTAAAATCACATCAAATGCAAGTATTTTCAAAGAGATAAGATCGACAGGTAACGTGAAAGTAGTGATTTGAATCAAACAAGATTTATAAATAGTGGAGGTAATGAAGGTTTCTCCCAACGGAGTTTCAACAGATAAATCAAAGTCTAGTTTCTTCAGAGTCAAATTTAAACATTGAGCGCAAGTAGGAGAAATAAAATAGTGGGTAGAACTGGTATCGAATAAGGTACAGATTTCGCAAGAGTTTATAATTAACTTACCCGTAATAACTTCATTCGGGTTTCTCGACAAACGCTCTCACTTAAACTACCTGATTTGACTTTGTTATAGGGTCCATTCCACCCTTAATTGCTTCGTCACATTCTTGATCCATGATTCGAATCATTACTCTCCGATCCATATCGAATTGGGGTTGACCGCTCTGTACAGGGTAATTCTAAATTTGATGTTGGATTCTCCCAATTGTTGTCCAAAAAGCAAAATCCATTTCATCTATTTGGGCCTTATTGGATCGGACGTCTTTTTCTACAATATCTACGCGCCGTGCGGCTTTTACCCATGCAGCAGCTATTCTCCTTCGTTCAGTTGTTTCTTCTTTCATCAGAACTTTGATCATAGCATTCTCAGATTCCAACTCTAATATCTTATACTCTGCCAAAGAGTGCTTCTGTTTAAGCATCGCACATCGGGTAACACAATTTTGAATTGTTGCATCTCTTTGCTCCACGACCGCTTGTCGTTCTTCAGCCTGTTCTTCTAACTCATGAATACGATTTTGTAATTCTAAATTTCGATCATAAAATTCTTCTAATAAATTATCCTTAGGTTCCTCTTCTTCCTCTTCTTCCTCACTCTCAACTGCTACCTTTGCAACTAGCTCGGGTGCAACTATTAGTTCTTCACTCACCATATAGATATCTCTAATTTCATCTTCGTCTAAAACTACATTAACCTGATTAGTGATTAAAGGTGTCTCAACGGTCTCATTCACTCCATTGTGAATATTTTCAGCTGCCATTTTCAAACACTGCCACAAAACAAGTGTTAATTAGCATATCACATATTATCCCTATACTCTGACCGACCAATTAAATACCAAATAAACTTAGGTAGGTCATACTAGTGAAGGAATTCCCCTTCTCTACCCTCCTAGTTCTTGTCTCACATCTCAGCTAGGGATCATATCCCTAAGCTTTGATACCAACTATGACGCCCCCAAAACAGCTATACATCACCCATCTTGAGTCGCCAAATACATGGTACATAATCCAAATACAACTTAATTAAACAACTGTCGTGTAAAATACGACAAACCATAATCTGAGAGATTTAACACAAATATTGTCGTCTAGACAATATCCACACTCAAATTCAAACTTATTACATTCATTGTCACACTATTTCACAGGATAGTGAGGACTACTAAAACAACCATCTGGATCGTCAATCCATTTCCCGACTCATCCCAGCTATATTCTCATTTTCTGAAGAGAATAGTGAAAGAAAGGGTGAGCTCAACTAGCCCAGTAAGAAAATTATGACTAAGATAATGCAGAATAAATTGTCATTAGTCTTCAACAATGTTAAACTAATAAAATACAATAGACATCAAGTTTAACTGCAGCGGAATAAGCAATCCATTAGAAGAGTCAAGTAGAGCATGATATCTACTATCTTCTATGATTTAAAGTGTTTTCATCAATTTTTATCGCTGAGACTCAGCTTAATAAATAAACCACATCATCGAATCATCCCTGCACTATGGGCCAAGGATCTTCATTAAATCATCAATGGTCATGACTATACCGAATAATCCCTGGTTATAATCATACCAAAAACTATCCATCAATGCACTACAGGCCACTGAGGACTTTTACCACATCATTTATAACATTACAGGTCATGATTATACCGAATGATCCCTGGTCATAATCATAGCGAGTCCATCTATGCACGTAAGGCAAAGATGACTTTCATCACAATATAAGCATAAGGATGATGACAATGACATAATAATTCAATAAAAACAAGTTCAAGAATAAATTTTAAAGATTTATAAGTTAATTTATCTTGAAATCAATAACGTCCAAATTGTCAACATGATACTGTTTTGTTGAGTAAAATTCAAGAATGCTCAGAAAAATATTTCCATGAAAAGATACTGGATGAAGCGCAAATATCCAGGATATTCTACTAATTTCATGGAGTATAGAAGTCAAAACTTTAACTAACTGAGTATAATAGAATATATGAAACTGCAAATGGATTTTCGCCCGCCATGCGATAATCCACATCGACAGATCATTTCCACAATTTAATAAGGAATGAATACGAAGGATCATTCACCATGTATGTGGTAATCCACATAGAAAGCTTATTCCAACAGAATGATAAAGAATGGAATAACAGAAGAATTCACTAGGCATGCGATAGACCGCACAGACAGGTTATTCCCAACCGAATAATAAATAATGGAACCAGGTCATGCGTAATCCGCATGCATGTGATATTCTAACAGTAATAATAAAGAATGGAACCGTGTCATGCGAATCCGCATGATAGATGAGGATATTCCAATGTAATAATAAAGAATGGAACCAGTCATGCGCAGATCGCATGCACAAACAGGATATTCTAACGAGAAAAATAAAGAATGGAATAATGTAAGAAATTCACCATGTAAAGATTACTACACAGACAAGTTATTCCAACATAATAATAAAGAATGGAATAATGAATAATTTCACCATGTATGCAGATTGTGATAGACAAAGTTATTCCAAAGATAATAATAAAGAATGGAATAACAAAAGAATTTCACCATATATACTAGAGTCCACAGACACAAAGTTATTCCAATGTAATAATAAGGAATGGAATAACAATAGCTCTCTTCATGAATACGAAAGAAATAATACCCCTTACCTCAAAAGAAGACTGGATACTAGAATAGTGAGGTAGCAGACTTCTCTTCTTCTTTCTCTCTATAATTTCTCTCTATAATAATTGCTCTAAAGCTTTAGTGAATTGGTGAGAAATAAAGGAAGAATGAGCTTCTATTTATAAGAAAATATAGTTTTGATAATTGTATGTTTTGGGGCTCGAAATATTACAGTACAATACCTTCAACTTTTCTTTCATTTTTAATTTAGTCCTGCAAGTATTATCAAACTTGCACCACCTCCCCTAATAGTAAATAATGTGAATCAATAGTTCAAACATGTGAACCAATAGTTATAATCATATGAAAATACGAATTACAGTATAGTACCTCTATCTATACCTCCATTTTTAACCTAGTCATGCAAGTATTATCAATCTTGCACCCACTCCCCTAATAGTACAAGAATGTGAATTAATAGTACACACATGTGAACAAATAGTTATAATCATGTGAATTAATAGCAATTAATTGCTCATTTATCCGGTTAATTACCCGATTGGTCAATATAACCTCCAGACATCAATTATTATCGAAATAAATGTCTATTTTCGCTAACACTAATAATTCCAACACAATGGAACTATCAATTTCATCTTTAATCAATATGAACTTATTCATCATTAATATTATAATTCACAATATTTAACAACCAGGTCGTTCCCAGGAAAGTGGGGGCTTTCCGATAAGGATGTCTCCCTATTGGCGCGCAATTAGATTATCTAACCTCTCCTTGATAGAACTTCTAAACATTGTCAATATTATAAATAATAATATGAATAACTTTACCGTCTCAATTATTGATTTAATAATATAACATATTAGACAAATGATATTGAATCAATAATATGAGAGATATGATGCAGCAATTACTGTAGCAATAATTGAATATAACTGAGTGACTTCTTACGTAAGCATCAATAATCAATACCGTGTGCTACTATGCAACTACGCGTAGACATCGTACTTTTACTACCGAAGTAGTTCAACAGTTTTAACGGTAACACTTTCGCCGTTATTTTTATAAAATGATAATTCTGTCATTTTCTAACTACGACAATACTTCCGTTGTCGGGTCCACCAATGATTGTGCCGTCGTACGAATATTCCCTGTTAAAACGAATATTCCCTGACCAATCAAATATTATATAACAACTTGCTTATTGTGCAAAATTTATAAATATTACCCAAAACTATAACATTATATCAAATCCACACCTTAATATTAAAAAATATATTTCGAGAAATTTAAATCTTTATTCATAAAATTTGGGGTCTCACATCAGGTCCCAACATCCGATGTTCACCCACCTCATCCCAACACAATGGAGTTCGGTACTTCCTTCCATATAATGCTTCGTAAGGCAGCATGCCTATACTAGCGTGAAAACTATTGTTGTACGAAAATTCCACCAACGGTAGATAGTCGTCCCAACCCCTTTTGAAATCTATAACGCAAGATCTTAACATATCTTCAAGCGTTTGAATTGTCCGTTCACTCTGCCCATCCGTTTGAGGATGATACGACATACTCAATCTTAACTGCGTTCTCATTTGCTCTTGGAAACTCCTCCAAAAGTTTGATGTGAATCGTGGATCACGATCTGACACAATCGAAATAGGTACTCCATGTCTGGAAATAATTTCCTTGATATAGAGCTTAGCTAATTATTCTAGGTTATACCCAACTCCTATTGGTAGAAAATGAGCCGATTTCGTCAATCGATCCACTATCACCCAAATAGCATCATATCCTTTACTTGTTGTTGGAAGTCCCACCATAAAATCCATTATGATGTGCTCCCATTTCCACTCTGGAATTTCTAACAGTTGCAACAACCGGCTAAGTCGTTGGTGTTCAGCCTTAACTTTATGACAAGTTAAGCACCTACTAACATATTCTGCTATCTCCCTTTTCATGTTCGGCCACCAAAAGTTCTGACGATGGTCTTGATACATCTTCGTACTACCGGGATGTATCGAGACCTCAAACTATGAGCCTCCATCATTATCTCCTCCTTTAATTCGGAATCATTTGGAACCCAAATTCTTCCTTCAAAACGAAGTAATCCCTCCTTATCGAGGTTATACTTAGTCTTTTCTTCATCTTCTATCTTCTTCTTCATCTGCTCGCATTCCTCGTTGCTCACTTATACTCCCTTAACCCGTTCCACTAGGGTCAGTTGGGTTTCCATGGAAAATAACATTTCCACCACTTCCTCCGGTAACTTAAGTTCTAACTCCATTCTTGCCATCGTTGTTATCAACTCATTCTGAGTTGTTAACATTGACAGTTTCTCTCTACCCTTCCTACTTAGCGCATCGGCTACTACATTTACTTTACCCGGATGATATAAAATATCACAGTCATAATCTTTTATTAACTCTAACCACCTTCTCTGTCTCATGTTCAACTCCTTCTGTGTGAAGATATATTTTAGATTTTTGTAGTCCGTGTATATCTCACACTTCTCACCATATAGATAATGCCTCCATATCTTTAAGGCAAAAACTAATGTAATATATATATATATATATATATATATATATATATATATATATATATATATATATATATATATATATATATATATTGGGAAAGTAAGGTTTAATAGTTGAGTTAACAATTGAAGAAATTAATTGAATTTGGTAATTATTTTAAATATTTATTGAATTAAATAAATATTTTAAATAATTTATTTAATGAGGAATATAAATAATTGATGAGTTATGGTGAATTAATTTAGTAACTAAATTGATTAATGTTAATTAAATTGAGTATTGATAATTTTATCGATGGATTTAATTTAAGGAAATTGTTTAATTTAAAGAAAATAAATAAATTAAACAAAGTGATGTCTAATTTATTAATTAAACTAGATATATAATTATTTGTTAATTATAAGGTATAATGATAATAAGAATTTTATTATTATTGTAAGTTATTTAAATTAGCTAAAGCTAAAGTTATTTAATTAACTAAATTAATGGTGTGACATGAAAACTATATAATATAATAATATAAAAATAAATTAGTATGGGAATTATGTGGTTAGCCAAACAAGGCCTTGTGGCCTTTGGCTTGTTTCTAACTGAAGCCTTTTTGTTTTTTAACTGAAGTACGTGGGAGGTGAGGCCGTATCAGTTTATGTTTTCACGCGTCTTATTTTTCTAAGGCTTAAGAGCAGAGTATAGAGAGAGTGTTGGAGAAAGCAAGAGAAAAACATAGTGAAAGAGAGAATTATCTGAGATTGTCTAGAGGTAGGAGAGGAATTTCTAAGCCTTCACATCAACTCTTGTTAGCAAACAATCAAAGGAAAGATGGTCTGTAATGTTTGAATAATTATAGCTTGATGCTATGAAGATGATGTACTATGAAATAGTATGAGATAACTCACGAGGAGTTGTAGATGATGTGATACGAGGAATTCGTATCGAGCAAAGAGCAAGTTAAGAGTAAGATAGAGTTAGGTGGGATTTCAATTGAGGACTCATGTGATGGCTAAGTTGTACAAATCTTTGTATGGGCGAAGGTTTTGTACTTGCACTCAGTTTATCACATTGATAATCATTGGAATGTTGGTGTCGCGCTATTATGTATATGTGGTGAAAAGGTGATGCTTTTCTCATGTGTATATTTGATAGTTAGAAACTATTAAGATTAGTCAGATATTATTAGGATTAGGTGCGGTTCTTAAAACTAATGCATATGGTAAGTTCGTAACTCATAATAATATGGTATGTTTTGAACCCCTCATCGAATGGACGCCTATGGTCTGACTAGAACAAGTTCTTAAACTCATATTATTGTGGCAAGTTCCTAAACTTCCAATGTGAGGTAAGTTTGATGAACTATACTGGGGATATAGGAGGATTATAAGTTGAAATACAAGAATATTTAGTGTAAAGATTGAAATTGATGGAGAAAATTAGGTATTTCAAATCTTCTAGCTTTGCTAGATTTTCAAAATTTATTGACTTCGTGCCGATGGTTATACTTTTGATTTTTGGAAGAAAAAAAAATGTGTTGGGTCACACTAGTGAACCAAATAATTTTTAAAAATAGTGCTATTATTCGTATGTATATGCTAATTGCTTTGGCTAGACAAAAATGATTTGAAATATATCAAAATATTTTTTTTATATATATCATCAATGCATCATGGAACTTGGTGCAGAGATGATAAAAACGATGGAATCATCAATGCAGTATTACTTAGTGTTGGATGTGATCTAAGGATCGTCAGCCCACTATGGTATGATGTAGTATGATAAAATCACCAAATGACGGAATCCTCAAACGGACTGTAAATGCAGTGCAGTATCATGACATCATAAAAAGATTTTTGAGATTTCTTTAAGATATGAAAATATATATATGTATATGTATATTTCGATTGATGTCTGGATTGTTGTAGAAGTCTATGCTATTTGGTTCAGCTAGACGAATATTAAAAGATGTTCATGTAATTCAAGCGTTTCTTGAGAAGTTATGCCAAACCGAATTATTTTGGTGCGAATTCAGATGTTAAAAAGCTGAGGTGAACAACCCTGTAAAAGGGGACATGTTATCAGAGACAATGGTTCCGAAAGTAACGCATATAATCGTTACGATGTTAAGATGTAATATGTTGTGCACGACGTAGGGGTACGATAGGCTGATCACCTAGAGTACTTGCAGAGAGTGTTGTTCGATGCGTGTGATTGCTAAACATTACATTAAAGATGGTTTATGGTGGTGATGCAATCGTTAAACACGGAGAAGAGTTCAAGGTCCAGTATAGTCTTATGGATATTAAAGGTTCAAGTCGAGATACTTGATAACCTAGGGGCGTAGTTCAAGGTCTTATGACCCTCAAAGACGATTTGGAATATTTTAAATTCTCATTATTCATATCGCTTCCCAATTATTGAGCAATTGTGGAAGATTCTTGTTATTCTAAAAAGTGAAAGTGGAAAGGATGAGAAAATTAAGCAAAACATAATAATTTCAAGAAAGAAATGAAATTACAAATATAAGAGAAATGTGGAACTCTTAAAAGAGGATGGGGTGAGGAATATGATGATCTTAGAAAGATCCTTAGAGAAAGAATTTGGTTGCAGAACCTAAGGAATAAATAGATATTAACATAAAATCTATTTTGATAGATTGAATGAATGAAGATTAATAAATAAAATTTTGAGGACGAAATTCTTAGAAAAAGGGGTGAATGTAATATCCCGAGTGTTTATGAGTTGAGTATATAATAACGATCCTTAGAAAAGGAAATGAATGGGTTAACGAATATATAATACTCAAAATATAATTGAGTTCAAGTGAAAGCTTATGAAATAAAACTTACAAGAATTTATTATGAAAAATGGTGCGAGTAGGAAATATAAAAACTATATTAAGGTAATGTGATGAAGTTATTCAACGATAAATTTTGAAAAGAGATTTGGTGAAAATCGAGTAAGGAAGGTTTCGTTGATTCCACGGACGGAATCCTTATAAGGGGAGAAAGATGTGACAACCCAAATTTTTATAAATTATTAAAATAAGAATTTAATAATTAAAATTCTTATTATGAGATGTTTTGAGTTTGAGTATGTATATATACGTGCTATATATGTTAAAATATATGATCCGGTGTGAAGAGAAAAATATATATATATATATATATATATATTCATGTATTGGGAAAGTGAGATTTAATAGTTAAGTTAACTATTGAAGAAATTAATTGAATTTGGTAATTATTTTAAATATTTATTGAATTAAATAAATATTTTAAATAATTTATTTATTGAGGAATATAAATAATTGATGAGTTGTGGTGAATTAATTTAGTAACTAAATTGATTAATGTTAATTAAATTGAGTATTGATTATTTTATCGATGGATTTAATTTAAGGGAATTGTTTAATTTAAAGGAAATAAATAAATTAAACAAAGTGATATGTCTAATTTATTAATTAAACTAGATATATAATTATTTGTTAATTATAAGGTATAATGATAATAAGAATTTTATTATTATTGTAAGTTATTTAAATTAGCCAAAGCTAAAGTTATTTAATTAACTAAATTAATGGTGTGACATGAAAACTATATAATATAATAATATAAAAATAAATTAGTATGGGAATTATGTGGTTAGCCAAACAAGGCCTTGTGGCCTTTGGCTTGTTTCTAACTGAAGCCTTTTTGTTTTTAACTGAAGTACGTGGGAGGTGAGGCCATATCAGTTTATGTTTTCACGCATCTTAATTTTCAAAGGCTTAAGAGTAGAGTATAGAGAGATTGTTGGAGAAAGCAAGAGAAAAACACAGTGAAAGAGAGAATTATCTGAGATTGTCTAGAGGTAGGAGAGGAATTTCTAAGCCTTCACATCAACTCTTGCTAGCAAACAATCAAAGGAATAAGGTATAACCCTAATTTTAACTTTATTTTTTGGAATTTCTATTGATAATTAGGTTGGATTTATATAAATACTTGTATATAGGGTTTATAATCTGTTAATCATCGTTTGTGAGTGCTATTCGATGATCAAATTCGTGAGAATTGGGTTGTAGTAAAAGATTTCAAATAACAGTGTTTTGTTTATGAAAATGGCTTAGTAAGTCCAAAATTTGATGTTCAATCCTTGCTAGAATCTATTAATTGGTTATATATTGTGTTAGTATATCAAGAAACGAAAACAACGGAAGTTAAACGAACCAATTTGGTTGAGAAACGAATTCGTAGTGAATGAATTCGCTAAACTTGTCAAACATGAACAATTAGTATGAACATGAGTTGTAAATCCATATTTGGGTTAGTTAATGTTTATGTTAGTTGATGGGTAATTGGTGTGTTGTAGCTTTATGAGTTACGAACCCATAGAATCGAAAATGGATTGATTTGGATGAGTATAACTCATGTTGTGATCATTGGATGGAGTTTTGGTCTATGTAATCAAGAAGAGCGAGCACTCGAGGGCTGTTTACTGCGACTTGAAGGCGCATGTGCGCGCCCCCCAAAGGCCATTTAGGAACCTTGTTGCTATTTGGACATCGATGTATGGTGCCTTTATTACGACTCTTGTAGTAAATTAAGCATAACTTTTTCATACGAACTCCGATTGAGGTGATTCAAGATGATCCGGAACGAGGACGAATAGACCTACAACTTTTGTTCTTTAAGTTATTTCATTTGAGGTTCTTAGGAAGGGTCAAAATGGTCATTTGTAGGACTTTTGTGTTATCAGAGGCAATCGGAGGGCGTCGGGCATGCATGTATGCAAGTGTAATGCTCTTGACGGTAAGAGATGTTGTTCTAAGTTATAGAACATGAATATAATGAAGTATAATGATGCTTAGCATTAATAAATGATATATTAGATAAGTTATATACGCATACTAAGCACACACAAGAGAGACAAATCAAGGCGTGTGCGATTTAATAAACGTTAAGCAATTTGTGATAAGTGTTAATGAACGTAAAAGTATTTTAAGTTAAACGAAATGAACATTAAAAGGTATGAAATGGGTTTAATATAAAACCAATAATGATTCCTAGCAAGACTTAAGCACTTGAACGAACTTCGAATATGAAATACAGTGAGATATAAGTTGAAAGTTAACACAATCAAATTGAACATTGTGTATTTATGATAGGAAGGGTTATGAGACGTAAATTAAAGTTTACATTACAACTACTATGCATTGCTATGTGACTAATAGTTGATGTGCATGAATATATAATTGTGTAGGGCACGTGAAGTGCAGATAACTGTAAGCTGATTAAACTGTTATTAGTAAACAACAATTAAGGCAGGTCTTTTAGTTCCTATTTGTTATGTGAACTTAGTGATTAACCATTTTAAATCTTTATTACAAAGAGCATGTTGTGTTATATATATGTTGAATGTATGAAATGTTAAAGTCAACTTATGACTACGTTGATTGAGTAAAGGATGTTGATTGAGTAAGGAACTCAATCTTTATACTTGTTATATGAACTGTAACATGTATGTTATGTTAGTCCAATGTTTATGAGATATATATTGAGCATGTTACTATGTGCTATATGATGCATGAAAACTGTTAGATTTTGCTGGGCTGTCGAGCTCAACCTTGCAAATAACCATTTTTTGCAGGTTAAGGTTTGAAGGTAACACTATGTGCTACTTGAATGACGTGGATCAAAAATAATACACGAAGATTAATATTGTAGCTAAAGTTGTTAATTCTTCATATCATGATTAAGACTCATGAGATGTACTAAATATTTTATGATGTATAGTTTTATGTTGAGTTGTAAAGCTAATGTTAGAGTTATCTGATATGTAAAGGTTATCGAATTGAAATGTAAAATTTTATAATAACAGTGATAAAGTGAATCATAAAATAAGATTGATTCAAAGACATGCAGATGAAAAAGGTTTTAATTCAGGGAATTAAAGTAAGAAGACATAAAAGTTTAAATAATTCTGCATTATATAAAGTTTATCATCGAATAATGATGTAAAATCAGAAGGTAGATGTGTTATTAATGACCGAAGTTAATAATTAAATTGTATGAATTTTGGGGTCGTTACAAGGATAATACAGGTGCCTCACTTAATCTCTTCTTCAGTTCCTGAAAATTGTTCTCACATTTTTTAGTCCACACATACTTCACCGACTTCCTTGTCAGATTTTTCAACGGAGTAGCTATTTTAGAAAAGTCCTGAATGAACCTTCTATAGTATCCTGTTAACCCCAGAAAACTCCGAACCTCGGTTGGCATTTTCGGTTGCTCCCACTCATTAACTGCTTTTACTTTTGCTGGATCCACAGAAATGCCATCTTTATCAATAACATGTCCTAGAAACTGCACCCGTTCAAGCCAAAATTCACACTTTGTGAATTTCGCATATAACCTTTCCTTCCTTAGTGTTTCCAACACTATCCTTAAATGTTCAGCATGATCTTCTGGCTTCTTTAAATAGACTAGAATATTATCAATGAACACTACGACGAACTTGTCCAAATACTGTTTGAACACTCTATTCATCATATCCATAAATGCGGCTGGCGCATTAGTCAACCCAAACGACATCACCAGAAACTCGTAATGACCATAACGAGTTTTGAACGCCGTCTTAGGTACATCCTCCTTCCTCACTTTTAACTGATGATACCCCGTGAGCAAATCTATCTTAGAAAAATACTTTGCCCCTTTCAACTAATCAAATAGATCATTGGTCTAGTAATGGCTAATTTATCACTACCAAAACCCTTATTTCCCTCTAACCCTTTCTTCGAGCAATTTCTTGCCATGTGGTCCAACGATCCACAGACAAAACACCCATGGTTCTTCTTAGGGTTAGGACAGTTGGGTGACAGATGTCCCTCCTGCCCACAGTTATAGCAAACTGATTTCCCCTTTAAACAGACTCCCATATGAGTCTTTCCGCATGTCTTGCATGCCTCCGTCCTATGCTTAGGATCTCCCTATTTTACCCCAGTATTCCCAGGGTTAAAACTCTTTCTCTTAGGCATGTTACCACTCCTGCTGGAAACTTCTGCCTTACTTCCTCCCTCTACTTTATTCTTATTCTTCCGCTCTTTGTGATACTAAGACAATGCCTCACCACCACCTTTCGCTATTATCGCCTTTTCTAGAATGGTCCCATAGGAAGTACTCTGAAACACAAATATTCTACTATAGAGCCAGGGTTTCAAGCCCTGCTCAAACCTACGCGCCTTCCTCTCTTCCGTGTTCACCTGATGTGGAGAAAACTCGCCAATTTATTGAATTTGGCAGCATACTGGGGAACTGTCATATCCCCTTATTTAAGTTCTAAGAACTTAATCTCCATCCTACCTTGCACACTAGTAGGGAAGTAGTTCTCGAAGAACACCTTCTTAAACTGTTCCCATGTAACTGCCTCTGTCCTAGCCCCACCCTGGTGAGCCTCCCACCAGAAGTTGGCTTCCCCCTTCATCATGTAAGTTGTCATGTAACCAATCCATTCCGAGAATTACATCGAATTCTCCTAACTTTATCGGTAACAAATCTACTGATAATTTACAACCACGTATATCTACACAACAACTTTTATGAGCATCTTCAACAGGAATTATCTCTTCATTTGCTACCTTAATATTTAAAGGTATAGGCAACTTTTCGGGAAGTAATCCTAATCGTCTAGCAAAATTACATGCTATAAACGAACAAGTAGCACCCGAATCAAACAGCACATACGCATTGATATTGTTGATCGAAATAATACCTACGACGACATCCCCCGATGCAACTGCATCTTGGACTGTCATATTAAAGGTACGACCCATCGGCCTACCCGACTACGCTGGACCCCCAATAGCAAACTTACCGCTATTAGTGCCCCGATTCCCGTCCGTCCCCTTCTTCGGGCAATTCTTTGCCATATGGTCAGTTGACCCACACACAAAGCATTCATGATTCTTCTTCGGACTTGGACAGTTAGGCGCAATGTGCCCCTCCTATCCACAGTTGTAATAAACGGCCTTCCCCTTGAGACAGACTCCTAAGTGAGTCTTCCCACAGGTCTTGCAGACCTCCATTCTTTTCTTCGGGTCTCCTTGCTTCACTCTGATATTCCCAGAGCTAAATACCTTCCTTTTTCGACCCTCGCCACTACCACTGCTGGCTCCCTCGATCTTTTTCTCCCCATCTACCTTACCCTTATTTTTTCTTTTCTTTGTGGTATTGGCTCAACGCCTCACTACCACCTTCGGCGATTATCGCCTTCTCTAAAACAGTCCCAAAAGAAGTACTTTGGAACACCGATATGCAATTATAGAGCCATAGTTTCAAGCCCTGCTAGAACCGAAGCGCCTTCCTCACCTCAGTATCCACTTGATGTGGAGCGAACCTTGTCAGTTCATTAAACTTGGCGGCGTATTGGGGAACCATCATGTCCCCTTGTTTCAACTCCAAAAACCACATCTCCATTCTCCCTTGCATGCTCGTGGGAAAGTAGTTCTCGAAGAATATCTCCTTGAACCTATCCCACGTCAGATTTGCTATCCCAACCCTAGCCTGATTGGCTTCCCACCAAAAGTTGGCATCTCCCTTCATCATATAGGTCGCAAAGGCAACCTTTTGGGCCTCATCGACATTTGCTATTACAAATGCCTTCTCTATCTCCTTAACCCACATTTGGGCTTCAATAGGGTCCGTAGTTCCTTTGAACTCCGGCGGACCCACGCTCTTGAAATCCTTAAAGGTAGTAGCTCGTGCTACTCCTGGATTTATGGGGATATTAGCCCCTATTCTATTAAAGGCAGCTGTTATCAGATTAACAAACTCCTGCATCGGATTAACTGGACCTCCCTCCAGGTTGATTTACGCTTGCATCTTGATTACGTTGCACTCTTCTTGGCGGCATTTTGTTGATACAATAAACACATTGCGTTATTATTCCTCTCTTAATTTATTATCATTTAATAGTAAACAATAACTCCAACATCCATAACACATTGCTTTCCATAAAAAGGACTTATATTCATTCTTCGTAGTATAATACTACATTGGTTACATACACAGCCTAAGCTAATTACATTACTTTCCCGCTATCGCTTTCCAAAAATTAGGATTTACAAAAGATTACCCTTTACTATACAAAAAGAGCTTTACGTCACTACTACTTACACAATATTTACATATTAATCTATCTACCACTAGTCTACATCTGACTCAAGGCATTATCGAAATCTTCCTTGGCAAGACCGGCAATAATATCACGGCTAATAGTATATCATGTTTGCCCCACCTCCACCGAATATCCAGCTACCTGCTGCTGAAAATCCATATGAGAACTCCTATAGATATAGGACATCCTCCCTATCTTCTACACCTTAGTCTTTAGCTCCTCCTTGAGCTCAAAGACCTCGTAATTTAAATCCTGGACTTTGTCCTTAGCCAAAATCCTCTCGTCATGTTCCTGCTCCCACATGGACTCAACATCAGTCTTGTCCTCTATAAACATCTGGAACTATGCCTTCAACTCCTTGACCTCCTGATAGTAATGGATATTTCTATCCAACACTGACATAAATAGAGACATCATCGACCCCCCAGGAGCTATCTTCGCTGCTATAGCCACTGGGTTAAAGGAGACTGTCTCTACCTCCTCCTCTATCATCCCATCAAATACTGACATAAAGTCAGCTTCCTCTGATTCTCCAGACTCAATAATCACTACATCTGGCTCTGCTGCTATAGGGTTTGGTGTAACCTCTACTTGGTTCACCAATTCTTCGCTAATGGTTTGCTCATTTACAAACATCTCGTTTACTCCTGACATCTATACAAAATAATTAAGTTGATTAGTACACGTCAATAGAATAATAAAAACACATAACATACTCATAATGCATTTTTATAAGGTTATTTTCCTTTATTGTACTTCTTTGACTCCTCTTAAGGTTATGACTTAAGGTTTTTAATCCCCCCCTTGAGTTTTATAACCTAATGCTTTGATACCAACCTGTGACGCCCCCAAATCTGGGTCTCTTCTAACCTGACAGATGGTGCTTTGCAAGCACTACCATTCATTCATTCATTCAATTGAATAGTCTCAAAAGGACTAATATAACTTCTATATATCCAAAATAATATTACATTCCCCAGGTTCTTTGTAACCCATTCGTTTGTTCTTGTCATAATATCAAATATATTACAAATTGTTCAACTATTCTATTACATAAGCAATCTAAGGGTTCGTCTTTGCCTTGCCCTTGTATTTGCCTGAGCCTTCGGTCCGCTCGATCTTAGCTGTGTTCATATGGTTCAAGTAAGAGTGAGCATGACTAGCTCAACAAGTACTATAATTCTAATAAACAACATGCTTAAACATAGAATTCATATATCTTCAGTAACTGAACAATAGTTACGAAGTACTATCGATAATTCAAAATAGCACTTCTTTTCATTCAAAATGTTTTCCAACAACAATATTCAGCAGAATATCAACTAAGGCTTGAAACTATGAGCAGTTCATAATTTCTTTTGAAAAGGACAACCCGGCACTAAGTCCGTAAGTCCGGCATAGCTTACGAGCACTTCTGGGTGATTAGCCCATAGTACTCTATGTTGATCAACACTACATTCATTAAACGTGTATACGTTTAATTTGTGGCAACCTCACGTGCATGTCGTTAAACGACAAAAACATTTTAGCATACTTGGTCTTCGATTGAAAACCATACCAATATAACTCGGTAAACATAAATCATGCTTGACAGAATCATAATATAAGTCTAGCTGAAAGAATTGGCTTTAGACTTTATCGTTCAAAACTTCATGTGAAAGAATACATGAATTACAAAACTTGTCCAGACTGAACTGGAACATGGGTTAGAATACTTGCCTTCAACATCTGCTTACTGATTAACACACGTACACTTTAAGTCTCTACGTTTCTACAATACATGATCATATAACATACCACATTAGGTTATATATAATCAAGTATGTATACTACTATATCTTACCCTTCATCTCAATGTAAATCCTAAATTAGATCTACTATTATGGGTTTCCGGCTTTCATTACGTCATTCACATTACGTTCACTTTCAATTAATTATTAACTCTTAACCATCATGCATTAGTGTCTTACAAGTACTTTACAATGTTATGTTTATATCTCAGTTCATTACTAACAAGTTCCTTTTCATTCTACACTTGTAAACATTCTTCTCCAACAAAACTCTAGGATCAGCCAGCCATGTACACTTACTTAACTATGCATCTCACGCCAGGTGGCTGAAAGCTAGCAAATATGCATGGTTCGACCCTCGTCTTTGTTGTGAGCTTTAAATTTGTGTAGTGAGTCGGCCATGGCATGACTCTGTGCCTTAGACAATTTGCAAAATTTTTAAAATTTCAAGAAACTCTCGGACGCATAACTTCTTCGTTATAAGTCCGAATTGGTTCGTTCAAAAGCCTACGGTTCACAAATTACATACTCTATGCGTTCATGCAAGAATTTTATCTATTTGACTTCATTTACTAAAATTTCACCTATGAGTTCATTTTTAACGAAAACGATAAACGTTCGTGAACGTTCAACGCTCGTTTATAACATACTCCTTTAACAATAAACGTTCGTGTCCCATTTTTCCACAATTATAACATTTATTTATACTTTTAAAACATACTCCTTTATGTTTTCCTCCACAAGTAGTACAAGGTTTAATGTTATTATTACTAAAGTTATTATTATTATTATTACCTACCATTTTCCTTGGGTTGTTAGAAAAAGTAGTATCCCATTTTCGTTTATTATTTAAACCCACTTGAACTGGGTTCGGTCTTAGGTTTCCCCTTCTCATTTCAACTCTTCATTTCTTGATGAAATTTAATGAGATTCTTGTTTTCACTCTCAGCTATGGAAACTTTCTTGAGTATTTCAGAAAAAGTCTTTAGTTGGAATATGGATAACTTACTTTGTATATGAGGTTTCAAACCTTCCTGATACCTTTGAGTCTTTCTAAGTTCAGTATTGACTTGATAAGGAGCAAACCTGGACAGTTCGTTAAACTTGGCCGTATATTGGGATACAGTCAGGTCTCCTTGTTTTAATTCTAGGAATCTTACTTCCATACGATCTTTCAAAGATTGGGAAAAATAGTTTTCAAAGAACAATTCTTTGAATCTATCCCAAGGTACAACTTCAGTTTCTACCCGACCCTTAGTTGATTCCCAACAGTAATTCGCCACACCTTTCAAGAAAAAGGTTGCAAAATTCATCTTTTGATTATTATTGACATTGATGACTAAGAAAAATTTCTCTATTTCAATAATCTAGATTTGTGCATCGACAGGTTTAGATGTACCTTTGAACTCGGGTGGACCAACTAATTTAAAATCTTTAAAGGAAGTGTTTTGGGTTATAAGTCTATTCATAGCACCTAATATAAGGTCTAGTAACTGTTGGGTAGGATTAACATCATTATCTATCTCTCTTTGGGGTCTTCTGGTTGGTGGCTTGATTCTATATAAAACAAGAAAAATCCACATAAGATTTTGAATAACACAAATGTAGACACTCAAAATTTTCTGCCTATCTGTTACTAACATTGCAGGAAACGCAAAATCTTCTTTCAGAGATAACCCTGGAAAATAGCTCAGCTTAATCCCAGAAATACCACCAGAAGTTCAGTTTCAAACCCCAGAAAACACACTGGGAGTATCATTTCCCACCTCAAAGATAACCCCGGGGAAAGCAGTGCAAATACCGGAAATTCCACCAGAGAAGGCCGTTTCATCTTGGAGATAACCCCGAGATGTTCAGTCTCAGTCCCGAAAATAACACCGGGAAAGACAATGTCAACTTTGGAGATAACCCCAAGGAGTGCAGTTGCAGTTCTGGAGATAACCCCAGAAATGCTAAGTTCAACCCATGCAGTCAGCTTCAACCACGGGACTCACACCAAGGCACTCAACTCCCAAACCCGGAGATAACCCCAGGAGGACCGGCACACCTCAGAAACAACCATGAGGGCATTCAATAATTGCAGTAACCCAATCTCAAAGATAACCCTGAGCAACGTCTGCTTTATCAGCCAAAACCAGAGATAACCCCAATGAAGGGAAAAATTATCAAATTGCCACCTCAACCCCACATTGCACCATCTCAACAAACATCTCAACATACATTCTACACAACAATGTCCCACAAGAATCAAGGAGTTGTAATCCCGAGTGACTACTACGCAAGGCAGAACATCGGATATAATTTGAAGCTTGAAGACATAGGACATGGTTCCATCTTCCTAACTTCGTACAACCTCTAATCCCATGTCATTGCGTAGCTCTCAAAAATGGTAGTCTGAAACAGGTCTTTTACACCTCAATCGGATGCTCGAATTGAAGTTCTACAAGTTTGAGCGGACATCACATTGCACGCGTGCACGTACTTCGAGATAGCGGGACCCGTAGAGCTCGGGGCACCTCGGGCAGTCGCAGGTGCATCTGCGGCTGCCGCAGGTACACCTGCAGCTCCCCCTCTATAAATAGAGGGCTTTGGCTGGCCATATTTCAAGAGAAAACGACGAGGAAGCCCTGTCCAATTTGCTCTATACACACCCTATATTGAGTGCTTTCTCATTTTGAACACTTGTGAGTTCACATATAGCTATATTTTTACCGGTGGGAGCCAAGTGTTCATCCACTTAAAGCTATAGAAGTCTTCTTTGGCAGTCCACTATAAGCCTTCATACACACTTTAAAGCCTTTCTCTTCATCTTTGCACACACTCTTCTTCACATTGAGAGTCGTGCTGTGTGTGTATGCCCGAACTTCAGTCTGTGGTTTTCATTTATATATATATATATATATGGACTAACATTATCGAGTTATGCCTCGATTGAGCCTAGACTCACGTCCGTAGCATTTATTTGCTTATATGTATATATATATATATAGCTTTTTTATATATAACTGCTTACTGCTTTTCATATAAACTGCGGCATCATGTGAGCCTAGGAATCATGTGATCACAGATTCAGTCTACTGAATCTAGATTCGATTCCCATGATGGACATTTTCATCTGTAAGCAGCTTGTAAATTATTCACGGTGTTTGAATTTCCTTAGATGGCTTTCATGCCCATGAGGAGTTCGTCACTGCTATATATTATTATCTCGAAGATGCTTCGCATCTTGAAAATAAAAGTAACCAAGCCGAACATTTAATAATAAAATGAAAGTATCAAAGGCCTCAATTACTATTGAGCACAAGGTTTGAAAAACCTCTTTTATAAAATCTCATTGCTTTATCTTGTTTAAAATTGAATTTTTATACAAATTCAAACCCTTTGTATATAGGTGCGAACGAGGCCTCGCATTACTTCCAAATAACAACACATTGACCCCCCCCTCCCACACACACATATACATTCATATAACAGTTTATTGAAAAGTGGAGATCACCGTGGTAACACGGATGTCGGGGGGTGCCTAACACCTTTCCTCCGCATAATCAAGCCCCCGAACCCTAATGAATCTCGGTTTCATAGAACCGTTTAGCAGTGTCACATCACTGGGTCTATGTGCAAATCTTTTCTCGGTTGCATTGGTGCAACCAGTTAAAAACACCAACTGGCGACTCTTACAGTCAAATCGTCGACATATACATGTCGGACCTTTTTCACTTATTTTTTCAAACAAATCTTACCTAACATGAGAACACCAAAGAACAAGAATAGAAAAGGGACAAATAAAAATCCCTGTAACAATCCGAAATTTCAAATTATAATTTTAAATATTTATTGAATTATATAAATATTTATTTGATGTATTTATTGTTGAAATTGATGAAATAAATATTTTATTGATGTGGTTATTATTAGAAAATATTTATTAATTAAATTTATTAGATAATATTCTAAATTAATTGAATTTGTAATTTAGAGAGTTGTAATATAACATGAGATGTTATATTGTTGTTTTGATTTAATAATTTAAGTTGATATGTTAATTATTAAATAAAATTATAATGAAATTATAATTTTATGATAATTGTTTAAATGGAAAATTTATTTAAAATATAGTATTTGATTAATTTATTTGATTAATGTTGGATATGGAAATCCAAATAAATAATATGTGATTATAAATGATAAACTAAATTGTTTATTAAAATAAATTAAAGGAGTTTAATTTAGTTTTGTCAAACAAGACTTAAATATATTAAGTCTTTAAATTTTAAAGGGCTTTGCCAAACAAAGCCTTATGACTTTTGGATTATTAATTTTTGAATTTTGAATTATAAATAAAATAAATTAAAATAACAAATAAAATATAATTATAATCTAAACGTTAGTTTGTAACTGATATGATAATTTGTATGCGTATTAAGGTTATATCAGTTTTTTTTACGCATTAGTTAGTCTATATTGGCTATACTGAGAGTTCAGAGAGAAACTTGATAGAGCTTAAGAGAATTTGAGAGAGATTTGTCTGCAATTAGCAAGGATTGTCTTAACAAATTGAAGGTATTTTCTATAATCTTTATATATATATATATATATATATATATATATATATATGTATATATGTTTACGGCATGAAGTTCAAGCTCTGTGATTCCATTTTTTTGTAATTATTGTTATATAACTTGCTTAGGGTAATTGTATATAATAGTGGTGTTAGAGTTGTATGTAATTAAGAAATTGGATTCTAATTACGGTTAAAAAGGAAGAGAAGAATTAGCAGTACATGCTTTTATGTATGTTTTTCATACGGCGTATGGAAGAACCAATTTTAGTGGTTAATTTGCATGCTAAACTGTGAATTGAGTCTTGCATATATTAGTTCAGTAAGAAACGAAGATAACGTAGTTTGAACGAAGTGATTTGGTGAAGAATTGAAATCATAGAGATGAATTTCATAAAGGATGTCAGAAAATGGTGTTTATGTATGAAAATATGAAATTTGAGAAATTAAACTAGATTTAGTTGTTGTTAAATTGTTCTAATTGGTTGAATATGTTAGCAAAAATGTTTGTAATAATTCTATACCAATTGTATGTGTTAATATTACTGTTTGGTGGGTGAAATTCTTGTTTGTTGGGCTAAAGTCGGCTACTGTTCATTGTTATCTCTGCCTCTATCTATCTGTGCGCATGACTTTAGTGCTAAGGCTAAAAATGTGAATTTACTTGGTCCAGAGTTCATGTATGGCATAACAATTGGCCATACCTCATCTCTGAGAGCAGTGAGTTCTGTTGTTGCTGCAGACCTTGGGATACCACTATAACTTGGTCTAAGGTTATACTAATGTGTCAAGTATTTAGTACGAAGGTTAAAACAGAACCGTGATGTGTAATTGATAAATTCAAAGTTGTAAAAAATGGTTAGTAAGTTATAAACGCGTTATGTTATGACATGGTGTACACAACAAATGGTAGATAGGTGTTGCGAAGTTAACACTTATGAATTTTTGATATTTGTATAGTAGCATAAGACTTGTGCTAAAATAACAAGTCTAACTAGAAGAGAGTGTTACTTTGATACGTGAATGTTAGTATATCTAATAGATTATGGTTCTAAACCTATGTGTAGATGAAAATGAGTTTAATATTATAGTTTACGCTCGAGGAAAGTTTCTAAATTTATCTTTTTACATTGAGCAAGTTCTCTAATTCTACTTTTACAATTGAGCAAGTTTTCTAACTCTACACCTTCGTTGAGCTAGTTCACTTATTACATTGTGCAAGTTTATTCATATGATTGAGCAAGTTCTTGTATCTAGTTTGTTTATGATTTCTAAATCTTATTCTGGTATTGAACAAGTTATTCTTGTCTTTAACTTGTTATCTAGCATGCAAGTTTACATATTCTGATATACTAATGTTGAACAAGTTTTATCATTCAAATTACTATTTGTTATGCATGCTTAGTACCCAATTCTAAATAACCTTGGCTTAATATTGTTCAAGCAAGGTACGTTATGATTATTCGATGTTTATGTTATTAGTTTATTCCTAAAGTATGATCTTAATTTACAATGTCGATTCAGTTATGATTATTCCATAGCATGACGTTATCAATATTGTATTCAACTAATCCTTAGTTGATGACCATTGAATTCAAAATTACCCTTGAAATGTATCCAAACCAAACTTACTTTGGTGCAGACTTGTACTCTAAATACTAAGATGAATAACCCTATTATTAGGGGATAATTTACGCTTAGCGTTGAAATGTTAGTGCACCATACATTGTACGAAGGGCTGATCCCCCTAAGTACGAGGTGTCCTTATAGTCTTATGACTGTTAAAGTTTAAGTTGAAAGATTACTTACAACTGTGGACATAGTTCGTGGTCTTAGGACCCTCAGATATATTTCTTATTTCGATTCCAGTTTTTGGTTATCATTGATAGAGTAATATTCTGTTTTGATGAGCCTATTCATTGGCAGTTATTATATTCTTATTGATTCATTGCTATATCTAGTGAGCATTTGTTTTGCTCACTCTTGCATAAATATAATCATTGCAGCTAAAGTTGAGAAGGTAGATGAACCTATAACTAGCAAAGAAAAAGGAAAAATGTACAAGTGATGAAGACTTGTAATTTTATTTTATTGTTATGATGATAGACTTTTAATTAATGATGTGATGTAATAATTTTATTTCAGCACTTGTATGATGTTTAAGGTTAGACAACCTGGGAAGATTTTTATTTAATGATGTAACCTTATTTAAAGGGAGGATTTATGATTTAATTTTATAATATTAGGGTAGATAGATATGAATGAATGGAAAGTGAACACCAAATCTTGTGGGAATGAAGTACCTAAATTTGGGGGTGTCACAGGTTGGTATCAAAGCTTTAGGTTATGAACCTTAGGTTGGGAAAAGCCTTAGGAAGTAACCTTTGAAAAGATAGTGGTGATAAACTCTTATCGAGTTGTTAAGAAAGAAGTAATAAAACACTTATGTGTTTATATGATTGTAAATTATGTGCTCATGAGTGTCGAGTAGTAGTGATTAGTAATTAAAATTTAAAATTTGGTTGACAGGATGGCTAATGTAGGAGAATCCTTTCAGGTTAGGGAGGAAGGATCCCAGATGCCTAGAGAGGAGGAGCCTTGAGATATTCAGGTGGTTTGGGAACAACTACTACCACGGGAAACAACTCCATTGGTCACAGTTGTAAGACCCCAAATTTTATGAATAAAGATTTAAATTTCTCGAAATATTTTTTTTGAATATTATGGTGTGGATTTGATATAATGTTATAGTTGTGGGTAATATTTATAAATTTTGCAAAGTAAGCAAGTTGTTATATAATATTCGATTGGTTGGGGAATATTCGTTTTAACAGGGAATATTCGTATGACGGCACAATCATTGGTGGACCCCACAACGGAAGTATTGTCGTTGTTAGAAAATGACAGAATTATCATAACGGCGAAAGTTTTACCGTTAAACTGTTGAACTACCCGGTAGTAAAGAAAAGTACGATGTCTGGCGTGGTTGCATAGTAGCTACGGTATTGATTATTGATGCTTACGTGAGAAGTCACTCGGTTATACTCAATTATTGCTACTGATAATTCTTTGCGATCATATCTCTCATATTATTGATTCGATTATTGTCATAGTATCATCGTATAATATGTTATATTATTAAATAAATAATTGAGACGTCAAAGTTATTCATATTATTATTTGCAATATTGACAATGTCTAGAAGTTCTGTCAAGGAGAGGTTTGGTCACCTAATTACGCGCTAATAAGGAGAAATCCTTATTAGAAAGCCCCCTCTTTCCTAGGAACGACCTGGTTGTTAAATATTGTGAGTTATAATATTAATGATGAATACGTTCGTGTTAATTAAAGATTAAATTGATAATTCCATTGTGTGGGAATTATTAGTGTTAATGAAAATTGACATTTATTCCGATAATAATTGATGTCTGGAGGTTATATTGACCAATCGGGTAATTAACCGGATAAATGAGCAATTAATTGCTATTAATTCACATGATTATAACTATTTGTTCACATGTGTGTACTATTGATTCACATTCATTTACTATTAGGGGAGTTGGTGCAAGATTGATAATACTTGCATGACTAAGTTAAAATGGAGGTATAAGATGTAGGTACTTTCTATAATTTCGTATTTTCACATGTCTAGAACTATTGATTCACATGATTTACTATTAGGGGAGATGGTGCAAGTTTGATAATACTTGCAGGACTAAATTAAAAATGAAGGAAAAGAGGAAGGTATTATACTGTAATATTTCGAGCCCCAAAATGTGCAATTATCAAAACTATATTTTCGTATAAATACAAGCTCATTCTTCCTTCATTTCTCACCAATTCACTAAAGCTTTAGAGCAATTATTATAGAGAGAAATTATAGAGAGAAAGAAGAAGAGAAGTTTGCTACCTCACTATTCCAGTATTCATTTTCTTCTAAGGTAAGGGATATTATTCTTTTGTATTCACGAAGAGAGTTATTTTCTTTCAATACTCGTAAGGGTTGTTATTCCATTCTTTATTATTATGTTGGAATAACTTTTGTCTCATCAAGTACCACATACATGGTGAATTCTTACATTATTCAATTCTTTATTATTACATTGGAATAACATATGCATCTTGATCTATCGCATGCTGGTGAATTCATTGTTATTCCATTCTTTATTTTTACGTTGGAATATCACATGCATGCGGATTACGCATGACCTGGTTCCGCTCTTTATTATTACATTGGAATATCACATGCATGCGGATTACGCATGACTGGTTCCATTCTTTATTATTACGTTAGAATAACTTTTATGCATCTTGATCTATCGCATGCATGGTGAATTCTGCTATTATTCCATTCTTTATTATTTTGTTGGAATAACCTGTCTACGCGGACTACCGCATGCATGGTGAATTCTTCTATTATTCCATTCTTTATTATTCTGTTGGAATAACCTATCTATGTGGATTACCGCATGCATGGTGAATGATCCTTCGTATTCATTCTTTATTAAATTATGGAAATGATCTGTCTACATGGATTACCGCATGGCGGGCGAAAATCCATTTGTAGTTTTGTATATTCTATTATACTCATCTAAGATATCATTTCTTTTGTACTCGTCATGAAATATCATTTTCTTTGGTATTTTTCTTTTACGAGTTACTATTTATGGGTTACTTTTCACCCGGTTACTATTCACTCTAGTATTATTCACTCGGGTATTCGGGGCACTTTTCATGCCGGAGTACTATTCACGAATTACTATTTATGGGTTACTATTCACCTAATTACTATTCACCCAAATATTATTCACTCGGGTATTCGGAGTACTTTTCATGTCGGGGTACTATTCACGAGGTACTATTCCTAAAGTACTATTCATAGGATACTATTCATGGGGTACTATTTACCCAAAAAATATATTCTTTTTGTCCAAATTATTTTTGGTACATGAATATTATTCTTGATTTTTACTCTACAAAGCAGTATCATGTTGACAATTTGGATATCTTTAAACTCTGGATAAATTTAAAGTCTTTAATATTTATCCTTGATTTTGTTTGATTTGATTTTGGTTGATTATTGCTTATATCATTGTCTTCATCCTCATGCTTATATTGTGATGAAAGTCATCTTTGGCTTACGTGGATAGATGAACTTGGTATGATTATGACCAGGGATTATTCGGTATAATCATGACCGTAATATGACGAATGATGTGGTAAAAGTCCTCATTGGCCTATAGTTCATTGATAGACAGTTGTTGGTATGATTATGACCAGGGATTATTCGGTATAATCATGACCATTGATGATTACATGAATATCCTTGGCCGTAGTGCGGGGATGATTCAATTTTATTTATTGTCGAGTCTCAATGATAAAGTTGATAAAAACTTTTAAATCATAGAAGATAGTAGATTTTATGCTCTACTTCACTCTTCTAATGGATTGCTTATTTCCGCTGCAGTTGTTGATCTAAAACTTGTTGTCTATTGTATTCTATCAGTTGTTATACTATTGAAGGCTAAGGATAATTTATTCTACATTATCTTAGTCATAATATGTGATATGTCAATTAACCCTTGTTTTGTGACAGTGTTTGAAAATGGCATCTGAAAATGTTGAGTTCAGCAATGAAGCACATGAGACCGTTGAGTCACCAACGATCAATACCAAGGATAATGTGCAACAGGAAGACAATAATCCTCAGGTAAATAACAACACCGATCAGATGATGAACGATGGGATGTTCAGAGGCTTTATACAATTCATGCAACATTAGGCGAGAGAGACTCCTATTCAAAATGCAGGTGGAAACAATGGCAACCCACGAGTGGTCACTGCTAAGCAGTTGAAGGAGCTGGGACCGCCGGAGTTTTTGGGAAAGCCAGAACCACTTAAGGTGGAGACGTGGATAAAGCAAATCACCAAGATATTTGATGTCTTGGAATTCTAAGAGGAGCAAAAGGTTCCCTTCGCCACCTTTATGTTGCGTGAAGAGGCAAATTATTGGTGGGAATCTGTAAAACGTACCCAGTCTAACGCACTCAAGATGTCTTGGGAGAAGTTCCAAGAGCTGTTCAACGACAAGTACTTTCCCGAAAGTATTCGTCACATGAAGGAGGTGGAGTTTATCAAGTTGGAACAAAACAATATAACCGTGTCGCAATACGAGGCTAAATTTGCGGAGTTATCTCGGTTTGCATCCCATTTGGTTGATAATGAGGAGCGAATGACGCGAATGTTTCTAAGAGATTTGAAACCCGAAATACGTCAATACCTCATTTCTCACAAACTTTGTTTATATTTAGATGTTGTGAATAGGGCTCAGTTATTGGAGCGTGATAATGAGTCAACACAACTAAAAGGCAACGACCAACAACACGATAATAATCGTACCAGAGGCAACGACCATCAGAACAATGATAACCATCGTGGGGGAAATTATCATGCTAAGAATGGTAACCACTTCGGTGGTAATCATGAACAAGATAATAGAAGTGGAAATTTCAAGAAGAGAAGGTTCAACAATGATGGAAAGACAGCAGCACCAACACCCGTTTTCAAGGAAGGAGAACGACCACCAATTGTATGCTTCAAATGCGGAGGGGAGGGACATATCAGTCCAAAACATGTTACAATTATGGAAAAGAAGGTCACCTAGCCCAATTTTTTCGTGCACCAAAGTCAAGTTCAGCTGGGATGGTGGCACCAAAGGCGGATACGGACAAAACAAAGTCGGTGGTTTCAGGAAGAGCGAGCGTTTTTTGTGACTTCTCAAAAAGTGAGTAACCTGAATGAAGTTAGCATGGGTTAGTTAATTATAAATTTTTTGTGAAATCTATACCTTATTAGATACTGGTTCTACCCATTCTTTTATCTCTCTTGCTTGCGCTCAACGTTTAAATTTGACTCCGGAGAAATTGAACTTTGACTGATTGGTTAAAACTTCGTTAGTAGAAACCTTCGTTACCTCCACTGTTTATAAATCATGTTGGTACAAATCGACATTTTCACGTTACCTGTCGATCTTATCTCTTTGAAAATACTTGCCTTTGATGTGATTTTAGGAATCGATTGGTTAACTACTCATCTAGATTTTTGTAAGGTTGTTAGCATTCATATTCCTAACCAACCTGTTATGCGAATTCAAGCAACCAAACCACTAAAGTTAATCACTGTCATATCAAGCCATAAGTAAAGAGCCCCGATCCTTTCGTTGTTGACTTCCTTGTGTGGAATGCATCGAAGCCAGACTTTCTGTAGGCGACGTCATGAATGACGATGGAAAGTTGATAGGTATCAATGTAACGTGCTATCCAAGTCTTGGGATGAGAATCACAGTTTTGAATGATATTTCTATTGTTAATAAATTTCCTGGCGTATTCTTGAAGACTTCTTAGCCTAACCCTAGAGCGTGAAATCGAATTTTGTATTGACCCCAGTACAAAACCCATTTCTAAAACCCTCAAATATTTCTTCAACTAAAATGAACGTAACATGCGCCAAAGACGTTGGCTCGAGCTGTTGAAGATTACGATCATACCATTCAATATCATTGTGGAAGAGAGAATGTGGTAGCTAATGGGTTGAGTAGAAGATCGTATGCGTTTACGAGTGCGATATTGTTAACATAAAAAAACCCATTTCGTATAACTTACAAATGATGAAGATAGAGTTAAAAAATCTAAGGACCCACGTGGTGATATCAAATATACGAGTAGAATCGACTTTAATCGATAAAGTTAAAGTCGTGCAAGCTACATACTCAGAGCTGATGAATGTGAAGAAGAAGGTTCAAGAGGGCGTTATTCTAGAAGCAAGAATCGATGAAGAGAGGAAATCTCAACCCTTGATTTAATTTGCCCATTTGAAATCCTCGATTGAGTAGGAACTGTGGCCTATAGACTCGTTTTACCGCCAAGTATGTCGCGTGTTCATAACGTTTTTCATGTATCGATGTTACGTAAATATGTGGACGACCCGAACCACATTATTGAATTGGAACTAGACGAGATAGTAGAAGATTTAATGTATGAGGAGATACATGTTAAAATCTTGGGTAAGAAGGATCCTATTCGACACTCAAAGGTTATACCTCAAGAGTTAGAATCTGAAATGAAGTCAAGGTATCCTCACCTCTTCGGCATACCAGGTACGTACATAAATTTCGAGGGTGAAATTTCATAAGGAGGGGAGGTTGTAAGACCCCAAATTTTATGAATAAAGATTTAAATTTCTCAAAATATTTTTTTTGAATATTATGGTGTGGATTTGATATAATGTTATAGTTGTGGGTAATATTTATAAATTTTACAAAGTAAGCAAGTTGTTATATAATATTCGATTGGTCGGGGAATATTCATTTTAACAGGGAATATTCGTACGACGGCACAATCATTGGTAGACCCCACAACGGAAGTATTGTCGTAGTTAGAAAATGACAGAATTATCATAACGACGAAAGTTTTACCGTTAAACTGTTGAACTACCCAGTAGTAAAAGTACAGTAATACGCGTGGTTGCATAGTAACACACGGTATTGATTATTGATGCTTACGTGAAAAGTCACTCAGTTATACTCAATTATTGCTACGATAATTAATGCTTTGCATCATATCTCTCATATTATTGATTCGATTATTGTCAAAGTATCATCGTATAATATGTTATATTATTAATATATAAATTAGACGACAAAGTTATTCATATTATTATTTGCAATATTGACAATGTCTAGAAGTTCTGTCAAGGAGAGGTTTGGTCACCTAATTGCGCGCTAATAAGGAGAAATCCTTATTGGAAAGCCCCCTCTTTCCTGAGAACGACCTGGTTGTTAAATATTGTGAGTTATAATATTAATTATGAATAAGTTCGTTTTGATTAAAGATGACATTGATAATTCCATTGTGTGGGAATTATTAGTGTTAGTAGAAATTGACATTTATTCCGATAATAATTGATGTCTGGAGGTTATATTGACCAATCGGGTAATTAACCGGATAAATGAGCAATTAATTGCTATTGATTCACATGATTATAACTATTTATTCATATGTGTGTACTATTGATTCACATTCATTTACTATTAGGGGAGTTGGTGCAAGATTGATAATACTTGCATGACTAAATTAAAAATGGAGGTATAGATGTAGGTACTATACTATAATTCGTATTTTCACATGTCTAGAACTATTGATTCACATGATTTACTATTAGGGGAGATGGTGCAAGTTTGATAATAGTTGCAGGACTAAATTAAAAATGAAGGAAAAGAGGAAGGTATTATACTGTAATATTTTGAGCCCCAAAATGTGCAATTATCGAAACTATATTTTCCTATAAATAGAAGCTCATTCTTCCTTCATTTCTCACCAATTCACTAAAGCTTTAGAGAAATTATTATAGAGAGAAAGAAGAAGAGAAGTTTGCTACCTCACTATTCCAGTATCCAGTTTCTTCTAAGGTAAGGGGTATTATTCTTTCATATTCATGAAGAGAGTTATTTTCTTTCAATACTCGTAAGGGTTGTTATTCCATTCTTTATTATTATGTTGAATAACTTTTGTCATCTGCATCTTGAAACCGCATACATGGTGAAATTCTTCATTATTCCATTCTTTATTATTACATTGGAATAACTTCATGCATCTTGGTCTATCGCATGCCCGTGTGAATTCTGTTGTTATTCCATTCTTTATTATTCTTTTGGAATATCCATGCATGCGGATTACGCATGACTGGTTTAGTTTTTTTATTATTATTCGTTAGAATATCCTCGTCTGCATGCGGATTACGCATGACCTGGTTCCATTCTTTATTATTCTATTAGAATAACCTGTCTGTACGGTTTATCGCATGCCCAGTGAATTCTGCTATTATTCCATTCTTTATTATTCTGTTGGAATAACCTGTCTACGTGGACTACCGCATGCATGGTGAATTCTTCTATTATTCCATTCTTTATTATTATGTTGGAATAACCTGTCTATGTGGATTACCGCATGCATGGTGAATGATCCTTCGTATTCATTCTTTATTAAATTATGGAAATGATCTGTCTACATGGATTACCGCATGGCAGGTGAAAATCTATTTACAGTTTCGTATATTCTATTATACTCTTCTGAGATATCATTTCTTCTGTACTCGTCATGAAAGATCATTTTCTTTGGATTCTTCTTTTATGAGTTACTATTCACGGGTTACTATTCACTCTAGTATTATTCACTCGAGTATTCGGGGTACTTTTCATGCCGAAGTACTATTCACAAGTTACTATTCATGGGTTACTATTCACCCAATTACTATTCATTCGAATATTATTCACTCGGGTATTTGGAGTACTTTTCATGTCGGGGTTCTATTCACGAGGTACTATTCCTGAAGTACTATTCACAGGGTACTATTCATGGGGTACTATTTACCCAAAAAATATATTCTTTTTTGTCCAAATTATTTTTGGTACATGAATATTATTCTTGAATTTTACTCTACAAAGCAGTATCATGTTGACAATTTGGATATCATTAAACTATTTTAAAGTCTTTAATATTTATCCTTGATTTTGTTTGATTTGATTTCGGTTGATTATTGCTTATATCATTGTCATCATCCTCATGCTTATATTGTGATGAAAGTCATCTTTGGCTTACGTGGATAGATGGACTTGGTATGATTATGACCAGGGATTATTCGGTATAATCATGACCGTAATGTGACAAATGATGTGGTAAAAGTCCTCATTGGCCTGTAGTTCATTGATAGACAGTTGTTGGTATGATTATGACCAGGGATTATTCAGTATAATCATGACCATTGATGATTACATGAATATCCTTGGTCGTGGTGCAGGGATGATTCAATTTTATTTATTAAGTTGAGTCTCAGCAATAAAGTTGTTAAAAAACTTTTTAAATCATAAAAGATAGTAGATTTTATGGTCTAATTGACTCTTCTAATGGGTTGCTTATTTTCGCTGCAGTTGTTGATCTAAAACTTGTTGTCTATTGTATTCTATCAGTTGTTATACTGTTGAAGGCTAAGGATAATTTATTCTGAATTATCTTAGTCATAATATTTCTTACTGGGCTAGTTGAGCTCACCCTTTCTTTCATTGTTCTCTTCAGGAAATGAGAATATAGCTGGGACGGGTCGGGGAATGGAGTGATGGTCCAGGATAAATGGCTTTAGTAGTCCTCATTATTCTACGGAATAATGTGATAATAATTGTAATGAGGACACTATTGAGTGTGGATATTGTCTAGATGACAATATTCTTGTTTAAACTCTCAGCTATGTTTTGTCGTATTTTACACGACTGTTGTGTAATTAAGTTGTATTTGAATTTGTACCATATATCTGGCGACTCAAGATGGGTGATGTATACCTGTTTTGGGGGCGTCACAACAGTGGTTGAGCATGAAGGATTGCCTGATGAGGATGATGAGATAGAGATGGACGAGGAGGACCCTATTGAGTTTTCACAATCAGATAGGGATGAGGAGGACGAGGAGGAAGAGATTCCACTTAACTCGATTGCTGCCCGTATGTACGACAAAGTATACGACCGCAATGTGGAACTTTAGGATACTATCAAGGAGTTGCAAGAGATAGTAGCTGAACAACAGACTTCGATGGCATAGAAGGACGACGAGATCCAGGATCGAGAGGAACGTCTGAACAATGTTGAAGAGAAGCTGGTCCACACTGAAGAAGAGAAAGACCAACTGACAGCGGAGATTGCGGAGTTGAAGAACAAGTTAAAAGAAGAAGCTGTGAAGAGGGCAAGAGCTGACGACGCATATGAGGAAGTTTATCAACAAGCCAGGGTGGCGGAGAGAGACATTCAAGTGAAGAGGATCAAGATGGAAGAGATGAATAGTGTTTTCAATACCGTGATCAATCGAGCTCAAGATCCGGTCATGTGTTATCCTATTCAGTTTGAGACGCTGCCATCGTACATATTAGATCACCGAACAATGTTTTGAATTATGGAAGAGGAGCGTCGTAAGGCTATGTAGCATTTTCATAGAACGTCATAAATTTAATTATTATGTGACTAGTGAGTAAATAAGATGTAAATCTCGGGTATGATATAACCAATGGTATGTGCTGATAATGTAGTTGTCCTGAAACTTTGGTAGTTCAGGAAAGTGATGTAGATAGTATGAATGCTATCATTATTATGTTTTAAAATATTATGAATAAATTAAAGTTACTATTTATTCAAGATATTGTGTGTTATGTGGTAATTTTTGCGATGTGCAAGTTGAATATATAATACTTAAAAGGTTGAATAGAATCTAATGGGTGTATTTAAACAGAAAATGCCTCCAAGACATCAAACACGACAAAGGACCCCTGAGAATAACAACAATCTTTGAGGCTAACCTTGATTCAAAGAATTAAACGCTATTGACGGGAGCATTACAGAATCAGCCACATAATCAAGCTGCGACTTTTAAGGATTTCAAGGCGGTTGGGCCACCAGAATTCCATGGGTCCATGAATCCGGTTGAAGCACAGACCTGGATCATGGAAATAGAGAAGGTTTTCGATGTTGCTAGGGTAGGGGATAACCAGAAGACTGCTTTTGCAATATTCATGTTGAAAGCAGAGGCGAGTTATTGGTGGCAAGCCAATAAAACCCGAGTAGGTCAAGGGGTAATGTCTTGGGAAAGGTTCAAGGAAATATTCTTTGAGACGTATTTCCCAGAAAGATCAAAGAATCAGATGGAGGTACAGTTTCTAGAGCTAAAATAGGGCACAATGACAGTGTCGGAGTATGCAACAAGATTCAACGAGTTTGCGAGGTTTGCGCCATATCAGGTGAATACTGATGAGCACAAGGCAAGGAGACTTGAGTAGGGACTGAAGCCATAGTTGTACAGCAGAGTCTCCCTATTCCAGTTAAGGATGTTTACGATGGTGCTTGAGAAGGCGATTCTCGCTGAGAGTGGAGGCGAAGCTGTAACAAAGCACAACCAAGAGCAGAGGAAGAAAATGGTGGTGGTGATAATGGTGGAAATGGCAATCACAATTTAAAGAGGAAATGGAATGCAAATGTGGGAGCTGGAAATCAGCAAGGTAACCAGCAGAAAAAGAAGATGGACGCATGTGCTACATGCAGAAAGTTTCACACGGGTATGTGCTTAAGGGGGAAGTGGGCATGCTTTAACTGTGGCCAGGAGGGTCACATTGCCCCAAATTGCAATCAACCCAAGAAGAATGATTGCTACACCTGCGGGTCGAAGGATCATTTTGCTCGCGAGTGTCCAAAGAAGAAATCTAGTGAAGCAAATGGAAGCAAGGGAAATGCTAGTGGAGGTACACTGACTATTGCTGGACCAACATCAACAAATAAGCCCATAGCCAGAACCTTCAATATGACGGTGCAGGATGCGGTGCAATCGAAAGATGTGGTGTCAGGTATTATTCCTATCAATGATATTGATGCTTATGTATTATTTGATTCGGGTGCTACTTGCTCATTTATATCTGATGAATTTGCTAAGAGGTTAGGATTACCTAGTGAACAGTTGAATTTTCCTTTAAACATAGAAATTTCGAATAAGGAGGTAATTCCTGTTAGATTCGTATACAAGAACTGTAGGGTGAATATAAAGGGGAATGTTATGAAAGTGGATTTAATCCCGATAAAACTTGGAGAGTTTGATGTTATATTGGGAATGGATTGGTTATTCAATTATGGAGCTATAATTGATTGCCAAAAAAAGTGTGTAAACCTTATGACTCCATCAAAGGTAGTTTTTCATGGTAGCAAATCACCTAGACAAATGAGGTGTCTGACGATTATGCAGGCCAAGAAGTTGTTGAGTCAAGGTTGTGCAGGGTACTTAGCCTACATAGTCGATACTCAAAAGAAGAAGGGTGTAAAACTAGAGGAGATACCAGTGGTTAGGGAATTCATAGATGTGTTTTCAGAAGATTTGCCAGGACCAGGAATAGCTCCAATATCGAAGTCCCCATATAGAATGGCTCCGGTAGAGATGAAGGAATTGATGGTGCAACTACAAGAACTGCTAAATAAGAAGTACATACAGCCGAGTGTGTCACCGTGGGGAGTACCGGTGTTATTCATGAAGAAGAAGGATGGGTGAATGCATCTTTGCATTGATTATAGAGAATTAAACAAAGTCACTTTAAAAATAAATATCCATTGCCAAGAATAGATGACTTGTTTGATCAATTGAAGGGTGCTAGATATTTCTCAAAAATAGATTTGAGAAGTGGGTATCACCAACTGAAAGTAAGGAAGGAGGATGTATCGAAGACGGCATTTCGAACTCGGTATGGACATTACGAATTTTTGGTAATGTCTTTTGGTATAACAAACGCCCCTGCAGCATTCATGGATTTGATGAACAGGGTGTTTAAACTATTTTTAGACAAGTTTGTGGTGGTATTCATTGATGACATACTGGTGTACTCTAAATCTCAAGAAGAACATGCAGAACACTTACGTCTGACACTGGAGATGCTAAGAAAAGAAAAGTTGTACGCGAAATTCTCTAAATATGAATTTTGGCTGGAACGTGTACAATTTCTTGGGCATGTAATTGATAAGGATGGGATTTCAGTGGATCCATCAAAAGTCAAAGCCGTGATAAATTGGGAACAACCAAGAAATCCATCAGAAGTGAGAAGTTTCTTGGGATTGGCAGGCTATTACAGACGATTTATCCAGGATTTTTCCAAGATTGCCACTTCGTTAACAAATTTGACAAGGAAAGCTGTAAAATTTGTTTGGACGGAGAAGTGTGAAGAAAGTTTTCAAGAATTGAAAAAGAAGTTAAGTGTGGCACCTGTGTTGTCATTACCAGATAATACAGGAAACTTTATGGTGTATAGTGATGCCTCACACAAAGGATTGGGTTGTGTTCTTATGCAGAACGACAAAGTTATTGCTTATGCATCAAGACAATTGAAACACTACGGGAAAGGATATCTGACTCATGATTTAGAGTTGGCTGCAGTAGTATTTTCTCTGAAGATATAGAGACACTATCTTTGTGGAGAGAAGTGTGAGATCTACACAGACCATAAGAGTCTGAACTATATTTTCACACAAAAAGACCTGAACATGCGTCAAAGAAGATGGATGGAATTGATAAAAGATTATGATTGCGAGATCTTTTATCATTCGAGTAAAACTAATGTGGTTGTAGATGCTTTGAGTAGGAAAGACAGAGAAAAGTTGATGTTGTTAACCGATAAGGAGGAGCTAATTTCAGTAATGGCAAGGCTAGAGTTGGAAATTAAATTTCCAAAAGAATCTGACGGAAGATTGTATCAGATGGAAGCTAGTCCAACATTGGTGGACAAGGTGAAGAGCGCACAATTTCAGGATGAAGAATGCAGAAAAATAAGGGAAAGTTTTGTCGAGGGTAAATAAGTGAAGTATAAGCTTGATACTGAGGGAATACTGAGATTCGAGGGATGAATTTGGGTTCCAGTAGTACAGGACATTAAAGAAGAAATCTTGGCAGAAGCTCATAACTCAAGATATTCGATTCATCCGAGAAGTACGAAGATGTATCAAGATTTGCGGGGACATTTTTGGAGGCCAAATATGAAAAGAGACGTTGCAGAATGCGTTACAAAGTGCTTGACATGTCAGAGAGTAAAGGCAGAACATCAAAGGCCAACCAAATTACTTCAACCGTTAGAAATATCAGAATGGAAATGGGAGCATATCGCAATGAATTTTGTGGTAGGTCTTCCGATAACTCAAAAAGGATATGATGCGATATGGGTGATAGTGGACAAACTGACAAAATCTGCACACTTTTTGCCAATAAAGATTAGATTTAATCTTGATCAGCTGGCAAAGATATACGTTAAGGAGATCGTCTCAAGACATGGAGTTCCAATGTCAATTGTATCGAACAGATCCGAGGTTCACATCAAATTTCGGAAGAGACTATAAGAATGCATGGGAACGCAATCAAGAAGATGAGTACAACATATCATCCACAAACCGATGGACAAAGCGAACGAACAATCCAAACGTTAGAAGATATGTTAGCGTCTATCATGGATTTTAAAGGAAACTGGGATGATCATCTACCGTTGGTGGAGTTTGCATACAAAAATAGTTACCATGCAAGCATTGGCATGCCGCCATATGAGGCATTATACGGTAGGAAATGCAGAACTCGACTATGCTGGGATGAAGTTGGTGAACGTCAACTGCTAGGACCAGAGCTGGTGCAGCAGACCGCTGAAGTTATTAAACTCATCAGAGCAAGACTAGTAGCTGCTCAAGATCGACAGAAGAAATATGTTGATCAACACAGGCAGAATCACGAATTTGAAGTAGAAAATTTCATTTTCAGTTTTGAAAAAGAAAAAAAGCAAGAAAGGAAAGGTTTAATGGAGGTTTTCAAACCTTTCGAGATGCAAAAAGTGGGAGAGGTAGCTTATGAGGTAGCTTTACCTCCAGAATTATATCATGTGCACAACGTTTTTTATGTTTCGATATTGCGACCGTATAAACCCGATTACAAGCATGTGATCGAGTATGAACCGTTGTAGTTTAGTAAAGATTTGTCTTATGAAGAGATTCCTATCCAGATAGTCGACAGAAAAGAACAAGTGCTCAAAAATAAAGTGATACTTTCTGTGAAGGTGATATGCAGGAACCACAATGTCGAAGAGGCTACGTGGGAACTTGAAGCGAAAATGATGAATAATTATCCTGAGTTATTTGTTTAGTCTATGTCTTCAATTCTGGGGATAGAATCTTTATAAGGAGTGGAGAATGTGACGATTTGATTGTTTGAGTTGTGATTCTGGGGACAGAATCCTTGTAAGGAAGGGAAGATGTAACAATCCAGAATTTTAAATTGTAATTTTAAATATTTATTGAATTATATAAATATTTATTTGATGTGTTTATTGTTGAAATTGATGAAATAAATATTTTATTGATATGGTTATTATTAGTAAATGTTTATGAATTAAATTTATTAGATAATATTCTAAATTAATTGAATTTATAATTTAGAGAGTTGTAATATAACATGAGATGTTATGTTGTTGTTTTGATTTAATAATTTAAGTTGATATGTTAAATTATTAAATAAAATTATAATGAAATTATAATTTTATGATAATTGTTTAAATGGAAAATTTATTTAAAATATATGTGATTAATTTATTTGATTAATGTTGGATATGGAAATCCAAATAAATAATATGTGATTATAAATGATAAACTAAATTGTTTATTAAAATAAATTAAAGGAGTTTAATTTAGTTTTGCCAAATAAGGCTTAAATATATTAAGTCTTTAAATTTTAAAGGGTTTTACCAAACAAAGCCTTATGGCTTTTGGATTATTAATTTTTTAATTTTAAATTATAAATAAAATAAAATAATATACTAAATAAAATATAATTATAATCTAAACGTTAGTTTGTAATTGATATGATAATTAGTATGCGTATTAAGGTTATATCAGTTTTCTTTTATACATTAGTTAGTCTATATTGGCTATACTGAGAGTTCTAAGAGAAACTTGATAGAGCTTGAGAGAATTTGAGAGAGATTTGTCTGCAATTAGCAAGGATTGTCTTAACAAATTGAAGGTATTTTCTATAATCTTTATATATATATATATATATATATATATATATATATATATATATATATATATATATATATTTTTACTCATGAAGTTGAATTGATTTTTTTTGTAATTATTGTTATATAACTGAATTAGGGTAATTGTATATAATAGTGGTGTTAGAGTTGTATGTAATTAAGAAATTGGATTCTAATTACGGTTAAAAAGGAAGAGAAGAATTAGCAGTACATGCTTTTATGTATATTTTTCATAGAGCGTATGGAAGTACCAATTTTAGTGGTTAATTTGCATGCTAAACTGTGCATTGAGTCTTGTATATGTTAGTTCGGTAAGAAACGAAGATAACGTAGTTTGAACGAAGTGATTTGGTGAAGAATTGAAATCATAGTGATGAATTTCGTAAAGGATGTCAGAAAATGGTGCTTATGTATGAAAATATGAAATATGAGAAATTAAACTAGTTTTAGTTGTTGTTAAATTATTCTAATTGGTTGAATATGTTAGCAAACATGTTTGTAATAATTCCATAGCAATTGTATGTGTTAATATTACTGTTTGGTGGGTGAAATTCGTGTTTGTTGGCTTTAAATTGTCATGTCATCGTTCATTGTTGTCTGTCTGACTCGTGCACATGCAGTAATTTGCACCCTTAGTGCCAAGGCTAAAAAAAGATCAATTCTTGTTAGGTCCAAGAATTTGTAAGGTAATACTATAGCGATCATGTCGCATACCTTATCTGAGACAATTGAGTTCTTCTATTTCTTACTTGTAGACCTTGGGATACCACTATAACTTGGTCTAAGGTTATACTAATGTGTCAAGTATGTAGTAGGAAGGTTAAAACAAAATTGTGATGTGTAATTGATAAATTCAAAGTTGTAAAAAATGGTTAGTAAGTTATGAACGCGTTATGTTATGACATGGTGTACACAACGAATGGTAGATTGGTGTTGCGAAGTTAACACTTATGAATTTCTAATATTTGTATAGTAGCATAAGACTTGTGCTAAAATAACAAGTCTAACCAGAAGAGAGTGTTACTTTGATACGTGAATGTTGGTTTATCTAATAGATTGTGGTTCTAAACCTATGTGTAGGTGAACGTGAGTTTAATATTATAGCTTACGCTAGAGGTAAGTTTCTAAACGTATCTTTTTACATTGAGCAAGTTCTCTAATTCTACTTTTACAATTGAGCAAGTTTTCTAACTCTACACCTTCGTTGAGCTAGTTCACTTATTACATTGTGCAAGTTTATTCTTACGATTGAGCAAGTTCTTGTATCTAGTTTGTTTATGATTTCTAATCTTATTCTGATATTGAACAAGTTATTATTGTCTTTAACTTGTTATCTAGCATGCAAGTTTACATATTCTAATATACTAATGTTGAACAGGTTTTATCGTTTAAATTACTATTTGTTATGCATGCTTAGTACTCAATTCTAAATAACCCTGGCTTAATATTCTTCAAGCAAGGTACGTTATGATTATTTGATGTTTATGCTATTAGTTTATTCCTAAAGCATGATCTTAATTTACAATGTCGATTCAGTTATGATTATTCCATAGCATGGCGTTATCAATATTGTATTCAACTAATCCTTAGTTGATGACCGTTGAATTCTAAATTACCCTTGAAATGTATCTAAACTAAACTTACTTTGGTGCAGACTTGTATTCTAAATACTGAGATGAACAACCCTATTATTAGGGGATAATTTACGTTTAGCGTTGAAATGTTTGTGCACAATACATTATACTTAAGGGTGAATTCCCCTAAGTACGAGGTGTCCTTATAGTCTTATGACTGTTAAAGTTTAAGTTGAAAGATTACTTACAACTGTGGACATAGTTTGTGGTCTTAGGACCCGCAGATATATTTCTTATTTCGATTCCAGTTTTTGGTTATCATTGATAGAGTACTATTCTGTTTTGATGAGCCTATTCATTGGCAGTTATTATATTCTTGTTGATTCATTGTTATATCTAGTGAGCATTTGTTTTGCTCACTCTTACATAAATATAATCATTGCAGCTAAAGTTGAGAAGGTAGATGAACCTACAACTAGCAAAGGAAAGGGAAAAATGTATAAGTGATGAAGACTTGTAATTTTATTTTATTGTTATGATGATAGACTTTTAATTAATGATGTGATGTAATAATTTTATTTTCGCACTTGTATGATGTTTAAGGTTAGACAACCTGGGAAGATTTTTATTTAATGATGAAACCCTATTTAAATGGAGGATTTATGATTTAATTTTATCATATTTGGGTAGATAGATATGAATGAATGGAAAGTGAACACCAAATCTTGTGGGAATGAAGTACCTAGATTTGGAGGAGTCACAATCCCTACGTCGACAGGTGGCGACTCTGCTGAGGATTCCAGTAAGATGGCTTAAGCCACTACTACAAGCTTTTCAAAATTTTCATATGCTTGTGTGTGAATTTTGCATTTACATTTTTTGATGAATGTGTTCGAATGCATTTTACTTACTGCACTGCAATATATCTATCTGTGATATTAGTACTTCACACATGTCATCATTTTCATAAACGGTGAGACACGTTGTATGTGAATGTATGTTGTGTGGTTCGTCCATCTGGAGGCTATCCTGTCGGTGTTTGATTACTGGAATCGAAGGGAGACTAATTCCAACGAGGCTCAGGAAAGGCACCACCCAGATTCGCTCCAGTTGAAAGACCGGATTAACTTCCCGTCGAGTAGATTGCAATGATCTGGGAACCTTCATGCCAAAAAGTCGCGAGAGTAACCTAAGATAGGTCAGCCTCTTATAAACCAAATGCGGAGGAAGGCCTCTTCATGTTTTCCATTTTTCAAATACTTGTAAAGATAATTACTTGTAATTTCAATCCATGTTCATCTCTATGTAATGGAAAATATGAAGAATATGTGTACATGCATATTAAGACTTGACATGCTATCAAATGACACCCATTTTGCAGGATGATATTCCTAAAATGGACACATTATGATAGCATGTAAACATTTATACATTCCCTAAGACTAAACTATATAAGTTTTTGTAGGAAAACAATTGGGCCCGTTACCTGCTCAAAATCCAAAAAGGCCACGAGCCTACAGCCAATCATGTCTTCATCTAACCAGTCTAATCCTGCTCCGGTCTCTCGAGAAGAGTTTGATGGTTTAAACAAACAAATTACAAATTTGGCTGTTTTGCTTAAAGAACTACACCAATCTACTCAGGGTTCATGAATACCCGTACATACAGAATCCTCTTGGATAACTCCGCAAATTTAGTCTCGTATTAGGACACAGACATGTTGTTCTGTTCTAGTCTAATAAACTTAACCTCCTTCATATGACGAATACTTTCAGGAAAGTACTTGTCATTGAACAGTTTCTAAAACGTTTCCCAAGAATGGTATGCTTGGGTATAATAAGTTGTACATGGAGATATTGTATGATCAATAAAGAATCTACCACTTCTAGTAAAAGAAAAGAAATGTCCCATGTGATTCGATAAATGACAACCCAGTAGTCCTTGGCCAAGGCAGAATGAAATTAGAAAGGAGTTTCTAATTTGCATTATTTGGAGTTGTGCATTTAAGAGTTGAAATACATATAATTAAATAAAATAAGACTTGACAGTAATTCCATGTCTTATATTTAATTGGGACATTGTATGGTGAAAGGATTGAATTGTATGGTAACTATTTACTCAAAGGTTCTTTTATGATTAATGTTGAAATTTATATTATCTGGAAAGTCGTTAATCGCTAGGGAGACTTATCCCTATTGTAGAATAAATATTATTTATTTAAATAAATTAATAATTTAATTTATTTATTTAAATAAGATTAGAATTGTTCTAATTGATTTATTCACAACCGGTTTAATATGGAGAACCTAAAGGGTCACACCATAAAAGGAAGAATAATTATTTAAGAAGTTAATGGCATAATCGTAATAATATCTTAAGTGTATTTAATTTAATCTATGGTGATATAATAAATTAAATAGCTTAATATTTATTATTTAATATTTTGGAAATATTAAATATTAATTAATAAGAGGAGTCTTATTAATATTAATATTATTACTATTATTATTATTATTTAATTCCTAAAGGAGTTTAGGAATTAATTAATAAAAGTACTCTCATTTATTCCTAATAAGATTAGGATGCAAATTAATTAAAAGAGTTTAATTAATTAAATAATACCCTATTTTTTAATTAGATTAGAAGGGTTAACTGATATCTTTATAAGAGGAGTCTTATATCAGATATCAATATACGTGATTCTAATTGTTGGAGAGTACACTCTTTTTCTATAGAGATAGAAAACTAGGGTTTAGCCAACCACCCTTCTTCTTAAATATTTCTTCTTCTTTGGTGGATCACCTCTAGAGGCCAAACACTTGGGTGGCTAACATTAATCAAAGGAAGAAACCAAACCCGGTGGATTCAAGTTAAACATGAAAAAGATTGGAGGTGAACTTGTACCTGAGGAAGCTCGAATCTTCAAGGGTATGATTCTTGTTCTTCATATTTTTGTTTAATTAATAATTTTGCATAAAGGGTGATCTGGGTATATGGTTTGTAAAATTTTAAAAATATGATTTTCCATGCTTCCGCTTATTTTGTGCAATTTGATTACGTTTGGCGCCGTTGCCGAGGAATTATATTAATAAATTTTGCCAACATTAATTTCAATCAAATTAGTCTTAATTTAAACATTTTATTTTATTTTAATTATCATCCTATATTTTTCTCTTTTCAGGTACCATGGATGACTTTACTTATTGATGGCCTTATGTAAATATGATTTAACCAAGGGACACAATAACTGAAGGACTCAATGTAATTTCTACATTGTCAGTACAAATTGCAACACTTTCGGAGAGGTTGGATGTTCTTGCAGCCCAACGCACTCGGGAGATAGTATTTACATGTGAATATTGTCTTTGGCGAGCATCCGAAAGTTATCGATTGCAACATCGATTGTTGGACAAGTACAGTTTGGGGGTGATTACCTCAACAACTATGTTTATCCCAATTATCATCAAGGTTGGGGGTATCACCCAAATTATGAATGAAATTGTAACTATCAAGACCAAGACTATGTCCCAAGTCCAACATGTCCATCGGATTTCTCATGTCCACCTCCAATGCAACAAGAAGAAAATTCAGAGTTGAAGGAATTCATGTCAAAGATTATAGCAGACCAAGAAGAAATGATAATGAGTTAAGAGTTATCAACCCAAAATCTTAACAAATAGATGGAACAACTCATTAACTCATCAATGAATGGTCCTCAATACATGAATTTTGAAACTAAGAAAGATAATTCAAGACTGGAGGAATTATGGTTCAAATTTATAGCATCAACTGAGGAGAAGATGATTGAGCAAGAGTGGTCAATTCGAAATCTACAGAATCAGATGGATCAAATGTTCGAAGCATTGAACAATCGCCCTCAAAATAATTGGTGCTATGACATGGATGATGAAATTGATGGAGAGCCAGAAGTGTACATGCCACTGGATGAACTAAAAGGAGTGGACATTGAGGAGACAACTTGGGATTCGGAAAATGAAGAATATCAGATCACCTTTATTATACCCCAAGTACCTTCTCAACTAGAGTTGAAAAATCCAGTGAGTTTTGCACACCCATGTCCCCTTGGTAGTAACATCCAAGGCAATGATCAGTATGATAATGAGGCCTCTTATACACCATGGTGGGCTGAGGAAGAGAAAATAGAAAAGGAAAAGTCCGTTGTATTTTTCATGCCTCAATGCAACAATTTATTCACAAATACAACGGACGAAGCACCTAGCTATGCAATGGAACTGGGGACATCATGTACATGAAATATGCTAGGTGGCTTCAATCCAAAGACTCTCATGATGGGGAACCTACCAAAGCACATAGCGGTTCTAATGGACCGAGGGTTCCTAGCTTATCGTAGGGGAATCGGATAGCGGTGTCAAGAAAAGAGTCCAACTAACGGACTATAAACTGAGCACTAGATGGGAGGCACCCCATCCAATCTTTCTCCCTCCTTGTTTAATTCTTATTTAGATTTCCATTTACTTCTTCTGCTATGTTTAATTCTTCATACTTTCCATATTTCGTAGATGTTTGATAGTTGTAAGTCTTAATAATAGTTTTATTGTTTCTCCTCTCAGGTTCAATCCAATTGCTATAAGCATTTAGGATCAAATAGAAGTCAAAAATATTGAAGCTGCCAGGGTACAGGGTAGCGCGACCGCGCCCAACTACAAGACAAACACACCATAGTTCAGTCATAGAAAATAAACAATGCTAAATTTTTATAATTTCTAACTCAAGCATTCGGACAGTTAGAAGTCCACACTCAACTTCCAACTTTATATTATCTCAAACTTATACATCGCCTGATATACCATCGGATCATGAGGAGGCGAACGGAGATGACAATGCCATTTAGGGGAGTATTCTTTCACTTTTAATTACAATAAGGGCATTGTTTGTTTTAAGTTTGGGGGCATTGGGTTTAGTCAGTAGTTTAGAGCATGTAGTGTAATTGCATGATATAGAGTACTTTCATGTTACATATAGTTAATTGCATGTTAGTAGTTATTAGTTTAATTTTGACATAAATTTTTTCTTTTTGTTTGTTTAATATCTGTTTAGTTGCATAACATTGCATAATCCCAGGTTTTTAGTTAGTTGAATTCTAATTTGGCCAATGATGACATAGAAATATGATATATTTTTGAACTTTGTTGATAACTTAAACTTAGTTATAATTTTATACATGATATAATTCATGCCTGCTGTTTAGATGTTACCAGGTAGCACGACAATGTTCCTTTTTGCTTGTTGGTTAAGATTAACATGCTTTTCTGCTGAGAGGAAAACATTGTTTTTAATAATAGAATTGTGTAGGAAGTGGGTAATGACTATGAAGACACTGAAACTCAAGTTTTGGGAACGCATGGGTATACTTGTTATCTTCTTAAAAAAATTTTAAATAAACAACGTGGCTAGTCTTGTTTTGGGGCCTTTGTTACTTGAGTAAGTACGCCCGAGGGGATTGTCTCTACACCTAGTGCCCTAAGGTCTTAATGGTCTGGGAGTCGTCGGTTGAAAGCTGGCTAAGGGGTAGCACTGTTAGCCTAATGGAATAAGACATTACACAGTTAAAAAAATAATAATCAATAAACACCGCGGGAAAGTACGAAAAATCGCCCTCGTGAGTAAAAATAAAGCATAATAAACCCTTTATTGAACCTTAGCTTGTATTGATGTGTTGGATTGGTTGTTGTTTCAACTATATGCATAGTTCTTAATTTGAAAACTCAATTTTCTTTCTTAAGAAGTATAGCATGTTGAATCTTCACCTTTGTCAAGCTTATTTGTGAACATAACACACACACACATAATCTCTATAGCAGGTTGGATTATCTGATTGTATGTCATTATGCCTTTAGCTTAGTTTGATGCTTTGTTCTTGGATCTTGATATTTCTCTAAGGCACATCTTATTGGAATTCATATTTGGCTGAGAATGTGGGATTCATTGTCATAGTAGAATAGCTTGCATAGCATGTAGATTGCATTATATTGTGTTTCTTGGGGACAAATAACAGTTTAAGTTTGGGGGTATTTGATAAGTAGGTTTTATACCTACTTATCCGGTATCTGTTACTTGAATTAGTTGTTTATACTCATGTTTCTTAGTTACTTTTCATGCATTTTGTGTTCATTTTGTAGATTTTATGCTTGGGAGCTATGTGAGCGACTATTGGTATGAAAATGCAAGGAAAAGCAATCTGGACATCGTTTGGGCTATCATGTTCATTTCATTTTCTTGGCTTGGAGCTTGGATTATATTGTAGATCTTTTTCTTAGCTTTTCGTAACATCTTGAATCATTCCAATCGGAGTTCGGATGCAAGAGTTATGACCTTTGTACCAATGAATGTTGAACGTCACTATTTTGGGTGGCCATTTGCATAGCTGTCACTTCCAACTCAATTTCAGCCTTCATGTGACACCCCTAAATCTAGGTACTTCCATTTCCACAGGATTTGGTGTTCACTGTACAAATATCATCTATCTACCTACCCATAAATAAATGCAAACCATGCAATAGATAGAATTAAATAAATAAATCTCCCCTTATGGGGTTACATCATCTGCATAAAAATACAATCCCAGGTTACTCTAACCTTAAACATCTGTGTGGAATACATAAACAAGTAACAAGTCTTAAACAATATCAATTCTGAATTTAAATATATAATAATAACAAGTCTCCTTCATTTTCTAATCTTGCCCTTGCCTTTACTAGTGGAAGGCTCGTTTGATCTTTCGTTCTTAACTATAATGTTATTATTACGCAAGAGTGAGCATGATTGCCCACAAGTATAACAATATAACAAAGGAATAATAACATGCAAACAAATCAAAGGCTTTTGAAACATGAAAACTCAGCTTTTGAATCAAGAATGAATAACAAGAAACAAAAGTACTTCTGAGGGTCATAAGACCTTGAACTATGTCCTAGGTTGTCAAGTGTTTATACTTGAAACCTTTAACAGTTATAAGACTATGGACTCTTCTTCTCGTACTTAGGGGGATCAACCCTTAGTACCATACTGTGCACAATATCTTAACGCTAACGCATAAGTAATCCCCTATACAAGGTTGTTCATCTCAGTTTGACATTAGAGTCTGCACGAAAGGAAGTTTGGTTTGAATAATTCATCAAGGGTTCTGAAATTTAGAACGCTCATCAACTATGGACTAGTCGAATCATTAAGGGTTCACTAGTCTAACAAGATTCAACAGTAACTGATATTTAAATCAAATAACAATCTCAAGAGATATACAATAGAATAATTATTGTATAATAGCATCATATTTTGAAAGATTAATATACTTTAACATAACAAAAATGGATTTGATCAATAATAACGAGAATTTGCTCGATATAGAGATAAACTTATAAACTCATATAATGATAACGAGTAGGGTTAGGAAACTTGTCTCGTGCATAGATTACATGTTAATTATACTCGTTCCTTGATTTAATCCTACATATCATTTATGCTCACAATACCAGTCAATTATAACGTACTAATTATCACAAGTTCATTCTTTTGTCTAACTCGAATTTATGACTATACTTAGTCAAATTACTACACTCATTGTCACATAATTAACACTTCATGAACAATAAGCTAACTATGCATTCAATCTATCAATTCACACATAAATGTGTTATTGACATGTTAAGAATTTATTTTAACACCCCATTATATGTCTAACATTGCTAGACTTGAGCATTTAAAAAATTCATTTCTGGACCATTTTCGCTAAGTGGTATTTGGCAACATTATCGCTTAACGCTTACTACGACTTGAGACTGGCGTTACATGGCCATGCAGGTGGTGGTGGTAGACATGGATACACATATGGCATGGTTATGGCATGGTATACATGGCATGTATGATGTGGTGTATATGCAGAATTAGGCATGGAGTTGGCGTCATGCGCGAAACTCTAGTTTCAATTTCGATTCGCGAAGAACACGTAATCAAAGTAAATCATCATTACATGGTCATTAAATTCATCAAATTAAACATACCCATATACTAGAATTCGTACATAATCATTACCCAACCTTTATAGAGTGGTTTTAGCCAATTAAAACACATAATTACATAATTAAAACATGTAATTTCACTGTTCTTGATGTTCTTGAAGGTTTTGAACACAAAACATAAAAATTAACACTACGAATTTGTTATAACACCAAATCCATCCATTCAAGGTTTGTTTTCTTCGTTTTAACATGCATAATTATATACAAGTGTGAATTTTATGAAATAATATATTTTTGACATATTAAATTTATGTATAAGGGCCACATGGCCATATTCTATACTCTGTAACCATATACTGTATAATTTTTTATGAAACTGATGATATGAAAATCTATAGTACATAGTAAAACATGTTATGCTAACATATTATCACATATATCCACATAAACAACACAATTTCCAATTTATAGAGACTTTATAGAATTTTGAAATCCATATTCATAAAAACTTTAATAACGTAAATAAACTGGGTTGAAGAATTTACCCAAGCGTAGAGTGTAGATTAGTAAGGAAAGCTTCCTCAGGTGATTCTTCAATCACTCACCCACTCATAATCTCCTTTAACAATTTTCTAATTTCTCTTTGTGATTTGTTTTTCTTAGTTCCAGACTTAGCAAATAAATGACAGGAGACATATATAATAAAAGTGAACTGACGCGTTGTGGAGGTCAGTTACCCATCATGGGTTAACTGCCCTCAACCTCCACTAATGCCATGTTTGGCTAACCTTAAAAGGCTTATACCCATTTAATTGAATTAAACTTTTATAATATAGTTTAAATCATGTCACACCCCTTTATAAAATAAATCCAATATCCTATTTAATTTAATTTAAATAAAATATAATAATTTCTCTTTAATTCACATAGTCACATAATTAAATTTCTCATTTATTAATTATGTCAAATTATTAAATCTCTAATTAATTATTAAATTAATTAAAATAACATTAGGCTTATTAAATATTTCTTTTAATTCAATAAGCTCATATAAATATATACTTGAATAATAAAAATTCTCCACTTTAAAACATATATAATTAAATTAATCTACCACAACTTTATCAATTAATTATTTAATCTAATAATTAATTCATCGAAAAATATTTATTTAATTCAATAAATATTAAAAAATTAAATTACAAAATCTCGGTTGTCACATCTTTCCCCCCTTCAAAGGATTCTATCCTCAGAATCATAACTCAAACAATTTGACCCGTTACATTCTCCCCCCTTACAAAGATTCTGTCCCCAAAATCGCTTATAATAATCTAAGTAAATAAATGAGGATAATTCTTCATCATATTCTCTTTGAGTTCCCACGTAGCTTCTTCAGCGTTGTGGTTCCTCCAAATTACCTTAACAGAAGGTATTACTTTATTTCTTAGAACTTGCTCTTTTCGATCGACAATCTAAACTGGAATTTCTTCGTAAGATAAGTCTTTGTCAAAATGTAGGGGTTCATACTCAATCACGTGCTTGTAATCGGGTTTGTAGGGTCGTAGAACTGAAATATAGAAAACGTTGTGGAAATTCTCTAGAGCTGGAGGTAAGGCTACCTCATAAGAAACTTCTCCGACTCTTCGCAGAACTTCAAAGGGTCCAATGAATCTTGGGATTAATTTCCCTTTCTTTCTGAACCTGATCTTTCCCTTCTAGGGAGAGACCTTTAAGAACACATAACTACCCGATTCAAACTTAACATTTTTACGGTGTGGATCGGCGTATTTCTTCTGTCTATCTTGAGCTGCTATCAATCTTGTTCGGATCACTTTGACTATTTCTGCTGTTTGTTGTACCAATTCCGGGCCTTGTAATTTTCTTTCGCCAACTTCATCCCAAAGATAGCGGAGTTCGCACTTTCGCCAGATAACGCTTCGTGGCGGCATGTCAATACTAAGCGTGGTAATCGTTGTTGTAGCCGAATCTCACGAGCGGTAGATGATCATCCCAATTTCCTTTAAAGTCCATTATACAAGCTCTTAACATATCTTCCAATGTCGAATTGTTCTTTCACTCATCCATACATGCGAGGGTGATATGTCGTGCTCATTCATGGCTGTGTACCCATGCATTCTTGTAGACGTTTCCAGAAGTTCGACGTAAAGTGCGGAGCTCTATCAAAAATAATTGAAACCAGAACTCCGTGCCTTGAAACAATCTCTTTCACATATAACCTTGCCAACTGATCTAAGTTGAATCTGATTTTGATGGGAAGAAAGTGTGCGAATTTTGTCAATCGGTCAATAATAACCCATACTGCGTCGTAGCCTTTCTGAGTTGTCGGTAGGCCAACCACGAAATCCATCATAATATGTTCCCATTTCCATTTTGGAATCTCTAAAGGTTGTAGTAACCCACTCGGCCTCTGATGTTCTTCTTTCACTTTCTAACAGGTCAGGCACTTGGCAACACATTCTGCAACCTCTCGTTTCAAATTTGGCCACCAGAAATATTGTCGAAGATCTTGGTACATCTTGGTGCTACCAGGGTGAATCAAATATCGTGAGTTATGAGCCTCGCTCAAATTTTTTTCCTTAATCTCTGGTACTGGCGGTACCCAAATTATACTCTCAAATCTCAGTATTCCTTCTTTATCTATCTTGAATCTTGATTCTGTCCCTTCGGATATCTTCTTTTTCACCATTTTACATTCGTCATCCTGAAGTTGAGCTTCCTTAACCTTGTCTAATAGAGTTGTACCAGATTACATGTGAAACAGCTTCTCATCAATCTCCATAGGACACTTCACTTCCAATTCCAGCTTTTCCATTGCTGAAATTAACTCCTCATGTTCGGTCAACATCATCAGTTTCTCCAGACCCTTTCTACTTAAAGCGTCGACAACCACATTTGCCTTACCCGGATGGTATAGAATCTCACAATCGTTGTCCTTAATTAACTCCAACCACCTTCTTTGGCGCATATTCAAGTCTTGCTGTGTAAAAAATATATTTCAAACTCTTGTGATCTGTATATATTTCACACTTCTCCCCATAGAGATAGTGCCTCTAAATTTTCAAAGCAAAAACCACTGCAGCTAACTCCAAGTCATGGGTTGGATACCCCTTCTCACAATCTTTCAATTGTCGTGATGCATACGCAATGACTCTGCCGTTTTGCATAAGCACACAGCCAAGTCCTTTATGCGATTCATCACTATAAATCACAAAATTTCCTGTATCATCCGGAAGAGATAACACAGGTGCCAAACTCAACCTCTTCTTTAATTCTTGAAAGCTTTCCTCACACTTTTCGGTCCAAACAAATTTCACCGATTTTCTAGTCAAATTCGTCAACGGAGTTGCGATCTTGGAAAAATCCTGAATGAATCTTCTGTAATAACCTGCCAATCCGAGAAAACTTCTTACTTCCGACGGCATCTTCGGCTGATCCCAGTTAATCACAGCTTCGACTTTGGAGGGATCCACCGAAATTCCATCTATATCGATCACATATCCAAGAAATTGTACTCTTTCAATCCAGAATTCACATTTCAAAAACTTGGCATACAACTTCTCATTTCTCAATGTCTCTAATGTAACCCTCAAATGCTCTTCATGTTCTTCCTTGGTTTTTGAATATACCAAAATATCATCTATAAATACCACTACGAATTTGTCCAAAAACGGCTTGAACACTCCATTCATTAAGCCCATAAATGTTGCAGGAGCATTTGTTAGACCAAATGACATTACCAAAATTCGTAGTGACCATATCGTGTTCTGAATGTTGTCTTCATTACATCCTTTGGTCTCACCTTCAGTTTATGATAACCACTCCTCAAATCTATCTTTGAAAAGTATCTTGCTCCCTTTAACTGATCAAACAAGTCATCAATTCTCGGTAATGGATATCTATTTTTAATCGTGACCTTATTCAGTTCTCTATAGTCAATGCAGAGCCACATTGTCCCATCCTTCTTCTTCACGAATAAAATTGGCGCTCCCCACGGTGATACGCTTGGTTGGATATACTTCTTGTCCAGTAATTCTTGTAGTTGGACCATCAGTTCTTTCATCTCTACCGGTGCCATTCGATACGGTGCCTTTGATATTGGAGCCGTTCCTGGAGCCAAATCGATCACGAATTCAACTGCTCTATCTGGAGGAAGTCCTGGCAAATCATCCAGAAATACATCCGTGAAATCTCTCACTACTGGTATCTCATCTATTTTCGGATTCTCTTTATGACTATCGACTATGTAAGCTAGATATCCTACACAGCCTTGCCTTAACAACCTCCTGGCCTACATCATCGTAAGACAACTCGCTTGTCTAGGCGACTTGCTACCATAAAACATAACCTTTGACAGAGTCATAAGGTTAATACGCTTCTTCTAGAAGTCAATTACCACCCCATAATTGGATAACCAGTCCATACCCAAAATAAAGTCAAATTCTCCAAGTCGAATAGGGATAAGATCTACATTTATGATATTACCCTTAATATCCACTCTACAGTTCTTATGCACGTACTTAACAGGGATTATTTCTCTATTTGCAATTTCTATGTTCATGGGGTATTCTAACTCATCCTTAAGAAATTCTAAGTTCTTAGCAAAGTCGTCGGATATAAATGAACAAGTAGCACCCGAATCAAATAATACATAAGAATTAACTTTATTGATCGGAATGATACCTGACACCACATCGCGAGACTGCACTGCATCCTGCACTATCATGTTGAATGTTTTTGGCGATTGGGTTTGGTTGCGATTGGTCTGCGATAGTCAGAGTGCTTCCACCACTGTTTCCTCTATTCCCTCCTGATCCCGTCCCTCTAGATCCCTTCTTAGGACAATCCCTTTCAAGATGATCCTTTGAGCCACAAGTGAAGCAGGCACCCTTCTTTGGGTTAGGACAGTTAGGTGCTATGTGACCTTCCTGATCACAATTGTAGCACACTCATTTTCCCTTCATGCAAACCCCCAAATGAGCTTTTCTGCAGGTTTGGCATGCTTCGATCTTCTTCTTCTGCCCTCCTTGTTGATTACCAGTTGACAAGTTATCAAACCACTTTTTCTTCTGATTATGACTATCCCTCGTACGTGCTACTCCCACTAGTCTTGTTAATTCCTTTATTCTCACTCTTTTTCTTCTTCTGATCCTGATTATATTTAGTTACCGCATCGCTTCCACCTTCAGTGAGTATGGCCTTCTCTAACACTCCAGCAAAAGTGTTCAATTGGAACATTGACACCTTACTATACAACCAGGGCTTTAGTCCCTGCTCGAAACATCTTGCCTTCCTCTCATCAGTATGCACTTGATATGTGGCAAACCTAGCCAATTCGTTGAACCTTTCCGAATAATCTGCTACGGACATACTCCCATGTTTCAACTCCAGAAATTGAACTTCCATTTGGTTTTGCAAATTGGTCAGAAAATACACTTCAAAAACATTTCCTTGAATCTCTCCCAGGTTATTACACCTTCTCCTCCTCGTACTTTGTTTACCTACCACCAATAACTGGCTTCAGACTTCAGCATGAATGTTGCATATGCGGTTTTTTGGTCTTCCCTTACTCTAACGACATCAAACACTTTCTCCATCTCCATAACCCAGGTTTGAGCCTCGATTGGGTTTATGGAACCCTTAAACTCTGGCGGTCCTACCGCCTTAAAATCCTTGAACGATGTGTTTGGTGGAGCTTGAGGTTGATTGTTAATTGCTCTGGCTAATAGGTTCACCAATTGCTGAACAGGGTTAGCATTGGCGTCATTGTTGTTATTCATTGGTTCTTCTTGATCTTGTTGACGTTTTTGTCTTCTTCTAGGCGGCATATTTCTGTTAAGAATATACGCTTATTAGGTCTTTATTCAATCTCTTAAACATTTAAGGCATAACCAAAACATTTAATCATAATTCACTTAACACATTATTTCAAATAAACTTTGACATTTTATTCAATTCAAAAGTTTTAACATCATAAGATAGCATCACTGCTATTTACATTAACTATCCTGAGATAAAGAATCTACAGGATTAAAATATTCCTTTGTTTATAAACACATCAGAATTTACATCTTTAACTACCAGATAGTTTTCACATAATTAAACTAATCCTATCACTGCCTACTAAGGCGCTAAATAACCTTGCCACGTTCTTCTTCCATGATTCAGGACATCTTCCTGCGATCTAGCATATATGATTGTAGACCTTTAAACTGGATTGGATACTTCATAACTCGATCCTAGGTAGCATCCATTGCATTGTGAAGTGTAGAGTACATCTCCCCAAGCTTAGCCTTCTTCGCGCGACAATCCTCTTCTGCAAGATCAGCACGACGTGACTCTCTTACCCAGCCCTCCTCTGCTATGGCCAATCTTTCTGAGCTCTCTTTCAGATCTTTCTTCAACTTCTCTATTTCTTCGGACTTCTCCTCGGTTTGACCCTTCTCGTGAACCAAATCCCACTCCATGTTTCCTAAACGTGTGTGAAGAGTCACAATTTCCCCATCCTTCTGCTCTATGGTACTCTGCTGAATAACAGTCCTCTCATTCAGCTCCTGAATAGTATCTTGCAACTCTATGTTATGATCATACAGTGCATCATACATCTCAGTATCGATGGAGTTCGGTGGAAACTCCTCTTCCTCCTCTTCTTCATCAGAATCCTCCTCTGGATCAGTCTCAGACTCATGCTCCCGACCAACAACAGTGATCAAAGGAGATGGCTCTCTCCGTACCAACTGCTCCCTGACGACATGAATGTCTCAGGGCTCTTCCTCTGTAGGTACTCGGGGTTCCTCCTCCCAAGCTCGACTAGCCCCTCTAACATCTGACATCCTAACAACAAAATTTTAAGTTTTAGTTACTAATCTGTGCTAGCTAACACATAATTTAACACATAAGCACATAAAGTCTTTTATTATCTTCAATGAATTAAGAAATTCATTTCTTATAACTCGATAAGAGTTTACCACCACTATGTTCTCAATCTCCTACAAGGCTACTACCTAAGGTTTTTCCCCCACCTAAGGTTCATAACCTACAGCTCTAATACCAACCTGTGACACCCCCAAATCCAGGTACTCCCATTTCCATATGATTTGGTGTTCACTGTACAAATATCATCTATCTACCTACCCATAAATAAATTCAAACCATGGAATAGATAGAATTAAATAAATAAATCTCCCCTTATGGGGTTACATCATCTGCATAAAAATATAATCCCAGGTTACTCTAACCTTAAACATCTGTGCGGAATACATAAACAAGTAACAAGTCTTAAACAACATCAATTCTGAATTTAAATACATAATAATAACAAGTCTCCTTCATTTACTAATCTTGCCCTTGCCTTTATTACTGGAAGGCTCGTCTGATCTTTCATTCTTAACTGCAATGTTATTATTACGCAAGAGTGAGCACGATTTGTAAGACCCCAACTTTTATGAATAAAGATGAATTTTCTATAAATATCATTTTTGAATATTATGGAGTGAATTTGATATAATGTTATAGTTGTGGGTAATATTTATAAATTTTGCAAAGTACGCATGTTGTTATATAATATTTGATTGGTCGGGGAATATTCGTTTTAGCAGGGAATATTCGTACGACGACACAATCATTGGTGGACCCCACAATGGAATTATTGTCGGATTGAGAAAATGACACAAATATTTTATAAAAATAACGGCGAAAGTTTTCTAGATTAAGCTGTTTGAAACACCGGTGTTAAAAAGTGCACAGAATACACGTGGTTGCATAGTAGCACACGGTATTGATTATTGATGATTACGTGAGAAGTCACTCAGTTTTGTTCATTTATTGCTTCAGTAATCGTTGCATAGTATCTCACGTTATTTAATTCAATTATTGTCGATATTTTATATATTATTAAATCAATAATTGAGATGACAGAGTTATTAATATTATTATTTGCAATATTAACGACGTCTAGAAGTTACGCCAGGAGAGGTTTGGTCACCTAAATCGCGGCGCCAATAGGGAGAAATCCTTATTGAAAGCCCCCTCTTTCCGGGACGACGACTCAGTCGATTAATATTGTGAATTATAATAATGATGATAAATGTTGTTAAAAATATTGAGGTGATTTTATGAAGTATTTGTTGTAAGTTTGGCATATTATTTAGACCCCCGCTTACCTATTTTCAAAATTGTTGGTGGAAAGTTATCTCAATTTTGTTATATATATATATATATATATATATATATATATATATATGTAGTCAAGTGGGTGGGGGAGGGAATTGGCTTGATGACATAAAAGGTGGTGCGAAAGTTTTTTTTTTTTACTAACATAGGAAGGAGTACTAGATGTATTATATGATTCACAGGATGGGATACTATTTTGTTATTATATATATATAATAGGTAACAATTGTCAGGGGAGAAACTAAGGATTCACGAGAGTGCATCCCGTGAACTAACATATATATAATATATTTATATATATAATATTTTAATTAAAAGTTTTTGTTTTGTTGCATAGTATCCTTTCCATTCTCCTATAAATAGGATGCTTAGTTAGAATTGAAATCACACCAGAAATTTAGAGAATTCTCTTCTATAATCTTGAGCGTAATTCTTTAGAATTTTCAGAAGCTTTGAGCGTAGAAAAAGAGTATAAGTTTTCTTTAAGAAAATCCTCGCCCTACTAGTCGGAATACTCTTCTTTTACGGTAAGGGGTATTATTTCTTTCATATTCATGAAGAGAACTTCTGTTATTCCATTCTTTATTATTCTGTTGGAATAACTTGTATACGCAGACTACCCTATACTTGGTGAAATTCTTCTTTTATTCCATTCTTTATTATTATGTTGGAATAACCTGTCTATGCGAAGTACCGCATACATGGTGAAATTCTTCTGTTATTCCATTCTTTATTATTCGGTTGGAACATCTTGTCTGTGCGTTTAAGCATGAACTGGTTCCGTTATTTATTATTCTGTTGGAACATCATGTATGTGCGTTTACGCATGACCTGGTTCCGTTATTTATTATTCTGTTGGAATATCCTGTCGGTGCGAATTTTGCCTGACCTGGTTCCGTTATTTATTATTCTGTTGGAATATCCTGTCTGTGTGTTTACGCATGACCTGATTCCGTTATTTATTATTCTGTTGGAATAACCTGTTTATGCGGTCTATCGCATGCCTGGTGATTTCTTTTGTTATTCCATTCTTTATTATACTCTGTTGGTTAAAGTTTTGACTTCTATACTCCATGAAATTAGTGGAATATCCTTGATATTTGCGCTTCATCGAGTATCTTTTCATGGAAATATTCTTCTGAGCATTCTTAAATTTTACTCTACAAAGAAGTATCATGTTGACAATTTGGACGTTATTGGTTCCTGAATAAATTAATTCTTGAACTTGTTTTATTAAATTCTTATATCATTGTCATCATCATCATGTTTATATTATGTTGAAAGTCATTTGTATTCAGAGTGCATAAATGGACTTGATATAATTATGACCGAGGATTATTCGGTATAATCATGGCGGAGTAATGTTACAAATGATGTGGTAAAAGTCCTCATTGGCCCGTAGTGCATTGATGGACGCTTGTTGGCATGATCATGACCATTGATGAATACACGAATATCCTTGGCCCGTAGTGCATGGATAATTTGTGGTCGTGATACTAATGAATATCCTTGGTCAGAAAAGTGCGGGATGATGTGGATTATTTATTGTCGAGTCCAATGATAAAAGTGATGAAAAACCTTTTAAATCATAAAAGATAGTAGATTTTATTCTCTACTTGACTCTTTTAATGGATTTCTTGTTCATTTGTAGTTAAACTTGATGTTTGTTATATTGTATCGGTTTAACCTTTGTTGAAGGCTAACGATAATTTATTACGCATTATCTTAGTCATAATATTTCTTCTTTGGGCTAGTTGAGCTCACCCTTTTACTTTCATTGTTCTCTTCAACCAAATGAGAACGTGGCGAGGGGACTAGTCGGGGAGCGGAGTGACGGTCGAGATAATAGCATTAGTAGTCTTCACTATTCTGTTAAATAGTGTGATAATAAATGTAATGAGGACTCAATTGAGTGTGGATATTGTCTAGATGACAATATTTGTATTAAAACTCACAACATATGTTTTGTCATATTTTACACGACTGTTGTATAATTAAGTTGTATTTGAATTTTTTACCATGTATTTGGCGACTCAAGATGGGTGATGTATACCTATTTTGGGGGCATCACAGTTGGTATCAAAGCTTAGGGATATGATCCCTGACTGAGATGTGAGACAAGAACTAGGAGGGGAGAGACGGGGAATTCCTTCGCTAGTATGACCTACCTAAGTTTATTTGGTATTTAATTCGTCGGTCAGAGTATAGGGATAATATATTGCATGTTAATTAACCTTTGTTTTGTGGCAGTATTTGAAAATGGCATCCGAGAATGTTGAGATTAGCAATGGAGCACAGGAGACCGTTGAGTCTCCACAGATCAATAATCAGGATAATGTGCATCAGGAAGGTGACAATCCTCACACAAACAACAACACTGACCAGATGATGAATGATGGAATGTTCAGAGGCTTTATGCAATTCATGCAACATTAGGCAAGAGCGGCTCCTGTACAAAATGCAGGTGGAAACACTGGAAACTCTTGGACGATCACCGCTAAGCAGTTCAAGGAACTGGGACCACCAAAGTTTTTTGGAGAGCCAAAACCACTTAAGGTGGAGACATGGATAAAGCAGATCTGCAAGATATTTGATGTCTTGGGATGCTCCAAGGAGCAAAGGTTCCCTTTGCCACCTTCATGTTGCATGCAGAGGCAGATTACTGGTGGAAATCTGTAAAACGTACTCAACCTGCAGCACTGAAGATGACTTGGGAGAAGTTCCAAGAATTGTTCAACGACAAATACTTTCCTGAAAGTATTCGTCACATAAAAGAGGAAGAGTTCATCAAGCTGGAGCAAAACAACATGACCGTGTCGCAGTACGAAGCCAAGTTTGCCGAGTTGTCCCGGTTTGCGTCCCATTTGGTTGATAATGAGAAGAGAATGATGTGAATGTTTCTAAGAGGTTTGAAACCCGAGATACGTCAATATCTTATCTCTCATAAACTGTGTTTGTATTCAGATGTTGTTAATAGGGCTCAGTTATTGGAGCGCGATAATGAGTCAACCCAACCAAAAGAGAGCAGTCGACAAAATGATAATACTAATGATAATAATCATCGAAGCGGTGACAATAAGCGTGGAGGGAATCAACATGCAAGAAATGGTAACCACTTCGGTGGTAATCATGGCCAAAACAATAAGAATGGACATTTCAAGAAGAGGAGATTCAACAATGATGGAAAGATGTCAGCACCAGCACCCATTGTTAAGGAAGGAGAACGATCACCTATCATATGCTTCAAATGCGAAGGGGAGGGACACATCAGTCCAAACTGCGCGATGTCGTCCAAAGCATGTTATAATTATGGAAGAGAATGTCACCTAGCTTGATTTTGTCATTCACCGACTATAAATTCAGCTAGGATGGAGGCACCAAAGGACGTCCCGAAAAAGTTAAAGCCAGTAGTGTAAGGGAGAGCGTTTGTCGTGACCTCCCAGAAAGCAAGGAACCCGAACGAGGTCATCACGGGTAAGCTTATCATAAACTCTTGCGAAGTTTATACCATATTTGATACTTTTTCTACCCATTCTTTTATTTCTCCTACTTGCGCTCAACGTTTAAATTTGACTCCGAAGAAATTAGACTTTGACTTATCTGTTGAAACTCCATTGGGATAAACCTTCATTACATCCACTGTTTATAAGTCTTGTTTAGTTCAAATCGGTACCCTCACATTACCAATCGATCTTATTTCATTGAAAATACTTGCATTTGATGTGATTCTATGGATTGATTGGTTAACTACTCATCATGCAAAAATTGATTATTTTCGTAAGGTTGTTAGCTTTCATATTCCTAACCAACCTATTATGCAAATTCAAGCAACCAAACCATTAAAATCAATCACTATCATCTCAAGCCATAAAGCTATTCGTTTATTAAAAAACGGATGTCAAGATTTCTTAGCTCATGTCACGGATCTAAACAAAAATACGTCAGTTTTGAATGATATTTCTATTGTTAATAAATTTCTTGACGTATTCCCTGAAGAACTTCCTGGCCTACCCCCAGAGCGTGAAATTGAATTTTGTATCGACCTTGAACCCGGTACAAAACCTATTTCCAAAGCCCCATATCGAATGGCTCCTATTGAACTTCAAGAGTTAAAGACCCAACTGCAGGAATTGTTAGACATCAGTTTCATTCGTCCTAGTACTTCTCCTTGGGGTGCTCCTATTCTATTCGTGAAGAAGAAAGATGGGAGTATGCAACTTTGTATTGATTATCAGGAGTTGAATCATGTCACCATCAAAAATAGGTACCCATAGCCACGTTTTGATGACCTGTTTGACCAGTTGCAAGGCGCCAAATTCTTTTCAAAGATTGATCTTCATTCCGGATATCACCAATTGAAGATTAGAACCGATGACATTCCAAAGACGACTTTCAGAACTCGGTATGGGCATTATGAATTCCTAGTCATGTCTTTTGGATTTACTAATGCTCTTGTTGCCTTCATGGATATGATGAACCGAGTATTCAAGGAATATTTGGATCACTTTGTGGTCGTCTTTATTGATGACATCCTCATATATTCCAAAAGTCGTGAAGATCATGAGCAACACTTGAGGCTGATACTTCAAAAGCTTCGTGAAAACAAGCTTTATGCCAAGTTAAAGAAATGAGAGTTCTGGCTTGAGGAAGTAGCATTTCTTGGGCATGTGGTATCAAGTCATGGAATATCTGTTGACCCGATAAAGATTGAAGCTATTCAAAGCTGGGAACAACCTAAATCAATGGAAATCGTAGCTTTCAAACTTATTTGGTTAGTATCAGAGATTCGTAGAAGGGTTTTCTCGAATCGCTACTCCATTAACTCAGCTGACTCGGAAAGATACAAAATTCAGTTGAAGGGAGGAATGTGAGAAGAGTTTTCAAGAACTCAAGAGAAGACTCATTTCAGCACCTGTTCTGACGATACCATCTGGCTCGGAGGGATTTGTCATCTAAATTGATGCTTCAGGCAAAAGGTTAGGATGTGTTCTCATGCAACATGGGAAAGTCATAGTCTATGCCTCTCGACAACTCAAAGAATATGAGAGGAATTATCCTACTCATGATCTAGAGTTGGCTGCTGTTGTCTTCGCACTTAAAATTTGGAGGCATTACTTGTATGGGGAGAAAGTGGAGATCTTTCAGGATCATAAAAGCCTCAAATATTTCTTCACTCAAAAGGAACTCAACATGCGACAGCGACGTTGGCTTGAACTATTGAAAGATTATGATCATACCATCCAATACCATCTTGGAAAAGCGAACGTGGTAGCTGACGCATTGAGTAGAAGATCATATGCGGGTACGAGTGCGATATTGTCAATGCAAAGGCCCATTTTGTATGACTTGCAAAGGATGGAGATAGAGATAAAGACTCTAGGGACCCACGTTATGATGGCGAATATACGAGTAGAACAGACTTTAATTGATAAAGTTAAAGCTGCTCAAGCTACAGACCTGGAGCTGATGCATATGAGGAAGAAAGTACAAGTAGGTGCTATGCTAAAAGCAAGAATCGATGAAGAAGGAATACTTCGAGTCAACTCCAGACTTTGTGTTCCTAACAACCCTGAGTTAAAGTATAAAATCTTGATGGAGGCTCACAACACACCATTTGCAAACCATCCTGGGAGTACCAAAATGTATCGTGATCTTCGACATACATTTTCGTGGAACAATATAAAGAGAGAGATAGCGCTGTATATCTCAAGGTGTCTAACTTGTCAACAAGTCAAGGCGGAACATCAAGTACCAAAAGGTCCATTGCAACCACTTGAAATTCCAGAATGGAAGTGGGAGCACATTACCATGGATTTCATTACTGGTCTTCCCAAGGTTTCTCAAGGCATAGATGCAATTTGGGTCATTATTGATAGATTGACCAAGTCTGCTCATTTCTTACCAATACGAGAAACTTATACACTTGAACGTCTTGCTCGTATGTACATAAACGAGATTGTAAGACTGCATGGTATGCCAATATCCATAGTTTCTGATCGAGACCCAAGATTCACTTCACGATTTTGGGTTAGTTTACAAAAAGCTATGGGCACGGATTTACAATTTAGTTCAGTATATCTTCCTCAGACAGACGGACAATCAGAGAGGACTATTCAAACTCTTGAAGATTTATTAAGACTCTGTGTCCTTAACTTCAAGGGAAGTTGGGACAAGTTCCTACCATTGGTGGAGTTTTCTTACAACAATAGTTATCAAACAAGTATTGGCATGGCTCCATTCGAGGCGTTGTATGGAAGAAAGTGTCGTGCTCCAATATGCTGGGATGAGGTGGGTGAAGCAACGTTGTTGGGACCGAAGTTGGTATGTATGACTACGGAAAAGATTTAAACGATCCGACAACGTATAAAAACCTCACAAGACCGACAAAAGAGTTATGCTGATCTTCATCGAAAGGACGTGGAATTCGATATTGGAGATCATGTGTTGTTACGTGTTGCTCCATGGAAAGGAGTTACGAGATTTGGAAAGAGAGGAAAGCTCATTCCTCGATTCATTGGCCCATTTTTAATCCTCAATCGAGTAGGGACTGTAGCCTATAGACTCGCTTTACCGTCAAGTATGTCTCGTGTTCATAACGTTTTTCATATATCCATGTTACGTAAATATGTGAAAGACCCGAACCACATTATTGAGTTAGAACCGGATGAAATAGCGGAAGATTTAACGTATGAAGAGGTTCCTATGCAAATCTTGGATAAGAAGGAACATATTCTACTCTCCAAGGTTATACCTCAAGTCAAAGTTTTGTGGAGAAACCACGATATTGAGGAAATGACCTGGGAGTTAGAATCTGAAATGAAATCGAGGCATCCTTACCTCTTCGACATACTAGGTACGTACCCTAATTTCGAGGGCGAAGTTTCATAAGAAGGGGAGATTGTAAGACCCCAACTTTTAAGAATAAAGATGAATTTTCTATAAATATCATTTTTGAATATTATGGAGTGAATTTGATATAATGTTATAGTTGTGGGTAATATTTATAAATTTTTCAAAGTACGCAAGTTGTTATATAATATTCGATTGGTCGGGGAATATTCGTTTTAGTAGGGAATATTCGTACGAAGGCATAATCATTGGTGGACCCCACAACGGAATTATTGTCGGATTGAGAAAATGACACAAATATTTTATGAAAATAACGGCGGAAGTTTTACCGTTAACTGTTGAAACACCCGGTGTTAAAAGTATGTGAGAATCTGGCGTGGTTGCATAGTAGCACACGATATTGATTATTGATGCTTACGTGAGAAGTAACTCAGTTTTGTTCAATTATTGCTTCAGTAATCGTTGCATAGTATCTCACGTTATTTAATTCAATTATTGTCGATATTTATATATTATTAAATCAATAATTGAGATTACAGAGTTATTAATATTATTATTTGTAATATTAATGATGTTTAGAAGTTCTACCAAGGAGAGGTTTGGTCACCTAATTGTGCGCCAATAGGGAGAAATCCTTATTAGAAAGGCCCCTATTTCCTGGGAACGACCTGGTCGATTAATATTGTGAATTATAATAATGATGATAAATGTTGTTAAAAATATTGAGGTGATTTTATGAAGTATTTGTTGTAAGTTTGGCGTATTATTTAGACCCCCGCTTACCTATTTTCAAAATTGTTGGTGGAAAGTTATATCAATTTTGTTATATATATATATATATATATATATATATATATATATATATATATATGCGTGTAGTCAAGTGGGTGGGGGAGGGAATTGGCTTGATGACATAAAAGGTGGTGGGAAAGTTTTTTTTTTACTAACTAGGAAGGAGTACTAGATGTATTATATGATTCACAGGATGGGATACTATTTTGTTATTATATATATATAATAGGTAACAATTGTCAGGGGAGAAACTAAGGATTCACGAGAGTGCATCCCGTGAACTAACATATATATAATATATTTATATATATAATATTTTAATTAAAAGTTTTTGTTTTGTTGCATAGTATCCTTTCCATTCTCCTATAAATAGGATGCTTAGTTAGAATTGAAATCACACCAGAAATTTAGAGAATTCTCTTCTATAATCTTGAGCGTAATTCTTTAGAATTTTCAGAAGCTTTGAGCGTAGAAAAACAGTATAAGTTTTCTTTAAGAAAATCCTCGCCCTACTAGTCGGAATACTCTTCTTTTAAGGTAAGGGGTATTATTTCTTTCATATTCATGAAGAGAACTTCTGTTATTCCATTCTTTATTATTCTGTTGGAATAACTTGTATACGCGGACTACTCTATACTTGGTGAAATTCTTCTTTTATTCCATTCTTTATTATTATGTTGGAATAACCTGTATATGCGAAGTACCGTATACATGGTGAAATTCTTCTGTTATTCCATTCTTTATTATTCGGTTGGAACATCACATGCATGCGTTTAAGCATTAAGCGGTTCCGTTATTTATTATTCATTGGAACATCCACATGCATGCGTTTTACGCATGAATTCGGGTTCCGTTATTTATTATTCTGTTGGAACATCCTGCCTTGCAAATTTTTTCCGACACGGTTCCGTTATTTATTATTACATTGGAATATCACATACGTGTGTTTACGCATGACCTGATTCCGTTATTTATTATTCTGTTGGAATAACCTGTTTATGCGGTCTATCGCATGCCTGGTGATTTCTTTTGTTATTCCATTCTTTATTATACTCTGTTGGTTAAAGTTTTGACTTCTATACTCCATGAAATTAGTGGAATATCCTTGATATTTGCACTTCATCGAGTATCTTTTCATGGAAATATTCTTCTGAGTATTCTTAAATTTTACTCTACAAAGAAGTATCATGTTGACAATTTGGACGTTATTGGTTCCTGGATAAATTAATTCTTGAACTTGTTTTATTAAATTCTTATATCATTGTCATCATCATCATGTTTATATTATGTTGAAAGTCATTTGTGGCCTGTAGTGCATAAATGGACTTGATATAATTATGACCAGGGATTATTCGGTATAATCATGACCGTAATGTTACAAATGATGTGGTAAAAGTCCTCATTGGCCCATAGTACATTGATGGACAGTTGTTGGCATGATCATGACCATTGATGAATACACGAATATCCTTGGCCGTTGTGCAGGGATAATGTGGATTATTTATTAAGCCGAGTCACAACGATAAAAGTGATGAAAAACCTTTTAAATCATAAAAGATAGTAGATTTTATTCTCTACTTGACTCTTTTAATGGATTGCTTGTTCCACTGCAGTTAAACTTGATGTTTGTTATATTGTATCAGTTTAACACTGTTGAAGGCTAACGATTTTATTCTGCATTATCTTAGTCATAATATTTCTTACTAGGCTAGTTGAGCTCACCATTTTACTTTCATTGTTCTCTTCAGGAAATGAGAACATAGCAGGGACTAGTCGGGGAATGGAGTGATGGTCTAGATAATAGCATTAGTAGTCCTCACTATTCTGTTAAATAGTGTGATAATAAATGTAATGAGGACTCAATTGAGTGTGGATATTGTCTAGATGACAATATTTGTATTAAAACTCACATCATATGTTTTGTCGTATTTTACACGACTGTTGTATAATTAAGTTGTATTTAAATTTTGTACCATGTATTTGGCGACTCAAGATGGGTGATGTTTACTTATTTTGGGGGCGTCACATGATTGCCCACAAGTATAACAATATAACAAAGGAATAATAACATGCGAATAAATCAAAGGCTTCTGAAACATGAAAACTCAGCTTTTGAATCAAGAATGAATAACAAGAAACAAAAGTACTTCTGAGGGTCATAAGACCTTGAACTATGTCCTAGGTTGTCAAGTGTTTATACTTGAAACCTTTAACAGTCATAAGACTATGGACTCTTCCTCTCGTACTTAGGGGGATCAGCCCTTAGTACCATACTGTGCACAATATCTTAACGCTAACGCATAAGTAATCCCCTATAGAGGGTTGTTCATCTCAGTTTGACATTAAAGTCTGCACCAAAGGAAGTTTGGTTTGGATAATTCATCAAGGGTTCTAAAATTTAGAACGCTCATCAACTATGGACTAGTCGAATCATTAAGGGTTCACTAGTCTAACAAGATTCAACAGTAACTGATATTTAAATCGAATAACAATTTCAAGAGATATACAATAGAATAATTATTATATAATAGCATCATATTTTGAAAGATTAATATACTTTAACATAACAAAAATGGATTTGATCAATAATAACGAGAATTTGCTCTATATAGAGATAAACTTATAAACTCATATAATGATAACGAGTAAGGTAAGAAAATTGCTTTGTGCGTAGATTACACGTTAATTATACTCGTTCCTTGATTTAATCCTACATATCATTTACGTTCACAGTACCAGTCAATTATATCGTACTAATCATCACAAGTTCATTCTTTTGTCTAACTCGAATTTATGACTATACTTAGTCAAATTACTATACTCATTGTCACATAATTAACACTTCATGAACAATAAGCTAACTATGCATTCAATCATTCAATTCACACATAAATGTGTTATTGACATGTTAAGAATTTATTTTAACACCTCATTATATGTCTAACATTGCTAGACTTGAGCATTTAAAAAATTCATTTCTGGACCATTCTGCTAAGTGGTATTTGTGGGCGCCATCGTTATATCTTAGTTCTTGGCGTCATGGTATTGCTGACTTTGAGACACAAGCTATTTGCTGACACGAGAATTAGGCATGGAGTTGGCGTCGCGGTGCGAAACTCCAGTTTCTGAATTTCCAGTTCGCGAAGGACACAGAATCAGGCGAAATCATCATTACATGGTCATTAAATTCATCAAATTAAACATACCCATATACTAGAATTCGTACATAATCATTACCCAACCTTTATAGAGTGATTTTAGCCAATTAAAACACATAATTATAGAATTAAAACATGTAATTTCACTGTTCTTGAAGGTTTTGAACACAAAACATAAAAATTAACACTACAGATTCGTTGTAACACCAAATCCATCCATTCAAGATTTGTTTTCTTCGTTTTAACATGCATAATTATATACAAGTGTGAATTTTACGAAACAATATATGTTTGACATATTAAATTTACGTATAAGGGCCATATGGCCATATTCTATACTCTGTAACCATATACTGTATAATTTTTATGAAACTGATGGTATGGAAATCTATAGTACATAGTAAAACATGCTATGCTAACATATTATCACATATATCCATATAAACAACACAATTTCCAATTTACAGAGACTTTACAGAATTTTGAAAGCTATATTCATAAAAACTTTAATAACGTAAATAAACTAGGTTGAAGAATTTACCCAAAGCGTAGAGTGTAGATTAGTAAGGAAATCTTTCTCAGGTGCTTCTTCAATCACTCACCCACTCACAATCTCCTTTAACAATTTTCTAATTTCTCTCTGTGATTTGTTTTTCTTAGTTCCAGACTTAGCAAATAAATGACAAAAGACATATATAATAAAAGTGAACTGACGCGTTGTGGAGGTCAGTTAACCATCATGGGTTAACTGCCCTCAACCTCCACTAATGCCATGTTTGGCTAACCTTAAAAGGCTTATACCCATTTAATTGAATTAAACTTTTATAATATATTTTAAATCATGTCACACCCCTTTATAAAATAAATCCAATATCTTATTTAATTTAAATATAATATAATAATTTCTCATTAATTCACATAGTCACATAATTAAATTTCTCATTTATTAATTATGTCAAATTATTAAATCTCTAATTAATTATTAAATTAATTAAAATAACATTAGGCTTATTAAATATTTCTTTTAATTCAATAAGCTCACATAAATACATACTTCGAATAATAAAAATTCTCCACATTAAAACACATATAATTAAATTAATCTACCACAACTTCATCAATTAATTATTTAATCTAATAATTAATTCAACAAAAAATATTTATTTAATCCAATAAATATTAAAAAATTAAATTATAAAATCTCGGTTGTCACATATTTCCCCCCTTAAAAGGATTCTGTCCTCAGAATCACAACTCAAACAATTCGTCCCGTTACACTTCATCCGTTCATTATTTCTCAATTCTCAAAGAATGAAAGTTGTAGAGCTCGTTGAGAGCTTCGATTTGATAGGTTGCAGGCCCCATAACTCCTTCCGGATCAAATGTTATAGCCATTTTACGAGAGGACTCTGTATGATAATAAATGGGATTAATTATGAACTATTGACCAATGTGATTGGATTTTATTTTAGTTGGATGCATGAATGTATTGGTTCTAACTCCCTCCTATGTACTTCCCTTTGACTGCTGATCAAGGTTTCTATTTATTTTAAATAGTATTATAATAGGAATAGTTTGAATTAATTTTGAAGAATTTGAGATCAAGGAGCGCTTGAAGACCCGTTTGTAATGGAGCCCGGGTTTAAATGTAATAGTTATATTTAAATATTAATTTTTGTACCCCTAGGGTTTGATCTCTTGGTTCACTTGGTGGCTCTAGTGAATCAAACTAGAATAAAGTCTATAATCAATCTGGGTAGAATATAGTATTTTATATGTGCATGCTTATATTATATATATATATATATATATATATATATATATATATATATATTATACAAACATGCTTCGCATGTTAATTAATATGACGCGTATTTTATATATATGTTCATGTGCGCTAAATAAGATGAGACAAATTAATAACAAATCCCTCAAATATTTTATATTAAGTTGTAACTGTGAGACCCCAAATTTTATGAATAAAGATTTAAATTTCTCGAAATATTTTTTTGAATATTATGGTGTGGATTTGATATAATTTTATAGTTGTGGGTAATATTTATAAATTTTGCAAAGTAAGCAAGTTGTTATATAATATTCGATTGGTTGGGGAATATTCATTTTAACAGGGAATATTCGTACGACGACACAATCATTGGTGGACCCCACAATAGATGTATTGTCGTAGTAAGAAAACGACGGAATTTTCTTTTTATAACGGCGAAAGTGTTACCGTTAAAATTGTTGAACTACCCGGTAGTAAAAGTACAGTAATACGCGTAGTTGCATAGTAGTACACGGTATTGATTATTGATGCTTACGTAAAAAGTCACTCAGTTATACTCAATTATTGCTATAGTAATTGCTGCATCATATCTGTGACGCCCCCAAAATAGGTCCAATCCACCCAACCTATTCTGAGTTACCAAATACATGGTATAGAAACAACTACAACTTCATTATTACAATTATCGTGCAAAAAACGACAACACTTATGCCGTGAGTTTAAATACAAATATTGTCTTCTAGACAATATCTGCACCCAAATAAAGTTCTCATTACAATTATTGATACACTATTTTACAGAATAGTGAGGACTACTAAAACAACTATCTTGAACCATCATTCCACACCCCGACTTATTCCCGCTATATTCTCGCCTCCTGAGAAGAAAAAATGGAACAAAAAGGAAAAGGGTGAGCTCAACTAGCCCAGTAAAGAATATTATGACTAAGATAATGTACAATAAATTATCCTTGGTCTTCAACAGGGAAAAATCTGATAGAATACAATAGAAAACAAGTATTAGATCAACAACTGCAGCAAAAATAATAATTCATTAGAAGAGTTAAGTAGAGAATGAAATCTACTATCATCTATGAATTTAAAAGTCCATCATCGATATTTTATCCCTGTAACATCAATCAATATACATCATGAATCAAATATTCATCTTTGCACTACGGGCCAAAGATATTCATCAGTTGGTCATGTTCATCTCAACACCTGTTCATCTTTGCACTATGGGCCAAAGATATTCATCAGAAAATCATTCATCTTTGCACTACAGGCCAAAGATAGTCAGTAATATCATCATTTAGGACTGAGGATGATGAAAAATATTTTAAAGAAAATGAATCTAGTGAGACAAAAGAACAAATATTAATGATTCATATTTCGGTTTATCCATGTTCAAAAATACTTCATAAATAACTATAGTAGAGTAAAATTCAAGAATGAAGATCAAAACATGGATACAATCAAAGCTAGGAACCATAACAGACAATCTTGGACACAGAAAAGAAAATTTAATTTTTCTGTGAATAGTGTCGTATTCGTGAATAGTGCCGTATACGTAAATAGTAACTCCGACACTAAAAGGTAGAAATTCCATAAGAAAAATCATCATGCTTCGTGAATAGTACTCGTGAATAGTAACTCATGAATAGTAAGTCATGAATAGTAACTCGTGAATAGTAACTCATGAATAGTAACCCCGACATGAAAAGATAAGAATTTCACAAGAAAAATCTTACCAATATTCTGGCATAATGATATTGAAAGAAATAATATCATTTATTAAAAAAATAACATCCCTTACCTCAAAAGAATAGTACTTCTCGCTGGAATGTCAGATATAACGCTGAAGAAAACTTGCACCATATAGCAACACTCAAGATATCTAAATACTCACAAAAATACGCTCGATAATATAGAGAGAGGAAACTTCAGTTTCTGGTGTGATTTTCAATTCTAACCTAAGCACCCTATTTATAGTAAAATGCTTAGAACACCAAAGCAGAAAATTTAATAAAATAATAATACTTATAAAAATTTATACGCACAATTTGAAATCTGAAATTCAGCATGTTTTGCAACACATGTGGGGCTCACCAATCACACAAAACATGTTTTTATCATTTAATGCAACAAAATCAATTTAGACCCAATATTCTAAAACTTCAATAAATCATAATAAATAGCCCTTTTATCAGAAAAATTTGAATCTTATGTCCATTCCATAGGAAATTTAATTCGCTACAACTTTGTAGAAGAAAGTTTTTCCAAATTCCAAACATAAATTGACCGAAATCCACATACGGACGATTTTGCAGGCTATAATCAAATTTCAGTCAAAAATAGGGTCCACCAACACACAAAACATGTATTAAACATTTTTTATAATAAAAATACTCTTCCTCCTCATTTATTCATATATCACACATTCATTGTAAAAATATCACCATTATTATATTATTATAATTTAATTGAATTATTTTATCAGAAAAGATAAAATATCAATTTTCGACAATTGTCACTTTTAAAATTTTCTCCATCTATATCAACATAAAATGAATATTTTCCTTATCATATAGATCAATAATTAATTATTCACAAATAATATTCTGAGAATCACAATCATCGCAACCAGTCGGGTCCACGAAAAGAGGGGGCTTTCAATAAGGATTTCTCTCTTCTTTGGCAGCGCAATTAGGTGACCAAACCTCTCCTTAGATGAGAACTTTCTAGACATTGTCAATAATGTTCTCTAATAATATTATTCAAATAATATGAATTATTGATCTGATAATGAAAAATACTGTGTAGTGACAATTATTGAAACAACAATAATATAAAATATCAACTAGCAATTATTGAATCAATAAAATAAAATATTGAGCAATTAATTCTTTGTAACAATTATTGAGTAGTGCCTTCTTACGTAAGAATCAATAATTGGTGCAATACGCAGTGTCTTCTTGTATTTTAACCACCGAGTATATATCACGATTAGATAACTGTAACAACTACGCTGAATTATTTTTAAACAACTTATATTTGTCGTTTTTTCTTTATCCAATAAACTTTCAAGTTATGGGGCCCACACATGGTCGCTGGCTTCGCCGTCATTACGAATATTCCCGATAGTATGAATATTCCACGAATATTCCCCGACAACAATGAATATTTTATAACCACTTGCTTATTTTGAAATATTTGCGTATTTTACCCATAACTATCCACATTAATCAAATCAACCCTTACTATTTCAAAATAATAAATAGAGAAAATTAAATTTCATTAATAATAAGTTGGGGTCTTACAATTATACTATAATATTTTGAGCCCCAAAATGTGCAATTATCGAAACTATATTTTCCTATAAATAGAAGCTCATTCCTCCTTCATTTTTCACTAATTCACTAAAGCTATAGAGCAATTATTATAGAGAGAAAGAAGAAGAGAGGTCTGCTACCTCACTATTCCAGTATCCAGTCTTCTTTTGAGGTAAGGGGTATTATTTCTTTCGTATTCATGAAGAGAATTATTTTCTTTCAATACTCGTAAGATCTGTTATTCCATTCTTTATTATTATGTTGGAATAACCTGTCTATGCGAAGTACCGCATACATGGTGAAATTCTTTTGTTATTACATTCTTTATTAGTGCATTGGAATAACTCACATGCATGCGGTCTATCGCATGCCTAGTGAATTCTGTTGTTATTCCATTCTTTATTATTACATTGGAATATCACATGCTCATGCGGATTACGCATGATGCGGGTTCCGTTCTTTATTATTCTATTGGAATATCACATGCATGCGCGGATTACGCATGACTGGTTCCGATTCTTTATTATTATGTTGGAATATCACATGCATGCGGATTCGCATGACTGGTTCCATTCTTTATTATTATGTTGGAATAACCTATACATGCGGTCTACATCGCATGCACAGTAAATCTGTTGTTATTCCATTCTTTATTATTCTATTGGAATAACTTTGTCACCTGATGGACTCAAGCATACATGGTGAATTCTTACATTATTCCATTCTTTATTATTTTGTTGGTATAACACATACGTGTGTGGATTCCGCATGCATGGTGAATGATCATTCGTATTCATTCTTTATTAAATTGTGGAAATGGTCTGTCTACGTGGATTACCGCATGGCGGGTGAAAATCCATTTACGGTTTCGTATATTCTATTATACTCGTATGAGATATCATTTTTTTGTACTCGTCATGAAATATCATTTTCTTTGGTATTTTTCTTTTATGAGTTACTATTCACGGGTTACTATTCACCTAATTACTATTCACTCTAGTATTATTCACTCTAGTATTCGGGGCACTTTTCATGCCGGAGTACTATTCAAGAGTTACTATTCATGGGTTACTATTCACCCAATTACTATTCACTCAAATATTATTCACTCGGGTATTTGGAGTACCTTTCATGTCGAGGTACTATTCACGAGGTACTATTTCCAAAATACTATTCACGGGGTACTATTTACCCAAAAAATATATTCTTTTCTGTCCAAATTATTTTTGGTACATGAATATTATTCTTGAATTTTACTCTATAAAGCAGTATCATGTTGACAATTTGGATATCTTTAAACTCTGGATAAATTTAAAGTCTTTAATATTTATCCTTGATTTTGTTTAATTTGATTTCGGTTGATTATTGCTTATATCATTGTCATCATCCTCGTGCTTATATTGTGATGAAAGTCATCTTTGGCTTACGTGCATAGATGGACTTGGTATGATTATGACCAGGGATTATTCGGTATAATCATGCTTAGTAATGTGACGAATGATGTGGTAAAAGTCCTCATTGGCACATAGTTCATTAATGGGACGAGTTGTTGGTATGATCATGACCAGGGATTATTCGGTATAATCATGACCATTGATGATTACATGAATATCCTTGGCCGTTGTGCAGGGATGATTCGATTTTATTTTTTAAGCTGAGTCTCAGCAATAAAGTTGATGAAAAACTTTTTCAATTATAGAATATAGTAGATTTTATGTTCTACTTCACTCTTCTAATGGATTGCTTATTTCCGCTGCAGTTGTTGATCTAAAACTTGTTGTCTATTGTATTCTATCAGTTGTTATACTATTGAAGGCTAAGGATAATTTATTCTGAATTATCTTAGTCATAATATTTCTTACTGGGCTAGTTGAGCTCACCCTTTCTTTCATTGTTTTCTTTAGGAAATGAGAATATAGCTGGGACGAGTCGGGGAATGGAGTGATGGTCCAGGATAAATGGCTTTAGTAGTCCTCACTATTCTACAGAATAATGTGATAATAATTGTAATGAGGACACCATTGAGTGTGGATATTGTCTAGATGACAATATTCTTGTTTAAACTCTCAGCTATGTTTTGTCATATTTTACACGACTGTTATATAATTAAGTTATATTTGAATTTATGTACCATGTTTTTGGCGACTCAAGATGGGTGATGTATACCTGTTTTGGGGGTGTCACAGTTGGTATCAAAGCTTAGGGATATGATCCCTGGCTGAGATGTGAGCCAAGAACTAGGAGGGGAGAGACGGGGAATTCCTTCGCTAGTATGACCTACCTAAGTTTATTTGGTATTTAATTAGTTGGTCAGAGTATAGGGATAATATGTGATATGTCAATTAACCCTTATTTTGTGATAGTGTTTGAAAATGGCATCTGAAAATATTGAGATCAACAATGAAGCACATGAGACCGTTGAGTCACCTGCGATCGATACCGAGGATAATGTGCTTGAGGAAGACAATAATCCACGGGTAAATAATAACGATAATAATCGTACCCGATGCATGACCATCGAACAATGATAACCATCGTGGAAATTATCATGCCAAGAATGGTAACCACTTGATGGTAATCATGGACAAGATAATAAGTGGAAAATTCAAGAAGAAGGTTCAACAACGATGGAAAGGCAATGACACCAACACCGTTTTCAAGGAAGAGAAGCGACCACGATTGTATGCTTCAAATGTGGAGGGAGAGGACATATCGGTCAAAGCTGCGTGATGCGGTCAAAGCATATTACAATTGTGGAAAGAAGGTCACCTAGCCCGATTTTTTATGCCGTGCACCAAAGTCGAGTTCAAATTTGGGACGGTGGCACCAAAGGAGGATATGGACAAAACAAAATCGGTGGTCTCGAGAAGGCGTAACGACGAAGTTAGCATGGGTTAGTTAATTATAAATTCTTGCAAAGTCTATACCGAGATAAGATTGACATGTAATGTGAAAAGACTTTGCAAGAATTTATAATTAACTAACGTCTTAACTTTATTTGGTTACTTAGATCGCAGGCAAAGTTTGCAAGTCAATATATCATGAACAAGCTGTTCTTGAGTATCTGCATACAAACATACATTGAGCATTTTGATTTATATGGAACATGAGTTCAAATGAACAATCTTCTTGAGAATATTATCAAACAATATCACAATCGATGGTGATCTCATTACAATTTTAACAGACCATGAGAATAGTGAGGGACTGCAATCCTGGACCATTTTCAGAATTCTCAGATGGAACGATGAAAGAAAAGTGAGCTCAACTGGCCGATGAAATATTATGACTAAGCTAATGCAAAAAATAAATTAAATTGTCTTGACAATATAACAATGATATAATACAATAGACAACAAGTTTTAGATCAACAATACCTGCATAATCTAATAGATAGAGTAGAGCATAAAATCTACTATCTTCTATGATTTAAAAGTTTTCATCAACTTTATATAAGCATGCTAAAAGGATGATGCATGAGGATGATGATAATGACATAATAATTAAATAAAACAAGTTCAAGGATAAATTTTAAAGATTTATAATTTAATTTATCCAGAAATCAATAACGTCCAAATTGTCAACATGATACAACTTTGTGGAGTAAAATTCAAGAATAATATTCATGTACCAAAAATAATTTGGGCAGAAAAGAATATATTTTTCGGGTAAATAGTACCCCGTGAATAGTATTCTGTGAATAGTACTTCGGGAATATTATCTCGTGAATAGTACCCCGACATGAAAAGTACTCCAAATACCCGAGTGAATAATATTCGGGTGAATAGTAACCCGTGAATAGTAACTCATGAATAGTACTCTGGCATGAAAAGTGCCCCGAATACCCGAGTGAATAATACTAGAGTGAATAGTAATTGGGTGAATAGTAACTCGTAAAAGAAAAATACCAAAGAAAATGATATTTCATGACGAGTACAAAAGAAATGATATCTCAAACGAGTATAATAGAATATACGAAAATGCAAATGGATTTTCACCTGCAATGCAGTAATCGAGGTAGACAGATCATTTCCACAATTTAATAAGGAATGAATACAAAGGATCATTCACCATGCATGCGGTAATCCACATAGACAGGTTATACCAACAGAATAATAAAGAATGGAATAACAGAAGAATTCACCATGCATGTTGTAGTCCGCGTAGACATGTTATTCCAACAGAATAATAAAGAATGGAATAATAGCAGAATTCACCAGGCATGCGATAGACGACACAGACAAGTTATTCCAACAGAATAATAAAGAATGGAATAACAGAAGAATTTTACAATGTATGCGGTACTTCGCATAGACAGGTTATTCCAACATAATAATAAAGAATGGAATAACAACCCTTACGAATATTGAAAGAAAATAACTCTCTTCATGAATACGAAAGAATAATACCCCTTACCTTAGAAGAAACTGGATATTGGAATAGTGAGGTAGACTTCTCTTCTTCTTTCTCTTTATAATAATTGCTTTAAAGCTTTAGTGAATTGGTGAGAAATGAAGGAAGAATAAGCTTCTATTTATAGGAAAATATAGTTTTAATAATTGCACGTTTTGAGGCTCAAAATATTATAGTACAATACCTTCAACTTTTCTTTCATTTTTAATTTAGTCCTGCAAATATTATCAAACTTGCACCACCTCCCCTAATAGTAAATCATGTGAATTAATATTTCATTCATGTGACTCAATAGTATAATCATGTGAAAAAACTAATTACAGTATAGTACGTTTAACTATACCTCCATCTTTAATTTAGTCATGCAAGTATTATCAATCTTGCACCAACTCCCCTAATAGTATATGAATGTGAATCAATAGTAACACATGTGAACAAATAGTTATATGCATGTGACTTAATAGCAATTAATTGCTCATTTATCCGATTAATTACCCGATAACTTCCAGACATTAATTATTATCGAAATAAATGTCGATTTCCACTAACACTAATAATTACCACACAATGGAACCAATTTCATCTTTAATCAACACGATCTTATTCATCATTAATATTATAATTCATAATATTTAACAACCAGGTCGTTCCTAGGAAAGAGGGGGCTTTCCGATAAAGATTTCTCCTTATTGACGCGCAATTAGGTGACCAAACCTCTCCTTGTGAACTTCTAGACATTGTCAATATTGCAAAAGTAATAATATGAATAACTTTTGTCGTCTCAATTATTGATTTAATAATATAACCTATTATACGGATGATCTTTGTGACAATAATTGAATCAATAATATGAGAGATATGATGCAGCAATTACTGTAGCAATAATTGAGTATAACTGAGTGACTTCTTACGTAAGCATCAATAATCAATACCGTGTGCTACTATGCAACCACGCGTATTACTGTACTTTTACTACCGGGTAGTTTAACAGTTTTAACGGTAACACTTTAGCCGTTATGATAATTCTGTCGTTTTCTAACTACGACAATACTTTCGTTGTGGGGTCCACCAATGATTGTGTCGTCGTACGAATATTCCCTGTTAAAACGAATATTCCCCGACCAATCGAATATTATATAACTACTTGCTTACTTTGTAAAATTTATAAATATTACCCACAACTATAACATTATATCAAATCCACACCATAATATTAAAAAAATATTTCGAGAAATTTAAATCTTTATTCATAAAATTTGGGGTCTCACAACAAGGAGTTGCATAGTTGATGTAATTGACAAGAGTTGTCTACCTATTTATTTATATATAGTTTTTTGTGCACACACAAGGCTATATACATTTGAAATGAGATCCTTATTCTCACTTGCATATCTTTAATTAAATATTGTCGAACTATATATATTGAGGGTAATATAGTTTGAAGAAAATAGTGGGAGATACCAATTTAAAATAAGACCTAATTTATTTGGTAATTAATAAAAGAATGTATGCTAAAATCTTGTTAATTATAAATTCATTTACAGAATTTTACAATGTCTAAAATTACTATCACTGCGTAGCATATTAGATGCTAAATTAACCGAACAAAATTAAACGGATTGGTTAAGGAAATTGAGAGTAGTTCTCACGGCTGAAAAGTTATCTTATGTCCTTAATACGCCTATCCCTACAATGGTTGTAGATAATGCTTCTGAGGAAGAGATTGCTACTTTTAGAAAGTTGCAAAATGATGCACAGTTGGCTCAATGCATCATGCTCGCATCTATGAGTAACGAGCTTCGGCGTCAGCATGAAACTATGGATGCTCTTACTATATTCCTGCACATCAAGTAGTTGATGGTGACGAAAGTAGGACTGAAAGATATCAGATTTCTAAGGAGCTCTTCTGGTCTAGAATGATCGATGATACTACAGTACAGACACATGTCCTAAACATGATCAATTTGATTGAACAATTAGGACAACAGGTTTTTTCTTGAATAGAGAGTTGAGCCAAGATTTGATTTTGCAGTTACTCCCGAACTCTTTCTCACAATTGTTGTGAATTTTTCATATGAACAAGCTAGATATCAGATTTGCTGATTTGCTTAACATTTTAAAAAATGTTAAGAGTCACTTTCCAACTAAGAAAGACTAAGTCTTACTGGTAGGGGCCAAAGGATCTTCTGAAAAGAAGAACGATTCTAAGAAGGTAAATAGAAAAAGGCAAAAATAATGGATAATAAGAACAAAACTGATGCGGATAGCAAAGGAGTTTGCTTCCACTACAATAAGCCTGAACACTAGAAAAGAAACTATGAGAAGTATCTTGTTGAGGCTAACCAGAAGAAGCTTAGTGAAGCTTCGGTTACAAATATAGTTTTTTTCATGATTGAAATAAATTTTTCTTTAAGTCAAGGTTCTACTTGGGTATTGGATACCGGCTTTGGTTATCATAAATATAGATTTATGAAGGGACCAAGCAGAAGTAGAAAGATAAATAAGAGACAATTAATCCTATGTGTGGAAATGAAGCAAAGGTTGTCGCGTCAGTCATAGGAACTTATAGTTTAGTACAGCCTACGGGCAAGTCTATTAAGTCAATAAGTTGTTATTGTATTCCAGTTCTCGTTGGAAACATTATTTCCATTTTATTGTTGGACAATGAAATCTTTGGTATTATATTTAAGAACAATTGTTGTTCTATTTATAATAATAATGTTTTGTATAGAATTGAAATATTACTTAATGGATTTTGTGTACTTGACTTACGTAAAAATTATTTTACAAATTGAACAAACTAGTATAAGAAAAAGGAGATGATCATTCAAAAGGTTGAATGTGTGTATTTGCTGAAATAAAATTATGAATTATTTAAAAGATTCAAAGAATTCAGAAATGAAATAAATTGGCAAAGTATTAGGATTCTTTTATCAGATCAAGGAAGGAATACTTGTGCAATGAGTTTCTAGATCATCTCAAATGGTTTTCTCATAATGGACGCCTCCTGATAAGAAATAATTGATTGATGTATCTGAAAGGAAAAATTATACTTTGTTGGACATGGTGCGGTCCATAATGATTTTACCGACATTCCAGTATCCTTTTGGGATAATGTCCTAGAAATGGTTACATATCTACGAAAAAGGTAACCTCAAAATCCGGCCACAAGACTCCATAAAAGTTATGAACATAAAGGATTCCTAATTTTAAGTAAGTTAAGGTAAGGGGTTGTCCAACTAATGTGAAAAGGTTTCAAAGTATAAGCTTGGGACAAGATTTGACTAGTACAGATTTGTGGGACATCCTAAAGTAAGTTTAGGGTATATGTTCTATAATCCTCCTTAGCAAAAGGTGTTTGTTGCGAAACATGCTACCTTCCAAGATAAAGGTGTTTATCATTAAAGGTGTTAGCGGGAGGATTATAGGTCTTGAAGAGTTCAAGAACCACAAAACACTATAAGTCAAATAAGAGGAACATGTAGATAGAACTATTGTACCACAACCAAATCGTAAATCTGGAATAGTACCGAAGATACCTAAGAGGTATGGATTCATCATGGATGATGATGATGAGGTACGTATCATAGAAGATGATGATCCAGTTACATACGATGAGGTAAGAGTTGTAGACACTTAGAGAAATGGATTGAAACAAGCTTCTCAAAAATGAAACATTCATTTTGATGAAACAAATCAAAAGAGTTTCATTTTAGCAAAAATAAGAATGAACCTAGTGTGTACAAAAGGGTCAGTGGGAGCATCTTGACATTCCTAGTATTATATATTGATATACTACGGATAAGGAATGACATGCAAATGCGAGAATCAGTAAAGATAAAGTTGTCAAAACATTCCTCCATGAATGATTTGGGAAGAGTATTGTAATTAGGGATACAAATCTATATAGATAGATTTAAAAGGATGCTTGGCTTTACCCAAAGAACGCATATTTATTTGATGTTAAAGTTTTTTAGCATGGCAAACTGTGACAACCAAGATTTTGTAATTTCATTTTAATATTTATTGGATTAAATAAATATTTTTTGATGAATTAATTATTAGATTAAATAATTAATTGATGAAGTTGTGGTAGATTAATTTAATTATATGTGTTATATTCATTAAATTAATGTGGAGAATTTTATTATTCAAGTATGTATTTATGTGAGTTTATTGAAATAAAAGAAATATTTAATAAGCCTAATGTTATTTTAATTAATTTAATAATTAATTAGAGATTTAATAATTTGACATAATTAATAAATGAGAAATTTAATTATGTGACTATGTAAATTAATGAGAAATTATTACATTTTATTTAAATTAAATTAAACTAGATGTTTGAATCGTTATCTAATTGGATGTGACATGATTTAAACTATATTATAAAAGTTTAATTAAATTAAATGGGTATAAACTTTTTAAAGCTAGCCAAACATGGCCTTAGTGGGAGTTGAGGCCAGTTAACCCATGATGGGTAATTGACCTCCACAACGCGTCAGTTCTTCATTATATACGCTTTCTTTCTTTTTATTTGTTAAGTCTTTTATTTGCTAAGTCTGGAAAAGCAAAAATAGAGAGAGTTTTTGAGAATCAGTGAGATTAAAGGAGAAGAAGTGTGGGGAAATTGGGAGTTGTTATCACCCTGTGTAATCCAAGCAGAGTAATCAAGGATAATCTCTTCTTCCCCAAATTTTAAATTTACGTTGTTTAAGTTTTGCCTTTCAAGTTCTGTTAAATTCGTGTAATTGGAAAGAGTAAGGATTATGTGCATATATGTGTTAAGATGTTGTTTTAATGTGTTTTCCTATGTATTAGATGGTTCCATATCATTAGTTTTATAATATTATAACGTATGTAATTGCGTCAAAAGTTACAGAGTGTAGAATATGGCCATATGGCCCTTATACGTAAATTTAATATGTCAAACATACATTATTTCGTAAAATTCACACTTGTATATAATTATGCATGTTAAAACGAAAAAAACAAACCTTGAATGGATGGATTTTGTGTTATAACGAATCCGTAGTGTTAATTTTTATGTTTTGTGTTCAAAACCTTCAAGAACAACAAGAACAGTGAAATTACATGTTTTAATTCTGTAGTTATGTGTTTTAATTGGCTAAAATCACTCTATAAAGGTTGGATAATGATTATGTATGAATTCTAGTATGTGGGTATGTTTAATTTGATGAATTTAATGACCACGTAATGATAATTTCACCTGATTCTGTATTCTTCGCGAACTGGAAATTGACTGGAGTTTACAAAAGCGCCAACTCAAATGCCTAATTCATATCTTGCAATACCACCACACCATGACGCCATAGTATTACATGAAATGCTAATAAAAATAGTATAACAGTGGCGCCACAGCGCCACTTAGCAGAATGGTCCAGAAATGAATTTTTTTTAAATGCTCAAGTCTAGCAATGTGTTAGTAACTTAATCTAATGAACATAAAAACATGTTAGACATATAATGAGGTGTTAAAATAAATTCTTAACATGTCAATAACACATTTATGTGTAAATTGAATGATTGAACGCATAGTTAGCTTATTGTTCATGAAGTGTAAATTATGTGACAATGAGTGTAGTAGTTTGACTAAGTATAGTCATAATTTGAGTTAGACAAAAAGAATGAACTTGTGATGATTAGTACATTATAATTGACTGGTATTGTGAACGTAAATGATATGTAGGATTTAAATCAAGGAACGAGTATAATTAACGTGTAATCTACACACAAGGAAAGTTTCCTAACCCTACTCGTTATCTTTATATGAGCTTATAAGTTGTCTCTTTACATCGAGCAAATTCTCGTTATTATTGATCAAGTCCATTTTATTATATTAAAATGTATTAATCTTTCAAAGTATGATTCTGCTATACAATAATTATTCTATTGTATACCTTTTGAGATTGCTATTCAATTTAAATTATCAGTTACTGTTGAACCTTGTTAGACTAGTGAACCCTTAATGATTCGACTAGTCCATAGTTGATGAGCGTTCTAAATTTCAGAACCCTTGATGAATTATCCAAACCAAACTTCCTTTGGTGCGGACTCTAATGTCAAACTTAGATGAACAACCATATATAGGGGATTACTTATACGTTAGCGTTAAGATATTGTGCACAATATGGTACTAAGGGCTGATCCCCCTAAGTACGAGAAGAAGAGTCCATAGTCTTATAACTGTTAAAGGTTTCAAGTATAAACACTTGATATCCTAGGACATAGTTCAAGGTCTTATGACCCTCAGAAGTTCTTTTGTCTCTTGCTATTCATTCTTGATTCAAAAGCTGAGTTTCCTATTTCAGAAGTCTTTGATTTATTTGCATGTTATTATTCATTTGTTATATTGTTATACTGGTGGGAAATCGTGCTCACTCTTGGGTAATAATAACATTGCAGTTAGGAACGAGAGATCTGATGAGCCTTCCACTAGTAAAGGCAAGGGCAAGGTTAACAAATGAGTAAGACTTGTTGTTATTGTGTATTTATTTTTAGACTTGATGTTATTTTGGACTTGTTATTGTTTATGATTTCGCACAGATGTTTAAGGTTAGAGTGACCGGGGATTGTATTTATTATGCAGATGATGTAACCCCATAAGGGGAATATTTATTTATTATTTCTATCTATTGCATGGTTTGCATTTATTTATGGGTAGATTGATAGATGATTTTTGTACAGTGAACACCAAATCCTGCGGAAATGGAAGTACCTGGATTTGGGGGTGTCACACAAACTCTAAGAGATGTCTCATGTTGATGAGTCATGGAGTGTATCTCTCTTAATAGTCCCCATAGACTCTTGAAAAGAGGGATCGCATGAATAACTATCATCTATACAATGAAATATACGAGACCTGATGTTGATCAGTCATATTCTAGAGAAGTTCACTATGAGTCTATGAAAAACATCTTAAATTACTTAACCATCACTAAGGATGTGATCATATTCATGGTGGGTCTAAATTAAAACTAGAGGGCTTAACAGACTCAAGTTTTTCAGACAGACCAAGACGACAAAAAATCTACTTTAAGGTAAAGGGTTACCTTGAACGATGGTGCAGTGAATTGGAAAGGTTTCAAACAGCAAAGAGTTGCTAGTTTAGTGATAAAGACAAAGTATATAGCTATAAATGATGCTATAAGTTGATTGTTTGGATGAAAAGTTCATTACAGAACTAGGAATAGTTCATAAGTCTCATCTTGGATCTAAACATGTGGTGTGGCACTTTCATTTGATCATAGGAATCATTGAAATATGGGAAATCACTATAGATATAGTGGACTCTCAAGAACAACATTACATATCCATTAACTAAAGCTTATCCAACATTAGGATAATTGTCACTTAGAGAAGAAAGGTATGAGATACCATGACGATTGGCTTTAGTTCAAGTGGGAGATTGAAAGTAGTATGCACACAAGCCAATCATGTTTGATGATAAAGCATATACTTTATAACAATCTTATTCATTTATTAATAAAAAGTATTAATTTATTAAAGGCTTTTAATTATCTACATGATGTTGTTTTATAATATGTGTTAAACCCATAGTTTTAAGCAATGCTTTTAGAATAATGATGATGATCATTCTAATGAGATCTAAATTCTTAGAAAGCTTAAAACTAAAATAGTTTCCAATCGTTGGATTACTAAATTTGGGATTAGTGAATCTGGATAGATTGGTAAATACGTTGCTTGCTCATTAGATGAGGATGATTGATCTCATGATCATTTGTGTGGATACACTAAAGCAAGTATGTATGTGCTTATTAGAGAATACGTTCACTGAACGTGACTCGCTAAGGAATACCTAATGGAGTTTTACTTATCTGTCAATAGGAATTCCTGTAGTGATAGTAGTACAAGTGATCCTTGGACTTTAGATCATCATAGTATCTTGTGTATGATGAGTTATACTTGACTTATTCCTTAAGACCCTTAGGATATATCAAAGGGTATGCTTGGGTATAATAAGTTCTACATGGAGATAATGTATGATCAATAAAGAATCTATCACTTCTACTAAAAGAAGAGAAATGTCATATGCGATTCGATAAATGACAACCCAGTAATCCTTGGCCAAGGCAGAATGAAATTAGAGAGGAGTTTCTAATTTGCATTATTTGGAGTTGTGCATTTAAGAGTTGAAATACATATAATTAAATAAAATAAGACTTGATAGTAATTCCATGTCTTATATTTAATTGGGACATTGTATGGTGGAATGATTGAATTGTACGGTAACTATTTACTCAAAGGTTCTTTTATGATTAATGTTGAAATCTATATTATCTGGAAAGTCGTTAATCGCTAGGGAGGCTTATCCCTATTGTAGAATAAATATTATTTATTTAAATAAATTAATAATTTGATTTATTTATTTAAATAAAATTAGAATTGTTCTAATTAATTTATTCACAATCGATTTAATATGGAGAACCTAAAGGGTCACACCATAAAAGGAAGAATAATTATTTAAGAAGTTAATGGCATAATCGTAATAATATGTTATGTGTATTTAATTTAATCTATGGTGATAGAATAAATTAAATAGCTTAATATTTATTATTTAATATCTTGGAAATATTAAATATTAATTAATAAGAGGAGTCTTATTGTGACGCCCCCAAAACAGGTATACATCACCCATCTTGAGTCGCCAGATACATGGTACATAAATTCAAATACAACCTAATTATACAACAGTCGTGTAAAATACGACAAAACATAGCTGAGAGTTTAAACAAGAATAGTTTCATTTAGATAATATCCACACTCAATGGTATCCTTATTACAATTATTATCACATTATTTCGTAGAATAGTGAGGACTACTAAAGCCATTTATCCTGGACCATCACTCCATTCCCCGACTCGTCCCAGCTATATTCTCATTTCCTGAAGAGAACAATGAAAGAAAGGGTGAGCTCAACTAGCCCGATGAAATATTATGACTAAGCTAATGCGAGAATAAATTATCCTTAGCCTTCAATAAATATAACAAACCGATAGAATACAATAGACAATAAGTTTTAGATCAACAATCTGCGGTGAAATAAGCAATCCATTAGAAGAGTCAAGTAGAGCATAAAATCTACTATCTTCTATGATTTAAAAAGTTTTTCATCAACTGTATAGCTGAGACTTAGTTTAATAAATAAAATTGAATCATCCATGCACCACGGCCAAGGATATTCATGTAATCATCAATAGTCATGATTATACCGAATAATCCTTAGTCATAATCATATCAACAACTGTCCATCAATGAACTACAGGCCAATGAGGACTTTTACCACATCATTCGTCACATTACGGTCATGATTATACCGAATAATCCCTGGTCATAATCATACCAAGTCCATCTATGCACGTAAGCCAAAGATGACTTTAATCACAATATAAGCATGAGGATGATGACAATGGCATAATAATTCAATAAAACAAGTTCAAGGATAAATTTTAAAGATTTATAATTTAATTTATCCAGGAATCAATAACGTCCAAATTGTCAACATGATACAACTTTGTAGAGTAAAATTCAAGAATAATATTCATGTACCAAAAATAATTTGGACAGAAAAGAAATATATTTTTTTGGTGAATAGTACCCCGTGAATAGTACTTTGGGAATAGTACCCCGTGAATAGTTCCTCGACACTAAAAGTGTCCCGAATACCCGAGTGAATGATATTAGAGTGAATAGTAATTAGGTGAATAGTAACATGTTAATAGTAACTCATGAATAGTACTCCGGCACGAAAAGTACCTCGAATACCCGAGTGAATAATACTAGAATGAATAGTAACCGGATGAATAGTAACCCGTGAATAGCAACTCATAACAAAAAAATACCAAAAAAATGATATTTCATGACGAGTACAAAAGAAATGATATCCTAGATGAGTATAATTGAATATAAGAAATTTCAAATGGATTTTCACCTGCCATGCGGTAATCCACATAGACAGATCATTTCCACAGTTTAATAAGGAATGAATACAAAGGATCATTCACCATGCATGCGGTAATCCACATAGATATGTTATTCCAAGAGAATAATAAAGAATGGAATAACAGAAGAATTCACCATGCATGTGATAGACCGTATAGACAGGTTATTCCCAACAGAATAATAAAGAATGGAACCAGGTCATGCGTAATCTACACAGATAGGATATTCCAACAGAATAATAAAGAATGGAACTAGGTTATGCATAATCCGCACAGACAGGATATTCCAATAGAATAATAAAGAATGTAACCAGGTCATGCGTAATCCGCACAGACAGGATATTCAAAGAATGGAATAACAACAGAATTCACCAGGCATGCTATAAACCGCACAGACAGGTTATTCCAATAGAATAATAAAGAATGGAATAATAGAAGAATTTTACCATGTATGCGGTACTTCGCATAGACAGGTTATTCCAGCATAATAGTAAAGAATTGAATAACAACCCTTATGAGTATTGAAAGAAAATAATTCTCTTCATGAATACGAAAGAATAATACCCCTTACCTCAAAAGAAAGGCGGATCTTTGGAATAGTGAGGTAGCAGACTTCTTTTCTTCTTTCTCTCTATAATTTCTCTCTATAATAATTGCTCTATAGCTTTAGTGAATTGGTGAGAAATGAAGGAAGAATGAGCTTCTATTTATAGGAAAATATTATTTCAATAATTGCACGTTTTGGGGCTCGAAATATTACAGTATAATACCTTCCTCTTTTCTTTCATTTTTAATTTAGTCCTGCAAGTATTATCAAATTTGAACCACCTCCCCTAATAGTAAATCATGTGAATCAATAGTAAATCATGTGAATCAATAGTTCTAGACATGTGAAAATATGAATTACAGTATAGTACCTCCATCTATACCTCCATTTTTAACTTAGTCATGCAAGTATTATCAATCTTGCACCAACTCCCCTAATAGTAAATGAATGTGAATCAATAGTATACACATGTGAACAAATAGTAATAATCATGTGAATTAATAGCAATTAATTGCTCATTTATCCGATTAATTACCCGATTGGTCAATATAACTTCCAGACATCAATTATTATCGAAATAAATATCGGTTTCCACTAACACTAATAATTCCAACACAATGGAACTATCAATTTCATCTTTAATCAACACGAACTTATTCATCATTAATATTATAATTCATAATATTTAACAACTAGGTCATTCTCAGGAAAGAGGGGGCTTTCCAATAAGGATTTCTCCTTATTGGCGCACAATTAGGTGACCAAACCTCTCCTTGACAGAACTTCTAGACATTGTCAATATTGCAAATAATAACATGAATAACTTTGTCGTCTCAATTATTGATTTAATAATATAACATATTATGCAGATGATACTGTGACATTAATTGAATCAATAATATGAGAGATATGATGCAGGAATTACTGTAGCAATAATTTAGTATAACTGAGTGACTTTTTACGTAAGCATCAATAATCAATATCATGTGCTACTATGCAACCACGCGTATTACTGTACTTTTACTACCGGGTAGTTCAATAATTTTAACGGTAACACTTTCGCCGTTGTTTTTATAAAATGTTAATTCTGTCATTTTCTAACTACGACAATACTTCCGTTGTGGGGTTCACCAATGATTGTGCCATCCTACGGATATTCCCCGATAAAAAGAATATTCCCCGACCAATCGAATATTATATAACAACTTGCTTACTTTGCAAAATTTATAAATATTACCCACAACTATAACATTATATCAAATCCACACCATAATATTCAAAAAAAATATTTTGAGAAATTTAAATCTTTATTCATAAAATTTGGGATCTCACACTTATTAATATTATTACAATTATTATTATTTAATTCCTAAAGGAGTTTGGGAATTAATTAATAAAAGTACTCTCATTTATTCCTAATAAGATTAGGAGGTAAATTAATTAAAAGAGTTTAATTAATTGTCCCTAATAAGATTAGGGAGCTTAATTAATTAAAGGAATTTAATTAATTAAATAATAACTTATCTTCTAATTAGATTAGAATCGTTAACAGATATCTTTATAAGAGGAGTCTTATATCAGATATCAATATACGTGATTCCAATTGTTGGAGAGTACGCTCTTTTCCTATAGAGATAGAAAACTAGGGTTTAGCCAACCATCCTTCTTCTTGAATATTTCTTCTTCCTTGGTGGATCACCTCTAGAGGCCAAACACTTGGGTGGCTAACATTGATCAAAGGAAGGAACCAAACCCGATGGATTCAAGTTGAACGCGAAAAAGATTGGAGGTGAACTTGTACCTGAGGAAACTTGAATCTTCAAGGGTATGATTCTTGTTCTTCATATTTCGTTTAATTAATAATTGTGCATAAAGGGTGATCCGGGTATATGGTCTGTAAAATTTTAAAACTCTGATTTTTCATGTTTCTTCTTATTTTGTGCAATTTGATTGCGTTCATGAATATTACAAACCTAACACAACATACATATACACAAGTCTAAACCTAGCACACATTGAGTCTTTAATAGTATTCAATATAGTACACTGAGTGGTTTTCCACAAATAACCAATAAATTAGTTTTTGTCTCGTCTACACTGTTTTTACAGTGAGTTAGACTGGTTACTAATTCGTATATACCTCCGCTCTCTAAAAGAATCATTTAGCCTAGCTCCTATACATCCACCATTAAAGGGTACGGTTGCACTGCCTTAGACTTGATACTTACTCGTATATATACTCAAGAAATTGGTGATTATCAAAGATATTTAATTCCACCAACTTACTATGATAAAATAATTTCACATAAATTATTTAATATCGATAGATAAATTTTTATCCATCTTCTTTACTTAAAATAACTCGTCTCTTCAATAAATAACAAATATATAATAATAATATATTTATTAAACACAGAAGTCACTTATTGCATAGTTTATATACCCCATGCAACACAATACCACATACCTCACAATGCATATATATATATATATATATATATATATATATATATATATATATATATATTCTTATTCGAACCCTTCTCATGCCTTAGATTTTTTTTTTACTAAATTCTTATTTTAATAATTTCTGAAAATTCGGGTTCTTACAGACATTTTCAAATTTATGACCAAACTTTTATAAATTATTTACGATTATCGAATTTCCTTATAAGGCTCTCATGCTTCACACGAAGTTCTAAGATCGCTATGTATCTTATTTTCTCGAAAGATGCTTCGCATCTCGAAAATAAAATCAATCAAGCCGAACATTCAATAAAATGGAAGTATCAAAGGCCTCAATTACTATTGAGCACAAGGGTTTGAAAAATCTATTTTATAAAATATCACTGCTATATATTGTTAAAATTGAAATTTTATACAAAAGTCAAACCCTTTGTATATAGATGCAAACGAGGCATAACACTACTTCCAAATAACTGCACATAGACCTAACACACACACACACACACATTTATAGATAAAAGTTAATGAAAAGTGGCGGTAACCATGTTTTCACGGAAGTCATGGGGTGCCTAACACCTTCCCTCCGCTTAATTAAGCCCCCGGATCCTAATAAATTTTAGTTTTACAGACCTGATAAACAGTGTCACGTCACTAGGTCTTTGTGCAAACCTTTTCTTGGTTGAGTTGGTGTAACCATTTAAAAATACCAACTGGCGACTCTTACAGTCAAATCGTCGACATATACATGTCAGACCTTTTCAAACATGTTTTTTCAAACAACTCTCACCTAAAATTAGAACACCAAAAGACAAGAACAGAAAAGGACAAATAAAAATCTCGACGTCGACAACTGGTCCTCATCAGAATAAAGGACAAAGTTCTCGAAGAGCTTGTCAGAGTTAGAAAATGACAGAAATATCTTTTTATAAAAATAACGGCAAAAGTTTTACCGTTAGACTGTTGAAATACCTGGTGGTAAAAGTACAGTAATACGCGTGGTTGCATAGTAGCACACGATATTGATTATTGATGCTTACGTGAGAAGTCACTAAGTTATACTCAATTATTACTGCTAATTCTGTGCATAATATCTCTCATATTATTGATTCAATTATTGTCATAGTATCATCTGCATAATATTTTATATTATTAAATCAATAATTGAGACGACAAAGTTATTCATATTATTATTTGCATTATTGATGATGTCTAGAAAGTTCTATAGAGAAAAAGGGTTTGGTCACCTAATTGCGCGCCAATAAGGAGAAATCCTTATCGAAAAGCCCCCTCTTTCCTAAGAATGATCTAGTTGTTAAATATTGTGAGTTATAATATTAATGATGAATAAGTTCGTGTTGATTAAAGGTGAAATTGTTGATAAAAAATATTTCCATTGTGTTGGGATTATTAGTGTTAGTGGAAATCGACATTTATTTCAATAATAATTGATTTCTGGATGTTAAATTGACCAAATGGGAAATTAATCAGATAAATGAGTAATTATTTCTATTAGTTCACATGCAAATTACAGTTGGTTCACATGTATGGAACTATCGATTCACATGCATGTACTATTAGGGGAGGTGGTGCAAGATTGATAATACTTGAAGGACTAAATTAAAAATGGAAGTATAGATGAAGTTATTATACTATAATAATTTGAGCCCCTAATCGTGAAATTATCGAAACTATGTTTTCCTATATATAGAAACTCATTCTTCTTTCATTCTCACCAATTCACTAAGACTCACAAGAGCAATTATAGAGAGAGAAGCTATAGAGAGAAAGAAGAAGAGTATTTTGCTACTTCACTATTGCAGTATCCAGCCTTCTACTAAGGTAAGGGGTATTATTTATTTCATATTCACTTACGATATTATTTTTTGTATTCATACAAAAATTTATTTCGTTCAATATTTGTAAGAAATAATATTTTCTTCCATACTCTATAGTATGTAACTAATATTATTTCGTTTCAGATTCTAAATTCTATACTCATTTTGTTAAAGTATTGCTTCTATACTCTGTAAAATTAGTAGAATATCCTTAAAATTTGTGCTTCATCTAGTATCGTTCACAAGGATATTTTTTTGAACATTCTTGTTAAATTTTAAGCTTTGCATGCCGAAGTACTATTCATGGGTACTATTCATTTATAAGGAATTATTCATACGTACGGTACTATTCACAGAGTACTATTCATGGGCACTATTCATAAATACGGTACTATTCATAAACACGGTACTATTCATAAAGTACTATTCATAAAATATTATTCCTGAAGTACTATTCACGAGGTACTATTCATGAAGTACTATTTACGGGGTATTATTCACACGGGTACTATTCACCCGGAGTACTATTCATGATAAAAATTAATTTCTTTTCGGTCCAAATTATTTTTGATACAATATTATTCTTGAATTTTACTCTACAAATTAGCATCATGTTGATAATTTGGATATTTTTTTGGATAAATTAAATTATAAATATTTAAAATTTATCATTTGCTTTCTTTTAATTGAATTCTTATATCATTGTCATCATCCTCGTGCTTATATTGTGATGAAAGTCATCTTTGGCCGTATTACATAGATGAACTGTTGATTGGTATGATTATAATCAGGGATTATTTGGTATAATCATGACCCGTAATGTTACAAATGATGTGGTAAAAGTCATCATTGGCCCGTAGTGCATTAATGGATAGATGTTGGTATGATCATAACCATGTGTTTTCTATGGCCAAGAGTGCAAAGATGAATTATTGTTTGGCATGATCATAACCATTGGTGAAAACACAAATATCCTTGGCCCGTAGTGCATGGATAATTCAGTGATGTGGATTATTTATTGAGCTGAGTCTCAAAGATAAAATTGATGATAAACTTTTAAATCATAGAAGATGGTAGATATCATGCTCAACTTGACTCTTCTAATGGATTGCTTATTCCGCTACAGTTGTTGATCTAAAACTTGTTGTCTATTGTATTTTATCAGTTGTTATACTGTTGAAGGCTAACGATAATTTATTTCATTTCATTTCTGGATGTATGTAATATAATTTCATTTCAGATTCTGGATTTTATTTTATTTCATTTCATTTTATTAGTATGCAAGTAATATTATTTCATTTCAAATTCTGGATTCTATACTCATTTTGTTAAAATATTGCTTCTATACTCTGTGAAATTAGTAGAATATCCTTGAAATTTGAATTTCATCTAGTATCATTCACAAAGATATTTTTCTGAACATTCTTGTTAAATTTTAAGCTTTTCATACCGGAGTACTATTCATGGGTACTATTCATTTATAAGGTACTATTCATACGTATGGTACTATTCATGGGCACTATTCATAAATACGGTACTATTCACGAAGTATAATTCACAAAGTACTATTCATAAAGTACTATTTATAAAGTACTATTCCTAAAGTATTATTCATGGGGTACTATTCACGAAGTACTATTCATAGGATACTATTCACTCGGGTACTATTCACCTGGAGTACTATTTATGACAAAAATTGATTTCTTTTCGGTCCAAATCATTTTAATACAATATTATTCTTGAATTTTACTCCACAAAGTAGTATCATGTTGACAATTTGGATATTATTCTGGATAAATTAAATTATAAATATTTAAAATTTATCATTTTCTTTCTTTTAATTGAATTCTTATACTATTGTCACTATCCTCATGCTTATATTGTGATGAAAGTCATCTTTGGTCGTAGTGCATAGATGAACTGTTGATTGGTATAATTATGATCAGGGATTATTCAGTATAATCATGACCCGTAAAGTTACAAATGATGTGGTAAAAATTCTTATTGGCCCGTAGTGCATTAATGGACAGATGTTGGTATGATCATAACCATGCATTCTCTTCGGCCAAGGGTGCAAAGATGAATTGTTGTTTGACATGATCATGATCATTGGTGAAAACACGAATATCCTTAGCCCGTAGTGCATGGATAATTTGTGGTTTTGATACTAATTAATATTCTTGACCCGTAGTGCATGGATAATTCAGTGGTGTGGATTATTTATTAAGCTGAGTCTCAAAAATAAAATTAATGATAAACTTTTAAATCATGGAAGATAGTAGATATCGTGCTCTACTTGACTCTTCTAATGGATTGCTTATTCGGCTGCAGTTGTTGATCTAAAACTTGTTGTCTATTGTATTTTATCAGTTGTTATACTGTTGAAGGCTAACGATAATTTATTCTGCATTATCTTAGTCATAGTATTTCTTACTGGGTTAGTTGAGCTCACCCTTTTCTTTTATTGTTCTCTTCAAGAAATGAGAATATAGCTGGGACTAGTCAGGGAATGGATTAACGGTCCAGATGGTTGTTTTAGTATTCCTCACTATTATCTGAAATAGTGTGATAATAATTGTAATGAGGATTTATTTTGAGTTTGGATATTGTCTAGAAGACAATATTCATGTTAAAACTCTTAGCTATTTTTTGTCGTATTTTACACGACAGTTGTATAATTAAGTTGTAGTTGTATTCTGTACCATGTATTTGGTGACTCAGAATGTGTGATGTATACCTATTTTGGGAGCTTCACAGTTGGTATCAAACCTTAGGGATATGATCCCTGGCTGAGATGTGAGACTAGAACTAGGAGGGGAGAGATAGGTTAATCCTTCGCTAGTATGACCTACCTAAGTTATTTGTTATTTAATTGGTCAGTTAGAATATAGGGATAATATGTGGTATATATCAATTAACCCTTGTTTTATGACAGTATTTGAGAATGGCATCTGAAAATGTTGAGATAAGAAATGAAGCACATGAGACCGTAGAGTCACTGACGATCAATAACCAAAATAATGTGCATCAGGAAGACAATAATCCTCGTGTAAACAACAACAACGACCAAATGACGAACGATGGTATGTTTAGGAACTTTTTAGAATTTATGCAAAACCAAACGAGAGAGACTCTTGTTCAAAATGTAGGTGGAAACACTGGCAACTCACGGATGGTCACCACTAAGCAGCTCAAGGAACCGGGACCACCGATGTTTTTGGGAAAGCTAGAACCACTTAAGGTAAAGACGTGGATAAAGTAGATCACCAAGATATTTGATGTCTTGGAATGCTAAGAGGAGTAAAAGGTTCCTTTTGCCACCTTTATATTGTGAAAGAGGTAGATCATTGGTGGGAATCTGTAAAACGTACTCAACCTGTCGGACTAAAGATGTCTTGGGAGAAGTTCCAAGAATTTTTCAACGATAAGTACTTTCCCAAAAGTATTAGTCACATGAATGAGGTGGAATTCATCAAGCTGGAGCAAAATAATATGACCGTGTCGCAGTACGAGGCTAAGTTTGTTGAGTTATCCCAGTTTGCATCCCATTTGGTAGATAATGAGGAGAGAATGACGCGAATGTTTCTGCGAGGTTTAAAACCAAAAATACGTCAATACCTCATTTCTCACAAACTTTGTTTATATTAAGATGTTGTGAATAGGGCTCAGTTATTAGAATGAGATTATATGTCAGCTTAACCACAAGGCAACGACCAACAACACGATAATAATCGTACCGGTGGCAACGACCATCAGAACAATGATAACCATCATAGAGGAAATTATCATGCCGGAAATGGTAACTACTTCGGTGGTAATCATGGCCAAGATAATAGGAAAGGTTAACTAAGTGAGAACAACTTTAAGAAGAGAAGATTCAACAATGACGGAAAGACATCAACAGCAGCACCGATACCTGTTTCAAAGGAAGAAGAATGACTACTAGTCGTATGTTTTAATTGCGGACATGAGGGACACATCCGTCCAAACTGTACGTAGCAACCTAAAGCGTGTTTTAATTACGAAAGAGAAGGTCACCTAGCTCAATTTTGTTGTGTAGTGAAGTCAAGTCCAGCTAGGATGGTGACAACAAAGGATGTCCCAAACAAGTCAAAGCCGATAGTTTAAGTGAGAGTGTTTGTCGAGGAACCCGAACGAAGTTATCACGGATAAGTTAATCATAAACTCTTGCGAAGTCTATACCTTATTCGATATCGGTTCTACCTGAAGGGTTTCGACACAGAAACACACAGCGGAAATAGAACAATTTAAGGCAAATTCGAAACCCTAAATAGGATCCATGCGAAAAACAATTAATTCAGTGGTTAGAAATTATACCAATTAAGAAAGCTCAAAACGATGCGGTCGAATCTTCAACGCAATTCGAACGGACTGCGTCTCTACGGTATCCACACGAACGCTCCGTAAATCGTCGTACGATCTGCAAAAGAAGGAACTGCGATACTAGCCACCAAGGATGGGGATTTTTAGAAACTGTTTTCTCTTTAGTCTCTCTCTAAGAGCGGCTAGGGTTTTTAGTTAATGAATAATTTCCCTAAATGGCTGCTATATATCATATATATAGTAGTTAAAAGGAATTAATCAAAACCTATTTTTTTTATAAAATCCGAATTTATATATATATATATATATATAACTTAATTAAGTCTTACTTAATTAATATACATATATACAAATTTTCCTTTAAATTTAAATTCGTGATTTAAATACTATTAAACATATTAATATATTTAAATCCTTCAAATTTAAATTTATTCCCTTTTAAATTGCGTTCTATGTGTGTGACCCTATTATAAAAGTATAAACAGTGAGCGGCATCTAGTAATGCATCACTGCTACCCAAGTAATAATAAGATCGATGATTCGATGAAACCTTTTCGTGACCAATGTTTCAATGTAATTTAATCCTTTTAACCTTAATATCCTAGATTAAACTCGAGTCATGGAATGTGTCATACTCTTCATAATTTAATCTGAGTTTTCTTGATCAATGAGTCGACTATATGAAACAAATCAATATTTGAGCATGGCCATGCATTTCATAGTCCTACTCAATCAAGAGGCCTATGGATATCACCCCTAATATATAGGAAGGTTAAATTCCATCTAGATCACTCATATTCCTCACACGATTCATGATGTACCCAATAATCATCTTTATAGTCCACCCTATTAAAGGTGACATTTGATGATATCAAAGTACATAAATTCTTGTGTAGTAATATAGCTATTTCAGGTCGGAGGACCATTACATCATTATCACTATGAGAATTGCTAATGACACTTCGCATAATGCTCCATATAGAATTCTCATGGTGGGTCTGTCCAGTACATCGTTCTCTAACATGTACCTATGCATTAACTTAATATCTCATATATTTATGACCAATGAGATTTGGTCATCAGTCAATCCACATACTAGTCTCAATGCATCATTGTTGTCCCATCAACAATGATACTCGACTAGGGACATTTAAGAACAATGATACTAATTAAAATTATATAATCTCATGTTCAAGTCACATACTTGAAACTATATAATTTGTATCACTATTCTAAGGAATTTTATTATGTTAACATTTATATAACGTAATAAATAAAACCATAATAAAATCATTCATTTATTCAATCAAATATAATATCAAAATGTTAAGAAATTATATCAATTAATTGGCCTCTAGGGCATAAACTCTAACACTTTCCCACTTGCACTAGAGCCAATGACTCATGTATCTAATACCCATGGAACTAGTGTGACCTTCGTGCTTCTGCTACGATAGAGCCTTAGTCAGTGGATCTGCAACATTATCATCTGTTGGTACTCTACCTATATGTACATCTCCTCTATCAATGATTTGACGGATGAGGTGGTACCACCTAAGTATATGCTTGGATCGTTGGTGAGATATAGGTTCCTTAGTCTGTGCAATGGCTCCATTATTATCACAATATAGAGCAACCGGATCAACAATGGTAGGAACAAAACCAAGTTCAGTGATGAACTTTTTAATCCATACAGCCTACTTGGCCGCACTAGAAGCAACAATATATACCTCCATTGTGTAGAATAACCTGCCATCATCTCTTGCTTTGAACTCTTCTAGCTAACAGCACCACCATTAAGGTAAAACACAAAACCTGACTAAGACTTATAGTCATCATTGTTAGTCTGGAAACTAGCATCTATGTAGCCCTTTACTGCCAGTTCGTTTTCACCTCCATATACCAAGAATGAATCCTTAGTCCTCTTTAGGTACTTGAGGATATTCTTGACTGCTATCCAGTGACCTTCACCTGGATTCGACTGGTATCTGCTCGTCATGCTCAAAGCATACGAGACATCCGGAAGAGTACATATCATTGCATACATGATAGATCCAATTGTCGAAGCATAAGGGATCTTTCTCATACGCTCCTCATCATCTTGTGATTTAGGACATTGGGCCTTAGAGATCTTTACGCCATGAGTCATGGGTAAGTGTCCTCTTTTTGCCTCTTGCATCTTTGAACTGCTTAAAGACTTTATCAATATATGTACTCTGATTTAGGCCGAGCATTTTTCTCGATCTATCTCGATAGATCCTGATACCTAAAATATAGGCTGCATCGCCTAAATCTTTCATGGAGAAACATTTTCTTAACCACGTTTTTATAACTTGTAATGAAGGAATGTCATTCCCAATAATTAATATGTCATCAACATATAATATCAGGAATACAATGTGACTCCCACTAACCTTCTTATATACACAAGGTTCATCTTCATTTTTAATAAAGCCAAACTCTTTGACTGCTTCATCAAATCAAAGATTCCAACTCCGAGAGGCTTGCTTCAATCCATAAATGGATCGTTGCAGCTTACATACCTTTCCAGCATCCTTTGGATTGATAAATCCCTCAGGTTGTGTCATGTACACATCCTCAAGGAGATTTCCGTTAAGGAAAGCAGTTTTGACATCCATTTGCCAGATTTTGTAATCATAAAAAGCTGCAATAGCAAGTAAGATCCTAATGGATTTAACCATTGCCACTGGAGAGAAGGTTTCATCATAGTCAACACCTTAAACTTGTTTGTAACCTTTTGCTACCAGTCGACCTTTGTAGGTTTGTACATTACCATCCATGTCGGTTTTCTTCTTGAAAACCCACTTGCACCTGATTGGTTTTACCCCTTCGGGTGGATCAACTAAAGTCCATACTTGGTTAGTATACATGGAGTCCATTTCAGATCTCATGGCTTCAAGCCATCTCTCAGAATCTGGTCCATTCATAGCTTCTTGGTAGGAATCAGGCTCATCCTGATCTATGAGCATCACATCGCCATTTTGAGTCACAAGATATCCATAATATCTCTCGGGCTCTTGGCGTGTCCTACCAGATCTATGAATTCCCTGTGTAATTTAAGCAGGTTCACTTTCCACAATTTCTTGTGGTTTTTGCTCACGTTCTAACTCAGGTTCATTGATATTTTGTGGTTCTCGAATTGCTTTGAGTTCTACTTTCCTCCCACTGTTTCCTTTAGAGACAAATTCTCTTTCTAGAAAAATACCAGTTCTAGCAACAAACACTTTATTCTCAGAAGGTTTGTAGAAATAATACCCTTTTGTTTCTTTTGGGTATCCCACAAAATTACATTTGTCAGATTTGGGTCCGAGCTTGTCAGAATCTAGACGTTTTACAAACGCCTCGCAACCCCAAATCTTCATGAACGACATACTTAGGACGTTTCCCGATCCACATCTCATATGGTGTCTTACGAACCGTCTTTGTAGGAACACGGTTAAGTGTGAATGCGATTGTCTCTAGGGCATGACCCCGAAGCTTATTGGAAGATCTCGCATGACTCATCATTGATTGTACCATGTCCAACAAGGTGCGATTTCTCCTCTCGAGATACACCATTCCATTGTGGTGTTCCGGTGAGTGTAATTTGTGATATAATACCACACTCCTTTAGAAGGTCATCAAAGTCTTGGCTTAAGTATTCACCTCCTCGATCGGATCGAAGGGCTTTTATATGCTTTGCCAATTAGTTTTGAACTTCATTCTTGAATTCCTTGAACTTTTCAAAGGATTGATTTGTGTGTCATAAGATACACATATCCATATCTACTGAAGTCGTCAGTAAATGTAATGAAGTAATAAAACATACCTCTTGCTAACGAACTCATGGGTCCACATACATCACTATGTATAAGTCCCAATATATCGCTAGCCCGTTCACTGTGTCCAGTGAAAGGGGCTTTAGTCATCTTGCCTAATAAATAAGATTCGCATTTTTCATATGATTCAAAATCAAATGAATCCAAAAATCCATCTTTATGGAGTTTTGATATGCGTTTCTCATTTATATGGCCCAAATGACAGTGCCAGAGATATGTCGGATTTGAATCATTTGATTTAAATCGTTTTGTATTTATGTTATAGATAGGCATTTCTAAATCAAGAATATAAAGACCGTTAAACAATTGTGCAACACCATAGCAAATATCATTTAAGTAAAACGAACAACGATTGCTCTTAATTATAAATGAAAAACCTTTCTTGTCCAAACAAGAAACATAAATAATGTTTTTGCTTATAGCAGGCACATAATAACAATCCTCTAATTCTAATACTAGCCCAGTGAGCAAAGATAAATGATAAGTTCCTATGGCCAGTGTAGCAACTTTTTCTCCATTTCCAACTCGTAGGTCAACCTCTCCTTTTGCCAAAGTCCTACTCTTTTGAAGTTCCTGTACATTAACAAAAATATGAGAACTACATCCAGTATCCAATACCCATGATGTAGAAGTAGACAAATTGACTTCTATAACATATATACCTGAATCAGAAGTCACATTTCCTTTCTTTTTCTTCACTTCTTCCAAATAAGCATGACAATTCCTCTTCCAGTGTCTAGGTTTTCCATAAAAGTGACAATCACCTTCTTTAGCCACCCCACCTTTAGGTTTTAAAGCCTGTTTGGTTTTGGAATTAGGTTTGGCACCAGAATTAGATCCTATCTTTTTTTTGCCTTTCCATTTTCCCTTAGCATTCCCCTTTTACACCATCATTATGGGAGTGGGTCCTGCCTTTTTCATGTTGTTCTTAGCAGTTCTTAACATGATAAACAACTCAGTAAGGGGTTTCTCAAATTCATTCATAAGATAATTCATAACAAATTGAGAGTAGCTGTTGTTCAAGGATTGCAAAACAAGATCAGTTTGGGCTTCCGAAGTGATAGAAAAACCCAACCTATCAAGGTACTCAATATACCCAATCATTTTCAACACATGTGGACCAACTGGATCACGTTAACCCATCTTGCAGTGATACAACGCCTTGCTTATATCATACCTCTCCTGTCGAGCATGCCCTTCGAACAATTTCTTGAGATGCTCGATCATCTCATAAGCATCCATCAACTCATGTTGCTTCTGAAGCTCAGCGTTCATGGTTGCTAGCATGAGACAACTCGCGTCCAGAGAATCATCTTGATGCTTCTTGTAAGCATTATGCTCCGCACGTGGTGCAGTGATAGCTGGTGCTGCAGGAATGGGCCCATCAAGGACATATAGCTTGCGCTCTTGTTTGAGGACAATCCTCAAGTTCCTGTGCCAGTCAAGGAAATTAATTTCACTCAGCTTGTCCTTCTCAAGGACTGATCGTAGTGAAAGACTACTTGTGTTGTTGTTTACCATTGATATCTACAATTTATAAGTGCCAAAATAATAAGTCAAATTGCATAGTTGATATTATGTAATTGATAATAGTACATTCAAAATATACCTCCCACTATTTTATTCAAATTAATAGCCCTCACCATTAATTCGGAAAGCATTTTCTATTAAATCTTTCTAGTGAGCCAAGATCCATATTTCATTATAACTTAAGTTAGCTTTGGCTAATCTCTTAAAACACAATTATTTAGGTAGACAACCATTTTGTCAATTATATCATATATAACTCTTGGATAGTTTGGTAAATAACAATTGTTTCTAGTCCATCTAATTGTACCTACCAAACTCTATGCCTCTAAGTCCACAATCCTATTGAGATAACTTAGTTAAGTCGGGCCCAATGATTTTAACAGTTTGGATATCACAATTATCCTATCGCATCTTACCTAGATAAATAGGGTACTTTGCTTTGGTAAACCTACATCTATTGATCAAGGTCTTGATGAGTGTTATTCATTGGAAGGAATCTGATTTAGACTTAATAATTTAATGAGGGATTTTATAAATAAATTTAGATCTCACCAATTTTTAATCTTATTAAGCATCCACATTATTTATCATATCATATCACATACAAGCATAAATAAAGTGCAAAATTAAATGTGTCACAGTTATGGCCCAATCCAATGTCAATCTTTTCAAGCTAATGAAAGATTGAAAGTCAATCTAAGGTGGTAAAAGATCTCAAAATAGTAGCTTCCTTGGATCTTCCTCATACATGTGTCTCCTCTCCATCATCATCTTTCCATCCTATTCTCCATCTTGACATCTTCATCGATTACATATTATTACATGACATAAAGAAACCTCGAGTTACATTCGAGGGGATTTAGATGAGAAGAGAAAGTTACATCAGAATTTATAGAAAGGCACGACATGCAAGCCGTATTTCAAAACCAAAAACCACTAACCTATGGGTCAAAAGGCCATAACTGTGCACCATGCATATCACAATAAGCACATAACAATTTATATATAATTAAAGAAAAACTATATATAACATATTGGGGTCACAACCATCGTGTGCTATGACGGGGGGGTCCAAGGGGGTCTCTCGGTTAATCGGTGGTCCAAATCGATCGATCATTGACGGTGGTCTCACCGACCACAATGATCAAGTCATATACATGTACATCTATCACTGATATAATTAATAGAACATCATATACATGTATATTTATCACTGATATTCATAATACCAGAATACGCATGCATACAGAATATTAAACATATAATTTCTGATCGATAAAATTGTATCATCATATATCATATATATCGAAAACAATATAATCAATTTCAGATCGGTAAAATTGTAACATTACATATCATATATATCGAAAACAATAAAACACGTTATCTGAATTAATCGTTTCGCAAGTACCACTGATACCACAGAAGGGTTTCGACACAGAAACGCACAGCGAAAATAGAACAATTTAAGGCAAATTCGAAACCCTAAACAGGATCCATGCGAAAAACAATTAATTCAGTGGTTAGAAATTATACTGATTAAGAAAGCTTGAAATGATGCGGTCGAATCTCCAATGCAATTCGAACAGACTGCATCTCTACGGTATCCACACGAACGCTCCGCGAATCGTCGTACGATCTGCAGATGAAAGAACCGCGGTACTAGCCACCAAGGATGGGGATTTTTCGAAACTGTTTTCTCTCTAGTCTCTCTCTAAGAGCGGCTAGGGTTTTTAGTTAATGAATAATTACCCTAAGTGGCTGCTATATATCATATATATAGTAGTTAAAAGGAATTAATCAAAACCTAGTTTCTTTATAAAATCTGAATTTATATATATATATAACTTAATTAAGTCTTACTTAATTAATATACATATATACAAATTTTCCTTTTAATTTAAATTCGTGATTTAAATACTATTAATCATATTAATATATTTAAATCCTTAAAATTTAAATTTATTCCCTTTTAAATTACGTTCATGTGTGTGACCATATAGGTTATTATTACGTTGGCAATAATTTTAAAATCATATTATAAAATTATAAAGCGTTGAGCAAAGATCTAGTAATGCATCATCGCTACCTGTGTAATAATAAGATCGATGATTCGATGCAACTTTTTTTGTGACCAATGTTTCAATGTAATTTAATCCTTTTAACCTTAATATCCTAGATTAAACTCGAGTCATGGAATGTGTCATACTCTTCATAATTTAATCTGAGTTTTCTTGATCAATGAGTCGACTATATGAAACAAATCAATATTTGAGCATGGCCATGCATTTCATAGTCCTACTCAATCAAGAGGCCTATGGATATCACCCCTAATATATAGGAAGGTTAAATTCCATCTAGATCACTCATATTCCTCACACGATTCATGATGTACCCAATAATCATCTTTATAGTCCACCCTATTAAAGGTGACATTTGATGATATCAAAGTACATAAATTCTTGTGTAGTAATATAGTGATTTCAGGTCGGAGGACCATTACATCATTATCACTATGAGAATTGCTAATGACACTTCGCATAATGCTCCATATAGAATTCTCATGGTGGGTCTGTCCAGTACATCGTTCTCTAACATGTACCTATGCATTGACTTAATATCTCATATATTTATGACCAATGAGATTTGGTCATCAGTCAATCCACATACTAGTCTCAATGCTTCATTGTTGTCCCATCAACAATGATACTCGACTAGGGACATTTAAGAACAATGATACTAATTGAAATTATATAATCTCTTGTTCAAGTCACATACTTGAAACTATATAATTTGTATCACTATTCTAAGGAATTTTATTATGTTAACATTTATATAACGCAGTAAATAAAACCATAATAAAATCATTCATTTATTCAATCAAATATAATATCAAAATGTTAAGCAATTATATCAAATAATTGGCCTCTAGGGTATAAACTCTAACACTACCCACTCTTTTATTTCACCTAGTTGTGTTCAACGTTTGAACTTGACTCTTGAGAAATTAGACTTTGACTTATATGTTAAAACACTGTTAGGAGAAACCTTCATTACATCCACTGTTTATAAATCATGTTTGATTCAAATTGGCACCTTCACGTTACCTGTCGATCTTATCTCTTTGAAAATACTTTTCTTTGATGTGATTTTAGGAATCAACTGGTTAACTACTCACCAAGCTAAAATTGATTATTTTCGTAAGGTTGTTAGTTTTCATATTCCTGACCAACCTTGTGACGCACCCAAAACAGGTATACATCACCCATCTTGGGTCGCCAGATACATGGTACAGAACTCAACTACAAACTTAATTATACAACTGTCGTGCAAAATATGACAAAACATAACTGAGAGTTTAAACACGAATATTGCCTTCTAGATAATATCCACACTCAATGGAGTCCTCATTACAATTATTATCACACTATTTTTTAAAAATAATGAGGACTACTATAGCACTATCTCGGACCATCACTCCATTCCCCGACTCGTCCCAGCTATATTCTCATTTCCTTAAGAGAGCAATGAAAGAAAAGGGTGAGCTCAACTAGCCCAGTAAGAAATATTATGACTAAGATAATGAAGAATAAATTATCCTTAGCCTTCAACAGTATAACAACTGATGGAATACAATAAACATCAAGTTTAACTGCAGCGGAATAAGCAATCCATTAGAAGAGTCAAGTAGAACATAATGTCTACTATCTCCTCTAGATTAAAAGTCCATCGTTAATATTTCATTCCTGTAATACTCAATAACAGTTCTTTGTTATACCCAAGACAAAAAGAACTATCATCACCTGTCTTCACCTAAACCACCAAAGATTATAGTTAAATCCACAATTCATATTTATAATCATGTAAATCAACAGTTTCTTCTTGCCACATAGGCTTAATAGAACGTTTACTCAATATCCTTACCCCAAAGGCTAAAGATATTAAAATGTAATAACAATGATCATACTAATCAGTTGTCTACCTTTACACTACGGGCCAAAGATATTCAACTATAAAACCAATGGTCATAATCATACCAATCAATTGTGCGTCAAAGGCACTACTACCAAAGATATTCAACTGTTAACTAATGGTCATGATCCTGCCAATCACATCATCGAATTATCCAAGCACTACGGGCCAAGGATATTCATTATTATCACCAGTGGTTATGATCATGTCATACACTTGTCCATCTTTGCACGTAAGCCAAAGATATACAACTATAAAACTAATAATCAACAGTCCATCTTTGCACGTAAGCCAAAGATATACAACTATAAACCAATAATCAACAATTAACTTCTTTGCACATAAGCCAAAGATATACAACTGTAAAACCAATAATCAACACTCCATCTATGCATGTAAGCCAAAGATGTCTTTCATCACAATATAAGCATGAGGATGATGACAATGATATAAGCATTAATCAAACGAAATCAAGGATAAATATTAAAGACTTTAAATTTATCCAAAGTTTAAAAATATCCAAATTGTCAATATGATACTGCTTTGTGGAGTAAAATTCAAGAATAATATTCATGCACCAAAAATAATTTGGACCGAAAAGAAATATATTTTTTGGGTAAATAGTACCCCGAAATAGTACCTTATAAATAGTACTTCGGGAATAGTACCTCGTGAATAGTACCCCAGCATGAAAGGTACCCCAAATACCCGAGTGAATAATATTTGGGTGAATAGTAACTTGGGTGAATAGTAACCCGTGAATAGTACTCCAACACGAAAAGTGCCCCGAATACCTGAATGAATAATACTAGACTGAATAGTAACCCGTGAATAGTAACTTGTAAAAAAAATACCAAAGAAAATGATATTCCATAACAAGTACAAAAGAAATGATATCTCATACGAGTATAATAGAATATACGAAACTGTAAATGGATTTTCACCCGCCATGCGGTAATCCACGTAGACAGATCATTTCCACAATTTAATAAAGAATGAATATGAAGGATCATTCACCATGTCTGCGGTAATCCACATAGACAGGTTATTCCAACAGAATAATAAAGAATGAAATAACAGAAGAATTCACCATGCATGCGATAGACCGCACAGACAGGTTATTCCGACCGAATAATAAAGAATGAAATAACAACAGAATTCACCAGGCATGCGATAGACCGCACAGACAGGTTATTCCAATAGAATAATAAAGAATGGAATAACAAAAGAATTTTACCATGTATGTGGTACTTCGCATAGACAGGTTATTCCAACATAATAATAAAGAATGGAATAACAACCCTTACGAGTATTGAAAGGAAATAACTCTCTTCATGAATACGAAAGAATAATACCCCTTACTTACAACGGTTGAATGAAAATAATATTCCTTACGAATATTGAACGAAAATACATGGTACAAAATTCAAATACAACTTAATTATACAACAGTTGTGAAAAAACGACAAAATATATGCTGTGAGTTTTAATGCAAATATTGTCATCTTAGACAATATCCACACTCAATGGAGTCCTCATTACATTTATTATCACACTATTTAACAGAATAGTGAGGACTAATAATGCTATCATCCTGGACCATCACTCCGTTCCTCGACTAGTCCCAAATTTATATTCTCATTTCACAAGAGAATAATGAAAGAAAAAGAGTGAGCTCAACTAGCCCAGTAAGAAATATTATGACTAAGATAATGCAGAATAAATTATCGTTAGCCTTCAACAGTGTTAAACTGATAAAATATAACAAACATCAAGTTTAACTGCAGAGAAACAAGCAATCCATTAAAAGAGTCAAGTAGATAATAAAATCTACTATCTTTTATGATTTAAAAGGTTTTCATCACTTTTATCATTGGGACTCAAATTTTAATAAATGATCCACATCATCCCTGCACTACGGCCAAGGATATTCATTAGTATCACAACCACAAATTATCCATGCACTAGAGGCCAAGGATATTCGTGTATTCATTAATGGTCATGATCATTCCAACAACTGTCCATCAATGCACTACGGGCCAATGAGGACTTTTACCACATCATTTGTAACATTACGGTCATGATTATACCGAATAATTCTTGGTCATAATCATACCAAGTCCATCTATGCACTACAGGCCACAGATGACTTTCAACATAATATAAATATGAGGATGATGACAATGATATAAGAATTCAATAAAACAAGTTCAAGAATTAATTTATCTAGGAACCAATAACGTCCAAATTTTCAACATGATACTGGTTTGTAGAGTAAAATTCAAGAATGCTCAGAAGAATATTTTCATAAATAGATACTGGATGAAGCGCAAATATCAAGGATATTCCACTAATTTTATTGAGTATAGAAGTCAAAACTTTAACCAACTGAGTATAATAAAGAATGGAATAACAAAAGAAATCACCAGGCATGCGATAGACCGCATAGACAGGTTATTCCAACAGAATAATAAATAACGGAACCAGGTCATGCGTAAATACACAGACAGGATATTCCAATAGAATAATAAATAATGTAACCAGGTCAGGCAAAATTCGCACCGACAGGATGTTCCAACAGAATAATAAAGAATGGAATAACAGAAGTTCTCTTCACGAATACGAAATAAATAATACCCCTTACGAGTACAACAAATAATATCCCTTAGCTTAGAAGAAACTGGATATAGGAATAGTGAAGTAGCAGAATACTTTTCTTCTTTCTCTCTATAGTTTCTCTATCTAGAGTTTCAGTGAATTCATAAGAAATAATGAAGGAATGAGCTTCTATTTATAGGAGAATGGACTGAATAGTAACTAATTCATGAACGGTCCAGATTAATTTACCTTTAAACGGACGGTCCATATTGATTTACTATGCAGTATTAATAAAATATTCTAATAAAACAAAATCTTTTAAATAAAATATAATATATTCTATTTATAATCTAATAAAATGAATAACTTTATAAAAGTATTACATTTTTATATAAAAAGATTTTACTATGCAAACACTATGCAGCACTATGCAAATACTATCATAATAAAATATAATATATTTTATTTATAGTCTAATAAAATAAATAACTTTATAAAAGTATTCATTTTATATAAAAAGATTTTACTATGCAAACACTATGCATGCACTATGCAAACACAATGCATAATAAAATATAATATATTCAATTTATAGTCTAATAAAACAAATAACTTTATAAAAGTATTCTCGCATTTTATATAAAAGCTAACTTTTACATTTTATTACATTAATAATACTAATAAAACAAAATTTATATAATATATATATATACATACATACATATATATATATATATATATTTAAACATCTGTGACTTAATAAAAAAACACCTCAATATATTTAACAACATTAATCATTATTATTATAATTCACAATATTAATCGACCGTGTCGTTCCTCAGAAAGGAGGCTTTCCAATAAGGATTCCTCCTATTAATGCGCGCAATTAGGTGACCAAACCTCTCCTGGCGTAACTTCTAGACATCGTTAATATTGCAAATAATAATATTAATAACTCTATCATCTCAATTATTGATTTAATAATATATAAAATATCGACAATAATTGAATCAAATAACGTGAGATACTATGCAACAATTATCAAGCAATAATCGAACAAAACCGGTGACTTCTCACGTAAGCATCAATAATCAATACCGTGGTGCTACTATGCAACCCGCCGTATTCCTAAGTACTTTTAAAACCGTGTGTTCAATGAGCTTAACGGTAAAACTTCCGCCGTTATTTTTATAAAAAATATTTTTGTCGTTTTCTCAATTCGACAATAATTACATTATGGGATCCACCAATGATTGTCTTAGTTATACGAATATCAGGTGTTAAAACGAATATTTCCTGACCAATCGAATATTATATAACAACTTGCGTACTTTGCAAAATTTATAAATATTACCCACAACTATAACATTATATCAAATCCACACCATAATATTCAAAAAAATATTTCGAGAAATTTAAATCTTTATTCATAAAATTTGGGGTCTCACAATCTCCCTTCCTTATGAAATTTCACCCTCGAAATTTACGTACGTACCTGGTATGCCGAAGAGATGAGGATACCTTGACTTCATTTTAGATTCTAACTCTTGAGGTATAACCTTTGAGCGTCGAATATGATCCTTCTTATCCAAGATTTTAACACGTATCTCCTCATACGTTAAATCTTCTGCTATCTCATCAAGTTCTAATTTAATAACGTGGTTCGGGTCATCCACATATTTATGTAACATCGATACGTGAAAAATGTTATGAACACGCGACATACTTGGCAGTAAAATAAGTCTATAAGCCACAGTTCCTACTTAATCGAGGATTTCAAATGGACCAATTAAATCAAGGGTTGAGATTTCCTCTCTTCATCAATTCTTGCTTCTAGAATAACGCCATCTTGAACCTTCTTCTTAACATTCATCAGCTCTGAGTATGTAGCTTGCATGGCTTTAACTTTATCGACTAAAGTCGGTTCTAATCATATATTCGTTATCTTCACGTAGGTTTGTATATTCGCACTCATAAACGCATACGATCTTCTACTCAATGCGTCAGCTACCACGTTCGTTTTTCCACGATGGTATTGAATGGTAAAATCATAATCTTCAACAGCTCGAGCCAACATCTTTGGCGCATAATACGTTCATTCTAGGTGAAGAAATATTGAAGGGTTTAAGAAATGGGTTTTGTACTGGGATCAATACAAAATTCGATTTCACGCTCTAGGGTTAGGCTAAGAAGTCTTCAAGAATACGTCAAGAAATTTATTAACAATATAAATATCATTCAAAACTGTGACCCTCATCCAAGACTTGGATAACACATCACATTGATATCTATCAACTTGCCACCGTTATTCACAGCGTCGCCTACGGAAAGTCTGACTTCGATACATTCCACACAAGGAAGTCAACAACGAAAGGATCGGGGCTCTTTAGATATAATAGTGATTAACTTTAGTGGTTTGGTTGCTTGAATTCTCATGATAGGTTGGTTAAGAATATGAAAGCTAACAACCTTACGAAAAGCATGTTGAGTAGTTAACCAATCGATTCCTAAAATCACATCAAATGCAAGTATTTTCAAAGAGATAAGATCGACAGGTAACGTGAAAGTGTCGATTTGAATCAACAAGATTTATAAACAGTGGAGGTAATGAAGGCTTCTACTAATGAAATTTCAACCAATAAGTCAAAGTCTAATTTCTCAAGAGCCAAGTTCAAACGTTGAACACAACTAGGTGAAATACAAGAGAGGGTAGAATCGGTATCGAATAAGGTATAGACTTCGTAAGCGTTTATGATTAACTTACCCATGATAACTTCGTTCAGGTTCCTCGACAAACGCTCTTACTTAAACTACCGGCTTTAACTTTTCTATGACATCCTTTGGCATCACTATCCCAGCTGGACTTGACTTCACTACACGATAAAATCGAGCTAGGTGACCTTCTCTCCCGTAATTGAAACACGCTTTGGATTGCTGCGTATAGTTTGGACGGATGTGTCCCTCCTGTCCATATTTGAAACATACGACCGGTGGTCGTTCTTCTTCCTTTGAAACGAGTGCTGGTGCTGTTGTCTTTCCATCATTATTGAACCTTCTCTTCTTAAAATTTCCACTTCTATTATCTTGGCCATGATTACCCACAAAGTGGTTACCATTCTTGGTATGATAATTTCCCCACGATGGTTATCATTGTTAGATGGTCGTTGCCTGCCAATACGATTATTATCGTGTTGTTGGTCGTTGCCTTTTTGGTTGTCTTGACTCATTATCGCGCTCCAATAATCGAGCCCTATTCACAACATCGAATACAAACACATTTTATGAGATAAGCTATTAACGTATCTCAGGTTTCAAACCTCTTAGAAATATTCGCGTCATTCTCTCCTCATTATCAACCAAATGGGACGCAAATCGGGAAAACTCGGTAAACTTGGCCTCGTACTGCGACACAGTCATGTTGTTTTGCTCCAGCTTGATGAACTCTACCTCTTTCATGTGACGAATACATTCGGGAAAGTACTTGTCATTGAACAATTCTTGTAACTACTCCTAAGTCATCTTCAGTGCGGCAGGTTGAGTACGCTTTACAGATTCCCACCAGTAATCTGCCTCTGCTCGCAACATGAAGGTGGCAAAATGAACCTTTTGCTCCTCGGAGCATCCCAAGACATCAAATATCTTGCAGATCTGCTTTATCCACTTCTCCGCCTTAAGTGGTTTTGGCTCTCCAAAAAACTCTGGTGGTCCCAGTTCCTCGAATCGCTTATGCGTGGACCGTCGAGAGTTGCCGGTGTTTCACCACGCATTTTGTATAGGAGCCGCTCTTGCTCGATGTTGCATGAATTGCATAAAGCCTCTGAACATTCCATCGTTCATCATTTGGTCAGTGTTGTTATTTGCATGAGGATTTTCGCCTTCCTGATGCACATTATCCTGATTATTGATCTGTGGAGACTCAATGGTCTCCTGTGCTCCATTGTTATTCTCAACATTCTCGGATGTCATTTTCAAACACTGCCACAAAATAAGGGTTAATTAACATATCACATATTATCCCTATACTCTGATCGACCAATTAAATACCAAATAAACTTAGGTAGGTCATACATACTGAAGGAAATTCCCGTCTCCCTCCTAGTTCTTGTCTTACATCTCACCAGGATCATATCCTAAGCTTTGATATAAGCGTGACGCCCCCAAAATAGGTATACATCACCCATCTTGAGTCGCCAAATACATAGTACAAAATTCAAATACAACTTAATTATACAACAGTCGTGTAAAATATGACAAAACATATGCTGTGAGTTTTAATACAAATATTGTCATCTTAGACAATATCCACACTCAATGGAGTCCTCATTACATTTATTATCACACAATTTAACAGAATAGTGAGGACTACTAATGCTATCATCTGGACCGTCACTCCTCTCCCCGACTAGTCACAGCTATATTCTCATTTACTGAAGAGAACAATGAAAGAAAAAGGGTGAGCTCAACTAGCCCAGTAAGAAATATTATGACTAAGATAATGCAGAATAAATTATCGTTAGCCTTCAACAATGTTAAACTGATAAAATATTCAAACATCAAGTTTAACTGCAGTGGAACAAGCAATCCATTAAAAGAGTCAAGTAGAGAATAAAATCTACTATCATTTATGATTTAAAAGATTTTTCATCACTTTTATCATTGGGACTCGACAATAAATAATAATCGCATCATCCCTTGACTACTGACCAAGGATATTCATTAGTATAACAACCACAAATTATCCAAGCACTACAGGCTAAGGATATTCGTGTATTCATCAATGGTCATGATCATGCCAACAACAGTCCATTAATGCATTACGGGCCAATGAGGACTTTTACCACATCATTTGTAACATTATGGTATTGATTATACCGAATAATCCCTGGTCATAATCATACCAAGTCCATCTATGCACTACAGGCCACAGATAACTTTCAACATAATATAAGCATGAGGATGATGACAATGATATAAGAATTCAATAAAACAAGTTCAAGAATTAATTTATCCAAGAACCAATAACGTCCAAATTGTCAACATGATACTGGTTTGTAGAGTAAAATTCAAGAATGCTCAGAAGAATATTTCCATAAATAGATACTGGATGAAGCGCAAATATCAAGGATATTCCACTAATTTCATGGAGTATAGAAGCCAAAACTTTAACCAACTGAGTATAATAAAGAATGGAATAACAAAAGAAATCACCAGGCATGCGATAGACCGCACAGACAAGTTATTCCAATAGAATAATAAATAACAGAACCATGTCATGCGTAAATGCACAAACAGGATATTCCAACAGAATAATAAATAATAGAACCAGGTCAAGCAAAATATGCACCGACAGGATGTTCCAATAGAATAATAAGGAATGGAATAACAGAAGTTCTCTTCATATATAAAATATAATATATTCTATTTATAATCTAATAAAACGAATAACTTTATAAAAGTATTCTGTTTTATATAAAAAGATTTTACTATGCAAATACTATGCAGGTACTATGAAAACACTATGCATAATAAAATATAATATATTTTATTTATAGTCTAATAAAACAAATAACTTTATAAAAGTATTTTGTTTTATATAAAAAAGATTTTACTATGCAAACACTATGCAGTGCACTATACAAATACTATGCATAATAAAATATAATATATTCTATTTATAGTCTTATAAAACAAATAAGCTGTATAAAAGTATTCTATTTTATATAAAAAGATTTTACTATGCAAAATACTATGCATAATAGAATAAAATATATTCTATTTATAGTCTAATAAAACAAATAACTTTGTAAAAGTATTACATTTTATATAAAAACTAACTTTTACATTTTATTACATTAATAATACTAATAAAACAAAATTTATATATATATATATATAAACATCTGTGACTTCATAAAAAACACCTCAATATATTTAACAACATTTATCATCATTATTATAATTCACAATATTAATCGACTGTGTCGTTTCCGGAAAGAGGGGCTTTCAATAAGGATTCCTCCCTATTGGCGCGCAATTAGGTGACCAAACCTCTCCTTGGCAGAACTTCTAGACATCGTTAATATTGCAAATAATAATATTAATAACTCTGTCATCTCTATTATTGATTTAATAATATATCAAATATCGACAATAATTGATTCAAATAACGTGAGATACAATGCAACAATTACTGAAGCAATAATTGAACAAAACTGAGTGACTTCTCACGTAAGTATCAATAATCAATACCGTGTGTTACTATGCAACCACGCGTATTCCAGTACTTTTAAAACCGGGTGTTTCAACAGTTAAGAGTAAAACTTCCGCCGTTATTTTTATAAAAAATATTTTTGTCATTTTCTCAATTCGACAATAATTCCACTGTGGGGTCCACCAATGATTGTGCCGTTGTAATATTCCCTGTTAAAACGAATATTCCCCGACCAATCGAATATTATATAACAACTTGCGTACTTTGCAAAATTAATTAAATATTACCCACAACTATAACATTATATCAAATCCACACCATAATATTCAAAAAAATATTTCGAGAAATTTAAATCTTTATTCATAAAATTTGGGGTCTCACAATCCTGCCAATCACATCATCGAATTATCCATGCACTACGGGCCAAGGATATTCGTTATTATCACCAGTGGTTATGATCGTGTCATACGCATGTCCATCTTTGCACGTAAGCCAAAGATATACATCTATAAAACCAATAATCAACAGTCCATCTTTGCACATAAGCCAAAGATATACAACTATAAAACCAATAATCAACAATTCATCTTTGCACGTAAGCCAAAGATATACAACTGTAAAACCAATAATCAACAGTCCATCTATGCATGTAAGCCAAAGATGACTTTCATCACAATATAAGCATGAGGATGATGACAATGATATAAGCATTAATCAAACGAAATCAAGGATAAATATTAAAGACTTTAAATTTATACAGAGTTTAAAAATATCCAAATTGTCAACATGATACTGCTTTGTGGAGTAAAATTCAAGAATAATATTCATGCACCAAAAATAATTTGGACAGAAAAGAAATATATTTTTTGGATAAATAGTACCCTGCAATAGTACCCTATGAATAGTACTTCGGGAATAATACCTCGTGAATAGTACCCCGGCATGAAAAGTACCTCAAATATCCGAGTGAATAATATTCGGTTGAATAATAATTTGGGTGACTAGTAACTCGTTAATAGTACTCCGACACGAAAAGTGCCCCGAATACCCGAGTGAATAATACTAGAGTGAATAGTAACTGGGTGAATAGTAACTTGTGAATAGTAACTCACAAAAAAATACCAAAGAAAGTGATATTCCATGGCGAGTACAAAAGAAATGATATCTCATACAGTATAATTGAATATCTGAAATTGCAAATGGATTTTCACCGCATATGCAGTAATCCACGTAAATGCAGATCATTTCCACAATATAATAAAGAATGAATCGAAGGATCATTCACCATGCCTACTGATAATCCACATAGGCGAGTTATTCCAATGAATAATAAAGAATGAAATAATGGAAGAATTCACCATACATGCGATAGATAATCGCATGAGATAGGTTATTCAAATGAATAATAAAGAATGGAATAACAACAAAATTCACCGAGCATGCGATAGGCCGCACAGACGAGTTATTCCAATGAGAATAATAAATAATGGAATAATGGAAGAATTTCACCATGTATGCGGTACTTCGCATAGGCAAAAGTTATTCAACATAATAATAAAGAATGAAATAACAACCCTTACAGTATTGAAAGAAAATAACTCTCTTCATGAATATGAAAGAATAATACCCTTACTTACAGCGGTTGAAGCGAAAATAATATTCCTTACGAATATTGAGCGAAAATAATATTCCTTACTTAATATTAAGCGAATATAATGAATATTGAGCGATAATAATATTTATACGAATACGAAAAATAATATCTCTTCAGAATATAAAAATAATAACCCTTACCTCAGAAGAAGACTGGATACTGGAGTAGTGAAGTAGCACACTATTCTTCTTCTTTGTCTCTATAGCTTCTATCTTTATAATTGCTCTTGTGAGACTTAGTGAATTGGTGAGAAATGAAGGAAGAATGAGCTTCTATTTATAGGAAAATATAGTTTCGATAATTGCACGTTTTGGAGCTTGAAATATTACAGTATAATACCTTCATCTTTTCCTTCATTTTTAATTTAGTCACGCAATTGTTATCAAACTTGCACCACCTCTCCTAATAGTAAATCATGTGAATCAATAGTAAATCATGTGACTCAATAGTTCTAAACATGTGAAAAAAATTAATTATAGTATAGTACCTTCATCTATACCTCCATTTTTAACTTAGTCATGCAAGTATTATCAATCTTGCACCAACTCCCCTAATAGTAAATCATGTGAATTAATAGTACACACATGTGAACACATAGTTATAAGCATGTAAATTAATAGCAATTAATTGCTCATTTATCCGATTAATACCCCGATTGGTTAATATAACTTCCCGATATCAATTATTATCGAAATAAATGTCGGTTTCCACTAACACTAATAATCCCAACACAATGGAACTATCAATTTCATCTTTAATCAACACGAACTTATTCATCATTAATATTATAACTCACAATATTTAACAACGAGGTCATTCCCGGAAGAGGGGCTTTAGATAAGGATTTCTCCTATTGCCGCCGCAATTAGATTATCTAACCTCTCCTTGACAAAACTTCTAGACATTGTCAATATTGCAAATAATAATATGAATAACTTTGTCATCTCAATTATTGATTTAATAATATAACATATTATACAGATGATATTGTGACAATAATTGAATCAATAATATGAGAGATACGATGCAGCAATTACTGTAGCAATAATTGAGTATAACTAAGTGATTTCTCACGTAAGCATTAATAATCAATATCGTGTGCTACTATGCAACCACGCGTATTACTGTACTTTTACCATGGGGAATTTTATGACAACTTGCATACTTTGAAAAATTTTCACATATCACCCTTAACTTTAACCTTTTATCAATTTAACCATTTACTAAATAACATAATTATATAAAAATTGAATACTTTCATTTCATAAAATTCGGGGTCCAAACCTGTTATGCGAATTCAAGCAACCAAACCACTAAAGTCAATCACTGTCATATTAAGCTATAAGTAAAGAGCCCCGAGCCTTTTGCTGGTGACTTCTAAGTCTTGGAATGCACCAAAGTCAGACTTTCCGTAGGGGACACCGTGAAGTCTTGGATGAGAGTCACAATTTAGAATGATATTTCTATCGTTAATAAATTTCTTGACATATTCCATGAAGACTTCCTGGCCTAACCCCAAAGCATGAAATCAAATTTTGTATTGACCCTAGTACAAAACCCATTTCTAAAAACCTCAAATATTTCTTCACCCAGAACTAACGTAACTCGCGCAGAAGATGTTGGCTCGAGCTATTGAAGATTACGATAATAACATTCAATATCATCCTAGAAAAGCGAAGGTGGTAGCTGACGCGTTGAGTAGAAGATCGTGTACGGTTATGAGTGCGATGTTGTTAACACAAAGACCCATTTCGTATAATTGACAAAGGATGGAGATAGAGTTAAAGACTCGAAGAACTTGCATGAAGATAGCAAATATACGAGTAGAATCGACTTTAATCGATAAAGTTAAAGCCGCTCAAGCTACAGACTCAGAGCTGATGAATGTGAATAAGAAGGTGCAAGAAAGAGTTATTCTAGAAGTAAGAATCGACGAAGAGAGGAAATTTCAACCCTTGATTTTATTGGTCTATTTGAAATCCTCAATCAAGTAGGAACTGTGGCCTATAGACTCGCTTTACCGCCAAGTATGTCACGTGTTCATAACTTTTTTCACGTATCAATGTTACATAAATATGTGGATGACCTGAACCACATTATTGAATTAAAACTAGACGAGATAGCAAAATATTTAACATATGAGGAGATACCTGTTAAAATCTTGGATAAGATAGAATATATTCTATGCTCAAAGGTTATACCTCAAGAGTTGGAATCTGACGAGGTATCCTCGCCTCTTCGACATACCAGGTACGTATATAAATTTCGAGGGCAAAATTTCATAAGGAGGGGAGATTGTAAGACCCCGAATTTTATGAAATGAAAGTATTCAATTTTCTTATAATTCTATTTCGTAAATGGTTAACTTGATAAAAGGTTAAAGTTAAGCGGGATATGTGAAAATTTTACAAAGTAAGCAAGTTATCATAAAATATTCGTTTGGTCGAGGAATATTCTTTTTTTAGGGAATATCCGTATGACGACACAATCATTGGTGGACCTCACAACAGAATTACTTTCGGAGTTAGAAAACGACAAACATATTTTTTTATAAAAATAACAGTGAAAGTTTTACCGATAGACTGTTGAAATACCTGGTGGTAAAAGTACAGTAATACGCGTGGTTGCATAGTAGGACACGGTATTGATTATTGATGCTTACGTAAGAAGTCACTAAGTTATACTCAATTATTGCTACAGTAATTGCTGCATAATATCTCTCATATTATTGATTTAATTATTGTCATAGTATCAAATGCATAATATTTTATATTATTAAATCAATAATTGAGATGACAAAGTTATTCATATTATTATTTGCATTATTGACAATGTCTAGAAAGTTCTGTCGAGGAAAGGGGTTTGGTCACCTAATTGCGCATCAATAGGGAGAAATCCTTATCGGAAAGCCCCCTCTTTCCTGGGAATGATCTGGTTGTTAAATATTATGAGTTATAATATTAATGATGAATAAGTTCGTGTTGATTAAAGATGAAATTTTTGATAAAAAAAATATTTTTATTGTGTTAGGATTATTAGTGTTAGTGGAAATCGACATTTATTTCAATAATAATTGATTTCTGGATGTTAAATTGACCAAACGGACAATTAAATTGCTATTAGTTCACATGCAAATTACTGTTGGTTCACATGTATGAAACTATTGATTCACATGCATGTACTATTAGGGGAGGTGGTGCAAGATTGATAATACTTGAAGGACTAAATTAAAAATAGAAGTATAGTTGAAGGTACTATACTGTAATAATTCGAGCCCCTAATCGTGCAATTATCGAAACTATGTTTTTCTATAAATAGAAGCTCATTCTTCTTTCATTCTCACCAATTCACTAAGACTCATAAGAGCAATTATAGAGAGAGAAGATATAGAGAGAAAGAAGAAGAGTATTCTGGTACTTCACTATTGCAGTAACCAGCCTTCTACTAAGGTAAGGGGTATTATTTATTTCATATTCGCTTACGATATTAGTTTTCGTATTCGTAAGAAATTTTATTTCGTTCAATATTCATAAGAAATAATATTTTCTTCCATACTCTGTAGTATGTAAGTAATATTATTTCATTTCAGATTCTGAATTCTATACTCATTTTGTTAAAGTATTGCTTCTATACTATGTGAAATTAGTAGAATATCCTTAAAATTTATGCTTCATCTAGTATCGTTCACAAGGATTATTTTTTGAACATTCTTGTTAAATTTTACGCTTTTCATGCCGGAGTACTATTCATGGGTATTATTCATTTATAAGGCATTATTCGTACGTATGGTACTACTCACAAAGTACTATTCATGGGCACTATTCATAAATACGGTACTATTCATAAAAATGGTACTATTCACAAAGTACTATTCATAAAGTATTATTCCTGAAGTACTATTTACGGGGTACTATTCATGAAGTACTATTCACATGGGTACTATTCACTTGGAGTACTATTCATGATAAAAATTGATTTCTTTTCAGTCCAAATTTTTTTTGATACAATATTATTCTTGAATTTTACTCTACAAATTAGCATCATGCTGACAATTTGGATATTATTCGGGATAAATTAAATTATAAATATTTAAAATTTATCATTTGCTTTCTTTTAATTGAATTCTTATATCATTGTCATCATCCTCATGCTTATATTGTGATGAAAGTCATCTTTGGCCGTAGTGCATAGATGAACTATTGATTGGTATGATTATAATCAGGGATTATTTGGTATAATCATGACCCGTAATGTTACAAATGATGTGGTAAAAGTCCTCATTGGCCCGTATTGCATTAATGGACAAATGTTGGTATGATCATAACCATGCGTTTTCTTCGGCCAAGGGTGCAAAGATGAATTGTTGTTTGGCATGATAATGACCATTGGTGAAAACACGAATATCCTTGGCCCGCAGTGCATGGATAATCCGTGGTTCTGATACTAATGAATATCCTTGGCCCGTAGTGCATGGATAATTCAGTGATGTGGATTATTTATTGAGCTGAGTCTCAAAGATAAAATTGATGATAAACTTTTAAATCATAGAAGATAGTAGATATCATGCTCTACTTTAATCTTCTAATGGATTGCTTATTCCACTACAGTTGTTGATCTAAAATTTGTTGTCTATTGTATTTTATCAGTTGTTATACTGTTGAAGGCTAACGATAATTTATTTTGCATTATCTTATTCATAATATTTCTTACTGGGCTAGTTGAGCTCACCCTTTTCTTTTATTATTCTCTTCAAGAAATGAGAATATAGCTGGGACTAGTCGGGGAATGGATTGACGGTCCAGATGGTTATTTTAGTAGTCCTCACTATTCTGTGAAATAGTGTGATAATAATCGTAATGAGGATTTAATTTGAGTTTAGATATTGTCTAGAAGACAATATTCGTGTTAAAACTATCAGCTATGTTTTATCGTATTTTACACGATAGTAGTATAATTAAGTTGTAGTTGTATTTTGTACCATGTATTTGGCGACTCAGAATGGGTGATGTATACCTATTTTAGGGGTGTCATAAAGGATGTTTGGAAGACTATTTGGTACGAGGTTTCTTGGCTGGAGGAAGGTCTTAAGATGTTTCTTTGGTTGTCTGATGGTTGGTTGATTCTAAGATTTCAATGGTTTCGGTGTATGGGATTGAGCTAGGGTTGATTATTGGCATTTCAATTGAGGAGGCTTCGGGATGAGTTTGGGATGGCTTGGAAGGGCAAGCTTTTGTTATTTTGGTTGCAGGCTTTACTCGCCTTTGTTTTACTCAAAGGAGGGTAGTCCTTTCAGACAAGGGCATATCTAATGGATTTTTTCGGTGATTGTTGGAGTCAGGATTGTTGATGGTTGAGATACGTGTATGGTTGGGTTTGGTTCGGATGAGGAGGAAGATGGACCTTCGGATGTGACAGTTAGAGGTGTGGTTTCGGTGATAATTTGAGTGGGGTTTGATTGGTTAATACCTTCAGCTTTGTCATCATCGAGGATTTCTTCTGGGGGTGATTTGATAAGGGACACTATAAACAATGGGTGAGTTACTATTAATGGCATTAGGTGTTATAAAGTGACAAGTAAATGATTCAAGACTTACATTTGTGGTCATAAAGCCAATAGGGATTGGTCAGCAGGCAATAGTTCCATTCCTTTATCGGCAGCCTCTGAATCAGTTTCATAATTTCTACGACTCGGTTTTGTGCAAGATCTTCGATGACGATGCTCGAATGAGAGAATTCTTCCCAATTTGGGATTTGATAGGTTTCAGGTCCTCGGATGATGATCCAATGGGTGTGTCAACCTTTGTTGCTTGATGGGGTGCTCATTAAAGATCGTTTCTCGAGGAAAATCGGATTAATTGTAAAATAATTTTATTTGATTAAATAATGAATAAAATTAATTAATATATGTTATTATATATGAGTAAGCAAGATGAAGGTTGTTCTATAACCTAAAATTGTGGTGGATGTACTTATTATATAAGAAGGAAAGGGGATATTGATATTTTGGCTATTAGGGGGTGTGAAGAAGAATTAAAGTGTTTGAATTTCAAGAAAGGCGAAAATAAAAGCTTTTTAGAAATTTTTTGAAAAAACTTTTATTCATCCATTTATGATTACTGTAAGAATTATTTTTTGAAACTTAGAAATACGTAATGATAGAATAATAAGGAAATGGAATTATGTAATAATAAGTTTTAATTGTAAGGAATGATGGATTATGTAATAATAATTCAAGTATGACAAATGCGATTTTTAGCTGCGTACTAAGTTTAAGAATGTTAAGGAAAGTAAAGATTGAATAAATGATGATCGTATGATATGCAAGTATTATCTGAAGCAATGAATCTGAGTATGATGATACTAAGTATTGTACTAGTATATGGAAGAATGACATATTGTAAATGATGAATAAGTATATAAATTTGTATACGAGAAGAATACATAGATTATACGTTAAAAGTCTTAAGCTAATTGTAATGGACTTTTAGGTTTGTGTAGGAAATTGGCCAAGCCCAAGTGCAAACTTGTTAAGGCCCAAAGATTTATAATGTAAGCCCAATGTTAGGCCCAAAGTTAATTAAAACCTAAGCCCAAACTAAGAACCGAACCCGTGGATTGAATCGATGGGTTACCGGGTAAGAAAACCCATGGGGCAACCCATATGGGTCCCCATGAGTGAGTCATGGTTTGGCCAACTTGGTGGCCAAGTAAAGAGATAAGAGTTGTGGTGGCAAGAGTTATGAATAGTAAGGAGGTGGAAAGTAAGGAGGTGGGGGGCTTAATGACTATTATGCCCTAACCTTTGTAAAATCTATAAATAGAGAGAGTTGTTGGTTCATTTTTTGGCTTGTTTAAATTCACACCAACATCTTAGAGCTATACATATTGAGAGAAAAGTGAGAGCTAGTTTTGATAATTCAAGAAGAAGAAGAAGAAGAACCAAGCTAAGAACATCAAAGGTAATGAATCTTTAAACCATTAATCTTCATCTCTTCAAATTATAGTTTGATAGAGAAGTGAATATTGGTGAATGCATGTATCATAAAGGAGTATAAGGATGGTTATTAATGGACTTAAACCTTAATAAACCATGTTGTAAGTGAATCATAATCATAAAAGTTATGAACTAATGAAGAACATTGAAGAATTATCATTTTGTTGTTGATGGACAAGTTTAAAACCATCATGTATGATGATTAGATGAAATATGTTTGGTTAGGATGATAGAATGATGGAATGAATCCATTTTGAGCGGTGTAAAAATCTCAAATGCTTGAAGTTATATGATGAAATTCTGAGATTAGGCGATAATAATCGTCGAAAATCGTTAAATTCTCGGAATGAAAGTCAAAAGTCACCATTGAACTTCGAAACATTGGTTTTCGATGGAGAATAGTCTAAGTTTGCATTTTAGAGTTTGGACTCAAAAATGGTCAAATTTCGACTTAAAGCGAAGAAGCAAGCTATGAGCGTTCACGAGCGTTTATGAATTCGTAATAAAGAACTTAAATGGTGAATTCCATGTTAGCAGATTCAAAAATGTAAGATTTTCTAATGAAATCATAGTTACATGTGATATGTGAGCTAATGGCTTTTGAGCGAGCCAATTCGGACTTATAATGAATAAGTTATGAGCAGGAGAAAATTTTATAGAAAAAAAAAATATGGGAAATTTTTCTCGAGGAAAGAATTTGTGAGGAAATTGTGTCGACTTGTAGTACCAAAATTGAATAACATGATCATGCTGCATGATATAGCATAGCTAAACCCTAACACAGTGAAGTGGCATTGCAGCCACAAAGTGACTATAAATATAGAAAGTAGTATGGCATGCATGAGCTGAGAGACACTCATTTGAGGTTTGAAGAGTCTGATGTAAGCAACGGACTTTTTTTATATATTCTTATTTTGTAGTAGTGAAAGTTGGCGCATACACTATGACACTAAGGAAGACACGATAAAGAATGAGAAATGAATGTAAAGAAATGTAGAAGTTGATTAATGGTGATTATTTATAACTTAATAAACCTAAAGTAACATCATTAAGGATGATTATAACCTTAAGAATACAACAACTAAAGGTTGATGAAAAGATTACAAAAATGTAAATACAAAGTAATACGATACGATAAGTAGTAACAAGCGTTAAACAATCTAAAGAATGATTAGATTGAGAAGAAGGGTAAGATACATTAGTGACCATACATGATTGTTTATGACCTAATGTGGTATGTTATGTGATTATGTATTGTAGAATCCTTAAAGATTCAAAAGGAAAAGTATATTAAGCTATAGAAGGCGTTGAAGGCAAGTGTTTTAACCCTTATCTATGTTCATTTGGACAAGCTTTGTGATTCATGTATCTTCTGCATGAATTGATGTATAATGAAGTCAAAGCCAATTCCTTGACTAGACTTAATGTGTTTTGTGGATTTCCTTATAATCTATCAAAATATTATCAATGTTGTTATCTTTTGCCAAACTATTTTGGTATGGATTCAAAAAAAAGATGAGAGTATGAATAAACAAATGTTTTGTTGTCAAGCAGCAGTGCGCGTGAGGTTGCCAAAACTTAAGCGTAAATACGTTTAATGAAGTAGTGTTGTACAACATAGAGTACTATATAATTTGATCACCTAGGCGTGCTTTCGTAAGATATATCGGACTTACGGACTTGGTGTCGGGTTGTCCTTTCAAAAAGAAAGAATGAAATGCTCAAGGTCTTGGACCAAAATTTATGTTTAATGAATGTTGTTCATTGTTAAAAGTTTTTTAAGAAAAAGAAGTGCTATTTTGATTTATCTATAGTACTTCATAACTATTGATTCAGTTATTGAAGATATCGATTCATATGATTCAAACCTATTGTTTAAATGAAATTATCATACTTCTTTGAGCTAGTTATGCTCACTCTTGCTTGAACCATATGAATGTAGACTAAGATGAGAACGACTGAAGGATCTAGTAAGGATAAAGGGAAGGCTAAAAGGTAGACAAATAAGTTGTCTTTGTAATAGTATAGTATGAATGTTGTAATTATTTGATATTATGACAAAGAACATATGTAATGGTTATAAAAAGAACACTGGGAAAGGAATATTTTTTTGGAATATATAGAAGACATATTCACTCTTTTTAAGTTATTTCAATTGAATGTATGTATGTGTGAGCTATGTACTATAGTGTAGCACCATCACATCTGTGGGGTTGGAAGATACCCGAATTTGGGGGCATCACGAGGTTGGTATCAGAGCTATAGGTTATAAAACTTAAGGAGGGGGGAAAAGAACCTTAAGCCATAACCTTAAGAAGAGTTAAAGAAGTAAAAGATGAAGTTACCCCTAAAAATGCATTAAATGTGATATGTGTGTTACTATTCTAATGATGTGTACTAATCAAACTAAATTATTTTGTTGTAGATGTCAGGAGATAATGTGATGTATAGGGATATACATGTCGTTAGTGAGGAGTCTGTGAATCAAGTAGAGATTTTACTGACACCTATAGCTGAGTTACAAGAAGTAGTGGTGGTTGAGTCAGAAGACCCAAAAAATTTGGAATTCATGTACTTTTTGATGGCATGTCAGAGGTGGAGGTGGTGTCGTTTAATACAGTATCACTTGTAGAAGAGATGACTTCGGGGGAGTCGATGAAGGCATTGTTCATGACGGTGTTGGATAAAAATATCCAACTAGGGAAAGAGGTGAGAGAGTTGAAGGAGGAAGTCCATGATATCTTGGAGGACAAGAAAAGCATGGAGACGATGTGGGAAGAGGAGCACGATGAGAAGGTTTTGGCGAAGGACAAGGTCCATGAGCTAAAACACGAGGTCTTTGAGCTTAGGCAGGAGCTAAAGACCAAGAAGCAGAAGGTTAGTAGAATGTCCTATATACATAGGAGTTCTCATGGGGGATTTTCGGTGACAAGTGGTGAGTATCCTGTGGAAGCGAGGCGGGACTCGACATCTTATCGGTCGAGATGTGATAGCCGGTCTTGCCAATGTAGACTATGAGAATGCCATAAGGCAAATGTAAACTAGTTAGTAACTAGGGTAGAGTTAGATATGTAAATATGATGTATCTAAGTAGTGACATGAAACCCTCTTTTGTATATCAAAGGATAGTCTTTTATAAATCCCAATTTTTGGAAAACAATGGCGGAAAAGTAATGTAATCGACTAAGGTTGTTGTAATAATGAATGATGTAGTATTATACTACTGAGGAAAACAAATCAATATAAGCCTTTTATTGAACATGTTGTGCAATGAATGAGTTTGAGTTATTGTTTTTAATAATGAATAATAACTAATTAACAAGAAGAAAGTAATAATGAAGTGTTATTTATTTTAACGAGAAAGATGCCATGAAGAAGAAGACAACGAAAATCAAGAAGCAAATGTGAATCAATAGGGAAGGGGCAAGTTAACCCGATGCAAGAGTTCGTTAATTTATTAACTTATTTGCTTTTAATAGAAATGGGGTGAATATACTGTAAATCCTGCGGTAGTATGAAAGGCTACTACGTTTAAGGATTTTAAGAGTGTAGGTCATTTGGAGTTCAAAGGAACTATGGACCTATAGAAGCCCGGACTTGGGTAAAAAGAAATAGAGAAGGCATTTGTTATTGCAAATGTCGAAGAGGGAAAAAGGTTTCTTTTTGCTACCTATATGATGAAGGAGAGGCCAACTTACGGTGGGAGGCAAACCAGGCTAGAAATTTGAGATAGAAAACTTAACGTGGACACGGTTGAGGAGATTTTCTTTGAGAACTACTTTCCCACAGTATGAAGGGAGGATGGAGATGAGGTTTCTAGAAGTTGAAACAGGGGAAATGATTGTTCCCCAATATCTTGCCAAGTTCAATGAAGCTGGCGAGGTTTGCTCCACATCGGTGGATCTGAGAGGTGAGGAAAGGCGAGGAGATTGGCGGGGCTTGAAACCTGGCTCTATAGTAGGATATCGGTGTTTCAAAGTACTTCCTTTGGAACCATTACGGAGAAGGCAATAATCACAGAGGGTGGTAATGAGGCTCTAAGCCAATACCACAGAGAGAAGAAAAACAAGAATAAGGTAGATGGGGGAGTGAAAACTGAGGGAGCCAGTGGGAGTGGCAATGGTCAGAAGATGAAGGGTTTTAACTCTGGGAATATCAGAGTAAAGCAAGGAGATCCTAAAAAGAGGATGGAGGCGTGAAAGAACTGTGGGAAGACTCACTTAGGAGTCTATCTCAAGGGGAAAGCGGTATGCTACAACTATGGACATGAGGGTCATATTTCGCCTAACTATCCAAGTTTGAAGAAGAACCACGGATGCTTCGTGTGTGGATCAACTGATCACATGGGGAAGAATTATTCGAAGAAGGGGACGGATGGGAATAAGGGCACTAATAGTGGTAAGTTAGCTATTAGTGGTCCAGCTCAGACGAGTAGGCCGATGGCCCGCACCTTTAACATGACGGTCCAAGATGCAGTTGCATCAGGGGATGTAGTTGCAGGTATTATCCCAATCAACGATATAAATGCTTATGTGTTGTTTGATTCGGGTGCTACTTGTTCTTTTATAGCATGTGATTTTGCTAAACGATTAGGATTACTTCCCGAAAGATTGCCTATACCTTTGAATATCAAGGTAGCCAATGAAGAAATAATTCCTGTTGAAAATATTCATAGGCGTTGTTGTGTAGAAATACGAGGTTATAAATTATCGGTAGATTTGATACCGATAAAGTTGGGAGAATTCGATATAATTCTCGGGATGGATTGGTTGTTCAACCATGGTGCAATTATAGATTGTCAAAAGAAATGTGTAAACATTAGAGCGTTGAGACAACCTCATGTAGTGTTTTTGGTAAATAAATATTTGGGGACGTTCGTGTTGTCTTACCATGACACAAACTAGGAAATTGTTGAGGAAGGGATGTGTAGGTTATTTGTGTCATGTTGTTGATACCCGAGAGAGTGGGAACATGATGGAACAAATACCTATAGTTAAAGAATTCGTGGATGTATTTCCAAGTGAATTACGGGGGTTCCACCGGATAGGGAGATCGAATTAAGTAATAGATATTGTGCGGGGGAGCGGCACAGTTTCAAAGAACGCATGTATCATATGGCGCCGATAGAGATGAAGGAGTTGATGGTTCGATTACAAAACTATTGGATAGAAAGTACATTCAATGAGTGTTTTCGCGTAGTGGGGAGCACAAGAGTCTTATTTGTGAAGAAGAAGGGCGGATCGTTGAGACTTTGTATCGACTACTAGAGAGTTGAACAAGTTAACGATAAAGAATAAATACCCATTGCCGAGGATCGATGATCTCTTTGATCGAGTTGAAAAGGGAAAAGTATTTTTCTAAGATAGATTTGTGAAGCGAGGGGTATCATCGGTTGAAGGTTAGGAAGGAGGATGATGTACCTAAGACGACATTGAGAACTCGTTTGGCCATTACGAGTTTTTGGTGATGTCATTTGGGTTGACAAATGCACCATTTGCATTTATGGATATGATGAGCAGTGTTCAAACAATATTTGGACAAGTTCATTCGTAGTGTTTATCGATGATATTCTAGTCTATTCTAAGGCGGCGAGGAAGATCACGTTGAACACCTAAGATTAGTGTTGGAGACACTAAGGAAGGAGAAGTTATATCTGAAATTCACTAAGTGTGAATTTTGGCTAGAAAAGGTACATTTTTTAGGACATGTTATCGGTTGGGATGGAATTTTAGTAGACCCAGTGAAGGTGGAAGCGGTGATTAATTGGGAACAACAAAAAAAATGCTTGGCTGAGGTGCTGGAGTTTCCTAGGGTTAGCGGGATCTTATCGAAGATTTATCCAAGATTTTTCTAAGATAGCTACTCCGTTGACTAATTTAACAAGGGAAGGCGGTGAAATGCGTGTGGTGAGAAGTGTGAAGACAGTTTTCAAGAAGCTGAAGAAAAGGTTGAGTGAAGCACACTATATTATCTTACCCAGATGATCTGAGAAATTTTGTAGTTTATAGCGATGCTTCGCATAGAGGACTTGGTTAGTTGCGTGCTCATGCAGCATGGCAAGGTCATTGCGTATGCATCACGGCAGTTAAAGGATTATGAGAAAGTTTATCCTACTCATGATCTGGAACTGGCCGTGGTAGTGTTTGCCTTAAAGATATGGAGGCATTACTTATATGGAGAGAAATGTGAGATATATACGGACCATAAGAGTCTAAAATATATCTTCACACAAAAAGATTTAAATATGAGACAAAGAGATGGTGGAGTTGATAAAGGATTATGATTGCGATATCTGTATCACCCGAGAAAAAGCGATGTAGTGGTAGGCGCCTTAAGTAGGAAAGGGTGGGAAAAGTTGTCTATGTTAGCGGCTCAAATGAGTTAATAACGAGAGATGGCTAGAATGGAGTTGGAGGTGAAAGTTACCAGTGAATCGGGTGAAGATTGTTTACAATGGAGATTCGATCTACCATTGTATAGAGAGTCGAGGAAGTCAACTTTCGAAATGATGAGTGTGACCAGATGAAGAAGCGGCTAACAGATGAAAAAGATATAAAGTATAGTCTTGCTAATGAGGGATTATTAAGATTTGAAGGAAGAATTTGGGTTTCGAATGAGACGAAATTAGAGGAAGTGTTACAAGAGGCTCATAGTTCGAGGTACTCGATTCATCCTGGTAGTACTAAGATGTATCAAGACCTTCGACAGAGTTTTTGGTGGCCGAACATGAAGAGAGAGATAGCAGAATATGTGAGTAGGTGCTTAACTTGTCAAAAAGTTAAGGCCGAACATCAATGACCAAGTGGCTTGTTACAGTCATTGGAGATTCCGGAATGGAAGTGGGAGCATATCACGATGGATTTTGTGGTGGGACTTCCAATTACTCGAAAAAGGGTATGGCGTTATTTGGGTAATAGTGGGATGGGATTGATGAAGTTGGCTCACTTTTTGCCAATAAGAGTTAAGTATAACTTAGATCAGTTAGCTAAACTTTATGTTAAGGAAATTATTTCTAGACATGGAGTATCAGTTTCGATAATGTCAGATCGTGATCCACGATTTACATCAAACTTTTGGAGAAGTCTACAAGAAACGGATGGGAGCAGCAGTTGAAGTTAAATCTGACGTATCATCCACAAGCCGATGGGCGATGAGCGAAAAGGACAATTGAGGGCGCTAGAAGATATCTTTGAGATCTTGCGTTATGGATTTCAAAGGTAGTTGGGATGATCATCTCTCGTTAGTAGAGTTTTGCGTATAACAACAGTTATCATGCGAGCATAGGCATGCCACCTTCTGAAGCTTTATATGGAAGGAAGTGTAGAACACCATTGTGTTGGGATGAAGTAGGAGAAGCAAGAATGCTAGGACTGAATTGGTGTGTGAAATAAGCGGATATAGTTAAGTTGATCTGAATGCGATTGGTAGCGACTCAAGATAGAAGAGAAGAAAGTTTGTGGATTCACATCGAGTGAAGCAGAGAGTTTGAAGTAGGCTCGTATGTATTTCTAAAGGTATCTCCCTGGAAAGAAAAGATACGCTTTGGAAAGAAGGGAAAGTTAAGTCCAAGGTTTATAGGACCTTTTGAGATATTAAAAGGGGTAGGAGGGGTAGCTTATATGGTAGCATTACCTCTAGACTTAGAATGAATACACAATGTGTTTCATGTATCTGTGTTACGTCCTTATAAGCTAGATTATAAGCATGTAATAGAATATGAGCCTACTCATATTGAGAAAGACTTGACGTACGAAGAAATGCCTATTCAAATCATTGATAGAAAAGAGCAAGTTCTGAGGAATAAAGATATACCTTCGATAAAGGTGTTATGGAAGAACCACGATGCCGAAGAAGCAATGTGGGAACTTAAAGAAAAGATGAAGAAGAGTTACCTTCAGTTATTTGATTTATTAGAGCGAGATTCTGGGGACAGAATCCTTATAAGGGGGGTGGATGTAATGACCAAGAAAATCGAATTATTTGTAAAATAATTTTATTTGATTAAATAATGAATAAAATTATAAAATATGTTATTATAATGAGTAAGCAAGATGAAGGTTGTTCTATAACCTAAAAGTGTCGTAATATCATAGTATTTTGGCTACGTGAAGGAATTAAAGTATTTGAATTTCCAAGACAAAAATAAAAGTTTTTCAATAAATTCTCTGAAAAACACTATTCATCCATTTCTGCTCGGGAATTATTTTTGAACTTTCGGGAAATACATAATGATAGAATAGTATGGAAGGATGGATTATGTAATAATAATTCAAGTATGACAAACGCAATTTTTCTCCTGCGTACTAAGTTCAAGACCGTTAAGGAAAGTAAAGATTGAATAAATGATGATCGTATGATACGCAAGTATTATACAAAGTAAAGAATACGAGTATTATACGGAGTATTATACGAAGTATTATACTAGTATACGGAAGAAGGACATATTGTATATGATGAATGAGTATACGAATTAGTATACGAGAAGAATATGTAAATTATACGTTAAAAGGCTTAAGATAATTATAATGGACTTATAGGATTTGTGTAGGAAATTGGGAAAGCCCAAGTGCAAACTTGTTCAGGCCCAAAGATTTATAATGCAAGCCCAATGTTAGGCCCAAAGTTAATTAAAACCTAAGCCCAAACTAAGAACCGAACCCGTGGATCGAACCGATGGGTTACCGGGTAAGAAAACCCGTGGGACAACATAGGACAAATTTTTCCCTATCTTTCGATGTGGGACTGGGGTGCTACAATGTGGACCCCCCATTAGTGAGTCATGGCTGGCCAACTTAGTGGCCAAGTAAGAGATAAGAGTTGTGAGGAGCAAGCAAGGAATAGTAAGGAGGTGGGGCTTAATAACTATTATGCCCTAACCTTGTAAAATCTATAAATAAGAGAAGTTTTTGGTCATTTTGTGCCTTATTAAAATCCACCAACATCTTAGAGCTTATACATTGAGAGAAAAGTGAGAGCTAGTCTTTGATAATCCAAGAGAAGAAGAAGAACCAAGCTTGAACTTCAAAGGTAATGAACCTTTAAACTATTATTCTCCATCTCGTCAAATTATAGTTTATTAGAGGAGTGAATATTGGTGAAGCATGTTTGATAAGGAGTATAAGGATGGCTATTAATGGACTTAAACCTTAATAAACCATGTTGTAAGTGAATCATAATCATAAAAGTTATGAACTAATAAAGAATTATCATCTTGTTGTTGATGGACAAGTTTAAAACCATCATGTATGGGATTAGATGAATTATGTTTGGTTAGGATGATAGAATGATGGAATCAATCCATTTTGAACGGTGTAAAAATATCAAGTAACAAAGTTATAGCGAAATTTACAAGATTAGATGATAAAATTCAAAATCGTTAAATTCTCGGAATGAAAGTCAAAACTCACCATTAAACTTAGAAATATTTGTTTTCGATGGAGAATAGTCTAAGTTTGCATTTTAGAGTTGCGGACTCGAAAATGGTCAAATTCCGACTTAAAACATAGAAATGAGCTATGAAGGTTCGCGAACGTTTAACGGATTCATAATAAAGAACTTAAACGGTGAATTCCATGTTAACGGATTCAAAAAAGTAAGATTTTCTAATGAAATCGTAAAACATGTGATACGTGAGCTAACAGCTTTTGAACGAGCCAATTCGGACTTAGAATGAATAAGTTATGAGCCCGGAAAATTTATATAAAAAAAATATGGGAAATTTTCTCTGAGGCAGGGTTGGCACCGCAGCACGACCCAAGGAACTAACATTGGCGCTGCAGTGCCATCGCCGAACCCTAACACACTGAAGAGTGGCGTCGCAGCACGGAACATTGAAGGTAGTATGGCGCCGCAGCGCCGGGACATTGTTTGAGGTACTGAAGAGTCGCGTCGCAGCACGAGCTTTATATATTAAGCTGGCGCCGCAGTGCCAGCACTAAGGAAGACACAGTAATAAAGAGAAATGAATATAAAGACTGTGGAAGTTAATTGATGGTGAATTATATACTTAATGAACCTAAAGTAACATAATTAAAGATGATTATAACCTTAAGAATTACAACTAAAAGTTAACAAAAGGTTACAGAAACGTAAACACAAGGTAATACGATACATGGTAACAAAAGTTAACCAATCTAAAGAATGACTAGATTGAGAAGAAGGGTAAGATACATTAGTGACCATACATGATTATTTATAACCTAATGTGGTATGTTATGTGATTATGTATTGTAGAATCCTTAAAGACTCAAAAGGAAAATGTATTAACTATAGAAGACGATGAAGGCAAGTGTTCTAACCCTTGTCTGTGTTCTTATGGACAAGCTTTGTGATTCATGTATCTTGCACATGAATTGATGTATAACGAAGTCGAAGCCAATTCTTTCCATTAGACTTAATGTGTTTTGTAGATTCCCTTATAATCTATCAAAATATTATCAATGTTGCTATCTTTTGCCAAACTGTTCTGGTATGGATTTTAATGACTGAGTATGAGTAAACAAATGTTTTATCGTCAAATGATAGGCACGTGAGGTTGCCAAAACTTAACATAAATACGTTTAATGAAGTAGTGTTATACAATATGGAGTACTATAGGCTGATCACCTAGACGCGCTCGTAAGAAATGCCGGACTTACGGACCTAATGTCGGGTTGTCCTTTTCAAAGAAAGAATGAAATGCTCAAGGTCTTAGACCAAAATTTATGTTTAACGAATGTTGGTCATTGTTAAAAGTTTTTAAGAAAAATACGTGCTATTTTGATTTATCTATAGTACTTCATAACTATTGCCTCAGTTATAGAAGATATACGATTCATATGATTCAAGACTATTGTTTAAATGAAATTATCATACTTGCTGAGCTAGTTATGCTCACTCTTTCTTGAACCATATGAATGCAAGCTAAGATCGAACGACCTGAAGGATCCAGTAAGGATAAAGGGAAGGCTAAGGCAAATAAATAAGTTGTCTTTGTACTAATATAGTATGAATGTTGTAATTATTTGATATTATGACAAAGAACATATGTAATGGTTACAAAGAACCTGGGAAAGGGAATATTGTTTTGGAATATATAGAAGACATATTCACTCTTTTGAGTTATTTCAATTGAATGTATGTGTGAACTGTAGCACCGTGTAGCACTATCTGTCGGGTTGGAAGATACCCAGATTTGGGGGTGTCATATTGGCTTTGCAGCATTTATTCTTAATTATTAGGCTTTTATTGAGGAACTCTTCCATTAAATATTTCATTTAACCGAAGACTGGGGGCAATGTTGGGACGTAATTATTTGGGCCCGAATTATATGGTGGGCCATGTCGATGTCGGGATTTTTATTGTCCCTTTTCTGTTCTTGTCTTTTGGTGTTCTCATGTTAGGTGACATTTGTTTGAAAAAACAAGTAGTGAAAAGGTCCGAGATGTATATGTCGACGATTGGACTGTAAGAGTCGCCAGTTGTTATTTTTTAAATGGTTTCACCAACTCAACTGAGAAAAGGTTTGCACATTGACCCAATGATGTGACATTGTGTAACAGTTCTGTGAAACCGAGATTCGTTAGGGTCCGGGGGCTTGATTATGCGGAGGGAAGGTGTTAGGCACCCCCCGACATCCGTGTTACCATGATGACCGCCACTTTTCAATTAACTATTATATGAATGTGTGGGGGGGGGGGGTCAATGTGTAGTTATTTGGAAGTAGTGTTGTGCCTCATTCGCACTTATATACAAAGGGTTTGAATTTATGTAAAAATTCTGTTTTAACAAGATATAGCAGTGATGTTTTGTAAAAGAGGTTTTTCAAACCCTTATGCTCAATAGTAATTGAGGCCTTTGATACTTCTATTTTATTAAGTGTTCGGCTTGATTGCTTTTATTTTCAAGATGCGAGGCATCTTTGAGAAAATAATATATATATAGCAATGTCGAATTCCTTGTGGGCATGTGAGCCATCTAAGAAAATTTGAACACTATAAATAAATAATGTACAACCTGATTACAGCCAAAAAAGTCCATCACAGGAACCGAATCTAGATTCAGGATACCGAATCTGTGATGACATGATTCCTAGGCTCACATGATGTAGCAGTTGTATAAAAGCTGTAAACAGTTATATATAAAAGCTGTAAATATATATACAGACGGTCAAGCACCACGAAGCACCTCCATGGGGGATCGGAAATGTAAATATATAAAAGCGGTAAATATATATAAAGACAAGATCAACCACCACGAAGCACCTCCATGGGGGATCGAGAATGTAAATAAAGCACTAAAGACGATCAACCGCCACGAAGTAAACTTCAGGCAGGACGAAATGTAAATAAAGCAGTAAAAGGCCATGAAGTAAACTCTAGGCCTGACAGAAATGTAAATATATATATATAAGTAGTAAACGCACCGGATATAAAATCCGAGCTCAATCGAATGTGGTTTTATGGTAATAATATATATAAGTATTTATATATATATATAAGTAGTAAACGCTCCAGATATAAAATCCAGGCTAATCGAATATAGTTTGACAACATTTTATATATAAGTATATATATATATATAAGAAATAAACACTCCGGATGTAAATCCAGGCTCATCGAACAGAGTTCGACAACAGTTTATATATATATATATATATATATATATATATATATATATATATATATATTAAAGCAATAAACGCTCCGAACGTGAGTCCAGGATCAATCGAGGCATAACTCGATAATGTTAGTACATATATATAAATATAAATATATATACAAAACGAAATAAAAAGCCATGGACCAAAGTTTGGGCATACACATGCAACACGACTCTCAACGTGAAGGATGATGTGTGCAAAATATGGATAAAAGGCTTTAAGAAAGATATAAAGGCTTACAGCGGACTGCCAAAGAAGACTTTAATAGCTTTGAATGGATGAACACTCGGTTCCCACCGGTAAAAATATAGCAATATATGAGCTTACAAGTGTTTAAAATGATAAAGCACTCAGTTTATAGTGTGTACAGAGCAAATTGGACAGGGCTTCCTCGCCATTTTCTCTTACAAAATGGCCACTCCAAGCCCTCTATTTATAGAAGGGGTAGTAGGTGCACTTCTTGGTACTACTGAGGGTGCCCCGAGTTCACCGGTCCCGCCATCTCTAAAGCACGCACGCATGCAATGTGTTATCCGCTTGAACTTTCAGAACATCAATTCGGGCATTTGATTGAGGTGTATAAGACCTTTTTCGGCATGCTGTTGTCGAGAGCTACAAAAATGACATGGGATTAGAGGTTGTATGAAGACAAGAAGATGGGACCATGCCCTTGGTCTTCAAGCCTTCAAATTATATCCTGTGTGCTGTCTTGTGTACTACTCACTCGGGATTGGAGCTATTGGTTCTTGTAGGACACTATTGTGTAAAGTGTATGTTAAAATGTGTTGAGACGGCGCGCATGTAGGATCGACGTGGCAAAATGATGATTTTGCCCCTCACCGGGGTTATCTCTGGTTTGGGCTGATATAGCACTCGTTGCTCATGGTTATCTCCGAGATTGGGCTACTGCAAGAGCTGAATGTCCTCAGGGTTGTCTCTGAGGTGTGCCTGACCTCCCGGGGTTGTCTCCGAGTTTTGGACTAAGTGTCTCGCAGTTATCTCCGAGGTTGAAGCTGACTGCAAAGGTTGAAATGAGTTTTTTCGGGGTTATCTCCGGAACTGTAACTACAATCTCGGGGTCATCTCCGAGGTTGATGCTGAAACTCCCAGTGTTGTTTCTCGGGACTGGAACTAAGTATCTCGGGGTTGTCTCCGAGATTGAACTGCCTTCTTCGGTGTTATTTCCAGAATTAGAACTGTATTCCTCGGTGTTGTTTCTGAGGTTGGAACTGCAACTCCCGTTGTTATTTCTGGGACTGGAACTGTATTCCTTGGGGTTGTCTCTGAGGTTGAAACTGAAACTCTCGGTGTTATTTTCGGGATCAGAGATGGACATCTCGAGATCATCTCCGAGATGGAAAATGTGACGCCCCCAAAATAGGTATACATCACCCATCTTGAATTACCAAATACATGGTACAAAATAAAAATACAACCGTCATGTATTATACGACAATACAAAGCTAAGAGTTTAAACAGGAATATTGCTTTCTAGACAATATCCACTCTCAAATAGAGTCCTCATTACATTTATTGTCACACTATTTTATAGGATAGTGAGGACTACTAATACACCATCTCGGACCATCACTCCGTTCCCCGACTAGTCCCGGCTACGTTCTAATTTCCTGAAGAGAACAATGAAAGCAAAAGGGTGAGCTCAACTAGCCTAGTAAGAAATATTATGACTAAGACAATGCAGAATAAATTATCATTAGTCTTTAACAATGTTAAACTAATAAAATACAATAGACATCAAGTTTAACTGCAGCGGAATAAGCAATCCATTAGAAGAGTCAAGTAGAGCATGATATCTACTATCTTCTATGATTTAAAAAATGTTTTCATCAATTTTTATCGCTGAGACTCAGCTTCATAAATAAACCACATCATCTAATCATCCCTACACTACGGGCCAAGGATATTCATTAACTCATCAATAGTCATGACTATACCGAATAATCCCTGGTCATAATCATACCAAAAACTGTCCATCAATGCATTACAGGCCACTGAGGACCTTTACCACATCATTTATAACATTACAGGTCATGATTATACCGAATGATCCCTAGTCATAATCATACCAAGTCTATCTATGCACGTAAGCCAAAGATGACTTTCATCACAATATAAGCATGAGGATGATGACAATGACATAATAATTCAATAAAACAAGTTCAAGAATAAATTTTAAAGATTTATAAGTTAATTTATCCTGAAATCAATTACGTCCAAATTGTCAACATGATACTACTTTGTAGAGTAAAATTCAAGAATGCTCAAAAGAATATTTCCATGAAAAGATACTGGATGAAGCGCAAATATCCAGGATATTCTACTAATTTCATGGAGTATAGAAGTCAAAACTTTAACCAATTGAGTATAATAGAATATATGAAACTGCAAATAGATTTTCGTCCGCCATGCGGTAATCCACGTAGACAGATCATTTTCATAATTTAATAAGGAATGAATATGAAGGATCATTCACCATGCATGTGGTAATCCACATAGACAGGTTATTCCAACAGAACAATAAGGAATTGAATAACAGAAGAATTCACCAGGCATGCGATAGACCGCACAGATAGGTTATTCCAACAAAATAATAAATAATGGAACCAGGTCATGCGTAAACGCACAGACAGGATATTCCAACAGAATAATAAATATATGGAACCAGGTCATGCGTAAACGCACAGACAGGATATTTCGACAGAATAATAAAGAATGGAATAATAGAAGAATTTCACCATGTATGCGGTACTTCGCATAGACAGGTTATTCCAACATAATAATAAAGAATGGAATAACATAAGAATTTCACCATATATACGGTAGTCCACGTATACAGGTTATTCCAACAGAATAATAAGGAATAGAATAATAATACCTCTCTTCATGAATACAAAAGAAATAACACCCCTTACCTCAAAAGAAGACTGGATACTAGAATAATGAGGTAGCAGACTTCTCTTCTTCTTTCTCTCTATAATAATTGCTCTAAAGCTTTAGTGAATTGGTGAGAAATAAAGGAAGAATGAGCTTCTATTTATAGGAAAATATAGTTTCGATAATTGCACGTTTTGGGGCTCGAAATATTACAGTACAATACCTCCAACTTTTCTTTCATTTTTAATTTAGTCCTGCAAGTATTATCAAACTTGCACCACCTCCCCTAATAGTAAATAATGTGAATCAATAGTTCAAACATGTGAACCAATAGTTATAATCATGTGAAAAAATACAATTACAATTATAATACCTCCATCTATACCTCCATTTTTAACTTAGTCATTCAAGTATTATTAATCTTGCACCAACTCCCCTAATAGTACAAGAATGTGAATCAATAGTACACAAATGTGAACAAATAGTTATAATAATGTGAATTAATAGCAATTAATTACTCATTTATCCGATTAATTACCCGACTGGTCAGTATAACTTCCAGACATCAATTAATATCGAAATAAATGTCGATTTCCACTAACACTAATAATTCCAACACAATGGAACTATCAATTTCATCTTTAATCAACACGAACTTATTCATCATTAATATTATAACTCACAATATTTAACAAACAAGTCATTCCCAGGAAAGAGGGGGCTTTCCGATAAGGATTTCTCCTTATTGGCGCGCATTTAGATGACCAAACCTCTCCTTGATAGAACTTCTAGACATTGTAAATATTGCAATTTAATAATATGAATAACTTTGCCATCTCAATTATTGATTTAATAATATATCATATTATGCAGATGATACTGTGAAAATAATCGAATCAATAATATGAGAGATATGATGCATCGACAATTCTTATTGCGATAATTGAGTATAACTGAGTGACTTCTCACGTAAGCATCAATAATCAATACTGTGTGCTACTATGCAACCACGCGTATTACTGTACTTTTACTACCGAGTAGTTCAATAGTTTTAACGGTAACACTTCCGCCATTATTTTTATAAAAAGATAATTCTGTCGTTTTCTTACTACGATAACACTTCCGTTGTGGGGTCCACCAATGATTGTGACGTCGTATGAATATTCCCTGTTAAAACGAATATTATATAACCACTTGCTTACTTTGTAAAATTTGTAAATATTACCCACAACTATAACATTATATCAAATCCACACCATAATATTCAAAAATATATTTCGAGAAAATTATTCTTTATTCATAAAAGTTGGGGTCTTACAACCTCCCCTTCTTATGAAATTTCATCCTCGAAATTAGGGTACGTACCTAGTATATCGAAGAGGTGAGAATATCTTGACTTCATCTTAGATTCTAACTCTCAAGTCATTTCCTCCACATCGTGGTTTCTCCACAAAACTTTGACTTGAGGTATAACCTTGGAGCATATAATATGATCCTTCTTATCCAAGATTTTAACAGGTAACTCTTCATATGTTAAATCTTCCTCTATCTCGTCTTGTTCTAGTTTAATAATATGGTTCGGGTCTTCCACATATTTATGTAACATAGATATGTGAAAAATGTTATGAACACGAGACATACTTGGCGGTAAGGCGAGTCTATAGGCCACAGTTCCTACTCGATCGAGGATTAAAAATGGCCTAATGAATCGAGGATTGAGCTTTCCTTTCTTTCCAAATCTCGTAACTCCTTTCCATGGAGCAACACGTAACAACACATGATCTCTAATATTGAATTCCACGTCCTTTCGATGAAGATCAGCATAGCTCTTTTGTCGATCTTGTGAGGTTTTTATACGTTGTCGGATCGTTTGAATCTTTTCCGTAGTCATACATACCAAATCCAATCCCAACAATGTTTCTTCACCTACCTCATCCCAACATACTGGAGAACGACGCTTTCTTCCATACAACGCCTCAAATGGAGCCATGCCAATACTTGCTTGATAACTATTGTGGTAGGAAAACTCCACCAATGGTAAGAACTTGTCCCAACTTCCCTTGAAGTCAAGGACATAGAGTCTTAATAAATCTTTAAGAGTTTGAATAGTCCTTTCCGACTGCCCATCCGTTTGAGGATGATATGCCGAACTAAATCGTAAATTCGTGCCCATAGCTTTTTGCAAACTAACCCAAAATCGTGAAGTGAATCTTGGGTCTCGATCAGAAACTATGGATACTGGCATACTATGCAATCTTATAATCTCGTTTATGTACATACTAGCAAGACGTTCAAGTGCATAAGTTTCTCGTATCGGTAAGAAATGAGCAGACTTGGTCAATCTATCAACAATGACCCAAATCGAATCTATGCCTTGAGAAACCTTGGGAAGACCAGTAACGAAATCCATGGTAATGTGCTCCCACTTCCATTCTAGAATTTCAAGTGGTTGCAATGGACCTTTTGGCACTTGATGCTCCGCCTTAACTCATTGACAAGTTAGACACCTTGAGATAAACCCCGCTATCTCTCTTTTCATATTGCTCCACCAAAATGTATGTCGAAGATCACGAAACATTTTGGTACTCCCAGGATGGATTACAAACGGTGTGTTGTGTGCCTCCATCATGATTTTATACTTCAAGTCAAAATCATTAGGAACACAAAGTCTGGAGTTGACTCGAAGTATTCCTTCTTCTTCGATTCTTGCTTTTGGAATAGCACCTTCTTGTACTTTCTTCCTCATACGTATCAGCTCCAGGTCTGAAGCTTGAGCATCTTTAACTTTATCGATTAAAGTCGGTTCCACTCGTATATTCGCCATCATCACATGGGTCCCTGGAGTCTTTAACTCTATTTCAATTCTTTCCAAGTCATACAAAATGGGCCTTTGTGTTGACAATATTGCACTCATGCCCGCATATGATCTTCTACTCAATGCGTTAGCTACTACGTTAGCTACTACTCAATGGTATGATCATAATCTTTCAACAACTCAAGCCATCATCGTTGCCACATGTTGAGTTCCTTTTGAGTGAAGAAATATTTAAGGCTTTTATGATCAGTATAGATCTCCACCTTCTCTCCATACAGGTAATGCCTCCTAATCTTAAGCACAAAAATGACGGCAGCCAACTCTAGATCATGAGTAGGATAATTCCTCTCATATTCTTTGAGTTGTCGTGAGGCATAGGCTATGATTTTCCCATGTTGCATGAGAACACATCCTAACCCTTTGCCTGAAGCATCACTGTAGATGACAAATCCCTCCGAGCCAGATGGTATTGTCAGAACAGGTGCTGAAATGAGTCTCATCTTGAGTTCTTGAAAACTCTTCTCATATTTCTCGCTCTAACTGAACTTTGTATCTTTTCGAGTCAGCTAGGTTAATGGAGTAGCAATTCGAGAAAACCCTTCTACGAATCTCCGATAATAACTAGCTAAGCCGAGAAAGCTACGATACTTGATCAACGACTTAGGTTGCTCCGACTTTGAATTGCTTCAATCTTTCTTGCGGTCAACGGATATTCCATGATTTGATATCACGTGCCCAAGGAATGCAACTTCCTCAAGCGAACTCGCATTTCTTCAACTTAGTATATAGCTTGTTTTCACAAAGCTTTTGAAGTATCAGCCTCAAGTGTTTCTCATGGTCTTCATGGGTTTTGGAGTATATGAGGATGTCATCAATAAAGACGACTACAAAGTGATCCAAATATTCCTTAAATACTCGGTTCATCATATCCATGAAGGCAGCAGGAGCATTAGTCAATCCAAAAGACATGACTAGGAATTCATAATGCCCGTACCAAGTTCTGAAAGTAGTCTTTGGAATGTCATCCGTTTTAATCTTCAACTGATGATATGCGGAACGAAGATCAATCTTTGAAAATAATTTGGCTCCTTGCAACTGGTCAAACAGGTCATCAATGCGAGGTAATGGGTACCTATTTTTGATGGTGACATGATTCAACTCCCGATAATCAATACAAAGTCGCATACTTTTATCTTTCTTCTTCACGAATAGAACAGGAGCACCCCAAGGAGACGTACTAGGACGAATGAAACCGATGTCTAACAATTCCTGTAGTTGGGTTTTTAACTCCTGAAGTTCAATAGGAGCCATTCGATATGGGGCTTTGGAAATGGGTTTTGTACCGGTTTCAAGGTCGATACAAAATTCAATTTCACGCTCTGGGGATAGGCCAGGAAGTTCTTCATGGAATACGTCAGGAAATTTATTAACAATAGAAATATCATTCAAATCTGACGTATTTTTATTTAAATCCTTGACATGGGCTAAGAAAGCTTGACATCCATTTTTCAATAAACGAATAGCTTTATGGCTTGATATAGCGAGAATTGATTTTAGTGGTTTGGTTGCTTGAATTCAGTATAATAGGTTGGTTAGGAATATGAAAGCTAACAACCTTACGAAAATAATCAATTTTAGCATGATGAGTAGTTAACCGATCAATCCCTAAAATCACATCAAATGCAAGTATTTTCAAATAAATAAGATCGACGGTGTAACGATGCGGTTACCGATTTGAATCAAACAAGACTTATAAACCGTGGATGTAATGAAGGTTTCTCCCAAGCGGAGTTTCAAACAGATAAGTCAAAGTCTAATTTCTCCAGAGTCAAATTTAAACGTTGAGCGCAAGTAGGAGAAATAAAAGAATGGGTAGAACCGGTATCAAATAAAGTATAAGCTTCGCTAGAGTTTATGCTTAGCTTACCCATGATCACCTCGTTCAGATTCCTCACTTTTTGGGAGGTTACGACAAACGCTCTCCCTTAAACTACCGGTTTTGTCTTATCTGGGACACCCTTTGATGCCTCCATCCCAGCTGGACTTGACTTTGGTGCATGACAAAATTGGGCTAGGTGACCTTCTTATCCATAATTATAACATGCTTTGGACTGCATCACGCAGTTTGGACTGATATGTCCCTCCCCTCCGCATTTGTAACATACGATCGGTGGTCGTTCTCCTTCCTTAACAACAGGTGTTGGTGCTGATGTCTTTCCATCCTTGTTGAATCTCCTCTTCTTGAAATGTCCACTCTTATTGTCATGGCCATGATTACCACCGAAGTGATTATCATTTTTGGCATGTTGATTCCCTCCACGTTTGTTGTCACCGCTTCGATGACTGCTACCACTAGTATTATCGACTTGTCGGTTGCTCTCTCTTGGTTGGGTTGACTCATTATCGCGCTCCAATAACTGAGCCTTATTCATAACATCTAAATACAAACATAGTTTATGAGAGATAAGGTATTGACGTATCTCGGGTTTTAAACCTCTTAGAAACATCCGCGTCATTCTCTCCTCATTATTAACTAAGTGGGACGGAAACCGAGACAACTCGGCAAACTTAGCTTCGTACTACACCACGGTCATATTGTTTTGCTCATGCTTGATGAACTCTACCTCCTTCATGTGACGAATACTTTCAGGAAAGTACTTATCGTTGAACAGCTCTTGGAACTTCTCCCAAGACATCTTCAGTGCGGCAGGTTGAGTACGCTTTACAGATTTCCACCAGTAATCTGCCTCTACACACAACATAAAGGTGGCAAAGGGAACCTTTTGCTCCTTGGAGCATCCCAAGACATCAAATATCTTGTTGATTTTCTTTATCCACGTCTCCGCCTTAAGTGGTTTTGGCTCTCCAAAAAACTTTGGTGGTCCCAGCTCCTTGAACTGCTTAGCGGTGACCGTTTGAGAGTTGTCAGTGTTTCCACCTGCATTTTGGACAAGAACCGCTCTCGCCTAATGTTACATGAATTTCATAAAGCCTCTGACCATCCCATCGTTCACCATTTCATCGGTGTTATTGTTTATATGAGGATTATTGTGTTCCTGTTGCACATTATCCTGGGTATTAATCTGTGGTGACTCCACGGTCTCATGTGCATCATTACTTATCTCCACATTTTCGGATGCCATTTTCAAATACTGCCACAAAACAAGGGTTAATTGACATGTCACATATTATCCATATACTCTGACCAACCAATTAAATACCAAATAAACTTAGGTAGGCATACTAGCGAAGGAATTCCCCGTCTCTTCCCTCCTAGTTCTTGTCTCACATCTCAGCCAGGGATCATATCCCTAAGCTTTGATACCAACTGTGACGCCCCCAAAATAGGTATACATTACCCATCTTGAGTCACCAAATACATGGTACAAAATACAAATACAACTTAATTATACAACCGTCGTGTAGTATACGATAATACATAGCTGAGAGTTTAAACAGGAATATTGCCTTCTAGACAATATCCACTCTCAAATAGAGTCCTCATTACATTTATTGTCACACTATTTTATAAGATAGTGAGGACTACTAATACACCAATTTGGACCATCACTCCATTCCCCGACTAGTCCCGCCTACGTTCTCATTTCCTGAAGAGAACAATGAAAGCAAAAGGGTGAGCCCAACTAGCCCAGTAAGAAATATTATGACTAAGATAATGCAGAATAAATTATCATTAGTCTTTACCAATGTTAAACTAATAAAATATAATAGACATCAAGTTTAACTGCAGCGGAATAAGCAATCCATTAGAAGAGTCAAGTAGAGCATGATATCTACTATCTTCTATGATTTAAAAATGTTTTCATTAATTTTTATCATTTGAGACTCGACTTCATAAATAAACCACATCATCTAATCATCCACGCTTTTCTACGGGCCAAGGATATTCATTAAATCATCAATGGTCATGACTATACTTAAGAATAATTCTGGTCATAATCATACCAAAAGCGTCCATCAATGCATTATGAGACCCTTTGAGGACCTTTACCACATCATTTATAACATTACGGGTCATGATTATACCGAATGATCCACGGTCATAATCATACCAAGTCCATCTATGCACGTAAGCCAAAGATGACTTTCATCACAATATAAGCATGAGGATGATGACAATGACATAATAATTCAATAAAACAAGTTCAAGAATAAATTTTAAAGATTTATAAGTTAATTTATCCCGAAATCAATTACATCCAAATTGTCAACATGATCTTTGCTTTGTAGAGTAAAATTCAAGAATGCTCGGAAGAATATTTCCATGAAAAGATCTTTGGATGAAGCGCAAATATCCGAGGATATTCTACTAATTTCATGGAGTATAGAAGTCAAAACTTTAACCAACCGAGTATAATAGAATATATGAAGCGCAAATGGATTTTCAGCGACATGCGGTAATCCACGTGAGCGAATCATTTCCACAATTTAATAAGGAATGAATACGAAGGATCATTCACCATGCATGTGGTAATCCACATAGGCGAGTTATTCCAATAGAACAATAAGGAATGGAATAATGAGAAGAATTCACGGGCATGCGATAGACCATAGATGAACGAGTTATTCCAACAGAATAATAAATAATGGAACGGTCATGCGTAAAGCGCATGCATGACGAGGATATTCAGACGGAATAATAAATAATGGAACCAGGTCATGCATAAACGCATAGACAGGATATTCCAACAAAATAATAAATAATGGAACGAGGTCATGTGTAAACGCACAGATAGGATATTCTGACAGAATAATAAAGAATGGAATAATAGAAGAATTTCACCATTTATGCGGTACTTCGCATAGACAGGTTATTCAAACATAATAATAAAGAATGGAATTACAAAAGAATTTCACCATATATACGGTAGTCCGCGTATACAGGTTATTCCAACAGAATAATAAGGAATGGAATAACAATAGCTCTCTTCATGAATACGAAAGAAATAATACCCCTTACCTCAAAAGAAGACTGGATACTAGAATAGTGAGGTAGCAGACTTCTCTTCTTCTTTCTCTCTATAATTTATCTCTATAATAATTGCTCTAAAGCTTTAGTGAATTGGTGAGAAATAAAGGAAGAATGAGCTTCTATTTATAAGAAAATATAGTTTCGATAATTGCACGTTTTGGGGCTCGAAATATTACAGTACAATACCTCCAACTTTACTTTCATTTTTAATTTAGTTCTGCAAGTATTATCAAACTTGCACCACCTCCCCTAATAGTAAATAATGTGAATCAATAGTTCAAACATGTGAACCAATAGTTATAATCATATGAAAATACGAATTACAGTATAATACCTCCATCTATACCTCCATATTTAATTTAGCCATGCAAGTATTATTAATCTTGCACCAACTCCCCTAATAGTACAAGAATTTGAATCAATAGTACACACATGTGAACAAATAGTTATAATCATGTGAATTAATAGCAATTAATTGCTCATTTATCCGATTAATTACCCGACTGGTCAGTATAACTTCCAGACATCAATTAATATCGAAAAAAATGTCGATTTCCACTAACACTAATAATTCCAACACAATGGAACTATCAATTTCATCTTTAATCAACACGAACCTATTCATCATTAATATTATAACTCACAATATTTAATAACCAAGTCGTTCCCAGGAAAGACGGGGCTTTCCGATAAGGATTTCTCCTTATTGGCGCGCAATTAGATGACCAAACCTCTCCTTGACTGAACTTCTAGACATTATAAATATTGCAATTTAATAATATGAATAACTTTGTCGTCTCAATTATTGATTTAATAATATATCATATTATCACGGATGATCTTTGTGATAATAAGCGAATCAATAATATGAGAGATATGATGCAAACAATTATTGTAGTAATAATTGAGTATAAGCTGAGTGACTTCTCACGTAAGCATCAATAATCAATCTGATTGTGCTACTATGCAACCACGCATATTCTTTGTACTTTTACTACCGAGTAGTTCAACAGTTTTAACGGTAACACTTCCGGCATTATTTTTATAAAAAGATAATTCTATCGTTTTCTTACTACGACAACACTTCTGTTGTGGGGTCCACCAATGATTGTGCCTTTGTAAGAATATTCTCTATTAAAATGAATATTCCATGACCAATCGAATATTATATAACCACTTGCTTACTTTGAAAAATTTATAAATATTACCCACAACTATAACATTATATCAAATTCACACCATAATATTCAAAAATATATTTCGAGAAAATTATTCTTTATTCATAAAAGTTGGGGTCTAACAGAAAACTGAGGATTCCGAGGTTGTCTCCAGAATTGAGTTGATTTGACTTCCAAGGTTATCTCTGGAAGACGATTCTGCCCTCTTTCCAGGTTAGTAACAGAAATGAAAAATTTTGAGTGTCTATAGATGCCCCTCTTTATCATATTCATGCAATGCAATGGCATGGATATGATAAAGAATACTAGACACTTGAAATATGACAGGATAATCATGATGCAATGTACAACAGCATGATGCAAATTTATGATGCATGTGGTTTGTTGGATCATTTTCCACCGGGTTGTGATGACTGTTTGCACCCACAACTTCCGATGGGGGCTGGAGTTATCACTGACGACTCCGATGAACTGCTTGGACGTGTGATCCAAAGTTCTTAGAAACTTCAAGGATGCTGACGTTGGGGTTATCACCAAAGTCCTTAATCCTTGGTACAGACTTTCCACTGAGGATGTATCTCTCATGTACAAGAGACTATGTGGCGATGTATTTTGTCTAATGAAAATGTGTATAACAGATTCCATTATCGGTCCTCCCCGATGAGGATGGTCGTTCCTGGTTTGTATCGCCAGGTCTTTCCGCTGTTCTATCAAAGTTGCTGCCAATAATCTGTGTTGTTAGGGTTGCCTGACCCTCTCGCTGAAATGTACTCTGACGCCCCCAAATCCGGGTATCTTCCAACCCGGCAGATGGTGCTACACGGTACTACCATTCTCATATACATTCAATTGAAAAGTCTCAAAAGATCGAATATGTCTTCTATATATTCAAAATAATATTACATTTCCCCAGGTTCTTTATAACCCATACATTCGTTCTTGTCATAATATTTAATATATTACAAACATTCACCTATACTATTACATTAGTAATCTAAGGGTTCGTCTTCGCCTTGCCCTTATCCTTGTCGGAGCCCTTGGTCCGTTCGATCTTAGCTGTGTTCATATGGTTCAAGCAAGAGTGAGCATGACTAGCTCAAAAAGTACTAAAATTATAATAAACAACATGCTTGAAACATAGAACTCATATATATTCAATAACTGAACAATAGTTACGAAGCACTATCGATAATTCAAAATAGCACTTCTTTTCATTCAAAACGTTTTACAATAACAATATTCAGTAAAACATCAATTCCGGTCCAAGACCTTGAGCATTTCATAATTTCTTCTGAAAAGGACATCCCGGCACTAAGTCCGTAAGTTCCGACATTACTTACGAGAAAGTCTAGGTGATCGGCCTATAGTACTCTATGTTGATCAACACTACATTCCTTAAACGTGTATACGTTTAAGTTGTGGAAACCTCACGTGCCTGTCGTTAAACGACAAAACATTTTTAGCATACTCAGTCTTCGATTGAAAATCACACCAATATAACTCGGTAAACATTAATCATGCTTGATAGAATCATAATATAAGTCTAGCCGAAAGAATTGGCTTTGACTTCATGCGAAAGGATACATGAATTTCAAAGCTTGTCCAGACTGAACTCGAACAAGGGTTAGAATACTTGCCTTTAGCGTCTGCTTACTGTTTATCACACGTACACTTTAAGTCTCTAAGTCTCTACAATACATGATCATATAACGTACCACATTAGGTCATATATAATCAAGTAGGTATACTACTATATCTTACCCTTCATCTCAATCTAATCCTGACTTAGATTTGTTATTATTGGTTTAGGCTTTTCGTTACATTGTTTCATTACGTTCATGATTGATTACTTATCTTCAACCTTTAGACAACATAAATAAGGTTTAACAATACCTTAGAATACCTTATTAAGTTCCTCAGTTTATTATTACTGAGTTACTGTTCATGCTATACTTGTAAACCTTCATCACTGTCCAAACCCTAGGGTTGGCGCTACGGCGCCACTCTACAGTGGGTATGTAACGACCCGGAAATTCGGATTTTCCAGAATTTAAGTTTAAAGAATTAGTTATTAATAAAATGAATTTTTATTAATAATATTATATGATATGTGTTTATTAATCGTTCTAGAACCGAGGATGATTATAAGTTAGGAGGATTCTGGCTACGATCTATATTGAACGAGTTAGAATTTTCAAGACGAAAATAAAAAAAATTCGGGAAGAAAATATTTTTGGAGAAAAAGACGAAATAGGCACTATTCACCCAACGAAACCTAAGGGTTAGGGTTTGAATAACCTAAGCCGTTCTAAGAGTTCGGTATGTCGAAATGACATTCCATCGAAAGATTTAATGATAATATATCTTGAAAAGTTAAGAAAGCCGACAAAAGTTTTCTCGAAAAACGTGCAGAAATCGGACAAAATAAAAACGACGAAAAGTACTGCTGTGTACTTTTCATTCGTTTAGCTACATTAGGGTAAAACGTGAAGGAAAACGCTTAACGCCAAAAAGTGTTTTTCAGTTTTTCAGTTTTTCAGGAATCCGAAGAATACGTAAAATTTAATCGGTAAAGGAAAGACGAAATATCAAATAAATATTTGGATTCCGAGAATCGCAGTTTTTAAAACTGTCGGACGAAAACCCGAAAGACGGAATCACGTAACTTAAAGGCTAAGTAGACTTAAGGGCTAAGTTAACTTAACACTTAAGTCATGAATAGTAAGGAGGTGTGAATAGTAAGGAGGTTAGGGGTGAAATGACTATTTTGCCCTAGCTTTTGAAAATCTATAAATAGGAAGCTAGATTTCATTTAAATGGGATTTGGAAAATCCTACACTAGAGAGAGAGAGGGTTCGGATGGAGAGAGATGAGAAAGAGCATGAGCATGATTGATCGAATCGAAAATGTTCGTGAAATGGAAAAGCTAGCAAATCGCCAGTTTTGTCTAGCGGAAGAAAAATAAAGAGGAAAGGTATTAAAACCTAACTTCTATGTTAGATTTTCTTTAAAGTTTTATATGTTTAAAACATAACTTAATGAAGATAAGAAGTAGATGATGTTAGGAATGATTTCATATGGTTGAAATCATGAGAAATAATGAAAATAAGAATTTAAAGTTTAGTAAATAAATTTCTTAAGGAAGTATAAGATACGTAATGAATTAGAACGATCCGAGTGGATTATATCAATAAATAGGTGTAATAAGTAAGGAATGATGATCTATAACATCAAATTCCAATAAAAAGTGAAATCGTAATCCAAAATATCGATTAAAATGAAGAACGAGCGAAGAACACGAAGAACATGCGAAGAACACGAAGAACGTTGTTGATGGACAAATTTAAAACCATCGTAGGATATTTGTTGTTGATGGACAAGTTTAAAACCATCGCGTATAAGTTTGATGCATATTGCTTGGTTAGGAACGGTAGAAACATTTATGAAGAACGGATTAAAACTTAGCTATAACGAAGTTATGGCGAAAATTTTGTAAAAGACAAATGAGAATTAGAAAGTTAGTAAATGAACCCGAACGTGTAGGGTTTCATAAGAATGTAAGAGAACATAGAAAACATGAGTCGTGGACTCAAGAATGAAGGAATTCCGAGTTCGGATGACCGAATTACGGACGAACAAACAAAGAGCGTTAAAAATGTAAAATAAATGAAGGGTGAAGATCAAGCCAATCGAATGGCATGTTAACGGATTCAGAATGAAGTTCTGTCCAAGGGGAATTGAAGTACGTAAGATAAAGAAGAGAATGGCTTTGGAATGACCTCATTCGAAGTTATAACGAAGGAGTTATGAGATCAGGAAGTAGCGTCTCAAAATGAAGTTAACGCTTAAAAGAAATTATCAAGAATTAGGGCTTGGAGTCATGGCGCTTGACCATGCCTTATCAAGGTGGCGCTGCGATGCGAAGAAGGAGGGCATCGCAAACTTCAGCTGGCTTTGTGTGAGAGATAGAAGGAGAGTGGCGCCGCTTGATGCGGTGTAGTAGGAAAAACTAGAGAAGAGCTTTTAACTGCTCAACTCTTGGGGGAAACGTAATGGAAGATAAAGAACATAATGTTCAACTAATATAACACTTAAACAAGTGAATTAAACCTCTAATGAAGGTCGAACGAAAAGATTAAATGAGAGTAAAAGAGAAAGAATGTAAACGTGAGTTACGGAACCGATATCCAGGGACCGTAGTTACGATAAACGAACGTGGAGGATTGCTATGGTTGTGATTCCTTAAACGTTGAGCGACGAGGGTAATGAATAACATTTTGATGTTATGTCATGATAGTGAGAGATAAGTGTAAAGCATATAGACGCTGTAAATGCAACGCTGTTGCGATAAACGAGCGGTCTTAGCATACAACGAACCTTATGGCTTGGACATTAAGAAGGACTAATGAACATGGGGTTCAAGTAATGGATAACGAAAGTAATAAGTAAGATATGAATGGTATTAAGAAGCCGTAATGAACGGTAATAAGATTAATGGAAGCCGAATGTGAGTCGGATGAAAACGTTAGAATAAAATGTATGTGTTGAACACTTTAACCGACGTGAAGGTTGAGGGTACGCAAATATTAAACGGATAGAACCTACACCCCGTGTATGGTTTGATCGTAAGATGGTGAAGATCAATGATTAAACCGTGAACGGTAAAGAAGTTGAATTAAAGATAATAACGTTTAACGTAACGATGCCAAGTTAAGGATTAAAGGGAATGATCGCTCTGAGTATACAAAAGACTGTATGACTTAGACGATAAAGAGAGAATCATGAGGTGTGGCATTTAGTTGCCAGGAAGCAATAAGGAATGAGAAATTAACTTAACGAGGATTATAGTTTAAATAGTTTGGATAAGTTAAGATAAGTTAAGTTGTAGTACAATCGTAACCTTTGATGGTTGACATATGGGAGCTGGGCTAAACAATTCCTTCAGAGAGCGAAGGTATATACAAAACTAGCAACCGATCTAACTCACTGTTATGGGCAGTGTAGACGAGACGGGAACTTGTTTGTTGGTTGTTTGTGGGAAACCACTCAGAGTACCATATGAACTACTAGCAGAGAAACGATGCGTGCTGAGTCCTAGAGAAGTTATAAGAAGAAGATAAGATGTAAAACATCAAAGATGATGAATGTAAAAGTAAGACATCTCCGTATGTCATGAAGCCGTAGAACGGTAATGAAAGTGGTTACGTAAACTTAGGTTGCAAGAAAGCGAACCCTAAAAAGTAAAGTTAATCAAGCTAATGCATAAGTCAAATATACAAGACTAATTGGTGTATGAGGTGTTTTCTTATGTGTTATATAGGAATTGAGATGAGCAGTTCAGCATAAGTTGTAGCTGGGCGTAAGGCAAGTTTCCTAACTTCATTCATATTTCAAATGAATGCTAGTTTCTTAAACTTCTCAGATGTTGAACTTGAGAAGTTCCGTCTATGTGCTAATGTGCGATATTTGTACAAGGTGGTAGAACGTATGAGGCCTTAAGCCACAATGTGAACACTTCGGTGTTTCTATGAAATGAACTGTTCTGTGATTTAACTGTTCAATAAGAGAATGCTCTATTTATACATGATCCGTTATTGTTAAGTCTGTGCTAATGATTCTAGCCAGACAGAATGTGTATGAAAAAAGTAGAAGAATGAAAGTATTTTAAAATGAAAGTGAATATTATTTTAAAATGATATGAATCGAGATTATTCCTATTATTCAAGCTACTTCATAACCTTTGTTCGGTTATTGAAGTTTTAAAAGAATGTTTGAATTCTTGAAGATGTTTGTTCAACTGTGATGACTTGCTGGGCAATTGAATGCTCACACTTGCTTTAAATGAAAAACATTTTCAGCGAACGATGTTAGAAGAATTTAAGGATCCCGTAAAGATCAAGCTGACGATATCCAGATGAAGTGCCATTCAGAATGTGGATGATCGAGAAAATCAAGTGAAGACTTGTAATATAAAATAAGTTAAATGAACTTTAGATTAGTTTAATGAACTGTTATGTATCCTTAGTGGCGGATGAAAGTCACTCGTGTAAGATGTAAAGGATAATGTAATTATCATTATTTATAATGAAAAGGTTATATGGTTTTTAGAACCTGGGATTTGAGAGTGTATGTTGTTATATTTCGGTATATAATGATGTATGTTCGGAAGAAGATGGGATCGTGACGTACGGAATCTGGGTGTGAAGATAACCCGGATTTGGGCGTTCTGAGTCTGAATCGGACTCGACCTTTGGCATGAGTCCTAGTTTTCTTCATGTCGCACATGACTTGAAAGTTCGATGAGGTTCGAGACACTATGTCCGGCACTACGGCGCCATCGTTTAGCCTTGGGTTGGTGCCGCGGCGCCAACTCTGTGCCTCAGAAAATTTACAGCTTTTGAAAATTTTTGTGAAACTCTCGCAGGCATAACTTCTTCGTTATAAGTCCAAATTGGCTCGTTCAAGAGCTTACGGTTCACAAATTACATACTCTGTGCGTTCATGCAAGAATTTTATCTATTTGATTTTGTTTGCTAAAATTTCACCTATTAGTTCATTTTTAACGAAAACGATAAACATTCGTGAATGTGCAATGCTCGTTTCTTCGTTCTAAGTCAGAATTCGGTCATTTTCGAGTCTGCAACTCTATAATGCCAAATGTGACTTGTCTCCATCGAAAACCAACGTTTCTGAGTTCAAACACAAAATACGACTTCCATTCCGAGAATTTCTAGAATTCGATGATTATCGTCCAATCGTGTGAATTCCGGCGAAACATCATTACTAATGATTTGATTATCATTCTAAATGGATTTTAACCATCATACCAACATTTTAAGTTACTTATTACACCAACTTATTATCAAAGTAAGTTTTGACTTATTCTCATAAGTTCATGACTTAATCAACTTATAAACTATGAATTCCATTTCTTATGACTTAATATGGACTTAAGTCCTTTACTCAATGTTCTCATTCCATATTGAACATACTAACATCATATGACAAGTTCTTCATAAGTTATCAACTTATTTAGGTTCTAATTTCTTATTCACAACTTATTCAGCTTAAGTTCATTCATTAATTACTTCTTATATGTTCTTAGCATACAATCATACTTCTCTTATCACCCTACAATGATAGAGATAAAAGATATATTAGACTAAAGTCTTACCCTTGAAGACTAGTACTTCTCTTCTCTTTGAAAATCTAGCAAAGGATGTTTTGGCTTATAAAGTGCTTATTCTCTCTAACACTTAAGTTAATTTGTATTGGTTGAAAGTTGAACAACGAAAAATGACTAACAACCTCTCCTATTTATAGGCTTGGCAAAGTGAGGGTATAAGAGTCATTTAGGCCCTCCACCTCCTTAACTAACCTCCTTACTAACCTCTTTATTATTCCTTACTTTACAACTAAGTAAACTTGCTAGCCACTCCTTTTTCTTGCTCAACACAACACTTGATCATCACATAAAGTTCTTGTCCATCAAGTCTAACCCACATTCACTCTTTGTTTGCCCCATGGATCATGGTTAACCCATTGGGCTTGCTTAATTAATCTAACTAATTCTTATTTGGCTTGCATTACATTAGTTTAGACTCTTGATTAGCAAACACTTGGGCTTGCATATCACTTCCTATTGGACTTCTACCAATATGCTAATAATCCTACAAGTTCATTCCATTTAATTAAGAACCTTGACATATATACTATACGTATAATTCTCGTATTCTAACTCGTATATTTATTCGTAATATACATTATTCCATTCTCCATGCATATTCGTATAATACGTCGTATCATACTTGCATTCAATACCTCGCATAATGTCTACGCCTCATATGATTAATACTTTCTCTTCTTAACGCTTAATATTCCTAACGTTCTCTAATTAAGTCCACATGCAAAATATTGTGTTTTCCATACTTAGATTATTATTACATAATCAATCTCACCTTGATATTATAACGTTACGTATTTCTCGGAAGTTCAAAAATAATTCCCGAGCATAAATTGATGAATAGTGTTTTTCGAAAAATTTCTCAAAAAGCTTTTATTTTCGTCTTAGAAATTCAAATACTTTAATTCATTCACGTAGTTAAAATACTACGACGTTCCATCATTCCTAGGTTATAGAGCGACATTCATCTTATCAACACGTAATAATAATAAATAATATTATTTTATTCATTATTAAAATTATTTACAAATGTTCTATTTTTCGGGGCGTTACATGTACATCAACGGATGAGATCCCTGCTGGGACAAACGTCAAGGCTGCTTGACCTTCATTGACATGTGCATCAACGGATGAAATCCCTGTTGGGAAATAACATCAAGGTTGCTTGACCTTTGTTGACATGTACATTAACGGATCAAATCCCTGCTGAGAGAAGTGTTTTGGAGTTACGACTCTGAACTGACGGCATCGGACCCTTGCGAGGTATTGCTGAGTGTAGTGTGCAATAACTGTGATCATCGATATAGTGAACCCTATTTTTGGGCGAATACCAATGAGTGATATGTAGACCCACAGTTTGGTCTATGAAAACCAGGATTTCAGGCTCTTCCGCTCAATCGTGTAGCATTTTTCTTCCTGATTTAGCCTTTTTAGCTTGTGAGACCTCCTTTGTAACTCGAACTGGACTGAGCCAGAGGTGTGACGCCCCCAAATTTGGGTTACCTGACCCCCAAGTTTGGCGCCCACACTCCATAATATAAATAACATTTAACTACCCATTTAATTATGAATAAAAATTTATATCACATTAACTGATATAGTTAATACATTCGTCCTAGGTTATCTAACCTTAATATTACAAACGTACCCTTTAGATATACAAAAAGAGTTTACAAAATAACATATTAATAATATTCATTATATTATTCCAGCAATACGCCTTTGCCTTTGTTCTTCTCAGCACCTCTAGCAACTTCGTTCCTAGCTGAAATGTTTTGTTTAGCAAGGGTGAGCAATAAATTTACCCTGCAAGTTAAGACATACAATGAATGTATAAGAATCAAGATTAACAGACTATCTATTTTGATAGAATGAGACCAAAGTTCGAGGAACTTTGAAATAGCTGAACAATTCATTAATCATTAACAAGTCTTCTCGCGACCTATGCAATAGAATAATTCGATAATGAAATAGTACAACGCTTTCAAGTTTTCTACAATATTCAATTGAATAATAAGATGGAAATATTTTCCAGAGTTTATGCTGAGTGACCCCCTAAGGATCTTGAACTTCTCTTCTCGAGTAACTATCAAAGATTTATTTTGATATACCCAAGTGTATCAAATAACCATAAAGATTAAAACATACCCCCCAGCAAGTATATAAAGTGATCAGCTTTATTATACCCTATATTATGCATAATACTTAAAACGCGCACAATGGTCGAATATACTACCAAAAATTTCCTTTTTATATAAAAAGGTTGTTCTTCTCAGTCTTATAATCAGAATTTGAATTATAACAACAAAATACGATGATTTTAATTTCTAATCACTTCTCTTCTCTTGTCTTGTCAAACCTATCAGGTTTGCTTTATCGATCTAGCCGAAATAATTGGCATTGACCTATCAATAATAATTAAGTTCTCTTTTTGAACCTATCAGTTTTGCTTTATTGATCTAGCCGAAATAATTTGCATCGATCTGTCAATAATAATTGAATTCTCTTCTCGAACCTATCAAGTTCTAACAAAGTTCGTCTAGCCAGAACAATTAGCTAAGACATTTCTCAACAAGATTCAACAATAAACAAGAATTATCTGTACTATTTGCAATCAATAATAATTTCTATGGATGTGAATATCCAACAACAGTTATTCTCTAAGTATATTTTCGGAATCACTAATTCAATTTGAATTTATAAACATGCACTAACTGCGAATAATCAACAAAAATTCTCGGACGTGGTCTAATCAATAATAATTAACCACCATAATATTTGAAAAGATATAACTCAAGGTTGAGTTAAGGAAACTTGTCTGATTCATTGACTACTGCTACACAATTTAAGTTAACTTCTTTTGTAAGACATATCATTAATAAGATTGGTCTTTCAATAAGCATATCATACTTTGTAACATAATACAACTACTTTATCAATCAATTATCTAACACTTAATCACATAATTAAATATTAGATAACATCTTACAATATTAATATTATTATTATCCTTTGATAATTCTTTAATCACTATATCATATACATTATGATTTAACACTCTAATCTTATATATTATACGTTCTTCTTTAAACTTTAATAAGTCAAATACCAATCCAACAATCCAGATTGCAATCCAGCAAACCAGATTGCAATCCAGCAACCTGGATTCCAAATCTAACAACCTGGATTCCTAATCCAGCATCTAGATGGTCAATCCAGCAAACCAAAATGTAATCCAGCAAACTGGATTCCAAATCCAGCAACCTGATTGCAATCCAGCAAACTGAATTCAACATATTTTCAATTCGGTAAACTGTTTTTTAATCCAACAAGCTGGATTCATTATCCTTTTTACAAAAATACTAAATCAACATATTATTTTTCTATCCATTTTCCAAACATATATACATATATTTCATATACAAAAAGTGGTTTTCCATAATTTTTCAACTCCCTTTAATATTTTTCAAAAATCATTTTTAGTTCGTAGCTTAAGAAATTGGCCCTATCATGCTCAACTCCAGAAATTCCCATCTCTTAACATACTCTTATACGTATTAACGTGAGCCTCCAGTTTAAATTTTGTGGCAATCGGAGTTATAGAACTCCGGTTATAGCCATTTTTGTCAGAAAATCCTTAAAATTGAAATGGTCATAACTTGGTCATTTTAAGTCAGACTGAGCTCATTTTTGGACAAGAAGTACTTATTTCATATAGTTTCATTTCCCAAAAGGCCGGAATTTATTTCACAAATTAAGTTGCCAAAATAGCCCTTGGAAAGTTCTTGGTAGTAGCTATTTTGGAAAAACAAGTTTTTCGTACTTTGTTAAAAATAATCCATACAGAAATCTACAACTCCTTTTTTAGTGATTCCGCTTGGAGATGTTACAAAACTTATCATAGTATCCTCTAAAATATTTTCAGAATTTTTGAATGTAAGAAAAATGACGAAACTACCCCTACCCTTGACTGTCCAAAAATAGTCTTCTTTTCTCTCTAGACATGAAACTGTTTTGGCTAAAACAGTCACTACGGATTGTATACTCAACATTTTTGAGTGCTACCACTTGGGTTTAGTAGATAACTTACATATCTAGCCCCTCTCTTTGACGGATTGTAAAAAGAAGGTGTAAATCAAAAACGGTGAAAATCCAAAGTACATAGAAATTTTATGGTTTATAAATTATAAAATCACTTTTCTTTACTTTTGATTTCCAAACAAATTAACACCCAATATGGGTATATCTAAACATGAAACACTCATTAACATGTATATTCATGAGTTTTATGTTTAGAAACATATAATCAAGTTTTGATTTAAAATAATCAAAAATTACATAAAGAAAAGGGGTTTTTACCTTTAATTTGTGGCTACCCTTCCTTATTCTTCCAAAGTGAAAGATGATTTTGAGTAGAAATAAAATCAAAGTCTCTTCCCCTTGCTCCCTACTCCAGTCGTCCCTCTTATGAGACCCCTAATTTTATGAATAAAGATTTAAATTTTTCAAAATATTTTTTTTATATTATGGTGTGGATTTGATATAATGTTATAGTTGTGGGTAATATTTATAAATTTTGCAAAGTAAGCAAGTGGTTATATAATATTCGATTGGTCGTGGAATATTCGTTTTAAAAGGGAATATTCGTACGATGGCACAATCATTGGTGGACCCCACAACGGAAGTATTGTCGTAGTTAGAAAAGCGTGAATTATCATTTTATAACTTGGCGAAAGTGTTACCGTTTAAAGCTGTTGAACTACCGGTAGTAAAAAAAGTACGATGAATCTGGCGTGGTTGCATAGTAGCACACGGTATTGATTATTGATTCTTACGTGAGAAGTCACTCGGTTATACTCAATTATTGCTTTCTGATGAATTGATGCATCATATCTCTCATATTATTGATTCAATTATTGTCACAAATTATCATCGTATAATATGTTATATTATTAAATCAATAATTCAAATGACAAAGTTATTCATATTATTAAATTGCAATATTTACAATGTCTAGAAGTTCTGTCAAGGAGAGGTTTGGTCACCTAATTGCGCGCCAATAAGGAGAAATCCTTATCGAAAAGCCCCATCTTTCCTAGGAACGACCTGGTTGTTAAATATTGTGAGTTATAATATTAATGATGAATAAGTTCGTGTTGATTAAAGATGAAATTAATAGTTCCATTGTGTTGGAATTATTAGTGTTAGTAGAAATCGACATTTATTTCGATAATAATTGATGTCTGGAGGTTATATTGACCGATCGGCTAATTAACCGGATAAATGAGCAATTAATTGCTATTGATTCACATAATTATAACTATTTGTTCACATGTGTGTACTATTGATTCACATTCTTGTACTATTAGGGAAGTTGGTATAAGATTGATAATACTTGAATGACTAAGTTAAAAATGGAGGCATAGATGGAGGTATTATACTGTAATTCGTATTTTCACATGTCTAGAACTATTGAGTCACATGATTTACTATTGATTCACATGATTTACTATTAGGGGAGGTGGTGCAAGTTTAATAATACTTGCAGGACTAAATTAAAAATGAAGGAAAAGAGGGAGGTATTGTACTATAATATTTTGAGCCCCAAAACGTGCAATTATCTAAACTATATTTTCCTATAAATAGAAGCTCATTCTTCCTTCATTTCTCACCAATTCACTAAATCTTTAGAGCAATTATTATAGAGAGAAAGAAGAAGAGAAGTATGCTACCTCACTATTCCAGTATCCAGTCTTTTTTTGAGGTAAGGGGTATTATTTCTTTCGTATTCATGAAGAGAGAGATTGTTATTCCATTCCTTATTATTCTGTTGGAATAATCTGTATACGCGGACTACCGTATATATGGTGAAATTCTTCTATTATTTCATTCTTTATTATTATGTTGGAATAACATGTCTATGTGAAGTACCGCATACGTGGTGAAATTCTTCTATTATTTCATTCTTTATTATTTTGTCGAAATATCATGTCTGTGCGTTTACGCATGACCTGGTTCCATTATTTATTATTTTGTCGAAATATCACCGTAAATGCGTTACGCATGACACGTTCCATTATTTATTATTACATTTGAATATCTCGCTTGCCGATGCTATTTACGCATGACACAGTTCCATTATTTATTATTCCGTTAGAATAACCTGTCTGTGCGGTCTATCGCATGCCTGGTGAATCCTTCTGTTATTCTATTATTTATTATTTTGTTGGAATAACCTGTCTGTGCGGTCTATCTTATGCCTGGTGAATTCTTCTGTTATCCATTCCTTTTTGTTCTGTTGGAATAACATGTCTATGTGGATTACCACATGCATGGTGAATGATCTTTCGTATTCATTCTTTATTAAATTACGGAAATGATCTGTTTACGTGGATTACCGCATGACGGATGAAAATCAATTTGCAGTTTCGTATATTCTATTATACTCGTATGAGATATCATTTCTTTTGTACTCGTCATGAAATATCATTTTATTTTGTATTTTCTGTTACGGGTTACTATTCACAGGTTATTATTCACCTGGTTACTATTCACTCTAGCATTATTCACTAGGGTATTCGGGGCACTTCTCATGCCGGAATACTATTCACGAGTGACTATTCACGGGTTACTATTCACCTAAATTACTATTCACCCGAATATTATTCACCCGGGTATTTGGAGTACTTTTCATGTCGGGGTACTATTCACGAGGTACTATTCCTGAAGTACTATTCACGGGGTACTATTCACGACGAAAAATTGATTCTTTTCTGTCCAAATTATTTTTGGTGCATAAATATTATTCTTGAATTTTACTCTACAAAAAAGTATCATGTTGACAATTTGGATGTTATTGATTTCAGGATAAATTAACTTATAAATCTTTAACATTTATTCTTGAACTTGTTTTATTGAATTATTATATCATTGTCATCATCCTCATGCTTATATTGTGATGAAAGTCATCTTTGGCTTACGTGCATAGATGGACTTGGTATGATTATGACCAGGGATCATTCGGTATAATCATGACACTGTAATGTTATAAATGATGTGGTAAAAGTCCTCAAAGTAGCACATAGTGCATTGATGGGAATGAGTTTTTGGTATGATTATGACCAGGGATTATTCGGTATAGTCATGACCATTGATGATTTAATGAATATCCTTGGCCCGTAGTTCAGGGATGATTTGATGATGTAGTTTATTTTTTAAGCTGAGTCTCAGCGATAAAAATTGATGAAAACATTTTTATAACATAGAAGATAGTAGATATCATGCTCTACTTGACTCTTCTAATGGATTGCTTATTCCGCTGCAGTTAAACTTGATGTCTATTGTATTTTATCAGTTTAACATTGTTGAAGGCTAATGATAATTTATCCTGCATTATCTTAGTCATAATATTTCTTACTGGGCTAGTTGAGCTCACCCTTTCTTTCACTGTTCTCTTCAGGAAATGAGAATATAGCTGGGACGAGTCGGGGAATGGATTGACAGTCCAGATGATAGTATTAGTAGTCCTCACTATTCTGTAAAATAGTATGATAATAATTTTAATGAGGACACCATTGAGTGTGGATATTGTCTAGATGACAATATTCTTGTTTAAACTCTCAGCTATGTTTTGTCGTATTTTACACGACTGTTGTATAATTAAGTTGTATTTGAATTTATGTACCATGTATTTAGCGACTCAAGATGGGTGATGTATACCTGTTTTGGGGGCGTCACAGTTGGTATCAAAGCTTAGGGATATGATCCCTGGCTGAGATGTGAGACAAGAACTAGGAGGGGAGAGACGGAGAATTCCTTCACTAGTATGACCTACCTAAGTTTATTTGGTATTTAATTGGTCGGTCAGAGTATAGGGATAATATGTGATATGTCAATTAACCCTTGTTTTGTGACAGTGTTTGAAAATGGCATCTGAAAATGTTGAGATCAACAATGAAGCACATGAGACCGTTGAGTCACCAACGATCAATACCCAGGATAATGTGCAACAGGAAGACAATAATCCTCAAGTAAATAACAACACCGATCAAATGATGAACGATGGGATGTTCAGAGGCTTTATGCAATTCATGCAACATCAGGTAAGAGAGACTTTTGTTCAAAATATAGGTGGAAATAATGGCAACCCATGGTCGGTCACCGCTAATCAATTCAAGGAGCTGGGACCACCAGAGTTTTTGGGAAAGCCAGAACCACTTAAGGCGACGACGTGGTTAAAGTAGATCACCAAGATATTTGATGTCTTGGGATGCTCCAAGGAGCAAAAGGCTCCCTTTGCCACCTTTATGTTGCGTGAAGAGGCAGATTATTGGTGGGAATCTATAAAACATACCTATCCTGACGCACTCAAGATGTCTTGGGAGAAGTTCAAAGAGCTATTCAATGACAAGTACTTTCCCAAAAGTATTCATTACATGAAGGAGGTGGAGTTTATCAAGTTGGAGCAAAACAATATGACCGTGTCGCAATATGAGGCTAAATTTGTGGAGTTATCCCGGTTTGCATCCCATTTGGTCGATAATGAGGAGTGAATGACGCGAATGTTTCTAAGAGGTTTGAAACCCGAAATACGTCAATACCTCATTTCTCACAAACTTTGTTTATATTCAAATGTTGTGAATAGGGCTCAGTTATTGAAGCGTGATAATGAGTCAGCACAACCAAAAGGCAACGACCAACAACACGATAATAGTCGTACTGATGGAAACGTCCATCGGAACAATGATAACCATCTTGGGGGAAATTATCATGCCAAAAATGGTAACCACTTCGGTGGTAATCATGGCCAAGATAATAGAAGTGGAAAATTCAAGAAGAGAAGATTTAACGATAATGGGAAGATGTTGGCAGCAGCACCAACACCAGAAACAAATTCTAGGAGAGGAGAATGACCACTAGTTAGATGCTACAGATGCGGAGAGGAGGGACACATAAGTCCAAACTGTTCACAGCCTTCCAAGGTATGTTTTAGTTGTGGAAAAGACGGTCACATAGCTCGATTTTGTCCTATAGCAAAATCAAGTCCAAATTTGGACGGTGGCACCAAAAAGCGGATCTGGACAAAACAAAAGTCGGTGGTTTCAGGAAGAGTGTTTTTCGTGACTTCTCAAAAAGCGAGTAACCCGAACGAAGTTAGCACGGGTTAGTTAATTATAAATTCTTGCGGAGTCTATACCTTATTAGATACCGGTTCTACCCATTCTTTTATCTCTCTTGCTTGCGCTCAACGTTTAAATTTAACTCTAGAGAAGTTAGACTTTGACTTATTGGTTGAAACTTCGTTAGTAGAAATCTGCGTTTCCTCCACTGTTTATAAATCTTGTTGATTCAAATTGACACTTTCACGTTACCTGTCGATCTTATCTCTTTGAAAATACTTGCCTTTGATGCGATTTTAGGGATCGATTGGTTAACTACTCATCAAGCTTTCCGTAAAGTTGTTAGCTTTCATATTTTTAACCAACCTGTTATGCGAATTCAAGTAACCAAACCACTAAAGTCAATCATTGTCATATCAAGCCATAAGTAAAGAGCCCCGATCCTTTCATTGTTGACTTCCTTGTGTGGAATGCACCGAAGCCAGACTTTTTGTAGGCGACATCGTGAATGACGATGGCAAGTTGATAGGTATCAATGTGATGTACTATCCAACTCTTGGATGAGAGTCACAGTTTTGAATGATATTTCTATTGTTAATAAATTTTATGGCGTATTCTTGAAGACTTCTTAGCCTAACCCTAGAGCGTGAAATCGAATTTTGTATTGACCCCAGTACAAAACCCATTTCTAAAACCCTTAAATATTTCTTCAACCAAAACGAACGTATAATGCGCCAAAGAGCGTTGGCTCGAGTACATTGAAGATTACGATCATACCATTCAATATCATCGTGGAAGAAGCGAGCGTGGTGGTAGGCGACAAGCGTTGAGTAGAAGATCGTATGCGTTATGAGTTCGATGCGATGTTGTTAACACAAAAACCCATTTCATATAACTTACAAATGATGAAGATAGAGTTAAAGACTCTAGTGACCCACGTGAAGATAACGAATATACGAGTAGAATCGACTTTAATCGATAAAGTTAAAGCCGTGCAAGCTACATACTCAGAGCTGATGAATGTGATGAAGAAGGTTCAAGAGGGCGTTATTCTAGAAGCAAGAATCGATGAAGAGAGGAAATCTCAACCCTCGATTTAATTGGCCCATTTGAAATCCTCGATCAAGTAGGAACTGTGGCCTATAGACTCGTTTTACCGCCAAGTATATTGCATGTTCATAACATTTTTCACGTAACGATGTTACGTAATTATATGGACGACCTGAACCACATTATTGAATTAGAACTAGACGATATACCAGAAGATTTAACATATGAGGAGATACGTGTTAAAATCTTGGATAAGAAGGATCGTATTCAACACTCAAATGTTTTACCTCAAGATTTAGAATTTGAAATGAAGTCAAAGTATCCTCACCTCTTCGGCATACCAGGTACGTACGTAAATTTTGAGGGCGAAATTTAATAAGGAGGGGAGATTATGAGACCCCAAATTTTATGAATAAAGATTTAAATTTCTCGAAATATTTTTTTTATATTATGGTGTGGTTTTGATATAATGTTATAGTTGTGGGTAATATTTATAAATTTTGCAAAGTAAGCAAGTGGTTATATAATATTCGATTGGTCGGGGAATATTCATTTTAACAGGGAATATTAAACGACAATGACACAATCATTGGTACCCCACAATGTAAGTATTATCGTAGTTAGAAAAAGCGTAATTATCATTTAAAAATAACTGGCGAAAGTGTTACTGAGTAAAAGCTGTTGAACTATCCGGTAGTAAAAAAATACGATGTCTGGCGTGGTTGCATAGTAACACACCGGTATTGATTATTGATGCTTACGTGAGAAGTCACTCGATTTATACTCAATTATTGCTACTGAGAATTGATGCATCATATCTCTCATATTATTGATTCAATTATTGTCACAGTATCATCTGTATAATATGTTATATTATTAAATCAATAATTCAAACGACAAAGTTATTCATATTATTAAATTGCAATATTTACAATGTTTAGAAGTTCTGTCAAGGAGAGGTTTGGTCACCTAATTACGCGCCAATAAGGAGAAATCCTTATCGGAAAGCCTCCTCTTTCCTGGGAATGACCTGGTTGTTAAATAAGTTCGTGTTGATTAAAAATGAAATTGATAGTTCCATTATTTTGGAATTATTAGTGTTAGTAGAAATTGACATTTATTTCGATAATAATTGATGTCTGGAGGTTATATTGACCGATCGGCTAATTAACCGGATAAATGAGCAATTAATTGCTATTGATTCACATAATTATAACTATTTATTCACATGTGTGTACTATTGATTCACATTCTTGTATTATTAGGGGAGTTGGTGCAAGATTGATAATACTTGCATGACTAAGTTAAAAATGGAGGTATAGATGGAGGTATTATATTGTAATTCGTATTTTCACATGTCTAGAACTATTGAGTCACATGATTTACTATTGATTCACATGATTTACTATTAGGGGAGGTGGTGCAAGTTTGATAATACTTGCAGGACTAAATTAAAAATGAAGGAAAAGAGGGAGGTATTGTACTATAATATTTCGAGCCCCAAAACGTGCAATTATCTAAACTATATTTTCCTATAAATAGAAGCTCATTCTTCCTTCATTTTTCACCAATTCACAAAAGCTTTAGAGAAATTATTATAGAGAGAAATTATAGAGAGAAAAAAGAAGAGAAGTCTGCTACCTCACTATTCCAGTATCCAGTCTTCTTTTGAGGTAAGGGGTATTATTTCTTTCATATTCATGAAGAGAGCTATTGTTATTCCATTCCTTCTTGTTCTGTTGGAATAATCTGTATACACGGACTACTGTATATATGGTGAAATTCTTCTGTTATTTCATTCTTTATTAATATGTTGGAATAACATGTCTATGCGAAGTACCGCATACGTGGTGAAATTCTTCTATTATTCCATTCTTTATTATTTTGTCAGAATATCATGTCTGTGCGTTTACGCATGACCTGGTTCCATTATTTATTATTTATTTGGAAACATGCTGATGCGCTATCGCATACATCGCGCGGTGAATCATTCGTTATTCCATTATTTATTATTCTATTAGAATAACCTATCTGTGCGGTCTATCGCATGCGTGGTGAATTCTTCTGTTATTCCATTCTTTATTGTTCTGTTGGAATAACCTGTCTATGTGGATTACCACATACATAGTAAATGATCCTTCGTATTCATTTTTTATTCAATTATGGAAATGATCTGTTTACGTGGATTACCGCATGGCGGATGAAAATCCATTTGCAGTTTCGTATATTCTATTATACTCGTATGAGATATCATTTCTTTTCTACTCGTCATGAAATATCATTTTATTTGGTATTTTCTATTACGAGTTACTATTCATGGGTTACTATTCATCCAGTTACTATTCACTCTAGTATTATTCACTCAGGTATTCGGGGCACTTCTCATGTCGGAATTCTATTCATGAGTTACTATTCACGAGTTACTATTCACCTAAATTACTATTCACCCGAATATTATTCACTCGGGTATTTGGAGTACTTTTCATGTCGGGGTACTATTCACGAGGTACTATTCCCAAAGTACTATTCACAAGGTACTATTCACGACTAAAACTTGATTCTTTTCTGTCCAAATTATTTTTGGTGCATGAATATTATTCTTGAATTTTACTCTACAAAGAAGTATCATGTTGACAATTTGGACGTTATTGATTTCAGGATAAATTAACTTATAAATCTTTAAAATGTATTCTTGAACTTGTTTTATTGAATTATTATGTCAATGTCATCATCCTCGTGCTTATATTGTGATGAAATTCACCTTTGGCTTACCTGCATAGATGAACTTGGTATGATTATGACTAGGGATCATTCGGTATAATCATGACCTATAATGTTATAAATGATGTGGTAAAAGTCCTCAGTGTCCTGTAGTGCATTGATGTTCAGTTTTTGGTATGATTATGACCAGGGATTATTCGGTATAGTCATGACCATTGATGATTTAATGAATATCCTTGGCCTATAGTGCAGGGATGATTCGATGATGTGGTTTATTTGTTAAGCTGAGTCTCAGCGATAAAAATTGATGAAAACATTTTTAAATCATAGAAGATAGTAGATATCATGCTCTACTTGACTCTTCTAATGGATTGCTTATTCTGCTGCAGTTAAACTTGATGTCTATTGTATTTTATCAGTTTAACATTGTTGAAGGCTAATGATAATTTATCCTGCATTATCTTAGTCATAATATTTCTTACTGGGCTAGTTGAGCTCACCCTTTCTTTCACTATTCTCTTCAGGAAATGAGAATATAGCTGGGACGAGTCGGGAAACGGATTGACGGTCCAGATGATAGTATTAATAGTCCTCACTATTCTGTAAAATAGTGTGATAATAATTTAAATGAGGACACCATTGAGTGTGGATATTGTCTAGATGACAATATTCTTGTTTAAACTCTTAGCTATGTTTTGTCGTATTTTACACGACTGTTGTATAATTAAGTTGTATTTGAATTTATGTACCACGTATTTGGTGACTCAAGATGGGTGATGTATACCTGTTTTGGGGGCGTCACACCTCTCCTCTTTCTTCTCTAGTCTCTCTCTTTCTAGTTTATGTTGGATAAGAGAATAAAATGAAAGAGATATGAGCTTAGATATTTTTCTTTTTGTTGTAAAAAAATGTATAGATGTATTGTGTGTAAGTAATTAAATTTTCCCCAACCACTTATCTCATTCTCGATCAGTAATCATCATTTAGATATGTGGAAGGTTAGTTAATAATGTGGTTCCTTAAAATAAATGACACCTAGTTTAATTTGTGAAATATCTTTTGCCACATGTGTGGCTTAAAATAGATGATGTGTTTTCACCATTTCCTCTCTTTTTCTTCCTTCATAATCCGGCCAAGTGGCCTTATTCTCACCCATGTTTTGCTTCCTTTTTAATGTAATATCTAATGTACCAAATGTCTAAACTGCCCCTCCTTCATTGGTTTTAAAATTGGGCCACTCTTTAATCTTTTGGGCTTCCCTAAATAATTCTTTGGGCTTTCTAATAAAAATATTTGGTCCATGAAAATAGATTAGGTCCAATACTTTTAATTTTATCTTTCCCTAATTATTTAATTAGGGTTTTCATTTCCACAATTATTATTTAAATCCTTACTTAATTAACTGAGATGTATAAAATAAATCTCTTAAAATTAGTATATATACTAATATTCTCCTGTATCATAACTCTTAAGTTATAAAAAATTTCATTCCTAATATATAATTAGGTTACCTTAGCTTCTTTTATTTGTTTATAATAAACACATAATATTCATATGCATTTACTCACATATAAAAATACACAAACCATAAAAGTCTTTCACAAAAAAAAATAATTTAAATCCATACCTTATTTCCAGTCTAGGTCTTATTATTCAACCTTTATTTAATCAATTAAGATTTTATTAATCGTATAAATTCTCGGGTTGTCACAGGAGGGGTGGGCCCCACCCAAGGGAGCCGCAGGTATACCTGCGGCTAACCGTAGGTGGATTTAAGTGGCTTGTAGCTTTCACAAGTCATTTTCAAGTTGCACCGTATAGAAAATCCAAGAGCTTTTCTTCAGATCTGCTGAGTTCGGGCATCTTTCTGTAAATTCTGTCACCGTACAAGTGTTCTACACTGCCCTGGTAACGTATGCATGTCTTCTTTTCCAGTTTTTATCTGTTAGAAAAATGAATTATCATATGAAATGCTTCTAAATACATAGTAGTGAATATGCATGCTTATATAACTTGATAAAAAATATTCAATATAGTAAATGTTAGTATTTAACTATGTTGAACATAATGATGTGAAAAAATTTAACTTTTAAAACAGTCAAATTGGCACGTTTTTTTCTTATCCTATTTGAGGACAAATGAGCAAAGGTGGTAAAGCAAAATAATCCTGGTAATTAGGCTACACTTACGGATTATGACTTTGATAGTGTAATGCATATAGGATGTTTATGACTGTGGGCAGGTGTGCTACTGAATGGCCACCTAGTTATGCCTATGTGCATGTGGATAGTCCTATTTACAAAGGAGACTATGGCAAACTTTTTTCAAAATGTAGGCATTGGATAGTCATGCATTTTTAACTCTACTGTAGGCGTATGTTAAAATAATGCATGCATGCATGTAGTTATAAAAATGCATTTTGAAAAAGCTTCAAGTTAGAGTTCACCACACCCTTTCTGAGGTGATTTGGAGACTTGTGTCCAAATATATGGATCTAGATCAGCCGAGTAGTTCCCGCAGGATTACTTCAGGTTGCGGAGGAGGGCTTCTGATGTGCCTCGACCCCGTTCAGTTAGACAGCCTCGTCGTCTGGTGGAGGCGGTGATACGTCCTGTCCGAGTTGATGTACCAGATGTTGAGGACGAGGAGGAGGATGTACCCATTGTGGACCCCGCTTCTGCTGCTCATGTTCCCCATAGGGATCTTCCAGGCATTCAGGTGATGATCCTAGAGCTTCTGGGTGATTTGAGTCGACACCCCTCAGTTTACTTGCATGCAAATGAGGTACATACTGGATTTGATCTTCCCTTTTCCTATTGATGAGGAGCAAAGGTTCTGATGTCAATCTACTTTGTGATGTAGGTTCCCGGCTTTACACAGCCTCGAGGGAACTAGTTCAGCATTCACTCTATATATCAGGCTCTACATCCAGATTATCGAGAGATTATGCATGGTTGGGGCTTTGAGGCGTTCTTTTCCATCATCTCCCGTCGTTGTCCCTGGTGTTACCTCAGGGCGTTGTTTCAGAGCTGGTTTGACCAGACTTAGTCTCTCTATTTTTTAGACTGTGAGGTGATGATGACACCGATGGATTGGCAATTTATCATAGGTATGGAGTTTGGAGGGGCGCCAGTGCCAAGTACGACGAATATTACCCCGACTGCTGTTAGATCCTTGTTATGAGTCCCGGCTAAGGCGCTCAAGGGTAGGATAGTCCGTATAAGTCCATTGAGCATAGATGCTATGAGCGGACTATTGAGTGAGCCCATACCCGATGATGTGAGAATTAGGGATCGTATTCTTTGGTGATTGTTCCTAATGATCATTAGGGGCTGTTTTATAGCGGATAACTCCTCTACGGTATCATTTTCTTTGATCAGCGCTACACGAGATGTAGACCATATTGGAGAGTATGATTGGGGCTCCTATACCTTTGCCTATTTCCTTAGGGGCATGCGTATGCGTTCGCAAGGCTTGATGGAGGCTTGGTTAGGATTCTACCCATTTCTACTTGTGAGTATTTCTCTTGTGATTTCCCATGTACAGGTTAAGAGTGTTGAATGATAGTAGATGTTTGCCTTTATATTGGCAATTCTGGGCCTATGAGAGGCTCTCATGTTTGCTTCCTATGAGTGTGTTAGGTTTGGAGACCTATCCACAAGGACGACGATGGCATCACTCCATACTGGCGGAGGTTCTTGTAGCTGAGGGTTTCATCCATTGTCGTTTACAGTTGGAGTTGTTGACAGCTGATGCTATCACTTGGATTACCTATTTCGGGGAACACTTGACCGCTGGGTTTGAGGATGGGTTCCCGACTGGTGTCGAGTACGTGATATCCACCTGCCGGATTCCTTTTTTACAGATGGAGGATGGGAGCTCTATTTAGGAGAGTGTGTTATTAGGAGCACTACAGGAGAGATTCGTGTGTCGATCTTGCCTCCTGCCAGGCGTTATTGGCCTATGTCATAGTCACCCGTCATTGATATCCCATTGATGGGCGTTGATGGCTTTACACTGTCAGAGGGTCCATATACTCAGGAGATGTTTCATCACTGGTGGTCCCCTCATACCATTGGAGCCCAGACCCGCGCCACTTAGTTTATGGGGGATATGGTTCCTGGATCCATGATGATGACGAATTGGATGGCCTGTGTCTGAGATCCGACTCATTTGACACAGATTGACAATTTGACCAGGTAGTTGGATCGGGCACATTTTTGCATCTAGCACTTGGGTAGATATCCTTCAGAGGCAGATACTTTTGATCCTTCCAGCTCTAGCGCTAGCCTTTCAGATGACCCATATGGTTTTGCCAATGCAGATCCTCCATTATATAGGCCTAACATCCCCGTTAATGAATATCTAGTGACTTAGGAGGAGTTACATCAGGTGGACAGAATTGATGATGTGGACATTAACACCATTGTCTTCTTCTAATGTGTATTCTCGTTATATCTTTTGATAGGCCTCTATTAGATATTGGGTGGCTGTGCCCCATTCTCGCTATATCTTTTAATAGGTCTCTATTAGTTGTTGGGCGTTTGTGCCCCATTTCCCTGTATTTTTAGTTGTACAAAGATTATGTATTAGATGATGATGTACTTAAGAATATATGTACTATTATTCCCTACATCATATTGCCATCTATTGTTGATCATGCATGTATTCTGTTATGCATATGTATGTATATCCAAAGATATTCAGCATTGACCCCTGGATGGTCTTATGATACGGCCCACGCAGATGTCTTCCTCGATAGTTAGCCACATTGATCACACCCCACCAGTATTGGTAGCCTCCCGTCTGAGGTCACGGTATGATATCTTGTCACCTCCAGATAGGGTGACCATAGATCAGTTGTTACAGCATTCCATGACCCTCCTGATGTTCTAGGTTCTTGTGGGCTTTATGGATGGTATGCTAGAGTATTGGGTACCAAAGAGGCAGGTTTTTCGATTCGGGACCCAAGAGTTAACTCCCACATTAGAGGAGTACGAACGATTGATGTCTCTGCCCTTAGACAAACCTTGCGCTCGGATGGCCATTGGCAATATGAGTCGGCAGTTCATGACCCTCACCGGGTTACGGCGTAGAGTAGTATAGGATGAGATTACATCCGGTCATGTGGTGTCCCAGAGTTTTTTAATAGACAAATTTGGCTCGCTAGATAGTTATGCACGACATTCTGGGGATTTCACCGCGCCAGAGGATCAGTGGCGTGTAGCCAGAGTAGACGTATTGTTAATGTTTGTATTATCATATTTATACATGCCATGGTATATGGATGAGTTGGACATTGGCGTGATCATGGCATTGAGAGCTATCAGGGAGGGTCATACCATTGTGCCTATGATCGTGACAGAGACATTAAGATCAGCCACGTATTGTTGTACCTACCGTACAGGGGTATTTATAGGTAGCTCGCTCATGTTGTATGTGTAGTTTATGTCACACCTGAGACCGATTGGCACCTTCCGACAACATGGGTATTGCTTTACCCATGAAATAGCTATGTCTTACTCCTTTCAGCTATCAGAGTGTACAAACACTATTTCCTGGTCAGTGTTCTTGGCATGGATAGGAGATCCATTCGGCATTTTGCCGTGTACAGGGCTCAGTTCACCCTATAGCTTCATTACTCATGCACCGGGCATGTAATATCTCCCTCTGGCTAGTTTGAGGGGCATGACCACTTACCACCCATTCACTGTGATGTCACAGTTCAACCAATTTCAGGATTTCCATCCTTTTGAGGGAACATTAGGTCAGCATTTAGCTTCTCGCCACTTGTCAGCAGAGGATAGATCCAGGGTGTATGCCTGTTGAGATCAGCGTGAGCTAGCTGCATTTTATGTTAGCCATCCGGGCTATTTGATAAAGTATTCTTCATGGATGAAGACAAAGACGGCATCGGCTACAGTTGTATCCACAGTGTCGGGGATTAGTTCTAATAGTGGAGAGCCCATGGAGGACACTGATTTTCTCAATGAGGAGGAGCTATTTGCTGGGTTACCAGTAGCTGTGATAGATTCTTCGAGTACTTCTACAGCTGTGACTCCCCCTTCAGAGTATTTAGCGCAGAGTTTGCATTTGATGACATTTGAGAGGGATCAGGCTAGGGTCTTGATGTTAACAGCCCTTGATGGGAGAGATGTCGCTCTATTAGAGAAAGATGATGCTCGAGCTCATAGGGACACTGCTATTATTGAGCGGGATGAGGCCAGATCATCCAGAGATGCATTGATTTTTGAGCAGGATGCTACCATATCTGCCTGGGATGTAGCCGTTATAGATAGTACTACCGTGCGATCCCTTACTACTAGCATAATTGTCGAGATGAGTGCATATATTGATGAGCATAGTGCCACCATGCAGTTGGTTATGGATCTGTTGGCTCGTGTAGATACCCTTGAGCAGGAGCTCACAGCGTTACCTCCTTATTCGGAGAGAGATGCCATGTTAGACTTGATAGCTTGTATATCCACGGGATTGTAGATAGGCTTGTATTTTCCTGCACAGACTAGCTTAGCCATTTTGTCATGTACAGTATATATTGTATATATCAAACAACATTATATATGGTAGGGAAATATATTTTGATCTACTTCCCTTTTAGTTGTGCCTTGTTACTTGCTTAATATTTGCATGTTTCTTCAGGACTTGTGATCTTGATGTATTCTGAACTCATCCTTGATGGGTGGACATTGAGATATCTTAGGATCTTTTAAAATGGATCATTGATCTGTGTGTATCCCCTACCTTCTTTGGTGTCTTGGGACTGGTTTCTTGAGATGGTTGTCGGTACTCTTATTGAAGAGGAGATCCCAAGTAGTTCCATCTCTTATGGATTGATGTTATTCTTCGAGGACTCAACTGCAGCTTAGATGGTCACCAACTCTCCCATTTATGGGGAGGTCAGGTAGTTCCATCCCTTTGGTCTGAAGTTGATGAAATGTGATGGATTAAAGGTTTGATCCCAGTACCACGTGATAAGTATTTATTTTGGTTGGGGTAAGACCGAATAATAAATGGCTGCCTGCGTACTCCTATTGAAGAGGAGATCAGGTCTGTGAAGTTCAAACCTGGTGTAAGAGGTTCAACGCTATTTGTGAAAAGGTGTAGAAGGGTGTAGAAGTGTGCTTTTGTTTGTTTTTTTTTATTACGACCGGGCCATTAAAAAATGGTTGCCTACGTACTCCCAGGTATCGGGGAGATTAGGTCGACGTAGTTTACCCCATGTGCAGGATGATTTGCAACCGAAAAGTTTGATCCCATGTTCAGGACAAATTACAGGAGGAAAAAGTTTGATCCCATGTGTAGGATAAAATGCAGGTGTGAAAAGTCTTATCCCTAGCGGGATAAAATTGCGGGTGTGAAAAGTTTTATCCCTAGTGGGACAAAACTGCGGGTGTGAAAGGTTCAATCCCTGGTGGGATAACCTGAAAGGTTTGAAACGAAGTGGAGTGAAAGATCTGATGATCTGAAAATCAGGTTGTTGCCTTGAAGAGTGTGTTTATCCCTGATGGGGCAGATGGGTATGAAGAAAGGGTTGTATATAGAAAAGGGTTAGAAAACCTGAAATGACTGGTGATCTGGTGATCCAAAACCAGGATGTTTGCTTAATGGTAACCTCAGACATAGTACTGTTTCACGGTGTCCAAGTTGATGAGCTACGGAAATTCATCACCGTCCATTTCCTGTAATCTAAGAGCACCTCCTGTCAATACCTCCTTGACAATAAATGGGCCTTCCCAGTTTGGAGCAAATTTTCCCTTAGACTGATCTTGATTGTCTATGATCTTCTTCAAAACCAAGTCATGTTGTTTAAACTTCCATAGCTGGACTTTCCTGTTGTAGGATCTGGCGATCCTCTGTTTGTATAACTGACCATAGAAGATAGCATCACTTCACTTTTCGTCTATTAGAAATAATTGGTGATATCTGTCTTATAACCATTAGTCTTCATCCAGCTGAGCGTCGATCAACACTCTGAGGGATTCCATTTCCACCTCTATGGGAAGTACTGCTTCCATCCCATAGGTTAATGAGTAGGGGGTTGCCCCAGTGGAAGTACGCATTGAAGTTCTGTAGACTAATAGAGTTAGAGGAAAGAGGTCAAGCCATCCTTTATGATTGGCGAACATCTTTTGCATGATCTTCTTGATGTTCTTATTAGCCACTTCAACAGTACCATTCATATTTGGACAGTAGGTGATGGAGTTGAGGTGTTTGATGTGGAATTTACTGCATAACTCCTCCATTATTTTGTTATTGAGGTTCTTAGCATTGTCTGACACAATCACCTCTGGTTGTCCATATCGACAAATGACATTGTTTCAGATGAAAGCAATAATGACTTCTTTGGTAACCCTGGGGAAGGAGGTTGCTTCTACCCATTTGGTGAAGTAGTCAATCATGGTGAAGATAAATAGATGCCCATTACTGGCTTTGGGATTAATGGGCCCGATCACGTCCATTCCCCACATTGAGAAGGGCCAAGGTGAACTCATATTGTGGAGCTCCCTTGGAGGGGCGTGGATAGCATTCCCAAGAATTTGGCATTGATAGTACCTCTTGACGTGATCATCATAGTCAGCTTTGAGGGAGATCCAATAATGCCATGTTCTTAGGATCTTTTTGACAAGTAGAGGGTCGTTCATGTGTGGGCCACATACTCCACCATGGATTTCATCCATGAGTCTCTGAGCTTGGTCTTTGTCCAGACATCTGAGGAGACCTAATCCTGCATCTCATTTATAGAGTGCATCTCCGCTCAGGTAGAATTTCATAGCCAGTCGATGGATCCGCCTTATTTCAGTCGAGCTCGCCTCAACGGGTGTAGATCCATCTCGCAAATACTCCCTGATATGCTGATACCAGGGGTGTTGGATGGGAGGTAGCTCATCTGATACTTCTCCAATATAATTCCCACAGACTGGAGCCTTTTGCAGGGCAAATATGATATTCGGAATGTTTTCCTTGTCAGGTATGTTGATCAAGGATGCCAAAGTTGCTAGCGCATCTGCAAAGTCATTCCTATTCTGAGGAATGTGGAGGAAGTTTATTTTTTCAAACTCCAAAGCCATCTGTAAAACTTGCCGATGGTAAGGCAGCAAATGTAGTTCTTTGGTGTGATAGATTCACATGGTTTGTTTGATCACCAATTTAGAATCTCTAAAGACAGTTAACCGCCCGATGCCCATTGATTGGGCAAGTTTTATCCCCATGATACAGCCTTCATACTCAGATGTGTTGTTGGTGCTAACAAACTATAATTTGATAGTGACAGGATACTACTACCGCGTACCGGATATTAGAACTGCTCCAGCTCCAAAACCTTCCATATTGACATCTCCATCAAAATACATTTTCCATGATTGGTGTGTATATCGTACTGATGGTGTTGTTGCACTGTCATTACCCCTTCATTAGGGAAGTATGTTTCCAAGGGTTTGAAATCCCCTGAAGGTGCGGCGGCCAGTTAATCCACAATTCCTTGACCTTTGATAGACTTTTGTGTCACGTAGACGATGTCAATTATTATAGGATCAACCACCATATGGAAAGCCAACAATTTAACATGGGTTTACTGAACACGTACTTGAGAGAATCCACGCAGGATATGAGATGGGTTGTGTGACCATGGAGGTAATGTTATAACCTAATGGAAGCCCATGCTAAAGCACAACAAGTCTTCTCAATCAGAGTGTACTTATGTTCACTGCTGCTGAATCTTTTGCTGAGGTAGTAGATAGCTCGCTCTTGGCCTCTATCGTCTTTCTGTCCCAGCATGCAGCCCATGGCATTGTCATTGATGGATAGGTATATGAACAGGGGAACGCCATCCCTGGGTGGTACCAAAACATGAGCTTTAACTAGTTGCTCTTTTATTGTAAGGAAGGCTTTTTGACACTCATCATTCCATTTCATGGAGGAGTTCTTCCTTAACAACTTGAAGATAGGCTCACAAGTTGCTGTGAGTTGGGAGATGAACCTGCTAATGAAGTTGATTCTTCCCAAAAATCTCTGTATTTCCTTCTCTGTCTGAGGAATGGGCATTTTGGTAATGGCCTAGATTTTGGTGGGATCCAGCTCAATCCCTTTGTGGCTGACTAGGAAACCTAGAAACTTGCCTTATTTAACGTCAAAGGCGCACTTGGCTGGATTCAACTTCAAGTTGTACTTACGTAACCTGTTGAAGAGCTTTCTGAGATGGTCTAGGTGGTCTTCTTCCCTTCGGGATTTGACAACAATGTCATCCACGTAGATCTCTATCTCTTTGTGCATTAAGTCATGAAAAAGAGCCATCATGGCCCGACGGTAGGTAGCTCCAGCATTGATGAGGCCGAATGACAACCGTCTATAGTAAAAGGTTCCCCAATGCGTGATGAATGCAGTTTTCTCACGATCCTCTTCAGCAACTATAATTTGATGATACCCCGCAAAACAATCGGCAAAGGAGTACATGTCATATTAAGCAGTATTGTCAATGAGAATGTGGATAAATGGCACGAGAAAGCTATCCTTAAGGCAATCTTTATTCAGATCCCGGTAGTCCACGCAAACTCGCACCTTTCCTCCTGGTTTAGGTGCGGGGACTATGTTGGATAGCCATTCAGGGTATGTTGACACCATGATGATGCCTGCTTGAAATTGCTTCACAATTTCTTCTTTAACTTTTAAACTCCACTCAGGTTTTAATCGCCTGAGCTTCTGCCTGACTGACTTGAATCCCTCTTTAATGGGAAGGCGATGAATGACAATGTCAGTGGATAAACCAACCATGTCTTCGTGAGACCATGAAAACACATCCTAGAATTGGCTTAATAGTGCAACCATGTAATTCCTTATGTTTGGAGTGAGATCCGTACCAATCTGGATTAGCTTGAGGTTTTCTAAGGTTCTAAGGTTGAATGAGGTGGTTTGATCAAGATTTGGTTTGGATTTATCCTCGACCCATTCCTTGATCTCCTGAGGTATCTCAGTGTCCTCTTGTATTTCCATCAAGTCTGAGTTCAACTTTTCATCAAAGTTACAGTCCTTGTAGAGAAAAGGCACCTCATCAGCAAGTATAGGCACATCTAAATTCAAAGTCCTGAAACAAAATATGCTTTCACTTAATATATGAAACTGTTCAATCATACAAAGTGTTAGCATGTACAGACAAAACAACTGCTAATAATGTGCAGAAAAGTAAGCAGTTATTGCTATCTACAGGGCAGAGGGAGTTTCTGCCCTTTTTACACTTGTCGACAAATGCAAGGAGTGCCGCTCCAATTGTCAAGGGTGAAATCCTGTTGGATGGCAGTGATGAAGGGGCTGTCATCGTCCTCCTTCTCCCGAATGATGACCATAATGTCTGGACAATCATCGTCTGGAGTGTATCTATTTGTGTGCTCATCATGGAAAATGATGCGTAGGTAAGACAATCTCCTGGCGATGTCTTGTTTACGTCTCATTTCCCTTTCTTCCACTTCGGGACCAGGAATCAAGACCTCTTTGGCTTTGACCGTTATCGGTTTAGGAAATAACATAGCCATTACATGGGCAGGCACCTTTACCGGAGACGGTACACACTCAGGATTTGTAGGTTGAGATAATCGTCGTGTGGCTGAAGATGAAGGAATATGTTTGTGCTTGTGAGGATTCCTATGACTGGAGCTAGCAGAATAGCCTAATCCAGTTGTCCCTGTTTGACTGGGAACTTGAATTGGGCGCCTGATGCCCTGATGATCTTTGCCCAACCCTTGTCCAGGTTGATGACCCAATGATATCATCTCTTGAGTTTCTAACATTACTTCGGCAGAAATCTTGGGTATCAAAGGTGGCAGCCCAATGGGATGGTAGTGAGTGTTGCTCACCTTCAGGGTATGAGAACTGACCGGTTCAACTTCTAAATTGAAGCTGATGAGTGGTATGTCGCCTTGTTCAGGACATTCCAGATTAGCATTGATAGTGATTAGGCTATTGTTAATAATGTACTTGAGTTGCTGATGAAGGGTGGAAGGGACGGCTCCAGCCATGTGAATCCACGGTCTTCCCAAGAGCAGATTATATCCTGTGTTAATTTTGAGCACATGAAAGGATACACTGAATGTATGTGGACCAATCTCCACAGGTAGTTCAATCTCCCAAACGACATTTCGTCAGGATCCATCAAAAGCTTTGATAATCGTATGGCTGCTTTTGATCCTCTTGAGATTGATATTCATCTTCTCCAAGGTGGCATAAGGACATATATTTAAAGATGACCCTCCATCTATCAATACTCCTCCCACCATATATGCGAAGGACAGAACTGCTATGTGTAATGGTTTGCAATGACCAGTCCCTTTGGGAGGTATGTCGTCATCAATGAAAGATATCACATTGTTGTTAAAAATGTGATCAACTAGATGTTGGAATTTTTCAACATCCACTGATTTCGATAAATAGGCTTCTTCCAAGACCCTTAGCAAGACTTTCCTGTGATCTTCAGAAGAGAAAACTAAGTCCAGTATGGAAATTTGTTGTGGAGCTTCTCTCAAGATTAAAACCACATTAGCTTCATTATGGCCCATAGTACGGAGAAACTCTTCAATCCTCTCAATGGAAACTTTCCCCTTTGATTTGATGGTAGGCTTCATCACCCGGTGGGGAAGATATAATGGATTATCCTTCAACACTGTAGCAGTTATGTGGGATGTGGATCCTTCAGCCTCTCCATAATTCCATGGCACTTTTTGTAGGCTGACAACAGGATACTGTGGCCTAGATGGCAATGTAATTGGCTTTGGCGGAGCAACTTCCAAAGTATTGTCAACATCTTTGAGTTAAATTGTTTGTATTGTGAGTGGTCTGGCAGTCGAATCATCTTCAGCGGATATAACTGCTATGACCTCCTTCCATTTAGTAGGAAATGTGTCCCCACTCTCAAGTAACACAGTGTTATTGTCTGCCAACTGCAGGGGACCACTGTTAATTAAATTCTGAATAAGGTGGCGGAGTACCCAACATTCTTATGTGTTGTGTCCGCGAGAGTGGGAGTGATACTGACATACTCCACTAAAGTTGAACCGTCTTGAACGGGGATTGATTGGAGGTAGCAGAGATGTGATTCTTCCTTCATTAACCAGCATCTAAAATATATCCTCCATTGGTTGGCCCAGATAAGTAAATTCCCTCTTGTTGGAAAAATTCCGACGGGCTTTGGCACTTGCTCTTATTGCAATTTTGTCTTCCAGTGTTTCCCTTTCTGGAGGCGATGATGGAGTATTCAGAATAAGAGGAAGGAGACTAGCATGCTCCTGGCTAATTAATTGGCGTGTGACCTGGTGCTGATGGATCACCAGTTTTGCGAATTGATTAACTTGTTCACCTAGAGCCTTCATTGGAACTCTGTCCACTGCTCCAATTAATCATATTAACCTCCTCTTCTTTGTGTTGAGGAAGAGGGTTGTCTTGCACATGAGGTTGGTCGGGTTTAGTCACCACGATGTCACCGTTGTCAATTAGCACTACTACAAAATAGTAAATAGATAACGCGTAAAAAACGTTGTTGTTGCTATCCCAGAAACGTCGTGTTTAAGGGTGTCATCTATTTGACGCCCTTTATACAACGTTTTTAAAACGTTGTAGTTTGACACATAATACAACGTTTTTTTCTTAAAAAATGTTGTAGATTTGTTTTCCATAAATTATTAGATGCTTGAAAACGTTGTAGATGGTATGATTCCACAACGTTTTCTGGCTTAAAATGTTGTAGTTTAATATATCAGACAACGTTTAGACACATTTACACAACGTTTAGAATGTGTCATCTATTTAGTGTCACATATATTACCAGTGCACCTGCAATCTGCTAATGCCATGATATATAGCCAAAATGTATCAACCATTCAAAATACATCCCAATAATTGTTGCCTCCTTTTTAGTCTTAATAAAAGGACTCTAACTCATGCAAGCATACATGGGTCAACAAGTAGTACAGAGTAAGAAAAGTATCGATCCATGGAGAAAGGTTTTAAAATTAAATTATTATACATCAATCATATCACTATCTTTATATGCTTAAACGAATACTCACAATTTTAAAGTAATCTAAACTCAAATAATGAATAAAAGAATAATATTAGAATAATAAATCAAATTTGGAAAGAATGGGATTCTAACTTCATTTCATATTTCATCTAAATATTACCTTCATGCAAAATTATACATTTATCATGGAAAATTAGCCAAGAGCATAAAAATAGACATAACCATTTTTTAATGTATTATGACCTGCTTACATAATCTCCACACGCAATAGAAATCATGTAATCATCAATATTACCAAAAGCACTATATTTCTATGTAAAATTGCAACAATAATGAATTGAAGCACAAGCTCTTATCTTACTACACACGGTGAAACGGTATATTTCTATCTAGTTCACAAAATATAAATCTAAACAATTCAGCCTCATAAATGCATGCTATCATGATTATAACCATACTCACATGTCATTTTCCAATTCCATATAAGTATTCAAAATGAATGGTGATCAAACATTCATGCAATATAATCAATCATAATAGATATTCCAATTATAAACGAACAATCAAGCAATCAGGCAATTAATTATAAACTACATATCAAAATCCGTTAGAATCCCATAATGGAGTTTAGCTCATTTCTGAACCGAAAACCATTATGAGATTATAGTAACACATGGAAAGTAAATATCACAATTGAGAGAAAATATAGAATTAATCAAACCCAATTGTAGAATTCATTCCAAAGTGTTGTTCAAATCTCCAATAATTTTCAGCAAAATGAAATGATTAATTATTCAATGACTGAATTCAAAAGATGTAGAAAATCTTAATTTTTATGCTCAAATCCTCTCTAGAACTAGTTCAAAGCTTAGAACCCTAATTACCCTTATGAAAAAACTGATAAAAACAACCATAATCCACGTCTGGTACCAACCAGAATAGTTTAGATAAGCTCAAGCGCTTCAAATTTTAAATTTAAAATTAAGTCAACAAACAACTTAGGAGATGACTCGTCATATGCCATGAGGTCCCAAAGATAAAAGCAGGCGCGTCATGGGCGCGCATGTATGCGATTTTAGCTTCTGCAGGCTGATGGCGCGGGCACGCAAAATCTAGCTTGTTCAGTCGTGCGACTTCTGTGTTCTGCATACTGATGTTCTACTGTTGCTGCTTGTTTGTTGTTCTACTACTTGTTATTGGTCCTTCAACAATGCTCAGCTCCTTGTCTACACGCGTTCCACTTGCCATGCCTTTGCTAGCTCATACCACCTTGCCAATGTCGAACTATGTCATTTCCTGCATTTCCATACCAGAGGAGTTCTAATTACGAATAATGCAAAATAAACATAAAATGCAACTAAAAACATACTAAAATCTACTTGAGATGAGCATAATTCTCGTGAATTGATATCCAATAAGTAGGTATAAAACCTACTTATCAATAATACCATTCGTTTACAGTTTCAAATTATTACATCCACAAAATATATACCAAACTATCCATATATACATCTCAAATTCACTTTTCAATATAAATTACTACTTAGCATATCATGTAATCTCTGAAAAGCATTTTAAGTTTTTCAATTCTAGCAGAACGGACTTCTTCGTCGGTTAATGCTCCAGCAATCATCCCCTGCTTTCTTGCTTGGACTTGTTGCAATCGATGCTCTACAGTGTCCTGCACCCATCAAACATTGAGAATGTTAACTAATTATATTGTAGATGATAATCAAATATTCATAATTACAAAGTTGTCAAAGAACAAGTAATAAAAATCCAAAAATAAAAAATAAAAAAGGTTGGTCACCTTTACAATGAATCTTCTAACATGAACAGTTCGTTTCTGACCAATGCGATGAATACACATTATTGCTTGCTCTTCTACTACAGGATTCCACCAAGGATCCTACAAACATTTTTTGCAAAGACATAAATATTCAATACTGAAAAGGAAAAAGGAATACCAATACCAATACCAATGATCGAGCAACTTAAATTAAAAATGTACCATGAGAAAGACATTGGAAGCTGAAGTTAAATTCAAGCCCACTCCACCAACTCTCAATGACATTAACATCACCTAAAAATATGAAGAAAACTGGACTTAGCATATTTTTGTCATTAATTGTCTGTAGTAAAGAACTAAGAACTGCACTCGCTACTACTGTTGCTTACCACTTTTTCATTGCTCTCACTAAATTCCTTCAAAACCTTCTCTCTTTGCTTATGTGCCAATTTTCCGTCGAACCTCAAGAACCCAATTTTTCTCCTCTATAGTGGAATCTCCAAGAGGTCCAAAAAGGAGGTCCACTAGCTAAAGACAATGCTCCTAGTTATCAACATCAATTCAGTAGTGGGGTTTAGATGGACATGTAATGAGATCATTTTGGTTAAGCAGTTGCCGGCATATTGGGCAAGGCCCAGTTGCTAGTGTCTGCCAGCTTGAGAGAAGGCATTCCTTGCACATTCGGTGTGCACAAGGCGTGAGCACAGGGTCATCTGCAGACTCCAGGCATATAGGACACTCTGTGTTTTCACCCCGCCTAATACCCTCGACAACCTCTTCAACATATGCCCTACGGGGAATTTTCTTACTTGAACTATAAGAATCTGCATTAGTTTCAAGAAATCTCTTAGCAAGTTTGTTCAAGTCTGTGTATTCGTGTGAATCACTTCCACGTTTGTTCAAGCCTGCATATTCTTGTGAATCACTTTTGCTGCAGGTTTAGAACCAAAGAATGTCACGAAACAAAATTAGTAAAAATAGAAGGAGATTTAACTATTTACTGTGGGTTCTAAAAATTGTGACTCAACTCCCACCTCATAACAAGATATGGATGGTTGCAACACTACCTCAATCGGAGTAACAGTTCAAGAATATTTGCATAGTTGTGAAGAACTTTTCCTTGTGCCACAAACTGGTTAAATTGAACCTGTTTTTGGTAATAAAAAAAAGAGAGGGACAAATTTAATCACTAAGAGTACCTAAATGTTTTCCAAGCAAACTCGCTAAGCATTTTGAAAACTAGAATGTTTAAACATCTAAATAACTTCAAACCATCTGACTTGTTAATAAAAAAACTTTAAACTAAACATCCTCATTTATACAGCAATTTGTTATCAGAGCAGGTAGATTCTCATACATGGGAAAAGGGTGTTCAATAAGAGCTTACTTTGGATCTTCTAAAGAGGGCACTATAAAAATGATACTCAACTTCTGATTGGTCGCACTCAATGAATTAGATGTCAGTTGGTGGGAGAACAAGAATAGGTCTTATTTGACATACATTAAACATCAGTTTGACAACAAAGGTTTTTAACATAAATTAGAATAACAAAATGTAGAGTCTTTCACCTTCCATGTCTATCCCTAGTATCTTTTGTTCTCCTCAACATCAATGGCCTCAAGATAACCTTGATCAGTTTCAGCCCTCGCTGATCACCATTCTCATAAGGCCTCTGAAATAATTTGTGCCACCTACATAAAATGAAACTACATTGAGGAAAAGATACTTCAAACTAGTCTCAACCTTGAGTTTTATAAAATGCCCTGTTGTTTAGTTCCACCAATTTATTTTTGTTCATTGTAATAAATTGTACATGTTTCATATTACTGAATGCATACCAAGCCCAGTTGCACCATGGTTCAACATGCAAAAAGCACAAGATACTGTAGAGGTATTCCAAATTATTCTACATAAACAAATGTCTATACCTGTTAGCGTTATTTAGACTATCAAATGAATTCTATCCTTTAAAAATAACAGCCATGGAATTCATAACAATTGACCATAATTACCATTGTGAAGAACTATTGCTATTATATTTTTCTCAAAAATCATGATAAACCCAAAGTAGATATACCAGAATAGCTTCAGGTTTTGTATCCACGGCTATATGATGCTATATAGCAAATACACTTGAAAGAAAACAAATACCTGAAGAGGTGTGCCGGTAAGACACCACCTGCAATATGATGACAATGAGAAGGCAGCTTGTGCACTTTGGGTCCTCGAATATTCATAAACATAACATAAATCAAACACTTATTGCATATGTGTATATATAAAATATAACCCAAATTGATACATTCAGTATGTTCATGTCAAGTAAAACATATAACCCAAATTAATACAGAACATGCTGCAATTGAACCTCATACTCAAAGTCTAATACACCTACTGATGAACATGTATATGTGTGTGTGTGTGTGTGTGTGTGTGTGTGTGTATATATATATATATATATATATATATATATATATATATATATATATATATATATATATATATATATATATATTCATCTCCTCAATATCAGATTATGGACATTATACAAGTAATTGCACAAATCAAACACTAATTTGAAAGGTACAATACACTAAATATCAAACCTAAATTGAACAATTAATGCCTCAACATCAGTTTCATAGACCCAAATTGAGCAATGTCTCAATATCGATTTTATATACCCAAATTAAACAAATCAAACCCAAATTGAACAAATTAAAACATAAATTAAGCCCCAAAATCAGTTGCATAGACCCTAATATTCAAACCCTAACACCACAACTTAAGTAAAGCTACACATTGTGTACCTCGGTTGATTTGGATGCTAGAGAAAGAAAATGTTGCCTCCAGTTGCCGCCCCTACCACGACGTTGCTGGAAAGTCAAAGTGCACTATGACAGAGAGAGGAGATTTGAAGGTTTGAGCCTTATCGATCTACTGTAAGAGAGCAAGAGAGAGATAAAGAAGGAGGAAGAGGAGGAGGTCGCTGGAGAGGGAGCGACGAAGGGATGAGGTTGCTGAAAAGAGGAGTGAGAGGAGGAAGGTTTGTCGCCGCTGCTACTAGAAAGAGAAAATGGGAGAAAAAGAATGAGAGGAAGAAATGACAGAGAAGAAAGTAGTCCTCGTTTTAATTTCAAATTTTCTCTTTCGCGTTTTTTATTTTTTGCTCAAGTTTTTTTACATAGATAACGTTTTTTTTTTAAAATGTTATCTATTTAAAACTAAAAATTATCCTTATAAATACATAATATTTTTTCATATGTATCTACAACGTTTTATTAAAAAACATTGTAAAAAAAACACCATAACATTTTTTATAAAAACATCATCTTTTAAGTGTTATCTTTTTATGGTTTTGTACTAGTGTAGGTCCTGGATCTTTTGTGTTTTAAGGCCCAGCAATCATGAGTATCATTTCCTGGAGCTCCAGCATGATAGGCACACTTCCAGGTAGCATTGAAACCCTTCCCATTCAGGTTGTCTGGTGGAAGAAGATGTGTAATTTTTCTTCTGAGTAGTCAGAAGATTGAGAATATTCTCGAGTGAGTCCCCTAGGGGTGTGAACACTCGGTTGTGTTGGACTTCTCCACTCTTTGGAAATGTAGGGCTGGAAGATTGTGCTTGAAAAGGGGAGTAATTTCTCCTCTGGATAGGCATGTTCTGACTGCCTTTCTGGCCTTGTAGTATCAAGGAGACATCCTCCTCTTTCTTCTTATGGACCCTCCTTGGGTTATTTCCATAACTTCCAGACTGGATGTGCTCAGCAACATCTTTTAAAGCGGCTAGGTCTTGAATCTTTCCTGACTTCAATCCCATCTCAGCCATATCTCCATGTTTAATCATTTCAAAAAATGGCTTGCCAATGCCAGCTAAGACTCTCTCATAGAAGGGAGCTTCTTGTATGTCTATGAAGGTCATAACCATTTCCGACTCAGTCACAGATGGAGTAACTTGAGCAGCAAGGCGCCTCCACCTTTGAGCATACTCTCGGAATGACTCGTTGGCTTATTTCTTGACCTTGGTAATTTGGTACCGGTCTGGAGCCATCTGAGATTGGAAACTGTACTGACTGAGGAAGGCATGAGCTAGCTCTTCCCAACTATGGATCTTAAAATTGTCTAATCTGGTGTACCACGATCGGGCTTCTCCAGTCAGACTTTTCTGGAATAGCTTCATTCTAAGCTTCTCATTCTCGGCATAAGATCCGAGTTCTCCAATGAATACCTTCAAATGTGTGTAAGGATCTCCCAACCCGTCATACTTTTCAAAGTCGGGAGTTTTAAACTTCTCTAGATAATGAACACCAGGGAATATACAAAGGTCAGCATATGAAACTCTCATGTGTGCTCCAATCCCTTTGATAGACCGAATGGTCTTTTCCATTTGAAGGACTTTCTTCCTGATCTCACCGATGTCTGGATCTTCTTTGAGATGGGTGATTTCAGGAATTTTATTAGTTTTATCCAGTTGAAACTCAGGTATGTGAGATTCTTTATCCGAACCTTGAGTTCTTCCCTGTGCAGAGGATTCTGTATGTATGGGTATTCGTGGACCCTGAGTAGACTGGTGTAGTTCTTTAAGCAGAATAGCCAAATCTATAATTTGTTTGCTTAGTCCTTCAAATTCCTCACGGGAGACAGGAGTAGGACTATACTTATCAGATGAAGCCATACTTGGCTGTAGGCTCGTGGCCTTTTTGAATTTTGAGCGGGTAATAAGCCCAATTGTTTCCCTACAAAAAACTTATGTAGTTTAGTCTTAGGGAATGTATAAATGTTTACACGCTATGTGATGTGTCCGTTTTAGGAGTATTATCCTGCAAAATGGATGTTAGCTATTTATAAGATAGCATGGTGAAAAAGGAATGCATGTACACATTTTCCTTTATACTTTCCATTACAATGAGATTGACATGGAATGTAATTACAAGTAATTGAAATGGGAATGTGTGAAGAGACTTCCCTCCGCGTTTGGTTTATCAGAGGCTGACCTATCTTAGGCTACTCTCGTGGCTTTTTGGCATGAAGGTTCCTAGATCATCGCAATTTACCTGACGGGAAGTTAATCCGGTCTTTCAACTGGAGCGAATCTGGGAGGTGCCTTTCCTGAGCCTCGTTGGAATTAGTCTCCCTACGAGTCCAGTAATCAAACACCGACATGATAGCCTCCTAGTGGAGGGACCACACAACATACATTCACATACAATGTGTCTTACCGTTTATGGAAATGATGACATGTGCGAAGCACTATATTGTAAAGCATTAAGTGCAGTAAGTAAATGCATTCGTACACATTCATATAAATGTAAATGCAACATCCACACATAAGCATATAACAGTTTTGAAAATCTTGTAATAGCGACTTAAACCCTCTTACTAGATGTCCCCAGCAGAGTCGTCACCTGTCGACGTTAGGATTTTTATTGTCCCTTTTCTGTTCTTGTCTTTTGGTGTTCTCATGTTAACTGAGATTTGTTTGAAAAAATAAGTTGTGAAAAGGTCCGACATGTATATGTCGACGATTGGACTGTAAGAGTCTTCAGTTTGTATTTTTTAAATTGTTGCACCAACTCAACCGAGAAAAGGTTTACACATTGACCTAGTGATGTGACACTGTGTAACAGGTTTGTGAAACCGAGATTCGTTAGGGTTTGGGGGCTTGATTATGAGGAGGGAAGGTGTTAGGCAACCCCCCCCCCCCCTATGACATTAGTGATGTTTTGTAAAAGAGGTTTTTCAAACCCTTATGCTCATTAGTAATTGAGGCCTTTGATACTTCCATTTTATTAATTGTTCGGCTTGATTGCTTTTATTTTTGAGATGTGAGGCATCTTCAAGAAAATAATATACATAGCAATGCCGAATTCCTTCTGGGCATGTGAGCCATCTAAGGAAACGAACACTGTAAATAAATAATGTACAAGCTGATTACAGCCAAAAATGTCCATCAGGGGAACCGAATCTAGATTCAAGAGACTGAATCCGTGATCACATGATTCCTAGGCTCACATGATGTAGCAGTTTGTATAAAAGCTGTAAACAGTTATATATATATAAAAGATGTAAATATATATATACATACGGTCAACCACCACGAAGCGAACTTCATAGGGGACTGGAAATGTAAATATATAAAAGCGATATATATATATATATATATATATATATATATATATATATATATACGATCAACCACCACGAAGCACCTCTGTAACGATCCCAAAATTTAAATAATTTAATTCTCGACATCGGTCGTTAACAATAATTTCAACCTCTAATTTTACATCATTAAACGATAATACAACCATTAAAATTTTCTATTAAAAACTATTCTCGTTCCCAAAACTTTCAACCTTTACATCTAAGTATCTCAGAATCATTTTAATACTACAAGAGTTTACATCGCAAAACGATATTACAATTCAATATTAATACATTTACCGAAACATTAGGCATGGTTTACATAACTTGAGTTATACACATCCAAAATTTTGACCCTTTTCTCCTACTAATCTTCATAACTTGAGTTATACACATCCAAATTAGTCCGTTTTTGATTCTATGGATTCGTAATTCATAGAACTAAAATATAATAGAATTATAACAATTTACAGAAACATTAACTAGCCTAAATCTTGACCCAAAACTCATGTTCATACTAAACTTTCATGTTTTAACATGTTTAGCGAATTCATTCACTATGAATTCGTTTCTTAACCAAACTGATTCATTCAACTTGTGTTCTTTTTATTTTTCAATGTACTAACAATATCTAGCACCAATTTTAGATTCTATTCATGAAGCACTAACAATTTTGACTCTAAAATAAGTTGTATCATATATATAACAACAAAACTAAATTTCTTCTTTTAAAACATAATTACATGAATCTGATTACTGAAAACTCAATTATAGAATGAATTATACATATCTAAGAATATATATAATCTAATTTCTTGACAAATCCTCCACCAAAATTCATTTATAAGGAAAAACTCAAGAAATCAAAAACTAGAGTTTTAGGGCTAGGTTATTACCTTTGATTAGCCATAAAGCTTGAACAATCTTCTTGTTTCTTCCTTTGATTCTCACAAAGCACATTCTTCTCAATTTCACAGAGGATTTCTTCTCTTTATCTCTTAATTTCTCTCTTATTCTTTGTTTTCTCTTCTTCTCTGTGTTTTGTAAATAGACTAACTATACTAATAAAACACACCTTACGTGTTTTTACTCAGCTATCAGTTATACAAACCCAAAAGGTTTTAACTGATAACAAGTCCAAAGGTCTCAAGACCTTGTTTGGCTAGCTTTAATCTAGTCTCTTTTAATTTATTTTTATAATTCTCTTTAACATATGATTCGTTCATGTCACAACCATTAACAAATTCTAAGATTTAAATTAAATTAAACCTTATTATTATAATTATAATTTCTATTATTATTATTATAGTTTCTATTTAGCCAACCATAATTATAATTTAATTCAATAAAACAATCCTTTAATTTAATTATTAGATTAAATTAGAATATTTCCATCAAATATTTATTTTACTCAATAAATATTCCAATTAAAATATTTATTTTATTTAATAAATATTTTAACTATTTACAAAATTCACAATCATATGACATTAACATACCACATTTATATATATACTCTCTCATTTTATTAAAACAAATATATTCACATTAATTCATTATTTTAATTAAGTGAATTACTCACATTATTTATGAAATTTAATTTATAACAATTCCATCGCCAATCAAGGCATACCAATTAAATTATATTATTCCACAATATAGTTTCTATCTTAATTAACTAATATTATTCAGTTAATTTTTTTTGCCACCATTTTCCTTTTTCATAACTAATTTGCTTCACTTTCTTCAATAGTTTAATCAACTATTAAATCTCATAAAAATTTAATTTCTTCACACTAAAGCACATAATTCAAAATATATACATCTCATAATAAGAATTTTAATTAATAAATTTTAATTTTAATAATTTATAAAAATTCGGGTTGTCATATCCTTACCCCTTTATAAGGATTCCGTCCTCGGAATCAATGAAACCTCCCTTAGGGGGTGTTTGTTTAGAAGTGAATGAAAGTTGAATCGAATGGTCAATTGAATAAATTCGATTGCATTTGTTTTGGTCTGAATGACTGAATCGGTAAGATAGATGAGCTGAATGGTTAAGTCAGATTTTTTGAGTTGAATGGCTGAATGAGCAGCTGAATGAAGTAAAAAAAATTTAAAAAATTAAAAAAATATATTAACTATTATATTATGTAATATTAAATAAATTTACAATAATTTTGAATTTTTTTAGAGGGGTAAAATAATAAAGTTTTGTCATTCAGATGTTTCAAACATGTTAATTATCAAACAGTTTTTTTCATTCAGATTCAAATTCAACTCATTCAAATTCAGATTCAGCTCATTCAGATTCAGATTTATTCAGTTTTTATCAAATTTCAAAATTTATCGTTGAATATCTCCAACACATTACCTTAATATAGGTTTTATTTATTACCACTCCAACCATTCTTCACAATAAATTCTTGTAAGTTTTATTTCATAACCTTTACTTATACTCAATTATCATGTACTAGATTCTCAAACACTCGGGACATTACAACCTCCATGGGGGATCGAAAATGTAAATATATAAAAGCGGTAAATATATATAGAGAGACAAGATCAACCACCACGAAGCACCTCCATGGGGGATCGAGAATGTAAATAAAGTAGTAAAGACGATCAACCGCCATGAAGTAAACTCCAGGCGGGACGAAATGTAAATAAAGCAGTAAAAGACCACGAAGTAAACTCCAGGCCTAACAAAAATGTAAATATATATATGTATATATATATGTATAAAAGCGGTAAACGCACCGGATATATATCGATCCAGGCTCAGTTTATCATTTCAGTGATATATATATATATATATATATATATACAGAACCTCTTCAATGGACCAAATGACGGACCAAATGAAAAAAAAGAAGCGCGGGTCACAAACAAAAAAAGGGGGAAGAAACACGCGGGTCACAAAGAGCCGGGTCAAAAACCCAATCTGCTGATTCTCTCTCCCCATTTGAAATTTGACATTCTCTAAAGTGGGCGACCTTTCCCTCTCCCTCTCTTAAAGCGAGCCTGAAGTAAATTGGAAGGCAAGAAGGAATTCGAACAGGTTCTGTTGTAAATCGAAAGCGGAAGGTTCCTACAAAGAGAATCGGAAGGTAAATATTACTACTTAATTTTATAATTTCTGTTTGATTTGAAAGATCTAGGGTTTTTTTTTTTTGGGGGAAGTGTATTGGTGATTTTGTTCTCTGTTTACAAGCCCCACCACACAAAGCGGTAGTAGCCACAGGCAAGAAACCTATTTGTTTTGTGTAAACAGATTATATATTTATGCATAAAAATTCCAAAGCATATTCGGTTTTGTCTTGAAAGTCTTACAAGCATTTTTAAACCCCTTCTTTGCTACAACACAAGCCTATAATTTTTTTCCAAAATGTGAATATAATTTGTGATTAGTTGCTTTGGTTCTAGGGAGTTCGAGCTAGTGGAAATTCAAACTTAAGTGATGAAATTGGCAAGGAACTCAGCAAAAGAAGTGTTGCAGCTGGACTAAGGTACTTAGCTTTTATGGAAAAGTCTTATAGTGTTAGATAAGCTTTACTTTCATAATGTTCATTGATTTTCTGTAGAACATAAATGGCCACTTATGCTTGCTACCCAAGTGGTAAGCCACTTTTTGAGTTACCAAGGGACCTAGACATTCTTTTCAAAAATTATTTTTATACATATCAAAAAAAATATTAGCCCAAATAACTTTGGAGTATTGTAATTATCTAAAAGGGAGTAATCAACTTTGGAGTATTATACATAACTTAACTCCCCTGTTCAGTCTCTGAATAATGTAATTCTTCCAAAGCTAAGAACACAAATGTTCATGATTTGTATCAAAGTTCCACAAATATTTTTTTTATAATTATTTGTAGATATCTAAGAATTGTTAGCTGCTACCAATCCATCAATTCCTATGCCTTCAAATTTACATATATTTATTGGACTGATTAAAATGTTTTTCAACCATTCCTAACAGTGACCCAATGCTCTTTCCTTTCTAATTTATAGAAATTGATTGAAGTTTATCCATTTACGGGTTGTAATATGCTATTTGTAATTTGATCAGTAATTATATGAACCTCAATCTTAAAGTGCTAGTATCGCTGATTCTTTGTCATGAAAATTCTTAATTTCAGGTGTGTTAAGTGAAGTCTTATGGTTTGATCTAGGTGTTGAGTAACAGTTACCATAATAATTTATATCTTTTTCGTAATTCATGAAATTTTAGTTTTTATTGAAAGTAAAAATATTATATTTGAAAATGGCATTTGAGTCTGAAGTATGAATTCACTGATTGGTGTTAACACTTATAGAAGATTACTTGTAAGATAATAAATGTTATGTTTAGCCATAACCCTTGTTGCAAATACTGGGAGTCTATATTTACAAGCTTTGTTATATCCGTCTGTCTAATGTTATCTGTAAGCTGTAAATTTGTAGTATTCTTTTACTCTATATATTTAGACAGTGAGAGACTACTGTATAAATTCCTCTGTGTTATCTACTTTCCCTAAACAAATGAGTAAACCAAATCAGGTTGGTCCATTTTCAACTAAGGATTCCACAAAAAATCACATGTACTATCAAGTGTTGAGGGAAATTTTATTCAACAATGGTTTGAGTTGTGGGATTATAGTGGAAAGATAATGTTTGTTGCTTGTATTTTTATTTATTCTTCCTCCAGTTTATGAAAGAAATATGCATGTCATCCATGTCTTAATGTTGTTATGTGTAAACGGCTTTAACAAATATGTTAGTGTTGCTAGATTTATGAGATAGTAAAACCAAGTAGTGAATTTTGTTGTAATGCAGCGTCTTCTGGGAATCAAGATGGCTACCTTCCGACTTAACTTAATTTGCAGATGGAACCCTGATAAGTGGTATTTTTACCTACTTATTGAATACTAATTCATGCGAATTGTGCCCATCTCAAGTACATTTTATTGTGTTTTAGTTGCATTTCACGTTATTTTGCATTGCATTTACTTAAAACTCTTTTTGGTGAATAAGTGCAGGAATCAGCTTAATTTTGGTAGTATTAGAGGGCACGAGGCCAATGGATGCGTTAAGACGAGGCACTAGCGGGGATGTGCATGGCATGGAGGTACAATGAAGCATGGAGACCAAGCAAACAAGAGGATCAAGCATGGAAGAAGAGCAGAAGAAGCAATGAAGCCAAAAACCGTAACCGAGAACTTGCAGGCAACAAGTTGTATGCACATGCAGCATAGCATCTTGGGGAGGAGGCGCGCCATGAAAAGTACCCGCCAGACGATGATGACCTCTCGCAAGTTGCTTGCCACGAAAGCAGAGACGTCGCGCCCATGCGCGAGAGGTTGGCTAGACAGGGCGGACATTCTGTAAGTCTCGCGTCCGCGCGAGACATAGGCTGGAGAGAGGCGCCTTGCACGCTGGCGATCGATGCTATAATTTTGTTTTAATTTTAATTTTTAATTAAATAAATTGTAATTGGTTTTTAAACGATTCTGACGGGTGTCAGACAAACAACTTGATAATTTTGAGTGTATTTTCATCATAGAAACTAGGGTTTACACCTTGGGAGAGATTCCATCGTAGAACGAAGCCAAAATGTCTACTTCTCCAATTCTTCTTGGGATTCTCTCGTCATTCAGGATTTCTATTATTATTCTTTCGAATTCTATGAGGATTTAAACGTTGATCATTGGTTTTTATTCAGCGATTGAGTTTGATCGTTCTATCGCTCTTATTTCAATAGTTTGTTTATTGATCATGTTTAGCGTTAATCCCATAATGGCTTTTGGTTCAGTCATGAACTAAATTCTATTATGGGATTCTAACGGATTTTAATATGTAGTTTGGTTGCACGCTTAAATGCTAGGATTGCTTTGCGTATCATATGGGATATTTATCATGATTATTTTACATTTATGAATGCTTGATCACCATTCATCTCAGTATTTGTATGGAATTGACAATGAACATACCGGTATGGATTGTAGTCATGATAACATGCGAATATGAGGCTGTTGTGTATGGCTTACGTGTTTTGTGAACCAGATAGACATATACTATTTCACCGTATGAGCTAGAATAAGGGCTTGAGCTTAAAATCAATATAATTGCAACTTCACATAGACATATAGTGGTTGTAAGACCCCAACTTATTATAAATAAAATTGAATTTTCCTTTATTCATTATTCTAAATTAATAAGGGTTAATTTGATATAATTCTTTGGTTATAGGTGAAATGTGCAAAGTTTACAAAATAAGCAAGTGGTTATAAAATATTCATTATTGTCGGGGAATATTCGTTTGGTCGTGGAATATTCTTTTTGTCGGGAATCTCCGTCATTTGCCAAGTAGCGATCATTGGTGGGCCCCATAACGGAAAAGCGGTTGGATGAAGGAAAACGACAAAGATTGAGTTTTATAAATAACGACGTAAATTATTACCGATTAACACTTTGTTGGGTTACCCGGTGGTTAAAATATTAAATAATATGCGTGGTTGCACAAAGTAGCATACCAGTATTGCACAAAGATTGTTGAATTATTGATCCTTACGTAAGAAGAAGGCACTACTCAATAATTGTTACGGTGAGTTCTTGCTCAATATTATATTTTATTGATTCAATAATTGTTGCGTTGATATTTTGTATTCTTTGTTGTTTCAATAATTGTCATTACACAAGATTTTCCATTATCAAATCAATAATTCATATTATTTGAATAATATTATCGAGATAACATTATTGGAAATGTCTAGAAAGTTCATCTAAGGAGAGGTTTGGTCACCTAATTGCGGCCAAGAAGGAGAAATCCTTATTCGAAAGCCCCTCTATCCAGGAACCACGGTTGTCAAGATTGTGAGTCTGTAATATTATTTGTGAATAATTAATTATTGATTATTATGATAAAGAAAATATTTATTGTGGATATAGATGGAGAAAATTTTTAATGTGACAACTATTGAAAATTAATATTTTATCTTTTTCTGATAAAATAATTCATTTAAATATATTATTAACGGTAATATTTTTACAATGAATGTGGGATATATGAGTATATGAGGAGGACGAGTATTTTTGTGTCATTAAATATTTAACATATGTTTTGGGTGCTCATTGGACACAATTCTTAATAGAAAATTGATTATAATCGTAAAATCGCTCATTTGTTGATTTGGTGATTTTCGCTTGGAATTTGAAAAAATTTTCTTCTGTAAAGTTGTAGAGAATGGAAATTCCCATGGAAAGTCGCGAGTTTCGAATTTTTCTGATAAACGAGCTATTCTCTATGAATTATTGAAGTTTTAGAAAATAAAATAATTTTTATTAAATTATATGGTGGGACCCACTTTGGTTGGTGTAATTAATCATGTGAAATTTCTTTGGAAATTTTGTTCCAAGTTGATGTGCTTTGGTCTTGGGCATGCGTAATTGGTTTTGAAAATAATAATAATAAATAATATTTTATTATTTAGTCTCCTTCAAGATTCTAAAGCATTCTCCTATAAATAGAGGGCTAAGTTAGAATTGAAAATCACACCGTAAACTAAGTTTTTCTCTTTCTCTCTAAATTATCGAGCGTATTCTTGTGAGTATACTTTGAGTGTTGCTATCTGGTCATGGGTTTTCACAAGACTATACCAAATTCAATGTAAGTACTACGGTTATTTTGAGGTAGTGGGTATTATTTTCTTCTTAAATGATATTTTTCTTCAATATCATTATGCGAAGTATTGGTGAACTTTTTATCAAATTTGGAACTTGTTGTGTCTGGGTTACTATTCATGTATATCTGGCACTATTCACGAATCGCAAGACTATTCATTAAAAAATAAAAATTTTTCTTTTTGTCCAAAATATCTATTCTGGATACTAGCTTTGATTGTATCCATGTTTTGATCATTCTTGAATTTTACACCAATATGATTATTTTCGAAGTATTTTTGGACATGGGTAAAACAAAGTACGAATCCTTAATCCTTAATCCTTAATCCTTATCATTTTGTTTCACTGGATTCGTTTCTTTAAAAATGTTTTTCATCATTCTCAGTCCTAAATGGTGAAATAAATGAATATCTTTGGCCTGTAGTGCAAAGATGAACGATTAATCGATGAATATCTTTGGCTCAGAAAGTGCAAAAGATGAGCAGTGTTGAGATGAACATGACCAATTGGTGATATAAATGAATATCTTTGGCTGTAGTGCAAAGATGATTAAAGATGTATATTGATTGTTATTACAGGATAAATTATTGATGATGGACTTTTAAACCTTAGAAGACAAGAGAATTCTTTTTCTACGTGACTCTTCTAATGGATTCTTTATTTCATTGCATTTGTTGATCTAAAACTTGTTGTCTATTGTATTCTATTAGATTTTTCCCTGTTGAAGACTAACGATAATTCGTTGTATATTATCTTAGTCATAATATTCTTTACTGGGCTAGTTGAGCTCACCCTTTTCCTTTTGTTCCATTTTTCTTCTCAGGAGGTGAGAACATAGCAGGATCGAGTCGGGGTATGGAGTGATGGTTCTAGGAAGATGTTTTAGCTGTCCTCACTATTTCTGTAAAATAGTGTATGAATAATTAATGAGGACTTATTTGGGTGTGTATATTGTCTAGAAGACAATATTTGTATTCAAACTCACAGTTGTATTGTCGTATTCTACATGACATCTGTATTGTCAAAGTTGTAATTTGCTTTCTATACCATGTATTTTGGCGACTCAGAATGGGTGTTGTATACCTATTTTGGGGGCGTCACAGTGATTTTGGTTGTATTGGTGATTATATAGAGTCTAACATCTAGAGATGTTGTGTAAGTAGGTTATAGTGCATTGAAAAATGGTTATAACTCTATTCGTGCTCTTGGCTATTTTCCTGTGATATGTGAACACTTCTTGCATGATAGTGGCGATTAGATGAAATATTAAATGAAGTTAGGGTCCCATTATTTCCAGATTATATTTATTCCATTTGTATTCTTATTTTCAGTTGTTATTCACAATTAGTTTAATTCAACACTTTTAGTCATTAGTCTAGGCATATAAATTTGGTGAGTTAATTGATGCATGATAGTTTAAATTTAACAACTTTCTCTCGTGGGATCGATACTCTACTTACTCAGTATTACTTGTTGACAAGTGTATGCTTCATAGGAGTTAGAGCTCTTTTATTAGAACTATAAAAGAGCAATAAGTTTTAAGCGCGAATTCTTGGGAAAGGCGTTAATTTAGATAATTATCATCAGTTTAAAGCTAAATTGTATGACTTAGACAATTCTAATCGTTTCTCATTTCTATTTTTGTTTTATTTGTAATTTCAGGTACTTATAGATTTATATGCACACGAGATCTTCCAATTTCGAATTAACACCAACACAGGAAAACATCAACGGGAGAGGTTGGAAAGCTAGCGTGCGAAGAAATCTATAAGCTCAGTTAGAAGGAACTATACCGGATATGGAAGAAGAACAGAGAATCGAGCAAAGAGAAGAGCATCGGGCTCTAAGGGAATATTCCATGCTTAGAACATAAGCAGATTACTGATCTAGCATAGTCGATGCCATGATAGAAAACCAACACCTTTGAGATCAAATCGGGCACTATTCAAATGGTGCAGAACTCAATTCAGTTTGGGGGTGCTACTACAGATGATCCGAATGAGCACCTATTGAGTTTTATCGAGATCTGTGACACATTTAGATACAACGGTGTGACGGAGGATTCCATCAGACTACGGCTATTCCCATTTTCATTGCGGGATAAGGCTAGAAGTTGGCTACATTCTTTGCCGTCAGGGTCAATAACCACATGGGAGGACTTAGCACAGAAATTCTTAGCCAAGTTCTTTCCAATGACGAAGACTGCAAAGATGAGGACGACTATCTCTGAGTTCGAGCAACAACAGTAGTAGTCCTTATATGAGGCATGGGAGCGTTACAAAGAGATGCTCGAAAATGTACGCATCACGGTATGCGTGGTGATATAAATGAATATCTTTGGCTGTGTAGTGCAAAAGATGATTAAAGATGTATATTGATTGTTATTACGGTGGATAAACTATTGATGATGGACTTTTAAACCTTAGAAGGCGGTAGAATTCTTTTCTCACGTGACTCTTCTAATGGATTCTTTATTTCCACTTTGCATTTGTTGATCTAAAACTTGTTGTCTATTGTATTCTATTAGTTTTTTTCCTGTTGAAGAGTAACGATAATTTGTTGTATATTATCTTAGTCATAATATTCTTTACTGGGCTAGTTGAGCTCACCCTTTTCCTTTTGTTCCATTTTTCTTCTCAGGAGGTGAGAACATAGCAGGATCGAGTCGGGGTATGGAGTGATGGTTCTAGGAAGATGTTTTAGCTGTCCTCACTATTTCTGTAAAATAGTGTATGAATAATTAATGAGGACTTATTTGGGTGTGTATATTGTCTAGAAGACAATATTTGTATTCAAACTCACAGTTGTATTGTCGTATTCTACACGACATCTGTATTGTCAAAGTTGTAATTTGCTTTCTATACCATGTATTTTGGCGACTCAGAATGGGTGTTGTATACCTATTTTGGGGGCGTCACAGTTGGTATCAGAGCTTAGGGATATGATCTCTGGCGGAGATCGGGGAATAGAACTAGGGGAGAGGCGAGTAAATCTTTCGCTAGTGTGTCCTACCTAAGCTTATTTGTTGGTCGGTCATAATATAGGATATTATGTGATATGTTAATTTGTTTAATTAACCCTTGTTTTATGGCGATTTAAGAATGGGCTGCCGAGAAGCGTTAATAATGGAGTTTATGAGACCGTGGAGACGTGGGGTACTCACCAACGAGGAGAAGCGCAACAGTCGTGGCAATGTTCCTCCCGTGAACAACGCCATCGAGCAAATGATGAACAGCGGGATGTTTAGAAGCTTTTTGCAGTTCATGCAAAATCGACGAGGGAGACTCGTGTACAAAAAATACGGTGGAAATGATGGCAACGTGCGATATCTGTCACAGCCCAAGCAAGAGTTCAAGGAGTTGGGACCACAGATTTCCATGGAAAGCCGGATCCGATCAAAGCGTAAACGTGGGTCAAGCAAATTACCAAGATATTCGATGTCTTGGGGTGCACGGAGAACGAAGGTTCCATTCGCCACCTTTATGTTTAAGTGGTGAAGCAGATTCTTGGTGGGAATACGTGAAGCGCACTGACCAGATGCACTTAACATGTCTTGGGAAAGATTTCAGAATCGTTCAATGACAAGTACTTTCGAGAAAGTATTCGTCATATGAAGGAGGTAGAGTTTATTAGACTCTAAGCGAACAACATGGCGGTGTCTCGAAGACGAGGCAAAGTTCGCAGAGTTATCCGTGTTTGCACCTCATTTGGTGGAGAATGAGGAACGAATGACGCCAGTATGTTTCGAGAGGTCTAAAACCGGAGATTCGTCAATACCTTATCTCTCATAAATTTTCTCTCGTATTGAGGATGTTGTCAACAGGCTCGATTATTAGAGCGAGATAGTGAGTATACTCAATCGAGGGACCACAATCGAGGTAGTCATCGAACGATGATAACCAAATGAGGAGGAAAGAATACGGACAAAGGCGGTAACCACTCGGTGGTAATCGTGGACATGATAATAGGAGAGGTGACTCAAGTGGAAATTTTAGAGCGAGAAGATTCAACAATGACGGGAAGATATCAAGCGGCAAAGACCAAAGACCAACAACAAATGCTAGGGGAGGAGAACCACCACCAGTTAGATGTTACAAATGCGGAAGGAGGGACATATCACCAAACCTGTCCACAACAATCCAAGGTATGTTACAACCTGTGGAAAGGAAGGCCACATTGCTCGAGATTGTACTATAAGCGAAACCAAGTTCAATGGGAGTGGTGATTCCAAGGTCATCCGGATAAGTCGAAATCACGGTTCTGGAAGAGCTTTTGTCGTGGACCGGCCAAAAGCGTGAGGAACCCGAACGAGGTGATCACAGGTAAGATAATCTTGAATTCTTGCGAAGTTTATACCTTACTGAATCACGGTTCTACCCATTCTTTTATCTCTCCGCTTGTGCTCAACGTTTAAACTTGACTCTAGGAGAAATTAGATTTTGATTTATCTGTTGAAACTCCGTTGGGTGAAACCTTCGTTACATCTACGGTTTATAAATCTTGCATGATCCAAGTTGGCACTATCACATTACACGTTGATCTTATCTCTTTAAAGATACTTGCTTTTGATGTGATTTTAGGAATTGATTGGTTAACCACTCATCATGCCAAAATTGATTGTTTTCGTAAGGTTGTTAGTTTTATATTCCTAACCAACTTTGTCATGCAATTCAAACCACTAAACCACTAAAATCGATCCTTTGTCATATCAAGCCACAAAGCTATTCATTTATTGAAAAACGGATGTCAAGCTTTCTTAGCCCATGTTATGGATTTGAATAAAGACAAGTCAGATTTGAATAATATTTCTGTGGTTAGAGAATTCCCTGATGTATTTCCTGAAGAGCTTCCCGGTCTACCCCGTAACGTGATGTTGAATTCTTTATTGACCTTGAACCGCACAAAGCCCATTTCTAAAACCCCATATCGAATGGCTCCTATTGAACTTCGAGGAGTTAAAAGTCCAACTACAGGAGTTATTAGACATCGGTTTCATTCGTCCTAGTACGTCTCCTTGGGGTGCTCCTGTTTTATTCGTAAAGAAGAAAGACGGGAGTATGCGCCTTTGTATTGACTACCGAGAATTAAACCATGTCACCATTAAGAATAGGTATCCACTACCTCGCATTGATGACTGTTTGACCGATTGCAAGGAGCACAATTCTTTTCAAAGATCGATCTTCGTTACGGATATCATCAATTTGAAGATTAAAACCGAGGATATTCAAAGGCGCCTTCGGGACTCGATGCGGGCATTATGAATTCTTAGTCATGTCTTTTGGATTGACCAATGCTCCTGCTGCTTTCATGGATATGATGAACCGTGTATTCAAGGAATATTTGGATCAGTTCGTTGTTGTCTTTATTGATGACATCCTCATCTATTCCAAAAGCCGTGAAGATCATGAGCACCATTTGAAGCTGGTACTACAAAGACTTCGTGAACACAAGCTTTATGCCAAAAGTCAAGAAATGCGAAGTTCGGCGAGGAAGTAGCATTCCTTGGGCACGTGGTGTCAAAACAAGGAGTATCTCATTGACCCGGCCAAGAAGATTGAAGCAATACAAAGTTGGGAGCAACCAAAGTCGGTGATCAAGCACGTGACTTTACGGGTTTATTGGTTATTATCGGAGATTTGTGGAAGGATTTTCTCGAATCGCTACTCCGTTAACTCAGCTGACTCGGAAGGATGAAAAATTCTTATGGAGCGAGGAATGCGAGAAGAGCTTCCAAGAGCTCAAGAGGAGACTCATTTTTAAGACTGTTTCGACAATACCATCCGGTTCGGATGGATTTGTTATCTCTGATGATGCTTCGGCAAGGGGTTAGGATGTATTCTCATGCAATATGGGAAAGTCATAGCCTATGCCTCACGACAACTCAAAGAATATGAGAGGAATTATCCTACTCATGATCCGAGTTAGCGGCGATCGTGTTTGCATTGAAGATATGGAGACACTACTTGTGCACGGGAGAAAGTAGAGATTTATACGGATCATAAAAGCCTCAAATATTTCTTCACCAAAAAAGAACTCAACATGCGGCAACGACGTTGGTTGGAGTCATAAAAGATTACGATTACACTATTCAATATCATCCGGAAAAGCTTAACGTAGTAGGTGACACATTAAGTAGAAGATCATATGCAAGTACGAAAAGCGATATATTGTCAACGCATAAAGGCCCATTTTGTATGACTTGCAAAGGATGGAGGTAGAATTAAAGACTCCGAGGACCCACATAATGATGGCGAATATACAAGTAGAACCGACTTTAATCGATAAAGTTAAAACTGCTCAAGCTACGGACCTGGGGCTGATGCGTATGAAGAAGAAAGTGCAAGAAGGAGCTATTCCGGAAGAAAGAATTGATGAGGAAGGAATATTTCGAGTCAATTCTAGACTTTGCGTTCCTAACGATTCTGACCTAAAGCATAAAATCATGATGGAGGCACACAACACCCCGTTTGCAATCCATCCTGGGAGTACCAAAATGTATCATGATATTCGACATACATTTTGGTGGAACAATATGAAGAGAGAGATTGTGGAGTTTATCTCAAGATGTTTAACCTGTCAACGTGTAAAGGCGGAACATCAAGTGCCAAAAGGTCCATTGCAACCACTTGAGATTAGGAATGGAAATGGGAACACATTACTATGGATTTTGTTCTGTGTCTTCCCAAAGTTTCTCAAGGTGTAGATGCAATTTGGGTTATTGTTGATAGATTAACCAAGTGCGCCCATTTTCTTACCGACACGAGACTTATCCCTTGAACGTCTTGCTTCGTATGTATGCGTGAATGAGATTAGACGATTGCATGGCATGCCAAGTATCCATAGTTTCGGATCGTGACCCGAGATTCACTTCAAGATTTTGGGTTAGCTTGAGAAAGCTAGGGCGCGGATTACGATTGATTCAAAGATACCATCCTCAAACGGACGGACAATCGAGAGAGGACTATTCAAACCCTTGAAGATCTATTAAGACTCAGATCCTAGATTTCAAAGGAAGTTGGGATAAGTACCTACCATGGTGGAATTTCCTACAACAACAAAGCTTATCAAGCAAGTATAGGCATGGCTCCATTTGAGGCGTTGTATGGGCCGAAAATGTCGTTCTCCAATATCTTTGGGGACGAGGTGGGAGAAGCAACATTGTTGGGACCGTAATTAGTACGCATGACTACGAGAAAAGATCCAAATGATTCGACAACGATTCAAACTTCACAAGATCGACAAAAGAGTTATGCCGATCTTCATAGAAAGGACGTGGAGTTTAATATTGGAGATCATGTATTATTACGTATTGCTCCATGGAAAGGAGTTACAAGATTTGGGAAAAGAGGAAAGCTCAATCCAAGGTTTGTTGGTCCATTTGAGATTCTTGACCGAATAGGAACGTAGCCTATAGACTCGCGTTACCTCCAAGTATGTCTCGTGTTCACAATGTATTCCACATATCTATGCTTCGTAAATATGTGAAAGACCGAACCACATTATTGCATTAGAACCCGAGACGAGATAGTGAAGATTTAACCTACGAGGAGATACTGTTGAGATTTTGGATAGGAAAGAGCATGTCTTTACGACGAAGGTTATACCACAAGTTAAGGTTTTGTGGAGAAACCATGCAATTGAGGAAATGACATGGGAGTTGGAATCGGAGATGAAAGCGAGGTACCCTCACCTTTTCGATATACTGTGTCGTCGACGTCAATTTCGAGGACGAAATTTCATAAGGAGGGAGGTTGTAAGACCCCAACTTATTATAAATAAAATTGAATTTTCCTTTATTCATTATTCTAAATTAATAAGGGTTAATTTGATATAATTCTTTGGTTATGGGTGAAATGTGAAAAGTTTACAAAATAAGCAAGTGGTTATAAAATATTCATTATTATTAGGGAATATTCGTTTGGTCGTGGAATATTCTTTTTTGTCGGGAATCTCTCCGATTTACATGCAATCATTGGTGGGCCCCATAACTAAAAAGCGGTTGGATGAAGGAAAACGACAAAGATTGAGTTTTATAAATAACGACGTAAATTATTACCGATTAACAATTGTTGGGTTAGTTACCGGTGGTTAAAATATAAAGAATACGCGTGGTGGTTGACAAAGAATACACGGTATTGCATGAAGTATTGTTGAATTATTGATCCTTACGTGAAGGCACTACTCAATAATTATTACGATGAGTTACCGCTCAATATTATATTTTATTGATTCAATAATTCTTTGCGTTGATATTTTGTATTGTTGTTGTTTCAATAATTGTCATTACACAAGATTTTCCATTATCAAATCAATAATTCATATTATTTGAATAATATTATCGATAACATTATTGGAAATGTCTAGAAAGTTCTATCTAAGGAGAGGTTTGGTCACCTAATTGCGCGCCAGTAAGGAGAAATCCTTATTGGAAAGCCCCCTCTATCCTGGGAACTGCCTGGTTGTCAGTACTGTGAGTCTGTAATATTATTTGTGAATAATTAATTATTGATTATTATGATAAAGAAAATATTTATTGTGGATATAGATGGAGAAAATTTTTAATGTGACAACTATTGAAAATTAATATTTTATCTTTTTCTGATAAAATAATTCATTTAAATATATTATTAACGGTAATATTTTTACAATGAATGTGGGATATATGAGTATATGAGGAGGACGAGTATTTTTGTGTCATTAAATATTTAACATATGTTTTGGGTGTCGGTGGACACAATTCTTGACCGAAAATTGATTATAGACTGTAAAATCGCTCATTTGTTGATTTCGGTGATTTTCTGTTTGGAATTTGAAAAATTTTCTTCTGTAAAGTTGTAGAGAATGGAAATTCCCATGGAAAGTCGCGAGTTTCGAATTTTTCTGATAAACGAGCTATTCTCTATGAATTATTGAAGTTTTAGAAAATAAAATAATTTTTATTAAATTATATGGTGGGACCCACTTTGGTTGGTGTAATTAATCATGTGGGAAATTGCTTTGGAAATTTTTGTTCCAAGTTGATGTCTTTGGTCTTGGGCATGCGTAATTGGTTTTGAAAATAATAATAATAAATAATATTTTATTATTTAGTCTCCTTTAGCGTTCTAGCATTCTCCCATAAATAGAGGGCTAAGTTAGAATTGAAAATCACACCGTAAACTAAGTTTTCTCTTTCTCTCTCTAAATTATCGAAAGCGTATTCTTGTGAGTATACTTTGAGTGTTGCTATACTATGCGGGTTTCACAAGACTATATCCGAAATTCAAATGTAAATACGGTTATTTTGAGGTAAGGGGTATTATTTTCTTCTTAAATGATATTTTTTCTTCAATATCATTATGCCGAAGTATTGGTGAACTTTTTTATCAAATTTGGAACTTGTTGTGTCGGGGTTACTATTCACGTATACGGCACTATTCACGAATACGGCACTATTCACCGAAAAATAAAAATTTTTCTTTTTGTCCAAAATATCTATTCTGGATACTAGCTTTGATTGTATCCATGTTTTGATCATTCTTGAATTTTACACCAATATGATTATTTTCGAAGTATTTTTGGACATGGGTAAAACAAAGTACGAATCCTTAATCCTTAATCCTTAATCCTTATCATTTTGTTTCACTGGATTCGTTTCTTTAAAAATGTTTTTCATCATCCTCAGTCCTAAATGGTGAAATAAATGAATATCTTTGGCCTGTAGTGCAAAAGATGAACGATTAATCGATGAATATCTTTGGCTGTAGTGCAAAGATGAAGCAGTGTTGAGATGAACATGACCAATCGTGGTGATACAAATGAATATCTTTGGCTCAGAAAGTAAAAGATGATTAAAGATGTATATTGATTGTTATTATAGGGATAAATTATTGATGATGGACTTTTAAACCTTAGAAGACAAAGAGAATTCTTTCTCTACGTGACTCTTCTAATGGATTCTTTATTTCATTGCATTTGTTGATCTAAAACTTGTTGTCTATTGTATTCTATTAGATTTTTCCTGTTGAAGACTAACGATAATTCGTTGTATATTATCTTAGTCATAATATTCTTTTATTGGGCTAGTTGAGCTCACCCTTTTCCTTTTGTTCCATTTTTTCTTCTCGGGAGGTGAGAACATAGCGAGGATCTAGAGTCGGGGTATGGAGTGATGGTTCTAGGAAGATGTTTTAGTTTGTCCTCACTATTTATGTAAAATAGTGTATGAATAATTAATGAGGACTTATTTGGGTGTGTATATTGTCTAGAAGACAATATTTGTATTCAAACTCACAGGTTGTATTGTCGTATTCTACATGACATCTCAGTATTGTCAAAGTTGTAATTTGCTTTCTATACCATGTATTTTGGCGACTCAGAATGGGTGTTGTATACCTATTTTGGGGGCGTCACAGTGATTTTGGTTGTATTGGTGATTATATAGAGTCTAACATCTAGAGATGTTGTGTAAGTAGGTTATAGTGCATTGAAAAATGGTTATAACTCTATTCGTGCTCTTGGCTATTTTCCTGTGATATGTGAACACTTCTTGCATGATAGTGGCGATTAGATGAAATATTAAATGAAGTTAGGGTCCCATTATTTCCAGATTATATTTATTCCATTTGTATTCTTATTTTCAGTTGTTATTCACAATTAGTTTAATTCAACACTTTTAGTCATTAGTCTCAGGCATATAAATTTGGTGAGTTAATTGATGCATGATAGTTTAAATTTAACAACTTTCTCGTGGGATCGATACTCTACTTACTCAGATTACTTGTTGATTCGTGTATGTCATGCGGGAGTTAGAGCTCTTTTATTAGAACTATAAAAGAGGCAATAAGTTTTAAGCGCGTAATTCTGGGGAAAAGCGTTAATTTAGATAATTATCATCAGTTTAAAGCTAAATTGTATGACTTAGACAATTCTAATCGTTTCTCATTTCTCATTTTGTTTTATTTGTAATTTCAGGTACTTATAGATTTATATGCACACGAGATCTTCTAATTTCGAATTAACACCAACACAGGAAAACATCAACGGGAGAGGTTGGAAAGCTAGCGTGCGAAGAAATCTATAAGCTCAGTTAGAAGGAACTATACCGGATATGGCAGAAGAACAGAGAATCAAGCAAAGAGAAGAGCATCGGGCTCTAAGGGAATATTCCATGCCGAACATAAACGGATTACAGTCTAGCATAGTCGGGCCGGCATGATAGCGACCAACACCTTTGAGATCAAATCGGGCACTATTCAAATGGTGCGAACTTCGATTCGATTTGGGGTGCTACTACGGATGATCCGAATGAGCACCTATTGAGTTTTATCGAGATCTCATGACACATTTAGATACAACGGTGTGACGGAGGATTCCATCGACTACGGCTATTCCCATTTTCATCATGCGGGATAAGGCTAGAAGTTGGCTACATTCTTTTTGCCGAAAGTGGTCAATAACCACATGGGAGGACTTATACGTAAATTCTTAGCCAAGTTCTTTCCAATGACGAAGACTGCAAAGATGAGGACGACTATCTCTGAGTTCGAGCAACAACAGGGCGAGTCCTTATATAAGGCATGGGAGCGTTACAAAGAGATGCTCAGAAAATGTCCGCATCACGGTATGCCAGACTGGATGGTGATAAATTCCTTTTACAATGGGTTAGGATGACAGTCGAGACCGATTGTGGATGCAGCCGCAGGAGGGGCATTATGGGCAAAGAGCTATGAATAGGCCTATACGCTTATCGAGACTATGGCTGTGAATGATTATCAGAATCCTACAACTCGGATGCCACAACCCAAGGTTGTAGGTGTGTTGGAGGTTGATGCCATTACTCAGTTGTCGGCACAGATGGCAGCTATGGCTAAGAAGATAGATACTTTGGCAGAGAGCAAAGCGAAAACAGTTGCCTTCTTTTGTGAGATTTGTGCGAGGTCACACTCCACAGATCAATGTGCCATCAGCTCAGAGTCAGTACAGTATGTGAGCAATTATAGAAAAGACCAAGGTCAATTCCAGAACACATACCACCCAAACAACCGCAATCATCCGAACTTTAGTTGGTCAAATAACCTAGGACAACAACAACATCAGTTTCAGCCGAACCAACAGTTTCCACCACAGTCATCTCAGCCACAGTTTGCACAAAAACCACCATTTCCACCGGGATTTTCTCAACAACAACAACACCATGCTCCAGCTGCACCATAGCCAGAAAAGAAATCAGAGATGGAGGAGATGATGTTAAAATACATGGCAAACACTGAAGTCATGATCAAAAGCCAAGCAGTGGCTATCAAAAATCTTGAGACTCAGATGGGGCAGATGGCGAGCATGCTTAACAATAGGCCCCAAGGTTCATTGCCAAGTAACACTGAGACAAATCCAAGAAGAGGCGGGAAGGATTAGTGCCAAGCAATCACATTGAGATCAGGGAAAGATTTGACAAGTTTTACAAGTCGCATACCGCGCAATAATAATACTAAGGAAGTCGCATGGGCCGCATGAGAGGAAAGAGATGGCTAACAAGGAAGAAAATCTGGAAAATTCTGAGGCTCAGCAGGAAGAGAAAGACAAGGCAAATTCAGAACAGAAGGTCCAGAATCCCGTACAACCAATGCACCCTCAAGTACCATATCCGAAGAGGTTAGTTAAACAGAAGGAAGATAAATAGTTTAGTAAGTTTCTGGAGGTGTTCAAAAAGCTGCAGATCAACATACCATTCGTCGAGGCATTCGAACAAATGCCAAGCTACGCAAAGTTCATGAAAGGTATATTGTCAAGGAAGAGGAGATTAGACGAGTTTAAAACGGTAGCCTTGACAGAGGAATGCAGTGCAGTGCTCCAACAAAAATTACCTCCAAAGTTGAAAGATCCAGGCAGCTTCATAATTCCGTGCACCATTGGGAAGATGAACTTTAGCAAGTGTTTATGTGATCTGGGGGCAAGTATAAACTTGATGCCCTTGTCAATGTTCAATCAGTTGGGATTGCAGGCTCCAAGACCGACGAATATATCACTACAGCTAGCTGACAGATCCATCATATATCCACGGGGAATTGTTGAAGACGTGTTGGTAAAGGTGGACAAGTTCATTTTTCCGGCTGACTTCATCATTCTAGACTATGAAGAGGACAAAAGTATACCAATCATACTAGGGAGACCATTCTTAGCCACGGGCAAGACTTTGATAGATGTACAGAAAGGGGAGCTCACTATGCGTGTTCAGGATCAGGAGGTCACTTTCAACGTCTTCAAAGCCATGAAATTCCCAATAGATGAAGAAGAATGTTTTCTGGTTGATTTGGTGGATCGGATCGCAAAGAATGAGGTGCAGAGTCTTGCAGACTTTGAACCTTTGAAGAATATCACCAATGAGAGTTCAGATGTTGAAGACAAAGAATTCGATGAATTTATGCAATATCTGGATACCACCTCACAATTCAGGAGATTTAGATCACCTGCAGAGCCATTGACAACAGCCGGGGAAGCCTCAGTAAAGTTAAAGCCATCTCTTGAGTCACCTCCAGAGTTGGAGTTAAAACCACTCCCGAACATCTCGGGTATGCATTTTTAAGTTCAGATTCAAAATTACCGTGATTATCGATCCGCACTAACATCTTGTCGGGGAGGAAAAATTGCTACGAAAGTGCTTGACAGATTCAAGTCGCCTATTGGATAGACTATAGCATATATCAAAGGGATCAGCCCTTCCTATTGCATGCACAAGATCCTGATGGAAGATGGTAGCAAGCCAACAGTTGAGCAACAAAGGAGGCTTAATCCAATAATGAAAGAAGTGGTTAAGAAGGAGAGTCTTTGAAATGGCTAGATGCAGGAATAATTTATTCGATCTCAGACAGTTCATGGGTGAGCCCAAGATGAGTGTGTTAGAAAAAGGGTGGTATGACAGTCGTGACAAATGAGAATAACGAGTTAATTCCAACACTTAACGAGATGAGGTGGAGAGTTTGCATGGATTACCGCAAGCTCAACAAAGCTACGAGGAAAGATCATTTCCCACTCCCATTCATTGATCAGATGTTGGACAGGTTAACAGGTCATGAGTATTATTGCCTTCTGGATGGATATTTAGGCTACAATCAAATTATGATAGCTCCAGAAGACCAGGAAAAGACTACCTTCACATGTCCGTACGTCACTTTTGCTTTCAGAAGGATGTCTTTTGGACTATGCAATGCGCCAGCCACGTTTCAGAGATGCATGATGGCTATATTTTCAGACATGGTGAAATAGAATGTGGAGGTATTTATGGATGATTTCTCAGTCTTCGGGGACTCATTTGACCTATGCCTTGAAAATCTTGTTATGGTTTTGAAAAGATGTGTTGAAACGAACTTAGTGCTAAACTGGGAAAAATGTCACTTCATGGTAAAAGAAGGAATCATATTGGGACATAAAGTTTCAAAGACGGGACTTGAGGTGGATAAGGCGAAGCTGGCAACTATTGAGCACTTGCCACCACCCACTTCAGTAAAAGGAGTTCGCAGTTTTTACGGGACATGCTAGGTTTCTACCGCAGATTCATTAAGGATTTCTCCAAAATAACTAAACCGCTATGCGGTCTATTGGAGAAGGATGCACAGTTCAACTTCGATGAAGCCTGCATGTCAGCATTTGAACACTTGAAGAGGAAACTTATTTTGACACCGGTGATTCTCGCACTGATTGGACTTTTCCATTTGAATTGATGTGTGATGCCAATGATTATTAGTAGTAGAAATTTGTTTTGGGACAGTATGAAAGAAAAGATATTTCATATGATTTATTATTCCAGCAAGACCCTAACGGATGCACAATTGAATTATACCACAACAGAAAAAGAACTATTGGCAGTGGTATACGCTTTCGACAAGTTCCGAGCATATCTGATTGGCACAAAGGTGGTAGTGTATACGGATCATGCGACGATTCGACATTTAATGGCAAAGAAGGATGCAAAACCTCGGTTGATTAGATGGATTTTATTATTACAGGAATTTGATTTGGAAATCAAGGACAGAAAGGGGACTGAAAACCAAGTGGCGGACCACTTGTCGCGACTTGAGAATCCGGATAGGGAAGTAAACAACAAAGTTTTGATCAACGATTCCTTTCCAGATGAGCAGTTGTTTGTGGTGAAAGGTGAAGTGCCATGGTTCGCAGACTACGCGAATTATCTGGTAAGTAAGATGGTACCTTCTAACTTGGGGGGTTATCAAAAGAAGAAATTTCTGCACGATGTCAAATGGTATATATGCGATGAGCCATACTTGTTTAAATAGTGCTCTGATCGAGTGATCAGAAGGTGTATTCCATATAGCGAGACCGAGGAGATTTTGTAAGAGTGTCATTCTACGGTGTATGGAGGTCACTACGGTGGAGAATGAACAGAGGCTAGAGTGCTACAAGCCAGATTCTACTGGCTTACAATTTTTAAGGATGCATATAATTTTGTCCAGCGGTGTGATAGATGTCAGCGAGTGGGCAACATCTCTAAAAGAAATGAAATGTCGTTGAATACAATCCTTGAAGTAGAAATTTTCGATGTATGGGGGATTGATTTCATGGGACCCTTCGTCTCTTCCTGTGGAAATCTCTACATCTTGCTCGCAGTGAACTATGTCTCAAAATAGGTTGAAGCTGCAGCTCTTCCGACTAATGATGCCAAGGTCGTACTCAGATTTCTACACAAAAGCATTTTCATGAGGTTTGGGACCCCAAGGGCTATCATTAGTGACGAGGATCATTTACGCATGCGAGCGGTTCTGACCTTCTTGGCTAAGTATGGAGTGAATCATCGCATTGCTACAGTGTATCACCTGCAAACAAATGGTCAAGCTGAAGTGTCAAATCGCGAAATAAAAAAAATCCTGGAAAAAGTTATGAATCCCACATGGAAGGACTGGTCGTTGAAGTTAGATGATGTCGTATGGGCTTACCGAACAGCATACAAAACTCCGTTGGGCATGTCGCCTTTTCAACTCGAGTATGGCAAAGCATGTCACCTCCCTATGGAGCTAGAGCATAAGGCATATTGGGCAATACGGAAACTTAATTTTGATTTAACATCTGCAGGGGAAAAACGACTACTCCAGCTCAATGAGTTAGATGAATTCCGGTTGCAGACATATGAGAATTCAAAGTTGTATAAGGAGAAAGTAAAGAAATGGCATGACCAAAAGATCATGGAAAAAACATTTGAACCGGGACAAAGGGTTTTGTTGTACAACTCTAGACTTAAAATTTTTCCCAGAAAGCTGAAATCGAGATGGTCAGGTCCATTTACAGTGAAGACTGTCTTTCCGCATGGTGCAATTGAAGTATATGATCAGTTTCCAGACAAGCCTTTTAAAGTAAATGGCCAGCGATTGAAGCATTACTTTGGTGGCGAGGTGGACAGACAGAACGTCACCTCAATTCTCTCGTTGACATGAGATTCAGAGACAGTCTAGCTAATTGACTATAACTTAGCGCTGGATGGGAAGCAACCCATTATTTTCACTCTTACTTTCTTTTCATTCCTTTAGTAGAGTAGTAGTTAAATTAATTATATTCCATGCCTGATGAATAATTTGTGGTGCATTCTTGTTCATGTAGGTGTTTTCAATTGTACTCATCACTAATATATAAATTGGGTGTACACAGTGTGCATTCATGAAGTTACATCACGTGAGCCACGCTTGTGCGGCCGCTTGGAAATCGAGAGTTTCATAATTCCAGAAAGTCACTCTCATGGCAAGCACGCCATCATTACATAAGAAAATTCGCGGTAGTCTTGTACTATGTGGGGTTGAAAAATTTTTAAGTTTAAGAATCCGAGTGGTGGTCTACTTGGTCTCTCACATGCCATAATATAAGCGTATTCTTCTGTTCTCCCATAATCATACAACTCTCTTCATCGCTCATATATACAACTCTCTCTCCATTAACATAAATCTAGGGTTTTATTGGGGAGTGTCACAAGCAAGTTTGGGGGTACTCTCATCTGTAGCAGAGCATCTATATTCTCTACCTATCATCTGCTCATGGGACCAAAAAGAATATGTTCCATCTCCATCTCTTCATCATCCGACTCATCATCCAGTGATCACGACGAGGATATCATGGAACACAGAAAATTTATCAGCCGGGAAGCTCAGCAATATTATTACCACCTCTTGATGAAATCGTTTGTGAAGGAACGAGGATTTAAACTTGATAAGAAAGATGGACACCTATGGAATATGTTGCGAGAAATAGGCTGGGTTAGCCTAGCTGCAACGCCTATGCCTATTCCCATTGGAGTTGTTCGGGATTTCTACGCGAACGCAAAGGAGATGGAGCTGAAAGGAGGGATAACGCTGGTTCGCCAAGTGCAAGTGGATTTTCGTCCCTCAGCCATTAGAGTAGTGTTTGGAATAACTGATACACCACTGACTGGGTCTGCGAATTGGGTTACAGGTGCACATTTGATGACGGACTTGGACGTAGTAATTTCGGATTTGTGCATCCCAGGAACCAAATGGAATTATAAACCAGGGACGACAGAGCCTCAATCTTTTCCAGCATCCTCCTTGAATCGTTATGCCCAAGCATGGAATCTATTCATATGCACCAATTTAATTTCATCCCCTCACAAGCATGAAGTACCTACCGAGAGAGCGGTCATTTTATGGGGCATTATCACCGGCAAGTATATCGACGTCGGCCACTTAATTCATCAAAACATGCTGCATTATTGGCGGGGGAGCATGACTGGGAGTATCCCGCATGCATCGGTGGCAGCCATACTTTGTATCCAACAGGGAGTCTCGTGGAATGACAAGCAACTGCAGAAACCAAGCCACGACATCACTACGACCACAATCTCCAAGTTCAAGGAGTGGATGGGTGGTGAACCACACCCACGAGGATTGGGTTTTATCATCCACCCCACCTTTCCAGAGCCACCCTAGCAGCCCCCTCAGCCCGATGAGGCAGGCCCATCCACCCGAGCACACCCGGTTCCTAGTGATCGACAGCTTCGAAGGTTGGAGCGCAAAGTCGATGCCATGTATGACAATTTTGGGACGTTTGCTACGGGACTCACTCGGGCCCTGGCAGAAGCCTTCGCGCAGCAAGGAACAATGCTAGAGTGGCCACAGTTTGGCACTGCAGTGCCTTATCCACCACCAGATTCACCACCTGAGGAGGGTGGTCAAGCTGATCATTAGGGGAGTTTTCCTGTACCCTTTACCTTCATTCAATGGGGACATTGAATATTTTAAGTTTGGGGGTATTGGGGAGCATAGCATAGTAGTTTAGTTTTATTTAATTCTGCATGTTTATGTGTTTAGTTAAATTTCTTGCAAATAATTTTTAATTTTTATTCATTGTTGATTGTGTTAGTATGTTTTAGTGCATGTCTCACATATATTTTTGCTTAATAGAAATTCTTGCCTAACCAATGATGATAGTGAATTGTGAAGGATTTTAGAACATGTTGGATAACACAGCTTAGATATAATGTTATACACGATGAGATTCATGTTGCTGTTTAAATGCTTTCGGTATGCACAAACGTGTTCACAATTACTTGTAGGTTTAAGAAGTGTGTGTTGCATTGCTTGATAGAACATGTAGTTTTAAAAGGAGAAACATGTGGAAAGTGTTATAGACTGTAGGAGCCATTGACATGCAAATTTTTGGAAAACATAGGTATGCTATGTATAAAAAAAAATCAAATAGCAATAACGTGGCTATTCTTAATTCGGGGCCCTGGCTACTTGAGTAAGTACGCCCGAGGGGATTGTCTCTACACCTAGCGCCCTAAGGTCTTTCATGGTCTGGGAGTCGTTGGTTGAAAGCTCACTAAGGGGTAGCAGTGTGCCTAATGGATTGAGACATTGCACAGTCATGTGAAAAAAAAAGAACAGAAAAGAAAAGAAAAATAGCAATAAACACCGTGGGAAAGTGCGTAAATCACCCTCGTGTGTAGCAATAAAGCAATAAACCCATTGTTGAACCTTAGTTTATGTTGATATGTTGAAACAGTCTGCGTTACATGAATATACATGAATCTTGCTTTAGACCATAATTTTCTATTTGGAGCAGTGTAGCATATGTATTCTTTGCTTAGATCAAGTTTTGGCGAACATCACACACACACACACAGCATCTCTATAGCATATATGAAATTATCTGAGTGTATGATGTTATGTTTATAGTTTGGTTTGAAATCATATTCTTGGATCTCGATGATTCACTAAGGTAATTTGGGCTAAAATTCTGTTATGGCAGGGATTATGTGAGACTAATTTGCATCATAGAGTAGTTGTATATTTTGTAGTTGCATTTTCATTATTCATTAGTATGCATTGCTTGAGGGGAAGCAACAGTTCAAGTTTGGGGGTATTTGATAAGTGGTATTTTTACCTACTTATTGAATACCAATTCATGCGAATTTTGCCCATCTCAAGTACATTTTATTGTGTTTTAGTTGCATTTCACGTTATTTTGCATTGCATTTACTTAAAACTCCTTTTGGTGAATAAGTGCAGGAATCGGCTTAATTTTGGTGGTATTAGAGGGCACGAGGCCAATGGATGCGTGAAGACGAGGCACAAGTGGGGATGTGCATGGCATGGAGGTATAATGAAGCATGGAGATCAAGTAAACAAGAGGATCAAGCATGGAAGAGCAGAGAAAGCAATGAGGCCAAAAACCGAACCAAAACTTGCAGAGCAACAAGCATGGCCACATGATGATACCCCGGCAGACGATGATGACCTATTGCAAGTCATAGGCTAGCAAGCGAGAGAGACGCGCATGCCATGCGAGAGGTTATGGACAGGCGGACATTCTCAGTAAGTCTCGCGCCATGCAGCGTGACATAAGGTCGAGAGAGGCGCGTGTGGCATGCCGTTTGATGTTGTAATTTTGTTTTAATTTTAATTTTAATTTTTAATTAAATGAATTGTAATTGGTTTTTAAACGATTCTAACGGGTGTCAGACAAACAACTTGATAATTTTGAGCGTATTTTTATCATAGAAACTAGGGTTTACACCTTGGGAGAGATTCCAACGTAGAACGAAGCCAAAATGTCTACTTCTCCAATTCTTCTTGGGATTCTCTGTCATTGTGGATTTCTATTATTATTTACTGGAATTCTATGAGGATTTAAACGTTAATCATTGGTTTTTATTCAGCGATTGGGTTTGATCGTTCTATCTCTCTTATTTCAATTGTTTGTTTATTGATCATGTTTAGCGTTAATCCTATAATGGCTTTTGGTTCAGTCATGAACTAAATTCCATTATGGGATTCTAACGGATTTTAATATGTAGTTTGGTTGCACGCTTAAATGCTAGGATTGCTTTGCGTATCATATGGGATATTTATCATGATTGTTTTACATTTATGAATGCTTGATCACCATTCATCTCAGTATTTGTATGGAATTGACAATGAACATACATGTATGGATTGTAGTTATGATAACATGCGAATATGGGGTTGTTGTGTATGGCTTGCGTGTTTTGTGAACCAGATAGACATATACTGTTTCACCATATGAGCTAGAATAAGGGCTTGAGCTTAAAATCAATATAATTGCAACTTCACATAGACATATAGTGATTTTGGTTGTATTGGTGATTATATAGAGTCTAACATCTGTAGATGCTGTGTAAGTAGGTTATCGTGCATTGAAAAATGGTTATAACTCTATTCGTGCTCTTGGCTATTTTCCTGTGATATGTGAACACTTCTTGCATTATAGTGGCGATTAGATGAAATATTAAATGAAGTTAGGGTCCCATTATTTCCAGATTATATTTATTCCATTTGTATTCTTATTTTCAGTTGTTATTCACAATTAGTTTAATTCAACACTTTTAGTCATTAGTCTAGGCATATAAATTTGGTGAGTTAATTGATGCATGATAGTTTAATTTTAACAACTTTCTCTGTGGGATCGATACTCTACTTACTCTGTATTACTTGTTGACCCGTGTATGCTTGCATGAGTTAGAGCTCTTTTATTAGAACTATAAAAGAGGCAACAAGCCCCAAGGAATTTGAAGTTTACAAAGAAGGGTTGGAGGAATTTGCAGATATTGAATCCTCATAAGTTGCTCTTAGGAAATCCTCATGTGATGCATACATGTCTGCTGTACCAAGGAATTTTACTTTTTTTTTGTTTGAGATGATAATTTTTTATCATATCAAATTTTGTGTAAAATATTTTATGAGAAATATTGTGATAGTTATCAGCTTTCACTTTCTTTTAAATTAAGAAACCTTGCTTCAAATATGACTGTTAATTAAAGTTTATGAGCTTGAAAATAAATTTTATTTTATTTATAAAATTCCATTACTGGTATAGCCAAAATTTCAAACTGTGTTAAGAAGATTCTTGTTTAAAGATTAATTGAAGTATTTAGAACCGTGAGCTGCTACAATCAGTGTCTTGAAGTCTACTATGACCTGCTCCTTTTATTTAACCTATTATGCTCTGTTATAACTGTAATTTCAAGGTTCAGCCTTCCCTTCTTTGCAATGTTCTGCAACACCAGCAATATCCACACATTTCAGGTGCCAAAAATGAGATCATTGTGCAATATGGTGAACAAAAGTCCCAATTGTCCAACTGCATATCATCAACAGAACATTTTTAATATAAATATAATTGTAAAACTCTTTTCAAGTTCCAGATAATGCCTATTTAGAACTCTGGAAGGACCCAAACTGTTAAAAGAATGCAAGACAACAACAAAAATTCGAAAATATGAAAGTGAAATATGTATAAATGTGTGCAGGATTATTTTATTTTATTTTTCTAATAACAAAAAGGAAATCCCAGGTTAATTTGCGAGGGAAAAACAAAAAATTCTTCATTAACCGGTTTCTTCATTATTTGTTTTTGTTTCACCTTCAAAATCAATAAGAGCTTAACAAATTACAACAAAGAAAAGTTCAAGAACATATAGACTATGTATTACTCTACAATGGTGGAATGGATTTGAATCTGATACAAATCAAATATTTAGAACATAGCTGGTTGGACCAAACAAAATTTGGATAAATGAACTTCTGTTTTCAATATGCAGAGCCTACATCTCCATCAAGCAACCATGAATAAAGACTAGACCGTTCCACTATACCACACAACCTAAATTTATAATGCCGTTTGATTCACCTTTTTATCCTCCAATAGCTTCAATTCTTTGTGCCAATCTTCTAATTTAGCTAGCTTGTCTAAGCATTGCGGTTTCATTTCTTCTTGCCGCGCTTTTACGCTTTTGAGCATCTATCGATTTAATCGAGAATAAAACATGATGTCAATTAATTATCAATTGAGAAGGACTATACAAAGCAAGGGCATACAATTGTAAAGCATAGTAATCGAGTTAAAAGTTACTTATCTAACGATGAAATTGTATCAAATGACATTCTAAAATTGCTGGAGTCCTAAATTTGGAAAAGTTTTCCATACTATTACAAGCATTTATAAGTACTAGAAAAATAGTCCAAAACTAGTAAATACACTTGTGCCAACAACATAATTTACCAAATGAAAGAAATAAAGATTAAAAAAAACATATACTGATTCCTGGAGCTGAACAATTACAAACTCCTCTTTTTCTAAACTCAAGTTAAAATCATGTATGAATAAAAGAGATACGTATGCAAAGTGCTCCCTAAATATGATGGTTCAAAGCAACATCATATTTGGACATATATTAGCACTTTAGCCTATACTTCAGGAACTGATATATGATGTTTTAATGGCTCAATTCCACAGATTGCACATCCATAATAGCACGACAATAACCATATATGACAATTAAGTTTTCTAAATGTAAAAAATTAAAGACTTTAGTTTAGTAGATGTGTACTCCTATTCATCAAATTAGATTCATAGGGTTTTTACATTCATTTTCTTGATTGTATGAATAAAAGCTGGATCAGGACCTTGAAATCATACAAACTTTACCAATTCAAATCATGACTTATTAACAGAAATAAGATCCAGATACGTCAACAAACTAGAAATATTTCACTTGTGAATTGATATTTACCTTCTTTTTTAATGCTCAAATTCTTTTATCAATATCAGGAGCGGGATCTTGTGAATTCAGGCACTTTGTTGAATTTGAGGGAGCATTAACTGGGAGGCAACCAGTTCAACAGGCACCACATAATTTACATCTTCAGCAGGTGAAACTGACGACTTCCCTCCCTTATAGACATCCCAAATATCCCTTTGAACTTTGGGGGTCAACAAACGAATTATTATAAATCAATAACAACTACAAAAAGCATATGCTCAGAAACCCTAGATTTCTTTCAAATCAAACAAAAATTACAAAATTCATATGCTCAGAATCTTTACCTTCCTATTTATAAAAAGTATTATTCGATCTTCTTTTTGCCTTTTGGTTTGCTTCAAACTCGCTTTGAGAGAGAGAAGGAATTTGTGGAAAAAATGCTCAAATTGCTCAGAATCGGGGAGAGAGAATCGACAGAATTTTTGAAGCGGGGAAAGGGGTTCTGAGAATTCGCGATGCAAATGGTTGAGACAGGAATACAAGAATGGTGAATTTCAAATGGGGAGAGAGAATCGGCAGATTGGGTTTTGAGACAGGAATACGAGAATGGCGAATTTCAAATGGGGAGAGAGAATCAGCAGATTGGGTTTTTGACCCGGCTCTTTGTGACCCGCGTGTTTCTTCCCCCTTTTTTTGTTTGTGACCCACGCTTCTTTTTTCTTCTTTTTTTCATTTGGTCCATTGAAGAGGGCCGTTTCTGAACAGCTCTGTATATATATATAAAATCAGTAAACGCTCCGAATATAAAATCCAAACTCAATCAAACAAAGTTTGATGGTAATAATATATATAAGTATTTATATATATATATACATATATATATATATATATATAAAAGTAGTAAAATCTCCGAATATAAAATCCAGGCTCATTCGACAACAGTATATATATATATATATATGCTCCGGACGTGAGTTCAGGCTCAATCGAGGTATAACTCGATAATGTTAGTCTATATATATATATATAAATATATATACAAAATGAAATAAAAAGCCACGGACCGAAGTCCGGGCATACACACGCAACACAACTCTAAACGTGAAGGACGGTGTGTGCAAAATGTGGAGAATAGGCTTTAAGAAAGGTATGAAGGCTTATAGTGGATTGCCAAAGAAGACTTCAATAGCTTTAAATGGATGAACACTCAGTTCCCACCAGTAAAAAAATAGCAATATATGAGCTCACAAGTGTTTAAAATGAGAAAGCACTCAATTTATAGTGTGTACAGGGCAAATTGGACAGGGCTTCCTCGCCGTTTTCTCTTACAAACTGGCCACCCCAATCCCTCTATTTATATAGGGGAGCCGCGAGTGCACTGCACGTTGCCGGGGTGCCCTGGCTCCATGAGGTCCTGTTGTCTCAAGCCGTGTACGCACGCACAGCGTGTTGTCCGCTTGAATTTTCAGAACTTCAATTCGGGCATCCGATTGAGGTGTATAAGACCTTTTTCAGAATGCTATTGTCGAGAGATACACAAATGACATGGAATTAGAGGTTGTACAAAGTCAGGAAGATGGGACCATGCCCTTGGTCTTCAAGCCTTCAAATTCTATCTGGCGTGTTGTCCTGTATAGTAGTCACTCGAGATTGAAGCTATTGGTTCTTGTAGGACACTGCTGTGTAAAGTGTATGTTGAAATGTGTTGAGACGACGCGTATGTAGGACCGAGGTGGCAAAATGATGATTTTGCCCTTCACCGGGGTTGTCTTCTGTTTGGGCTGATATAGCAGTCGTTGCTCAGGGTTATCTCTGAGATTGGGCTGTTGCAAGTGTTGAATGTTCTCAGGGTTGTCTCTGAGGTGTGTCTGACCTTCCGAGGTTGTCTCCGGGTTTGGGACTGAGTGCCTCGGGGTTATCTCTGAGGTTGAAATGAGATTTTCCGGGGTTATCTCCGGAACTACAACTGCACTCTTGGGGTCATCTCCGAGGTTGATGCTGAAACTCTCAGTGTTGTTTCTCGGGACTGGAACTGAGTATCTCGGGGTTGTCTCCGAGATTGAACTGCCTTCTTCGGTGTTATTTTCGGAACTGGAACTGTATTCCTCGATGTTATTTTCGAAGTTGGAACTGCAACTCCCGGTGTTGTTTTTGGGACTGAAACTGTATTCCTCGGGGTTGTCTCCGAGGTTGAAACTGAAACTCTCGGTGTTATTTTCGGGATTAGAGCTGGACATCTCGGGGTCATCTCTGAGATGGAAATCTGAGGATTCCGGGGTTGTCTCTGGAATTGAGTTGATTTGACTTTTAGGGTTATCTCTGGAAGACGATTCTACCCTCCTGCCAGGTTAGTAAAAGAAATCCAAAATTTCGAATGTCTACATGCCAAAGTCCACGTGAAGGTATTTAACTCTGCGTATGATTCTGTTTGGGCAGTTGAATATTTTAAAGAATCAAAGATTCCTAATTAAATTTAATTTTCAACTCCTAAGAAAAGTGTCAAGATATAATCCGACTTTCTTTCTTGAAGAAGATTCTGTTTAATCCCACTAAGAAATCATATTTAATGAGAAATCATAATTCTATACGGGGAAAAGAGGTGTGATCACTATAAGGCGTGATCACTATAAATATATAACTATACCCTAATCATCAAGTACACACATTTATATTATTTTAGAACAATAAAGCACTAAGCCTCCATTATTAAACTTTATTCAGTCTGTACTTATTTTCAAATTTTTGGTGTGACTTTACTTTTTTCAAATTTTTTAGTGTGACTAATTTCGTGTAGTATTGATGCGATTTTTGGTAATTAAGACGTAGCGTAAACGAATATTAGCGTTAACAACGATAAAAGAAAATTTATTACGGTATTAAAAGACCTACCATACTAACTATTACCCTCATTTTAACTCTTTATATATTAGCGCAAAAGTATTGAGGTATTGATTGATTGTAAGATTATTTTGTTATTTTATAAATACTAGTGTACTATTATCAAAAGATCAATAAAAACTCTATATAGACATAAAAATTGGACATAAAAATTAGATACGAGTGAATTTGAATTTTATTTAATTGTATTTTAACTCCAATAATTGGTAAAAATCTAAATAAGTAAAGTTCAAATATACCCATATTTAATTTTTATATCTGATTTTTATGTTCACCTAAACTAGCTCAAAGAACAATACTACTTGCGACAAATAAATTAGACTTTTATTACAAGTGGACACATTCACGAGTTGTCCATGTTTTTGTATTTATTTTATAATGTTTTATGTTATTGATTGTAACAAAATCCTACTCCATCCATAATAAATTAGACTTTTATTACAAGTGGACACATTCACGAGTTGTCCATGTTTTTGTATTTATTTTATAATGTTTTATGTTATTGATTGTAACAAAATCCTACTCCATCCATTCCTTAATATAGGTTGTTTTAGAGTTGTGCACACGTATTAAGAAAATAATTATAAAGCATTAAATATACTATCAATTATCTATATTGCCCTTGTATTGGAAAAAAAAGTGTTATTTGTTGGACAAAAAATAGTGGGAGAATCAAAGTTATATTTATTATTTGGGGTAATATTAGAAACTAAGCAATTAATACTTATTTGAAATTCTCAAACAACTTATATTTAGGAACACAAATATTTCTCTAAAACGACTTATATTAAAGAATGAATGGGGTAATATTTTGTGACAACTGACCAGGAATAGCATAACTCAAAAAATATGAGTTTTTTTTTTGGAGCAATTTTTTCTTACAAATAATACTCCCCTTATTAAAAAGAGGGAAAGTAAAAGGATGCAAAATTTTCGTAAGTTTTGAAATCAATTTCAAAATTTTGAAATTAGGTTCAAATTCAGCAACTCCCTCTCTTCCCCGGGGGTAATCATTATTTTATCAGTTCTCTTTTTGCAGGGAACATAATAAGCTTCTCTTCCAAAGCTTTTTCTCTTTACTCAAAAATTTCTCAACTCTAAAACCAATAAATTTGATCCTTCCAATTTCTACCGATACATTTATACTCGTAGGAGGTATGCATAAATCTGTTGTATTTTGTTTCGATTATTTGGGAATTTGGGATTTTCGTAATTTTGATAGTGTGTAAGTTTCTTTTATTACTCCATCTGTTTTGAGGATTTGTATGGTTGCTGAGTAAATGGACGAACACAAATTAAAAGAAAACGCAATTTCAGTTTCCATGCTTAACTATCTTTTATATATATATATATATATATATATATATATATATATATATATATATATATATATATTATATTATATTTAATTTTGGGATTTAATAAATTTGTTACCCCTATAATGAGGGGAATTGATATATTTGAGTATTTTGATATAAAAATATACTTCCTGTTTAGCAAAAAAGAGTTGCATTTACAAAATTAACAAAGTTATATTTTTTCTATTAAATATACCCATTAATTTGTCTAGTGTTTTGTTTAGTTTTGTTATATTCTAAAGAAATGGTACTTTTTTATTGGACATTAAATTTTAGCCAATAGAGACTCTTTTTGTGCTAGTAATATTTTGGGCATTTTAATTGGAGTCTAAATGTTCTGTTTGTTATTTATAAAGGCCTACTGTGTTGTCACTTTCTTTGTTTTGAATGGAGAATGTTTGCTGTTAAAACGGTGTGTAGATTTTGTTTATGGTATTTCATGTTTACAGTAGTACCATTTCTTCCATGTATTTGTTTTTTAGAGAACTTTACACTCAGAATCGTGGACCTTGTAAACTATTTGAATTAATGTCTAAGTTGGTTTCTGTACTACATATTCTTCTGATTTAATTTGCAATCACGCTTTGTCAATGGTGAAGGGATGCAGTATTCAAGCTCTAGTTTGCAGGGTTTTGTGTATCGCTCGCCAACACATGTATTGGTGTAATTCAAACACATTGTTCACAAGTGCTACAATACTGGTTGTGTCCTAATATGTTTTTTTGGGGAGGGGGAGTGTTAGGTTAAGGGTTTTTTCCTTATTGTTTGTCTGATCAAATTTATAAATATGCAAGTATATGTGTGTACTAATATAATCTTTTGACTGATGATATGCCATTTCTTTTGGCAGGTAACTAGTTTTTAGGGTCGAGTTTCCAGTCCTTTCACCATAGTTTGATCCATTTGGTTGTATTAGTGAGGCAGTTAAGTGGTCCTTTAATTCCGAAGGGAGGAGTTCCTTAGTTGCTTATCTGAAAAATTTGGGTAACTAAAATGTTCGATTGAATTATTTCTATTGCTCTATTTTCACTACACGGATAATGTTGCTGATATGTGATTTTCTTATGCTTATTCCTTTTGTTTGATGGAACCAAGGTGGAATGATCTTTTGACTGATTTATCCTTTTTTATGCTGATGCAGAGTGAATATTTGAGTAGAGTATTTAATTTGTATTTTGTACTTTTAATCATGGAATGTAAGAAAGGAAATGCCATCCGGGTTAGAGAAGTAGCAGAGAAGAAGATTCAACTTAATGACTTTCATGGGGCTCAGAATAGTGCACTGGCGGCCAAAAATATTTTCCCTCAACTTGAGAACATTTCCCAGCTCCTAGCTGTCTGTGATGTTCACTGTTCTGCTCAAAAGAAGATATGTGGGTCTGAAAAGGACTGGTATGGAATTCTTCAAGTTGAAAGTGTATCTGATGAGGCTGCAATCAAGAAGCAATACTGGAAACTTGCATTACTACTTCATCCTGATAAAAACAAATTTCCTGGTGCAGAAGCTGCTTTTAAGCTGATTGGTGAAGCACACATGGTGCTCTCTGATGAAAAGAGAAGACTATCTTATGACAGTAAGCATAGAGCTTCAGTGACTACTGCTGTACGAAAGAAACCTCTTCATCAGGTCAACCGAAAGCCTGTTGTTAGGAAATCACATGATGTTCAAAACATTAATCCAAATATCTCTACCTCTCAGTTCAGTGGCACTAAGCATCATCAATCGAAAATTCCAGATTTGTTTCGCCATGTAGCAGCATTGTGGACATGTTGTCCTATTTGTAAGTGCCAGTATTTTGGAATGCCTGTAAGTAAGGTTAATCAATGTCCACATTGCTTCATTGCACGTGATTTAGGTTCCCCATGTGCAACCCCAGTATCCAACCAGGGTAACTTTGGTGCTCAAGGTGTAGTCCCAGGTTCCAATAGGGGTCAGGCTGCATTTTCTCAACAAAAACAGTTTTCTGTGCCCGCCTTCAAAGTGGGTGCAGAAAGTAATGGACAATTTACTTCTTCCCATTTGGAAATTAAGGTGAATTCTGGCGGAACTGTGGGCTCTGAACAGATAAACGAACTGGAGTCACCACTGATATTGGTGGGGATTTGAATAGTAAAGTCAAAGAAGATGTAAATAGAGGGGGTGAAATGTCCAACGTCTATCCAGCAAAGGCCAGGGAATCAGAAACTTCCCGAGACAAAAACAGGAAAAGAGGGAGGAAATCCAGTGAGAGCTGTGATATGATGAGTAGTTCTGACAGTGAAGAGGTAGTATTTGAAGAAAGCAAGGGAGTTCCTGCTGCCAGTCAGACTTTTGGGCAGGATACTGTTCATTCTTGTAGGAGATCATCTAGGCAAAAGCAGAATATTTCGTACAATGAAAATGGTAATGATGATGATGATTTTATGAGCCCTCAAAAAAGGCCCACCGAGAGAAAATTTATGGATGGTAAAGATGAACAAAAAGAATCTTTCAGCAAAGAGCAATTCAAAGGAGGTATTCCTGCTGAAGAAAGCTTGATATATAGAAATGGTGAGGCTGGAAAACATCAGGTCAATGTAGAGGAAGCTGTCACACTGGACTCTGGTGCTAAGAAATCCAGTACCATGGATGATTTTGGATCTAATTCAACTTGCTTGTACTTCAGATCCAGTGTTCTATGAGTGTCCTGATCCGGAATTCAATAATTTTGACAGCTATAAAGGCAAAAATTGTTTTTCTGTTGATCAAATCTGGGCTTGTTATGATTCAATTGATGGCATGCCTAGATTCTATGCCCTGGTTAGGAAGGTTTATTCACCTGGATTTAAACTGCGTATTACTTGGCTAGAGGCTGATCCAGAGAAACAAGGTGAGATTGATTGGGTAAATGAGGATTTACCTGTGGGATGTGGCAGATTTATACTTGGAGACACCGAGGAAACTTCAGATCGTCTAATATTCTCTCATCTCATTCATTTTGAAAGACTTAGCAGCAGAGGTTCTTTCAAGATATATCCTAGAAAGGGGGAGACTTGGGCCCTCTTCAAGGATTGGGATATTGGATGGAGCTCTAACCCAAAAATTCATAGAAAGTATAAATTTGAAATTGTGGAGATTCTCTGATTTTGGCAATGATACTGGCATAAAAGTTGGGTTCTTAGAAAAAAATAAAGGGTTTGTAAGCCTGTTTCAACAATCCACCCAGGGTGGGGTTGTCTCACTTTGGATACCATCCAATGAAGTGCTTAGATTTTCCCATCGAGTTCCCTCCTTTAAGATGACTGGCTCTGAAAGAGCAGGTGTCGCGGAAGGATCTTTTGAACTTGATCCTGCTTCTCTACCCAATGATCCCAATGATCTTTACAACCCGAGGAGGTGAAGACAAGGCTGACAGCATTAGTGCTACTGTGGTGGATTTTAAATGGAATGGGGGTTGATTAAGAAAATTGGATCTTTCCTATTCAATTTAGGTGCATCACTTTTTGTGTATATTGAAGTAGCAGGATGGATAGACCTATGATGAAGCTAAACTAGAGTTGAATGCTCAATATGGAGATAAGTCGTTAATGTAGGATAAAATAGTCCACTTTTTGTAATCTCTATTTGCTTTATGTCAGGCCTTGTCAATTGTTAACTTTTGGATATAATAGAAGGAAGCAGTGGAACTATGTTTTATGTTTTATCTTATTGTGCTTTCATCCCTTTTGCTTTTCCCTTTTCCCTTTTCACATGAAACATTCATTCTGCTCAAGTTACTAAGATTATGGTTATATTAAGGTCTTGATTACATTTTAGATGACTAAAGTTATACCTAATCTCTGTCAAATTGATAAGCTATAAGTTTCTTTAGCTTAGATATAGAGTAGTATCAGCAATCAAGAATATAGGGGCCCTTAAGTTATATTTAGCTGGTAATTATGGAACTTATTACCAGTATTGTTTTCATTTGAATGATTCTTTATGAAAATGATTTTATGAACATGTTTTCTCTGTACAGGTTTTAAAGAACTAGAAAAACTAATAGTTTTTTTTGCTTTAGCTTCTTGCCTTCTTGGTGTTAACTGCATGCTATCTTTTCAGTAATTTTTTGGATGGCAGAAAAGTTAACTAAGGGCCTTCTACTGTTAAAATGTTGTAAATTTGTAATCTTGTTGGTTTTTCTAGCTTTCCTATTGTCTAAGGTCATAGACACTAGAGTTAAAAGACAATGCACTTAGAATGTCCAGTATATTCATACCCTCAAAGGTTCTAGCACTACTACAGTAATTATCTCTATCATCATGTGCTTTTCTTCACTTGTGTTATTCGACTTGTAAAAGCCGACCTACTAAGCATTTTCCTTAATATTTTAGTTTGTCACAAAATGATGATGCAATTCTAAGGTCTTCTAACAAATGAGTATATTGAATTGCATTCTAAGTTCAGTAACCTGAATCATCATTAATCAACAAAACTTTATTTTTATGCAGGTCAAGTATTCGGGAGCGTCTTCCCGAATACCAAATTTGGTATTCAATATGAAAATACCAAATTCACATAAAATATTAAATCTACGGTGTATTTATAGGGGAACATGGATGTTACCCTTTCTGATTTGTGTGAATTTCTTCATATACAAATTAAATTTAATAATGATATCAGACTGCACAACTTGCACTTTCAAAGAGATTTAGAGCAGATTGGCAAATATTTAATGCTGTTATTTGTCTATTGTCCATTTGTTGAAAAGCAAATGGAGTATGACTTAAGGAAATGATATTGGTGAATTTCCCTCGTGTATGGTAGTGTCTATTTGGTCTGAAGTTTCTTCTTTATTTTTGCAATGTTAATACATGTTTTTCCAAATTAGAGGATTTTGTGCAACATTGAGACGCTCATATGTGTAGCTGCTGTGCTGGATCCTGGATTTGACTGTTGGGTGATGTAGTGAGTTTGTTTTGTATTTCTATTTTTGTATATATTTGTTTGGCATTTCTCCTTGATGGTTTCTGTGATATTTTATTGGATTAATGATATTTTGGCCTTTTTAACAGAATGAAGAAAAGATGCATCCAAAAAAAGAAGAAACAATTCTGAATACAAATGTCAGGCAGGTTACATGGCATTGGTGGAAGAAAAGATGAGACGAATCTTGGAAGATTTTGATGATACCACAAATGACCTTGATTTCATTAAAAAGTGGCTGATGCATCTCTTATGCTGTTATGCTTACAGAGTTCAGACTGAGATTCTCTGGCCCACATATCAGCTAAGAAGGCAGCTATCGCCTCATCAGTACGCGCAAAGTTTTGGGACTAGAGGGTTGCTCTAAGACCAATGGAAGAACCTTTGGAATCATGATCTATCATGTCGTAAGTCTCTTTACTTTATGTGAAATTATCATCACAATTAGTTTTGATTCTGTTCCTGGGAGTGCTATACAAATACTAGTAAAAATATTACTGTTTGGTCGTCTAAATAGTGCGTTTATGCCTAAACAATAGCGTACATATTGACTTAACAAATATTAGTTGCAAAGATTCTTTTGTTGCACAATTGTATGTTATATAATGGTTAATATGTAATGCAAAGACACTCACCATAATGAGGAATTTCTCTGATTTAATACTCTCAGCGATGCTAATTATTTCCTCTATTAAACATAAATTCTTTATTATGGATGTATGAGAGATGAGTAGGTGTTTTGCAAAGGATGGGGAGAAATAAACCCACAATAGATATGAAAAAAGTATAACCAAGCTATGTTACATGGACTCTCTAAAATCCATAAGTTTCCATGTTGACTCTCTCTCAACATAACACGAGTACGGGTGTCTGACACGGTGGTTTAGTGAAAAATGAACCAATATGTTTTAAAAATAAGCATGTTTGTATTTTGTCCTTTTGAGCGGATCCTTTTAGGGGTTGTCGAGTCAATGTCAGTGTTATGTGGAACATGATTTTTTAGGTACGCGATACGATTACAGGTATGTGGTACGTTGCATAGTTAAAATACGATACGTTAGGATATTATAGATATTCGAAATTTTCTGCCTACTTCTTACTAACATTGCATGAAGTGCGGATCTTCTTTCAGAGATAACCCTGAAAGACAGCTCAACTTAATCCCGGAAATACCATCGGAAGTTCAGTTTCACCGGGAATACCCCTGAAGCAGTGCAAATACCGGAAATTCCACCAGAGAAGGCTGATTCATCTTGGAGATAACCCCGAGATATTCAGTCTCAGTCCCAAAAATAACACCGGGAAAGATCATGTCAACCTTGGAGATAACCCCAAGGACTGCTGTTGCAGTTCCAGAGATAACTCCGGATATGCTCGTTTCAACCCATGCAGTCCGCTTCAACCTCGGGACTCACACCGAGGCACTTAATTCCCAAACCCGGAGATAGGGGTGAAAACGAATCGAATCTCAGTGAACACTCTAATGCTCGGATTCGGCTCGACTCAAAAAAATTGAGCTTGGATTCGACTCGAATTCGATAAGGAATTTCTAATTTTGCGCTAGATTCGACTCAGATCATTATTCGGACCTACTTGGCTCGTAAGTACTCGACTCGTTTACAAAACGAGTTACTCACGAGCCTTCAAATCGAGTTTTGAATATGAACCATTTCGCTTAATACTGCACTACTACATACTAAATTGATTATTGAACTAATGTTTTATAAATAAAAGTCTTTTACTTTTATTTATGTAAAGAAATTACAAATAATGTAATACGAATTGACAATCAATTCACTGATTTATTCAAGTACAAGCTTACACAATTTAATACTACACTTTATGAATTATAAAGATTAATACAAATATCACATATTTAGCTTATTAGTATGTATGAGACCAGTATTTGAATATGATCCATCGAACAGGCATCGAGTATGGTTCGAGAAAAAAATAAAATACTCGAACCCTAATCTGAGAGAATACTAGTATACTCGAATTCGACTCGTGTATCATTAAACAGAAAATGAGTATGGATCATATTAGACTCGAATCAACTTCGAATTCGAGCTTTGGATCATATTTTCGAACCGATCTCGAGTCGGGTATCGAGCTACTCTGCTCGGCTAACACCCCTACCTGGAGATAACCCCGGGAGGACAAGCACACTTCAGAGACAACCCTGAGGGCATTCAACACTTATAGCAGCGCAATCTTAGAGATAACCCTGAGCAACGTCTGCTTTATCAGCCAAAGCTGGAGATAACCCTGGTGAAGGGCAATATTGTCAAATTTCCACCTTAACCCCATATGGCGCCGTCTCAAAAAATAAACAATCAACATACATTCTACACAACAATGTCCCACAAGAACCAAGGAGTTGCAATCCCAAGTGACTACTACGCAAGGCAGAACTGATAAGTAGGTTTTATACCCACTTATCCAATATTTGTTACTTGAATTAGTTGCTTATATTCATGTTCTTAGTTACTTTTCATACATTTTATGTTATTTTGTAGGCTATGACATGACATTGACATGAAGAAGCAAGGAAAAGCAATTCGGACATCTTTTGGACTAAAATACACAAGCAAGTGTAAGAAGGGAATATTGAAGGACTTTTAACACCAAGTTGGATGCATGTTCTTGGCTTGGAACTTGGATTTTATGGTAACTCTACTTCTTAGCTTCCCAGAACATCTTGAATCATCTCAATCGGAGCTCGGATGTGAGAGTTATGGCCTTTTTATCAACAAAGATCAAAGTTAAGAGTTGCCATGTTTGCCATTTACATAGCGTCTACTTCAAGCCCGATTTCCGCCTTGATCGAATTCGAATCTGTTAAAGCTCAAAGAATGAAAGTTGTAGATCTCGTCGTTATCTTCGATTTGATAGGTTACAGGCCCCGTAACTCCTAGCGGATCAAAAGTTATGACTGTTTTACCAAAGGACGTCGCAGCAGAAAACAGACTAGCCCCGGATCGCGCCAGCCGGTGTTGTGACAAGCGCCACTACATCGATATTCTAAGCCAACAAACCGCATAAACGGCGCCGATCAGGCAATGATATTGACCGCGCTTAGGGGCGGAATTGAGTCAAATTAGGTTATTTGATGTCCAAATTGAGCTAGAATAGGATTCTTAGTTGCCTAACTTGCTAGGATATCTATTAGAACTATAATTACTTGAGTTTAACTTGGATTGGGAGGCTAGTTCTAAGACTCTACTAAAATCCCTCTTGGGATATATTTTTTAAGGGAATTCTTTACTTTCTTTCTTAGATTAGGAACCCTAGATTAGATTAGAATTGAAGATTGAAGCTATTGATTATCATTGGAGAATCAGATTGGAAGCAAGAGAATGCAGATTTGTTTATCTCAATTCTAATTTCTTTTCTTATTTATTTGTATCTTTTTAATGCTTAATCAATTGTGGATGATGGATTCTAGTTTATTTATGAATTAAACTCTATTTTGAGATTACTATGGATCTTATTGTGTAGTTTACTTTGATATGCTTCTTTGTTAGTCTTATTAGCTATATTTGGATTGTCTATTATGATTTGTAATGAATTGCTTAATTGCCTAGCTAACAATTACTGTGATAATCTATATGAACTCGAGAGATGAAGTATAGATTTAGATCTGATCATGATAGCATGTGTTTGTGATTTATGCATGGATGGAATTCATGATTCGTGTTTAGGATAGAGAAATGCCTTTACGCCATATGTAGTCTAATAAGAACTTGAACTTAAACCCTTTTTAATTATAATTCACATAGAGATATAGTGGGTTAGTTAATTAGGGTGTTCAAATTGATTCTATCATCTGTGGATTTGATTTGATATGAGTATGGTGCATTGAGAGATGACCATATTTTACTTTCGTGTTCTTGATTAACAATCCAGTATAAATAATTTGGCTTAACAGGAAGTGTGTTGATTTAAATGTAACAATAAGTGAAATTGTAATCTCAAGTCTTCAAAATCTTGTTTCATTCTAGGGATAGTTAGTAATAGTTTATTTAATTATTTTAATTTAAATTATTAAATCATTTGTTTAAATAAGATTGAGTTGGTCATGGGTTAGTACTTGGTGATTTTTATTAAATAATTCTCTCGTGGGAACGATACTCAACTTATCACTTTATTACTTGTTGACCACGTATACTTGCGTGTTGTGCGTAATTAGATTTTACCAAGCAAGTTTTTTTGGCGCAATTCTTGGGAATTAGTTTAATATTTTTTGCCAATATTAGCTTAAAGCAACTTAGTCTTAATTTGAACATTTTTTTTGTCTTTTTATTTAATTCTCTTCCTATTTTTCTCTCTTTTCAGGTACCATGGATGACTTTGCATATCAATGGCCATACGAACATGGTGAACCAAGGAAAACAGGGATTGATGGACTTAATACATTTTTCGCAGAGTCAGTACAAATTGAGGCAAATTCGAAGACCTTGGAGGTTATCGCAGCCCAACGGAGGCGAAGGATGGCAGTTACGTGTGACTATTGTGCTGGAAACCATCAAAGTCATCAATGCACCGTCAATTTTGAACCAAGATAATATAGTGGTGATTACCTCAATAACTATGTTGATCCTAACTATCACCAAGATTGGGGGTATCACCCAAATTTTTCATGGAGCTATAATTATGATGACCAACATTACGCTCTAAATCCATCATACACACCGGATTTTTCATGTCCACCTCCAGTGTCACAGGAGACAGTTAATTCGAGATTGGAGGAATTGTTGTCCAAGTTCATGGCATCAAATGAGGAGAGAAGGATTAATCAAGAGCGGTCGATTCAGAATCAAGAGATAGCAATTCAAAATCTTCAAAATAAGATAGATCAATTGACCAAAGTTGTAAGCAACCTTCCTCCAAACAAGTGGTGTTATGACGAGGATTTCGAAATTGATGAAGTGCCCGAGCCAAATCTTCAACTGGATGAGCCACAAGAGGTTGAAAAAAAGACAAGTGGGGATAATGACAACAAGGTCGGTGAAGAGCTAATTATAAGTACTAACGAGGATGAGCCGATGTTATTAGTGCCCCAAGTTCCTTCTCCACCAAAGATCAACGAGTCAGTCAGATTTGCAAAATCATGCCCACTGGTAGTCATGTCGTCGTGAAGCTCTTGATGACAAAAGAGCGAATACAATTTTGAATCCATTTGGGACAAGAAGAGAAGATAGATGAAGAGCCCATTGGTGTGACACGCCCATGCCCCAAAGTGATCACATGCACAATGGAGAAAACACCTAGCTGTGGGACGTTCTTGATTGAGATCATACCGAGTCAGAGCATGCTAGGTGACTTTAAAGCAATGGCTATCACAATTGGGAACCTACCAAAAGCTACATTATTTCCAATGGATAGAGGGTTCCTCAACTTCCGAAGAGGAATTGGATAGCGTTGACCAGACAAAGTCTGGCTGAAAGACTATAAATCAAGCGCTTCTTGGGAGGCAACCCAAGCTCTAAACTCTATCTCTTACTTACATTTAAATTTTTAGTTATAGCTTAGTCATTAGAAGGTATACTTGGAGAGTAACAAAAATCTCTATAATTGCAGGAACCCCGAGTAGGTGCAGTTAAGCAACAACATTAGAGAGCGCGAAGAACAAAAGACCGGCGCTAACTGCGCTACCCAAGCAGTTTATCACTTTATACTTGCATGTTGTGTGTAATTCTCTGTGGGAACGATACTCAACTTATCACTTTATTACTTGTTGACCACGTATACTTGCGTGTTGTGCGTAATTAGATTTTACCCGACAAGAACACCGGATATAATTTTAAGCTTAAAGAGATAAGACATGGTTCTAACTTCCTGACTTCGTACAACCTCTAATCCCATGTCATTACGTAGCTCTCGACAACGGCAGTCCGAAATAGGTCTTATACACCTTAATCGGATGTTCGGATTGAAGTTCTACAAGTTCGAGCAGACATCACGTTGCACGCGTGCACGTACTTTGAGACGATGGGACCCGCGGAGCTTGGGGAACCCCGGGCAGCCGCAGGTGCACCTGCGACTCTCAGCTCTATAAATATAGGGCTTGGGGTGGCCATATTCAAGAGAAAAAAGGCGAGGAAGACCTGTCAAATTTGCTCTGTACACACCCTATATTGAGTGCTTTCTCATTTTAAACACTTGTGAGCTCACATATAACTACATTTTTACCGGCGGGAGCCGACTATTCATCCACTTAATGCTATAGAAGTCTTCTTTGACAGTCCACTGTAAGCCTTCTTACACACTATAAAGCCTTTCTCTTCATCTTTGTACACACTCTTCTTCACATTGAGAGTCATGTTGTGTGTGTATGCCCGGACTTCGGTCCGTGGTTTTCATTTCTTTTTGTATATATATATATATACTTATATATATATATATTTATATATATGAACTAACATTATCGAGTTATGCCTCGATTGAGCTTGGACTCACATCCAGAGCGTTTATTTGCTTATATATATATATATATATATACACTTATATATATGAACTGTTGTCGAACTTTGTTCGATGAGCCTGGATTTTACATATATATATATAAATTGTTGTCAGACTCTGTTCGATGAGCCTGAATTTTATATCCGATGCGTTTACTGCTTTTATATATATATATATATATATATATATATATATATATAGCGACAAATCGCTAAAATGATAAACCGATTCGGGATCGATATATATCCTATGCGTTTACCACTTATATATATATATATATATATATATATATATATATATATATATTTACATTTCTGTCAGGCCTGGAGTTTACTTCGTGGCCTTTTACTCCTTTATTTATATTTCGTCCCGCCTGGAGTTTACTTCGTGACTGTTGATCGCATTTATTGCTTTATTTACATTTCTGATCCCCTGTGGAGGTGCTTCGTGGTGGTTGATCATATCTCTATATATATATTTACCGCTTTTATATATTTACGTTTTCGATCCCCATGGAAGTGCTTCGTGGTGGTTGATCATGTCTGTATATATATATTTATAGCTTTTATATATATATAGCTGCTTACTGTTTTTCATATAAACTGTGGCATCATGTGAGCCTAGGAATCATGTGATCACAAATTCAGTCTACTGAATCTAGATTCGGTTCCCGTGATGGACATTTTTCAGCTATAAGCAGCTTATAAATTATTCACGGTGTTTGTGTAAGACCCCGAATTTTTTTATAAATAAAATGGAATTTCCTTTATTTATTATTTTGAAATAGTAAGGGTTGATTTGATTAATGTGGTTAGTTATGGGTAAAATGCGCAAATTTTACAAAATAAGTAAGTGGTTATAAAATATTCATTATTGTCGGGGAATATTCATTTGGTCGTGGAATATTAAATCTTTGTCAGGGGAATATTAAATGACAATGCACAGTATGACCATGTGTGGGCCCCATAACGGAAAGCGATTGGAGGAAGAAAGCGACAAATATAAGTTGTTTAAAAATAATTGGCAGTAGTTGTTACCGTTTATTAATTGTTGGAATACTAAATTGGTTAAAACACGAATGTCTGGCGTTCTTTGCTTGGCATTTACTGCAGTATTGCACCAATTATTGACTCTTACGTAAGAAGGCACTACTCAATAATGGTTACAGTAATTAATGTTCAGTATTTTATTGGTTCAATAATTGTTGTGTTGATATTTTGTATTATTGTTATTTTAATAATTGTCACTGCACAGTATTTTCTATTATCGGAGCAATAATTCATATTATCTGAATAATATTATTAGATAACATTATTGGCAATGTCTAGAAAGTTCTGTCTAAGGAGAGGTTTGGTCACCTAATTGCGCTTTTGATGAGGAGAAATTCTTATTGAAAGCCCCTTTCCTGAACCCGCACTGGTTGTCAATATTGTGATTCTGTAATATTATTTGTGAATAATTAATTATTGATTCATATGATGAGAAAAATATTTATTTTATGTGGATATAGATGGAGAAAATTTTTAATGTGACAATTGTTGAAAATTGAAATTTTATCTTTTTTCTGATAAAATAATTCATTTAAATATATATATATTATTATATTTTAATAATATAATAATGATGATATTTTACAAACGAATGTGGGATATATGAGTATCTGAGGAGGAAAACTATTTTTGTTGGATTAAATGTTTAACACATGTTTTGTGTGTTGGTGGACCCATTTCTCGAATTGAAAATTTGATTATAGCCTCTAAAATCGCTTGGTTTGTGGATTTGGTCAATTTACATTTGGAATTTGGAAAAACTTTCTTACGCAAAGTTGTAGAGAATTGAATTTCCTATAAAAATTCATGAGATTGAATTTTCCGACAAAAGAACTATTTATTGTGAATTATTGAAGTTTGAAGCTACTGAAATAATTGATTTTGGAAGTTTAAATTATTTTAAATTAGAAAACGTTTTTATTACTTTTTCTAGAAGGTGGCATGTGGTTATTGAGTGAAATCAGATTTCAAGTGTAATGCGTAGAAGATTTATTATATATATTATTATTATATTAAATTTTACATTTTTGGTGTTCTAAGCATTTTCCTATAAATAGGGAGCTTAGGTTAGAATTGAAAATCACACCGAAGCTGAAGTTTTCTCTATTTCTCTCTCGATATTTTGAGCGTATTCTTGTGAGTGTACTTTGAGTGTTGATATACGGTGCAAGTTCAAGTCATAGCTTATATCCGGTGTTTCAACTAGAAGTACTGTCTTTCGAGGTAAGGGATGTTATTTTATTCGTAAATGATATTATTTCTTCAATATCATTATGCCAAAATATTGGTTGGAAGTTTTTATCAAATTTGGAACTTTTGGTGTCGGTTACTATTCACGATATCTCCAAGACTTTATTCACGATATCTGGACTATTCACGAATCGACACTATTCATCGAAAAATAAAAATTTTTCTTTTTCGTCCAAAATATCTATTGTGGATACTAGCTTTGATTGTATCCATGTTTTGATCATTCTTGAATTTTACGCCACTATGATTATTTTTGAGGTATTTTTGGACGTGGATAAAACAAAGTCTGAATCCTTAATCCTTAATCCTTGTCATTTTTGTTTCTTTGGATTCGTTTCTTTAAAAAATTATTTTTCATCATCCTCGGTCTTAAATGATGATATTGTTGAATATCTTTGGCACGTAGTGCAAAGATGAATGATTTCGATGAATATCTTTGGCCTCGTAGTGCAAAGATGAATGATTTCGATGAATATCTTTTGCCCGTAGTGCAAAAGATGAGCAGTGTTTAGATGAACATGACCATTTGGTGAATGTCCTTGGCTCAGTAGTGTAAGGATGAATATATTTGATTCGGATATATATTGATTGATGTTCTGAGGATAAAATATCGACGATGAACTTTTAAATTCATATATAGAAGATAGTAGTTTGCATTCTCTACTTAACTCTTCTAATGAATTATCGTTTCATTGTAGTTGTTGATTTAAAATTGGTTGTCTATTGTATTCTATTAGATTTTTTTCTGTTGGAGACTAACGATAATTTGTTGTATATTATCTTAGTCATAATATTCTTCTTGAGCTAGTTGAGCTCACCCTTTTTCTTTTTGTTCCATTTTTCTTCTCGGAGGCGAGAATATAAGCGATATTTAGTCGGGGTATGGAATGATGGTGTTAGAGAGTTGTTTAGTAGTCCTCACCATTTTTGTAAAATAATGTATCAATAATTATGATGAGGATTTATTTGTATGTGGATATTGTTTAGATGGTAATATCTGTATTTAAACTTACAGTTCTACTGTTGTAATAATAAAGTTGTAGTTGTTTCTGTATCGTGTGTTGATAACTCAGAATGGGTGGTGTATACCTATTTTGGGGGTGTCACAGTTTGAATTTCCTTAGATGACTTTCATGCCCATAAGGAGTTCGGCACTACTATATATTATTTTCTTGAAGATGCTTCGCATCTCGAAAATAAAATCAACCAAGCCGAACATTTAATAATAAAATGGAAGTATCAAAGGCATCAGTTACTATTGAGCATAGGGTTTGAAAAACCACTTTTACAAAACCTCATTGCTATATCTTGTTTAAAATTGAATTTTTGTATAAATTTAAACCCCATGTATATAGGTGCGAACGAGGCATAACACTACTTCCAAATAACAGCACATTGACCCCCCCCCCCACACATTCATATAACAGTTTCTTGAAAAGTGACGGTTACCGTGGTAACACGAATGTCGGGGGGGGGGTACCTAACACCTTCCCTCTGCATAATCAAGGCCCCGAACCCAAATGAATCTTGGTTTCACAGACCCGTTTAGCAGTGTCACATCACTGGGTTAATATGCAAACCTTTTTTCGGTTGCGTTGGTGCAACCAGTTAAAAGCACCAATTGGCGACTCTTACAGTCAAATCGTTGACATATACATGTCGGACTATTTTTTCAAACAAATCTCACATAACATGAGAACACCAAAGAACAAGAACATAAAAAGGGATAAATAAAAATCCCGACGTCGACAGGTGACTACTCTGCTGGGGACACCAGTAAGAGGACTTAAGCCGCTACTACAAGCTTTTCAAAACTGTTATATGCTTGTGTGTGAATGTTGTATTTACATTTTTGATGAATGTGTACGAATGCATTTTACCTACTGCACTGCAATATATCTATCTGTGATATTAGTGCTTCACACATGTCATCATTTTCATAAACGGTGAGACACATTGTATGTGAATGTATGTTGTGTGGTTCCTCCACCAGGAGTGTGGCGACCCCAAATCCGGATACTTGAAACCCGAACTCGGTTCTCCACGATACCATTTCTTTAAGGTGAATAATACTAAATAATAATAATAATATAATTGAACTTAATTTACATACATCAAAGTTTACTTTCCTGTGTGCGTGACCTTCAAATACATTCCTTACAATACCGACAATAGATTCCATTGTCTTACTAACTATAACCATTAACTCATACTAATTCTCATTGAACGACTTTTTCTTTTCCCTTGTTCGTGTACTCGAGCCTTCGTGTCGATCGTAGGTAAATCGAAAACATTTAGTTTAAGCAAGGATGGGCATTTGAGTGCCCAGCAAGTAATAGCAATTATATATATAAGCTGAAAGAATATAAGTATTCTCTTTACATAACACTTCTACAACGAATAGAAAGTTGTGAAGTAATCTGTACTGATAAAAAATTCACATAACAACTCTCTTTCAAATTCTTGAAATGAGGCTCCACCCATGAATAGGGTTTAAGAAACATACTATGAACATGGTTTTTCATTTTCGAAAAGGTTTAGCGAAATTCATCCATGAACCGATAGTCATAACTTACGGCACACGGAGGGTGATCAAATCACAATTTTACCTGATTGATCAATACTACATAACTTGAACGAAATTCATCGCTCACCTTTTTGTCTGCAAGAAGCGCATATAAAAATTTTCCCATTATCGGGATGTTCATACATGCACGGTTCCAAACCTTAGAAGGTTTTAATCTTGCTTTCAACAATAATATGTAATTCAACATATATGTATACGGGTAATTGACAAAGGTATATCAACATGTGAATAAATGCCATGATTATCCAAGTGGGGACACTTGTATAACCATTTAGAAATCAACTTAACGTAATATATATCTCGAGCTAACATGTTGATAATCAAAGCGCATATAATCATGCAGGAATAGAATAATTCAGAAACTTCTTACTCATGTCCATTGCATAAAGAAAATGCAAAGGTAGGATACTTTACCGATTTCTTCGATTACAAATCTCAACTTAGGTTTTATCTCTTTATCACAACCTATCAATAATCGGATCATTCGTTCGATTAGAACAATATATCATAACACATAGTAATTTATCTATTACAACAAGACATAGTCTAATCACGTCATCACATAATCGCAGTTGATCATACTTTTAGTTCATATTCTATACTTGAAATATTTTATACATTTTTCAAATATCTCATCCATGCTCTTAAAGTAGCCTTTTCTTATTATTATAGGAATTCGACAGCTTGTTTGCTGCATGACAAATGACTTTATCGGGTAAATCTTGAGTCTAAGACTCTTATCCTATACCTCAACATCCGTAAATATCGGACATTTTACTTTTAATCATTTTGAATTTTCCGTAAATTGAAAAATTTAAAATAAATCAAATCATCACTAAAGGGCTTATAGTGATATAATCATTACTATGGGTGCTCTTCATCAAATCTCGGACTTCATAATAGGTTCTCTTCTAGTCAGGTTAGTTTGGTCATTTATAACTTTCAAACATCGGAATCATAATTAAATGACTTAAACATTAAACAATTCCATTATCATTAATAATTAATTTATATTAAACTATTAATGAAACCATTGCCAAAATATAAAAGTTATTTATAATAACTCAAACTATTTTTAAAACATTTATATTACCCTTAAATGATTTTTAAAACAATTAAAATCATTTTAAATAATCACCATTAATATATAAATATTAATGTACTATTCATCCAAATATTAAAAGTCATTAATTATAACTTAAAATATTTTTAAATCCTTAATATCCTCTTTAAATGATTTTTAAATAAATAAAACCATTTTTAAACTATTTATTTAATAATAATTATTAAATAAACTAAATATCATTAATATTATCTTAATATCATTAATATTAAATTATTAATGAAATTATCCTTTAAATATTAAAAGTTATATTTTATAACTTAAAATATTTTTAAATACTTTAATTTCATTTAAAATGATTTTTATAATATTAAAATCATTTTTAAACTAAATTATTTAATATAATCATTAAATAACTTTAATATCATTAATATATAATTAATTAATGAAATTCATCACAAAATATTAAAAGTCATGGGAAATAACTTAAAATATTTCTTATACCATAATATATTTTTTCATGATTTTTCATGAATTAAAACTATTTTTAAATAATTTATTTAATATTATAATTAAATAAATAAATATCTTTATATTCCAAAAATATTAAATATTTATGAAATATACTCAAAATAATTAAAAACTATTTTTCAGACTTTAAAATAATTTTTCATAATTTATTTGGTATTTTTAATAATTAAAAACTAATTTTTCTAATTTTTAAATTAATTTCCGGAAAATCAGAAATTAAAATAATTAAAACTGTCGCTAAAGGCCCCTATAGTGACAGAAGTGTCGCTATAGGTGTTCTTGAGCCTACCCAGATCTTCATAAGGCGAGGCAGAGTGGCCTACTTTGACCGTGAATAACTCTCTCATATTAACGAATTTGGACAATCTATAAATTGGGTCTTGTAGAGGAAATACAAGACTACAAGATCCAACAATCATAACCTCTAAACAAACATCAGATCTGGGATAAATCAGCCATCAAAGTAGCTACCAAAGCTGTTCTTCACGAAGAACAGTTCGAGGTGCCTACTTTGGACCTCTATAACTTGATGATCGTGTAACGTTTATGTGATCTATCAATTCCAGTGTGTAGACAACATGTAGGACTACAACTCTAACACTTAACATCATCATAACAACAATAAATCAAGCATTTAAAGTATGGTCAAACCTTGTAAGAAAAATCAACACTTAGAAAATTCTGGGCTGCCTGAGAATTTTTCTCGGTCAATGCTTAAGTCAACCCAGTTTGACCTTAAATAACTCTTAGTCCGTAATATATATGGACCTGATTCTTTTGGAGGTTAAATACCACATAACAAGCTACACATATCAACCTTTAGAACACAAAATACATTAAAGATGACCGAGATATAAGGCTGACATTTTCCAAAAAAAAACATTTACGGACACTTAGAATATTTTCGGGTTTGAAAAAGCAAATGGTCAATCCACAACCAACCCACTTTGACCGCTTATAAATCCCGATCTAAAATAGATATAGACCTGATTCCTTTTGAAGTTTAAAGACCACATAACAAGCTACACCTAACAACTTTAAACAACAAAAAACAGTAAATAATCACGAGAGATATAAGTCTTGACATTTGCCCAAAAATCACGAATTCGGCTTTTTTCCAACTTGCTCAAATCTTCAAATTGCATTGCACTTTGATGTTATGGGTTCATGATTTTACAACCCGAACATTAATAGACTCTCTATTACACTACTTTAAACAATCAATTGCATCAATTAACATCGAATCGAAGGATTTCTAGAATTTAGGATTTCTACCTTTTCAATCTTGATTTTGATTTACGGCTTCTTGATGCTTCTGATTTGTTGTTTGTGATGGTTGGGCTTTGTTTAGGGACTGATATGCTACAATAATTCGTAGGTTTTAGAGAGAGAAGCTTAAGGATGAGAGTTAGATGAATTTTAGTGTACAAAATATATTATCTCTCTCCAATCTATATATAAACCAAGTTAGATGCATTGGATGCTACTCAATGGTTGATTGAATCTGCATAATTGAGTCTTGGATGCTTAATTGGTAGGGTAAGTATGTTTGCCATGCTTTGCTATCAAGATTCCTCCAATAATACACTAATAATACACTAATAAGCCAAAAAGGGCATTTTGGTAATTTCACATATAATTTCATGGGCATTTTTGTACATAGCAATTAAATGTAATATTTAATCACTAGATGGTAATTCTTATCATTTACCAATTACTTTTCATCCTTTGGTAAATTAAAACATTTATACATTAACATCGTAATTAAACCCAATAATTTTAAATTAGGGTTTTTACATAGAAAATTAGGATTTTCTAATTAGGGTTTCTTAACGCCATCAATTAGGGTTTCTAATTGACCATTAGGGTTCTCTAATTATCGTGTATGTTCTAACACGGTCATTACGATCTCTAACTTCAACCGATTAGGGTTGTAATAATTAGGGTTTGTCTAATTATCGACAAACAACGATAATTAGGGTTTTCTTCTAATTCTGACATCTTATACACGATAACCTTCATATATACAAGAAACTTCATATACACGGTCATTACTCGGTCATTTCTCATAACTAAGTTTAATAATTAGGGTTTCACAAAGACGGTAATATCTTTATGACCTAATTGGCCGTCATTCTTTCAATATTATCTGTCAGCACATACACGAGTACATAATTATTGTCTTTGTAAAATCATTATAACAATAATATAATATTATTATTCTCATCTCTTGATCACAATCCCAATTCGTGGTTTGTATCTCATATCTGACTTCTCTTTCGCATATCAAGTTAAAATACTTGATTTAAATATTACGAACAATTCATATAATAAAATATTTATTATATAATTCCAATTATCACTTCATATATTATTTCCAATCATGTTTTCATGGAAAATAATTAATAAAAACATTTTCGCTTCTGTAAATTAATTACCATAAAAATATAATTTGTAGTAATTAATAATTCCAAAATTATTTCTAATTTTTCAAGTAATAAATATATTCGTATTTATCGTTCACTTATTCTCGTCATTAAATAAAAAAAAATTATACGCAAATTTTCTTATTTATTTTATTTAGGAAATCTCGGGTTATTACAAGGAGCCTATCCTGTCGGTGTTTGATTACTGGACTCGTAGGAAGACTAATTCCAACGAGGCTCAGGAAAGGCACCACCCAGATTCGCTCCAGTTGAAAGACCGGATTAACTTCCCGTCAAGTAGATTGCGATGATCTGGGAACCTTCATGCCAAAAAGACGCGAGAGTAACCTAAGATAGGTCAGCCTCTGATAAACCAAACGCAGAGGAAAGTCTCTTCATGCTCTCCATTTTTTAATTACTTGTAAAGACAATTACTTGTAATTTCATTCCATGTTCATCTCTATGTAATGGAGAATATGAAGAATATATTTGCACATGCATATTAAGACTTGACATGCTATCAAATGACACCCGTTTTGTAGGATAATATTCCTAAAATGGACACATTATGATAGCATGTAAATATTCATACATTCCCTAAGACTAAACTACATAAGTTTTTGTAGGGAAACAATTGGGCCTGTTACCCGCTCAAAATCCAAATAAGCCACGAGCCTACATCCAATCATGTCTTCATCTAACTAGTCTAATCTTTCTCCTGTCTCTCGAGAAGAGTTTGACGGATTAAGCAAGCAAATTATAGATTTGGCTGTTCTGCTTAAAGAATTACATCAGTCTACTCCGGGTTCACAAATACCCGTATATACAGAATCCTCTGCACAAAGAGGAGCATAAGGTTCAGATAAAACAATTCCTGAACTTCAGTTGGATACGACCAACAAAAACCCTAAAAACACCTATCTCAAAGAAGATCCAGACACCGGTGATATCAGGAAGAAAGTACTTCAAATGGAGGAAACCCTCCGTTCTATCAAAGGAATTGGAGCACACGGAAGTGTTTCCTATGATGACCTTTGTATATTCCCTGGTGCTCATTATCCAGAGAAGTTCAAAACTCCTAACTTTGAAAAGTATGATGGGTTAGGGGATCCTTATACACATTTGAAGGTGTTCATTGGAGAACTTGGATCTTATGCAGAGGACGAGAAGCTCAAAATGCAGCTGTTCCAGAAGAGTCTGACCGGAGAAGCCCGGACGTGGTATACCAGATTAGATAACTCAAAGATCCATAGCTGGGAGAAACTAGCTCATTCCTTCCTCACTCAGTATATCTTCCAATCTCAGATGGCTCCTGACCGGTACCAGATTACCAAGGTCAAGAAATAATCTACTGAGTCTTTTAGAGAGTATGCTCAAAGGTGGAGGCGCCTTGCTGCTCAAGTTATTCCTTCCATGACGGAATCAGAAATGGTCATGACCTTTATAGACATACAAGAAGCTCCTTTCTATGAAAGAGTCTTAGCTGGTATTGGCAAGTCATTTTTTAAAACGATCAAACACAGAGAGATGGCTGAGATGGGATTGAAGTTAGGAAAGATTCAAGACCTAGCCGCTCTTAAAGTAGTTGCTGAGCACATCTGGTCTGCAACTTATGGAAACAAACGCCGGAGGGTCCACAAAAAGAAAGAGGAAGATATTTCCTTGATACTACAAGGTCAAAAATTCAGTCAGAACATGCCTATCTAGAGGAGAAACTACCCCCCTTTGCAAGCACAGTCTTCAAACCCTCCATTGCCTAAAGGTGAAGAAGTCAGACGCCCCCGAGTGTTCACAACCTTAGGGGACTCGCTCGAGAATATCCTTACTCTTCTGACTACTCAGAAGAAATTACACATCTTCTTCCACCAGCCAACCCGAATGGGAAGGGTTTCAATGCTACTCGGAAGTGTGCTTATCATGCCGGGGCATCAGGACATGACACTCAGGATTGCTGGGCCTTGAAACACAAGATCCAGGACTTAATTGACAATGGGGAGATTGTCGTGACTAAACCCGACCAACCTCATGTGCAAGACAATCCTCTTCCTCAACACAAAGAAGGAGAGGTCAATATGATTAATTGGAGCAGTGGACAGAGTTCCAATTATGTTGTTGAATCTTCCCAGACCAGCAAAGATGGTGCTGATAGATGGGATTATGCGTAGTTCCAATTTATGATGGAGCAAAATATTAAGGCTCTTTGCAAACAAGTAGATCAGTTGGCAGAACTGGTGATTCATCAACATCAAGTCACACGCCAATTAATCAGTCAGGAGCATGCTAGTCTCCTTCCTTTTGTCATGAATATTCCATCCTCGCCTTCAAAAAGTGAAACACTGGAGGATAAAGTTGCGAAAAGGGCAAGTGCCAAAGCCCGTTCTTGGCCAACCTATGGAGGAAATATTTCAAATGTTGATCAATGAAGGAAGAATTACATCCCTTCTACCTCAAATTAATCCCCGTTCTAGACGGTTTAATTTTGAGGGAGTATGCCAATATCACTCCCACTCTCGCGGTCACAACACAGAAGAATGCTGGGCACTCCGCCACCTCATTCAAAATTTAATTGACAGTGGTGTCCTGCAAATGGCAGATGAGGACACTGTGCTACTCGAGAGTGGGAACACATGTCCTATATAATGGAAGAATGGCATAGTAGTTATATCTGCTGAGGATGATGGCGCTGTTAAACCACCCACAATCCAAGCAATTCAACTCAAAGGAGCTGACAATCCCTTAAAAGTGGCTGCACCAGAGCCAATTAACTTACCACTTAGACCACAATATCCTGTTGTCAGCCTACACAAAGTCCCATGGAATTATGGGCAGGCTGAAGGATCTACATCACATACAACTGTTACAGTGTCGAAGGAGAATCCACTGTATCTTCCCCATCAGATGATGAAGCCCACCATCAAATCAAATGGGAAAGTTCCCATGGAGAAGATTGAAGAGTTCCTCCGTACCATGTGCCATAATGAAGCCAATGTGGTTTTAAGCTTGAGAGAAGCTCCACAACAAATTTCCATATTGGACTTGGTTTTCTCTTTTGAAGATCACAGGAAGATATTGCTAAGGGTCTTGGAAGAAGCCCATTTGCCAAAATCAGTGGATGCGGAAAAATTCCAACATCTGGTTGATCACATTTTCAACAATAATGTGATATCTTTCACTGATGACGACATACCCGCTAAAGGGACCGGTCATTGTAAGCCGTTGCACATAGCGATTTTGTCCTCCGAATACATGGTAGGATGAGTCTTGATAGATGGAGGTTCATCTCTGAATATATGTCCTTATGCTACCTTGGAGAAGATGAATAGCAACCCCAAGAGGATCAAAAGTAGCCATACAGTTATCAAAGCTTTTGATGGGTACCGACAAAATGCTGTTGGAGTAATTGAATTACTAGTGGAGATTGGTCCACATACATTCAGTGTATCCTTTCATGTGCTCAAAATAGCCATAGGATACAACCTACTATTGGGAAGACCATGGATTCATATGGTTGGAGCCGTCCCTTCCACCCTTCATCAACAACTCAAGTACATTATCAACAATAGCCTAGTCACTGTTAATGCTGAGCTGGAATGTCCTGAACAAGGTGATATGCCACTAATCAGCTTCAATTCAAAAGTTGAGCCGGTCAATTTCCATGCCCTGGAGGTGAGCAACACTCATTACCATCCCACTGGGGAACCACCTCTCATACCCAAGATTTCTGCTGAGGTTATGTTGGCCACTCAAGAGATGATGTCATTGGGTCATTAATCTAGAAAAGGGTTGGGCAAAGATCATCAGGGTATTAAGCACCCTATTCAAGTGCCCAGTCAAACAGGGACAACTGTATTTGGCTATTCTGCTAGTTCCAGTCACAGGAATTCTCATAAGCACAAACAAATTCCTTCAACTTCAGCCACACGGTGATTGTCTCCACCTGCAAATCCTGACCTGATACAGTCTTCGGTAAAGGTTCCAGCCCATGTTATGGCTATGCTATTTCCCAAAACAATACCGGTTAAAGAAAAAGAAATCTTGATTTCTAATCCCGAAGTGGAAGAGAAGGAACAGAAACGTAAACAAGACATTGCCATGATAATGTCAGGCATACGCATCATTGTCCATGATGTGCATACAAACAGATATACCCTAGACGATGATTGCCCAGATGTCATGGTCATCATTAGAGAGGAGGACGATGATAGCCCCTCCATCACTGCAATCCATCAAGACTTTACCCTCGATAATTAGAGCAGCACTCAGTGCATTAGTCGACGAGGGTAAAATGGGCAGAAATTCCATCTGCCCTGTAGATAACTTTAACTACTTAATTTTTTATACAGTATTAGCAGTTATTTTATCAGTGCATGCTAACACTTTTGTATGATTAAACAGTTTCATATATTAAGTGAAAGCATATTTTGTTTTAGGACTCTAAATTTATATGTTCCTGTACTTGCTGGTGAGGTGCCTTTTCTCCACAAGGACTGTAACTTTGATGAAAAGTTGGACTCAGACTTGATGGAAATATAAGAGGACATTGAGATACCTCAGGAGATTAAGGAATGGGTCGAAGACAAACCTAAACCTAACCTTGATCAAACCATATCTTTCAATCTCGGAACCTTAGAAAACCTTAAGCTAATCCAGATTGCTTCAGACCTCACCCCAAACTAAAGGAATGACATGGTTGCGCTACTAACCCAATTCCAGGATATGTTTGCATGGTCTCATGAAGATATGGTGGGTTTGTCCACTGACATTATCTTTCATCGCCTTTCCGTTAAAGAGGGATTCAAGCCAGTCTGGTAGAAGCTCAGGCGATTGAAACCTGAGTGGAGTTTGAAGGTTAAAGAAGAAATTGTGAAACAATTTCAAGGGGCATCATCATGGTGTCTACATACCCTGAATGGTTATCAAACATTGTCCCCGTGCCTAAACTAGGAGGAAAGGTGCGAGTTTGCATGGATTACCGGGATCTGAACAAAGCTTTCCTTAAGGATAGATTTCCCGTGCCATTTATCCACATTCTCATTGATAATACTGCTCAATACGACATGTACTCCTTTGCGGACTATTTCGCGGGGTATCATTAGATTATGGTTGCTGAGGAGGATCGTGAGAAAAATGCTTTCATTATGCCTTGGGGAACCTTTTGTTATAGACAGTTGTCATTTGGCCTCATCAATGCCGGAGCAACCTACCAGCGAGCTATGATGGCTCTTTTCCATGAATTAATGCACAAAGAGATAGAGATCTACGTGGATGACATCATTATCAAATCCCAAAGGGAGGAAGACCACTTAGACCATCTTAGAAAGCTTTTCAATAGGTTGCGTAAGTACAACTTGAAGTTAAATCCATCTAAGTGCGCCTTTGGTGTTAAATCAAGCAAGTTGCTTGGTTTCTTAGTCAGCCACAAAGTGATTGAGCTGGTTCCCACCAAAATCCAGGCCATCAAGGAAATGCCCGTTCCTCAGACAGAGAAGGAAATACGAGGATTTGTGGGAAGAATTAACTTCATTAGCAGATTTATTTATCAACTCACAACAACCTGTGAGCCCATTATCAAGCTATTAAGGAAGAACTCCTCTTTGAAATGGAATGATGAGTGTCAGAATGCCTTCTTTACAATCAAAGAGCAGTTGTTAACGCTTCTGTTTTGGTACCTCCCATGGATGATGTTCCCCTGTTCATGTACCTATCCATTAATGACAATGCCATGGGCTGCATGCTGGGATAGAAAGACGATAGAGGCCAAGAACGAGCTATCTATTACCTTAGCAAAAGATTCAACAGCAGTGAACACAAGTACACTCTGATTGAGAAGACTTGTTGTGCTTTAGCATGGCCTTCCATGAGGTTACAACATTACCTTCATGGTCACATAACCTTTCTTATATCCCGAGTGGATCTTCTCAAATATGTGTTCAGTAAGCCCATACTAAATTGTCAGCTGTCCAGATGATAATTGATTCTATAACAATTTGACATCGTCTATGTGACGCAAAAGTCCATTAAAGGACAAGGAATTGTGGATCAACTGGTCGCCGCACCCGCAGGGGATTACAAACCCTTAGAAATATACTTCCCCGATAAAGGGGTCATGGTAATTCAGCAGCACCGTCAGTACGATGCATGGCATACGTGGAAAATATATTTTGATGGAGCTGTTAACATGGAAAGTTCTGGAACTGGAGCAGTTCTAGTGTCCGGTATGAGGGAACAGTATCCCGTCACCGTCAAATTACAGTTTGTCAGTACCAACAACACAGCCGGGTATGAAGGCTGTATCATGGGGATAAACTTGCTCACTCAATGGGCATCAGACGGTTAATTGTCTTCGGGGATTCAGAGTTGGTAATCAAATAAACCACGAGAATATATCTAACCAAAGAGCTACATTTGCTGCCTTACCATCGGAAAGTTTTACAGATGGCTTGGAGTTCGAAGAAGTATACTTCCTCCACATTCCTCAGAATAGGAATGATTTTGCGGATGCGCTAGCAACTTTGGTCTCCTTGATCAACATACATGACAAGGAAAACATGCCAAACATCCTATTTGCCCTACAAAAGGCTCCAGCCTATGGGAATTATGTTGGATAAGTATCGGATGAGCTACCCCATTTAACACCCTTGGTATCAGCATATCAAAGAGTATCTGCGAGATGGATCTACACCCGCTGAGGCGAGCCCAACTAAAAAAGGCGGATCCATTGAATGACTATGAAATTCTACCTGAGCGGAGATGCACTCTACAAAAGAGATGCAGGATTAGGTCTCCTTAGATGTCTGGACAAAGACTAAGCTCAGAGGCTCATGGATGAAATCCATGGTGGAGTATGTGTTCCACACATGAGCGGACCCTTACTTGTTAAGAAAATCCTCAGAACAAAGCATTATTGGCTTAATCTCAAAGCTGACTGTGATGATCACGTCAAGAGGTGCTATCGATGCCAAATTCATGGGAATTCTATCCACGCCCCTCCAAGGGAACTACACAATATGAGTTCACCCTGGCCCTTCTGTAATGCCCCCATATCTATACTCCCACAGTATCTGATATGGTGTTTACAGAAAATCAACATAATGCTTTTAAATCTATACACCCATGGTATCTGATTATAAGATTACATTAAATAGAGGGACTATTAGATATAATTCTCATAGATTCAAGATTCACAGTATCCTATAACAATTGGTAATTCTCAAGAGAACTATTACTGTGTTTGGATACCCTCACTTGAATATATGAACTGTATCTGTGACTAGATTCTATCTATCTAAAAATTCAGAGTATCAGTAATAACATGAACAGTCCATATTACTAATACCCTCACCCAGATGTATAGTTTAAGCCAACGAATTTATACTATCGTATCGATAGTAACTACTTATCTGAAATCCAGAGTATTAATAACAACATGAACAGTCCATGCTATTAATACCCTCACTCAGCTAAATAGTTCCCAAGGATCTCAACTAGATTCGAAGAAATCTAATTTTACATCTATATATGTAAGAACACACGGTTGCGGAAATAAAAGATGTTATATATATATATATATCATAATATTAAGATTCGATTACATGATTCTCATAGCGAGTTCTTATTACAAGGTATTCAAACAAATAAGAATATAATCTAATTTATGTAGGGACGCTTCCCTTTATCTACTCCAGAAGTTCCAGGATTACCATCTAAAACTACAAAGGTAATAATTTGCAAGGGTGAGCTATGACATGCTCAGCAAGTTGTGTATTTATAACAATATAGGATTTGAAGAAATATAACAATTCAAATTTCGACTGATAGTTGTTACCATTTATGGATTTCTCTAATTTCAACCATTTCTGGAATTTTTCTTATTTCTGTCAGTCACAAAGACATAGAAATTTTATTCAGATGTGAGATAGGGGATCAGCCTATTCAACATCCTAGGAGTATGCATATCACCTGCAGTGCTCGAGATACACTAAAATTACTGTCAATATATGAATTGACTAAATTTCGCTCCCTTACGGGATACTCAACCTCAGTATAAGATTGTCTTACCAAAATAATTTGGTTTGACACAACAGTTTATGCTCAATAAACAATATCATATGGATAAACAATTCATTTCTTAGTTATGCTGGAACTATAGCAATAAATTTTCAATAATAAGGTAATTCAATTGTAGGTGTAGGATATATATCAACAACATATCAAGATAAAAATCTTGTCAAACAATAAGCAGGGTTTAAGAAATTTGCTTTATAAGAGATTTAAGGATAGAGAACTTGCCTGAGCGTAGATCAGTCAAGTTATGCTATTCAAACGTTAATAAGTACCTACGATATTCATATATATAAATCTAACACGTTAATATTGATAACAATATCCAATTATAATATTTATATAATATCGGGTTAGATTTAATAGAGTTTAGTATTTAATACCTTTGTTATAAAGACTAAATTTTATTTATAACATTTATTTATCCATTATAATAAATTTTAAAATATTTAAAATATTTATTTATCCTTTAAATGATTTTTAAATCATTTATTTCTATTTATAAATAATAATATTTACTTAAAATTTTACAAAACATTGATTATTATTATTATTAAATAATTTATATTCAATTATTATAATTTTTATATCATAAATAATATTTTTCCATAATTATTTAGTATTTATAAATAATTATTCTTATTTCTTTATTAATAAGTTAATTATTAATAATATCAAAATAATATAAAATAATTATTAAATTTATGTTAAAAATATCAGAATTTATTTATAATAATTTAATATAATTTTTAAAACTATTTTTATAATTATTTATTAATTATTTCTAATTTTTATAATTTATTTTTAAAGAAAATAATTTCTGTCTATCGCTAAAGCTCTACAGTGACAGAAAGTGTTGCTGTAGGTGTTCTTGAGTTTCAAGCGTGAATTGGTCGTGGTCGAGTGATCACTTTGACCATTAAATAACTAGCTACCGTAATGATTTTCACTTTGTCAACATTGATGTTGTAGTACTACTCATATAATAAGACAACATGAAACAAATCATAGACTTTAACTTACACATAACAAGAAGTTAAAGAAGCTCAAAGTCATTGTCGAAGTCGTTTCTTGGGTTTACGGGTAACCCGAGCGAAGTCATAAGCTTGGTCAACGGTTTTGACCAATAATTCCAGTAAACCTATACGTTGTTTGTTCAATTAAAGATCATAGATATGTAGTATGTATAACAGGGTACTAATTTATAACAAAAACTTACACAATTAACAATCAGAAGACGATTAAAGCGAATTGGTCAAAGTAAATTGCCATTGAATTGTTCTTGACGCAATTTGTGATTCTAGCTTCTGATGTTGTTGTTGCTATCACCCAGGCTTGATTTGGTAGGTTTATAAGTGTATCTAGGCTTTGAGAATTTATGAGTTTGCTCAGCCCTAAGGTTCCTATTTATAGAATTCTTCAACTTGGCTTTTTGGTCATTTTTCCACCTACTTGCCTCTATAAAGATCTGATTTGTGACTCTTCTGCTGCTTGGGAGTTTGAAAGCATGTCATGTGATGTTTTGGAACTTGAAATGGTGACTCCCAACCTACTTGTGATCTAGTTGATCAAATTAGTAGCTTAATTAGGTTTAAATCTTCACTAATCTTGATTAGGGTTAGGGTTTGTTAATCTAGGATTATTAAACTAAATTTCTTGCTAATCCTAACAAGCACGACAAAGCGTTTTGTCAATGTAAGCAAGACAAAGCAACTTGTCAAAATAATTTTATCGAAAAGTCCGAATATAGAAAAAAAATTTAAGCACGAGGTGTCAAGCACGATGTGTTTCGGACAAAAAATTATTTAGTCAAATTTGTAAAACCAAGTATATATTAACACCTAACACATTCAGAACAGAGAAATTTTATTTATATAATGGGATTTTACACTTACGAGTCTTATTAGGGTTTTGGATTTTTACATTCACCCCCACTAATAAGAATTTCGTCCTCGAAATTACAGTATGTGTTAAATAAATAATTAAGGATAATTCACATTTTATCTTCAAGCTCCTATGTAGCTTCTTCAACGTTCTGATTTCTCCAGATTACTTTGACCGATGCTATTACTTTCTTTCTCAGGACTTGCTCCTTACGGTCGACGATCTGCACAGGGTCCTCTACATAAGAAAGATCTTCCTCTATTTGGATTGGCTCATATTGTATAACGTGTTTATAATCAGGTTTATATGGTCGTAATACGAACACATAAAACACATTATGAATATGATTTAACTCAGGAGGTAATGCTATTTCATATGCAACTTCACCAACCCTTCTCAAAATTTCAAAAGGTCCAATGAATCTCGGACTTAATTTTCCCTTCTTGCCAAAACGTATCTTGCCTTTCCAAGTTGATACTTTCAAGAATACGTGACTTCCTACGTTAAAGTTTCGTTGCTGACGATGTGGATCGATCTATTTTCTTTGTCGATCTTGAGATGCTTGTAATCGTTGACGAATAATTCTGATAGTTTCAATTGTTTGTTGAATTATCTCAGGTCCTAACATTTGTCTTTCCCCGACTTCATCCCAACATAAAGGTGTTCTACATTTACGTCCATATAAAGCTTCATAGGGTGGCATACCTATGCTAGCATGATAACTATTGTTATAGGAAAATTTGACTAAGGGTAACTGATCTTCCCAACTTCCTTTGAAGTCTATAATACAAGTTCTCAGCATATCTTCTAATGTTTGTATGGTTCTCTCACTCTGTCCATCAGTCTGAGGATGATAAGCTGTACTTAATCTTAGTTGTGTTCCTAAGTGTTTCTGAAGGCTTTTCCAAAAATTAGAAGTAAATCTTGGATCTCGATCTGATACTATGGACACAGGTACTCCATGCCTAAAGATAATTTCATTGATGTAAAGTTTGGCAAGGTAATCTAGATTATGAGTAATCTTAATAGGTAAAAAGTGAGCTAATTTTGTTAAACGGTCAACTATTACCCAAATGGCATTATGGCCCTTTTGTGTAGCTGGAAGACCAACAACAAAATCCATAGTTATATGTTCCCACTTCCACTCAGGAATTGGTAAGGGTTGAAGTAAACCACTCAGCTTTTGATGCTCAGCCTTAACCCTTTGACACGTGAGACATTTACTTACCCATTCAGCTATTTCTCTTTTCATGTTCGACCACCAATAGTGTCGACTTAAATCTTTATACATTTTTTTACTTCCAGGATGAATGGCAAATTTAGAATTATGAGCTTCGTTTAAAATTTTGTCTTTTAAAGCTTGGTTTAACGGAACCCAGATTCTATTTTCATATCTTATTATTCCATCCGCATCTATTCAAAATTTATTATACTTATCATGTGTTGAATTAGATTTAAACTTCTGACATTCTTCATCCTTCTCCTGTATCTCTTAACTTTATAAAGCAGAGATGAAACTCCTTCTAAAATATACAATTTTTGGGTAGTTGGGCATTCCACCTCAATTTCTAAATTTTTAAAGGCTTTTATTAACCTATTATTGGTGGTTAATACATTCAATTTTTCCTTATTCTTTCTACTTAACGCATCAGCTACAACATTGGCCTTATCGGGATGATATAAGATTTCACAGTCATAATCCTTTATCAGTTCTAACCATCGTCTCTGTCTTAAATTTAATTCCTTTTGTGTAAAAATATATTTCAGACCTTTATGATCTGTATATATCTCGCACTTCTCCTTGTACAAGTAATGTCTCCAAATTTTTAGAGCAAAAACTACCGCGGCTAACTCTAAATCATGAGTAGGATACCTCTTCTCATAATCTTTGAGTTGTCGTGATGCATAAGCTATCACTTTCCCATGTTGCATCAACACACACCCTAAACCTACGTGTGATGCGTCACTATATACTACAAGGCCTCCTCAGATCACCGGTAAGGATAACACCGGAGCCATGCTCGATCGTTCTTCAACTCTTGGAAGCTTTCCTCACATTTATCTGTCCAGACGTATTTCACCGTCTTTCGAGTTAAATTGGTTAATGGGGTTGCTATTTTTGAAAAATCTTTTATAAACCGTCGATAATAACCCGCTAAACCGAGAAAACTTCAGATTACATTGGATTTGTTGGTTGTTCCCAATTCACAACCGTTTTGATCTTAATTGGATCTCTGAGATATTCCATTCTTATCAATTACATGACCTAAAAATTAAACTCTCTTCAACCAAAATTCACACTTGGAAAACTTTGCATAAAGTTGTTCCTTTCGTAATATTTCCAATACGACTCTCAAGTGTTCAGTATGCTCTTCCCGTGTTTTCGAGTATACCAGAATATCATCGATAAACACTATAACAAATTTGTCCAAGCATGGTTTAAACACTCGATTCATTAAATCCATAAATGCTTCCGGTGCATTTGTTAATCCAAAAGACATTACAAGAAATTCATAATGTCCATAGCGTGTCCTAAACTTATTTATTTTAAGACATCCCCTTTCTTACCTTTAATTGATGATAACTTCGTTCTAATGTCAATTTTTGAAAATGTTCAAATTTCTTTTAATTGGTCAAATAAATCATCAATCCTTGGTAAAGGATATTTATTTTTAATAGTTAACTTATTTAGCTCCCTATAGTCTATACATAATCTCATAGTTCCATCCTTCTTCTTTACAAACAGAACTGGTGCTCCCTAAGGTGAAACACTAGGTTGTATGTACTTTTTATCTAAGAGTTCCTGTAATTGAATAAGTAACTCTTTCAGTTCTATAGGTGCCATTCTGTATGGTGCCTTGGCGCCGTTCCTGGTGCAAGATCAATGACGAACTCAATTTCCCTATCTGGAGGCAAACCTGGTAAGTCTTCCGGAAATACATCGGGAAAATCTTTAACTATAGGTATTTGATCTACTTTTACTCCTTCTTGTCGAGTATCAACTATATAGGCCAAATATCCTAAACAACCCTTTTTAAGTAATCTTTTTGCCTGAACTATAGTCAAACATCGAGATTTCTTAGGTGAACAACTACCGTTGAACACTACCTTTGACTTCGAAGCAATCAAAAGGTTTATACGTTTTTGATGACAATCAATCATCACATTATGATTAACTAACCAATCTATTCCTAGAATTACATCAAATTCTCCCAACTAAATTGGTATCAAATCTACCTTAAAATTATGTCCTTTTATTACCACACTACAGTTTCTGAAAATAGTCTTAACCGAAATTTTTTCATTATTAGCAATTTCTACACAAAATGGTTTGTCTAAATTTTCACAAGGCGTATTCAAGTTTGTAGAGAAATTTCTAGACACAAACGAACATGTAGCACCAGAATCGAATAACACATATGCATTTAAAGTGTTGATAGGGATGATACCTGTCACCACGTCCTGCGAAGCAACAACATCCCTTACCAACATATTAAATGTTCTCGCGGTAGGTCGATTCTGAACTCCAACTGCAGCTACTATTGATTGATTATTCTCTGGTATTCTAACCCCTTTTCCTCCTTGATACTTAGGTTTGGGACATTTCTTAGAAAAATGGTCCAATGAACCACAATTAAAACATTTATTTTTCCTTGGAAGAGGACACTGTGGAAAATAATGTCCTGACTGTCCACAATTAAAACATTTGTTAAGAAGACACTCTCCTCTATGTTGTTTACCACAATTAGGACAAGGCTTAATAATATTATTACTAAAGTTGTTATTAGTATTTCCTATCTTTTTCCCCGAGTTGTTAGAAAAAGAATTATCCCATTTACGATTGTTATTAAACCCACCTGAACTGGGTTCTGTCCTAATTTTCCCTTTTCCATTCTGACTTCTCTTGTCCTGATGAAATTTAGTAAGACTTTCATTCTCACTTTCGGCTATAGTGGCCTTCTCTAGCATTTTAGAGAATGTTTTTATTTGAAGTACTGACAATCTACTCCGAATATGAGGTTTTAAACCCTCCTGAAACCTACGAGTCTTTCTAAGTTCAGTGGTTACTTGATGTGGAGCAAACCTGGACAGTTCATTAAACTTAGCTGTATACTGGGTTACAGTAAGATCTCCTTGTTTTAAGTCCAGAAATTTTATTTCCATTCGGTCTTTCAGGGATTGGGAAAAATAGTTTTCAAAGAACAACTCTTTAAATCTATCCCAAGGAACAATTTCAATTTCTACCCGACCTTTGGTTGATTCCCACCAATAATTAGCCTCACTTTTCAAGAAAAAGGTTGCAAAAGTTGTCTTTTGCTTATTACTAACATTGGTCACTAAAAAGAATTTCTCTATCTCAGAAATCCAAATCTGTGCATCTACAGGTTCTGATGTACCTTTAAATTCAGGTGGTCCAACTAATTTAAAGTCTTTAAAAGTTGTGTTTTGGTTCACAGGTCTATTTATAACTCCTAGCATTAGGTCTACTAACTGCTGGGTAGAATTATCATCATTCATTTCTCTTTGGGGTCTTCTGGTTGGTGGCATGATTCTATATAAACCAATAAAAATTCACATAAGAATTTGAGTAACACAACATATGGTTTATTTTATATATCACAATAGTATTACATAACAACTTCATAATTGAACATACTACTATTTTACAAAGTACTGATTACATTAAAAACTTTGAATGTTTCTTTATTGTACTAATACAAAGCATTCAACCACCAATGCTATTCTCTAGAATTCATTGATATCATCAAAGGAATCCTGGATCATGTGACAAACCACAGATTGATCGATGAGATAAGCCATCTTCTTCTCCTCTACCGGATATCGAACTACACACTGCCATCAGTAAATCATTAAAAGTATCTCGAACACCCGAGATGTTTTAAGAAGCCTCGATGAATTTCCTTCTTCGCCCTTGCCTGCATGTAGTGCAGTTGTACTTTTTAGTCGTTGACTATGTCCTCTCTCATGCTGTAGCATTCCCTCAGCTATATCAGCCCTAAACCTCATCTTATTACCCTCATATTCTATTATTTTTAGCAGTGATGCCATTGCCTCATCATGCTCATCAATTCTCATTAACTATCCTGCCACTAGATCCTCTTCTTCCTCGGCATCTAACAGTTGATGATCATGAAGTAATTCCTCATCTTCTGCATCACTAGCTATATATGACTCTATTTGTGGTGGATTATTGGTTATTACCATTTCCTCAGCATTGGAGTTGGCCATCTATAAAAGAAAACTCCTTTAATACTATATAAAAATTTACACAATATAATAATTTTAATGTTATATTTTATATGTATTTTTAAAATTTTTACGGACTCGAAGACTATATACTAAGATTTCTCTTCCTTATATCTATAGCCTTAAGCTCTGATACCAAAATTGTAACGCCCCCATATCTATACTCCCACAGTATCTGATATGGTGTTTACAGAAAGTCAATATAATGCTTTTAAATCTATACACCCATGGTATCTAATTATAAGATTACATTAAATAGAGGGACTATTAGATATAATTCTCATAGATTCAAGATTCACAGTATCCCATAACAATTGGTAATTCTCAAGAGAACTATTATCGTGTTTGGATACCCTCACTTGAATATATGAACATGATTCATGACTAGATTCTATCTATCGAAATTTGAGTATCAATAATAACATGAGCAAATTCCATATTACTAATACCTCACCCGGATGTATAGTTTAAGCCAACAAATTTATACTATCGTATCGATAGTAACTACTTATCTGAAATCCAGAGTATTAATAACAACATGAACAGTCCATGCTATTAATACCCTCACTCAGCTAAATAGTTCCCAAGGATCTCAACTAGATTCAAAGAAGTCTAATTTTACATCTATATATATAAGAAAACACGGTTGCAGAAATAAAAGATGTTATATGTTATATATATATATATATCATAATATTAAGATTCGATTACATGATTCTCATAGCGAGTTCTTATTACAAGGTATTCAAACAAATAAGAATATAATCTAATCTATGTAGGGACGCTTCCCTTTATCTACTCCGAAGTTCGGGATTACCATCTAAAACCGCAAAGGAATAATTTGCAAAGGGTGAGCTATGACATGTTCAAAGAAGTTGTGTATTTATAACAATATAGGATTTGAAGAAATATAACAATTCAAATTTCGACTAATAGTTGTTACTATTTTTGGATTTCTCTAATTTCAACCATTTCTGGAATTTTTCTTATTTCTGTCAGTCACAAAGACTTAGAAATTTTATTCAGATGTGAGATAGGGGATCAGCCTATTCAACATCCTAGGAGTATGCATATCACCTACAGTGCTCGAGATACACTAAAATTACTGTCAATATATGAATTGACTAAACTTCGCTCCCTTACGGGATACTCAACCTCAGTATAAGATTGTCTTACCAAAACAATTTGGTTTGACACAACAGTTTATGCTCAATAAACAATATCATATGGATAAACAATTCATTTCTTAGTTATGCTGGAACTATAGTAATAAATTTTCAATAATAAGGTAATTCAATTGTAGGTGTAAGATATTATATCAACAGCATATCAAGATAAAAATCTTGTCAAACAATAAGCAGGGTTTAAGAAATTTGCTTTATAAGAGATTTAAGGATAGAGAACTTGCCTGAGCTTAGATCAGTCAAGTTATGCTATTCAAACGTTAATAAGTACCTACGATATTCATATATATAAATCTAACACGTTAATATTGATAACAATATCCAATTATAACATTTATATAATATCGAGTTAGATTTAATAGGGTTTAGTATTTAATACCTTTGTTATAAGGACTAAATTTTATTTATAACATTTATTTATCCATTATAATAAATTTTAAAATATTTAAAATATTTATTTATCCTTTAAATAATTTTTAAATCATTTATTTCTATTTATAAATAACTAATATTTACTTAAAATTTAACAAAAACATTGATTATTATTATTAAATAATTTATATTCAATTATTATAATTTTTATATCATAAATAATATTTTTCCATAATTATTTAGTATTTATAAATAATTATTCTCATTTCTTTATTAATAAGTTAATTATTAATAATATCAAAATAATATAAAATAATTATTAAATTTATGTTAAAAATATCGTAATTTATTTATAATAATTTAATATAGTTTTTAAAACTATTTTTATAATTATTTATATTTATTTATTAATTATTTCTAATTTTTATAATTTATTTTACTGAAAATAATTTACATCTGTCGCTAAAGCTCTACAAAGGATGTAAAGTGTCATTGTAGGTGTTCTTGAGTTTACAGGCGTGATTTGGTCGTGGTCGAGTGATCACTTTGACCATTAAATAACTAGCTATCTTGGTAATGATTTTCGGTTTGGTCGAGCATTGATGTTGTAGTACTCATACAATAAGACAACATGAAACAAATCATAGACTCTAACTTAAACATAACAAGAAGTTAAAGAAGCTCAAAGTCATTGTCAGAGCTGTTCTTGGGTTTCTGGGTAACCCAGAACAGAAGTCATAGCCGGTCAACGGTTTTGACCAATAATTCGATAAACTATCGTTGTTTGTTCAATTAAAGATCATAGATATGTAGTATGTATAACGGTACTAATCTATAACAAAAAACTTAAACAATTAACAATCGAAGGCGATTTAATAAAGTTTCGGTCAAAGTAGTCGGCCTTCATTCGTTCTTGAGCAATTTGTGATTCTAGCCGATGTTGTTGTTGTTATCACCCGAGCTTGATTTGGTAGGCTTATATGTTGTGTATCTAGGCTTTGAGAATTCGTGAGTTTGCTCAAATTTCTAAGGTTCCTATTTATAGAATTCTTCAACTTAGCTTTTTGGTCATTTTCCCTACTGCGCCTCTATAAAGATCTCGATTTGTGACTCTTCCGCTACTTGGGAGTTTGAAAGCATGTCGTGTGATGTTTTGGAACTTGAAATGGTGACTCCCAACCTACTTGTGAGCTAGTTGATCAAATTAGTAGCTTAATTAGGTTTAAATCTTCAATAATCTTGATTAGGGTTTTGTTTCTAATGATTAGGAATGTTAATTAATGTTAATTAGTACCTAATTGAGGTTTACTAACCATGATTAGGTGTTAAGATAAGCTAATTAGGGTTAGATTAGCTAATTAGGGTTTAATTTATAAATTAGGGTTAGGGTTTTGCTAATTAGGGTTAGGGTTTGTTAATCTAGGATTGTTAACCTAAATTTCTTGCTAATACTAACAAGCACAACAAAGCGTTTTGTAAGTGTAAACACGACAAAGCAACTTGTCAAAATAATTTTACCGAAAAGTCCGAATATAGAAAAATAATTTAAGCACGAGGTGTCAAGCACGACGTTTTTCGGACAAAAATTTATTTGGTCAAATTTGTAAAACCAAGTATATGTTAACACATAACACATTCAGAATAGAGAAATTTTATTTATATAATGGGATTTTACACTTACGAGTCTTATTAGGGTTTTGGGTTTTTACACCTTCTCAATGTGGGGAATGGACGTGATCGGGCCCATCGATCCCAAAGCCAGTAATGGGCATCGGTTTATCTTCACCATGATCGACTACTTCACCAAGTGGGTAGAAGCAGCCTCCTTCCCCAGGGTTACCAAAGAAGTCATCATTGCTTTCATAAGAAACAATGTCATTTGTCGATATGGACAACTAGAGGTAATTGTGTCAGACAATGCTAAGAACCTCAACAACAAAATGATGAGGAGTTATGCAGTAAATTCCACATCAAACACCTTAACTCCGTCATCTATCGTCCAAAGATGAATGGTGCTGTTGAAGCGGCTAATAAAAACATCAAGAAGATCATGCAGAAGATGTCCGCCAATCACAAAGGATGGCCTGACCTTTTGCCTCTGACTTTATTAGCCTACAGAACTTCAATGCGTACTTCCACTGGGGCAACCCCCAACTAATTAGCCTATAGGATGGAAGCAGTGCTTCCCATAGAGGTAGAAATGGAATCCCTCAGAGTGTTGATGGACGCTCAGCTGGATGAAGACCAATGGGTACAAGACAGATATCACCAATTGTCTCTAATAGACGAAAGGCGAATCGTGGCTATCTTCCACGGTCAGTTATATCAACAAAGGATCGCCAGATCCTACAACAGAAAAGTCTGGCTACGACAGTTTAAATAACATGACTTGGTTTTGAAGAAGATCATTGACAACCAAGATCAATCTAAGGGGAAATTTGCTCCAAATTGGGAAGGGCCGTTTGTTGTCAAGGAGGTATTGACAGGTGGTGCTCTCAGATTACAGGAAATGGACGGCGATGAATTTACACAACTCATCAACTCAGACACCGTGAAACGGTACTATGTCTGAGGTTACCATCAAGCAAACATCCTGGTTTTAGATCATCAGATCACCAGTCATCCAGGTTTTCTAACCCTTTCTTACATATAAAATCTTTTTCATACCCTTCTGCCCCTCAGAAAAACATACTCTTCAAGCCAGCAGCTTGGTTTCACTTCATTTCAAACCTTTCATACAATTTCGGTTATCCCACTAGGGATTGAACCATTCACACCTGCAGTTTGTCCTGAACATAGGATCAAACTTTTTCACACTTGTAGTTTATCCTGAACTTAGGATCAAACTTTTTCACACCTGCAGTTTGTCCCAAACATGGGATCAAACTTTCTTTCCCCGCAGTTTAGCCTGCATATGGGATTCAAACTTTTCTTCGGCTGCAAATCGTCTTGAGGGGCGAACTACATCAACATGATCTCCCTTATACCCAGGAGTATGTAGGCAACCATATTCTATATAGCCTGGTAGCAATAAAAAAAACAAAAAAATTTCTACCCTCTCTCTACAAAAACATTTATGCTCTTTTTATACCAGAACAAAAACAACAAAAACATTTCTACACCCTTCACATTCAGCGTTGAACCTCTTACACCAGGTTCGAACTACGCAGACCTGATCTCCTCTTCAATAGGAGTACGTAGGCAGCCATTTATGGTTCGGTCTAACCCCCTACCAAAACACAAATACTTGTCACACGGTACTGAGATCAAACTTTAATCCACCACATTTCATTAGCTTCAGACCAAAGGGATGGAACTACATGTCCTCTCCTCACAAATAGGAGATCCGACGACCATCTAAGCTACGGTTGTGCCTCAAAGAGCAACACCAATCCATAAGAGATGGAATTAACTAGGCTCATCTTAAATAGGAGTACTGACGAACATCTGTGGTGCGGTAAATCTCAAAGAGAAAAAGCTACACTCCTCTCCACATTTCCATACAGAAACTAGTCCCAAGACACCAAAGATGGTAGGGATACACATAGATCAATGGTCCATTCCGAAAGATCCTGCGACGTCTCAATGTCCACACATCAAGGATGAGTTTAGAATGTATCAAGATCACAAGCCCTGAATTTCCCTGCCATATATAATGCTGTTTGATATATACAAATGTGTTGTACATGATAAAATGGATAAGCTAGTCTCTGCAGGAAAATACAAGTCTATCTACAGATCTGTATGTATACGAACTATCAGATTTAACATAGCATCCCTCTCGGAAGAAGGAGGTAACGCTGCAAGCTCCTGTCCAATGGTATCTACACGAGCTAGCAGATCCGAGGCTAACTACATGGTGGCATGATGCTCATCAATGTATTCACTCATATCGGCAAGGATGCCAGCCGTAAGGGATCTCACTTAAGTACTATCTATGATGGCCACATCCCGGGCAGATAGGGCATCATCCCGCTCTATAATCAATGCATCTCTGGCTGACCTGGCCTCGTCTCTCTCCAGTAGAGAATCGTCTCTCCCATCAAGAGCTGTCAACATCAAGGCCCTATCCCGATCTCTCTCAAAGGTCATCAGATGTAGACTCTACTCAAGATACTGTGCTGAATGCTGAATCACAGTAGCACTCGTACTGGGAGAATCCATCACAACTGCTGGCAACCAAGTAGTCAAATCCTCCTCAGTGGGAAAATAAGTCTCCTCCATAGGCTCCCCATCGTCGGAATCAATCCCCTGCATTGTGGATACTACTATAGTCAATGCCGTCTCTGTCGCCATCCATGCGGAATACTCTGCAGAATAACCCAAATGGCTAACGAAAAACTCAGCTAGCTCACGCTAATCCCAATAGGCATACAACCTGAATCTATCCTCTGCTGATAAGTGGCAAGAAGCTAAGCGCTGACTCAATGCCCCCTCAAAAGGATGGAAGTCCTGGAACTGGTTAAACTGACACATCACGGCCAGTGGGTGGTAAGTAGTCATGCCCCTCAAACCAGCTAGAGGGAGATAATCCATGCCCAGAGCATGAGTGATGAAGCTGTAGGGTGAACTGAGCCTTGTACACGACAATATATCAAATGGATCTCCGATCCCTACCAGGAAAATGGACCAAGATGCAGGATCTGTACACTCCATAGGCTGAAAGGAGTACGACATAGCTATCTCATGGGTGAAACAATACCCGTACCGTTTGAAAGTGCCAATCGGTCTCAAGTGTGACATAAACCATACATACAACATGGCCAAGCTGCCTGTGAATACCGCTGTAGGGTAAGTGCTGTAATATGTGGCAGACCTCAGCGTCTCTGTGATGATCATCGGTACAATGGTGTGACCCTTCCTTAGAGCTCTCACTGCCATAATGATACCAATATCTAGCTCATCCATGTACCGTCGCATTTATACATACGATAATACGCATAGTAGCAAGACATCTACTCTGACCGAGTACCAATGATCCTCCGGCATGGTGAAATCCCCGGAGTGCCGTGTGTAACTATCCTCAGAGCCAAATCTGTCCATCAAAAAACACTAGGATACAACATGACTGGATGTGATCTCATCCTGCACAACTCTATGCCTCAGCCTGGTGAGAGTCATAAATTGTTGTCTCATATCGCCGATGGCCATCCGCGTGCAAGGTCTGTCCAATGGTAGCGCCATCAATCGTGCATACTCCTCCAGAGTAGGAGTTAACTCATGGATGCTAAACTATTAAACCTGTCTCTCCGGTATCCAATGCTCCAGCATACCCTCTACAAAGCCTACGGGAACCTAAAACATCAGGAGAGTCATAGTATGCTATAATAACTGATCTACAGTCACCCTGTCTGAAGGTGACATACTATCATACCACGATCTCAGACGGGATGCCACCAATACTGGTGGGGTATGATCAATGCGGCTAACTGTAAAAGAAGACATCTGTGTGGGTTGTATCATAAGACCATCCAGGGGTCAATGCTGAATATCTCTGGACATACATACATATGCATAACATAATACATGCACGATAAAGAATAGATGGCAATATGATATAGGATATGGAAAACTGTACATACATTCCCATGTATATCATCATCTAATACATCTCTGTATAACTAGAAATATAGGGAAATGGGGCACAAACACCCTACATCTAAAAGAGGCCTATCAAAAGATATAGCGAGACTGGGGGAAAGCCACTCAGTGTCTAACAGAGGCCTATCAAAAGATATAACGAGAATAGACATCAGAAGAAGACAATGGTGTCAATGTCTATATCATCAATCCTGTCCACCTGATATAACTCCTCCTGAGTCACTGGATCTCTATCCACAGAGATGTCAAGCCTATACAAGGGAGGATCTGCACCGGCAAAGCCATATGGGTCACCTGAGGGGCCAGCGCCAAAGCTAGAAGGATCAAAAGTATCTGCCTCTGAAGGATCTCTGCCCAAGTACTGGATAAAGAAATGTGCCTGGTCCAACTGCCGGGTCAAACTATCAATCTGTGTCAAATGAGTCGAATCTCGGACATAGGCTATCTAATCCATCATCATCACAGATCCAGGAACCATATCCCCCATGAACTGAGTGGCACGGGTCTGGGCTCCAATGGTACGAGGGAACCACCAATGCTGGAATATCTCCTGAGTGCAGGGCCTCTCTGATAATGTAAAACCGTCAACACCCAACAATGGGATATAAATGACGGATGACTGCAAAACAGGCCAATAACTCCTGATAGGAGGCAAGATTGGTATACAAATATCTCCTGTGGTGTTCCTGATAGCACGCTCTCCTAAATAGAGCTCCCATTCTCCATCTATGAAGAGAGGAATCCTACGGGTGGAAATCACGTACTCAACACTAGTCGGGTACCGATCCTCAAATCCAATGCTCAAATTCTCCCCTGAATAGGGAATCCCTATGATGACATCAGCTGTCAACAACTCCAGTTGTAGGTGACAATGAGTGAAACCCTCAACTACAAGGACCTCCGCCAGTATGGAATGATGCCATCGTCGTCCTCGTGGGTAGGTATCTAATCCTAACACACTCATTGGAAATAAGCATGGGAGCCTCTCATAGGCCCAAAACTGCCAACACAAAGGCAAACATCTGCTGTCAGTCAACACTCTTAACTTGTACATGGAAAATTACAAGAGAAATACTCACCAGCAGAAATGGGTAAAATCCTAGCCAAGCCTCTGTCAAGCCCTACGAACGCATGCGCATTCCCTTGAGGAAATAGGCAAAGGTATAAGAACCCCAATCATACTCTCCAATACGGTCCACGTGTCGTGTGGTGCAGATCAAAGCGAATGACACCGTAAAAGAGTTATCAGCTATGAAACAACCCCTCATGATCATCAGGAACAATCACCGAAGAATGCGATCCCTGACTCTCACATCAGGTGGTATGGGCTCACTCAACAGCCCACTCATAGCATCTACGCTCAAAGGACCTGTATGAACAGTCCTGCCCTTGAGCGCCTCTGCCCGAACTCCTAGTAAGGATCTGACGGTAGTCGGGGTAATATCTGCCGTGCAAGGCACTGGTGCCCCTCCATAATCCATACCTGTGATAAACTGCCAATCTATCGGCATCATCATCACCTCACAGTCCAACAAATGGAGTGTCTGAGTCTGGTGAAACCAGCGCTCAGACAATGCCTTAAGGTAACCCCAGGGACAACGGCGGGGAAGGATGGAAAAGAATGCTCCAAATCCCCAGTCATGCACGATCGCTCTATAGTTAGGATGAAAATCCTGGTACATGGAGTAAATGCTGAACCAGTTCCCTCTAGGCTGTGTAAAGTCAGGAACCTACATCACAAAGCAGATCAATATCAGAATCCTTTACTCCTCATCAATAGGAAAGAATGAAGATCAAAGTCTATCTTTGTACCTCATTTGCATGCAAGTAAACTGAGGGATGTCTACTCAAATCACCCAACAACTCTGGGTTTACCACCTGAATACTCGGGAGGTCCCTACGGGGAACATGTGCAGCATGAGCGGGAGCCTCAACTGGTACATCAACCTGCAGACAGACGATCGACGCGCCTCGCCAAACGCATTTAGTCTGTCTAATGCGAGCAGGGTTGAGGCACTTGTAAGCCCTCCTCTGCACACCAGAAGTGGTCCTGTGGGAACTACTCGGCTGATCTGGATCCATATATCTAGACAATCAGCCTCCAAATCACCTCAGAAAGGGTGTGGTAAATTCTAACCTAGAGCTTTTCAAAATGCAGTTTTATGACTACATGCATGCATGCATTATTTTAACATACATCTATAGTAGAGTTAAAAATGCATGACTACCCAATGCCTACATTTTGGAAAATTTTTGCCATAGTCCCCTTTGTAAATAGGACTATCCACATGCACATAGGCATGACTAGGTGGTCACTCAGTAGCACACCTACCCACAGTCATATACATCCTACATGCATCAATACATCAAAGTAAAAAATCTGTAAGGGTAGCCTAATTACCAGGATTATTTTTCTTTTTTCCACCTTTGCACATTTGTCCTCAAATAGGATAAGAAATTGCAAAAAAAAAGGTGTCAATTTGACTGTTTTAAAAGTCAAATTTTTTCACATCATTATGTTCAGCATGGTTTAATACTAACATTTACTATGTTGAATATTTTTTATCAATTCATCTCAGCATGCATAATCACTACTATTTGTTTAGATGCATTTTATATGATATTTCATTTTCCAACTGATAAAAACTAGAAAAGAAGATATGCATACGTTACCAGGACAATGTAAAACACTTATACGGTGACAGAATTTATTGAAAGTCGTCCAAATTCAACAGATCTGAAGAAGAGCTCTCAGGTTTCCTTTGCGATGCAGCTTGAAAATGACTTGGGAAAGCAACCAGCCCATTTAAGGGCAGTCACAGTTGGCCGTAGGTCCACCCACGACAGCTGTAGGTGTACCTGCGGCACCCCTATATGGGTCCCACCCCTCCGGCTCGGTCTAGTTTGAGTTGCAAAGGAGTTCTTACAAGCTAAAAAGGCCAAATCAGGAATAAAAATGCTACACAATTGAGCGGAATAGCCTGAAATCCTGGATTTCTCGGGCCAAACTGTGGCTTTACATAACACTCATTGGTCTTCACCCAAACATAGGGTACACTATACTGATGATCTCAGCTGTTGCAAACTACATTCGATAATACCTCGCGAAGGTCCGATGCCGTCAGTGCAGGGTCGTAGCCCTAAAACCTTTTCGCCGGCGGGGGTGTCACGCATTTTCAACCGTTGATGTACACGTCAATGAAGGTCAAGCAGCCTTGACATTATCCCCAGCGGGGGCATCATGCATTTTCATTCATTGATGTATAATTCCCTGGCGAGGGTGTCACGCATTTTCAGCCGTTGATATACACGTTAACGAAGGTCAAGCAACCTTGACATTATCCCCAGCAGGGATCTCATCCGTTGATGTACATGTCAATGAAGGTTAGGCAACCCTGACAACACTGACTGTTGGCAGTAACTCCAACAGAGCAGCAGAAAGACCTGGAGATACAAACCAGGGAAGGACATCCTCATCGGGGAGGACCGATGATGGAATATGTTATACACATCCTCAACAGACAAAGCTCTATCCCCACAGAATCTCTTATACATAAGAGATGTATCTTCAGGATAAAGTCTGTATCAAGGATTCACGACTTTGGTGATAACCCCAACGTCAACAATCCTAGAGATCCCTGGTAGCTGTGGATCACGCATTCGAGATAGTTCATCAGGTTGGTTATTTATTGCCGCCCCCGATAGAAGCAAAAGGGAGCCGGAAATCATACCATCATGTTGGAGAACAATCCAACAAACCACATACATTTTCATCATGTTGTTATGCATTGCATCATAATCATCTTGTTGCATTTCAAGTGTCTAGTATTCTTTATCCTATCCATGCCATTGCATTGCATGAATATGATAAAGAGGGGCATCTGTAGACACTCAATTTTTTTTGCCTACTTGTTACTAACATTGCAAGAAGAGTGGAATCATCTTTTAGAGATAACCTTGGAAGACAGCTCAACTTAATCCTGGAAATACCACCGGAAGTTCAGTTTCACCCCGGAAAACATACTGGGAGTATCATTTCCCCACCTCAGAGATAACCCCGGGGATAACAGTGCAAATACCGGAAATTCCACTGGAGAAGGCCGATTCATCTTGGAGATAACCCTGAGATATTCAGTCTTAGTCCCAGAAACAACACCGGGAAAGATCATGTCAACCTTGGAGATAACCCCAAGGAGTGCGAGCCAGCGATTAGGAGATAACCTCGATATGCTCGCTTCAACCCATGCGATCGACTTCAACCTCGGGACTCACACCGAGGCACTCAATTCTAAACACTCGAGATAACCCCGGAGGATGTGCATACCTCGAGACAACCCCGAGGGCATTCAAAGACTTGGCAGCAAACCTCAATCTCGTAAATAACCCTGAGCAACGTCTGCTTTATCAGTTAAAACCAGAGATAACCCCGATGAAGGGAAATATCTTCAAATTACCACCTCAACCCCACATGGCGCCGTCTCAAAAAAAAATAATCAACATATATTCTGTACAACAATGTCCCACAAGAACCAATGAGTTGCAATCCCGAGTGACTGCTACGCAAGGCAGAACACTGGATATAATTTGAAGCTTGAAGAGATAGGACATGGTTCTATCTTCCTAACTTCGTACAACCTCTAATCCCATGTCATTGCGTAGCTCTCGACAACGGCAGTCTGAAACAGGTCTTATAAACCTAAATCGGATGCTCGGATTGAAGTTCTTCAAGTTCAAGCGGACATCACATTGCACGTATGCATGTACTTCGAGACGATGGGACCCATGGAGCCCGGGGCACCCCAGCCAACCGCAGGTACACCTTCGTCTCCTAGCTCTATAAATATAGGGCTTGGGGTGGCCATATTCAAGAGAAAAAAGGTGAGGAAGCCCTGTCAAATTTCCTCTATAGATACCCTATATTGAGTGCTTTCTCATTTTAAACACTTGTGAGCTCACATATAGCTACATTTTTACCGGCGAGAACCGAGTGTTCATCCACTAATGCTATAGAAGTCTTCTTTGGCAGTCCACTGTAAGCCTTCTTACACACTATAAAGCCTTTCTCTTCATCTTTGCACACACTTTTCTTCACATTGAGAGTCATGTTGTGTGTGTATGCCCAGACTTCGGTCCATAGTTTTCATTTCTATTTATATATATATACATATATATATATTTATATATATATGGACTAACATTATCGAGTTATGCCTCGATTGAGCCTGGACTCACGTCCGGAGCGTTTATTTGCTTTTATATATAAACTGTTGTCAGACTTTGGATTTTATATCCTATGCGCTTACTTATATATATATATATATATATATATATATATATATATATATATATATATATATATAGTGACAACTATTTGAAATGATAAATCGAATGGGATTGATATATATCCTATCGTTACTATCGCTTATATATATATATATATATATATATATATATATATATATATATATATATATATATTTCGCTGTGCCTAGAGTTTATTTCGTGGCCTTTTCTTCGCTTTTATTTACATTAAAGTCACTGGAGTTTATTTCGTGGCAGTTGATCATTTTTACTGCTTTATTTACATTCAGTCCCGCCTTGAGTTTACTTCGTGGTAGTTGATCGCATTTATTACTTTATTTACATTTCTGATCCCCCATGGAGGTGCTTCGTGGTGGTTGATCATGTCTCTCTCTATATATATTTACCGCTTTTATATATTTATATTTTCGATCCCCCATGGAGGTGCTTCGTGGTGATTGATCATGTCTGTATATATAAATTTACATCTTTTATGTATATAACTGCTTACTGCTTTTCATATAAACTGCGACATTATGTGAGCCTAGGAATCATGTGATCACAGATTTAGTCTACTGAATCTAGATTCAGTTCCCGTGGTGGACATTTTTCAGCTATAAACAGCTTGTAAATTATTCACGGTGTTTGACTTTCCTTAGATGGCTTTCATGCCCATAAAGAGTTCGACACTGCTATATATTATTTTCTCGAAGATGCTCCGCATCTTGAAAATAAAATCAACCAAGCTGAACATTTAATAACAAAATGGAAGTATCAAAGGCCTTAATTACTATTGAGCATAGGGTTTAAAAAACCTCTTTTACAAAACCTCATTGCTATATCTTGTTTAAAACTGAATTTTTGTATAAATTCAAACCCGGTGTATATAGGTGCGAATGAGGCATATCACTACTTCCAAATAACAGCACATTGACCCCCCCCCACATATTCATATAATAGTTTTTTGAAAAGTGGCGATCACTGTGGTAACACGGATGTCGAGGGGTGCCTAACACCTTCCCTCCGCATAATCAAGCCCCCGAACCCAAATGAATCTCGGTTTCACAGACCGTTTAGCGAGTTGTCACATCATCGGGTCAATGTGCAAACCTTTTTCTAATGCGTTAGTGCAACCGATTAAAAACACCAATGGCGACTCTTATAGTCAAATCGTCGACATATACATGTCGAACCTTTTTCACTTGTTTTTTCAAAAAAATCTCACATAACATGAGAACACCAAAGAACAAGAACTGTAATGATCGAGAAATTTCACTTAGTTTATAATTTAAGTTTTGAATATTATTTGAATTGTGTGTTGAATTGTTGTTTTATGACCTAGGATGGTGATAATATTATAGTATTTTTGTTGCGTGCAAGAATAAATGATTAAGAACTTTGAAGACGAAAATAAAAATTTTCTAAAAAAGTTTACGTAAAAACATTATTCTCGTGAAGAAGGATATAAATTAGGTTTTGACCCTAAGATCTTTTGATAGATGCATAAGTCGTATTGATTTTTCATTCCAAGATCTACCGGTAATATGTCATGAAAAGTTGTATTGTCCAAAAAAATATTTTCTCCGAAAAAGGCCGTGCTTAAAATTTTTCTTTCGTATATGGACTTTTCGGTATATTTATTTTGACAAGCTGCTTTGTCGTGCTTACACTGACAAAATGCTTTGTCGTGCTTATACTGACAAGATGCTTTGTCGTGCTTACATGCCTGGCACACGCTGACACATGCCTGGTACACGCTGGCACACGCTAGCTACTAAAGTGTAATTAACCTAGGTACCAAAGTGTAATAAGCAGGGTGCAAAGTGTAAATAGCGTAATTAAACTACGTACTAAAGTGTAATTAACCTAGGTACCAAAGTGTAATAAGCCAGGTGCAAACTTTAATAAGCCAAGCCCTTAACGTGCAATTAATAAAACTATATTTTTTTATAAATAGTAAGCTAAGTTCATTCATTTCCTACCAATTCACAAGGAATTTAAGAGCAAAAATACTCTACATTTATAATCTGAGAGATATTGTGAGATAAAATAATTACTTTTAAAGCATCGAAGCGCTAATCAATTGGAAGTAAAGCTAGCAACTACAAGAGGTAACATCTCTAGTCGTTGTTATGTTCGATTTTATTTCATTTTATAGTCAATAAACTGAAGAACATAAGTCGTTACCATGTTTGAATTTTCCAACTTCATGTCCTTCATAAGTTCTCGAGCAAGACATTATTATGTTCAATTTATGTAATTGTATAGTAGAAATGTCAAGAACACAAGTCGTTACCTTGTTCAGATTTTCCAACTTCGTGTTTCTTCATGTGTTATTGATCAAATCTAATATTATTTAAGTTTATGTTATTTCTTTTATAAAATGTTATAATCACATATGCAAGAACATAAGTCATTACCATGATCAATTTTTTGTTCTTCATGTTCTTCATATGTTGTTGAGCAAAAGTCATAAATTTTACATAAGTAGGTTTACTATTTTATTATTTTTATGTTATCATGTGTTATTAAGTGTTAGAACATGTTATCCTAGTGAATTCCTAGGATATTGAGTAGGCTGATCCCCTATCTCATATCTAAAACAAAGTTTCTAAGTCTGTGTGACTGACAGAAATAAAAATCCAGAAAATGGTAACAACTATCAGTCAAATTTTGAATTGTTATACTTCTTCAAATCATATATTGTTATAAACATAAAACTTGCTGAGCATGTCATAGTTCACCCTTGCAAATTATTCCCTTTGCAGTATTAGATGGTAACCCTGGAACATCTGGAGTAGACAAAGGGAAGTGTCCCTGCTAGACTAAGTTATATTTATGTCTAGTTGTATACTTTGTAATAAGAAACTCTTTTTGAGGATCATGTAATCGAACCTTAATATTTATATAACATATTTAAATTTCGCCACCGTGTTTTCTTACATATATAGATGTAATTAAGAAATCTTCAAATCTAGTTTGAGATCTTTGGGAACTATTTATCTCAGTGAGAGTATTAATAGCATGGACTGTTCATGTTCTTATTGATACTCTAGATTTCAGATAGATAGGTAATATCGATATGATAGTGTAATCCACATGATATAGACTATACATCTGAGTGAGGGTATTGGTAATATGGACTGTTCATGTTATTACTAGTACTCTGAATTTTGGATAGATAGATACTATTTGTAGATATAGTCCATACCTCCAAGTGAGGGTATCCAAACACAATAATAGTTTTGAAGAGAACTATTATCTGTTATGGGATACTGTGAACCCTAGATCTATGGGAATTGTATATGGTAATAATTGTATAGTCACTCAATTACATATAAGCATTGAATCGGATACCATGGGCATATAGATTTGAATGCGTTATATTAATTGACTAGGAGTAAGCACCATATCAGATACTATGGGAGTATAGATATGGGGGCGTTACAAGAACAGAAAAAGGGACAAATAAAAATCCCGACGTCGACATGTATTATTTTATATAAGTTCTTATAATTAGAAATTCTCTTAGAATCTAAATATAATAAATTTATGGAAGAGTTTTAGTTGAATAAACAAATTGATTGTTTTATAGACAATTTAATATAAATGTAATGTTTGAGCATCCAATACTAAGTTATTAAATTGATAATTTGTGCAATTATAGATAAAATTACAAAGACATTTTTCGGTACGCTAAATTTAGAGTGTACGTGAGAGTACCATAGTTGTTACGGTGCCACGACGAGTCATGGCAGTTGCCGACTGCCTGGATGCCTATGCGATATGGCGACTTCCATGGCGTCCGTAAGGTGACAAGTCGTTTACAATGTGTAATTTATATATTATTTATTTTACTTAACAAGTATACTGACAATAAAATTTTATATACATTATGTAAGACACCAACTTTTTATAAATAAAATTGAATTTTCTCTATTCATTATTTTGAAATAGTAAGGGGTGGATTTGATTAATGTGGTTAGTTATGGGTAAAATGTGAAAATTTTGCAAAATAAGCAAGTGGTTATAAAATATTCATTATTGTCGGGAAATATTCATTTGGTCGTGGAATATTCTTGTTGTTGGGGAATATTCGTACGACGGCGCAACCATTTGTGGGCCCAATAACGAAAAATTGTCGGATGAAGAAAACGACAAGTATGAGTTTTTATAAATAACGACGTAATTGTTAACGTTAACACTGTTGGAATACCTGGTGGTTAAAGTACAGTAATACGCATGGTTGCACAGTAGCACACGGTATTGCACAGTATTTTTGAATTATTGTTTTTTACGTAAGAAGGCACTACTCAATAATTGTTACAATAGTTACTGTTTAATATTTTATTTTATTGATTCAATAATTGTTACGTTGATATTTTATATTATTGTTAATTCAATAATTGTCACCGCATAGTATTTTCCATTATCAGATCAATAATTCATATTATTTGAATAATATTATTAGATAGCATTATTGGCAATGTCTAAGGAAGTTCTGTCTAGGAAAGGGGTTTGGTCACCTAATTGCGCGCTAGTAAGGAGAAATCCTTATCAGAAAGCCCCCTCTTTCTTGGGAACGACTTGATTGTCATTATTGTGATTCTGTAATATTATTTGTGAATAATTAATTACTGATTTATATGATAAGGAAATATTTATTTTATATGGATGTAAATGAAGGAATTAATGTTGAGGTATTTTATCAGTATTTTGTTAGAATGGAGGTGTTAAAAATTATTCGTATGTGGATTTTGGCCATTTTTCATTTGGAATTTGGAAAAACTTTCTTCTACAAAGTTATAGAGAATTAAATTTCTTATGGAATGGACATAGAATTCGTATTTTTCTAATAAAATGGCTATTTTTTATGAATTATTGAAGTTTCAAAAATATATTTTTTTTTATTAAAAACATGGGTGGCCCCACTTTTATTTTTTGAGGAAAAATGTGCTGAGAATTTTTTTCAAAAGTGGTGTGCTTCAAAGATGGAGTGCTGCAGAGGAAAAAGGAAAAAAAGCCTCCGTATGTAATTTTGTCAACTATGACGTTTTGGCATTTTTCTGTAAATAGGGTGCTTAGTTAGAATTGAAAATCACATAAGAATCAGAAGTTTTCTCTCTCAATAATATCGAGCGTATTTTTTTGAGTATTTAGATATCTTGAGTGTTCTTTATTCGGTCTGCAAGTTTCCTTGAAAGATTATATCCGATATTTCAGCCAGAAGTACTATTCTTTTGAGGTAAGGGATGTTATTTTCTTCGTAAATGATGTTATTTCTTTCAATATCATTATATCGAAAAAATTGGTATATATTTTATTGTGAAATTTTTACCTTTTCGTGTTGAGGTTACTATTCATGTATACTGCACTACTCACGTATACGACACTATTCACGAATACGACACTATTCACAAAAAATGAAATTTTCTCTTTTTTGTCCAAGATGTCTATTATGGTTACTATCTTTGTCTATATCCATGTTTTGATCTTCATTCTTGAATTTTACTCCACTATGGTTTATTATGGAGTATTTTTGAACTTGGATTATCTAAAGTACGAATCCCTAATCTTTGTCCTTTTATCTCACTAGATTTGTTTCTTTAAAATATTTTTCATCATCTTTAGTCCTAAATGATGATATAACTGAATATCTTTGGCCTGTCGTGCAAAGATAAATGATTACCTGATCATGAATATCTTTGGCCCGTGGTGCAAACCAAAGATGGACAAGTGTTGAGATGAACATGACCAACTAGTGATACAAATGAATATCTTTGGCCCGTAAAGCAAAGATGAATATTTGGTTCAAGATGTATATTGATTGATGTTACAGGGATAAAATATTGATGATGAAAATTTAAATCATAGAAGATAGTAGATTTCATTCTCTACTTAACTCTTCTAATGAATTGTTATTTCCGCTGCGAATATTGATCTAAAACTTGTTGTCCATTATATTTTTTCTGATTTATTGAAGGCTAACGATAATTTGTTCTATATTATCTTAGTCATAAAATTCTTTACTGGGCTAGTTGAGCTCACCCTTTTCCTTTTTGTTCCATTTTTCTTCTCAAGAGGCGAGAATATAGCGGGAACTAGTCAGGGTGTGGATTGATGTTTCAAATCAGTTGTTTTAGCAGTCCTCACTATTTTATAAAATAGTGTATCAATAATTGTAATGAAGACTTGTTTGAGTTTAGATATTGTCTAGAAGAAAATATTTATATTTAAACTCACAACATATGTGTTGTCGTATTTTGCACGACAATTATAATAATGAAGTTGTAGTTGTTTTTTGTACCATGTATTTGGAAACTCAGAATGGGTTGTGTGTGCCTATTTTTGGGGCGTCACAGTTGGTATTAGAGCTTAGGGATATGGTTTCTGGCGGAGATCGGGGAATAGAACTAGGAGGGGAGAGACCAGTAAATCCTTCGATAGTGTGTCCTACCTAAGCTTATTTGTTGGTCAGTCAGAATATAGGGGTATTATGTGGTATGTCAATATTAACCCTTATTTTGTGGCAGTATTTTAAAATAACATCTGAAAATCAAAGAGATGAACTCATATAATGTTTTAAGTGGTGAAACGAGGAGATTCATTTAAAGAATAAATATTGGAGTATAATATTTTGTTATAGCAAAGATCTTATTGGGGTGTATTAATTAAGTTATTAAACTTGATTGTAGGATGTCAGGCGAAGAAGAAACTAGAGATATCCATGTGGTGAGTGTAGAATTAATAGTTACACCTGAGCCAGTCGCAGAGGTTGCAGCTGAGAGTGAGGAAAAAGAGGAACCTGAGGAGGATTTATTAGGAGAACTTTATGATCAAAATGTAGAATTGTAAAATCGTATTCATGAGTTAGAAGAGCAGGCTGAAGAACGATAGGAGGTCGTGGAGCAAAATGATGGAGCAATTCAAAATTGTATTACCTGATATGCGATGCTTGAACAGAAGCACTCTTTGGCAGAGTATAAGATATTAAAGCTGGAATCTGAGAATTCAAATGTCAAGGAGCAGCTGAAAGAAGAAATAACTGAACGAGTGAGAATGAATGATTCTTGGGTAAAAGCCGCACGACGTGTTGATATTGTAGAAAGACGATCCAAGAAGGCTAAAATAGATGATATGTATTTCTCTTTTTGGACAACAATTGGGAGAACCCAACATCGAGTTTTGAATTACCTTGTACATTGCGGTCAACCCTAATTCGATATGGATCGAAGATTAATGATTCAGATCATGGAGCGAGTACGATGAAGTAGTCTAGGATGGAATATTCCCTATAGCAAAAGTCAATTCCACCGAGAATGGTGACTCCAAAGGCTGTCCCAGACAAGTCAAAGTCGGTGGTTCCTGGAAGAGCGTTTGTCGTGACTGCCCAAAATGCGAGGAACCCAAACGACGTGATCACGGGTAAGCTAATTATAAACTCTTACAAAGTTTATACCGGTTCTACCCATTCTTTTATCTCTCTTATTTGTGCTTAACGTTTGAACTTGATTCTGAAGAAATTAGACTTTGACTTATCTGTTGAGACTCCGTTAGGAGAAACTTTCATTACATCCACTGTTTATAAATCTTGCTTGATCCAAGTTGGAACCAACACATTACCAGTTGATCTTATCTCTTTAAAGATACTTGCATTTGATGTGATTTTAGGGATTGATTGGTTAACTACTCATCATGCCAAAATTGATTGTTTTTGTAAGGTTATTAGTTTTCATATTCCTAACCAACCTGTTATGCAAATTCAAGAAACCAAACCTCTAAAACCAATAACTATCATACCAAGTCATAAAGCCATTCGTTTATTGAAAAACGGATGTCAAGCTTTCTTAGCCCATGTTATGGATTTAAACAAAAACACGTCATATTTGAATAATATTTCTGTTGTTAGTGAATTTCCTGACGTATTTCCTGAAGAAATTCCCGGTCTACCCCTAGAACGTGAAGTTGAATTCATTATTAACCTTGAACCTGGTACAAAACCCATTTCTAAAACCCCATATCGAATGGCTTCTATTGAACTTCAGGAGTTAAAGGTCCAACTACAGGAGTTGTTAGACATCGGTGTCGACGTCGGGATTTTTATTTGTCCCTTTTCGTTACTTATTCTTTGGTTTTCTCATGTTAATGTGAGATTTGTTTAAAAAAATAAGTGAATAAGGTCCAACATGTATAATGTCGACGATTGGACTTTAAGAGTCGCCAGTTGGTGTATTTAACTGGTTGCACCAACGCAACCGAAAAGGTTTGCGCATTGACCCAGTGATGTGACACTGCTAAGAGGGTCTGTGAAACCGAGATTCATTTAGGGTTCGAGGGCTTGGTTATGCAGAGGGAAGGTGTTAGGCACCCCTTGACATCCATGTTGCCACGGTGACTGCCACTTTTCAAAGAAATTATTATATGAATGTGTGTGTGTGTGTGTGTGTGTGTGGATCAATGTGCAATTATTTGGAAGTAGTGCTATGCCTCGTTCGCACCTATATACATAGGGATTGAATTTTGTAGAAAATTCAGTTTTAAGCAAGATATAGCAATGAAGTTTTATAAAAAAGGTTTTTAAAACCTTGTGCTCAATAGTAATTGAGGGCTTTGATACTTCCATTTTATTATTAAATGTTCGGCTTGTTTGCTTTTATTTTCGAGATGCGACGCGTCTACGAGAAAATAATATACAGCAGTGCCGACCTCCTTATGGGCATGACAGCCATCCAAGGGAACTCAGACACTATAAAAATGTACAAGCTGCTTATAGCTGGAAAAAGTCCATCACGGGAACCGAATCTAGATTCAGTAGACTGAATCTGTGATCACATGATTCCTAGGCTCACATGATACTGCAATTTGTATGGAAAGCAGTAGACAGTTATATATATACATAAGCGGTAAATATATATACATGTGCATGATCAGCCACCACAAAGCAACTCCATGGGGGATCAGAAATGTAGATAAAGCAATAAATGCTATCAACCACCATGGAGTAAACTCCAAGTGGGACTTAAATATAAATAAAGCTGTAAAAGCTATCAATTGCCACGAAGTAAACTCCAGGTAGGACGAAATGTAAGGAAAGCTGTAAAAGCTATCAACTGCCACGAAGTAAACTCCAAGCAGGACGAAATATAAATATATATATATATATATAGATAGATATATATAAAAGCAGTAAATGCACCAGATATAAAATCCAGGCTCATCAAATATGTCCGAATACAGTTATATATATAAGTATATATATATATAAAAGCAATTAAACGCACCGGATGTAAAATCTAGGCTCATCGTATGTAGTCGACAACAGATTTATATATATATATATATATATATATATATATATATATATATATATATAAGCAAATAAACGCTCCAGACATAAGTCTAGGCTCAATTGAGGCATAACTCGATAATGTTAGTCCGTATAGAAATATATACATAAATAGATAAGTATATATATATATACAGACATAAATGAAAACCACGGACCGAAGTCTAGGCAAACACACACACACGACTCTCAATGTGTATAATAGTGTGTACTATTATGAGAAGAAAGGCTTTATAGAATGTAAGAAGGCTTATAGTGGGCTTCCAATGTAGACTTCTATGACTCTATATGGATAAACACTCAGCTCCCGTCGGATGAAAGTATAGCTATATGTGAGCTAACCGATGTTTAAAATGAGGAAAACACTCAATATGGGTGTGTAAAGAGTAAAGTGGACAGGGCTTCCTCGCCTTTTCTCTCTCTTCTCTCTCTCAAAATGGCTGACCCAAGGTCTATATTTATAGACTGATGGCCGCAAGTGTACCTGCGGCAATCGTAGTTACACCTGCGGCTGGTCGTGGTGGGCCCGGGCTTCGCAGGTCCCGTCGTCTCAAAATACGTGCACTCATGAACTATAATATCCGCTCGAACTTGCAGAACTTCAATCCGAGCTTCTGAACGAGGTATATATGACCTTCTTCGGACCTCTTATATCGAGACTTATGTAATGACATGGATTAGAGGTTGTACAAAGTCAGGAAGAGGGGACCATGCCCATAGTCTTCAAGCTTCAAATTCTATCCGGTATACTGCCATGCTTAATAGTCACTCGGGATTGTAACTCCTCGATTCTTATGGGACATTGTTGTATGTATGTATGTATGTATGAAGTGTTGAGATGATGCGCAGGTGTTGATGTGGCAAGATGACGTGTGACTCTTAGCTGGGGTTATCGCCGGTTTGAGTTGAAAGCAGACGTTGCTCAGGGTTATATCTGAGATTGGACTGCTGCAAGTGTTTGAATGTCGCAAGGTCATCTTGTGAGTGCCTGTCTGTCCGGTGTTAACTCCGGGTTTGAGAGATGAGTGCCTCGGCAGGAGGTTTGAGATTGAAGTTAATAGCATGTGTTTTAAACAAGCATTTCCGGAGTTATCGCCGGAACTGCAACAACATTCCTTGGGGTTATCGCCAAGGATGAAACTCGAGGTTATCTCTGAGGTTGGAAATGATCCTTCTGGTGTGTGTTCTGAGGTTGAGAATGAGACTCCCGGTGTGTGGTTCGGGTTGTAAACTGATCTTCCGGTAGTATCCGAAATGGATGTGAACTGTCTTCCAGGGTTATCACTGAAAGACGATTCTGCCCTCCTATAATGTTAGTAATAGTTGTGCAAAAAAATTTCGAGTGTCTACAGATGCCCCTCTTTATCATATTCATGCAATGCAAGATATGGATAGGATAAAGAATCCTAGACACTTGGAATGCAAGTGAGATAAACATGATTTGTAATAAAGAACATGATGCAAATGTATGATGCATGATTGTCGAGTAATCCTCTTTGGGATGACAATCGGTGATGGCTTGGACATGCGATCCAAGTCTTCAAGGATGTTGACGTTGGGGCTATCACCAAAGTCTCGAATCCTAGACACTGGCTTATACTCCATAGAGGTGCCTCTTGTGTGTAAGAGATCTGTGGGGATAAAGCTTTGTCTGCTTGAGGATGTGTATAACATATTCCCTCATCCTGTTGGAGTTACTGCCAACAACCTGTTATTATCAAGGTTGCCTGACCTTCGTTGATGTGTGTATCACCGAATAGATCCCTGATGGGTGCATTATCAAGGGTGCTTGACCTTTATTGATGTATGTGTCAATGGTCGCATTGCGTTGTAACCCCCCGCCGGGGAAAAGTTGATGAGTTACTTCGATGGGTTTACTTGCCATCGGCTGTCATGACGTCAAGGCTGCTTGACCTTCATTGATGTGTGTATCAATGGTTGAATGCGCTGTAACCCCCGCCGGGGATACGTGGATACTTAAAAGATGTGCGTTGTGACCCCCACCGGGGATACGTAGATGTTTGAAACTTCGGCGTTGTAACCCCCGCCGGGGATGTTTAGCATTTCATGGTTTTTTGCGTTGTAACCCCCGCCGGGGATACGTCTTTAATTTGTAACTTCGGCGTTGTAACCCCCGCCGGGATACGTCTTTAATTTGCAGCTTCATAGATTCCGCGTTGTAACCCCCGCCGGGGATACGTCAGGGCTGCCTGACGTTCATTGATGGCATTAGACCTTTGTGAGGTATTACCGAGCATGATTTGTGAAAACTGAGGCCACTGGTATTGTATACCTTGTATGCAGGCGAATACCAATGTGGAACATGTGGAGCCAGAGTTTGACTCATGAAAATCAGGATTCCAGGTTATTCCGCTCAATCGCGTAACATTTTTATTCCTGATTTGGCCTTTTCAGCTTGCGAGACTTCCTTTGCAACTCTAACTGGAGCGAACCGGAGGTGTGGGTCCCATATAGGGGTCATAGATCGTATGCTAGAGCATTGGGTACTGGACAAACAGGTTTTCTGGTTTGGCACCCAGGAGTTGACTCCTACTCTGGAGGAGTATGCACGGTTAACGATGCTGCCACTGGACAGACCTTGCGTGTAGATGGAGATTGGGGACATGAGTAGGCAGTTCATGACCCTCATCGACTTGAGGCGTAGAGTGGTACAAGATGAGATTACATCCAGCCACATGATATCGTAGCATTTTTTGATTGACAAATTTAGCTTTGAGGATAGTTATGCACGGTATTCCGGGGATTTCACCACACCGGAGGATCAGTGGTGTTTGACCAGAGTAGATGTACTGATGCTGTGCGTATTGTTATACGTCTACATGCTACGATACATGGATGAGCTGGACATCGGGGTCATTATGGCTGTGAGAGCTCTCAGGGAGGGTCATACCATCGTACCGATGATTATCACAAAGACACTGAGGTCAGCTATATACTGCTGCACTTGTCCGGCAGGAGTATTCATAGGTAGCTCGGTCATGCTGTACGTGTGGTTTATGTCACACTTGGGACCGATTGGCTCATTCAGACGGCATGGATATTATTTCATCCATGATATAACGATGTCGTACTCCTTTCAGCCTGCGGAGTGTACAGATGCTGCGTCTTGGTCAACTTTTCTGGCAGGGATTGGAGATCCATTCACTATATTACCGTGTACAGGGCTTAGCTCACCCTATAGCTTCATTACTCATGCTCCGGGCATGGATTATCTACCTCTAGCAGGTTTGAGAGGGATGATCACCTACCACCCACTAGCCATGATGTGTCAGTTTGACCAGTTTCAGGATTTTCATCCTTATGAGGGGGAAGTGAGTCAGCGCTTCGCTTCACACCGTTTATGAATGGAGGACAGATCCAGGTTGTATGCCTGTTGGGATCAGCGAGAGCTGGTTGTGTTTTTTGTTAGTCATCTAGGTTATTCTGCAGAGTATTTCGCATGGATAGAGACAGAGACTGCATTGACTGCGGTAGTATCCACAGTGCATGATGTTGATTCTGACGATGAGGAGCCTATAGAGGAGGCTGACATTCCCATCGATGATTTGACTGCTTAGCTACCATCATTTGTGATGGATTCTCTCACCCCGAGTGCCATTGTTACTGAGTATTCGGCACAACATTTGGAGCAGAGCTTACATCTGATGACCTATGAGAGAGATCAGGCTGGGGCCACGATGTTGACAGCTCTTGATGGGAGAGACGCCGCTCTGTTAGAGAGGGATGAGGCTAGATCATCCAGGGATCCATTGATAGTGGAGAGGGATGCAGCCTTATCTGCTAGGGATGTGGCCATCGCAGACAGTACTTTAGTGAGATCCAAGATGACTGTCAGTCTTGCCGACATGAGTGCTTACATTTATGAGCATTATGCCACCATGCAGTTAGCCTCTGATCTGCTAGCTCGTGTAGATACCCTCGGGAAGGAGCTCGCAGTGTTACCTCCTTCTTCAGAGAGGGATGCCATGTTAGATATGATAGTCCGCATATATACAGATCTGTAGATAGCTTTGTATTTTCCTGCACAAACTAGCTTAGCCATTTTGTCATATACAACACATATGTATATATCAAACAGTATTATGTATGGCAGGGAAATATATTTTGATTCACTTCCCTTTTAGTTATGCCTTGATACTTGCTTGATATTTGCCTGTTTCTTCAGGGCCTTGTGATCTTGATGCATTCTGAACTTATCCTTGATAGGTGGACATTGAGACGTCGCAAGATCTCTCAAAATGGATCATTGATTTCTGTATATCCCTACCATCTTTGGTGTCTTGGGACTAGTATCTGTATGGAATGTGGAGAGGAGGGTGGTTTCTTCCTCTCTGAGATTGACCGTACCACAGATGGTCTCCAGTACTTCTATTTGTGAGAAGCCTAGTTAATCCCATCTCTTATGGCTTGGTATTGCTCTTTGAGGCACGATCGCAGCTTAGATGGTCATCGAATCTTCTATTTGTGAGAAGAGGTTGGATAATTCCATCCCTTTGATATGAAACCGAAGAAATGTGGTGAATTGAAGGTTGCTCCCAGTACCGTGTGACAAATATTTTTGTTCTGGTAGGGGTTAGACTAAACCATGAATGGCTGCCTACGTACTCCTATTGAAGAGGAGATCAAGTCTGCGTAGTTCGAACCTAGTGTAAGAGGTTCAATGCTGAATGTGAAAGGCAGATGAGGTGTAGAAATGTTTTTGTTGTTTTTGTAGAGAAAGGGAAAAAATTTTTTTGTTGTTTTTTTTATTGCGACCGGGCCATATAGAATAGGGTTGCCTACGTACTCCCGGGTATCAGGGAGATCAGGTCGACGTAGTTCGTCCCTCAGGACGAATCGCAGCCAAAGAGAAATGTGAATCCCATGTGCAGGCTATACTGCGGGGAGAAGAAAGTTTGATCCCATAATGGGGATAAACTGCAAGTGTGGAAAAAGTTTGATCCCGTCTTCAGGATAAACTGCAAGCGTAGAAAAGTTTAATCCTGTCTTCAGGATAAACTGTAGGCGTAGAAAAGTTTAATCCCATCTTCAGGATAAACTGCAAGTGTGAAAGGTTCAACCCCGTCTTCAGGATAACCAAAATTGTATGCAAGATTTGAAATGAGGTGAAAGCAGGCTGCTGGTTTGAAGTGTATGTTTCCCTGAGGGGCAGAAGAGTATGTAGAAAGGAAGGGTTCAAAACTGGAATGACTGGTGATTTGATGATCAAAACTAGGATGTTTTTTTGACGGTAACTTCAGACATAGTACCGTTTCACGGTGTCCGAGTTGATAAGTTGTGGAAATTCATCGCCATCTATTCCCTGCAATCTCAGAGCACCTCCTGTCAATACCTCTTTGACAACAAATGTAAATAAGACACGTGAATATAAGCAACTAATTCAAGTAAAAGATACCGGATAAGTGTATATAAAATCCACTTATCAGGTATATGTAGTATTAGTAAGTGTTATGATAAGTTATGTTGGTTATTATGTGAAAACATGAAAGTTTCTTAGAAATCAAAAATGGTTGAAAATCAGATTTTGGTGAAAATGGAATACGAAATTTAATTGACCATATCTCCTATTATATTTCAAATTTTTGAGTGTGGTTAAGTTTTAGAGTTAGATCTATGAGTTTTCTAACTTATCCAGGTGGAATCACTGGAAAAGGTGTTGTAGATTTTCGTGTGGATTGATTTTAGCAAAGAGTCAAAAGCTGCAAATTATGAAAAAGTTACTGCCCAGAAATTTAAAAGGGCATTTTCGGCAACATAATTTGTGAGACAAATTCTGGCCTTTTGGGACATGAAAATATATGGTATAAAGTACCTCCTGTCCAAAAATGAGCTCATTTTGACTTAAAATGAACAAGTTATGACCATTTCAATATTTAGGTTTTTCCAATGAAAAACGCTATAACTGGAGTTCTATAACTCCGATGACCATGAAATTTAAACTGGAAGATCACGTTAACATGTGTAAGATCCTGCCAAGATTTTGGAATTTCTGGAGTTAAACTTGAGGTAGCTAATTTCTTAAGAAATTAATTAGAAATTGATTTTTGAAAAATAGTAAATGAATTTTAAAAAATTCGAGAAAAAATATATGTTCAATATGGGACTATATTCGCTAAATCCTTAAAAGAAATATTTTTGGGACTGATTTGGTATTTTTCATGAAAATACACTAGTTATGAGTATATGAGTTAAATATGTTATGTGAAATTGAAAATTAGTAAATAGGATTTTATGACTTGAGAATCCTATATAGGGTATATGCAGATTTTATATAAGGGATTTGATCATTGGTGATGAAATCTTATGAGTATGGCATTTTTGAATGATTGAATGCATTATTTGGTAAAGTGTAAACAATTAAAATAAATTGTTTATAAGTTTAAGAAATAATTAAAATATTGTTATAATATTAATGATATTAGATTATGAGATTATTAAGTGATTGATAACATTTGGTTATTATTGAATATTTGGATAAATTGTATTATAAATGTTTAATATTTATCCTTTATCTCATTTGATTGAATCTTTATATCATTGTCATTATCCTCATGTTTATATTATGTTAAAAGTCATCTCGTGGTTCTGTGTAGTACATAGATGGACTTGGTATGATTATGACCGAGGATTATTCAAAGATAATCATGACTGTAATATTACAAATGATGTGGAAAAAGTCCTCATTGGCCTGTAGTGCATTGATGGACAGTTTTTGGTATGATTATGACTATGGATTCTCTTCGGCCAAGGGTGCAAAGATGAATTGTTTTATGGCATGATCATGACCGTAATGTTATAAATGATGTGGTAAAAGTCACATTTGGCCCGTAGTACATAGATGGACTTGGTATGATTATGACCAGGGATTATTCGGTATAATCATGATCGTAATTGAAAACACAAATATCTTTGGCCCATAGTGCATGGATAATTCGTGGTCGTGATACTATTAAGCTGAGTCTCAGCATTATTGGTTTTACAGTTGTATATCTTTGGCCTGTAGTGCAAAGATGATCTGTTGATTATTGGTTATACAGTTGTATATCTTTGGTCGTAGTGCAAAGATGAATTTATTAGTATGATTATGAGCAGGAATTGTGATTTGGTATAACCATTATTTTTGATGTTTCAGGTGAAGATATGTGATGTAAATTATCTTCGTCCTGGGTGCGAAAAGGAATTAAGAATCACAATTATGATTATGAGTTATTCATATAATTGTGGATAGGAATTGTTGATTGATGTTACAGGGATAAAACATTATTGGTGGACTTTTAACATGGAGAAGATAATAGACCTGATGGTCTATTTGACTCTTTTAATGGATTGCTCGTTCCGCTGCAACTATGGTTGAAAAGTTTTATCATCTACCATATGTTCTAAATCTCGATTTATTATCGATTGAAGGCTATTGATAATTTAATTATCTTTAGTCATGATATTCTTTCTTGGGCTAGTTCATTTCACCCTTTTGCTTCACAATTCCTTTCGTGTAATAAGAGTGTTCCGAGTCAATGTTTGGGATATTGAGGGAATAGAAGAGCAAGTGGTCTATATCATTGAGGTTCTCCCTAAATAGTATGGAAATAATTTTATTGAGAACTTTAGATAAGTGTGTGTCGTATTGTATACGTCATTTGATATTTAATTTTGGTGAACCGAATAGGGTGAGGTGAACCCAACTTTGGAAGGGTGTTTTGCCACTATCATACAAGATGTCTAATGACATACAACCTCGTGTTATCACAAGACAAGGTTGTGCACATCCACTTGCTGAGTATATCTACGAGCACTACCTATATGATCTTGGAGTTTATTTGAAATATAATTTTCACTTGGAGACAGTGGAGATAGTTATATGTCAAGAGAAGACTCACCATTGGAAAGAAGATGATAGTAATCTTCTCATTTTTTTTGGGTCTATTGGGTCAACCAAGGATAATTGTGTGGATATATGATATCTATCATAACCTAGACGCATGGCCTCCCATGTACGAAGGTTTCCTTGAGCACTTCCCAAAGATTTTAATTTCTAAATCAGTTTTTGACTGTACTTTTATGTAAAGTATCATTATAAGGTTGTGGTCGAGGCACCATGATAGTTACATACATTTGTATTAAAACTCACAGTTTAACTGTGGTCGTATTCTGTACGACAGTTCAACAATTGTATAAATGAAGTTTGTAATTGATTTTTATAATGTGATATCTGGCAACTCAGAATGGGTGATGTATACCTGTTTTGGGGGCGTCACAACTTCAATTTTCTTATGTCCTCTAACATAAGGTCAAGGCAGTAAGCGGCACAAGGTGTCCAAAATAATGTAGGTCTCCTCTTTATTAGTATATATCCCGCTACCTTGTAATTAGAGGCATTGTCTGTGACTACCTGAACAACATACTCAGGGCCAATTTCTTCGATCTTGCTATCAAGTAAATTTGCCAACATTATGGTATCTTGAGACTGACTGGAGGCATCAACAAAACCCATGAAATAAGTCCTTAACTATTAACAAGGAAATTCAACAAGTGTCTTCCCCTCTTATCTGTCTAACCATCCGACATGAGTGAGCAGCCGTATTCCTTCCAAGTAACTTCATGTTTCTTCTTTAAGTCATCGGTTTTCTTTTTTTCCTTCTCAAGTAAAGGAACCCTTAACTCGTGATACGTTAGAGGCTTGAAACCCGACCTATATTGCCCTATGGACTCGACCATTACTTCAAATCTCCTTGAATTTGCAACATTGAATAGTATGCTACATTCGTAGAAAAAGTCGGCAATGTGCATTTGGAGTCTCTGCTTTTCCTCCGATGTCCTCAAACGACTTTCAGTACTCGTTTGGTTCAAACGCTTGCTATGTCTCTCCTCTACAACTTCTTCGGGAGTCTTCCTTAAAAGTGCTTCATCATCATCATCATCATCATCATAATCATCATCATCATCATCATCTAGCTCAAATGGCTTGTTCCACTTTCAACTATTCAAAGCCGCTTGCATCTCCCTCATAATTTCTGTTGTTGTTTTGGGGCACTTCGCTACATCTCCAAAATTTTCTGCTAAATGTTGCTTCAACCTTTTGATTCCGGAACGACATTGCTTTCCACAAAGGATACATTGCACTATATCATTATTACTCATTTCCGACCAATACCCATATTTCCAACCCGGGCCATTTGATTTGGCCTTTCTTTTCGGGTCATTGGTTATATCATAATCATCGGTTCCCGAACTTTTTGCTATTTTATTTCTAGTTTATAAAAAATACAATCAAACAAACAATATATTAGAGATAATTGAGTCATTGACATATTTTTATTTTTACCTGTGAACAAAAAAAAGAGTAAACAATAAACAATATATAAGGCTATAAGCATGTATTAGTAATTTAGTATATAAATTTTTCCTAACAAATCGACCCAGCAGTCTATTTCACACAAAGAATAAGTAGTCTTTATTTCACACAATGACTTTCCATCGAGCTAGTTGACTTGGTCGATGACTTAATAGTTAATATAAGACGGTCTTTTATTTGATTAAAAAAAGAGATGGAGATAGAGTAAGGCTAACCCAACAGAAAGAAAGAAAAAGAAAGGCTAAGAAAGAAAGAAACAAATACTCATCATAAAGAAAGAAAGACAGAGCAAGGCTAACGAAAAAAAGAAGAAGCCAACACCCAACAGTCATACAGTCGACGAAGAAGAAAAGAGAAGAAAAAAAGCAAAGACATACCGGCTATAGTGCTACGTCGTAGTCCCTCACTCGATCGCAACCTCCCTCTCTCCCTTGCCGTCGGCTTCGTCTTCTCTCTCTCTCTCTCTCTCGATTCGCTCAGTCGCAGTCTCGATGATCGATATGAGATTTTGAGTTTTTCTTTGTGAATCGACGACTACATTAGGGTTAAGTTTTGCATAACGACGTTGTTCGACCAGCCGCTCAGTTGTTTTTTATCCAATTTAGATTTGGGTTAACCCATGAGACCAAGACGCTCGACTAGCCGGATAGTCGTCCAAGTCGTTGCCGTGTTGTCCAGGGAGACAATTTTTTGTGATAGGCGCTCACCTTTAAGTCATCTACTAAGTCGAAAGCTCGCCTTACAAATCTCTGATCGATTGGACGATTTGGCATCGCCTAGGTGACGCCATAACAATTATGGAGAGTACCATGTTTAAGTACGCAAGTAACAGTACGCGGTTTGCTAGGTCAATGAAAGTATCTGGTAACTCTAGTCAATTTAACATATTAATCAAGTAGTCTTGTGGAATTGGTGTGGTTAATGTTGTACCACACGGTACAGCCATGCCAATAAACTATTTAATCATTAACCAAGAATATTATTTGCTAGGGCTGTGTTTTTTGCAGTAATGATAATTGGAATTGAACTATTTATACTTATTTATATTACTTCAATATCATTCAGCTTTTTTTTCCCACGGATTTATTAGCCTATGACAATCCATGGGCTATATTTTCTTCCCAAGCCCATTTAATAGCTCAAAAAGGGGTACTATTATTCCCACCTTCTTCCTTGGAAGTTGGAATTATACAGTCTGTCACAAATGAATGAAGAGAGTCTATAGACAAATTAACAGTCCATGAGATTGTCATATTAGAATTAATTAAGGAGAAAAAAGTGCTTAAATGTATTAAATTAGTCTAACAGTATAAATAGCCCAATGCAATACAACATAATCGCAAACAAACATAGCCTAAACTGTAGTAGATTTTCTTCAGGTCAAGTGAGTTAGTTAGCCATTTTATTAAAGACCCTTCTTCCTTCTCAGCTTTTCTTCTCTTTGAGATGTCAATAGTTGGTAAGGTCCACTTATCTCATTCTTTGATAGGAGGAATGATTAGCACTTATGGGATTGTATAGGCGTTTTGTTCATTACAAGAAAAATAACAAAAAAAAAGAGAAATTTTAGTGGAAGTAGATTCAATGAAAGGTTGTGTGCTTTTACTGAATATCGACATATATGAGCTAAAGATTTTCTCACAATTTTCAATGTAATAATACATGCATCATGGAAACAGAGATATTGACAGATAATTTGGGATATCTATTAATATCTTGATAAAAACAAACCAGTAACTTAAACGTTGAGTAGATTTGTAACTGAAGGAGGTAGAAGCAGTAGCAATAGTAGGATGCAAGTGTCAAAACAAATTTCTAAAAAATAAATAAAGTGGAAAATAAATTATGCTTATTTATTTACTCCATTTTTTCCACAAAACGAGTTTCATTTGTCATTTTTTTATTCCACAAAATGAATCATAGTTTTGTTGATAGTAGTATAAAAAAAATGAAACAATATGTCCATCCTAATTTCATTATCATGTCACATGAAAATTTTGCAAATGAGATTTTTTTTTTTGCGGAACTGATATAAAAACCAGATAGATTTGAATTGCAACAAACATATCGAGTAAAATACACACACCATAGCTACAGTAGTGTCTGTTATATTGACATTTCTGTTTTATACATTGTTCTTCATTTTTGCAATAAGGTACATACTTCTAAAATAACAGATTTTCAGCAACATAGTGCTGGATTCCAAATATGAGCGTGGGTTGATTTTGCAAGATTGTTTTGCATTTCTACTTTTGTACAGATTTGTTTGGAAATGTTCTACTTTCTGATTTCTGTTATAATTTTCTTATCTATTTGAGGTATATGCGGGCGTGAAATTTTAAGTTTCATATTAGCTACTGGATCTGCCAATGCTTATGGTGTCGAAAGAACATGACATATAATGCTTGCTTAATCTATCTCATCTATTTTCATACCTTATTGAATCCATTTCATGTTATATCTTAGATTCTTTAAACCGTAGCTTTTAATAGCATATTTCGCTAAATGAACCTAGGCGGCTTCCCTAAGCAATGTACTTTTACTATTTTTTATTTCTTTGTATTTATTATAAAGTTAATGTTAAATTTATAAAAACAATATATATATATATTTTAATTTTAAATATTGTCAAATTATGGGGCCAAGTTTGAGTTTTGATAGAAATTTGGGACACTTAATTGCAATTTTAGCAAATTAAAAGGATAACATCAAAATATTATCTCATCCCTCTGTTATAAAAAAAAATAGATCGCAACATCACATATTCATTTAGGGAAGAGGAAGAAACAAGTTGTAGCTATGCTGGTAGATGGAGATTAATGGCATTGCATAGTAGGCTAGACAGGCTCCTAGCACCTACTTTCCAAGCCTAAACTTTATTTTAGAACACTGCATATCTAAGAGACTTTATTTTATCATGGTGATCAGTGTGCCTTTAGTTGTTTGATCAAGTCTAGTGGAAAATGGAAATTCATAAGTACTGAATTTTAGATGTTCAGTAAATGAGAATTTTGTCTAGCCTAACTATATACCTAGTTTGGAATAAAAGGTGTTTTTAACTTGGATTGAATAAATGAAAATTTGGCAGAGTTGTGGTTTCCTTTGTTAAAAATAAATGATTTTGGCGAGTCAGGCAAATTACATGGCATGGTGAAAGATGTGGAATTTGTCTGCTCAACTATTCCTACTTAGATCTTAACCAATGTCACAGTATTTATCTTTATGCTTAGAAGTACATTAAATGTGGTGCATTGTTAATGAAATACTCCCTCCGTAGTCCGTCTCCTTTTTATTTGTCTTTTTAGAGAGTTTTTTATTTTTTTTTATTTGTCGTTTGTAAATTTCAAATAAACATTAAATTCTTAATTTCTCATATTATTTTTTATGATTAAAGGTTAATTTGTTTATCTCTCAACTTTCCAACAAAGTTTTAGAAGGCTAATATTGAAATTTTATCAATTTGGTAAAACAGATAAATTATTAATTGCATCTATTTGCATAATTTTTAACGTCAATTAAAAAGGGATAAATGTAGTACATTTTAAAAGTTAAGATTTTCTCAGTTTTGCTTTAGGGATATCCTATTTTCAAACAAGTTTAGCTCGATTATGTCGAAACCAATTATTTTCTTAAAAAACTTCTGACTTTGAGGTGGTAGTGTAAAGAACATTGAACAATGTTATGCGATTATGTCCATATATCCGATTTGAAGTACAGTTAATCTCAATAAACATTGTCTTAACTCTTAATTCAACCGAGACAATTACTATTCATGAATTAGTTGACCCGCAACTGTTACTAAAATTGTGCTTATAGGAGGGATTTTTTTTACTATTAATAATTAGAATTAGAGATCATTGTGTGCTTGGTAAAAGCAAATTGAGTCTGGAACCGATATAGGTACGCAGTTCATCTCGGTGCGTGGAATTGAAATGGGTAAGGGGGGTATGTTAAATAGACAAAAACGCGGTACGTTATTGTTAACGCTAAGATCTTCTGTCACGTCCCAATTATGTAAGACGTCCTGATCCTGCACACTAAATACAATCAACACCAAAAGCTTGACGGCTTCGACCGTCGGGAGATAGCTCAGGCGTGAGAGTCAGTACAGGCGATCACAAGGGTTAACAATGGAGGATAAAAATATCTAGTGTATTGAGAGAGAGAAAGTTATCAGTTACCTTTACTTAGAAGGCTCTCTTGCTCTGTTATACTCTCTAGCCCGGTTTACTGTGCCACCCACTACTGTCTGACACAGCCCCCTAATCTTGATGGTTCCTGCCGACTGCACATAGCCCACCCACTACCTGTGGTCACTGTTTTCTACCGCCGGCCGTCTAAGAATCCCATCCACATTAATGCATGACAGACTTTTGGTCAACAGTCATCCTTTATCATCATTACAAGTCAAAGATAGAGATATTAAAATATCTAATGGGTCGGGTCCACTCAATTCAGCCAAAGTCTTTCAAGACTTCACCAAGAAAAACCACTGACCCGGTCCAACTGGCCAAGCCCAATAGAAATGACCCAAGAGATTTAATCAAATGAATGGGCCTAATCGGGTCGGCCCAATATGTGAAATATCATGACCCAACATTGCCCCCTAGTTTTTTTATTAAACAGGATGTTTAATAGAAAACTATAAATGGTCCATGTTATGAGGAATTTGACAAGATTGAAAGAGGCCCAAACTGTAACTCATCAAGGTCCAAATAAGGAGCTAAAATAAGAGGATGGACTAAAATCGGAAAATTAACTGAAAGGCCCAATTTGATAAATATCTGAGGCTTATACCGGACGCTACCCATTCAACTTCCCCATCATTGCCAGAAATTAAATGTGCCGCTTTCGAGTCTCGTGCAACTGTCAATATAAAAGGTAAATTTCTCCCAAATTGACGGTTTTACCTGCCAATTTGAATTTCAGACGTTTGAGCTCTTTTCTCTTCTCCTTCGAACTCTCTTCCCTTCTCTGCAAAAACTTAACAATGGTGGTTCTGAATACCAATCAAAGTTCCCCGAGTACCTCCAATCACACCTGTTCCACCGAGCCCTAGCCCCCCTAAAGAAGCCTCAAGCTCTAACCCCAAGGCTGCCACTCTGAGTAAGAACCCACCTTCGAAACCCCTTCCTACTCCTTCTGCGTTTTTTAGGAATAAAGAACAATATCCTCATGCCAATACTCCCTCTACTGTCACAGAAAACGGAGTTACAAAGGATTCGGACTCGCTACCAGATTCCGGCTACCCACTTAGTGAGAGTTCCTAGATTTGAGGAGAGAATGTACCAACGGCCTGAAGGATGGACAGCCGTTCCCGTGACTATCCTGGAGAAGGGGGTCCGATTTCCTCTCCACATCTTTTTAGTTACTCTCCTAGGATTTATCGGCGTTGGGTTCGCCCAACTCGTGCCAAATTCTTACATTCATATTCTCGCCTTCATTGCATTCTGTCACGAAGTCGGAGTAGAACCCACGCTTGATTTTTTCTTCACTGTCTACAAGGTTGCCCAATCCCGAGAAAAGGGTTTTAAGGTCTTGGGTAAACAGTCGCCGAAGGCAGGCAAAAAATTTGAAAGAAGATCACTAGTTTCCACCCCTTCCAGTAACAAAGGATGGCATAAGGGGTGGTTTTTCGTCAAGGGGCCATAGATCTCTTCTTTGCTGGACTGGACTACGCAAGATAAGGTCTCTGTTGATTTTGGTGATAGTCCCGAGGAGCGGATAGGCGAAATGATTGAGCTCTTTGAGAATTTCGCATCGAAGGAGTGGGATTACGGTTTTCTTACCAAACAGGCATGGTTATATGATCATAAATGTAAGTTCTGAATCACTCTGACGCATACTTACTTGAAACTTTTAGTAATATAAATATTGATATGTGTTCTTCTACTTTTTGCAGTATCTTTGATTAAGCCCACATCTTCGGATGTAAGAGATTTGGAAGACTTCTTGGATGGAAAGTCTGCAGAAGCCACTGCCGACCCTCCACAATTGGAAGCCCCACCCGAAAACAACCCAACCAATGAAACGCACACTGCCGAACCCCAAATAGGTGAGGTAGAAACTGAAGATCTCATTGAACCGGAAGAAACCCTTCAGCTCCGTCGGAAAAAGAGAGCTATCCGAAAATCCCGAACAACTCCCATTCCAACCTCTGCTGAGGCCAACCCAGAAACTGAAACCATCCCATAAACTATACCAGTTACCAAACCAGTCCCCCCTCGAAGAGGTTTACTCGATCTGCCTGTTCACGATCAAAAAAATCTTTTTCTAGTTAAGAAGTGAAGAACCAAAGTCACCCCTCTGACAACCGAAGAGCTTAGAGTGCCTCCGTCTTCAACCGAGCTTCCTCCAATAGTTCTAGTGGAGATACAAGCTTCTGACGAAGATGAGCAGATAGAACCTATCCCTACCTTAACTCAAAAAAGGAAACGACCATCAGAAAGTCACCCCAGCTTAGCTTCTGCACCATCACCACTTCACGAAACCATTCCAGATCGATCCCCATCTCCTGAGAACATATACATAGATCCCTCACCACCTCGTGATCATCCCATGTTATCCCCTGAACGACCAAAGCCACCCCCACCTGGGCCTTCATCTCATGAATTCCAGAATGATGCTATGGCATCGCCAACCCTATGGCCTCGATATAATGCCAACTTCCCTTTTCATCTCTTCAATGCCTTCATCCGTGATACCGACGATCACAAGTTCGACGATCGTTCAATCGGGGATCTGCTCGATGAGGGTATGAGTTACATAGCACATGTAAACTTATTTTCTCAATCTTCATACTTTTTATTATGTTTAGGTTATATATATCTAAAATTGATTGATTAATACTGAATATGTACATGCCAAGGCTGTTTTTGGGCATTTACGCCCTAAACATATGGCATCCGAAGCTGCAGAAGAGGCTGCTAAAAAAGATTATGCCATTCTGCAGTCTGCCATAGCGAAGGAGAGGCATGAACGGGATATTGCCGAGTTCAACAACGAATATCTTCGAAAAGATTTGGCTCGGACTAAGGAAGAACTCAATGCCCTCAAGGAGGAGCTGAAATCGACTAAGACCAGCCAACAAGATATGACGAGTATGAATGCCGACCTTGTTGAAAAGAACGAGGTTCTGAAGGTTAACAACGAAGAACTCGCCATAGCTAACCAGAGCCTGGCTATACAAGTGGACAATCTTCAGGCGAAGGCCCTTGAAGATAAAGAAAGGAATTTGGTCAGTCGTCGAAAGCTTCAAGATAAGCTGAAGGCTTTGAAGGAGCGAGGTCCTCCTCTAACCGAAGAGTTGCGTAGAGAAATTTAGGCTGAATACCGGGCATCTAATGAGCTGAATGCAGAGATTTTGAAGGTCTACTCCGAAGGTTATGAAGTCTGCAGAGATAGAGGCAAAGAAAGGCTGATTGCAACTCAATTAAATCCCACCCTTCTTGATTCTGAAGACGAAGGTGGTGTTTGAATAGGATCTTACTGCTTTTTAGTGTTAGAAATTTTGTAAAGAATTTTTGTTTTCTGGTTATGTGAACTCGTTTTAATTTTAATGAAATGTTTGTTATTATGACTTCCGCATAACTCGTTTCTTGTCAATAATTCAGTATCAATCAATATGAATGAACTTAACTTGAATTGTGAATCAGGTAAGGCATATAACAGTTAAGGTAAAGAATAGTACTAAACATAATAAACTGGACTTAATGAACTGAACTGAATGAACTGAACTCAACACTTGAACAAAATAAAGTAATGTATACTTATTGTTTCCGAAGTGTGAGACAGGTCATGTATAAGGTGAATTCGACTGATCCTCTTTGCACCATCAAGATCTTGTTTACCACTCGGGGTAAAATAAGTATATAAGGACATTTGTTTACCACTCGGGGTAGAACAATTTTATAAGGACCATGGAATTTGTTTACCACTCGCGGTAAAAAAAATTCAAAAGGACACACCTAACAATAAGGCTACCATCGAATGGCCAGCGAGTCCCCCCGAACCTCCTTACTTCGGTGCATATTGTTTACCACTCGCGATAAAACAATATTAAAAGGACCATGGAATTTGTCTACCACACAGGGTATAACAAACCCATAAGGACACTCCTACCGATAAGGCTACCATCGAATGGTCAGCGAGTCCACCCAGTCCTCCTTACTTCGGTGCATATTATTTACCACTCGCGGTAAAACAATATTAAAAGGACTATGGAATTTGTTTACCACTCGAGGTAAGACAAATTCATAAGGACACTCCTACAGATAAGGCTACCATCGAATGGTCAGCGAGTCCACCCCGTCCTCCTTACTTCGGTGTGAATTTAGGACCAATAGGAAGAAGATCAATTGTGAAAAAATGAATCTTTTATTGATGATGATCCAAATATTTACAGACTTCTGGTAAACTAACTCGATCTCTACTGAAAATATTTCCGAAACCTGCCAGCATGCCAAGTGTTCTTGATCTCGGATCCGTCTAATGCCTTTAACCGATAAGTTCCTGGCTTCGGTACTTCAATTACTTCATAAGGTCCTTCCCAGTTCGGCATAAGCTTTCCCAAGTTCTGAGGTGTAGATGCTTCAACTTTCCTGAGGACGAAATCTCCTACTTCAAATCTCTGAAGCTTTACCCCTTTATTGTAATGCTTGGCTACTCTCCATTGATAGGCTGCCAGTTTGATCGAAGCCGCCTCTCTGACTTCTTCCAACAGATCCAAGTTGACTTTCAGCCCTTCATCATTATAGATTTCTTTGAACTGACTGACCCGAAGACTGGTGGATCCAATCTCAACAGGGACTAAGGCATCAGTGCCATAAGCCAATCTGAAAGGTGAGTCCCCCCATAGTAGTCCTCGGCCTAATCTGATAAGCCCATAACACGCTGAGAAGCTCTTCATGCCATCTCCCCTTAGCTTCATCCAGTCTGCGCTTGATCCCATTCAGCAGCGTTCTGTTGGTCACCTCGACTTTCCCGTTTGACTGTGGATGAGTCACTGAAGTCTTCTTGTGTTGAACCCCCAGCTCCTTCAAAAATCCTTCGAACTTCGATCCCACGAACTGGCGTCCGTTGTCCGATATCACCACTTTAGGAATTTCGAAATGAAACACTGCTGACTCCTTCATGAACTTCAAGCATTCTTATTCCGTTATCAACCTAAGTGGCTTTGCTTCTACCCATTTGGTCATATAATCAATAGCGACTATAACAAAACTGACCTAACCCTTAGCTTTCGGCAATGGACCCAGTATATCTACCCCCCAGACAACAAAGGGTATAGGAGATAAGATCGAGTATAGCTCCTCTGGTGGCTGATGTGGGATTAGACTGTTGAGCTGACACTTTTCACACTTCTTCACGTACTCGGTAGCTTCCTTGAAAATAATAGGCCAGTAGAATCCCTGCCGAAGTACTTTATAGGCTAATGACTTAGCAGCCATATGGTCGTCACAGATGCCCTCGTGAACCTCCCGAAGAGCATATTCAGCTTCGAACGGGACCAAACACTTTAACAATGGTGATGAAAATGCCCTTCGATAAAGATCCCCATCAATAAGAACGAAGTTGGCACTCTTGAACTTGATCTTCTTTGCCAGCATCTGATCCGAAGGAAGGACGCCATCTGCCAGATATTCAATGTAAGGAGTCATCCAATAGTTAGAACGTTTAACGCACATCACCACTTCATGCTGGATACTTGGCTGCTGCAGAACCTCCAAATAGACTGATCCATCGAACACATTAGCATCTGTAGTAGCCAGCTTTGACAATGCATCGACAATAGAATTGTCGTTGCGCTCTATACCCTGAAACTCATAGGAGACAAAATACTAAAGCTGGTCTTTCAACTCTGCCAAATACTTGATCATTCTCGCTCCACGAGCTTCATAATCTCTCGATACCGCTGACGACCGGTGAGAGTCATGTAAATGATCAACACGAACCTCCGGACTCTTCGCTAATGAGACCCACAAAGACACGCTTCAGATTCGACCTCATTGTTCATTGCTCTGAACCCAAATCTGATGGCCTGCTGCACTTTGAATCCCTCTGGACTTGTCAAAATAATCCCTGCTCCACTGATGTTCGCAGTAGAAGACCCATCTGCATACAACGTCGATGAATTCTAACTATGCTGAAGAACTGCAACTACTCGATCAGACGTTTCATCTTCTGGCAACTCAGCATCTGCTTTGGAGAACGAACACTCCACCATGAAATCAACCAAAGCTTGACCTTTGATAGCAGTTCGGGGATGATATTCAATAAAAAATTGAGATAATTCCATTGTCCATGCTGCTAGTCTCCCCGAAACTTCTGGCTTGCTCATCACCTTCTTCAGCGGTTGATCCGTGTAGACGACCAGGAGCCGACCTTGTTTCAGCATCTCTTAGGACATGACTAACATAATAAACCGGATGCTGCTTCCCTCCTACTTCTCGAACTAAAACAGCTCCCACTGCCAAAGAACTAGCTGCCAGATATAAGTACAAGGTCTCAGCAGGAGTAGGTTTCACCAATAAGGGACCCAAAGATAAATACGTCTTTATGCCTTAAAAGGCGTCTTCACACTCCGAAGTCCACTGGAACGTCTTCGAATTCTTCGGTCCCTTCAACGTATCAAAGAATGGAAAGCATCTCTCTGTCGATTTGGACATGAACCTCCTCAGAGCTGCAATCCTACCAGTCAGACGTTGAACATCTTTAAATGACTGAGGAGTCTTCATACTTAGAATAGCCTGGATTTTCTCTGGATTGGCCTCAATGACCCTTTGACTGACCAGATATCCCAGGAACTTCCCTGCACCGAGCCCGAAGGTGCACTTCGTAGGATTGAGCCTTAATTTATGATGTCAGACCATTTGAAAGCATTCCTCCAGATCATCCAGATGATTCTGAACAATCATGCTCTTCACGATCATGTCATCCAAGTATACCTCCATATTCCTTCCTAGCTATTTTTGAAAAAAAAAATTCATCATCCTTTGATTGTTCAGAGGATACATCATCCAAAGGTCATCTTCTTGTAGGCATACACCGAACGGTGTGTGATGAATGCTATCTTTGGAATGTCCTCTTTGCACATAGATATTTGATGATAACCTGAAAAAGCATCCATAAAGCTTAGTAATGCATACCCCGAGGTGGCATCAATAAGTTGATCAATGTGGGGCAGAGGATAAAAGTCCTTCAGGCATGCTTTATTCAGGTCCGTATAGTCAATGCAAACTCGCCATTTCCCGTTCTACTTCTGGACCAACACTACGTTCGCCATCCACTCCGGATAGTCGATTTCAAAGATGAATTCAGCAGCTATCAGCTTCGCAATCTCTTCATCAATAATTCTCTGTCGCTCAGGTGCAAAGATCCGCCTTTTCTGCCGAATTGACTTCTTTGATAGATCCACATCTAGTCGATGCTCGGCAATCTTTCAGCTGATTCCAGGCATGTCTTGTGGCTCCCATGCAAAGATGTCCGCATAGCAGCGAAGAAGTTCCATAAGGTTTGTTCGAAGAGGTTCCGACAAACCCGAACCTATCTTCACTGTTTTGTCTTTCTTCCCCAGAACTAGCTCGATTTCCTCTGTCTCTCCTGCAGGAATAACCAATGGCTCCGAACTACTTTCAGTGAAGGGCTCGATCTCAATCGCCATGGTTTGCTTTTGCTTGTTGACCCCTACTCCCGAGGCAATCACATCATTCCTGTAGCATCGTCTGGCCAGATCCAAGTCCCCTGCTACCTCTCCAACTCCATGTGCTGTTGGAAACTTGATCTTGAAGTGAGGGATGGAAGTCACAGCTTGGAGAGCTGTCAGAGTAGGTTTACCCAGTATGGCATTGTAGGCCGAATCTATATGCACAACATAAAATTTACATGTTATTTCTACTGCCGAGGAGTCAGTGTAGAAGATTACGGTGTAGTTCATATAGTCTCGCCACTTTGATTTGGATCGTTCTTTGAAGCCATATAAGGGGGCCTCCTGCCCGACTTCCATCTTTCACCCATCAAGATGCATCCTCTGATAAGCGTGGGCATAAAGAATGTCAACCAAAGACCCATTGTCGATCATCATTCGCCTCATATCCACCGAACCTACTTGTGCTGTGATTACCAATGCTCCCTCATGAGGTTCGATGGGCTCCGAAGGATAATCTACATCGGTGAAAGATATAACAGTCCCTGGAAATGGTCTGTCGGTCTTCGGGGGAGCACCTGCTATGGACATGACCGAGTCCAGATATCCTCTCCTCTTCTTGCCTACCAATTTCCCTGCCGTCCCACCGGTTATTACATCAATGACGTGCCTTAGTGGTTGATTTGGACCAGGCTGCACGGGTGGAACCGTTTGAACCGTCTGAACGGTACGATCAACATTTTGTTACTCTTGTTGATGGTCCCTCCCGGCCACATATTGAACCAACAAACTGCTTTGAACCTTTCTTTCTACAAAGTCCTTTAAATTACAACACTCATTAGTGTCGTGACCTGCAGCTTGATGATAGCCACAATACTTTCGAACATTGCCCTGTCCCGACTTGAGAGCATCACGAGGTGGCTCAAAGAACGACTGGTTCCTGATTTGATCCAATATCACCGACCTATCCGTGTTCAGTTTGGTGTAAACCTTATTCACCTTCTGGACAGGAGCAGGTGGGCGATTACTTCCCTGTCGCCATGTGTTGTTGTACTTCTTCGAGCTGCCCTCTGGCCGATCATTATACCCTCCCACCTTCTTCTGATCGCCTTCAGCCCTAGAAGTATCTACTTCCTTCATTTGGTCCGAAGAAGGACATTTCAGGCTATTCATAGCCTCCTCCACTATAATATAGCCTTCGACTTTATCAAAAGCTTTGGCCAAACTCTTTGGATGGTGAAACATCAGCTTCTTCACCAACTTCTCCGACTTCACCAGGTCCAACCCATTCAGAAAAAACCCCACAGTTTGAAGATCATTGAGGTCAGACACTTGGCCAACGTCTTCTCTGAATCGCTTCACGTACAGGCCCAAAGACTCATCTGAAAACTGTCGGACTTGAGCCAAAGAACCCGTAGGCTTTCCCCTCCTTCGGTTGCTCCCAAAACGAGCATGGAAATTTTCACACAACTCAAACCATGAAGATACTGAATCTGCAGGCAAAGTCCCCATCCACTGCCTCGCATCCTTCCTCAACGTTGTAATAAACGTGTGACACTTGGCAGCATCGGTGAAATCATAATAATCCATCAGTCGATCGAACGCCTGGCTATGGTCATAAGGGTCTCTGGACCCATCATAACTCTCCATGTGAGGCAACTTCTTGGTGGTGTCTGCCTTCTCCTTGAGGATATCCAAAGAAAAAGGAGACGCCTTCTTTCCCGGAGTATCCTTCACCTGTTGAACCTCGGCTAACTTCTTTCGGAGCTCCTTCAACTCCTTTACAAAGAAAACCACACCTTCTGGTTGAGAGGAGACTTCTTTCTCCTGAATAACCTTCTGCTTCTGGGCAGATCGACCTCCTCTATCTGACCCCACGACCTTTGTTGGACTTCTGGATCTACTCCAACGCTATCCTCATGATGAGAATATTCACGCTGGTGCTCTCTCCTTCTATTCTCAGGTATATGCTCCCTTAACCTACTTCGTTGTCTGTTATCATTTCAACTCTGAGAACCAATGACTACAAGTGCTTTCTTTGATACCTCAGGAGTTCTGCTTCTTGATCTCCTTCTCTCCTGATGCTGACCTCGAGACACATGCACGGAATGTTCCGGCTCTTTCCCTTCCCGATATTGTACATCCTTATGCCTACTACGCCTTTCGGACTGAATATAGGTTGACGCCTCGTCCTTCAGATCGGCCATCCGAAGCATCTGCACAACTATATCCTCCCTCTGCTTTAGAAGAACCTCTAAAGCTTTATCAGCTTCTTCGGCCATCCTCGCCAACTTGGCAGCTTTGTCATCTCGACCACCTTGGTGATGAGTTCTAGGTGGTGAACCCTCCACCTGCCTTCGGTCTTGGTCCCGGCCTTTATCATCAGCAAACACCAACCTCCGTCTGGCTCCACCATGAGCTCTCGAACGAGAACCCTTGGAAACACGTTTGGAAGCAGTGCTCTCACTCTAATGAGCACTCTTTGAAGGACCCAAACAATCCTTAACAGAAATATGTTGGATAGACGAGTTCACAGCCTTCGGCTGTCCTTTCGGTGTATCTGCTCTACTCCTCACCATCCTTTCCGACGTAGAACAAATGAAAGTTGTGATTGAAAACTCAACGACATTAGAACACATCCCTACTTCTAGCGCCAATGTTAACGCCAAGATCTTCTGCCATGTCCCAATCATGTAAGACGTCCTGATCCTGCACACTAAACACAGTCAACACCAAAAGCTTGATGGCTTCGATCATTGGGGGATAGCTCAGGCGTGAGAGTCAGTACAGGCGATCACAATGGTTAACAATGGAGTATAAAAATATCTACTGTATTCAGAGAGAGAAAGTTATCAGTTACCTTTACTTAGAAGACTCCCTTGCTCTGTTATACTCTCTAGCCCAGTTTATCGTGCCACCCACTACTGTTTGACACAGCCCCCTAATCTTGATGGTTCTTGCCGACTGTACACAGCCCACCCACTACCTGTGGTCACTGTTTTCTACAGCTGGCCGTCCAAGAATCCCATTCACATTAATGCATGGCAGACTTTTGGTCAACAACCATCATTTTTCATCATTACAAGTCAAAGATAGAGATATTAAAATATCTAATGGGTCGGTCCACTTAATTCAGCCAAAGTCTTTCAAGACTTCACCAAGAAAAGCCACTGACCCAGCCCAACTGGCCAAGCCCAATAGAAATGACTCAAGAGATTTAATCAAATGAATGGGCCTAATCGGGTCAGCCCAATATGTGAAATATCATGACCCAACAGTTATGATAGTTTTATGTGGGTGCTTATAGTTAGAAATTCTCTTAGAATACAAATGCAATAAAATTAAGTTTTAGTTGAATCAACAAGTTAATTGTTTTATAACTTAATTATCTAGTATAATTTTGATATATTTGAGCATTCAATACTAAGTTAGAATATTGATATTTGTGCATCCAATACTAAATTTAGAGTATTAGTATGTAAGAGTACTAATACTCTAAATTGACAGAAAATAAGGGATAATAAAAAGCTATAGTTTGAGTGGAATTGTTGGTTAACTGAGAAGCGGGAGCAGTTAGCAGTAATAGGATCTTAAGCTCACAATCGGAAAAGAAACAATAAAAATTTATTTGCTATTAACGCCAAGATCTTTCCACGCGTCTCAATCAAGTAAGAGCACATCTAATCCTGCACAGTTCAACAGATCAATATCAGAAGCTTGACGGCTTGGACCGTTGGAGGATAGCTCCGGCCTGAGAGTCAGTACAAGCAAATACAAGGATAACAATGGAAGAATATAGCTCTAGTGTTTTGATAAAAGAAAATATCAGTTACCTCCAATTGTATTGTATCCAGTCCTCATATACTCCATCTCCGGTTTTGCGTGCCACCGACCTGCCTAACACCATCCCACTGCAGGTAGCTTTCCTGCTGATCCCATCACTATTTTCCACCGCCGGCCGATTCTGTCAAATCCTCATTAATGCATTGCAGGATAACAGTCAACCATTATCTTTGTCATCATCACCTGTCAAAGTCCAATTCAAACCATTATTCACTTAATGGTCAGACCCAATGATCTGGCCCAATACTTTCAGGACCCAATAGAAATATCCCAATGGTTCGACCCAAGGTGTACAAAATATCATGGCCCAATATTGCCCCCCAGTCTTTTATTAAACAGACTGTTTAATAGAAGAGTATAAATGACCCAAGATATAAGGAAATATAATAAGACCAAAAGAATCCCAACATAAGACTAACCGAGGCCCATCTGGTAAATTTCAAATAGCAAGATAAATTAAAACCGGAAGTCCAATTGAGAAGCCCACTCCGGTTAATATCTCTTTAAATTCATCATCATTACTGGCATTAAATGTGCGGCCCTCGAGCTTCGTGAACAGCTAAAAAGACCACCCCAGTAAAAGTCCTTTTTCCCCAATTTTGAAAGCTTTACCAGCTAATTTGAAATTCAGACACTTTGAGCTTCCTTCTTCCTCTCGATTTCTCTCTCTCTGCAAATCTTCATCAATGGCGTCTCAAGAATCAGGCCAAGATGTTCCTATTGTCGTGACCCCCCTCACCTCCATTCCTCCTAGCCCAAGCCCTACCAAGGTGGCTTCTGGCTCTAACCCCACCTCTACTGCCACTTCTAGCAAGAATCCAATGCCAAAACCCCTTCCAAAGCCTTCCGAGTTCTTCAAAAACAAAGAGCAATTCCCATACGCAAATACCCCTTCTTCACTATCTGAGAATGATATCCGTATTGCTCGAGAGCGATATCAGATTCCGGATACCCACCATCTGAGATGTCCTTCACCATCTGAAAGAATGTATCAGTGTCCAGATGGTTGGACAGCCATGTCTTTTACTCTCTTGGAGAAGGGAGTTAGATCCACTCCATGTTTTTCTGGTTACTCTACTAGGGTTTGTTGGCGTCGAATTTGACCAACTTGTCCCAAACTCCTACATCCACATCCTTGCCTTCATCGCCTTCTGTCATGAGGTAGGTGTTGCCCCTACCCTTGACCTTTTCTTTTCTATTTATAACATCAACAAATCCCGTGAAAAGGGATTCAAAGTCCTGAACAAGCAGTAGCCAAAGCCAGGTGAGAAATTTGAAAGACGCTCCTTAGTCTCTACCCCCTTTAGAAACAAAGGATGGCATAAGGAGTGGTTCTTTATCAAAGGACCAGAAATCTCTTCTTTGCCGGACTGGACTACTCTGGAAAAAGTCTCTGCAGACTTCGGTGACATTCCTGAAGAGTGTGTAAATGAGATGATAGAACTTTTAGAGAACTTCCCGAAGAAAGAATGGAACTTCAGATTGCTAACCAAGCAAGCATGGTTGTATGACCACAAATGTAAGTCCTAAACTTTCTTTATTGTGAAATTTTTCAATCTTCAAAAATAGTTATTTTGAATGAGGGTTCTTCTTCTTCTGTAGTATCTCTGATTAAGCCAACCTCTTCAGATCGACGAGATCTTGAAGCCTTTTTATCTGCTAAAGATTCTGAACTTTCTACCGAACCTCCAACTGTAAACCCTTCAACTTCTGAACCCTCCAATGTCGATGCTCCCACTGCTGATCCAACCCTAGCCGAAGGACCTAGTCAACCTGGCCTAAAGAAGTGAGTTATCCGAAAAGCCAAACCTGCTCCCCCACCAATCTTTACCGAAAGCCTGCTGAATATGCCTCTGGACGAACGGACCCGAGTTCTTCGTACCAAAAAGAGGAAAATTAAAATAACCCCCCTTTTCGCTGAAGACCTCCTAGTGCCCTCTTCTGAACCCAATCTCCCTCCAGTCATTCCTGTTGAGATTGTTATTTCTGAGGGGGAGCCCGAACCCACTCCTTCACTAACTCACAAGAGAAAATAACCTTCTAAAAACTAATCAATACCACCTCTAGAATCTACAACATCCAACAACCCGCCTCCAACTAATCAGGCAACTACTCAACCTCCACCTCCAACCGAACAACCTATGTCTTCTCCTCCACGACCATCCTCCTCAGAGATCAGGCCTGAAGCTGTGGTATCTCCTTCTGTATGGCCTGAACTCAACGAACATTTCCCCTTCCAACTCTATGATTCGTTTGTTCGTGACACCAATGATCATCAGTTTGGCAACAGTTCAATCATGAATCTCATTGACGAAGGAATGAAGTACCAGGCCAAGGCGAGTTGTTGATAACATGTTTATTTGAAGTTATGTATATCCATCTTATATTAACTGATTAACTCTGATCATCTGCAGGCAAATGCCATCTTCGGGCGCCTCCATCCTAAATATAAAGAAGCCGAGGCTGAAGAGGATGCTGCCTGATGAGAAAATGCCATTTTAAAGTCGGCCTTAAATAAGGAGAGAAGTGACCACGGTACTGCTCTCTTCAATAATGAGTGCCTCCGCAAAGATCTCAATAATATTAAAGAAAAATTGGAGACAGCCGAGGCCACTCACCGAATCACTGTCAATATGAACGTAGACTTAATTTAGAGAAATGAAGTTCTGAAAAAGAAGAATGAAGATCTGGAAAAATCCAACTGAAGCCTGGCATTACAAGTCAATGAGGTTGAAACTAAGGAGTTACGACACTTGAAAGAACATCAAAAGCTTGAAAAGGAGCTTCGAGAACTTCGAGCCCTTAGAGATTTGGGTCCACCTTTGACCGAAGATCTTCGTAAGGATATCCAGAAAGATTACCAAAAATTAGCTGAGCTGAATGAGGAAATCGTTCGAATGTTCTCTGAAGGGTACGAGGAATTCCGAAGCAAAGGCAAGGCAAAACTTGTCGTAGCCAAGGTAGATCCTGCTCTCCTTAACTCCTCAGATGGCAAAGGTGATGACGAAGTCTAAGAATGTCTTTTCTTTCCTGTAGCTTTAGATCTTTCTGTAAAAATTTCTATATTTTTGTAAATAATTAACTTTAATGAAATATCAACTTCACTTCTTATTATCCCTTTATGATCATTTCTTGTCAATAATTCATCATAAATAACCTTTGAAAAATGTACAAGCTCCTTCTAAACTGTTAGTCAATAATCAAGTGAACTATATAACAGATAAGATTAAGTAATAACACAATCCGAACTCAACACTTAAAGGAAATCATGTAATAAAGTAATGCAATACTTATTCGTTACCGAAGTGTGAGACAGATCTGCAATAGATCAATTCGGCATCTTTAAGACGAATGGTTCCACCCTAACCTCCGAACACCAGTATGCATCAATCAACTGATTCACCACCTTTAAGATGAATGGTTCCAACCGAACCTCCGAACACCAGTATACATCAATCAACCGATTCACCACCTTTAAGATGAATGGTTCCAACCGAACCCCCGAACACCAGTATGCATCAATCAACCGACTCACCACCTTTAAGATGAATGGTTCCTGTAAGACCCCAACTTTTATGAATAAAGAATAATTTTCTCGAAATATATTTTTGAATATTATGGTGTAGATTTGATATAATGTTATAGTTGTGGGAAATATTTACAAATTTTGCAAAGTAAGCAAGTGAGTATATAATATTCGATTGGTCGGGGAATATTCGTTTTAACACGGAATATTCGTACGACGGCACAATCATTGGTGGACCCCACAACGGAAGTATTGTCGTAGTAAGAACATGACAAAATTATCTTTGTATAAAAATAACGACGAAAGTATTACCGTTAAAACTGTTGAACTACTCGGTAGTAAAAAATACGAATGTCTGGCGTGGTTGCATAGTAACATACGGTATTGATTATTGATGCTTACGTGAGAAGTCACCAATTATACTCAATTATTACTACGAGAATGTTTGCATCATATCTCTCATATTATTGATTCTATTATTGTCACAAAGATCATCCGCATAATATGATATATTATTAAATCAATAATTGAGATGAAAAAGTTATTCATATTATTAAATTTCAATATTTACAATGTCTAGAAGTTTCATCGAGGAGAGGTTTGGTCATCTAATAATTGGCGCCAATAAGGAGAAATCCTTATTGGAAAGCCCCTCTTTCCGGGAACGACTTGGTTGTTAAATATTATGAGTTATAATATTAATGATGAATAAGTTCGTGTTGATTAAAGATGAAATTGATAGTTCCATTGTGTTGGAATTATTAGTGTTAGTGGAAATCGACATTTATTTCGATATTAATTGATGTTTGGACGTTATACTGACCAGTCGGGTAATTAATCGGATAAATGAGCAATTAATTGCTATTAATTCACATGATTATAACTATTTGTTCACATGTGTGTACTATTGATTCACATTCTTGTACTATTAGGGGAGTTGGTGCAAGATTGATAATACTTGCATGACTAAGTTAAAAATGGAGGTATAGATGGAGGTATTATACTGTAATTCGTATTTTCACATGATTATAACTATTGGTTCACATGGTTGAACTATTGATTCACATTATTTACTATTAGGGGAGGTGGCGCAAGTTTGATAATACTTCCAGGACTAAATTAAAAATGAAAGAAAAGTTGGAGGTATTGTACTATAATATTTCGAGCCCCAAAATGTGCAATTATTGAAACTATATTTTCCTATAAATAGAAGCTTTCTCACCAATTCACTAAAGCTTTAGAGCAATTATTATAGAGAGAAATTATAGAAAGAAAGAAGAAGAGAAGTCTGCTACCTCACTATTCCAGTATCCACTCTTCTTTTGAGGTAAGGGATATTATTATTATAGTAAGGGGTATTATTTCTTTCGTATTCATGAAAAGAGCTATTGTTATTCCATTCCTTATTATTCTGTTGGAATAACCTTTATACGCGGACTACCGTATATATGGTGAAATTCTTCTGTTATTCCATTCTTTATTATTATGTTGGAATAACTTTGTCTACATGCAAGTACCACATACATTGTGAAATTCTTCTATTATTCCATTCTTTATTATTCGCCGGAATATCCATGCATGCGTTTTACGCATAAGTCGGTTCAATTATTTATTATTACGTCGAAATATATCACCTCGCAATGTTTACGCATGATGACCGGTTCTATTATTTATTATTACATTGGAATATCCACATGCGTGCATTTATGCATGACCGGATCCATTATTTATTATTACGTTGGAATATCCATGCGTGTGTTTACGCATGACTGGTTCAATTATTTATTATTACATTTGGAAAAAGCACTATGCGGATTCATCGCATGCTTGGTGAATTCTTACATTATTCCATTCCTTATTGTTCGTTGGAATAACTCGTCTATGTGGATTACCACATGCATGGTGAATGATCCTTCGTATTCATTCCTTATTAAATTATGGAAATGATCTCGCATACGTGGATTACCGCATATGACGAAAATCCATTTGCGTTTCATATATTCTATTATACTCGGTTGGTTAAAGTTTTGACTTCTATACTCCATGAAATTAGTAGAATATCCGGATATTTGCGCTTCATCCAAAGATCTTTTCATGGAAATATTCTTCCGAGCATTCTTGAATTTTACTCACTGAAGCAAAGATTATATTGACAATTTGGGACGTAATTGATTTGAGGATAAATTAACTTATAAATCTTTAAAATTTATTCTTGAACTTATTTTATTGAATTATTATGTCATTGTCATCATCCTCATGCTTATATTGTGATGAAAGTCATCTTTGGCTTACGTGCATAGATGGACTTGGTATGATTATGACCAGGGATCATTCAGAATAATCATGACCTATAATGTTATAAATGATGTGGTAAAGGTCCTCAGTGGCCTGTAATGCATTGATGGACAGTTTTTGGTATGATTATGACCAGGAATTATTCGGTATAGTCATGACCATTGATGATTTAATGAATATCCTTGGTCCGTAGTGTAGGGATGATTAGATGATGTGGTTTATTTATGAAGTTGAGTCTCAGCAATAAAAATTGATGAAAACATTTTTAATCATAGAAGATAGTAGATATCATGCTCTACTTGACTCTTCTAATGGATTGCTTATTCCGCTGCAGTTAAACTTGATGTCTATTGTATTTTATCAGTTTAACATTGTTAAAGACTAATGATAATTTATTTTGCATTATCTTAGTCATAATATTTCTTATTGGGCTAGGAGCTCACCCTTTTGCTTTCATTGTTCTCTTCAGGAAATGAGAACGTAGTCGGGACTAGTCGGGGAACGGAGTGATGGTCCGAGATTATGTATTAGTAGTACTCACTATTCTATAAAATAGTGTGACAATAAATGTAATGAGGACTCTATTTGAGAGTGGATATTATCTAGAAGACAATATTCCTGTTTAAACTCTCAGTTGTGTATTGTCGTATACCACACAACGGTTGTATAATTAAGTTGTATTTGTATTTTGTACCATGTATTTGGCGACTCAAGATGGGTGATGTATACCTATTTTGGGGGCTTCACAGTGGGTATCAAAGCTTAGGAATATGATCCATGGCTGAGATGTGAGACAAGAACTAGGAGGGGATAGACAGGGAATTCCTTCGCTAGTATGACCTACCTAAGTTTATTTGGTATTTAATTGGTTGGTCAGAGTATATGGATAATATGTGACATGTCAATTAACCCTTGTTTTGTGACAGTATTTGAAAATGGCATCCGAAAATGTGGAGATAAGCAATGATGCACATGAGACCGTGGAGTCACCACAGATTAATACCCAGGATAATGTGCAACAGGAAGACAATAATCCTCATGTAAACAATAACACCGATGAAATGGTGAACAATGGGATGGTCAGAGGCTTTATGCAATTCATGCAACATCAGGCGAGAGCTGCTCCTGTCCAAAAAGCAGGTGGAAACACTGACAACTCTCAGACGGTCACCGCTAAGCAGTTCAAGGAGCTGGGACCACCAGAGTTTTTTGGAGAGCCAAAATCACTTATGTGACGCCCCCAAAACAGGTATACATCACCCATTTTGAGTCGCCAGATACATGGTACATAAATTCAAATACAACTTAATTATACAACAGTCGTGTAAAATACGACAAAACATAGATGAGAGTTTAAACAAGAATATTGTCATCTAGACAATATCCACACTCAATTGTGTTCTCATTAAAATTATTATCACATTATTCCGTAGAGTAGTGAGGACTACTAAAGCCATTTATCCTGGACCATCACTCCATTCCCCGACTCGTCCCAACTATATTCTCATTTCCTGAAGAGAACAATGAAAGAAAGGGTGAGCTCAACTAGCCTAGTAAGAAATATTATGACTAAGATAATGCAGAATAAATTATCCTTAGCCTTCAACAGTGTTAAACTGATAAAATACAATAAACATCAAGTTTAACTTCAGCGGAATAAGCAATCCATTAGAAGAGTCAAGTTGAGCATAATGTCTACTATCTCCTCTAGATTAAAAGTCCATCGTTAATATTTCATTCCTATAATACACATCAACAGTTTTTTTTGTTATACCCAAGACAAAAAGAACTATCATCACCTGTCTTCACCTAAACCACCAAAGATTATAGTTAAATCCACAATTCATATTTATAATCATGAAATCAACAGTTTCTTCTTGCCACAAAGGCTTAATAGAACATTTACTCAATATCCTTAACCCAAAGGCTAAAGATATTCAAATATAATAACAATGATCATACCAATCAGTTATGTACCTTTGCACTACGGGCCAAAGATATTCAACTATAAAACTAATGGTCATGATCATACCAATCAATTGTCTGTCAGTGCACTACGACCAAAGACATTCAACTGTTAACTAATGGTCATGATCCTGCCAATCACATCATCGAATTATCCATGCACTACGGGCCAAGGATATTCGTTATTATCACTAGTGGTTATGATCATGTCATACACTTGTCCATCTTTTCATGTAAACCAAAGATACAACTATAAAACCAATAATCAACAGTCCATCTATGCACGTAAGCCAAAGATGACTTTCATCATAATATAAGCATGAGGATGATGACAATGATATAAGCATTAATCAAACAAAATCAAGGATAAATATTAAAGACTTTAAATTTATCTAGAGTTTAAAAAATATCCAAATTGTCAACATGATACTACTTTGTGGAGTAAAATTCAAGAATAATATTCATACACTAAAAATAATTTGGACAGAAAAGAATCAATTTTTCATCATGAATATTACCTCGTGAATAGTACTTCGAGAATAGTACCTCATGAATAGTACCCCGACATGAAAAGTACTCCAAATACCTGAGTGAATAATATTCGGGTGAATAGTAATTTTCATCCGCCATGCGGTAATCCACGTAAACAGGTTATTTCCATAATTTAATAAAGAATGAATATGAAAGCTCATTCACCATGCATGCGGTAATCCACATAGACAGGATATTCCGACAGAATAATAAAGAATGGAATAATAGAAGAATTTCACCATGTATGCGGTACTTCGCATAGACAGGTTATTCCAACATAATAATAAAGAATGGAATAACAAAAGAATTTCACCATATATACGGTAGTCCGCGTATACAGGTTATTCCAACAGAATAATAAGGAATGGAATAACAATAGCTCTCTTCATGAATATGAAAGAAATAATACCCCTTACCTCAAAAGAAGACTGGATACTAGAATAGTGAGGTAATAGACTTCTCTTCTTCTTTCTCTTTATAATTTCTCTCTATAATAATTGCTCTATAGCTTTAGTGAATTAGTGAGAAATGAAGGAAGAATGAGCTTTTATTTATAGGAAAATATAGTTTCAATAATTGCACATTTTGGGGCTTGAAATATTACAGTATAATATCTTCCTCTTTTTCTTCATTTTTAATTTAGTCATGCAAGTATTATCAAACTTGCACCATATCCCCTAATAGTAAATCATGTGAATCAATAGTAAATCATATGAATCAATAGTTCTAGACATGTGAAAATACGAAATATAGTATAGTACCTCCATTTTTAACTTAGTTATGCAAGTATTATCAATCTTGCACCAACTCCTCTAATAGTAAATGAATGTGAATCAATAGTATACACATGTGAACAAATAGTTATAATCATGTGAATCAATAGCAATTAATTGCTCATTTATCCGGTTAATTACCCGATTGGTCAATATAACCTCCAGACATCAATTATTATTGAAATAAATGTCGATTTCCACTAACACTAATATTTCCAACACAATGAAACTATCAATTTCATCTTTAATCAACACGAACTTATTCATTATTAATATTATAACTCAATATTTAACAACTAGGTCGTTCCTAGGAAAGAGGGGGCTTTCTGATAAGGATTTCTCCTTATTGGCGCGTAATTAGGTGACCAAACCTCTCCTTGATAGAACTTCTAGACATTATAAATATTGCAATTAATAATATGAATAACTTTATTGTCTCAATTATTGATTTAATAATATATAAAATATTATGCAGATGATACTGTGACAATAATTGAAACAATAATATGAGAGATATGATGCAGCAATTACTGTAGCAATAATTGAGTATAACTGAGTAATTTCTCACATAAGCATCAATAATTAATACCGTGTGCTACTATGCAACCACACGTATTACTGTACTTTTACTACCGGTTATTTTATGACAACTTGCTTACTTTGAAAAAATTTCACGTATCACCCTTAGCTTTAACCTTTTATCAATTTAACCATTTACTAAATAGAATAATTATAAGAAAATTGAATACTTTCATTTCATAAAATTCGGGGTCTCACAAATTAAGGTGGAGATGTGGATAAAGTAGATCAACAAGATATTTGATGTCTTGGGATGCTCCGAGGAGCAAAAGGTTTGATGTCTTGGGATACTTGCATGACTAAGTTAAAAATGGAGGTATAGATGGAGGTACTATACTATATTTCGTATTTTCACATGTCTAGAACTATTGATTCATATGATTTACTATTGATTCACATGATTTACTATTAGGGGAGATGGTGCAAGTTTGATAATACTTGCATGACTAAATTAAAAATGAAGAAAAAGAGGAAGGTATTATACTGTAATATTTCAAGCCCCAAAATGTGCAATTATTGAAACTATATTTTCCTATAAATAAAAGCTCATTCTTCCTTCATTTCTCACTAATTCACTAAAGCTATAGAGCAATTATTATAGAGAGAAATTATAAAGAGAAAGAAGAAGAGAAGTCTATTACCTCACTATTCTAGTATCCAAATCTTCTTTTGAGGTAAGGGTATTATTTCTTTCGATTCATGAAGAGAGCTATTGTTATTTCATTCCTTATTATTCTCGTTGGAATAACTCAGATAATGGACTCACCAGATATATGGTGAAATTCTTCGTTATTCCATTCTTTATTATTATGTTGAATAACTCATCTATGCAAGTACCGCATACATGGTGAAATTCTTCTATTATTCCATTCTTTATTATTTTGTTTTAATATCCTCGCCTCGTGCATTTATACATGATTTGGTTCCATTATTTATTATTACGTGGAATATCACATACATTCGCTTACGCATGACCTGGTTCCATTATTTATTATTTTGTTGGAATATCTTGTCTGGACGTTTACGCATTACCTGGTTCCATTATTTATTATTCTGTTAGAATATCCTGTCTGTGCATTTACGCATGACCTGGTTTAATTATTTATTATTCTGTTGGAATAACCTGTCTGTGCGATCTATCGCATGCTTGGTGAATTCTTCTATTATTCCATTCCTTATTGTTCTATTGGATTAACCTGTCTATGTGGATTACCACATGCATGGTGAATGTTCCTTCGTATTAAATTGTGGAAATGATCTATCTACGTGGATTACCGCATAGCGGGCGAAAATCCATTTGCAGTTTCATATATTCTATTATACTCAGTTGGTTAAAGTTTTGACTTCTATACTCCATGAAATTAGTAGAATATCTTGGATATTTGCGCTTCATCCAGTATCTTTTCATGAAATATTCTTCTAAGCATTCTTGAATTTTACTCTACAAAGCAGTATCATGTTGACAATTTGGACGTAATTGATTTCAGGATAAATTAACTTATAAATCTTTAAAATTTATTTTTGAACTTGTTTTATTGAATTATTATGTCATTGTCATCATCCTCACGCTTATATTGTGATAAAAGTCATCTCTGGCTTACGTGCATAGATGAACTTGGTATGATTATGACCAGGGATCATTCGGTATAATCATGACCTATAATGTTATAAATGATGTGGTAAAGGTCCTCAGTGGCCTGTAATGCATTGATGGACAGTTTTTGGTATGATTATGACCAGGAATTATTCGGTATAGTCATGACCATTGATGATGTAATGAATATCCTTAGCCCGTAGTGCAGGGATGATTAGATGACGTGGTTTATTTATGAAGCTGAGTCTCAGCGATAAAAATTGATAAAAACATTTTTAATCATAGAAGATAGTAGATATCATGCTTTACTTGACTCTTCTAATGGATTGCTTGTTCCGCTGCAGTTAAACTTGATGTCTATTGTATTTTATCAGTTTAACATTGTTAAAGACTAATGATAATTTATTCTGCATTATCTTAGTCATAATATTTCTTACTGGTCTAGTTGAGCTCACCCTTTTGCTTTTATTGTTCTCTTCAGGAAATGAGAACGTAGCCGGGACTAGTCGGGAAACAGAGTGATGGTCCGAGATGGTGTATTAGTAGTACTCACTATTCTATAAAATAGTGTAACAATAAATGTAATGAGGACTCTATTTGAGAGTGGATATTGTCTAGAAGGCAATATTCCTGTTTAAACTCTCAGCTATGTATTGTCGTATACCACACAGCGGTTGTATATTTCAGTTGTATTTGTATTTTGTACCATGTATTTGGCGACTCAAGATGGGTGATGTATACCTATTTTGGGGGCGTCACAGTTCCAACCGAACCTCCGAACACCAGTAAAAACTCCATAATAATTAATTCACCATTGAATGGTCGAATTCACTATTTTCATGGCGAGGCAAGTCCACCCTAATCTCCTTACGCCATAAATATTGCATAACAATTAATTCACCATTGAATGGTCGAATTCACCATTTTCATGGCAAGGCAAGTCCAACCTAACCTCCTTACTGTAAGATTTTGTGAAAATCAAAGTAGCAATTAAATTGTAAAAATTAGCGGAAACAAAATAAAATAAATTTTAAAATTTTTCACAAACCAATTACCCGGATCATCCTTTATGCATATTATTAATTAAACGAAGAATAAAAAGTTATGAAATCATACCATTGTAGAAACGAGCTTCCTCAGGTATGAGTTCACCTCCTACTTCTCCGCGATCTCCTTGAATCTCCGGGTAGATTCTTTCCTTTGATAAATGTAAGCCACCCAAGTGTATGGCCTCTAGAGGTGATCCCCCAAGGAAGAAGAATTTTCAAGAAGAAGGGTGTATTAACTCAAACCCTAGTTTTTCTTATCTCTATAGAAAAAGAGGGCGTACTCTCCAACTATTGGAATTACATATCTCTTGAAATCTGATATACGACTCCTCTTATAAAGATATCAGGTAACCCTATTTAATTAAAATAAGGTATCATTTGTTTAATTAAACTCTTTTAATTAAATGGGCTCCTTAATCTTATTAGGGATAATTAATTAAACTCCTTTAACTAAGTTTCCCTCCTAATCCTTTTAGGAATAAATGAGAGTACTTATATTAAATTAATTCCTAAACCCTTTTAAAAATTAAAATAATAATAAATGTAATAATATTAATAAGACTCCTCTTATTAATTATATTTAATATTTCTAAAATATTAAATAATAATATTAAGCTATTTAATTTATTCTATCACCATAGATTAAATTAAATATACTTAACATATATTATTACGATTATGCCATTAACTTCTCAAATAATTATTCTTCTTTTTTTATGGTTGTGAATAAATCTATTAGAACAATTCTAATCTTATTTAAATAAATAAATTAAACGAATAATTTATTTAAATAAATAATATTTATTCTACAATAAGGATAAGCCTCCCTAGCGATCAACGACTTTTCAGTTAATATAGATTTCAAAATTAATCATAAAAGAACCTTTGAGTTAATAGTTACCATACAATTCAATCCTTCCACCAAACAATGTCCCAATTAAATATAAGACATAGAATTACTGTCAAGTCTTATTTTATTTAATTATATGTATTTCGATTCCTAAATGCACAACTCCTAAAGAATGCAAATTAGAAACTACTTTCTAATTTCATTCCACCTTGGCTAAGGATTCCTGAGTTGTCATTTATCGAATCACATAAGACATTTCTCTTCTTTTACTAGAAGTGGTAGATTCTTTATTGATCATTCATTATCTCCATATATAACTTATTACACCCAAGCATACCCTTTGATATACTCTAAGAGTCTTAAGGAATAAGTCAAAGTGTAATTCATTATATATTAGATACTATGATGATCTCATGTCTAAGGATCATTTGCACTACTATCACTACAGGAATTCCTATTGACATGTAAGTAAAACTTTATTAGGTATTCCTTAGCGAGTCACGTTCAGTGAACTTATTCTCTAATAAGCACCTACATATTTACTTTAGTGTCTCCACACAAATGATCATGAGATCAATCATCCTCATCCAATGAGCAAGAAACGTACGTACCAATCTATCCGGATTCATTAATCCCCTTTTTAGTAATCTATTGATTGGGAACATTTTAGTTTTAAGCTATCTATGAATTTAGATCTCATTAGCATGATCTCACCATGATTCTAAAAGCATTGCTTAAAACTATGGGTTTATCACATATTATTAAAATAGCACCATGTAGATAATAAATGCCTTTAATAAATAATTCTTTTATTAATAAATAAATAAGATTGATTTCAAAGTATATGCTTTATCATCATACATGATTGGCTTGTATGCATACTACTTTCAATCTCCCACTTGCACTAAAGCCAATCGACGTGATATCTCATACCCATCTTTTCTAAGTGACGATCAAACTGCTGTTGTGTTAACGCTTTAGTAAATGGATCTGCAATATTGTCTTGAGAGTCCACACGCTCTAGGGTGACGTCTCTTCTTTCAATGATCTCTCTGATCAAATGAAATTGCCGCAACACGTGTTTGGATTTCTGATGAGACCTGGGTTCCTTAGCCTGCGCAATAGCTCCAGTGTTGTCACAGAATAAAGGCACTGGTCCTGTAATGCTAGGAACTACACCAAGTTCCGTAATAAACTTCTTCATCCAAACAACTTCCTTTGCAGCATCACTTGCAACTATGTACTCTGCCTCTATCACTGAATCAACAAGCTTCTGTCGTTTGGAACTCTTCCACTCACTCGCTGCCTTTGTTTTAAGGTAAACACATACCCCAAAATGGATTTATGTCATCTTGGTGCGTTTGAAAACTTGAGTCCTGTGAAGCCCTCTAGTTTCAATTCGGACTCCACCGTGAGACAAGAAATACATCCTTAGTTCTTCTTAAGTAGTTTAGGATATTTTTCACTACCTTACGTTGTTCTTTCTCCCGGATTCGATCGATATTCGCTTGTTACACTAAGTGCATGAGCGATATCCGGTCTAGTACATATCATACTATACATGATAGATCCTATTCTTTGAAGCATAATGAATCTTACTCATACTGGCTCTCTCTTCGTGTGTCTTTGGGGCTGTTTCTTGAGAGATGTATTCCATGGCTCATCGGCATTAGACCTCTTTTGGAATCTTCCATGCTAAACCTCTTTAGCATCGAGTCAATGTACGTTCCTTGGGACAAGCCAAGCATCCTTTTAGATCTATCTCTATAGATCCTTATCCCCAAAATATAGGATGCTTCTCCCAAGTCCTTCATGGAGAAGTGTTTAGATAACCAGATTTTAATTGATTGTAGCATAGGAACAACATTCCCTATCAGTAATATATCATCAACATATAATACAAGGAATGAAATAGCGCTCCCACTAACCTTCTTGTACACACATGGTTCATCCTCATTTTTGGTAAAATCAAACTCTTTGATTGTCTCATCAAAATGGATGTTCCACCTACGAGAAGCTTGCTTCAATCTATAAATGGATTGTTGTAGCTTACAGACTTAATTTGTTCCAATCTTTGAAACAAATCCCTCTGGTTGTGTGATATACACATCTTCCTCAAGTTTCCCATTGAGGAAAGCCATTTTCACGTCCATCTGCTAGATTTCATAGTCATGGAAATCGCAAGTAAAATCTGAATGGACTTGAGCATTGCTACTGGTGAGAAGGTTTCGTCATAGTTAACTCCTTATCTTTGTTTGAAACCTTTTGCGACCAGTCGGGCCATATAGGTCTCTACCTTACCGTCTGCTCCAGTCTTTCTTTTAAAGATCCATTTACACCCAATAGGCTTAATGCGTTCAGGTGGTGAAACCAAAGTCCATACTTGGTTCTCATACATGGAGTCCATCTCGGATTTCATGGCTTCTTGCCACTTCTCCGAGTCTTTATTACTCATAGCCTATTCGTAATTTAATGGATCATCATCATCTATAATGCATACCTCATCGTCATCCTCTATGACAAGTCCATACCTATCAGGTATCTTTGGTACTCTTCTAGATTTACGAATAGGGTGTGGTACAGAAGGAATCTCTACTTGGTTAGGTACCTGACTTTGATCTGTAGTATTTTGTGGTTCTTGAACTTTTTCAAGATCTATTTTCCTCCCACTTACCCCTTCAAGGATAAACTCCTTTTCTAAGAAGGCAGCATGTTTGGCAACAAACACCTTTTGTTCAGTAGGATTGTAGAAATAATATCCTAAACTTTCTTTAGGTATCCCATAAAAGTACACTTATCAGATCTTGTCCCAAGCTTATCATTTTGAAACCTTTTCACATAAGCTGGAAATCCCCAAATCTTAACATGCTTAAGACTAGGCTTCCTTCATGTCCACATCTCATATGGAGTCTTAGGGACGAATTTCGAGGGAACCTTATTTAGTAGATATATAGCCGCTTCTAGGGCATATCCCCAGAATGACACCGGAAGATCGGTAAAACTCATCATGGAACGAACCATGTCCAACAGTGTTAGATTTCTCCTTTCAGACACACCATTCAGCTGTGGCATCCCTGGTGGAGTCCATTGTGAGATTATACCATTTTCTTTGAGAAAATTGAGAAACTCACTGCTGAAGTATTCACCACCTCGATCTGATTGAAGAATCTTAATACTTTTGCCCGTTTGTTTCTCTACTTCACTTCTGAACTCATTGAACTTTTCAAATGATTCAGATTTGTATTTCATTAAATACACATATCCATATCTTGAGTGATCATCAGTGAATGTAATAAAATAAGAATACCCTCCTCGTGCATTCGTTGTCATAGGTCCACATACATCCGTGTGTACCAACGCTAACAACTCTGTAACTCTTTCTCCTTTTCCACTAAAAGGAGATTTAATCATTTTTTCCATGAGACAAGATTCACAAAATGGATATGATTCATAATCTGATAGCTCTAGGAGCCCATCTTTATGCAACTTAGATAATCTTGTTTCATTAATATGACCGAGTCTACAATGCCACATATAGGTATAATTAACATAATCTCTTTTCCTTTTCTTAGTTTATTCAATTTGAAGTATATTTTCATGCACGTCAAGAATGTAAAGTCCATTTCGTAAATTACCAACACCATATAAAACATTATTATTATAAATAGAACAACTGTTGTTCTTTATTATAATGCCAAAACCATCCATATCCAATACAGATATTGAAATAATGTTTCTAATAAGTGACATAACAAAATAACAATTATTAAACTAATGAATTTTCCCGTAGTCAGTGCTAAACAATAAGTCCCTACAGCTAATGCAGCAACCTTTGCTCCATTTCCCACTCGTAAGACGACCTTATCCTTGCTCAGCTTTCTACTTCTGACCAGTCCCTGCATATTATTACATATGTGAGAACCACAGCCGGTATCCAATACCCAAGGAGAAGATTGACTTTCAGAAAAATTAATTTCAATCATAAACAAACCTTGATTAGGATTTGAAGCTTCTCCAAGCTTCTTCTGCTTTTGTTTCACAAGCTAATCCTTGCAGTTCCTCTTCCAGTGACCCGTTATGTTGCAATAGAAGCAAATTCTTTTGCTAGCTGGATCAGGTTTCTTTTGATCCTTCACTTTCTTTCCCTTAGCCTTCTTGGATTTCTTCTTTTTAGAAGATACCTTTGGCCTCTTCCTTTTCTTGGAAGAATCATCCACCAGTAAGACATGGTTCTTCTTGGATGGGAAGTGACCTTCAACAGTTTTCAACATGTTAAGTAATTCAGGCAAGATGACATCTAACTTATTAATGTGAAAATTCATAACAAATTGTGAGAAGGTGTCTGGGAGTGACTGCAAGACTAAATCTTGACTCAACTCCCCATCCATGACGAACCCAAGCTATCCTGGACGTTCAATCAAATTAATCATCTTTAAGACACGAGTCTCAACGGTAGTGCCCTCGGTCATCCGAGATCAGAAGAGCTCCTTAAATATTTCATATCTAGTAGTCCTACTTTGCTCACCATACAACTCTTGAAGGTGCAATAGCATAGTAGGAGCATCCATGTTTTCATGCTGACGCTGAAGCTCGTTACTCATGGATGCGAGCATGATGCATTGAGCCACTGATGCATCATCTTGCCACTGTTTAAAAGTAGCAATCTCTTCCTTAGAGGTCAAGCTTTACGCAACTTTTGCAGTACATGCAATTTAGGACATAAGAAATCTTTTCATTGGTGAGAACAATTCTCGATTCCTTAACGGTCAAGTGTAATAGAATTCAAATTCGGTTTGTTAGCATCAAGTATGCTACTGTGATGAAATTAGTGAATGTGACATTTTCAAAATTCTACATGTAAAAAGACAATATTTTAGCAAACATTCATTTAATTAATTACCAAAATAAATCAGGACTTATTTTATATTGGTATATCCCACTATTTTCTTCAAACTATATTACCCTCATGAATATAGTTCGGCAATATCTAATTAAAGATTTGCTAGTGAGAATAAGGATCCCATTTCAAATATATATAGCCTTGTGTGTGCACAATAAACTATATATAAATAAATAGGTAGATAACTCTTGTCAATTACATCATCATGTAACTCCTTATATTTTGCCTTAAATCATAATGGTCAAGTGTGTGCACATCTGAACTAAATGATTTAAGTTAAGTCATACCCAGCATTTTCATATAAGTGAAGAGAAAACTACAGCCCTTGTGTGTGCACAACAAAGCAGTAATGTTCAATTCCTTATAAACATCAAATGTAATAAAAATAACATCTCAAATATTTAATACTCGCCTTGTGTGTGCACAACAAACTCATATTAAATATTCAATGCTCTATTATTTTTATCATGCTAGAAGGCGACGTTCGATATTCCAAATATCTTTGAATGTTACAACATAATATATTTTCATTGAGGGGTTTGTTATTATTAGTCTCATCTTGTTTAGCGCGCATGCAAATATATATATAAAATACGCGTCATATTATTAAACATGCGAAGCATGTTTGCATAATATATAATATATATAATACTAGCATGCACATATAGAATACTATATTCTACCCGGATTTATTAAGGACTTTTATTCTAGTTTGGTTCACTAGAGCCACCAAGTGAACCAAAAGGTCAAACCCTAGGGTGCAAGAATAAACATTTAAACATAACTATTACATTTAAACCCGGGCTCCATTACAAACGGATCTTCAAGCGTTCCTTGCTCCTTGATCTCCGGTTCTTCAAAAAAAAATTCTAACTAATTCTATTACATTAAACTATTTAATTTAAATAGAAACCTTGATCAGCAGTCAAGGAGAAGTACATATGAGAGAGATAGAATTTACATCAAGAAGAAAATCAGAAAAGACGAGATACGCAGACCCTATTTAATAAAATCCATTCATTCAAATATCCAACCAAAATAAATTGAATCACATTGGTCAATAGTCCATAATCAATTCCATTTATTATTATATATATCATCATATGTATCAATAAATAAAATCATTCTATATATATATGAATATCATTTAATGGGCAATTTTATGCTGCATGAAATCTAATTTCAAAATTAAAATAAATTATTTATTTTAATTATAAAATTATTATATATATGTTATATATATATATAATACCGTGATAGAGTTAAAATATATTAAATATGTCTGCGCTTTAAAATTCATGCGTGGCCACCATACTAAATCACCTGCTAAGCTTTAATATGATACCAATACTTTAGTTTTGTTTTTCATGAATCTAAGGTCCTGTAAAGTTGGTAAGTAATATATATATATATATATATATATATATATATATAACATTGATTAAACCAACCGCATTGATTAAACCAGCCACGAATAACGAAGGAAAAAAAACATAACACAGCGAAATCAAAACAGTTCGCTATTTATATAAAAAAAAATCAAATCGGAAATTGATTTCGAACCTCAATCAAAACAATTCACCAGTATGCATCAATCAACGGATTCACCACTTTTAAGATGAATGGTTCCAACCGAACCTTTGAACACCAGTAAAAACTCCATAATAATTAATTCACCATTGAATGATCGAATTCACTATTTTCATGGCGAGGCAAGTCCACCCTAATCTCCTTACGCCATAAAAATTCCATAACAATTAATTCACCATTTTCATGGCAAGGCAAGTCCAACCTAACCTCCTTACTGTAAGATTTTGTGAAAATCAAAGTAGCAATTAAATTGTAAAAATTAGCGGAAACAAAATAAAATAAATTTTAAAATTTTTCACAAACCAATTACCGGATCATCCTTTATGCATATTATTAATTAAGCGAAGAATAAAAAGTTATGAAATCATACCATTGTAAAGCGAAGCTTTCCTCGGTATGAGTTCACCTCCTACTTTCTCATGATCTCCTTGAATCTCAAGGTAGATTCTTTCCTTTGATAAATGTAAGCCACCCAAGTGTATGGCCTCAGAGGTGATCCACAGGAAGAAGAATTTTCAAGAAGAAGGGTGTATTAACTCAAACCCTAGTTTTTCTTATCTCTATAGAAAAAGAGGGCGTACTCTCCAACTATTGGAATTACATATCTCTTGAAATCTGATATACGACTCCTCTTATAAAGATATCAGGTAACCCTATTTAATTAAAATAAGGTATCATTTGTTTAATTAAACTCTTTTAATTAAATGGGCTCCTTAATCTTATTAGGGATAATTAATTAAACTCATTTAACTAATTTTCCTCCTAATCTTTTTAGGAATAAATGAGAGTACTTATATTAAATTAATTCCTAAACCCTTTTAAAAATTAAAATAATAATAAATGTAATAATATTAATAAGACTCCTCTTATTAATTTATATTTAATATTTCTAAAATATTAAATAATAAATATTAAGCTATTTAATTTATTCTATCACCATAGATTAAATTAAATATACTTAATATATTATTATAATTATGCCATTAAATTCTTAAATAATTATCCTTCCTTTTATGGTGTGACCCTTTAGGTTCTCCATATTAAATCAGTTGTGAATAAATCAATTAGAACAATTATAATCTTATTTAAATAAATAAATTAAACGAATAATTTATTTAAATAAATAATATTTATTCTATAATAGGGATAAGCCTCCCTAGCGATCAACGAATTTTGAGATAATATAGATTTCAACATTAATCATAAAAAAACCTTTGAGTTAATAGTTACCGTACAATTCAATCCTTCCACCATACAATGTCCCAATTAAATATAAGACATGTAATTACTGTCAAGTCTTATTTTATTTAATTATATGTATTTCGATTCCTAAATGCACAACTCCTAATGAATGCAAATTAGAAACTACTTTCTAATTTCATTCCACCTTGGCCAAGGATTCCTGGATTGTTATTTATCGAATCACATAGGACATTTCTCTTCTTTTACTAGAAGTGATAGATTCTTTATTGATCATTCATTATCTCTATATATAACTTATTACACCCAAGCATACCCTTTGATATACTCTAAGAGTTTTAAGGAATAAGTCAAAGTGTAATTCATTATATATAAAATACTATGATGATCTCATGTATACAGGATCATTTGTACTACTATCTACTGAGAATTCCTATTGACGAAGCAAGTAAAACTCCATTAGGTATTCCTTAGCGAGTCACGTCAAAGTGAACTTATTCTCTAATAAGCACCTACATACTTGCTTTAGTGTCTCCACACAAATGATCATGAGATCAATCATCCTCATCCAATGAGCAAGCAATGTACATAGCAATTTATCCGGATTCATTAATCCCCTTTTTAGTAATCCATTGATTGGGAATATTTTAGTTTTAAGCTATCTAAGAATTTACATCTCATTAGCATGATCTCATCATGATTCTAAAAGCATTGCTTAAAACTATGAGTTTATCACATATTATTAAAACAGCACCATGTAGATAATAAATGCCTTTAATAAATAATTCTTTTATTAATAAATAAATAAGATTGATTACAAAGTATATGCTTTATCATCATTTATGATTAACTTGTATGCATACTACTTTCACTTACACCTTTGAACAGAACATCATTGAACAGAACACAAATTGTAGAAAAAGAATCTTTTATTGATGAAGATTAACACGATTATAAGCTTCTGTACATTGATATTGTCTCTACTGAAAATTCCTCCGAAGCCTTCCAGCATGCCTAGTATTCTTTATCTCTGACCCATCTAATGCTTTCAACTGATAGGTCCCTGGCTTCGGTAATTTAATAACTTCATAAGGACCTTCCCAGTTTGGCATTAGCTTTCCCAAACTCTGAGGCATAGAAGCTTCGACTTGTCTGAGAACGAAATCTCCCACTTTAAATCATCGAAGCTTTACCCCTTTATTGTAATGCTTAGCTACACAACGCTGATAAGCTTCTAACTTAATCAAAGCTATCTCTCTGACTTCTTCCAGTAAGTCCATGTTGACCTTCAGTCCTTCATCGTTGTATATCTTCTTAAATTGACTAACTCGAAGACTTGTAGACCCAATCACCACATGGACTAAGGCATCAGTACCGTAAGCCAACCTAAAACGTGAATATCCCGTTGTAGTCCTCGTAGTACTCCGATAAGCCCATAACACACTAAGCAACTCTTCTTGCCATCTCCCCTTCGTCTCATCCAGTCTTCACTTAATTCCATTCAGCAACGTTCTGTTGGTTACCTCAACCTGCCCATTAGACTATGGATGAACTACCGAAGTCCTTATGTGCTGGATCCCCAGTTCTTTAAAGAATGCTTTAATCTTCGATCCCACAAACTGGCATCCGTTGTCCGATATTACCACCTTTAGAATGACGAAACGAAACACTATAGATTCTTTTAAAAACTTTAAGCACTCCTGCTCCATTATCAACCTGAGTGGCTTCGCTTCAACCCATTTGGTCATATATGTAGACACTCAAAATTTTTTGCCTACCAGTTACTAACATTGCAGGAAGCACAAAATCTTCTTTCAGAGATAACCTTGGAAGACAGCTCAGCTTAATCCTAGAAATACCACAGGAAGTTCAGTTTTAAACCCAGAAAACACGCCGGGAGTATCATTTCCCACCTCGAAGATAACCCTGGGGAAAGTAGTGCAAATATCGGAAATTCCACCAGAGAAGGCCGATTCATCTTGGAGATAACCCCGAGATGTTTAGTCTCAGTCCCGAAAATAACACCGAGAAAGACAATGTCAACCTTGGAGATAACTCCAAGGAGTGCATTTGCAGTTCCAGAGATAACCCTGGAGATGCTTGTTTCAACCCATGCACTCAGCTTTAACTTCAGGACTCACACCGAGGGATTCAGCTCCCAAAACCGGAGATAACCCCGGGAGGACAACCACACCTCAGAGACAACCTTGAGGGCATTCAGCACTTGCAGTAGCCCAATCTCAGAGATAACCCTGAGCAACGTCTGCTTTATTAGGCCAAACCAGAGATAACCCCAGTGAAGGGCAAAATCATCAAATTTCCACCTCAACCCCACGTGGCATCGTCTCAACAAACATCTCAACATACATTCTACACAACAATGTCCCACAAGAATTAAGGAGTTGCAATACCGAGTGACTACTACGCAAGGTAAACACCGAATAGAATTTGAAGCTTGAAGACATAGGACATGGTTCCATCTTCTTGACTTCGTACAACCTCTAATCCCATGTCATTGCGTAGCTCTCGACAATGGTAGTCCGAAACAGGTCTTATACACCTAAATCGGATGCTCAGATTGAAGTTCTGCAAGTTTGAGCAGACATCACATTGCACACGTGCACGTACTTTGAGACAATGGGGCGGTGGAGCTGGGGCACCAGGCGGCATGAGTGCATCTCAAAGCCCATGCAGTGCATATCTGCGGTTGTCGCAGTACACTGTGGCTCCCCCTGCTAAAAATAGAGGGATTGGGGTGGCCATATTTCAAGAGAAAACGACGAGGAAGCCCTGTCCAATTTGCTCTGTACACAACCTAAATTGAGTGCTTTCTCATTTTAAACACTTGCGAGCTCAAATATAGCTATTTTTTTACCGGCGGGAGCCGAGTGTTCATCCACTTAAAGCTATAGAAGTCTTCTTTGGCAGTCCACTGTAATCCTTCTTACACATATTAAAGCCTTTCTCTTCATCTTTTCACACACTCTTCTTCACGTTGAGAGTCGTGTTGTGTGTGTAGGCTCGGACATCGGTCTGTGGTTTTCATTTCTGTTTATATATATATATATTTATATTTCTATCAGGCTTGGAGTTTACTTCGTGGCCTTTTCTTCGCTTTATTTACATTCATCACTTTGGAGTTTACTTCGTGGCGGTTGATCATTTTTATTGCTTTATTTACATTTAGTCCCTTTGGAGTTTACTTCATGGCGGTTGATCATCATTATTTCTTTATTTATATTTTGATCCCCATGGAGGTGCTTCGTGGTGGTTGATCATATACGTATATATATATATATATATATATATATATATATATATATATATATATATATATATATATATATATAATCGCCATCGCTTTCACATAAATTGCGGTATCATGTGAGCCTAGGAATCATGTGATCACATATTGATCTCATGAATCTAGATTGAGTTCTCGTGATGGACATTTTAAATTGTATGCGACTTGTAAATTATTCACGGTGTTTGAATTTCCTTAGATGGCTTTCATGCCCATGAGGAGTTCGGCACTACTATATACTATTTTCTCGAAGATGCTTTACATCTCGAAAATAAAATCAACCAAGCCGAACATTTAATAAAATGGAAGTATCAAAGGACTCAATTACTATTGAGCACAGGGTTTGAAAAACCTCTTTCATAAAATCTCATTGCCATATCTTGTTTAAAACCAAATTTTTATACAAATTCAAACCCTTTGTATATAGGTGCGAACAAGGCCTCACACTACTTCCAAATAACAGCACATTGACCCACACATACACGCACACATTCATATAATAGTTTCTTGAAAAGTGGCGGTCACCGTGGTAACACGGATATCGGGGGGTGCCTAACACCTTCCCTCCGCATAATCAAGCCCCAGAACCCTAATGAATCTCGGTTTCATAGACCCATTTAGCAGTGTTACATCACTGGGTTAATGTGCAAACCTTTTCTCGGTTGCGTTGGTGCAACTAGTTAAAAACACCAACTGACGACTCTTACAGTCAAATAGTTGACATATACATGTCGGACCTTTTTCACTTGTTTTTTCAAACAAATCTCACCTAACATGAGAACACTAAAGAACAAAAACAAAAGAAGGGACAAATAAAAATCCCGACGTCGATAGGTGGCGACTCTGCTAGGGACTCCAGTAAGAGGGCTTAAGCCGCTATTACAAGATTTTCAAAACTGATATATGCCTGTGTGTGAATGTTGCATTTACATTTTTTGATGAATGTGAACGAATGCATTTTACTACATCGCATCGCAATATATCTATCTCTGTGATATTAATTAAGTCAAGATACATGTCATCATTCCCATAACAGTGAGACACGTTGTATGTGAATGTATGTTGTGTGGTTCCTCCACCAGGAGGCTATCCTGTTGGTGTTTGATTACTGGACTCGTAGGGAGAATAATTCCAACGAGGCTCAAGAAAGGCACCACGCAGATTTGCTTCAGTTGAAAGACCAGATTAACTTCCCGTCGAGTAGATTACGATGATCTGGGAACCTTCATGCCAAAAACCCGTGAGAGTAACCTAAGATAGGTCAGCCCCTGATAAACCAAACGCGGAGGAAAGTCTCTTCATGCTTTCCATTTTTCAATTAGTTGTAAAGACAATTACTTGTAATTTTATTCCATGTTCATCTCTATGTAATGGAAAATATGAAGAATATGTGTACATGCATATTAAGACTTGACATGCTATCAAATGACACCCGTTTTGCAGGATAATATTCCTAAAATGGACATATTATGATAGCATCTAAGCATTTATACATTCCCTAAGACTAAACTACATAAGTTTTTGTAGGGAAACAATTGGGCCTGTTACCCACTCAAAATCCAAAAAGGCCAAGAGCCTACAACCAATCATTTTTTCATCTGACCAGTCTAATCCTGTTCCTGTCTCTCGAGAAGAGTTTGATGGTTTAAGTAAACAAATTACAGATTTGGCTATTTTTCTTAAAGAACTACACCAATCTACTAAGGGTTCGTGAATACCCGTACATACAGAATCCTCTGCACAAGGAGAAGCACAAGGTTCGGATAAAATAATTCCTGAACTTCAGTTGGATACAACTTACAAAAACTCTAAAAACACCCATCTCAAAGAAGATCCAAACACCGGTGATATCAGGAAGAAAGTCCTTCAAATGGAGGAAACCATCCGTTCTATCAAAGGAATTGGAGCACACGAAAGTGTTTCCTATGCTGATCTTTGTATATTCCCTAGTGTTCATTATCAAGAGAAGTTCAAAACTCCTGACTTTGAAAAGTATGAGGGGTTAGGGGATCCTTACACACATTTGAAGGTGTTCATTGGAGAACTTGGATCTTATGCAGAGGATAAGAAGCTCAGAATGCAGCTGTTCCAGAAGAGTTTGACTGGAGAAGCCCGGATGTGGTATACCAGATTAGACAACTCAAAGATCCATAGCTGGGAGGAACTAGCTCATGCCTTCCTCGCTCAGTACAGCTTCCAATCTCCGATGGTTCCTGACCGGTACTAGATTACCAAGGTCAAGAAACAGTCCAATGAGTTGTTCAGAGAGTATGCTCAAAGGTGGAGGTGCCTTGCTGCTCAAGTCATTCCTTCCATAACGGAAGCAGAAATGGTCATGACCTTCATAGACATATAAGAAGCTCCTTTCTATAAAAGTGTCTTAGCTGTCATTGGCAAGCCATTTTTTGAAATGATCAAACACAAAGATATGGCTGAGATGGGATTGAAGTCAGGAAAGATTCAAGACCTAGCCGCTCTTAAAACAGTTGTTGAGCACATCCAGTCTGGAACTTATGGAAATAACCCCTAGGTTGGGTCATCAACCTGGACAAGGGTTGGGCAAAGATCATCAGGGTATTAAGCACCCAATTTAAGTGCCCAGTTACACCAGGACAGCTGGACTAGGCTATTCTACCAATCCCTGTCATAGGAATCCTTATAAGCACAAACAAATTCCTTTAACTTCAGCCACAAGGCGATTGTCTCCACCTGCAAATCCTGAGCTTATACAGTCTCCGGTAAAGGTGCCAGCCCACATTATGGCTATGCTGTTTCCCAAGTCAATACCGGTCAAGGGAAAAGAGGTTCTGGTTCCTGATCCTAGAATGGAAGAAGAGACAAAGACATAAATAAGACATCGCTAGGATGATGTCAAACATACGCATCATTGTCCATGATGAACATACAAACAGATACACCCCAGACGATGATTGCTTAGATGGCAGTTGATTCTGTAACAATTTGACATCGTCTGCGTGATGCAAAAGTCCATTAAAGGTCAAGGAATTGCGGATTAACTGGCTGCCGCACCTGCAGGGGATTACAAACCCTTAGAAACATACTTCCCTGATGAAGGGGTCATGGCAATTCAACAACACCATAAGTACGATTCATGCCATACACGGAAAATATATTTCGATGGAGTTGTTAACACATAAGGTTCTAGAGCTAGAGAAGTTCTAGTGTCCGAAGCGGTGGAGCGATTCTAGTGTCCCATGCGGGGAGCGATATCCATCGCCAAGTAAATTGCGCTTTTTAAGACCAACAACACGGTGAGTATGAAGGTACATATCATGGGGCTAAAACTTGCTCACTCAATGGGCATCAGACGGTTAACTGTCTTTGGGGATTCAGAGTTGGTAATAAAATAAACCACATGAATTTATTAAACCAAGGAACTACATTTGCTGCCTTACCATCGGCAAGTTTTACAGATGGCTTCAGAGTTTGAAGAAGTAACCTTCCTCCACATTCCTTGAAATAGGAATGAATTTTCGGATGCACTAGCAACTTTGGCCTCCTTGATTCACATATCTGACAAGGAAAGCATGCCAAGCATTACATTTGCCCTGTAAAAGGCTCCATCCTATTGGAACTATGTTGGAGAAGTATCAGATGAGCTACCTCCCATCCAACACCCTTGGTATCAGCACATCAAGGAGTATCTATGAAATGGATCTACACCCGCTGAGGTAAGCCCGACTGAAAAAAGGCGGATCCATCGATTAGCTATAAAATTATACTTGAGCGGAGATGCACTCTACAAAAGAGATGTGGGATTAGGTCTCCTTAGATGTCTGGACAAAGACCAAGCTCAGAGGCTCATGAATGAAATCCATGGTGGAGTATGTGGCCCACACATGAGCAGACCCCACCTTGTTAAGAGGATCCTCAGAACAGGGCATTATTGGCTTACTCTCAAGGCTGACTGTAATGATCAAGTCAAGAGGTGCTACCAATGAAAAATTCATGGGAATGCTATCCACGCCCCTCCAAAGGAACCCCACAATATGAGTTTGCATTGGCCCTTCTCAATGTGGGGAATGGACGTGATCGGACCCATCGAGCCCAAAGCCAGTAATGGGCATCGGTTTAACTTCAACATGATCGACTACTTCACCAAGTGGGTAGAATCAGCCTTTTTCCCCAGGGTTACCAAAGAAGTCATCATTTCTTTCATCAGAAACAATGTCATTTATCGATATGGACAACTAGAGGTAATTGTGTCAGACAATGCTAAGAACCTCAACAACAAAATTGTAAGGAATAAACAAGTGAATGATATTCCTATTTATAAATGATTTGATTATGATATATATATGAATGAATATGCAAGTATGCTTGCATTAAGAAAAGCTGTAAAGTCCTTTGATAGATTATAGAAATATATGTACAAGGACTTAGAATGAATTGATCAAATATGTTAGGTTGATCCTACATAAGCAAAACAGCTTTGTAAAGTCCTTAAAAAGAAATGATGTACAAGATCTATAAACATAGAAAGATCAAGCATGTTAGGTTAATCATATGATGTAATAGATGAAGTCGATTGTAAGCACTACACTAGAAATCGTTGTCTTCCAAGAGAGTCGAGGAAGGAAAAAAAGAGAGCTATCAAGGCGAGAATCGTGAGTCCGCAAGATAGTAGATCTCGAGTTCAGAGCGCCGGGAGAGACAAGGAAGGATCGTAGTGTGTAATCGAGTAGTACTTCCTCGAGCCGTGAAATTTGAGGAAGTCATGATAAGAATCGTGAGAGACGACACGCCTCACGAGCCGAATAGAGAATGCTGCGAAGCCAAGTTAAGAATCCTAGACTACACTCGGAGTCATAGAGTCTACTAATGTCAAAGCCAAGTTAAGAATCGTAGACTACACTCAGAGTAGTAGAGTCTACTGATCATATCAAAGGCATAGATCGTAGTCGAGCAAGACCAGATGAAGACAACAAGCACAACGACAGAAATCATAGTGTCAAGATCTGATCTTGGAGTCGTAGTGTCTGCACAGCCGAAGCTAAATTGTAAAGTGCAGAGCTAAGACCTCAACAGATGTGCTCACAAAGCTAAAGTAGAATCATAGAGCAAACACGATTCTCAACAATTGAGCACTCCCAGAATATCAAAAGAAATGAATCCTCTGGTTGATACTGCAAAGATACATCTCACCTAAAGGAAGCCAGAGAGCACTCAACGAATGGCATGCAAGCTAATAGAAGATTTAAGCATCAACCCAATCAGCATCCAGATTGAGTTGTGAAGCCATTCAAGATGAATTCTTCCACAAGATGATCATAAGAAGACTTCAGTAGCTGACTAAGGAAAGTCAGCATATGCAGTAACTATCAAGTAGAAAGATGACAACGATCTTGGAAGTAACCAGGATCATAGTGTTTGCCAAACGAAGAAGGAACTGCTGGAGTATACACAAAGATACTGGTCAGCCTATAAAGAACAAGGTTAAAATGATTAAGTATTGGGTCAGTCCTTTGATGATAAGTGAACGGGAGATCACAAGGAGAAAGCGAGCTAGACACACCACAAATCTGAAGTGTCTTGTTATTCAGAAGGGGCCAGAGCAAGGAGTCAAGGCATCGATGTCAAAGAGCGATCGAGGAAAGCGAAGTGATGAAGCCATCGCACGAAAGAAGGAAGAGTTGTTCTTCACTAAAGATCAAGTGAACACTCTTCAAGATCGTAGTGCTGACTCTACATTTCAATAAGCATCAGTCAATATGACACTACAATCAGGTCCAAGAAGAAGTGCATCAGAATTGTTGAGTTCGAAAAACTAAGGATTTAAGCATTGGCAACGGTTCAATCTGAAGGCTGGCATTCGGACAAAAGCTTATTGAGAGCATCAATGTAAGGACAACCTCTGATCCAGAAATTTGAAGGGGAAACAATGTCATCGACCTGCCCGAGACATCAAAGTAACATATCTGACGAGGTAGGTGAAACAGTAAACTGTAGTGTCAGAAAGTCAGAAAAAGATGTCATGTCACATTTGCAGTCTGTACCAAATAACTCGAGATCTGTGTAGCCATTTGAATAGCTTTCAACGGCTACTTTCCAATGGGAAGATTGAAAAGCAGTATAAATCAACAGAGCTTCAAAGATCAAGAGTTGATGATGATTGCTATGTTGCAAAATCGTTGAGTTGTTGGGAATGCTATTATTGACTCTACGAGTTCCACCAAAGATCAACAAAACAAGTCTTAGTGACAGTGAGACTACCAAGGTGGAAGTGAAGCAGCTTTGAAGAAGGACTTAAATAGATTAGAGCTTCACTCAACAAAGATGAGAATGCCACTGAAGATGGCAGCCAAGCTGAGAGCCGAGAAGGCCAAGGAGATAGCATTTAGAAAAGTGGCAGAGTACAAAGAAGATCAGGAGAGTCACTCTACGAATCACCATGAACCTAAAGTTGAAACTGAACAAGTGCAGAACCATGTCTACAAAACATTCAAGAAGGGTTCAAGGATTGCTAAGTGCTAGACGAAGTCTACCAAAAGCCCAGGGACTTAGCAAATCCAGATGGTGATGGTGCACAACTGACATTAAATGAAGATGAGCAGAAAATAGTAAAGATCAGCTGCACCAAAGGAGATGTGGTCCAGACTCAAAGAATAATGCAAAGAGGACCACACCAAGCTGCTAAGTACAAAAGATGTTCAGAGCTTAATGACATCTTAGCAGCTTATGTTAGAGTTTATGCCCTAGAGACCAATTATTTGATATAAATACTTAACATTTTGGTATTATATTTGATTGAATAAATGAATGATTTTATTATGGTTTTATTTATTGCGTTATATAAATGTTAACATAATAAAATTCCTTAGAATTGTGATACAAATTATATAGTTTCAAGTATGTGACTTGAACATGAGATTATATAATTATAATTAGTATCATTGTTCTTAAATGTCCCTAGTCGAGTATCATTGTTGATGGGACAACAATGATGCATTGAGACTAGTATGTGGATTGACTGATGACCAAATCTCATTGGTCATAAATATATGAGATATTAAGTCAATGCATAGGTACATGTTAGAGAACGATGTACTGGACAAACCCACCATGAGAATTCTATATGGAGCATTATACAAAGTGTCATTAGAAATTCTCATAGTGACAATGATGTAATGGTCCTCCGACCTGAAATCACTATATTACTACACGGGAATTTATGTACTTTGATATCATCAAATGTCACCTTTAATAGGGTGGACTATAAAGGTGATTATTAGGTACATCATGAATCGTGTGAGGAATATGAGTGATCTAGATGGAATTTAACCTTCCTATATATTAGGGGTAATATCCATAGGCCTCTTAATTGAGCAGGACTATGAAATGCATGGCCATGTTCAAATAGTGATTTGTTTCATATAGTCTACTCATTGATCAAGAAAACTCAGATTAAATTATGAAGAGTATGACACATTCCATGACTCGAGTTTAATCTAGAATATTAAGGTTAAAAGGATTAAATTACATTAAAACATTGGTCACGAAAAGGTTGTATCGAATCATCGATCTTATTATTACTTGGGTAGCAGTGATGCATTACTAGATGCCGCTCACTGTTTATAATTTTATAATATGATTTTAAAATTATTGCCAACGTAATAATAACCTATAGGGTCACACACATAGAACATAATTAAAAGGGAATTAATTTAAATTATAAAGATTTAAATATATCAATATTATTGATAGTATTTAAATTACAATTTAAATTAATAGGATAATTATATATAGGTATATTAATTAAGAAGACTTGATTAATATATATATATATATATATATATATATATATATATATATATATATATAAATTCGGATTTTATTAAATTAGGTTTTGAAATAATTCCTTTTAAGGCTATATATATATGATATGTAGCAGCCATGTTAGGTATTATTCATAAACAAAAAACTATAGCCGCTCTTAGAGAGAGATAGAGAGAAATAGTTTCGAAATCTTCATCCTTGGTGGCTAGTATCACAGTTCCTTTTACTGCAGATCGTATGAAGGTTCGCGGAGCGTTCGTGTAGATTCCGTAGAGGCGGGATTCATTTGGATTGCGTTGGAGATTTGAGCACATCAATTTTATTATCACAATCGATATAATTTCTAACCACTAAGTTAATTGATTTTTGCATGGATCCTGTTTAGGGTTTCGAAATTACTATAAATTTTTATTTTCTGTTATGCGTTTCTGTGTCGAAACCCTTCTGCTTAGCACCAACAACATCAACAACTACAACAACAAGAAGCCAGGGCCTGAGGGGTCCTTGTCCGAAAGGACTAAATGAAGTTTCCAAGCCTGCTGGGCTTGAAGAGTTCCTAGGGAACTAGAGAAGTTCCAAGGCTACTGGTCTTGAAGAGTTCTTAGTGAACTGAAGTCCCAAGGCTGCTGGCCTTGAAGGAATCTTAGTAATTCATGGTGCTGCCCTTCCTTAGTGGAAATCCTGCTAGTTGGAAGCAGAAGAGTGGATTAGGAGCTTGAGTCTTTGAACCACTTAAAACCCCTTGTATCTTTTACTTTATATCATTTACATTATGTACATTAACTGCTATAACTGCTATGTAAGACTTAACTGCTTATTACTGAATTAACTCTATGAACAATATATGTATGATCATGAATATATTAATGAAGGGGATCTTTTACTTATTCCGCTGTGCTTGAAAAGATTCTTATGTTTGTCATATGCTAAATTATTAGCAATACAATATAAACCAGAAAAGTATTTGAAATTAAAAGGATCTATTCAACCCCCCCTTTCTAGATCTATTGTGCCTACTGGGAACTAACAATTGGTATCAGAGCAGGTTCTCATGCTATATTCAAAAGCTAATCACTTTGAGTCTGATCCGAGGCACAAACATTGTTCTAAACTTAGTTTAGTAGTAAATCACTTGTTATATGCAGATGAGCTCACACGTTGGAAATATTATGTATAGGTAAATGTGCATATACACCTGAAGCTGCTCAGATTGGTCCATGTTCTTGATTGCCATATCAACAAGACCAATTCTTGCTCGCGGTTAATCTTTTAGTCTTAAGACCAGGCTAGAAAGCTCAAGAGACATCAACAGAAAAGAATCAAACATCCACCAGCCTGAAAAGATGGAAAGGCCATATATGCTATGTAATGCTTATCCAGAGAAGAAAGAAGAACTTCTAAAACATGTGTCTGGCCAACCTGTAGCTGGATGTAAACCTTGTGAACTCAAGGATGTCAGAGAACTGAAGACGCTGATATTCTCTTAGCTTGCATCTTTAAGACCACGACTGATTCACTGAAGGTCAACTGGAGCAGTTAGCTGTCAGGAGAAATAGAGAAAGTATGCACATTAATGCCTAAACTCAGTATATCTTAGATAAATGACTGTTAAGAAACTGACAGTAAAAAGGTACGGTTCCTCACTAATATAAATATGTACATCATGATTGCACCCTCTTATGAACTATAATAGTATTCTTTCAAGGAATCATAATCTACCTAAAAAGGTGGTGAGAGAAAGTACACTGAGGGTGGAAACTCAATTGCCTATAAACTTTCTCTCCATCCAAGTTTTAGGTTGAAGATGACATCTTGAAAGAAATCTGAAATGGGTCATAATAACATCACAAGATTAAAACAATTTTATGTGAAGTAATCTTTGTTGATGGGTTAGTATATGTGTACAACCTATGGTCTAAGTGTTTAATAACACATAAAGTGTGATCAATTCTACAAGAGCATCTTGAAGATTCATAGAAACTGATCACCTCTATGAATCAACCAGATACACATAAATTGTAGAGTTGATTTTCACTCTGTGAACATTTAAACCCTGTGACCATAACCTAGAAAATGATGAAACCATTAAAGAAAAAGAGTGGTTTATTAAAAATAAGAAATCTCACACACACCCACCATCATGCATCTCAAAAATGAATTATCTAAATTAGTTACATGCATGAATATAGCTGTTGGTGATCAATATGATGATTATCCAAATATATGAGGAACAAGGGTTTAGAAAACTAACCAAGCAGGACCCATTTAACCATGGGTACCAAAAATAGAAATTTTATAACCTGCAGGTACTTGGTCTATCTAGCCACACTAAGGAATGCTAAAGAAAAAGACTTCAGTCAAGAAGATTCAACTAGCAGAAGGCTTAAGACTGTTCAGAAATAATTTTGATAAAACTCCTATATGTCAAAGCCTGTCCTTGAAGATCTGTTGAGCCAATCTAAATGAATCTCAAATGGCTGCTAACCTTTATATGAAAGCAGGTCATTCAACCAAAGATGAAAAAGGGTCTTAGATGCTCAAGCATGCAAAGCTTGTCCTCAAGGAAGCTCACATCTGAAGATCATTGAGCATCAAACATGAGGAACGCATTACGGAAGCAGAACTCCACAAGTTCAAGCTGATAAAGTAGACTACGATCGTAGTATTGTCAAAGAATCGTAGAGTGATCAGTCCTGGAAATATCAATGTCTACAGTGTAAATAGATTCAATTATCAGTAGTGATTCTAGCCTAAAAGAAGCATGCAAGGATACCTCCTAATACACATAAAGAAAAGGAAATCACACCTCACTGAAGAGACAACATCAACCATGGGGAAGCAATGATCTGCTAAGGGACAACAACAATGAGATATTCTATGAAGCAATGTTCCAGCTACAAAGTCCCAAAACTTTGTGGTTGATGAACCAAATGAAGATCCATAGTCAGTAGGAACATCTCAAAATGTACTAACTGATAACCTATTATCCACCCAACTCAAATCTTGGAGCGCCTACGATCTAACATCTGATCGTAGTGTAAGAGCAGGAGGACACCACAATTACAACAAATGTAATTGTCTAAAGTTAGAAGATGATCTCCCACTAGAAAAGGTCAAATGAGATATCAGTGCAAACGACTCCTAATGTACTTCATCTGGAAAGTGCCTCAGGGACAAACCTGACCCTTAGCTCACTCTAAGAGGTTGGCCCTTCCTGAGCTACCTTAACCCAGAAGGATTGCTTGATCAAGTTCATCTCAAGGACCAAGACAGTCAACGATCGCAGAGTAGAGTTTGTGAGAACTCAACGATCATGATATAACCTCCACGATCGTAGTACAACCTCAGCGATCGTAGAAACAGACTCGACGATTGCAGTCTTACAAGAGGCTACTCCAACTCATGAGGAGCTTGGAAGAACAGGACAATTGCTCAACCATTCAGATTATGCGAGATAAGTTCGAATGCTGGTTGGAAAGATGACATGGTAAAGAAAAGTGCCCAAGACTTTATGAAGTATATCAGCAATTGAGCCATGTAGGTTCAAAATGAGTAGTAATGTCAAAACCATCCACTGCAACATCTCTCAAAAGTTAATCGTTGAGTCAACAAAGAAAAACGTAAAGTCCATAGCTGCCTTATCATGCGACTCTACGAAACGAAGAGGTCAACGGTCAATCCACGTCAATCAAACGTGTACTCTTTTAAAAGAGACATCTAACTGAAAAGTTAATGGGGAGTTACAGCTTATTACTGGGCATCATGCAACCAATGGCTAGTTAACACATTACAACGTATGCAAAGTTAGAAGAAACTGCCATAAAGATAAATTCAAAAATTTGCAAATAGTTACCTGGAACTATCGAACCTGTCTCCCTCCCATTTCCAAACCCTAGAATTCTCTTCGAAGCTTAAATCAATTAAGCCTCCAGAACCCAAATAACAATTAGCCGTCTCTCATAAATCTCTCTGAATCAATACTCATATTCCTCGAATCATTCAAATGGAAGATTGGCGAGTAATCACTGGCATCCTGCTCGAAACCAATTCGTTTGAAAAATCCAAAAAGAAGTTCAGAGACATTCTTGATCTTGTGAAGAAAGCTGGATTCTCAGATTGTCTTGAGGCAAGCACTCGAGTATACACTGAACTAGTTAAGGAATTTTACTCAAATGCATCCATAAATGCCGGAACCCTTTCAACCAAGGTCAAAGGTCAGTCTCTAAAGCTGAAATCATCCGATATCAATCAATGCTTAGGTTTTTCACGACTGGGGTGAAAAACCATTATGAGATCGACCTTTGAGCAAGCAAAGGAGATTATGGGGTACCAAAGAAACCCTAGTCTGAAGGACATGAAGAAAAAAGAGTTTCCTGAGGAATTCGAGTTCCTTGCTGAGATAGTAGGCAAATGTATACTATGCAAGGATACGACACATGACATTGTGCTTGATCAATAACTGAAGAGTATGTCTACAATAGTTCTGAAGAAACGAATAAACTTTGGAGTTATCTTGTTCGATTAAATCTCAAAATGGGTGGAAAAGGCTGAGTTGAAGAAGTCTACAGAAAAACCACTAACAAAGGTGTTTCATGGAAGACTGCTGAGTATTATAATGAAGAAGAAGCTGGGAAGCAAGATCAAGGAAGATGAGGTTGAACCTCTGAATGTTCACAATGTTATGTCTCCATAACTGTTTATGAATTGGAAGAAAAACCAAAAAGGAGAATGTAGGCTAACTCTAAATAGGGGGAAGCGAAAGAACTCGCTAAGAAAAGAAAGGTAAAAGAGGTGGAAAGTTACGAATCGATGACTGCATCAAAGAAAGAAACCACACCGACCGGAAGAAATCCAAAAGTCTGAGGAAAACTGAGGCCCCATCAAGAAGTCTCTCCACTAAAGGTAAGGATGAAGAAGAAAAAGTCCTGACTACAGAAACCACTAAGAGGAGAAATAACAGACTGCTTCAAGGGCCATCAAGGAAGAAAGCTAAAGTGGTAGAGTCAGAAGAAGAAAAGGGAACTGATGATGACAAGAATTAGTCCCCCAAGAACAAATCCAGAAATGAAGGTGGAACTGGATTCATGGAAGAAAATATAAACCTTGCTGATGAAGAAGAATATGGAAGCCATATGGCTAACTCTCAGAGTACTCACTCTGATGATGAAGAAAAGCTACAAGATGACCCATCTGCATCACCAGATGAAAATGCTCCAACAAGCCCTCATGATTGTTCAAAAGATGATGAGTCCGAAGAAGAAATACCTGGCCCTGCCAATACTGAACCTCAAGGAAGTTCATCTGATGATCCAAAGGCATCAGGGTCTGAAGAGAAAGAAGAATCTGACTCTCCTATAGCTGAACTCCCAAGCAGAAGGAAGAGCTATAGATTACTTGCTCAATTTGCCTCAAAGAAGAGAAATGATCAATCTACTGCAATCGTTGAATTAAGTGATGACGAATCTGAGTCATAGGAAGAAAGTGCTGAAGATGGGACTAGTAATGAAGAGGATGAATCCAAGGAAGATGTTGCTGAAGAAGACTCTGGTAATGAAATTCAGCAAGAAGAATTCACTGTTGAATTTGATGAAAGGAATCATCAAGATTCAAGTTCAAAAAGTGAAGAATTGGAGAAATATTTTGTTTCTGCAAATCAGGAATTAAAAAAACTAGCAAACTATCCTATCATCTCTCCAGCAAGGATTAACAGAAGCAGAATAGTGAAAGCCTCGAATGTATCACAAGAAGTACTTCAAAAAACTCCAATCCTAGAACTGGTGTCTCAGAACTTCCCAAAGGTGAAGAACTATGCAACAATGATGATCAAAGACCAGCCCCACTACAAAATCTATAGACATGCTGGCAACCATTGTAATACCCGAGAATTTCCACGTATTATTAAACAAATATATTAATGGAAATAAATATTTAATTGAATAGGAATAATTTCGTGTTATGAAATGAGATGACTCAATTATATTAAATAAATGAATAATTGAGAATATGTGGAGTTTGTGGTAAACTTGTTAAAAGCCTTGTGTGGCATAGTGATGGGAAATACTAATAGTAATGTTAATCGGTGAAGAGATTATAAAAGGAGCAATTAAGTAATATTAATTATCAATTGTTGTTGTAGTATGCTAATAGTTGTTAATTGATGCGTGGTAGATTAATTATTTAATAATGAAGATTGATTAAGGATTATGTTAATTAATTGACGATGGTTGTGGTAGAATATGGAATTTTAGTAATTAACTAATAATGTGTGATTACTATTATTTGCAATATATTATAAAGATGAATAATGATTATGGAAGCCCATAAATACATTAATCAATGGGTGGATTAATTAATATTGATATTAATTAATTAAGGAAGTGCATGATTTATTTATTTAACAAATAAGTAAGTTAATAATATAATAATACTATATTGATAGTTATGTGCATATGAGTATATACAACCATACTATATGGTGCAGTGTGACATTTATGTGGTTCTATATAATAAGTCTTATAAAACTATATTGTATGGGCATTGTGACTAAATGTATTGGAACTATATGTTATAAATATATTATCTATACGACAATATGTATGTGGGCATGTATGGAAATAATATACATGATAAAATGTACATGGATTATATGTATATTACATTTCCATATTTCATCTACTACATTGAAACCTTAATTATTAAGTGTGACATATAGTTATAATATATGGTTAAGATGTATATATAATATATAATATAAGAATAGGAGATTGAATTAGTATTGCAAGGATGCTGAGTTAATTTGCTTGTCCCAAAATTACAGTCCCATTTGCTCTTCATTTCTCCTTCACGTGTAAAACATAAAGGCTATAAGCTATTTTCCTTTTCTTCTTCCAAGCTCCTTCTAGCTCAGGATTATATGGGGATTGGCTATGATGATGATCCTCAACTACCATTTACCAACTCCTTCTTAACTTTTATGTAATCCTTTCATCCATGAGTTTAATTTGGTGTATATATGCATTGTCTGTGTTTTTGTTTCTCTATAAATACCACCCATCTCCTTCTAATATCCATTGCTGAGAATTGCTAAGGTGTGGGATTGAAAGCATAGATAGAGTTAGTGATTGTATACATATAAGTAGAAGGAGTCTGAATTAGCAAACTAATTACAGAGGTATAAGACTTCTTCTTGTTCTTCATTTTGAGTGCTATCAAAATTTCCATTCTTAAATTACCAATTTCTTGATTATGCCAAGTTGAATTGAAATTGGGTTGTAGAACACTTATGTAGTTGTTTTATAAGCTTGTTAACATGTTTAGTATGCAATGTGACTTTGTTACAGTCGAATTAGTGAAGAAAATTTGGTAGTTGGCTTGTTATCTGCCGTGGCTGGAAGTCTCTGGACTGGAACGGGGGTCGCGCGGCCTCGCGTCTCCCTAGTACAAATGGCACGTGCCCGCGCCCCTCTGCAAATTTTGTTGGTTGTTTTGTTATAATATCTGGTTTATGGAGCATGCTAGTACAACTTAGTTAAGCTTATTTCAGTCCTTGACATAATGGTTATATTGTCTTTCATATAATCACTCACCTAGCTTGATTTCAAAAGAAAACTTGAGTTTCCAATGTGTAAACTCAATAGACCATGTGTACCTTAACGTTCTAACTTGAAGACATGTTAGTGTGGTCTGATTTCATTGGTACGTAAGCATGCCAGCAGGATGTATAGTAAGTAAAGTAGTTTAACATACTAAATGACATTGAAAACATGCTAATGGAAACTTAGAGTTTCAAAATGGACATTGGCTTATTATATTCATTTTGATATTCTGATCTTGCAAGCATGTTAGTATGGTTTTGAAATGCATGTCAGATATACTAACTTAAGTATATGAATTTCATATTGAAGCATGAGCATGTTAGGCTTATTAGTAAGTTTTACTAAATGAAAATATGAACTTTGAACGTGAATGTTGATGTGCTACTTTGGAAGTTAAAATGTGATGATTTTGAGCATGTTAGATGATACCTTTAGATGAACTCATGTATCATAAATGTATATATACCATGCTTAGTTATCGTAGTTCAAGGAAATCATAAATGAAGCATATTCAAAACAAAATGATGTTAAATACACATGTGATATGAATACTTACAAGCATGTCTAATATGAGTTATATGACTACTTTATATGCTTAACAATCAAACATGTTGGACTTTGTGATTTCATAACCTTAAATGGCCTTGATTTGTTGAGATGTCTAACTTAGGACCATATCATACGAAATGGGACCTAGATTAAACTAGGAAAATGCAAGAGGACCCTTAACATGTTAATATGTGTTATGTATGTAAGGATGTGCAAGAGAGGCCTAGCAAATAGTTGCTCAGTCCTGGTTTGAACTGGGGCATGCATGACTCCTTAATATAAATAAATCGGTAGCGGTAGCCGCCGATCTATTTGTAGGATCAATTTCTGCTATTAATTGGTAGAAGTTGCATACTTGTATTATTACTCTAGGATGTATTATATGACCAGTACATGTCCAATGTGTTAAGAAACAAGCTAGATAATATGAGTGAATGTTTAATGATGTGATTATAGACTTTCAATTGATAAGTCCAAAAAGTATTTGCAAACTATAAAGCAACGATTAAAGACAATGTTAATTGATTTTCATGATGACTTACAAACTGATTTTGTGTTATAAATACGTACGGTATGAAATGAAGTATGTGAAGAGTATACAACTAAGTTAGATGTTTAAGTATGCATTTAAACTTACATGTCATGCATGAGCACATTTAACTAATGAATATACTTATTACATTATGTTAGGATTTGAAAGAGTATTGTTAAGCGATATTTTGGTAAACTGCGCTTGAGGCAGGTATCCTAAACCTTTGCATTACTTTATTCAATGAATACCGTAAGCTTATCCCTTTTGAATACAAGTTACCTTACTTTCTCATTTAAATGAGCTAGTATGATAAACCCTTGTGAAAGCTATTATTCATGTTAAACTTAGTATTGATCTTGAATATTATGATAGAGTCGATGCCATTTGATTCGGCTAGACTATATGTATGTGTATAAAAGATGTACAAACCAATTGATTGGTGTGGAAATCTTAAAAACTGAGTTGGACAACCCTTTTGGTAAGGGGAATGTATGTTGTTGGAAACCCCAACACATAAATAAATATTATTGTGGTGTTATGCATAACGTAAAGTATTGTAGACTGATCATCTATAGTACTTGATATTTTTGGTTATCAGTTTAATATTGGCAACTCTAGTGGAAGTTCAATGGTCCTTAGTGACTGCTCAGTATAAATTGCTTATCCAATTGGATACATTGTTAGCCGTTGAATTCATATATATCTGTTGATTTATATTGAATTGTCATATCCCTTAATCATGATGTTATTCTGACACTTTGAACTATCCTAGAAATAACCCTTTGATATTTCAAACCTTGTGATATTATATCCTACACCCTTGTTATATATTACTTGCTGGACAATTTGTGCTCATCATTGCTTATTTAAAACCTTTCAGTTAAGGAGGAACAGGGAGGTGTCTCTGGAATAGACAAGGGCAAGGGCAAGGCTACCGACTAGTTTGTCTTTTTTATGTTTAAAGTTTATTATAATGTATTAAGACTATTTCAGACTATGTTTAAGCTTTAGTAAGATCATGTAATAAGTCTTTATTAGATATTATTATGTAATCTATTAAGCCTTTGTGAGGTTATGAGACTTGGGGAATAATTATAATAAATCATTGTAAATTATTCTAAAGTAGATTTTCCGTTGTGTATGCGTTATTTAGTTATTATGGTTTTACCATGAGAACGTGATGAACCGAATTCGAGTGACCAAGTGGAGGTCTGAATTTGGGGGCGTCACAACCATTATATTCCCTACGATTGTATAGTGGACTCTGAAGGCAAAAGGATTATGGCCAAGGAAATAAATATGGAGTCTGTTCACTCTACCACTGATAGTGCTCAAGTCCAAAATGAAAAGCCTTCATCTGCTCAGACACTATTGCCCAACATTTCTTCATCCTCCAACAGTGATTGGTACTCAACAATTTTTCAGATTCTCAACACCTTCGAAAATCTGTCTAAGAATGAAAATAGCATAGTTCAATCTAATGTTCAACAAGGGGCTGTCCAACCAAATGTCCAAGTTCCTATGGAGAAGGAACTATTGAAGAATTCTGACGAGCTGATTGAGAAAATATCTCTAATCAATGAAGAATCAAAGAGGTTAACAGAGGTAGGAGATCATCCAGTTCAAGACAGGCTCCGAGCAACCATGGCTGATGTATCTCTCAATATCAAAGAGAGAGATCACATCTATCTGAAGGCCATACATGATCAAAAGACTGAATCACTACGAGCACAAAAGGCAAATGAAGAGAAACTCCAAGCCCTCTCTGAAAAGATTGACAACATGAATCATTCCTTCTCTATGCAACTTGATTTATGCCAACAAGAACTCAAGATTGAAGTCGGTGACTCCTCTTATCTAATGGAGCAGCTTATGTCCAACATGGAACAACTCTCTCAAGTGATTAATGACAAAAAGGGGGAGAAAAAGAGGCATAGAAAATGGCAGAGTAAGAGGAATTCAAGAAAGGGCAAGGAGAGTAGGAGCAAACAAGATAGGAAGACAAAGAAGAAGAAAGAAGAAGAAGAAGATGGTTCATCATCTGAAGGGGAGCCAAAGGATGATGAGCCTAAAGCTGAGGGGGAGCCAGAAGAAGAGAAGAAAGAGGAGCAAACAAACCAAACAGATGAGTAGTTGATCAACAGATATCCTGGAAAATACATGGAGCCAAAGAGGTACATCTCTAACTAGTTAGGCATGTTCTGGATCCAGGATGTAAGATGTCATAGTATATTAAATTCCATATTATTATAAATGACATTCATGATTATCTATTTTAGAAATACAACAGCTCACTGTATATAAGATTCATTCATAACAAGCATATGCACTTATTGTTTTTGTCATAATCAAATAGGGGGAGATTGTAAGGAATAAACATGTGAATGATATTCCTATTTATATATGATTTGATTATAATATATATATATATATATATATATATATATATATATATATATATATATATATATATATATATATATGAATGAATATGCAAGTATGCTTGCATTAAGAAAAGCTGTAAAGTCCTCTGATAGATTATAGAAACATATGTACAAGGACTTAGAATGAATTGATCAAATATGTTAGGTTGATCCTACATAAGCAAAACAACTTTGTAAAGTCCTTAAAAAGAAATAATGTAAAAGGACTATAAACATAGAAAGATCAAGCATGTTAGGTTGATCGTATGATGTAATAGATAAGCTTGTCTGATCGTCGAGCACTGCACCAGGAATCGTTATCTTCCAGGAGAGTCAAGGAAAACTGGAGAGCTATCAAGGTAGAATCGTAGTCTATAAGATAGTAGATCTCAGAGTTCGTAGACTACCAGGAGAGATGAGGAAGGATCGTAGTGTGTCAAGTAGTACTTCCTCGGAGCCGTAGGCTGCTGAGGAAGTCATGTTCAGAATCGTAGAGATACCTTGCCTACGAGCCGACCGAGCATCTGCCAAAGCCAAGTCAAGAATCGTAGACTACACTCAGAGTCGTAGAGTCTACTAATATCAAAGCCAAGTCAAGAATCATAGACTACACTCAGAGTCGTAGAGTCTACTGATCGTATCAAAGGCAGCGATCGTATTCGAGCAAGATCATATGAAGACAACAAGCACAACGATAGAAATCGTAGTGTTAAGATCTGATCTCGGAGTCATAGTGTCTGCACAGCCGAAGATGAATCGTAGAGTGCAGAGCTAAGACCTCAACATATGTTCTCACAAAGCCAAGGTAGAATCATAGAGCAAACAGAATTCTCAACAATTGAGCACTCCCAGAATATCCAAAGAAATGAAGCCTCTAGTTGATACTGCAAAGATACATCTCACCTAAAGGAAGCCAGAGAGCACTCAATGAATGGCATGCAAGCTAATAGAAGATCTAAGCATCAACCTAATCAGCATCCAGATTAAGTTGTGAAGCAATTCAAGATGAAGTCTTCCACAAGATGATCATAAAAAGACTTTAGTAGCTGACTAAGGAAAGTCAGCATATGCAGTAGCTGTCAAGTAGAAAGATGACAACGATCTTGGAAGTAATCAGGATCATAGTGTTTGCCAAACGAAGAAGGAACTGATGGAGACTGGTTAGCCTCTGAAGAACAAGGCTAAAGTGATTAAGCATTGGGTTAGTCCATTGATGATAAATGAATGGGAGATCACAAGGAGAAAGCAAGCTGGACACGCCACAAATCTGAAGTGTCTAGTTATTCAGAAGGGGACAGAGCAAGGAGTCAAGCCATCAGTATCCGAGAGCAGTCGAGGCAAACAGAAGTGATGAAGCACTGCACAAAAGAAGGAAGAGTTGTTCTTCACTAAAGATTAAGTGAACACTCTTCAAGATCGTAGTGCTGACTCTACATGTCAATAAGCATCAGTCAATAAGAAACTACGATCAGGTCCAAGAAGAAGTGCATCAGAATTGTTGAATTCAAACAACTGAGGATTGAAGCATTAGCAATGGTTCAATCTGAAGGCTGACATTCAGACAAAAGCTTATTAAGAGCATCAATGCAAGGACAACCTCTAATCAAGAAATTAGAAAGGGAAACAAAGTCGTCGACCTGCCCGAGACATCAAAGTAAGATATCTGATGGGGTAGGTGAAACAGTAGACTGTAGTGTCAGAAAGTCAAAAAAAGATGTCATGTCACATCTGCAGTCTGCACTAAATAACTTGACATCTGTGAAGCCATTTGAATAGCTTGCAATGGCCACTTTCCAACGGGAAGATTGGAAAGCAGTATAAATCAACAGAGCTTCAAAGATCAAGAGTTGTTGATGATTTCTATGTTGCAGAATCGTTGAGTTATTGGGAATGCTATTGTTGACTCTACGAGTTCCACCAAAGATCAACAGAACAAGTCTCAGTGACAGTGAGACTACCAAGGTGGAAGTGAAGCAACTTTGAAGAAGGACTTAAAAAAATTAGGGCTTCACTCAACAAAGATGACAATGCCACTGAAGATGGCAGCCAAGCTGAGAGTCGAGAAGGCCAAGGAGATAACATTTAAAAAAATGTGGCAGAATACAAAGAAGATCAGGAGAGCCACTCTACGAATCACCATGAACCTAAAGTTGGCCCGAACGGTGTAGAACCATATCGCAAAACATTCAAGAAGGGTTCGAGGGGATTGCTAAGTGCAGCATTTAAGTCTACCAAAAGCCCTGGGACTTAGCAAATCCAGATGGTGATGGTGCACAGCTGATATCAAATGAAGATGAGCATAAAAGAGTAAAGATCAGCTGCACCAAAGGAGATGTGGTCCAGACTCAAAGCATAATGTAAAGAGGACCACACCAAGCTGCTAAGTACAAAAGATGTTCAGAGCTTAATGACATCTTAGCAGCTCAACCCCAACAACATCAACAACTACAACAACAAGAAGGCAGGGCCTGAGGGGTCCTTGTTCGAAAGGACTAAATGAAGTTTCCAAGCCTGCTAGGCTTGAAGAGTTCCTAGGGAACTAAAGAAATTATAAGGCTACTGGCCTTGAAGAGTTCTTAGTGAGCTGAAGTCCCAAGGCTGCTGACCTTGAAGGAATCTTAGTGATTCAGGGCGCTGCCCTTCCTTAGTGGAAATCCTGCTAGTTGCAAGCAGAAGAGTGGATTAGGAGCTTGAGTCTCTGAACCACTTAAAACCCCTTGTGTCTTTTACTTTATGTCATTTACATTATGTACATTAATTAGTCTAACTGCTATGTATGACTTAACTGCTTATTACTGAATTAAATCTATGAACAATATATGTATGATCATGAATATATTAATGAAGGGGATCTTTTACTTATTCTGCTGTGCTTGAAAAGATTCTTATGTTTATCATATGCTAAATTATTAGAAATACAAAATAAACCAGAAAAGTATTTGAAATTAAAAGGATCTATTCAACCTCCCCTTCTAGATCTATTGTGCCTACTGGAAACTAACAAAAATGATGAAAGAGTTATATAGTAAATTTCATATCAAACACCTTAACTCAGTTATCTACCGTCCAAAGATGAATGGTGCTGTTGAAGCGGCTAATTAAAACATCAAGAAAATCATGCAAAAGATGTCCGCTAACCACAAAGGATGGCCTGACTTGTTGCCTCTGACTTTATTAGCTTATAAAACTTCAATGCGTACTTCCACTGGGGCAACCCCCTACTCATTAGCCTATGGGATAGAAGTAGTGCTCCCTATAGAAGTGGAAATGGAATCCTTCAGAGTGTTGATGGAAGCTTAGCTAGATGAAGACCAATGGGTACAAGAAAGATATGACCAATTTTCTCTAATAGACGAAAGGAGAACCGCGGCTATCTTCCATGGTTAGTTATATCAACAAAGGATCGCCAGATCCTACAATAGAAAAGTCTGACTACGGCAGTTTAAACAACATGACTTGGTTTTGAAGAAGGTCATTGATAACCAAGATCAATCTAAGGGAAAATTTGCTCCAAGCTGGGAAGGCCCATTTGTTGTCAAGGAGGTATTGATAGGAGGCGCTCTCAGACTACATGAAATGGACGGCTATTAATTTCCACAACTCATCAACTCGGACACCGTGAAACGGTACTATGTCTGAGGTTACCATCAAGCAAATATCCTGGTTTTGTATCATCAAATCACCAGTCATTCAGGTTTTGTAACCCTTTCTTACATACAAAACCTTCTTCATACTCTTATGCCCCATCAAGGAAATATACTCTTCAAGCCAGCAGCCTGGTTTCACTTCCTTTCAAACCTTTCATACAATTATGGTTATCCCACCAAGGATTGAACCTTTCATACCTACAGTTTCTCCTGAACATAGGATCAAACTTTTTCACACTTGCAGTTTGTTCTAAACATAGGATCAAACTTTTTCACACCTACAGTTTGTCCCAAACATGGGATCAAACTTTCTTTCCCCTGCAGTTTATCCTGTACATGGGATCAAACTTTTCGTCGGCTGCAAATCGTCCTTAGGGGTGAACTATGTCTACATGATCTCCCTGATACCCGGGAGTACGTAGGTAACCATATTCTATATGGCCTGGTCGCAATAAAAAACAAAACAACAAAAACATTTCTGCCCTTTCTCTACATAAACAAAAACAACAAAAACATTCGTACACCCTTTTACATTCAGCGTTGAACCTCTTACACCAGGTTTGAATTATGCAGACCTGATCTCCTCTTCAATAGGAGTATGTAGACAGCCATTTATGGTTCGGTCTTACCCCCCCACCAAAACACAAAGACTTATCACCTGGTACTGGGATCCAACTTCAATCCACCACATTTTATTGGCTTCAGACCAAAGGGATGGAACTACCTGACCTCCCCCTTAAGTGAGAGATTCGGCGACCATCTAAGCTGCGATTGATTCCTGTAAGAGCAACACCAATCCATAAGAGATGGAACTAACTGGGCTCCTCTTAAATTGGAGTACTGGAGATCATCTGTGGTACGATCAATCTCAGAGAGGAAAAGCCACACTTCTCTCCACATCTACATATAGAAACCAATCCCAAGACACCAAAGAAGGTAGGTATATATCCAGCGTAATGATCTATTGAGAAAGATCCTGCGACGTCTCAATGTCCACACATCGAGGATGAGTTTAGAATACATTAAGATTGTGACACCCCTAAATCTGGGTTACCTAACCCCTGAGTTTGGTGTTCACAATCCACAATATAATACCAATTAACTACCTATTCATATATGAATAGTAATACATACCACATTAACATATGTTGTTACTACATTAGTCCCAGGTTCTCTAACCTTAACATTACAAACATACCCTTTAGATATACAAAAAGGGTTTACAATACAACATAATAATAATGTTCATTATATTAGTTTATCACTATGCCTTTTCCTTTGTTCTTCTTTACAGCACCTTATGCAACTTCGTCCCTAGCTAAAAAGTTTTATATATAGCAAGGGTGAGCAACAAGTTTACCCCGCAAGTTAAGTCATACAATAAATGTATAAGAATCAATAACAAGTCTCTTCTATGCAACAATAATCTGCTAATGAAAGAGTACAACGCTTTCAAGGTTTTCTACGATATTCAAATGAATAATCAAGAATTAATTCTATGAAATAGCAAAGTTGAATGTTTTCCAGATATATGTTAAACAATCCATTGGATCTTGAACTTCTCTTTTAGGAAATCTATCAAAGATTTACTTTGATATATACTCAGGTGTATCAAATAACCACAAAGATTAAATCATACACCTCTATAAGTACTTAGAGCCGGCCAACTCCTTGTACCCTATATTATGCATAATACTTAAGTCACGCACAATAATCGAATATACGATCAAAAATGTTCCCTTTGTATAAAAGGTTGTTCTTCTCAGTCTCAGAATCAAGATTTGATTTAATAACAAAATTTAATGATTTCAATATCTAATCACTTTTCTTATCTTCTCTTCTCAAACCTATCAAGTTTTCTTTTTCGATCTAGCCGATACAACTGACATTTATCTATCAATAATAATTAAATTCTCTTATCTTCTTTTCTCAAACCTATCAAGTTCTAACAAATGTTCGTCTAGCCAGAATAATTAGTCTGTACTGTCAATATTAGCTTCTACAAATATGAATATCCAACAACAGTAATTCTACGAATATATATTTTTCGAATCAGTAATTCAATTTGAATTATTAAACATGCACTAACTATGAATAATCAACAATAAATTCTTGGACGTGGTCTAATTAACAATAATTAACCACCATAATAATTAAACAATATTAACTCAAGGTTGAGTTAGGAAACTTGCCTTCTCCGCTAGTTACAGCTACACACTATACTTATCAGCGTTTGAAAGACCTATAATCACAATATCGGTCTCACAATTAACACAATAATTCACAACACACAACACTGTAATTCACCGTCAATCTTCTCCTAGACACATTACCACATAGTCACATCAGTGTTTATAACCTATATAAACACTTATCAAGTCTAACTAGTCCAGTCTGGTTGGACTTCGGTCTATTCTCGGTGTTCTGGTCACCCTATCCGACAATTAACATATTAATTGTCAATTAAACTTGGTCTCTAAGCTTTCCCTGAGGGGCAGAAGAGTTTGTGAAAAGAGGGTTAAATACCGGAATGACTGGTAATTGGATGATCAATAACAGGATGTTTGCTTGATGATAACTTCAGACATAATACCGTTTCACAGTGTCTGAGTGGATAAGCTATGGAAATTCATCGCCATCCACTTCCTGTAGTCTGAGAGCACCTCTTGTCAATACCTCCTTGACAAAAAACGGGCCTTCCCAGTTAGGATCAAATTTTCCCTTAGATTGATCTTGGTTGTCAAAGATCTTCTTCAAAACCAAGTAATGTTTTTTGAACTACCGTAGTCGGACTTTTTTGTTGTAGGATCGTGCGATCCTTTCTTGATATAATTGACCATGGAAGATTGTTGCGGTTCTCCTTTCGTCTATTAGAGACAATTGGTGACACCTGTCTTGTACCCATTGGTCCTCATCCAACTGACCATCCATCAATACTCTAAGGGATTCCATTTCCACCTCTATGGGGAACACTGCTTCCATCCCATAGGCTAACGAGTAGGGGGTTGCCCCAATGGAAGTTCGCATAGAAGTTCTGTAGGCTAATAAAGTCAGAGGCAAGAGGTCAGGCCACCCTTTGTGATTGGCGGACATTTTCTGCATGATCTTCTTGATATTTTTATTAGCCGCTTCCACAGTACCATTCATCTTTGGATGATAGATGACGGAGTTAAGATGTTTGATGTGGAATTTACTGCATAACTCCTCCATCATTTTGTTGTTGAGGTTCTTAGCATTGTATGACACAATGACCTCTGGTTATCCATATCGACAGACGACATTGTTTATGATGAAAGTAATGATGACTTCTTTGGTAACCCTGGGGAAGGAGGCTGCTTCTACCCACTTGGTGAAGTAGTCGATCATGATGAATATGAATCGATGTCCATTACTGGCTTTGGGCTTGATGGGCCCGATCACGTCCATCCCCCACATTGAGAAGGGCCATGGCAAACTCATATTGTGGAGTTCCCTTGGAGGGGCGTGGATATCATTCCCATGAATTTGGCATTGATAGCAGCTCTTGACATGATCATCACAGTCAGCTTTGAGTGTTAGCTAATAATGTCCTGTTCTAAGAATTTTCTTGACAAGTAAGGGGCCGCTCATGTGTGGGCCACATACTCCACCATGGATCTCATCCATGAGCCTCTAAGCTTGGTCTTTATCCAAACATCTGAGGAGACCTAATCCTGCATCTCTCTTATAGAGTGCATTTCCGCTCAGGTAGAATTTCATAGTAAGTCGATGAATCCGCCTCTTCTCAGTTAGGCTCGCCTCAGCAGGTGTAGATCTATCTCGCAGATACTCCTTGATATGTGGATACCAAGGGTGGCGGACAGGAGGTAGCTCATCTGATACTTCTCCAACGTAGTTCCCATAAGCTGAGGCCTTTTGTATATCAAATGTGATGCTTGACATGTTTTTCTTGTCAGGTATGTGAACCAAGGAGGCCAATGTTGCTAATGCATCCGCAAAATCATTCCTATTACGAGGAATGTGTAGAAAGGAGATTTCTTCGAACTCCAAAGCCATCTGTAAAACTTGCCGATGGTAAGGCAGAAGATGTAATTCTTTGGTTTGATAGATTCCCGTGGATTGTTTAATCACCAATTCGGAATCCCCAAAGACAGTTAACCGCCTGACGCCCATTGAACGGACAAGTTTTAGCCCCATGATACAACCTTCATACTCAGCTGTGTTGGTGCTGACAAACTATAATTTGATGGCGACAGGATATCGTTTCCAGATCTTTGGACACTAGAATCGCCTCCGGCTCAGAGCCTTCTCGCATTATGTACTCCATCAAAATACATTTTCCATGTGTAGCATGCATCATACTGATGGTGTTGCTGAACTGTCATTACCCCTTCATCGGGGAAGTATGTTTCCAAGGGTTTGTAATCCTCTGCAGGTGCGGCGGCCAATTGATCAGCAATTCCTTGACCATTGATAGATTTTTGCGTCACGTAGATGATGTCAAATTGCTGTAGGATCAACTACCATCTGGACAGTCGATAATTCAGTAAGGGCTTACTGAACCCATACTTGAGAAGATCCACGCGGAATATAAGATGGGTTGTGTGACCATGAAGATAATGCTGTAATCTCATGGAAGCCCATGCCAAAGCACAACAAGTCTTCTTAATCAGAGTGTACTTGTGTTCTTTGGTGTTTGAATCTTTTCTTTGAGGTAACGAGATAGCTCGTTCTTGGCCTCTATCGTTTTTTGCCCCACCATGCATTATGACATTGTCATTAATGGACAGGTACATAAATAGGGGAACATCATCAATGGAAGGTACCAAAACAGGAGCGTTAACCAACTGCTCTTTAATGGTAAGGAAGGCTTTATGGCACTCATCATTCCATTTTATGGAGGAGTTCTTCCTTAACAACTTGAAGATGGGCTCACAGATTGCTGTGAGTTGAGAGATAAACTTGCTAATGAAGTTGATTCTTCCCAAAAATCCCTGTATTTCTTCTCTGTCTAAGGAATGGGAATTTCCTTGATGGCCTGGATTTTGGTAGGATCCAGTTCAATCCCTTTGTGGCTGACTAGAAAACCTAGCAACTTGCCTAATTTGACACCAAAGGCGCACTGGGCTGGATTCAACTTCAAGTTGTACTTACGCAACTTGTTGAATAACTTTCTGAGATGGTGTAGGTGGTCTTCCTCCTTTCGGGATTTGACAATGATGTCATCCACGTAGATCTCTATTTCTTTATGCATTAAATTGTGGAAAAGAGCCATCATAGCTCGCTGGTAGGTTGTCCCGACATTGATGAGGCCGAATGACAACCGTATATAGCAAAAAGTTCCCTAAGGCGTGATGAAAGCAGTTTTCTCATGATCTTCCTCAGCAACCATAAGTTGATGGTACCATGAACAATCAAAGAAAGAGTACATATGCGTCTTCGAAAAGATTGTCAATGAAAATGTGGATAAAGGGCACGGGAAAGCTATCTTTCAAGCAAGCTTCGTTCAAATCTCGGTAATCCGCGCAAACTCGCACCTTTCCTCTAGGATTAGGTACGGGAACAATGTTGGATATCCACTTCGGATATGTAGACACCATGATAATTCCAGCTTGAAATAATTTCACAATTTCTTCTTTGACTTTTAAACTCCACTCAGGTTTCAATGGCCTGAGTTTCTGCCTAACTGGCTTGAATCCTTCTTTAATGGGAAGGCGATGAAGAACAATGTCAGTGGACAAACCCACCATGTCTTCATGAGACCATGCAAACATATCTTAGAATTGGGTTAATAGCACAACCATGTCATTAGTTGGTTTGGAGTGAGGTCCGAACCAACTGGATTAGCTTAGGTTTTCTAAGGTTCCAAGATTGAAAGAAGTGGTTTGGTCAAGGTTGGGTTTAGGCTTATCTGCGACCCATTCCTTAATCTCCCGAGGTGTCTCAATGTCTTCTTGTATTTCCATCAAGTCCGAGTCCAACTTTGCATCAAAGTTCTACCCCTTGAGAGAAGGCACATCACCAAAGAAGTACAAGCACATCTAAATTTGAGTCACGAAATCAAAAGATGCTTTTACTTAATATACTAAATCTGTTTAATCATACAAAGTGTTAGCATGTCTCGATAAAATAATCGCTATCATTGTATAGAAAAGTAAGAAATTAAAGTTATCTATAGGGCAGAGGGATTTTCTGATCATTTTACCCTCGTCGACCAATGCATGGAGTGCTGCTCCAATTGTCGATGGCAAAGTACTGATGGATTGCAGTGATAGAGGGGTTGTCATTGCCCTCCTTCTCCCGAATGATAACCATGATATCTGGGTAATCATCGTCTGGGGTATATCGGTTTGTATGTTCATCATGAACAATGATGCGTATGCCAGACATCATAAAAGTGATGTTATATTTGCGTTTCCGCTCCCTTTCTTCCACTTTGGAGTCGGAAATTAGCACCTCTTTTTCTTTGAATGGTACTGGTTTGGGAAACAACATAGTCATAACATGTGCTGGAACCTTAACTGGAGACTGTATCAGCTTATGAGGTGTAGATGGTAAACATCGCCGTGTGACGGAAGGTTGAGGAACCTGCTATGTTTATGCGGATTCCTATGACTGAAACTGGCAGAATAGCCTAGTCCGACTGTCCTAGTTTGAATGGACACTTGAATAGGGTGCTTAATACCCTGCTAATTTTTTCCAAGCCCTTGTCCTGGCTGATGACCCAATAACGTCATTTCTTGAGTGGCCGATATAACCTCGACAGAAATTTTGGGTACGAGAAGTGGTGCTCCAATAGGATGATATTGAGTGTTACTCACTTCTAAGGTATGAAAACTGGCCGGCTCAACTTTAGAGTTAAAACTGATGATTGGCAGATCTCCTTGTTCAGGATACTCCGGCTTAGCATTGACAGTGACTAGACTGTTGTTGACAATGTATTTGAGTTGTTGATGTTATGTGGAGGGAACAACTCCAGCCATGTGTATCCATGGTCTCCCCAATAACAGGTTGTATCCTGAGTCTATCTTGAGGACGTGGAAGGATACATTGAATGTATTTGGACTAATCTCAATTGGCAGCTCAATCTTTCCGATAGAATTTCACCGGGATCCATCGAAAGCTTTGATCACCGTATGATTGCTTTGGATCCGCTTAAGATTGACATTCATCTTCACCAAGGTGACATAAGGACAGATATTCAGAGATGAACCTCCATCTATCAAAACTCTAGCTAACATGTACCCAGAGGATAACACTGCGATGTGTAGTGGCTTGTAATAATCTATCCCTTCGGGAGGTATATCGTCATCAGTGAAGGATATCACATTGTTGTTAAAAATGTGATCAACCATATGTTGAAATTTTTCCAGATCCACTGATTTCGGTAAGTAGGCTTCTTCCAAAACCTTGAGTAAAATCTTCTGATGATCGTTGGAAGAGAAAACCAAGTCCAGAATTGATATCTAATGTGGAGCTTCTCTTACGCTTAGAACCACCTTGGCTTTATTATGGCCCATAGTGCGGAGAAAATTTTCAATCTTCTCCATCGGAATCTTCCCCTTTGCTTTGAGGGTAGGCTTAATAACCCTTTGAAGAAGATACAGTGGATTATCCTTCGACACTATAGCAGTAGTATGAGATGTGGATCCTTCATCTTTTCCATAATTCCATGGAACATTGTGTAAGCTGACAACAGGATATTATGGTCTGCAATATAAAGAAATTTGCTCGGGTGCGACTACTTTCAAAGGATTGTTAGCTCCTTTGAGTTGAATCGCTTGAATGGGAAATGATTTGACAGTCTCATCATCCTCATTGGATATAACTACTACTGATCCCTTCCATGCAATCCCGCTTTCAAGTTATACAGTGTTATCATCTGTCAGCTACATAACACCACTATCAATGAGATTTTGAATGAGATGGCAGAGTGCCCAACATTCGTCTGTGTTGTGACCACGAGAATAGGAATGATACTGACACACTCCATCAGGGTTAAACCGTCCTACACGGGGATTAATGGGAGGCAGAAGGGAGGTAATTCTTCCTTCATTGATCAACATTTGAAATATTTCCTCAATAGGTTGGCCCAGATAGGTGAACTCCCTTTGATTGGCAAAATCCCGACGGGCTTTAGCATTTGCTCGCTTTGCAACCTTATCCTCCATAGCTTCGCTTTCTGAAGGTGACAGTGAAGTGTTTATAACAAATGGAAGGTGATAGGCATGCTCCTGCCTGATTAATTGGCGTGTGACTTGATGTTGATGGGTCACCAGTTCTGCCAATTGCTTAATTTGTTTGCAAAGAGCTTTCATCTTTCGTTCCATAGTAAACTGGAACTTTACATAATCTCATCTATCAACACCGTCTTTGATGGTCTGAGATGGCTCGCCATTAAAATTGGAATTTTGCCCAGTGCTCCAACTGATCATGTTGACCTCTTCTTCTTTGTGTTGAGGAAGAGGGTTGTCTTGCACATGAGGTGGATTTGGTTTGGTGACTACAATCTCACCATTGTCTCCCAAGTCTTGGATCTTGTGTTTCAAGGCCCAACAATCTTGAGTATCATATCCAAGTGCTCCGGCATGATAAGCACACTTCCGAGTAGCATTAAAACCCTTCCCATTAGGGTTGGCTGGTGGAAGAAGACGTGTGATTTTCTTCTAAGTGGTCAGAAGAACAAGAATATTCTCGAGTGAATCCCCTAAGGGTGTGCACGTTCGAGGTCGCTTTACTTCTCCACTTTTAGGCAATGGAGGGTTTGAAGACTGTGCTTGGAAAGGAGAGTAGTTTCTCCTCTGTATAGGCATGTTCTAAAAGCCTTTCTGTCCTTGCAGTATCAAGGAAATATCCTCCTCTTTCTTTTTATGAACCCTCTGGGGGTTGTTTCCATAAGATCCGGACTGGATGTGCTCATCAACTACTTTGAAAGTGGCTAGGTCTTGAATCTTACCTGACTTCAATCCCATCTCAGCCATGGAACTCTTTCATAGAAAGGAGCTTCCTATACATCTATGAAAGTCATGACCATCTCTGATTCTGTCATGGAAGGAATAACTTGAGCAGCCAAGCGCCTCCACCTTTGAGCATACTCTCTGAAAGACTCATTAGACTGTTTCTTGACCTTGGTAATTTGGTACCGGTCAGGAGCCATCTGAGATTGAAAACTATATTGAGTGAGGAAAGCGTGAGCTAGTTCTTCCCAACTATGGATCTTTGAATTGTCTAATCTGGTATACCATGAACGGACTTCTCTAGTCAGACTCTTCTAGAACAGCTGCATTCTGAGCTATTCATTTTCTGCGTAAGATCCAAGTTCTCCAATGAATACCTTTAGATGGGTATAAGGATCCCCTAATCCATTATACTTTTCAAAATCAGGGGTTTTAAATTTCTCTGGATAATGAACACCAGGAAATATGTAAAGGTCAGCATATGAAACACTTCCATGTGTTCCAATCCCTTTGAGAACACAGATAGTTTCCTCCATTTGGAGGACCTTTTTCCTGATGTCACCGGTGTTGGATCTCCTTTGAGATGGGTGTTTTCAGGGTCTTTGTTGGTTGTATCTAACTGAGGTTCTGGAATTGTTTTTTCCAAATCTTGGGCTCCCCCTTGTGTAGAGGATTCTATATGTGTAGGTACCTTTGTACCCTGAGTAAACTGATGTAGTTCTTTCAGCAGAACAACCAAGTCTATGATTTTTTTACTCAATCCGTCAAATTTTTCTCGGGAAATAGTATTAAACTTGTCAGAAGAAGACATGAATGGCTGTAGGCTCGTGGCATTTTTGGATTTTGAGCGGGTAACATGCCCAATTGCTTCCCTACAAAAGACTTATATAGTTTAGTCTTAGGGATAATGTAAATGTTATAAAAACGTGTCCGATTTAGGAATATGGTCCTGCAAAAATGGTTGTTAATTGATAACATGTCATGCATGCACATATATTCTTCATATTTTCCATTACATATAAATGATCATGGAATGAAATTATAAGTAAATGCTTTTACAAGTAATTGAAAATGGAAAGCATGAAGAGACTTTCCTCCGCGTTTGGATTATCAGAGGTTGACCTATATTAGGATTACTCTCGTGGCTTTTTGGCATGAAGGTTTCCAGATCATCGCAATCTACTTGACGGGAAGTTAATCCGGTCTTTCAACTAGAGCGATTCTGGGTGGTGCCTTTCCTGAGCCTTGTTGGAATTAGTCTTCCTACGAGTCTAGTAATCAAACACCGACATGATAGCCTCCTGGTGGAGGGACCACACAACATACATTCACATACAACGTGTCTCACTGTTTATGCAAAATGATGACATGTGTGAAGCACTAATATCACAGATAGATATTTATCAGTGCAATAAGTAAGATGCATTAGTACACATTCATCATAAATGTAAATGCAACAATCACACACAAGCATATAACAATTTTGAAAAGCTTGTAATAGCGGCTTAAGCCCTCTTACTGGAATCCCCAGCAGAGTCGCCACCTGTCGACGTCGGGATTTTTTGTCCCTTTTCGTTACTTGTTCTTTGGTGTTCTCATATTAATGTGAGATTTGTTTGAAAAAATAAGTGAAAAAGGTCCGACATGTGTAATGTTGACGACTTGACTTTAAGAGTCGCCAGTTGGTGTTTTTAACTGGTTGCACCAACGCAACCGAAAAGGTTTGCACATTGACCCAGTGATGTGACACTGCTAAACGGATCTGTGAAATCGAGATTCATTATGGGTTCGGGGGCTTGATTATGCGGAGGGAAGATGTTAGGCACCCCCCGACATCTGTGTTGGCATGGTGACCGCCACTTCTCAAAGAAACTATTATATGGACAACAAGTTTAGATCAATATTCGCAGCGAAAATAACAATTCATTAGAAGAGTTAAGTAGAGAATGAAGTCTACTATCTTCTATAATTTAAAAGTCCATCATCAATATTTTATCCCTGTGTCATCAATAAATATACATGTTGAACCAAATACTCATCTTTTCACTACGGGCAAAAGATATTCATTTGTATCACCAGTTGGTCATGTTCATCTTCACACCTGTCCATCTTTGCACTATGGGCCAATGATATTCATCAAGTAATCGTTCATCTTTGCACTACAGCCCAACGATATTCATCAAGTAATCATTTATCTTTGTACTACAGGCCAAAGATATTCACTTATATCACCATCTAGGACTAAGGATGATAAAAATATTTTAAAGAAAACGAATCCAGTGAGATAAAAGGACAAAGATTAGGGATTCGTACTTTAGTTTATCCAAGTTCAAAAATACTCCATAATAAACAATTGTGGAGCAAAATTCAAGAATGAAGATCAAAACATGCATACAATCAAAGATAGTAATCATAATATACAACTTGGATAAAGAAAAGAAAATTTAATTTTTTTTGTGAATAGTGTCGTATTTGTGAATAGTGTTGTATACGTGAATAGTGCTGTATACATGAATAGTAACCTCGACATGAAAAGATAAAAATTTTACAATAAAATTCATATCAATATTTCAATATAATGATATTAAAAGAAATAATATCATTTATGAAGAAAATAACATCCCTTACCTCAAAAGAATAATACTTTTGGTTGGAATATTGGATATAATACTGAAGGAAACTTGCACTGAATAGTAAAAATTAAAGTATTTAAATACTCATAAAAATACGCTCGATATTATAGAGAGAGAAACTTTTGATTTTGGTGTGATTTTCAATTATAACCTAAGCACCCTATTTATATGAAAATGCTTAGAACGCCAAAGTAGAAAATTTAATAAAATATTATATTTATAAAAAATTTCCGCACACCTCATTGTCCATTTCATCAGCCCACATAATTGGGGCCCACCTCACAAAAAACGTTTTTATTAAGAAAATATTTATAACCCCAAAAAATCAATTTAGACCCAATATTCTGGAATATCAATAATTCATAATAAATAGCTCTTTTATCAGAAAAATACACATTTTTTGTTCATTTCATAGGAAATTTAATTCTCTACAACTTTGTAGAAGAAAGTTTTTTCAAATTCTAAACGAAAAATGACTGAAATCCACATACGGATGATCTTGCAGGCTATAATCAAATTTCAATCAAAAATGGGGCCCACCAATATATTTAACATGTTTTTTTGTAACAAAAATAATCCGAACCCAATTTTCTCTCTTCCTCCTCATTTATTCATATATCGTGCATTCAATGTAAAAATATCACCGTTATTATTATTATTATATTATTACATCATACACTTATAATGTAATATTACAATAATATATTTGAATGAATTATTTTATTGAAGAAGATAAAATATCAACTCTTAATAATTGTCTCTTTAAAAATTTCTCCATTAAATAAATATTTTCTTATCATTTTTATTAATAATTAATTATTCACAAATAATATTACAGAATCACAATAATGACAACCAGTGTTAGACCCCGAATTTTATGAAATAAAAGTATTCAATTTTTTTTATAATTATTATTCTATTTAGTAAATGGTTAAATTGATAAAGGTTAAAGGTTAAATTATTTCCATAATAATTGCTGCATAGTATCTCTCATATTATTGATTCAATTATTGTCACAGTATCATCTTCACAATATTTTATATTATTAAATCAATAATTCAGACGACAAAGTTATTCATATTACTATTTATATTATTTACAATGTCTACAAAGTTCTATCGAGGAAAGGGGTTTGGTCACCTAATTTTGCGCTAATAGAGAGAAATCCTTATCGGAAAGCCCCCTCTTTCGTGGGAATGATCTGGTTGTTAATATTTTAAGTTATAATATTAGTGATGAATAAGTTCGTGTTGATTAAAGATAAGAATAATATTGATGAGTGAAAGGTGTTGTTCATTTAGTTTTATTTAATTCTTCTGTGACCCAATTACCCTTAGAGGAGGTAATTCTGTGATGGCTGGTTTTGTTATAATTAATCACAAGGGCAATTAATCGGATAAATGAGAAATTAATTGCTATTAGTTCACAGACAAATTACTGTTGGTTCACATGTATGGAACTATTGATTCACATGCATGTACTATTAGGGGAGGTGGTGCAAGATTGATAATACTTGAATAACTAAATTAAAAATGGAGGCAAAGATGATGTTACTAAACTGTAATAATTCGAGCCCTTAAATGTGCAATTATCGAAACTATGTTTTTCTATAAATAGAATCTCATTTCTTCTTTCATTCTCACTTCACTAAGAATCACAAGAGCAACTATAGAGAGAGAAACTATAGAGAGGAAGAAGAAGAGTATTCTGCTACTTCACTATTGTAGTATCCAGTCTTCTACTAAGGTAAGGGGTATTATTTATTTCATATTCGCTTACGATATTATTTTCGTATTCGTAAGAAATTTTATTCTCGCTAAATATTCATAAGGAATATTATTTTCGTTCAATATCGTAGGGATATTGTCTTCGTTAATATTCGTAAGGAATATTATTTTTCGTTCAACAGTTGTAAGGGATATTATTTTAGTTCAATATTTGTATGAAATTATATTTTCTTCCATACTCTATAATATGTAAGTAATATTATTTCATTTCGTATTCCTAATTCTACACTCATTTTGTTAAATTATTGCTTCTATACTCCGTGAAATTAGTAAAATATCATTAAAATTTTTGCTTTATCTAGTATCGTTCACAAGGATAATTTTCTGAACATTCTTGTTAAATTTTAAGTTTTTCATACAGGAGTACTATTCACGGGGTACTATTCACAAAGTACTCACAAAGTACTATTCACGGGGTACTATTCATAAAGAGCTATTCCCGAAGTATTATTCACAGGGTACTATTCACTCAGGAACTATTCACCTGTGGTACTAGTCATGAGAAAAATTGATTTCTTTCGGTCCAAATTATTTTTGATACAATATTATTCTTGAATTTTACACCACATAGAAGTATTGTGAGACCCCGAATTTTATGAAATAAAAGTATTTAATTTTTTTATAATTATTCTATTTAGTAAATGGTTAAATTGATTAAAGGTTAAAGTTAAGGGTGATATGTGAAATTTTTTCAAAGTATGCAAGTTGTTATAAAATATTCGTTTGGTCGGGGAATATTCTTTTTTTTTGTGGAATATCCGTAGGACGGCACAATCATTGGTGGACCCTACAACGGAAGTATTGTCGTAGTAAAAAAACGACAAAATTATGTTTTTATAAAAATAACAGCGAAAGTGTTACCGTTAAAGCTGTTGAACTACTCGGTAGTAAAAGTATAGTAATAGGCGTGGTTGCATAGTAGTACACGATATTGATTATTGATGCTTACGTGAGAAGTCACTCAGTTATACTCAATTACTGCTACAGTAATTGCTGCATCATATCTCTCATATTATTGATTCAATTATTGTCATAGTATCATCTGCATAATATGATATATTATTAAGTCAATAATTAAGACGACAAAGTTATTCATATTATTAATTACAATATTGACAATGTCTAGAAGTTCTGTCAAGGAGAGGTTAGATAATCTAATTGCGTGCCAATAAGGAGAAATCCTTATCGAAAAGCCCCCTCTTTCCTGGGAACGACCTGGTTGTTAAATATTGTGAGTTATAATATTAATGATGAATAAGTTCATGTTGATTAAAGATGAAATTGATAGTTCCATTGTGTTGGGATTATTAGTGTTAGTGGAAATTGACATTTGTTTCGATGATAATTAATGTCTGGAAGTTATATTGACCAATCAGGTAATTAATCAGATAAATGAGCAATTAATTTCTATTAATTCACATGATTATAACTATTTGTTCATGTGTTTACTATTGAATCGCATTCATTTACTATTAGGGGAGTTGGTGCAAGTTTGATAATACTTGCATGACTAAGTTAAAAATGGAGGTATAGATGAAGGTACTATACTATAATTAATTTTTTCACATGTTTAAAACTATTGAGTCACATGATTTACTATTGATTCACATGATTTACTATTAGGGGAGGTGGTGCAAGTTTGATAATACTTGCATGACTAAATTAAAAATGAAGGAAAAGATGAAGGTATTCTACTGCAATATTTCGAGCCCCAAAATGTGCAATTATTGAAACTATATTTTCTTATAAATAGAAGCTCATTCTTCCTTCATTTCTCACCAATTCACTAAAGCTTTAGAGCAATTATTATAGAGAGAAATTATAGAGAGAAAGAAGAAAATAAGCCTGCTACCTCACTATTCTAGTATCCCGTTTTCTTCTAAGGTAAGGGGTATTATTTCTTTCGTATTCATGAAGAGAGTTATTTTCTTTCAATACTCGTAAGGCTTGTTATTCCATTCTTTATTATTATGTTGGAATAACCTGTCTATGCGAAGTACCGCATACATGGTGAAATTCTTCTTTATTCCATTCTTTATTATTCTGTTGGAATAACATGTCTTTGTGGTCTATCGTATGCTTGGTGAATTCTGTTGCTATTCCATTTTTTATTATTCTGTTGGAATATCTTGTCTGTGTGGATTACGCATGACCTGGTTCCATTCTTTATTATTCTGTTGGAATAACCTGTCTGTGCGGTCTATCGCATGCCTAGTGAATCTGTTGTTATTGCATTCTTTATTATTACATTTGGAATATCCTATCCGTATGTAATTACGTATGATTCGGTTCCATTCTTTATTATTCTATTAGAATAACTTTGTTTGTGTGGTCTATATCATGCCCGGTGAATTTCGTTGTTATTCCATTCTTTATTATTACATTGGAATATCCGATTGCATGCGGATTACGTATGACTGGTTCCATTCTTTATTATTCATTGGAATATCGTCATGCATGCGGATTACGCATAACACAGTTCTATTCTTTATTATTACATTGGGAATAACATGCATGCGGTCTATCGTATGTATGGTAAATTATTCTGTTATTCCATTCTTTATTATTCTTTTGGAATAACCTGTCTATATGGATTACCACAGGCATGGTGAATGATCCTTCGTATTCATTCTTTATTAAATTGTAGAAATGATCTGTCTACGTGGATTACCGCATGACGGGTGAAAGTCCATTTGCAGTTTCGTATATTCTATTATACTCGTATGAGATATCATTTCTTTTGTACTCGTCATGGAATATCATTTTCTTTAGTATTTTTTTATGAGTTACTATTCACAGGTTACTATTCACCCAGTTACTATTCACTCTAGTATTATTCACTCAGGTATTCGGGGTACTTTTTGTGTTGGAGTACTATTCATGAGTTACTATTCATGGGTTATTATTCACCCAAATTACTATTCACTCGGATATTTGGGGTACGTTTTATTTCGAGGTACTATTCACGAGGTACTATTCCCGAAGTACTATTCATAGGGTACTATTGTGGGGTACTATTTACCCGAAAAATATATTTCTTTTCTGTCCAAATTATTTTTGGTACATGAATATTATTCTTGAATTTTACTCCACAAAGCAGTATCATGTTGACAAATTTGGATATTTTTAAACTCTGGATAAATTTAAAGTCTTTAATATTTATCCTTGATTTCGTTTGATTAATGCTTATATCATTGTCATCATCCTCATGCTTATATTATGATGAAAGTCATCTTTGGCTTACATGCAAAGATGGACTGTTGATTATTGGTTTTACAATTATATATATCTTTAGTTTACGTGCAAAGATGGACAGTTGATTATTGGTTTTACAGTTGTATATCTTTGGCTTACGTGCAAAGATGGACTGTTGATTATTGGTTTTACAGTTGTATATCTTTGGCTTACGTGCAAAGATGAACTATTGATTGATGAGTATCTTTGGCTTATGAGCATAAATGAACTGTTTATTGGTATGATTATGACCAGAGATCATTCGGTATAATCATGACCCGTAATGTTATAGATGATGTGGTAAAAGTCCTCATTGGCATGTAGTGCATTGATGGACAGTTGTTGGTATGATTCTAACCAGGGATTATTCGGTATAATCATGACCATTGATGATTACTTGAATATCCTTGGCCGTAGTGTAGGAATGATTCGATGATGTGGATTATTTATTAAGTTGAGTCTCAGCGATAACATATTGATTATACACTTTTAATTCATAAAAGATAGTAGATATCATGCTCTACTTGACTCTTCTAAAATACAGTTGTATGTCTTTGGCCTGTAGTGCAAAGTTGAATTGTTAATGAATATCTTTGACCGTAGTGCAAAGATGAATTTATTAGTATGATTATGAGCATGAATTGTGATTTGGTATAACCATGATTTTTGATGTTTCAGGTGATGAACATTATCTTCGTCCTGGGTGCGAAGAGGAATTTAGAATCACAATTATGATTATGAGTTATTCATATGATTGTGGACAGGAATTGTTGATTGATGTTACAGGGATAAAACATTATTGGTGGACTTTTAACATGGAGAAGATAATAGATCGATGGTCTATTTGACTCTTCTAATGGATTGCTCGTTCAACCGCAACTATGGTTGAAAAGTTTTATCATCTACCATATGTTCTAAATCTCGATTTATTACCGATGAAGGCTATTGATGATGTAAATTATCTTTAGTCATGATATTCTTTCTTTGGGCTAGTTGTGCTCACACTTTTTACTTCATAATTCCTTTCAGGTAATAAGAGTGTAGCTGGGTCGATCGCGGGTAATAGGAGTATAGAATGGTGGTCTATAGTCATTGAGGTTCTCCTAAATAGTATGGAAATAATTTTATTGAGAACTTTAGATAAGTGTGTCGATTATATATCGTCATTTGATATTTAATTTTGGTGAACCGAATAGGGTGAGGTGAACCCAACTTTGGAAGGGTGTTTTGCCACTATCATACAAGATGTCTAATGACATACAACCTCGTGCTATCATATGATAGGGTTATGCACATCCCCTTGCTGATTATATCTACGAGCACTACCTATATGATCTTGGAGTTTGGTTGAAACATAATGTTCAATTGCAGACGGTGGAGATAGTTATATGTCAAGAGAAGACTCACCATTGGAAGGAACATGATAGTAATCTTATCATTTTTTTGGGGGTCTATTGGATCAACCAAGGATAATTCTCTGGACATATGATATCTATCATAACTTAGATTCATGGCCTCCTATGTACGAAGGTTTCCTTGAGCACTTCTTAAAGATTTTAATTTGTAAAACAGTTTTTGACTGTACTTTTATGTAAAGTACCATTGTAAGGTTGTGGTCGAGGCACCATGAGAGTTAAATACATTTGTATGAAAACTCACAGTTTAATTGTGGTCATATTCTGCACGACAGTTTAACAGTTGTATAAATGAAGTTTGTATTTGATTTTTATAGTATGATATCTGGCTACTCAGAATGGGTCATGTGGACCTATTTTGGGGGCATCACAAGTATCATGTCAACAATTTTGACATTATTTGTGACGCCCCCAAAATAGGTATACATCACCTATTCTGAGTCGCCAAATACATGGTACAAAATACAAATACAAACTTAATTATACAACCATCGTGTAATATACGACAATACATAAACTGAGAGTTTTAATAGAAATATTGTCATCTAGATAATATCCACACTCAAAGGATTCCTCATTACATTTATTGTCACTCTATTTAATAGAATAGTGAGGACTACTAATACTATCATCTGGACCGTCACTCCGTTCCTCGACTAGTCCCGGCTACGTTCTCATTTCCTGAAGAGAACAGTGAAAGAAAGGGTGAGCTCAACTATCCCAGTAAGAAATATTATGACTAAGATAATGCAAAATAAATTATCGTTAGCCTTCAACAGTGTTAAACTGATAAAATATAACAAACATCAAGTTTAACTGCAGTGGAAAAGGAAATCCATTAAAAGAGTCAAGTAGAGAATAAAATCTACTATCTTTTATGATTTAAAAGGTTTTTCATCACTTTTATCACTGGGACTCAGCTTAATAAATAATCCACATCATCCCTGCACTACGACCAAGGATATTCATTAGTATCACAACCTCAAATTATCCATGCACTACGGGCCAAGGATATTCGTGTATTCATCAATGGTCATGATCATGCCAACAACTGTCCATCAATGCACTACGTGCCAAAGAAGACTTTTACCACATCATTTGTAACATTACGGTCATGATTATACAGAATAATCCCTGGTCATAATCATACCAAGTCCATCTACGCACTACAGGCCACAGATGACTTTCAACATAATATAAACATGAGGATGATGACAATGATATAAGAATTCAATAAAACAAGTTCAAGAATTAACTTATCTAGGAACAAATAACGTCCAAATTGTCAACATGATCTTCTTTGTAGAGTAAAATTCAAGAATGCTCAGAAGAATATTTTCATGAAAAGATACTGGATGAAGTGCAAATATCAAGGATATTCCACTAATTTCATGGAGTATAGAAGTCAAAACTTTAACCAACTGAGTATAATAAAGAATGGAATAACAAAAGAAATCACCAGGCATGCGATAGACCGCACAGACAGGTTATTCCAATAGAATAATAAATAACGGAACCAGGTCATGCGTAAATGCACAGACATGATATTCCAACAGAATAATAAATAACGGAACCAGGTCAAAGTAAATTGCTTGCAAGCGAGGATGTTCCAATGAGAATAATAAATAACGGAACCGGTCATGCGTAAAACACACAGACGAGGATGTTCCAGAGAATAATAAAAGACCGGAATAACGAGAAGAATTTCACTATGTATGCGGTACTTAGCATAGACAGGTTATTCCAACATAATAATAAAGAATGGAATAACAGAAGTTCTCTTCATGAATACGAAAGAAATAATACCCCTTACATTATAAAGAAGAGTACTCCGATGGGTAGGGCGAGGATATACTTGAAGAAGACTTGCACTACGCTCAAAGTTTTCTTAAACTCTAAAGAAATACGCTCAAGATTATAGAAGAAGAACTCTCTGAATTTCTGGTGTGTTTTCAATTCTAACTAAGCATCCTATTTATAGGAGAATGGAAATGATACTATGCAATAAAATATTCTAATAAAATAAAAACTTTAAATAAAATATAAAATATAATATATATTATATATTATATATATATACAAGTTCACGGGTTATCACCCCCGTGAATTCATTTTAATCAAACCTGCCACTTTTTTCAAACTTCTATATATATATATATATATATATATATATATATAGTACTCCCATGTATAAACCCCCCGCCCACCATTCATATATATATATATATATATATATAAATACTGAGATAACTTTCTCCTGACTATTTTGAAAAATGGGTAAGTGGGGATCCATATAATAACATTAAATACTTCAAAAAAAATTCTCTCAATATTTTTAACAACATTTATCATCATTATTATAATTCACAATATTAATCGACCAGGTCGTTCTCAGGAAAGAGGGAGCTTTCCAATAAGGATTTCTCCCTATTGGCGCACAATTAGGTGACCAAACCTCTCTTTGGCAGAACTTCTAGACATCGTTAATATTATAAATAATAATATTAATAACTTTGTCATCTCAATTATTGATTTAATAATATATAAAATATTGACATTAATTGAATCAAATAACGTGAGATACTACGCAACAATTACTGAAGCAATAATTGAACAAAGTTGAGTGACTTCTCACGTAAGCATTAATAATCAATACCATATGCTACTATGCAACCACGCCAGACATTCTTGTACTTTTTAACACCGGTGTTTCAAGCATTAATAATAAAACTTCCGCCGTTATTTTCATAAAAATATTTTTATCGTTTTCTCAATCCGATAATAATTCTGTTGTGGGGTCCACCAATGATTGTGCCGCCGTACGAATATTCCCTATTAAAACGAATATTCCCTGACCAATCGAATATTATATAACAACTTGCGTACTTAGCAAAATTTATAAAATTTACCCACAACTATAACATTATATCAAATTCATTCCATAATATTTAAAAATGATATTTATAGAAAAATCATCTTTATTAAAAAAAATTGGGGTCCTACATTATTGAATTCTGGATAAATTAAATTATAAATCTTTAAAATTTATCATTGTTTTCATTTAATTGAATTCTTATATCATTGTCATCATCCCCATGCTTATAATGTGATGAAAGTCATCTTTGGCCATAGTGCATAGATGGACTGTTGATTAGTATGATTATGACTAGGGATTATTCAGTATAATCATGATCCGTAATGTTACAAATGATGTGGTAAAATTCCTCATTGGCCCGTAGTGCATTAATGGACAGATGATGGTGTTAGTTCCTAGTAAGTACACAATAGATCTAGAAAGGGGGGTTGAATAGATCCTTTTTATTTTCAAATACTTTTCTTGTTTATTTTGTATTGCTAATGAATTAGCACATGACAAACATAAGAATCTTTTCAAGCACAACAGAATAAACAAAAGATCCCCTTCATTAATATATTCATGAATATGTATACATTGTTCGTAGAATTAGTTAAGTTGTAAGTAGTTAATACATACATAGCATTTATAGCAGTTAGGTACATAATGTAAATGCCAGAAAGTAAGTGACTGAATGTAATAGACACAAGGGATTTTAAGTGGTTCAGAGACTCAAGCTCCTAATTCACTCTTCTACTTTAACGAGCAAGAATTCCACTAAGGAAGGGCAGCACCCTGAATCACTAATATTCCTTCAAGGCCAGCAGCCTTGGAACTTTAGTTCACTAAGAATTCTTCAAGCCCAGCAGGCTTGGAACTCCTCTAGTTCCCTAGGAACTCTTCAAGCCTAGCAGGCTTGGATCTTCATTTAGCCCCTCCGGACAAGGACCCCTGAGGCGCTGGCTACTTGTTGTTGTTGGTGTTGATCTGCTAAGATGTCTTTAAGCTTGAACATCTTTTGTACTTAGTAGCTTGGTGTGGTCCTCTTTGCATTCTATGTAGAGTTTGGACCACTTCTTCTTTGGTGCAGCTGATCTTCATTCTTTTCTGCTCATCTTCATCCGATGTGCACCATCACTATTTAGGTTAGTAAGTGTTTGAGCTTTTGGTAGACTTCGTCTGGCACTTAACATTCCCTGAACCATTCTTGAATGGTTTGCAGACATGATTCTGCATCTGTTCTGTTTCAACTTTTGGTTCATGGTGATTCGTAGAGTGGTTCTATGGATCTTCTTTGTGTTCTGCCACTTTTTTGAATGTTATCTTCTTAGCCTTCTCGGCTCTCAGCTTAGCTGCCATCTTCAGTGGCATTCTCATCTTTGTTGAGTGACATTTTAGTCTGTTCAAGTCCTTCTTCAAAGATGCTTCACTTCCACCTTTGTAGTCTCACTATCACTGAGACTTGTTCTGCTTAGCTCTAGTGGAACTCGTAGAGTCAACACTATAGCATTCCAACAACTCAACAAACTTTTCAATATAGCAACTCTTGATCTTTGAAGCTCTGGCTGATATATACTCTTTCCCAATCTTCCCGTTGGAATATAGCCATTGAAAGCTATTTGAATTGCTTCGTAGATCTCGAGTTATTTGGTGTAGACTACTTGATGTGACGTGACAACTCCTTTATGACTTTACTGACACAACAGTCTGCTACCTTACCTATCGCTTTTGAGTTGTCACCTTTCCATGTCAGGCAGGTAGTCATCTTTATTTCTTCTTTCTGACTTCTCAGAACATCAGAGACTTTCCTTTTGCATCAATGCTCTTAACTAGCAATGTTCAAATTTCAGTCTTTAGATTGAATCATTGCCAATGCTTCAATCTTCAGATGACCGAACTCTATGATTCTGATGCATATGTTCTTGGACATGATCATAGTGTGTCTTGTTGAATGTTGCTCATTGACTGATTGAGACAACACTACGATCCTGAAGAAGTGTTCATTGGATCTTTAATGTAGAACACTTCTTCCTTCATTTGTGTAGTGCTTCAACACTTCTATTTGACTTTGACTGATCTTAAGAACTGATAACTTGACTCCTTATTCTGGTCTCTTATGAATAACAAGACACCTCAGGTTTGTGGCATGCCCAGCTCGCTTTCTCCTTGTGATCTCCCGTTCACTTATCATCAACGGACTAAAACATTCTTAATCACTTTAACCTTGTTCTTCAGAAGTTGGCCAGTATCCCTGTGTAGAATACACCAGTTCCCGCTTTGTTTGGCAAACATTATGATCCTGGTTGACCCCAAGATCATTGTCTTCTGTTCACTTGAAAGCTACTGCACTTGCTGACTTTCCTTAGTCAGTTACTTTTACTGAAGTCTTCTTTTGATCTACTTGTAGAAGACTTCATCTTGAATAACTTTACAACTCAATCTGGATGTTGATTGGGTTGGTGCTTAGATCTTTTGTTAGCTTGTATACCATTCGTTGAGTGCTCTCTGGTTTCCTTTAGGTGGAGTGTAACTTTGAAGCTCAGACCAGAGGCTTCATCCTTTGGATATTCTGGGAGTGCTCATTTGTTGAGAATCATGTTTACTCTACAATTCTGCATTGGCATTGTGAGCACCTCTGTTGAAGTCTTAGTTCTGCACTCTACGATTTCGCTTTGGTTCTGCAGACACTACGACTCCGAGATCAGATATTGATACTCTACGATTTCTATCCTTAAGCTTGCTGTCTTCATCTGATCTGGCTCGACTACGTTATCTGCTTCTTATTTTATCAGTAGACTCTACGACTCCGAGTGTGGTCTACGATTCTTGGCTTGGCTTTGGCGGATGCTTGTTCGGCTCTTAGACAGGCTATCTCTATGATTCTGAACATGACTTCCTCAGCAGACTAAGGCTCCGAGGAAGTTCTTCTGGACACACTATGACCCTTCCTCATCTCTCCTGACAGTCGACGAACTCCGAGATCTACTATCTTGCAGACCACGATTCCGCCTTGATAGCTCTCGAGTTTTCCTTGACTCTCCTGGTAGACTACGATTTCTGGTGCAGTGCTCGATGATCAGACTAGCCTATCTATTACATTATAAGATCAACCTAACAAGCTCAATCTTTCTATATTTATAGTCCTTATACATCATTTCTTTTTAAGGACTTTACAAAGCTGTTTTGCTTATGTAGGATCAACATAGCATATTTGATCAATTCATTCTAAGTCCTTGCACATATGTTCCTATTATCTATCAAAGGAATTTATAACTTTTCTTAATTCAAGCATACTTGCATATTCATTTGTTTATATCATAATCAAAACATATATAAATAGGAATATCATTCACATGCTTATTCCTAACAGTTGGTATGATCATAACCATGCGTTCTCTTCGGCCAAGGGTGAAAAAATGAAATGTTGTTTGGCATGATCATGACCATTGGTGAAAACACGAATATCCTTGACTCGTAGTGTATGGATATTTCGTGGTTTTGATACTAATGAATATCCTTGGCCCGTAGTGCATGGATAATTCAGTGATGTGAATTATTTATTAAGTTGAGTTTCATCGATAAAATTGATGATAAACTTTTAAATCATAGAAGATAGTAGATATCATGCTCTACTTGACTCTTCTAATGGATTTCTTATTTCGCTGCAGTTGTTGATCTAAAACTTGTTGTCTATTATATTTTATCAATTGTTATATTGTTGAAGGCTAACGATAATTTATTCTGCATTATCTTAGTCATAATATTTCTTACTGGGCTAGTTGAGCTTACCCTTTTGTTTTCATTATTCTCTTTAGGAAATGAGAATGTAGCTGGGACTAGTCAGGGAATGGAGTGACGGTCCAGATGGTTGTTGTAGTAGTCCTCACTATTCTGTGAAATAGTGTGATAATAATTGTAACTCCATTGAGTTTGAATATTGTCTAGAAGATAATATTTGTGTTAAAACTCTTAGCTTTTGTTACACGACAGTTGTGTAATTAAGTTTATATTTGTATTCTGTACCATGTAGTTGGGGACTCAGAATGGGTGATGCATACTTATTTTGGGGGTGTCACAGTTGGTATCAGAGCTAAGGGATATGATCCCTAGTTGAGATGTGAGACTAAAACTAGGAGGGGAGAGATGGGTAAATCCTTTGCTAGTATGACCTAACTAAGTTTATTTGTTATTTAATTGGTCAGTCAGAATATAGGGATAATATGTGGCATGTCAATTAACCCATGTTTTGTGATAGTATAATGGCATCTAAAAATTTTGAGATAAGAAATGGAGCACATGAGACCGTTGAGTCACCGCTGATCAATAACCAGGATAATGTGCATTAGGAAGGCCATAATCCTCCTATAAACAACAACACCGACCAAATGACGAATGATGGTACGCTTAGGAGTTTTCTAGAATTTATGCAAAACCAAACGAGAGATATTCCTATTGAAATGCAGGTGGAAACACTGGCAACTCACAGCTGGTCACCACTAAGCAGTTCAAGGAGCTGGGACCACCGGAGTTTTTGGGAAATCTAGAACCACTTAAGGCAGAGATGTGGATAAAGTAGATCACCTAGATACTTGATGTCTTAGAATTCTCAGAGGAGGAAAAGGTTCCCTTTGCCACCTTTATGTTGCGTGAAGAAGCAGATTACTAGTGGGAATCTGTAACACGTACCCAACCTGTCGCACTAAAGATGTCTTGGGAGAAGTTCCAAGAATTATTCAACGACAAGTACTTTCCCAAAAGTATTCGTCACATGAAGGAGGTGTAATTCATCAAGTTGGAGCAAAATAATATGATCGTGTCGCAGTACGAGGCTAAGTTTGCTGAGTTGTCCCGGTTTGCATCCTATTTGGTTGATAATGAGGAGCAAATGATGTGAATGTTTCTGCGAGGTTGAAATCCGAAATAAGTCAATATCTCAATTCTCACAAACTTTGTGTATATTTAGATGTTGTGAATAGGGCTAAGTTATTAGAATGCGATTATGAGTCAACTCAACTAAAAGGCAATGACCAACAACACGATAATAATCATACCGGTGGCAACGACCATCGGAACAATGATAACCATCATGGAGAAAATTATCATGCGAGAAATGGTAACCACTTCGGTGGAAATCATGGCCAAGATAATATGAAAGGTGAACTAAGTGAAAACAACTTCAAGAAGAGAAGGTTCAATAATGATGGAAAGACAACAATACTAGCACTCGTTTTAAAGGATGAAGAACGACCACCGGTCGTATGTTTCAAATGCGGACAGGAGGGACACATCCGTCTAAACTGTACAATTGCGAAAGAGAAGGTCACCTAGCTCAATTTTGTTGTGTAGTGAAGTCAAGTCCAACTGGGATGGTGACACGAAAGGATGTCCTAGACAAGTCAAAGCCGGTACTTTAAGTGAGAGCGTTTGTCGAGGAACCCAAATGAAGTTATCACGGGTAAGATAATCATAAACTCTTGTGAAGTCTATACCTTATTCGATACCGATTCTACCCATTCTTTTATTTCTCCTACTTGTGCTCAACGTTTAAATTTGACTACTGAGAAATTAGACTTTGACTTATCGGTTGAAACTCCGTTAGGAGAAACCTTCATTACATCCACTATTTATAAATTTTGTTTGATTCAAATCGGCACCCTCACGTTACCTGTACATCTTATCTCTTTGAAAATATCTGTCTTTGATGTGATTCTAGGAATCGACTGGTTAACTACTCACCATGCTAAAATTGATTATTTTTGTAAGGTTGTTAGTTTTCATATTCCTAACCAACCTGTTATGAAAATTCAAGTAACCAAACCACTAAAGTCAATCACTATTATATCAAGCCATAAGTAAAGAGCCCTGATCCTTTCACTGGTGACTTCCTTATGTGGGAATGCACCGAAGCCGAACTTTCAATAGGGAACGCCATTAATAACGGTCGCAAGTTGATAGGTATCAATGTGAGGTGCTATCCAAGTCTTAGATGAGAGTCACAGTTTTGAATGATATTTCTATCGTTAATAAATTTCGTGACGTATACCCCAAAGAACTTCCTAGCATACCTAGAACGTGAAATCAAATTTTGTATCGACCTTAAACCCGGTACAAAACCCTCAAATATTTCTTCACCCAGAACGAACGTAACATGCGCCAAAGACGTTGGCTCGAGCTGTTGAAAGATTACGATAATACCATTCAATACCATCCTTGAAAAAAAAATGAATGTAGTAGCTGACGCGTTGAGTAGAAGATCATATGCGTTACGAGTGAGGCGTTGTTAACACAAAGACCTATTTTGTATAACTTACAAATGATGGAGATAGAGTTAAAGACTCTAGGGACCCACGTGATGATGTCAAATATAAGAGTAGAACCGACTCTAATCGATAAATTTAAAGCCGCTCAAGCTAAAGACTCAAAGCTGATGAATGTGAAGAAAAAGGTAAAAAAAGGCATTATTCTAGAAGCAAGAATCGACGAAGAGAGGAAATCTTAGTCCTCGATTCATTGGGCCATTTGAAATCCTCGATCGAGTAGGAACTGTTGCTTATAGACTTGCATTACCGCCAAGTATGTCTCGTGTTCATAACGTTTTTCATATATCTATGTTACGTAAATATTTGGAAGACCCGAACGACATTATTGAATTAGAACTAGACGAGATAGCAGAATATTTAATGTATGAGGAGATACCTGTTAAAATCTTGGATAAGAAGAAACCTATTCTATGCTCAAAGGTTATACCTCGAGAGTTAGAATCTGAACAAGGTATACTCACCTCTTTGATATACCAGGTACGTAAATTTCAAGGGCAAAAATTCATAAGGAGGGGAGATTGTAAGACCCTGAATTTTTTGAAATGAAAGTATTCAATTTTTTATAATTATTATTCTATTTAGTAAATGGTTAAATTGATAAAAGGTTAAAGTTAAGGGTGATATGTGAATTTTTTTGGAAAGTAAGCAAGTTGTCATAAATATTCGTTACGTCAGGGAATATTCATTTGGTCAATGAATATTCGTACGACGGCACAATCATTGGTGGACCCTACAACAGAATTACTGTCGGAGTTAGAAAACAACAGAAATAACTTTTTATAAAAATAACGGCAAAAGTTTTACTGCTAAACTGTTGAAATACCCGGTGGTAAAAGTACAGTAATACACATGGTTGCATAGTAGCACACAGTATTGTACAGTATCTTTGATTATTGATGCTTACATGAGAAATCACTCAGTTTTATTCAATTATTGCCATAGTAATTGCTGCATAATATCTCTCATATTATTGATTCAATTATTGTCACAGTATCATCTGCATAATATCTTATATTATTAAATCAATAATTGAGACGACAAAGTTATTCATATTATTATTTGCATTATTGACAATGTCTAGAAAGTTCTGTTTAGGAAAGGGGTTTGGTCACCTATTTACGCGCCAATAATGAGAAATCCTTATCAGAATGCCCCCTCTTTCCTGGGAATGATCAGGTTGTTAATATTGTAAGTTATAATATTAATGATTAATAAGTTTGTGTTGATTAAAGATAAGAATAATATTGATGTGTGAAAGATGTTGTTCATTTAGTTTTCTTTAATTCTTTTGTGACCCAATTACCCTCAGAGGAGGTAATTCTGTGATGGCTGGTTTTGTTATAATTATTCACAAGGGCAATTAATCGGATAAATGAGAAATTAATTGCTATTAGTTCACAGACAAATTACTGTTGGTTCACATGTATGGAACTATTGATTCACATGCATGTACTATTAGGGGAGGTGGTGCAAGATTGATAATACTTGAATAACTAAATTAAAAATGGAGGCAAAGATGATGTTACTAAACTGTAATAATTCTAGCCCCTAAACGTGCAATTATCGAAACAATGTTTTTCTATAAATAGAATCTCATTTCTTCTTTCATTCTCACTTCACTAAGAATCACAAGAACAACTATAGAGAGAGAAACTATAGAGAGGAAGAAGAAGAGTATTCTGCTACTTCACTAGTTCAGTATCCAGTCTTCTATTAAGGTAAAGGGTATTATTTATTTCATATTCGCTTACGATATTATTTTTGTATTCGTAAGAAATTTTATTCTCGCTCAATATTCATAAGGAATATTATTTTCGTTCAATATTCGTAGGGATATTGTCTTCGTTAATATTCGTAAGCAATATTATTTTCGTTCAATAGTTGTAAGGGATATTATTTTTGTTCAATATTCGTATAAAATAATATTGTCTTCCATACTCTATAGTATGTAAGTAATATTATTTCGTTTTGTAGTCCTAATTCTACACTCATTTTGTTAAAGTATTGCTTCTATACTCCATGAAATTAGTAGAATATCTTTGAAATTTGCACTTCATCTAGTATACTTTACAAGGATATTTTTCTGAACATTCTTATTAAATTTTAAGTTTTTCATGCCGGAGTACTATTCACGGGGTACTATTCACAAAGTACTATTCTCAAAGTACTATTTATGAAGTACTATTCCCAAAGTACTATTCACGGGGTACTATTTGTGACGCCCCCAAATCCGAGTATCTTCCAACCCGATATATGTTGCTACACGGTGCTACAGTTCACACATACATTCAATTGAAATGCCTCAAAAGAATGAATATGTCTTATATATATTCTAAATAATATTACCATTCCCCAGGTTCTTAATAACCATTACATTTGTTCTTATTATAATATCAAATAATAACAATATTCACCTATACTATTACAAAAGTAATCTATAGGTTCGCCTTAGCCTTCCCTTTATCTTTTCTGGATCCTTCGGTCCGTTCGGTCTTAGCTGCATTCATATGGTTCAAGCAAGAGTGAGCATAACTAGCTCAGCAAGTATGACAATTCCATTTAAACAACATGCTTGAAACATACAAATCGTATATCTTTAATTACCGAACAATAGTTATGAAGTACTATCGATAATTCAAAATATCACTTCTCTCTTTTTAAAACGTTTTACAATGAACAACATCCAGTAAAACATCAATTCTGGTCCAAGACCTTGAGCATTTCATACTTTATTTGAAAAGGACAACCCGACACCAAGTTAGTATGTCTGGCATTACTTATGAGCACATCTAGGTGATCAGCCTATAGTACTCTATGTTGTACAACACTACTTTCTTTAAATGTATGTACGTTTAAGTTTTGGCAACCTCACGTGCCTGTCTTTTGACGACAAAACATTTGTTTAACAAAACATTTGTTTAGCATACTCAGTCTTCTTTTGAAAACCATACCAACATAGTTTGGCAAAACTTGACAACATTTCGATAGATTATAAGAAATCCATAAAACATCTGAAGTCTAGCCGAAAGAATTGGCTTCGACTTCATCATACATCAATTCATGCGTAAGATACATGAATCACAAAGCTTGTCCAGATTGAACATAGACAAGGGTTAGAACACTTACCTTTAGCGTCTTCCACGGTTAATATACTTTTCCTTTGAGTCTTTAAGGTCTTTAGAATACATAACCACATAACATACCACATTAGGTCATATATAATCAAGTATGTTTACTACTATATCTTACCCTTCTTCTCAATCTAATTGTTCATTAGATTTATTTAACATTGGTTCTGGTTTGTCGTATTGTTTTACATTCACATTTGAGTACTCTTTCTTCATCCTTTAGTTGTATTACTTAAGGTTATAAACATCCCTTAATGATGTTACTTTAAGTTTATTAAATATTTAATTCATCTTCAATCAACTCTCATTCTCTTTGCATTCAAAATCTTTCTTCTCTATGTTGTTCCTAGTCTTTGTGCATTAGGCTTAGCTTCCTTTCTCTATCTATACACATACATGAGTCGACGAAGAATGGTCGAGACCCGACCTTGGCACTACGGCGCCACTCTTAGTATATTCGGCAGCGCTGCGACGTGAGTTTCCAGTAGGTCATGAACATGCTTGGCGCTGCGGCGCCACTTATTATACCTTGGCTGGCGCTGCGACACCAACCCTCTACACCAGAAAACTTTGACAGTTTTCTTATATAACAAAATTTTCGGACTCCTAAATTGTTCATTTTAAGTCCGAATTGGCTCGTTCAATAGCCATTATCTCACAAATCACATACTCTAAGTGTTCATGTAAAAATTTGACATTTTTGAATCTTTTAACTCGAAATTCACCGATTAGTTTATTTTAACGAAAATGATAAACGTTCAAAGCTCGTTTCTTCGTTCTAAGTCAGAATTTGGTCATTTTGAGTCCGCAACTCTAGAATACAAAATGAAACTATTCTCCATCGAAAAACAACATTTCCGAGTTCAATGTCATAATTTGACTTTCATTCCGAGAATTTCACGATTTCGACGATTAACGTCTAATCTCGTAAATTTTGCCATAAATTCATTACTTGAGATTTTTACATCGTTTCAAATGGATTCATTCCATCATACTAACATCCTAACCAAATATATTTCAATAACTTATACATGATAAACTCTTAAATGTTCTTGTTGGGTAAAATCTATATACGCACAACACGCATGTATACGTGGTCAACAAGTAATACAGTAATGAGTAGAGAATCGTTCCCATAGAGACAATTTAGTAAGAAATTTAACCTCACAAATATCAATTTCCTATTAATCCTAATTTTATTAAACTATCCAATTTAATGATTAAAATTATAGAAGCTAAATTATTAAAAAAATATACTATCACAAAACAATTACAAATATCAAAATTTGAAATTTCAAATAATTAATGGAGAATTAGACTTATAATTTCACCCTAAGCTTCAATCTAATTTTTTCACCTTTATTCCAATTCAACTCACTATCCCAGTTTATTAATCAAGAACATGAAAGTAGTACTAGCCACCTCTCGATGCACTAATACCGTATTAACTTAAATCCACGAATTAGATAGAAACAAGTTAAACACCTTAATCAACTAACTCACTATATCTCTATGTGAATTAAAATTAAAGAAGGTTTAAGATTAAGTTCCATATCCGATTATATGCGATGTCAAGCATATCTCTACCTTAACATTCATCAAGATTCTATTATTCACAAAATTCAAGAACACGTGCTATATTAACTAAGTCTAGATTCGTATATCCTCTCTCGATTCAATACAAATCCACAAAGAATTATTGATCAGGCAATTCATAAATTCAAGCTCAAATTAATATAGATAAATTGGAAATTAGTTTATTGAATTGAAAATCAAAGTTATAAAACCATAGTTTCACTTAAGGATCCATCATAAGCCTAACAAGTGAATTAGTTCATCATGAATGAAATAATAACTAAATAATTCAAAGATAACATCCGTTCAATTACAAATATAAGACTAAAAAGAAGAATAGTGAAAAACACCTTTCACGTAGCCTAAATCTGCAATCGACACGAAAATCTCTTCAAAGTCTCCCTCCAAAGCTTGCTATCAAAATCTGGAATTGATCTCCGTAATATGCCTTGTGTACTATTCAATTCGTTGTTAATTGCTCCATATACATCCAACACATGTTTCTGGTCAAATCCCATGTCCAATAGAGTGCAATTGCCATCCAAAATGCTAACACACCATGTTCCAGCAGAGTTGTAAGCAAAATAGGACTGCCCACAATCGAGACCCCCCCACCTCGGCGGGTGTGTATGCTTATAATGAGCAGCTACAGTACGGCATCCATCTCAGAATGATATTGAAGACCCCAGCCCTTGTTGGTGGTACCTGAAAGAAAAGGGCCCCCCGTGGCATAGCTCTCTATGATGGCTTGGTTGGTCTTCATACTTGCAACCATAATTCTCCAAATGATTCCTTTTTTCACTCATTCACCACACCACCCATCCTACATACAAAATAACACAAAACAAGTGAAAAGTAAACATGAACACAAAGAATTAACAACAAAAAATCTTAAAATGAACGTCAATTCGTGGATATAAAATCCACTTATCAAAATCCCCCAAACTTAAACCGTGCTAGTTCTCGAGCACAAAACAAACTACATGCTATGTAATGCAATGTGATGAAATGTATCTAATCTATATGATTACGAATCCAACAGTATCACAGAATCAAAATCATCTCAGTGGCCTCAGAGAAAACAAGCGAACTCTACAATATTAATCACCAAAACCAATCAATAATTCCTTATTAGTTTTAAAATCTTAACCCATTATTACTAGTATAGTGTGCGTGTGTGTTCAACATCCATGATAACTGATACAGACTCAAATTTAATACATAACCAATTTCTTAGAAGGAATCATACAGCGCAAACTTAAAAATTTCAAAAATAGGCAAGTTCCAACTGAATTCAGACATTTACCAAACATAAGGGATCAAATAGGGTATTCATGCTTTCTTTCTCTTTCTTTCTTTTTTTTTCATTGACGGGGGCCCTTTTCTCTTATTTCCCATCCTTTTCATACCTTTTTTTTCATAGATAGATGGTTGGTGAGTGCGTTTTACGCTCCATCTCATGCTCATTTTTATGGGGAGTATATTTTCCTCAACCCACCACAAAACTCAACTAGATATTAATTTTTTTCTGAAGCTTATATACCCTACCTCTCTCCCCCAAAATTAGGTTCTTGCCTAATTCGTCGTTTTCACTGCCTATCCTTGTCATTTTCTCATTCACCCTAGCATTATCCTTTAGAAAATCTTTATATATCAATTTAAACTAACCAGTCAACACAGATGTTGTTGCATGCTTCCCTTTTTATACTAGTTTCAAACAAGCATAAGATTCGATTCATAATAGAAATTATATCACGGTTCTAATAATCAATTTTGTAATTGTTAACTTAGTCTCAATCTCATCATTGGCCCAAAATAACATGAACTACAACACTGCTGGACATATGCAAACACATTATTTAACTAATTTTTTTTATAATATATATCATCACATAACAAAATGCATCAATAAAAATAAAAATGCAATGCACTTAAGCTATCATCCAACTATGTGACTTACATGTAATGACAAATGACAAATGTAAACTAGAATGCAAAACTAGAATGTAATGACAAATGTAAGCCTAACTAACAACAATATGCATGCAAACAAGTAATTAAATCCCCCAAACTTAAGTATTACAATGCCCTCATTGTATGGATAATCGTAATAAAGCGTGTGGGGACTTCCCTGCAATCGCCTAAGTCTGGGGTAGTGTTGGTTGATCTTCTTCTTTTGAATCACTTGGTGGACACCTTGGCATTGGTATGGGCTGCTGGTATGGAGATTGGGCGGCTGGATTGAAGCTCTGGAGTTTTATATTGAGTGATGCAAAAGACGTGTTCATAGCATCAAATATGTGGTCTTGTCTCAATGCGAGTCGCCGCATCTCCCGACGTGTTGCCTTGTTGTGTGCATCCATTTGACGTTGAAAATCAAGAAACTGAGGACTCGATAAAGCCTCAGACTGCGGTACCTGTTCTATTCCTTGATCACCCATAGTCTCATCCTCATCCTCCGAGGTGTCTGCAGCGTCAACTTCGTCCTCGAAGTCGAAGGAAAAATAAAACCCAGACCTCGAGGATGGGACTCACCTTCGGCCCACACTGAATACCGCGCTATCATTCTGGAATCTAGTAATTGAAGTGGCATCTGTGTGGGTTCATCATCTGACCATCTCACACGCGCTTGGTGACACAACCCACATATAAGTGATGGGTGTGGCAAGCACGCTAAAAAGTTTCCTCGTAAGCACCGACGGATGGAAAAACATATTATGGCCCCGACATCAATGATGAAGTCTTGCATAATCGCGTATAGCAGTAATGCCTTCTCCTTGGTCACGTCCGATGTGTGTTGGGATGAATACAATTTAGCACATAAGAAAGCATACAAAATTTTACCATACCAACTGATATCTTTGCTATGAAAAACTATGCCTCCCTTCCGACCTTTGATCCATGTTGTTCCTGGGTTAGTCATTTCTTTGAGTATCGCCTCATAGTCCGGATTAAAATCACATAGGTGGGTATATTGGCATTGTAGAGGTACTCGTAACTGATATTAGGTGTTGTTGGCATCGGCACTGAATGAGACTTAGTGACCCCGCACATAAGCATTATATGGGGCTTTGTCCTCGGTGTTCGCATAGAATTCCTTGACTACGTTGACAACGACGAGCTCAGGTTCTTCGGTGAATTTGTTCCAACCCTTCTGATAAATTTTTTGCATCATTTCCCCATCGACATGATCCGGTGCCAACCCCTACTCCGGTGTAAGAGCTTTCATCACCATGCAATCGTACCGGTCGGCGGCGGCGGCAGTTAAGAATTTCCTACAATCAAAGGTCCATGTCGGTTGTGCGGGCCTTGAACTTTCTCCCCTTTGTTATTTCGATGTGGGTTGCGAAGCCATTGACTCTCAGAAGCCTTAATTACAGTATCTCCACCCCAAACTTGGTTAACACAAACTGTCGACCACTTGGTGTGCACAAAAAATTCTTCCCCCAAACTTGTCTATTTTATGTGGCAAATTAGATGAGAGAAGATGTATAATTTGTAGTATTGTGTGCTTCACACTCAGTTGTTCTAATTTTACACCAATACCTTGCTGAATTCGTAGCTTTTTGTAGAAGGAGTGGAGAATATGTGATGAATTTGGTGTTTTAGGGAGTGAATTTATAGAAGTGGATGATGTGAGGGAGAGGGTTAGGAGTAATTGATGAAGAATATGGGTTTGTGTGTAGTAATGGGGTGAGATGATGGAGTAATCATGGGTAGAAGTTGGAGTTGAAATGGATGTGGAATAGGAGTAAATGATTAAGAAGTGGGGAAGTGGTGTGTAGTTAGGAAGAAGAAGAAGAATGCATGTGTAACTGCCGAGTAGTCGGTTGTGTTCCAGGACCCTCGCCCCGGCAGGGGGTGTTAGGCATATAAAGCCCCCCCCGACGGGCATGTAATCTGTTATTTGGAATTGGGGACCCCTACCCCGGCGGGGGGTGCAGGGCAAATATAGCCTACCCCCAGCAGGCATGCTCACTATTAATTTCTTGGGGAGACCCTCTGCTTGGTAGAGGGGTATAACTCATTAGGAGCCTCGCCCGTGGCATGTGTATCTTAATAAAATGACCTCTTTTGCTCTCATTTTCTTCATGCCATGCCACTTGATGATTATTTTCTCATCCTGCAAGCTATGAAACATAAAAAATTAGTAAATTGTTAATCAATTGGAGCATGGTTGAGAGATTAACAAGACTCATACAATATAATACCTACCTAATTAACTTATTATAAACTATATTCTAACAATTATGAATGAAAATATAAAAAATAAACGTATGATTGAGTTGCCTCCCAATTAACGCTTGATTTTAAGTCATTTAGCCTGACTACTTCCTGTTCATGATACGTCGGATAATGTGATGGCAATGACATCGGTGTTGGACTCGCCGCCCCAATAGTGTTTTAATCGTTGACCGTTGACTTTAAAAGTTTCTAAAGGATTCCGACTATAGAGTTCAACGGTGCCATGAGAGAACACCCTTTTTATGGTGAATGGTCCCGACTATCTTGTCTTAAGCTTGCTTGGGAACAATCTCAACTGTGAGTTGAACAATAGGACTGATTTCCCCGGCTCAAATGTTCTTTGCATAATTTTATGGTCGTGCCATCTCTTGACCTTTTCCTTATATAACTTGGAGTTCTTATAGGCTTGAAGGCGAAATTCGTCGAGCTCATTTAATTGCAGTAGTCACTTTTCCCCTACAGCTGCTTGATCAAAATTGAGTTTCTGAATCGCCCAATAAGCCTTGTGTTATAACTCGACCGGTAAGTGACAAGCCTTCTCGTATAGTAGTTGATATGGTGACATACCAATCAGTGTTTTGTCGACGTCGAGATTTTTAGTGTCCCTTTTCGTTACTTTGGTGTTCTCATGCTAATATGAGATTTGTTTGAAAAACAAATGAAAAAGGTCCGACATGTATAATGTCAACGATTTGACTTTAAGAGTCGCTAGTTGGTGTATTTAACTGGTTGCACTAACGCAACCGAAAAGGTTTGCACATTGACCCAATGATGTGACACTGTTAAACGAGTCTGTGAAACCGAGATTCATTTAGGGTTCGGGGGCTTGGTTATGCGGAGGGAAGGTGTTAGGCACCCCCCGACATCCGTGTTGCCACGGTGACTGCCACTTTTCAAAGAAATTATTATATGAATGTGTGTGTGTGTGTGTGTGGATCAACGTGCAATTATTTGGAAGTAGTGTTATGCCTCATTTGCACCTATATACATAGGGTTTGAATTTTGTAGAAAAATCAGTTTTAAGAAAGATATAACAATGAAGTTTTATAAAAAAGATTTTTCAAACCCTGTGCTCAATACTAATTGAGGCCTTTGATACTTCCATTTTATTATTAAATGTTCGGCTTGTTTACTTTTATTTTTGAGATGCGAGGCATCTGGGAGAAAATAATATACAACAGTGCTGAACTCCTTATGGGCATGACAGTCATCCAAGGGAATTCAGATACTGTAAATAATGTACAAGCTGCTTACAGCAAGAAAAAGTCTATCATGGGAACCAAATCTAGATTTAGTAGACTGAATCTGTAATCACATGATTCCTAGGCTCCCATGATACTGCAATTTGTATGGAAAGCAGTAAGCAGTTATAGATATATAAAAGCGGTATATATATATATATATATATATATGTGTGTGTGTGTATGTGTGTGTGTGCATGATCAGCCACCACGAAGCAACTCCATGGGGGATCAGAAATGTAAATAAAGCAATAAATGCTATCAACCACCATGGAGTAAACTCCAGGCAGGACAAAATGTAAATATATATAACCATTTGGGGGATGGAAGCAAAAATAGAAATAAGAAATAAGAACAAACAGAGTAGTGCATACAAATAACACAATTTGATTACTAAATAAAAACAAATTTATTGATAATTGAAATATTTACAAACAGAACTGAAAATAAACTGACTTACATACTATAGAAACATTTAAAGAAGAGAAGAGGGGTTAAGTAGGCTAAACAGTGGTAGAAACCTAAGATTCGTCTAAGAAGGAACTCAGAGTCTTACTAAGTTTCTAAGTCTTCCTTTGCCAAATGAGTTTAGTTTCCTTTTATAGATTAAGGAAAGGGAACTATTACATTAACTGGGGTAAGGTAGGAAACATCTTACTTAAGGAAAAGTAAAAGTAAAAGTAAAATACAGACACTTTACTGTTGATGAACAATAATTACTTATGACTAAATACAGACGCTTTTGGCCAAATGGCAGACAACTTTTGACTCATGGATGCTTTCGGTGGAAAAGAGAGCATCTTTTGACTTTTAGAGCAGACGCATGTGAATGGGGCTGCTTTTGGTGGAAAAGCAGGTGATTCTTCTAATTGATTGGTGAGCTGGCTGTCGGAGCAGGTACAAATAACTGAGGACATTAGGCAAATGGATCCTGAGCGTCCTGTAGGTTGATGGTGTCGTATGGGTCATCATCATCATTGAGGTTACTGGGAGAACTATGACTGGAGGATGAAGAACATACTGAGGCTTCTTCATGTATGGCTTCGTCAATCCTTTTGTTGAGTGCTTGGGCAATTTTTATTAATCCTTTACTAGAACAATTTTTAAAATCAGAAATTTTACTGGAACATGCCGAACCAGTGGGATTGACTTTAGACTCCTTTGACTTGGATTTTGACTCCTTTTCTTTACTAGCCTGGGGAATGGCTGTGACTGGAAGAGGGGAAACTGGAGCAACATGAAATTCTCTTGAACGACCAACTATTTCATTAATGTTGAATTTATCCCACCACTTAACATAAAGAGGCGTAGACACTCGAGGGAGTGGATCTGACTGAATACCATTGACTGGAGTAGAGGGAGGTGGAATTCCGTACTGCCATTTAAGAATCCACGAGATCTTATATTTACTAACAAATAAAAGAGTGAGGGGAACTCCGTCATTCTTTGGATCTGTTTTACTATGATTGCTAAAATGATTTAGTTAAACTTTAAGGAGGTCGGGAAGAAGGTTATAAGTAGAACCTAACCTATACCACCAAAGAACAAACCAATAGGGGATTGGGCTCTTGAATTTATGGTCAAATTGAATGAACCATGAATGACTATGTGATTCATTTTGGTGAAGGAGAACCTTGTACCAGACTTCAATATAATCATAATAACAGAAAGAATTATCTTGACTAGAGAGATTCATAAGATCGGAGGGGTTTTTCCCCCAATCAGACATTTGAACAAACTGTTTAATGTATAAAGAATGATAAAGAACTTTAGTCTTACCATTGTTGGCGTAAATTGGTTTAATGTTTACTGACTCTGTTTCCAGAAGAATATCCTTATAAAATACAAGAGATTTATAAGGAGCCAAAATGGAAATGCCATCCAAGGAAAGAACTGAGCAAACAAGCTATGGGGTCATCATTTGGTTTCATGTAGGGTTCAATATGAAAAGATAATTTTCCCACTTAAGCATATGCTCAGAAGGAGGATGACTAGGAGCTGAAGATGAAGCCTTGGTTGGATTACTAAAAGGGTCAATTGGTTCAGGCTTACTGGTTAAAGCTGAACTATATGGCTTGGGAAGTGTTCCAAGGACTGTGAATTTGTTTGGTGATAAATAGGGGTGATTGGGTGAGGAATCAAAGTTCCTGGGGTTGATTACTTGGGCGATGAGGGGCGACCCGGACCCCTTGAGGAAGATGATCCTCTAATGCTCATGTCTGAATAGTACCTGTATTGATAAATTCCCGAGTGAGAAAATCAGGAATTGAATTGTTACTACCTTTGATGTATTCAATATCAAAATCAAAAATGCTTAATAGGGCATGCCATCTAGCAAAAGAATGCTTAGAGGCTAGATTTTCAACATCCATTTCTAAGATATATTTTGCTGACTTGCAATCATTACGGACTAAAAATTTCTGATTTAGTAGATCACTTTGAAATTTATTAATACATAATACTAAAGAAAGTATTTCTTTTTTAATAGTACTGTAATTTAATTGTGTATTATTCCATGCACCGGAATGAAAATGAACAATTTGTTCTAGGGAATCTGGAGTTAACTTTTGTTTAAGAATGCCTTCGAATCCAATATCTGAGGCGTCAGTTTCAATAATTTTATATGTTGAATCATTGGAAATGCCAAGACAGGGCAATGCCTTGACGTAAATTTTTACTTATTGGATGACAGAAGTATGAATGTCAGTCCAAGGTGGAGGATTGTCTTGCAAATGCTGGAAAAGAGGTTTGCAAATCTTCCTGAGATTCTTGTAAAACTTGCCAATATAATTGAGCGAGCCAAGAAATCTCTGCAGTTGGGTTTTATTGGTTATCTTATCGGGAAACTTGTCAGCGAATTGAATATCTCTATCAATGGGCTGAACTTGTCCTCTAAAGATATTAAGACCAAGAAACCTTAATCTGACCTGAAACAGGCTGCATTTGGAAGGTGAAAGAACAAGACCATTATCTTTAACTGTCTTAAAGAACGATTTCAAATGTTTAATGTGTTCTTCAATGGCCTTTGAAAAAATGAGAATATCATCGATATAAACGACAATAAAATGACTGAAAGGGTTTAATATGTCATTAAGAATATTTTGGAATTCACTGGGAGCATTTTTTAGGCCAAATGCCTGGACATTCCACTCGTAGTGACCAAACGGAGTAGTGAACGCTGTTTTGTACCTATCATTAGGATGAATGGCAATCTGCCAGAAACCGGAATTAAGGTCAAATTTACTGAATATTGTGGTGTTACTTAATCTATTGATAAGGTCGTCTTTGTTGGGAAGGGGATACCTAATCCATTCTAGAACCTTATTCAATGGTTTGTAATTAATGACTAGATGAGGTACACCTCTTTCTTTTTTGTCTTCATTGTTAACATAGAAGACAGGACAAGAACAAGGGGATTTACTGGGTTTAATTAAACCTTTACTAAAGAGATCATTAATTTCCTTTTTACATAACTCTACTTGTTCATGATTCATTTGTATTGGCCTGGCCTTAGTAGGAATTAGGTGCTCTTTGAATTCCTTAGCATAAAGGAGCCTTATAATATGTTTTTTCTGATGCCAAAAGGCATTAGGAGAATCAGAACAAAGATTATCCTTTAAATAGATTTTTAACTCTTCAATTTTTTCTTGAACTTCTTTATTCTGTAGCTGTTCTTCATCTCTTTTGTACTTAATTTCTTCCTTTAAGAAATTCAAATGAGTGGATTTACAATTTAATAAATTTAATGATTTGGAAATAGATTCTTCTTGAATAAATTTTAAATCTCTTTCTTTTGGTTTAACAAGAAATTTAAATGTTATTTTCTTTCCTAAATGTTTACAACTTAACCCTTCATTACTGGTAGTAAAAGGGTAAAGTAAATATATAAATGGTAATCCTAAGATGATCTTATTAGTAAGATTGCGGATTAAAATAAACGATGTTTTAAAACACATATTATCTTGATAGATATGAACATTAGGTAACTTATATTTAATTTCCATTTGACTACCATTGGCTGAATTCAATTTTTCATTAGTTTTCTTATAGTAAATAGTTGGGATTAAGCCTTCTTGAATACAGTTTAAATCTGCGTCGGTATCAACTAGGGCAGGAAGCTGTATTGAAAAGGTTTTATCAACAACTAGGTTAATGGAGATATACCATTTTTGGATGGTAATATCCTTAATTCTTTTAACTGAAAGACCTTGAACAAAAAGATTAGTTTCTTCTTTAGTACCAGATGATTCAGGCTCATCGTGATCTTCATCACTAGAGGAGGAATCTTGGACATGAAGATCGGATTTTTTGTCTTCAAAATCTTTTCTTAAAATAGAAACTTCTAATTTTAGGTTAGAAATTTCTTTTTTTAGTTTATTGACCTCTTGATTTAATTCTAGAAGGGTAACTTCTTTAAACGGAGTTTTAAATTGTTCAAGGGTTTTATTCAGGCTAAATACTGGTTTATCCTTAGCCTTACTAATTTTATCTTTAACTCTATTATCTTTAGTCAGTAAATCTTTTAATTGTTTAGTATACTGAGATTTTAACTCAGGATCAGAAATTTTACTGATTAAATCAATTAACAGAGAGCTTTCTTCTTCATCATTATTAATTACATTGATTTGCTTAATGCAACACTTTTCATTGCAATTGTTAGTACAAATAGTGACTTCGTCATTGTCACTATCGGTTTCTTGATTACTAGAACTGCTATTAGAATAATAAGGAATATCAGAACCTTCATCATTACTGACGTTGTTCTCTATTCTCATTAGTTCTAATAATTGTTCAGTATCTTCACTAGAGATATTTAATTGAGATAATTTCTTTTTTATTTTGCATTCATTTTTGTAATGTCCTTTCTGCCCACAATTGTGGCAAATAATTTTACTTTTATCAAATTTTTTAGATGATTTTTTATTTTAATTTTTTGTGGTTTTGGGTTTAGGTTTATTATAATATTCTTCATGATTTTTATCCTTTTTATGCCTACGTTTGTGACGTCTATGACTTCCATGATGCTCAATATGTTTATGCAAATGCTTCCTTCTAGAGGGAGCAATAGGAGGTAAACTATATTGTTCACAAAATGTTCCTAATTCGTATTTGGCTTTCTTTTTTTCTTTATTGGCGTGTTTAGCTAATTTAAAGTCAATACACATTTTTAATCCAATTTTTTGAATATAACTGATTATGTCACCATATGTTAGGTTATCATAATCGATATATCCTAAATTTTTGCTTAACTCTTCACGAACTTTATGTGCGGATAATGTAGGCAAACCATTGACGAATTTTTCTTTCCAGAATGGTTTGTTACTATCAGTTCGCAACATAACTCTGGAAGTAAAAACATCTTTATACCACCTAAAATCACTTAAGGTGGGACAAGTGAGATTACTTAACTGGTCGTGAATTCTTTCAGTAATATTACTAGGAGTACCAACAAAATGTTTAATAATGGTAAAGATTAGAGTATTAACACCATCTGGCGGACTAATACCAACATCTTCATCAAAGATGGGATTGTCGTCATCGTCTAACTGAATAACATGAATTATTGATAATCTAGTATCTTCAGTGAGATGTTTTTCCCACCAAGATCTGAGAATACCAGTGAATCCACTAGCTAATAACTCAACAATATCTGGCTAAGACATGTTGTTGAATTTAGTTATATAGCTATTTGCTACCATAGACATGTGGTTCAATTTATTTAATATCTCTTGTTCACTAAATCCATCAATATTCCATTCATAGATTTTATTAGATGATACAGAAAACTGTTTGTCTAGATTTCTCTCTTCATATTGTAGATCCGGAGGAGTAGGTCTAGAATACCAGTTTATGGTTATACTAGTATTTTTAATTGTTAATTTATTTAACTGATCATTAATGTCTAGTATTGAATCAGTATCAGAATGATCTGACTGGCTACTGCTTTCAATATCAGTTTTAACTTGATCAATAGTAGCAATAGTGCCACTTGGACCGGGTTCAATTTTAAAATTTTTAAATAACTTATCAATTGATCGAACAAGTTCACTATCATCATTAGGCAGACCTAATTTACTTCTATTTTCTGGTAATTTTTATTAAAGGATGTTCAATTTTTGAATCTGGTTTTTTGATAATGGTTTCTTCGAACTTTTCTTCAATCCTATCTAGTTTGTCTTCTTACGGTTGCTAGATATTGATTACTAAAATTTAATTGTTCAATTATTTTTTATCATCTTTGTTACCATCGAAATCTTAAAAAAATTTGGCAATAATAGTATGTATTTTTAATCGGGATTAGAAATAGCTTTAATGGGGGATGACTAGAAGAAATTTTGACTTATCTTCTCGTATCCATTGAGTTTTAGTAATAACATTACATTTACCCTGATATTGATCATACCAATCATAAAATGTAATGTTTATTTTTTCACTGTTAATAAAACGTTTCCATCTATTAACCATTTTATCACGTTCCTTCTCAGAAGGGGGATTGGAGCGAAACAAGTGTCTTTTTTCTTTATTAGATTTAGAATTAAAATCATTTACAAGATTGTCCCAATCTAGTATGAATTCTTTTTTAATGACTCTTAATTGATTATTAATAGGAATTTCAAAATTTGACTGAGTTGGAAATTCAGAAGAAGTAGGAGAAGAGGATTCTTCTTCTACAGGGTCATTATGTGCATAGCAAGGGTGACTAGCTTGACCTTGATTAAGGATACCCTTTAACTCGATATCCCTAACGGAAGGGTTACTAAGTACTTCAGTGTCTCTTCGAGTATGAACTGAAGGTGCTGAAGAACTAGTAAAATCTTCTATAATAACTGGCCTTTTGGTACGTTCAAAACTTATTTTGACCGTTCCATCAGAAAATTGCTTAATATTTTCAATATTTAACAGATTATTGACTACAGGTTGTTGTGGAATTTCATTGGGTAAAGTCCATTGACTAGGTAATGTAATATCCTTACAGAGGATGGTTCTCGAGATTTGAATATTAGCATCACTAGTTGAACTCTGAATTAATACAGTTTGATCCTTAGGACTTTTATTAAGAGCATGAATGTTTAAATTCATTTTCATGGTCTTATAATAAATCCTGTAAATCAAAGCTATGGGTTGAGAACCCTCAATCATATGAGTGATCTCACCAGATGTTTTAATGTTTAATGTTAAATCTTTTAATAGATGGTGATCACTAAGGCTTAGTGTGAAATCAGGAAAGCAATTAAAATGGATAGGTCCATTGTGCAAACTTGATTCCATTGCACCTATCATACTAGGATAGTAATTCAGGAACCTAGCATCTTTGAGACAAAGGTAGATGCTTGAATTAATTCCCTTAATGTTCAGTGGTTTAACTGCAACTTGTACTAGACCAATGTGGACAAAATTGTAACCTTTCTTCTTATGTTTTTTAATGACATCAGGAGATAAAAGACTACAATTTTCATACTCTTTGTTAATTGCGTAAACCTTTTCTACAGTTTTAACATTATAATCAGTTTTGAAGTTATCAAAAAATGTTGACTGGTAAATTTCTTTAGGAGATACTCTAGGTATGTTCCAATTATGTAAAGCTTGACTGATGTTTTTATAACTGTGTGATTCTTGGATAACTATGTCTGGGACAGGAGGCAAAGTCGACCGGTTACTAGTTGAGGAGTTAGACCTGAATAATCTACTCATCTTTTACAGAATTTGAAAATAAATTTTTATTCATTATTCTTCCATTCATACCCTCTTACCTTGGAAAGACTCATACTTGTGTTCTATACCCGACACTGCTCACACAAGAGACTTACAAAAGGTAGACACGAACAAGGTGGACTGAAGTAAGTTAGGTGACTTCGGAATAAGAATAAAAGAGAAATTTTGAAAATAGTAAACGAATGAACAGACTACTAGATCTTACTGGCAACTAGAACAAAACAACTTGGCTCATCAGAATGTATCGACAATAGTTTATATATATATAATATATATATATATATATATATATATATATATATATATATATATATATATATATATATATATAAACAATTAAATGCTCAAGATCAAGTTCTAGGCTCAATCGAGGCATAACTCGATAATGTTAGTCCATATAAAAATATATACATATATATAAGTATATATATATATACAGACAGAAATATAAACCACGGATCGAAGTCTGGGCAAACACACCCACACGACTCTCAATGTGTATAACAGTGTGTGCTATTATGAGAAGAAAGGCTTTATTCAATGTAAGAAGGCTTACAGTGGGCTGCCAATGTAGACTTCTATGACTCTATATGGATAAATACTCAGCTCCCGCCGGATCAAAGTATAGCTATATGTGAGCTAACAGATGTTTAAAATGAGGAAAACACTCAATATGGGTGTGCACAGAGTAAAGTGGATAGGGCTTCCTCGCCTTTTCTCTCTCTTCTCCATCTAAAAATGGCTGACCCAAGGTTTATATTTATAGACTGATGGCCGCAGGTGTACCTGCGGTAGCCGCAGTTACACCTGTGGCTGGTCGTGGTGGGCCCGGGATTTATGGGTCCCTTTATCTCGAAGTACGTGCACTCATGCACTGTAATGTCCCCTCGAACTTGCAAAACTTTAATCCGAGCATCCGAACGAGGTATATGTGACCTTCTTCGGACCGCTTGTGTCGAGAGTTACGCAATGACATGGATTAGAGGTTGTACGAAGTCAGGAAGAGGGGACCATTCCCATGGTCTTCAAGCTTCAAATTCTATCCGGTATACTGCCACACGTAATAGTCACTCGGGATTGTAACTCCTCGGTTCTTGTGGGATATTATTGTATGTATGTATATATGAAGTGTTGAGACGACGCGCATGTGTTGATGTGGCAAGATGACGTTGAACTCTTCGCCGGGGTTATCATCTGTTTGAGTTGAAAGCAGACGTTGCTTAGGGTTACATCTGAGATTGGACTGCTGCAAGTGTTTGAATGTCACAAGGTCATCTTGTGAGTGCCTGTCTGCCCGGTGTTAGCTCCGAGTTTCAGAGATGAGTGCCTCGGCAGGAGGTCTGAGATTGAAGCTGATAGCATGTATTTGAAACAAGCATTTCCGGAGTTATCGCTGGAACTGCAATAGCATTCCTTGGGGTTATCGCCAAGGACAAAACTCGGGGTTCTCTCTGAGGTTGGAAATGATCCTTTCGGTGTGTGTTCCGGGGTTGAGAATGAGATTCCCGGTGTGTGGTCCGGGGTTGGAAATGATGTTCCCGGTGTGTGGTTTGGGTTTGAAATGAGATTTTTGGTGTGTGGTCCGGGGTTGGAAATGATGTTCCGGTAGTATTCGGAACACGAACTGATCTTCCCAGTAGTATCCGGGATGGATGTAAACTGTCTTCCAGGGTTATCTCTGAAAGATGATTTTTCCCTCCTTTAATGTTAGTAACAGTTGTGCAGAAATTTTTTTGAGTGTCTATAGATGCCCCTCTGTATCATATTCATGCAATGAAAGTCATGGATAGGATAAAGAATCCTAGACACTTGAAATGCAAGTGAAATAAACATGATGCTATGTGCAGCAACATGATGCAAATGTATGATGCATGATTGTCATGTAATCCTGCTAGGATAACAATCAGTGATGACTTGGACATGCGATCCAAGTCTTCAAGGATGTTAACGTTGGGGCTATCACCAAAGTCATGAATCCTAGACACTGGCTTATACTCCATAGAGGTACCTCTTATGTGTAAAAGATCTGTGGGGATAAAGATTTGTCTGCTTGAGGATGTGTATAACATATTCCCTCATCATGTTGGAGTTACTGCCAACAACCTATTGTTGTCTGGGTTGCCTAACCTTCGTTGGTGTGGGTATCACCGAATAGATCCCTGTTGGGTGCATTGTCAAGGTTGCTTAACCTTCATTGATGTATGTGTCAATGGTCGCATTGCGTTGTAACCCCCCGCTGGGGAAAAGTTGATGAGTTTCTTCGATGGGTTTACCTGCCATCGGCTGAAATGACGTCAAGGCTGCTTGACCCTCATTGATGTGTGTATCAATGGTTGAATGCACTGTAACCCCCGCCAGGGATGCGTAGATAAGTTAGTTCGATGGGTTTACTTGCCATCGGCTGAAATGTCGTCAAGGCTTCTTGACCCTCATTGATGTGTGTATCAATGGTTGAATGCACTGTAACCCCCGCCGGGGATGCGTAGATAAGTAAAACTTCGGCGTTGTAACCCCCGCTGGGGATACGTAGATGTTTGAAACTTCGGCGTTGTAACCCCCGCCGGGGATACATAGATAAGTGAAACTTCGGCGTTGTAACCCCCGTCGGCGATACGTAGATGTTGTAACCATTAAGTGGCGACATCGGACCTTTGTGGGGTATTGTCGAGCATGATTTGTGAAAGCTGAGCTCATTGGCATAGTATACCCTACATTCTGGTGAATACCAATGAGATGACGGGAGTTCAATTCTGACCCGTGGAAAACAAGGATTCCAGGCTATTTCGCTCAATCGCGTAGCATTCTTACTCCTGATTTGGCCTTTTAAACTTGAGAGACCTCCTTTTCAACTATAAATGGACCGAGCTGGAGGTGTGCGACCCATGTAGGAGTGCCATAGGTACACCTGCAGCAGCCACAGGTGGACCTGCGGCCAACCGTGGCTGTGTAAAGCCTAAAGGTTGCTTTTCAAAGTCATTTCCAAGCTACACGACGAAGGAAATCTGAGAGCTTCTCTTCAGACCTGTTGAGTTCGGGAAACTTTCTGCATATTCTGCTACCGTACAAGCATTCTTCACTATCCTAGTAACGTATGCATATATTCTTTTCCAGTTTCTATCCGTTGGAAATTGACTTATCACATGAAATGCATTTACACACATAGTAGTGAATATGCATGCTGATATGACTTGATAAAAAATATTCAACATAGCAAATGTTAGTATTAAACTATGCTGAACATAATGATGTGAAAAAAATTATCTTTTAAAACAGTCAAATTGGCACCTTTTACTGTAATTTCTTATCCTATCTGAGGACAAATGAGTAAAGGTAGACAAGCAAAATAATCCTGGTAATTAGACTACACTTACGAATTTTTTACTGCAATGTATTAAATGCATATAGGATGTATATGACTGTGTATAGGTGTGCTACTGAATGGCCACCTAGTCATGCCTATGTGTATGTGGATAGTCCCATTTACAAAGGGGCTATGGCAAATTTTTCCCAAAATGTTGGAATGAGTAGTCATGCATTTTTAACTCTATTGTAGATGTATGTTAAAACAATACATACATGCATGTTGAAAAGCTCTAGGTAAGAATTTACCACACCCTTTCTGAGGTGATTTGGAGACTTGTTGTCCAGATATTATGTATCCGGATCAGCCGAGTAGTTCCCATAGGACCACTTCAGGTGTACGGAGGAGGGCTTTTGAAGAGCCTCAACATCGATCTGTCAGACAGCCTCGTCGTTTGGTGGAGGCAGTGATACGTCCTATCCGGGTTGAAGTGCTGGATGTCGAGGACGAGGATGACGATGTACCAGTCAAGGTTACTGCTCCTGCTATACGTGTTCCCCGTAGGGAGTTGCCAGGTATTCAAGTGGCGAACCCAGATCTTCTGGGTGACTTGAGTCGGCATCCTTCAGTATACCTACATGCAAACGAGGTATTAAGTTAGATCTTAATCTTCCTTGTTTCTTATTGATGAGGATTAAAGGATTCTGATGTTGATCTGCATTTGATGTAGGTTCCCGACTTTACACAGCCTCGAGGGAACTGGTTTAGCATCCACTCTATGTATCAGGCCTTACATGATGACTACAGAGCGATTGTACATGGCTGGGGATTTGGAGCATTCTTTTCCATTCTTCCCCGTCATTTGCCCACAGGTTTACCTCGTGGCATTGTTCCAGCGGTGGTTTCACCGCACTCGACCACTCCATTTCTTTGGATCGTGAGGTGATGATGACACCGATGGATTGGCGGTTTATCATGAGTATGGAGTTTGGAGGGGATCCAGTGCCTTGTACGACGGATATTACCCCTACTGCCGTCAGATCCTTGTTAGGAGTTGCGGCGGAGGCGCTCAAGGGCAGGACTGTTCGTACAGGTCCTTTGAGCGTAGATGCCATGAGCGGGCTATTGAATGAGCCCATACCCGATGATGTGAGAGTCAGGGACCTCATTCTTCGGTGATTGTTCCTGATGATCATTAGGGGCTGCTTCATAGCAGATAATTCCTCTACGGTGTCCTTCACGTTGATCAGCACCACTCAACACGTTGACCGTATAGGAGACTATGATTGGGGTTCCTATACCTTTGCCTACTTCCTCAGGGGAATGCACATGCGATCGCAGGGCTTGACCAAGGCGTGGTTAGGATTCTACCCATTTCTGCTGGTGAGTGTTTCTCTTATCTTTTCCCCTGTAAAGGTAAAGAGTGTTGACTGATAGTAGATGTTTGCCTTTGTGTTTGCAGTTTTGGACCTATGAGAGGCTTCCATGTCTGCGTCATGTGAGCATGTTAGGTTTAGATACCTATCCACGAGGACGGAGATGGCATCATTCCATACTGGCAGAGGTCCCTGTTGCTGAGGGTTTCACTCATTGTTGCCTACAGCTGGAGTTGTTGACAGCGGGTGTCATCACATGGGTTCCCTACTCTGGGAGAATTTGGGAGTTGTTTTTGAGGATGGGTACCCGACTGGAGTTTAGTACGTCATTTCCACCCGCAGGATTCCTCTCTTCACAGATGGAGGATGGGAGCTTTACTTAGGAGAGCGTGCTATCAAGAGCACTATAGGAGAGATTCGTATGCCGATCTTGCCTCCTTCCAGGCGTTACTAGCCTATTTCGTAGTCACCCGTCACTGACATCCCGTTGTTAGGGATTAACGGTTTTACTTTGTTAGAGGGCCCCTGTACTCATGAGATATTCCTGCATTGGTGGACCCCTCGTACCATTGGAGCTCAGACCCACGCCACACAGTTTATGGGGGATATGGTTCCAGGATCCGTGATGATGATGGATTGGCTAGCCTATGTCAGAGATCCGACTCATGTTTCACAGATTGATAGATTGACCCGACAGTTGGACCGGGCACATTTCTTCATCCGACATTTGGGAAAAGATCCTTCAGAGGTAGATACTTTTGATCCTTCCAGCTCTGGTGCTGGCCCCTCAGGTGACCAATATGGCTTTGCTGGTGCAGATCCTCCCTTGTATAGTCCAGACATCCCTGTAGATAGAGATCCAGTAACTCAGGAGGAGTTACATCAGGTGGATAGTATCAATGATGTAGACATTGACACCATTGACTTTTTCGGATGTATTCTTGTTATCTCTTTTGATAGGCCTCTGTTAGTTGCTGGGTAACTTCGGCCCAATCCTGTTATATCTTTTGATAGGCCTCTGTTGAGTTGTTGGGTAGCTTCGCCCCATTTCCCTGTATTTTAGCTATACAGAGATGTATTAGATGATGATATACTTAGGAATGTATGTACGTTTTCATTCCCTATATCATATTTCCATCTATTATATCATGCATGTTATTATGTTATGCATATGTATGTATGTCTAGAGATATTCAGCATTGACCCCTGGATGGTCTTATGACACTACTGCATCTGGATGTCTTCTTGATAGTTAGTCGTATTGATCATACCCCACCATTTTTGGTGGTATCTGGTATGCGCTCATGGTATGATAGTATATCACCATTAGACATGGTGATTGTAGATGATTTGCTACAGTATACTATGGCCCTGTTGATGTTTCAGGTTCCCACAGGATTTTTAGAGGGTATGTTAGAGCACTGGGTATCGGAGAGGCAGGGTTTTCGATTTGGGACCCAGGAATTGACTCCTACTTTGGAGGAGTATGCACGGTTGACGATGCTGCCGCTGGACAGACCTTGCGTGCATATGGCTATCAGAGATATGAGTAGACAGTTCATGACCCTCACCGGATTGAGATGCAGAGTGGTACAGGACAAGATTACATCCGGCCATGTGATATCCTAGCGTTTTCTATTTGACAGATTTGGCTTTAAGGATAGTTATGCACGGCATTCCAGGGGTTTCACCACACCGGAGGATTAGTGGCGTTCAGCCAGAGTGGTTGCACTGTTATTGTGCGTATTGTCATACGTCTTCATTCCACGATATATGGATGAGTTGGATGTCGGCATCATTTATGGTAGTGAGAGCTCTCAGGGAGGGCCATACCATTATACCGATGATTATTGCAGAGACTTTGAGGTCAGCTACATACTACTGCACTTATCCGGCATGAGTGTTCACATGTAGCTCGGTCATGCTGTATGTGTGGTTTATATCACACTTGAGACCGATTGGTATGCTTAGACGGCAGGGGTTTTGTTTCACCCATGATATAGCCATGTCATACTCCTTTCAGCCTGCAGAGTGTACAGATGCTGCATCGTGGTCAGCATTCCTGGTAGGGATTAGGGACCCGTTTGCTATATTGCCGTATTCAGGGCTTAGCTCACCCTACAACTTCATTACTTATGCTCCGGACATGGATTACCTCCCTCTGGCTGGATTGAGGGGCATGATTACTTACCACCCACTGGCCGTGATGTGTCAGTTTGACCAGTTTAATGATTTTTATCCTTATGAGTGGGCGGAGGTCGGTCGCTTCGCTTCACACCGCTTATCACGGAGGATGATCCGTGTCAGATGCTCGGGTTGTGGGATGTTGAGAGTCGGTCAGTGTTTTTTCGTCATCATCCAGTTGTTTCGCAGAGTATTCTCGCATGGATGGAGACAGAGACTGCATCGGCTATGGTAGTATCCACAGTGCAGGAGACTAATTCTGACGATGAGGAGCCCATAGAGGAGGCTGATATTCCCATCGATGATTTGACTGCTGGGCTGCCATCATTTTTTATGAATTCTCCTACCCCGAGTGCCACTATTACTCAGTATTCAGCACAGCATTTGGAGCAGAGCTTACATCTGATGACCTATGAGAGAGATCAGGCTAGGACCGTGATGTTGATAGCTCTTGATGGGAGAGACGTCGCTCTATTATAGAGGGATGAGGCTAGATCAGCCAGGGATGCATTGATAGTGAAGCGGGATGCCACCTTATCTGCTAGGTATTTGGCCATCGCAGCATAAAGATTTCCGATGAGATCCCGGATGATCGTGGCCTTGCATACATGAGTGCTTACATTGATAAGCATTATGCCACTATGCAGTTAGCCTCTGATCTACTAGCTTGTGTAGATACCCTTGGGCAGGAGCTTGCAGCGTTACCTCCGTCTTCAGAGAGGGATGCCATGTTAGATCGATAGTTCGCATGTATACTGATCGTAGATAGCTTTGTATTTTCCCGCATGCACTAGCTTAGCCATTTTGTCATGTACAAGACACATATGTATATATCAAAACAAAGTATATATGTATGGCGTGGAAATATTTTGATTCACTTCCCTTTTAGTTATGCATTAATACTTGCTTGATATTTGCCTGTTTCTTCAGGGCCTTATGATCTTGATGCATTCTGAACTTATCCTTGATAGGTGGACATTGAGACATCGCAAGATCTCTCAGAACGGATCATTGATTTCTGTATATCCCTACCATCTTTGGTGTCTTGGGACTGGTAACTATATGGAAAAGTGGAGAGGAGGATGGTTTCTTCCTCTCTGAGATTTACCGCACCAAAGATGGTCGCCAGTACTTCTATTTGTGAGAAGCCTAGTTAATTCCATCTCTTATGGGTTAGTATTGCTCTTCAAGGCACGATCACAGCTTAGATGGTCACCGAATCTTCTATTTGTGAGAAGAGGTTGGGTAATTCCCTCCCTTTGATCTGAAACCGATGAAATGTGGTGAAATGAAGGTTGATCCCAGTACCATGTGACAAAAATTTTTGTTCTGGTAGGGGTTAGACTGAACCATGAATGGCTGCCTACGTACTCCTATTAAAGAGGAGATCAAGTCTGCATAGTTCAAACCTGGTGTAAGAGGATCAATGCTGAATGTGAAAGGCAGATGAGGTGTATAAATGTTTTTGTTGTTTTTGTTTTTGTAGAGAAAGGTTAGAAATGTTTTTGTTGTTTTTTTTGTTTATTGCGACCGATCCATATAGAATATGGATGCCTACGTACTTCTAGGTATCAGGGAGATCAGGTCGATGTAGTTCGCCCCTCAAGATGAATCACAGCCAAAGAAAAGTGTGAATCCCATGTACAGGCTATACTGTGGGGAGAAGAAAGTTTGATCCCATAATGGGGATAAACTGCAGGTGTGGAAAAAGTTTGATCCTGTCTTCAGGATAAACTGCAAGTGTGAAAGGTTCAATCCCGTCTTCAGGATAGCCGAAATTGTATGCAAGATTTGAAATGAGGTGAAACCAGGCTGCTGGTTTGAAGTGTATGTTTCCCTGAGGGGCAGAAGAGTATGTAGAAAGGAAGAGTTCAAAACCAGAATGACTGGTGATTAGATGATCAAAACCAGGATGTTTGTTTGATGGTAACTTCAAACATAGTACCGTTTCACGGTGTCCGAGTTGATAAGCTATGGAAATTCATTGCCATGTATTTCCTGCAATCTGAGAGCACCTCCTGTCAATACCTCCTTAACAACAAATGGGCCTTCCCAGTTAGGAGCGAATTTTCCCTTAGATTGATCTTGGTTGTCAAAGATCTTCTTCAAAACCAAGTCATGTTTTTTGAACTACCGTAGTCGGACTTTTCTGTTGTAGGATCATGCGATCCTTTCTTGATATAATTGACCATGGAAGATTGTCGCGGTTCTCCTTTCGTCTATTAGAGACAATTGGTGACACCTGTCTTGTACCCATTGGTCCTCATCCAACTGACCATCCATCAATACTCTGAGGGATTCCATTTCTACCTCTATAGGGAGCACTGCTTCCATCCCATAGGCTAATGATTAGGGGTTTGCCCCAGTGGAAGTACGCATAGAAGTTCTGTAGGCTAATAAAGTCAGAGGCAAGAGGTCTGACCGTCCTTTGTGATTGGCGGACATTTTCTACATGATCGTCTACATATTTTTATTAGCCTCTTCAACAGCACCATTCATCTTTGGACGGTAGATGACGGAGTTAAGGTGTTTGATGTGGAATTTACTGCATAACTCCTCCATCATTTTGTTGTTGAGGTTTTTAACATTGTCTGACACAATGACCTCTGGTTGTCCATATCGACAGACGACATTGTTTCTAATGAAAGCAATGATAAATTCTTTGGTAACCCTGGGGAAGGAAGCTGCCTCTACCCATTTGGTGAAGTAGTCGATCATGGTGAATATGAATCGATGAGCATTACTGGCTTTGGGCTCGATGGGCCCGATCACATCTATTCCCCACATTGAGAAGGGCCAGGGCGAACTCATATTGTGGAGCTCCCTTGGAGGGGAGTGGATAACATTCCCATGGATCTGGCATTGATAGCACCTCTTGACGTGATCATTACAGTCAGCTTTGAGTGTAAGCCAATAATGTCTTGTTTTGAGAATTTTCTTGATAAGTAAGGGGCCGCTCATGTGTGGGCCACATACTCCACCATGGATCTCATCCATGAGCCTCTGAGCTTGGTCTTTGCCTAGACATTGGAGGAGACCTAGTCCTGCATCTCTCTTGTAGAGTGCATCTCTGTTAAGGTAGAATTTCATAGCAAGTCGATGGATCTGCCTCTTCTCAGTTAGGCTCGCCTCAGCGGGTGTAGATCCATCTCATAGATACTCCTTGATATGCTAATACCAAGGGTGGTGGACGGGAGGTAGCTCATCCGATACTTCTCCAACGTAGTTCCCATAGACTGGGGCTTTTTGCATAGCAATTGTGATGTTTGGCATGTTTTCCTTGTCAGGTATGTGAACCAAGGAGGCCAACGTTGCTAATGCATCCGCAAAATCATTCCTATTACAAGGAATGTGTAGAAAGGAGATTTCTTTGAACTCCAAAGCCAACTGTAGAACTTGCTGATGGTAAGGCAGCAAATGTAATTCTTTGGTTTGATAGATTCCCATGGATTGTCTGATCACCAATTCGGAATCCCCAAAGACAGTTAACCGCCTGACGTCCATTGAACGGGCAAGTTTTAGCCTGCGTGATCTGACCTTCATTTCACTATGTTGTTGGTGCCGATAAAGCGCAATTTGACTACGACGGATATCGCTGCTCCCTGCATCGCATATTAGAACTGCTCCAGCTCCAGAGCCTTCTGTGTTAACAGCTCCATCAAAATATATTTTCCACGTACGGCATGTATCGTACTGATGTTATTGTTGTACTGTCATTACCCCTCAATTAGGGAAATATGTTTCCAAGGGTTTGTAGTCCCCTGCAACTGCGGCGACCAGTTGATCCGCAATTCCTTGACCTTTGACAGACTTCTGCGTCATGTAGATGATGTCAAATTGTTGTAGGATCAACTGCCATCTAGACAGCCGAGAATTCAGTATGGGTTTACTAAACACATACTTGAGAGGATCCACGCGGGATATGAGATGGGTTGTGTGACCATGGAGATAATGCTGTAATCTCATGGAAGCCCATGCTAAAGCACAACAAGTCTTCTTAATCAGAGTGTACTTGTGTTCACTGGTGCTGAATCTTTTACTAAGGTAATAAATAGCTCGTTCTTGGCCTCTATCGTCTTTTTTCCCTAGCATATAACCCATGACATTGTCATTAATGGACATGTACATGAACAGGGAACATCATACCTGGGAGGTACCAAAACAGGAGCGTTAATCAGCTGTTCTTTAATGGTAAGGAAGGCTTTCTGGCACTCATCATTCCATTTCATGGAGGAGTTCTTCCTTAATAGCTTGAAGATGGGCTCACAGGTTGCTGTGAGTTAAGAAATGAACCTGCTAATGAAGTTGATTCTTCCCAAAAATCCCCGTATTTCCTTATTTGTTTAAGGAATGGGCATTTCCTTAATAGCCTAGATTTTGGTAGGATCCAGTTCAATCCCTTTGTGGCTGACTAGGAAACCTAACAACTTGCCTGATTTGACACCAAAGGCGCACTTGGAGGGATTCAACTTCAAGTTGTACTTACGCAACCTGTTGAATAACTTCTTGAGATGGTCTAGATGGTCCTTCTCCCTTTGGGATTTGACAATGATGTCATCCACGTAGATCTCTATCTCCTTATGCATTAAATCGTGGAAAAGAGCCATCATAGCTCACTAGTAGGTTGCCCCGGCATTGATGAGGCCGAATGACAATCGTCTGTAGCAAAAGGTTCCCCAAGGCATGATGAAAGTAGTTTTCTCACGGTCTTCCTCAGCAACCATAATTTGATGTTACCCCGCAAAGCAATCAGCAAAGGAGTACATGCCGTATTGAGCAGTGTTGTCAATGAGAATGTGGATAAAAGGTACGGGAAAGCTATCTTTAAGGCAAGCTTTGTTCAAATCCCAGTAATCCACATAGACTTGCACCTTTCCTCCTGGTTTAGGCACGGGAACAATGTTGGATATCCACTCCGGATATGTAGACACCATGATAATCCCAGCTTGAAATTGTTTTACAATTTCTTCTTTGACCTTTAAACTCCACTCAGGTTTCAATCACCAGAGTTTTAGCCTAATTGGCTCGAATCCCTCTTTAATGGGAAGGTGATGAAGAACAATGTCAGTGGACAAACCCACCATGTCTTTATGAGACCATGCAAACACATCCTGGGATTGGGTTAATAGTGCAACCATGTCATTCCACTGATTTGTGGTAAGGTCTGAACTAATTTGGATTAGCTTAGAGTTTTCTAAGGTTCCAAGATTGAAATGAGTGAGTTTTATACACATGAATTGGATACATTCGGGCTTAATTTATTGTTGTTCTCAAGTCTTTTAGATTAGTTTTTAAGTGTTTATGTCTATTCAAGCATGTTTTATGTTGTTTTGTAGGAATTGGGACAAAAGTTACATGGATCGACGTTCGGGGTGGCTAGATTCGCGTTTTTGGCTTGCCAATTACACAACAGTCACTTCAGAGAAAATTTGAGTATTGTTACAGACCTTATTTCGAAATTCTTAAAGAATGAAAGTTGTAGATCTACTTTTCCTCTTTCCGGATCATCTTGAATAATCTAAATTAGAGTTCGGACGAAGAAGTTATGGCCATTTTCCCAAAGGACGTCGGACCAGAAAATGTCAGAAAAAGTGGTAGCGCCGGGGCACTAATTGTAGGCTTATTTGCAAAGGCCGGGCGCTTATAAGGCGATGTTTGAAAGCATCGTGCCCGTGTTATTTGAAGTATTTGGGAAGAGGTTAGTGTGGACCGGACGCGCTTTGGGCGTAATTTTGACACCTTTTGACTCTAAATTGGATTGGGTTTGTTCCGAAACTAAAAATTGGACTTGTAACCTATAAATACATGATGTAAGGCATAAAATAGGGGGAGATTACATAGATTAGACTAGATTAAACACTCCTTTAGATTAGAACATAACCCTAGTTCTTATTAGTTTTGGAGATTAAAGCAACTTGGAGACCAATTGAAGATTCAAAGCAGGAGCGAAAGAGGAGTCTCAAGGCTACTGACAATAGATTATATTCTCTTCTCTTCTCTTACTTTTATCTTTGAATGTCTATTCAATTGTGAATTCTTGATTTTAATTCATTAATTATGAACTAACTCTTTCATTAAAATTTCAATTGAACTTTTTATGATTATGAATTGATTATTTGATTTATTCTAATTATTTATGTTGAAGTGAATTGTTCATCTTGTTTTGTGCTTATTGATTAATTATCTTATCAGTAATTACCTTGTTACTCTAGAAGGAATTGAGAAAGGAATTCTAGGGTTAGAACTGGGCATGGTGACATGTGACTTAGTTATTTGCACAGTGAATAATTAGGTTTGTGAATAGAATGAGAATATCTATTTGCCGCATGTAACACATAAGGAATTGGGATTGTAACGAGTTTAATTCAATTGTTTTGCATAGAGATATAGCAAAATTAATCTGGGTTAAATAGAAGGCAAATGATCACTTGAGAAAGGGCTTTTGGCATTTGAGAATTCCCGTTAACAATTCAGTAGACATAATAATTAGAATTCCTGTTGAATAATTGATTTATAATTCATAATTGGGGATATTGGAGTCTTAATCCTTATTTACCTAAATTTAATCAAATCTTAGTTGTTTATTTGCTTTCTTTTAAACTAATCTCTTTTAATTGTTTAATTTAGTTTTCTTAACTAGAAAATTCACAATTTGCGATTGTTTAAATAAAATTGATTTGGTTAAGAGTTAGTAATTGGTAATTTTTATTAAATAATTCCTCGTGGGAACGATACTCTACTTTCACTTTATTACTTGTCAATCGTGTATACTTGCACGTATTCATTGATCATGTAAATCGATCAACAAGTTTTTGGCGCCATTGTTTGGGAATTAATTTAATAATTATTTACCAATATTAATTTCAATCAAATTAGTCTTAATTTAAATATTTTTATTTTTATTTTAATTTCTTCCTATATTTTCTCTTTTCAGTACCATGGATGACTTTCATGATCAATGGCCATACACAAACACGACTCAACCAAGGGAAACAGGATTGATGGACTTAATACATTTTCTCGCATTGTCAAAGATGATTGAGACACTTTCGAGGAGTTTAGAAGCTTTTTGAAGCTCAACGTCATCAAAGTGTGGTGGTTACTTGTGATTATTGTGCTGGAAATCATATGAGTCATCAATACGCCATCATCGGGATTCGAAATAAGATAAAGATATAGTGGTGATTACCCCAACAATTATGTCTATCCCAACAACTATCATCGTGGATTGGGGGTATCACACGGATTTTCATGGAGGAACAATCAAGCTCAAGTTACGAGACAACAAAATACATCCGAATTTCAAAATCGATACAACAACCAGATCAAAAATAAAGTTTTGAAGAAGCCTTGAAAAACTTATTAGAGCTTCGAAAAAAGAACGAGGAAAATGAGAAAAATTTAATCAAATAGATTTGAATTTGCAAAGCCAAGGTGCGCCGATAAAGAATCTGGAAAATCAATTGGGGCGAGATAAGTACATGCGTTGAACAATCAATCCTCAATACACTTGGCCCTATGACATGAATTTCGGGACCGATGGTGAGCCCAGAACCAAATCAGAACCGGATGTGCCAAATGATAGAGATATTGAAAGAGAGGAAAGATTTGGAGACCAAGAAAATGAGATCAGCGAAGATCTAACTTTAAGTACCAACGAAGATGAGCCAATTTTGATAGTGTCCCATGTACCTTCTCCACCAAAGTTCAATAATCCGGGCAGTTTTGCAAAACCATGCCCAATTGGAAGTCATGTCGTCAGCATAGCTCTTGGTAACGTAAGAGCTAGTATAGTTGTGGAGTCATGGTGGGATGAAAAGGAGAAGATAGAGGAAGATTCCATTATGTTTATTAAGCTTCAATGCCCTAATCTGATCATCGACATAATGGAGGAAACACCTAGTGGTTTGTCGTTCTTAATGGGGATCCTATGTACAAAGAGCAAATGGGTGACTTCAATTCAAAGGATTTTGCTAATGGGAACCTCCCAAAAGAGACATTGTTACTGATGGATGGAGGGTTCCTCAATTTTCGTAGGGGAATTGGATAGAGAATTGAAAATGTCAGGCTGAGACTATAAAACAAGCGCTTATTGGGAGGCAACCCAAGTTAATTTATTTTTAGTTTTTAGTTTTTATTAGGTTTTATATTAGCAGTTTTGAATTTATATATTTTTTAGAATTTAATAAAATTGTTTCTATCATGGTTTACAAGTTATCCAAGTCAAATACAAGAGTGGTGCCCAATTTGTTCCATGTGCTTAGCCTATTCTCCAAACTTAGCGGGCAAGGAGGAAGATTGCTATATTTTCAGGGAAGTCCTCTGTTTTAATTTTTTCTATTTCAGTCATTGAGGACAATGTCTAGTTTAAGTTTGGGGGCATTTTAGTGTCGTATTGCATATAGTTAGTTATCTGCATAGTAGTTCGTTTTTTTTATGTGTTAGCATTGTGTTTTCTTTAGGTTGCATATAATACATGGTAGTTATTTGCATATTCATATATGTGTTGCATTAGTATGTGTTCATGTAGTATAATTGCATTTTTTTTTGGCATGAATCTGTGTGATCGATTGGTGTGGTCTTAGCTCGGCCTATGATAAGATTGGTTTTGCATGTTAACTTGAACAATGTTGATAATTGATGGTGAGTTCTAATTTTAATCATGATGATAATTTGAGCATGTCTTAAACTTATGTAACAGGTTAGCACTTAAAGTTTAACTATTTTAATCCACTTGGTTCAAGGGTTTCATAATTTGTTTCTGAGAGAAAATCTTGGTTAAAATTTAAGGAAATTAGTAAACTGGCAGTAAAGGTTGGAATGACGTAAAAGCTTGAGTTTGGGGGAATCTATGAGATATATATATTACAAAAAGAAAAAAAATGAAAAAAACAAAAAAGAGAAAAAAGAAAAAGAAAAGAGATGATGAAAAAGAAAAAAAAAGTATGAATAAACACCGTGGCATGCTTGTCTAGTTTTGTGGCCTTTGTTACTTGAGTAAGTAAGCCCGAGGGGATTGTCTTTACACCTAACGCCCTAAGGTCTTAATGGTCTGGGAGTCGTTGGTCGAAAGCTCGTTAAGGTAGCATTGAAAAGCCTAAGGGAATAAGACATTGCACATCCATGAGAAAAAAAATGAATAAAACACGAGAAAGAGCAAAAATGCCCTCGTGATTGAATAAAAGTATAAATAAATCCTGTATTTACCCTTAGATTTGGTAATTGCTTAGTTTTAACCGGAGTTGTCATGTTCACAAAAGTAATTGAATTCGAACTGAAATTTTCCTTATAAGAAGTTTGTTATGTGATTATCTTGAACCGTGGTTGATTAGAATGGTTAACAAGCACACACATTTGGGTTGACTAATTGGTTAGAGTTATGGATTTTGAATTGATTGGATATATTATTTGAGTACCAATGGTATCTTTGAGGCCTGTTGCTATATATCATACTGATTTATTACTCGGTTCGTAGGTATATTAGGAAGTAGATTATGCATATGCATTCATTTAGTTGAGTTATTTTGTTTATTTTTAGTTCTTTTGTGTTTTTGCTTGAGGACAAGCAAAGGTTTAAGTTTGGGGGTATTTGATGAGTGAGTTTTATACACATGAATTGGATACATTCGGGCTTAATTTATTGTTGTTCTCAAGTCTTTTAGATTAGTTTTTAAGTGTCTATGTCTATTCAAGCATGTTTTATGTTGTTTTGTAGGAATTGGGACAAAAGTTACATGGATCGACATTCGGGGTGGCTAGATTCGCGTTTTCGGCTTGCCATTTACACAACAGTCACTTCAGAGCCAATTTGAGTATTGCTAAAGACCTTATCTCGAAATTCTTAAAGAATGAAAGTTGTAGATCTACTTTCCCTCTTTCCGGATCATCTTGAATCATCTAAATCGGAGTTCGGACGAAGACGTTATGGCCATTTTTCCAAAAGGACATCGGAGCAAAAAATGTCAGAAAAAGTGGTAGCGCCGGGGCGCTAATTTTAGGCTTATTTGCAGCCTTGGGCGCTTATAAGGCGTTGTGTCTGAACATCATACTTGCCATTTTGGTACTGGGAAGAGGTTAGGTCTTGCGCCTAGATGCATTTTGGGCGAATTTTGACACCTTTTTGACTCCAAATTGGATTGGGTTTGTTCCAAAACTAAAAATTGGACTTGTAACCTATAAATACATGATGTAAGGCATAAAATAGGGGGAGATTACATAGATTAGACTAGATTAAACACTCCTTTAGATTAGAACATAACCCTAGTTCTTATTAGTTTTGGAGATTGAAGCAACTTGGAGACCATTGAAGATTCAAAGTAGGAGCGAAAGAGGAGTCTCAAGGCTACTGACAATAGATTATATTCTCTTCTCTTCTCTTACTTTTATCTTTTAATGTCTATTCAATTGTGGATTCTTGATTTTAATTCATTAATTATGAACTAACTCTTTCATTAAGATTTCAATTGAACTTTTTATGATTATGAATTGATTATTTGATTTATTCTAATTATTTATGTTGAAGTGAATTGTTCATCTTGTTTTGTGCTTATTGATTAATTATCTGATCAGTAATTACCTTGTTACTCTAGAAGGAATTGAGAAAGGAATTCTAGGGTTAGAACTGGGCATGGTGACATGTGACTTAGTTATTTGCACAATGAATAATTAGGTTTGTTAATAGAATGAGAATATCTATTTGCCGCATGTAACACATAAGGAATTGGGATTGTAACGAGTTTAATTCAATTGTTTTTCATAGAGATATAGCAAAATTAATCTGGGTTAAATAGAAGGCAAATGATCACTTGAGAAAGGGCTTTTGGCATTTGAGAATTCCTGTTAACAATTCAGTAGACATAATAATTAGAATTCCTGTTGAATAATTGATTTATAATTCATAATTAGGGATATTGGAGTCTTAATCCTTATTTACCTAAATTTAATCAAATCTTAGTTGTTTATTTGCTTTCTTTTAAACTAATCTCTTTTAATTGTTTAATTTAGTTTTCTTAACTAGAAAATTCACAATTTGCGATTGTTTAAATAAAATTGATTTGGTTAAGAGTTAGTAATTGGTAATTTTTATTAAATAATTCCTCGTGGGAACGATACTCTACGTTCACTTTATTACTTGTTGAAATAATTTATTACTTTCACTTTATTAATTTATTACTTTATTACCGTGTATACTTGCACGTATTCATTGATTGCGAAATCGATCAACACTTTCACTTAATATATGCAACTGTTTGATCATACAAAAGTGTTAGCATGTACTTGATAAAATAACTGCTAGTACTGTAAAGAAATGTAAGTAATTAAAGTTATCGACAGGGCAAAGGGATTTTCTGCCCATTTTACCCTCGTCGACCAATGCATGGAATGCTGTTCCCATTGGTGAGGGAAAAGTCCTGGTGGACTGTAGTAATGGAGGGATTGTCATTGTCCTCCTTCTCCCGAATGATAACCATGACATCTAGGCAATCATCGTCTGGGGTGTATCTGTTTGTATGTTCATCATGAACAATGACGCGTATGCCTGCCATCATCAAGGCAATGAAATGTTTAAGTTTCCGTTCCTTTTCTTCCACTTCGGGATCAGGAATCAGCACATCTTTTGCTTTGAAGGGTAATGGTTGGGAAACAACATAGTCATAATATGTACTGGCACCGTAACTGGAGACTGTATCAGCTCATGAGGTGCAGATTGAAAACATCGCCGAGCGGCGGAAGCTTGAGGAATCGACTTGTGTTTGTGCGGATTCCTGTGTCTGGAATTGGTTGAATAGCCTAGTCCGGCTGTCCCAATTTGACTGGACATTTGAATAGGGTGCTTAATACCCTACTTATCTTTACCAAGCCCTTGTCCAGGTTGATAACTCAATGACATCATTTCTTGAGTAGCCGACATAACCTCGGCAGAAATCTTGGGTACGGGAAGTGGTGCTTCAATAGGTCGATATTGAGTGTTACTCACTTCCATGGTATGAAAACTGGCCCGCTCAACTTCAGAGTTGAAACTGATGATTGGCAGATCTCCTTGTTTAGGATACTCCGGCTTAACATTTACAGTGACTAGATTATTGTTGATAATGTATTTGAGCTGTTGATGTAATGTGGAGGGAACAGCTCCAGCCATATGTATCCATGGTCTCCCCAATAGCAGGTTGTATCCTGAATCTATCTTTAGCACGTGGAAGGATACATTGAATGTATTTGGCCCAATCTCAATTGGCAATTCAATCTTTTCGATGGCATTTGGTCAGGATCCATCAAACGCTCTGATAACCTTATGGCTGCTTTGGATCCGCTTGAGATTAACATTCATCTTCACCAAGGTGGCATAAGGACAGATATTTAGAGACGACCCTCCATCTATCAAGACTCCAGCTAGCATGTACTTGGAAGACAAAACTGCAATGTGCAATGACTTGCAATGACCAGTCTCTTCGGGAGGTATGTCATCATCAGTGAAGGAAATCACATTGTTGTTGAAAATGTGATCAACCAGATGTTGAAATTTTTCCACATCCACTGATTTTGGCAGATAGGCTTCTTCCAAAACCTACAATAAGATCTTCTGATGATCTTAGGAAGAGAAAACCAAATCCAGTATAGATATCTGGTGTGGAGCTTGTCGTAAGCTTAAAACCACATTGGCTTCATTGTGGCCCATAGTGCGGAGGAATTTTTTAATCTTCTCCATGGGAATCTTCCCCTTTGCTTTGCAAGTAGGCATCATAACCCATTGAGGAAGATACAGTGGATTATCCTTCAACACTGTAGCAATAGTATGAGACGTAGATCCTTCAGCTTCTCCATAATTCCATGGAACTTGGTGCAAGCTGACAACAGGATGTTGTGGTCTGAAGGGTAAAGGAATTGGCTCAGGTGCGGCCACTTTCAAAGGATTGTCAGCTCCTTTGAGTTGAATTGGTTGTATGGGAAATACTTTGATAGTCTCATTATCCACTTCGGATATAACTACTATTGATTCCTTCCATTTGGTAGGCCATGCATTCCCACTCTTGAGTTGCACAGTGTAATCATCTGTGATTTGCAGGACACCGCTATCAATAAGGTTCTGAATGAGATGGCGGAGTGCCCAACATTCTTCTATGTTGTGACCGCGAGAGTGTGAATGATATTGACACACTTCATCAAAATTGAACCGTCCAGAGAGGGGATTGATTGGAGGTAGAAAGAAGGTAATTCTTCATTCGTTGATCAATATATGCAATATCTCCTCCATAGATTGGCCGAGATAGGTAAATTCCCTTTGATTGGCAAATCCCGACAGGCTTTAGCATTTGCTCTCTTTGCAACCTTATCCTCCATAGCTTCGCTTTCTGAAGGTGATGGTGGAGCATTCATAACAAATGGAAGGAGATAGGCATGCTCCTGTCTGATTAATTGGCTTGTGACTTGATGTTGATTGGTCACCAGTTCAGCCAATTGCTCAATTTTTTTTCAAAGAGCTTTCATCTTTCGTTCCATAGTAAACTGGAACTTTGCATAATCCCATATGTCAACACCGTCTTTGATGGTCTGAGATGGCTCGCCATTAAAACTGGAACTTTGCCCAGTGCTCCAACTGATCATGTTGACCTCTTTTTCTTTGTGTTGAGGAAGAGGGTTGTCTTGCACATGAGGTTGATCTGGTTTGGTGACTACGATCTCACCATTCTCTATTAAATCTTGGATCTTATGTTTTAAGGCCCAACAATCTTGAGTATCATGTCCAGGTGCTCCGGCAGATAAGCACACTTCCGAGTAGCATTAAAACCCCTCCCATTAGGGTTGGCTAGTGGAAGAAGATGTGTAATTTTCTTATGATTAGTCATAAGAGCAAGAATATTCTCGAGTGAGTCCCCTAAGGGTGTGAACGTCCGAGGTCGCTTTGAATCTCCACCTTTAGGCAATGGAGGGTTTGAAGATTATTCTTGAAAAGGGGAATAGTTTCTCCTTTGTATAGGAATGCTTTGATTGCCTTTCTGTCCTTGTAGTATCAAGGAAACATCCTCCTCTTTCTTTTTATGGACCCTCCTGGGGTTGTTTCCATAAGATCCGGACTGAATGTGTTCAGCAACAGCTTTAAGAGCGGCTAGGTCTTGAATTTTTCCAAACTTCAATCCCATCTCAGCCATCTCTCCATGCTTGATCATTTTAGAGAATGGTTTGCCAATACCAGCTAGAACTCTTTCATAGAAAGGAGCTTCATGTACATCTATGAAAGTCATGACCATTTCTGATTCTGTCATGGAAGGAATAACTTGAGCAGCAAGGCGCCTCCACCTTTGAGCATACTCTCTAAATGACTCATTAGACTATTTCTTGACCTTGGTAATTTGGTACCGGTCAGGAGCCATCTGAGATTTAAAATTGTATTGAGTGAGGAAGGCGTGAGCCAACTCTTCCCAACTATGGATCTTTGAGTTGTCTAATCTGGTATACCATGAACGAGCTTCTCCAGTCAGACTTTTCTGAAATAGCTGCATTCTGAGCTTTTTATTTTCTGCGTAAGATCCAAGTTCTTCAATGAATACCTTTAAATGGGTATAAAGATCCCCTAATCCATCATATTTTTCAAAATTAGGGGTTTTGAATTTCTCTAGATAATGAACACCAGGAAATATGCAAAGGTCTGTCTATAAAACACTGCCATGTGTTCCAAACCCTTTGAGAACATGGATAGTTTCCTCCATTTGAAGGACCTTCTTCCTGGTATCACCGGTGTCTAGATCTCCTTTGAGATGGGTGTTTTCAGGGTGTTTGTTGGTCGTATCCAACGGAGATTCTGGAATTGTGTTTTCCAAACCTTGGGCTCCCCCTTGTGTAGAGGATTCTGTATGTATAGGTATCTTCGTACCCTGAGTGGACTGGTGCAATTCTTTCAGTAGAACAACTAAGTCTGTGATTTGTTTACTCAATCCACAAATTCTTCGGGAAACAGATTAGGATCGGGTCAAGAAGACATGATTGGGTCAGAAGCTCGTGGCCTTCTTGGATATCGAGCGTAATGTAATGTGCCCAATTGCTTCCCTACAAAAGACTTATGTAGTTTAGTCTTAGGGTAATGTAAATGTTATCATAACATGTCCATTTTAGGAATTTTGTCCTGCAAAATCGGTTGTTAATTGATAACATGTCATGCATGCACAGATATTTTTCATATTTTCCATTTGATAAGTGGGTTTTATACCTACTTATTGGATATCAATTCACGTGAATTATCCCCATATCAAGTACATTTTAGTCTATTTTAGTTGCATTTCATGTTATTTTGCATTGCATGTACTTAAAAATCCTTTTGGTGAAAAAGTGCAGGAAATGGCCTAATTTGGTGGTGTTGGATGGCAAGAAAGATTTATTGGACGCATGGCTTGAGGTCGATTTTGGATGCGACATGAGGGTGTAGTGAAGCGGAGGGACTGATAACGAAGGAAGGAAGGAAAAGAATGAACAAGTAAAGTAGCGAAGCAAGACATGATATAATCAAAAGCGTAACTGAATTTGCAAACTACAATGGCCAGCGCGGTGCAAGTGAGAATAACCTTGAGAGCCTTGACCGCCATGCGAGTACTCTACCGGATGATGAGCATGACCTATCGTAAGTCTCAGCGCCATGCGAGAACACATCGAGAGGCGCGCGGCCGCGCAAAATGCTGAAGTTGCTGATTTGTTTTATTTTAATTTTTAATTAAATGAGTTGTAATTTATTTTAAACGATATCTGACTGGTGTCAGACACACACGGGGAGAACTTTTGACGTATTTTTATAAGAGTAACTAGGGTTTACACATTGGAAGAGATTCCAACGAAGAACAAAGCCTAAACTCCATCTTTTCTAATTCTTCTTGGGATTTTCTATCAGTGTGGATTAGTATTATTGTTTTGCTGGATTTACATAAGGATTTGAACGTTAACTTTCGTTTACAATCTGCGATTAGGTTTGATCATTTCTATCTTTCATCTTTCAATTGTTTGCTTGATAACCATGTTTAGCTTTGATCCCATAATGGCTTTTGGTTCAGTTATGAACTAAACTCCATTATGGGATTCTAACGGATTTTAATATGTAGTTTAGTTGCATGCTTGATTGCTAGGGCTATTTTACATATCATACGGGAATTCTATTATGGTTGTTTTACATGTATGAATGCTTGATCACCATTCGTTTCAGTATTTGCTTGGAATTGGCAATGAACATGCGAGTATGGATTATAGTCATAATAACATACGTATATGGGGTTGTTTTATATGGCTTGCGTATTTCATGAATGAGATAGACATATACTTATTCACCGTATGAGTTTAAATAAGGGCTTGTGATTAAAATCAGTTTGATTGCAATTTCACATAGACATATAGTGATTTTGGTTATATTGATGATTATATGGAGTCTATCATTTGTGGATGCTGTGTAAGTAGGTCATAGTGCATTGAAAAATGGCTATGACTCTATTAGTGCTCTTGACTATTTTCCTGTGATATGTGAACTTTCTTGCATATAGTGGTGACTAGATGAAATATTAAATGAAGTTAGGATCCCATTATCTCCAGATTTGATTTATTCCATTGTTATTCTCATTTTAGTTATTATTTGCAGTTAGAATAATTCACACTTTTGATCTTTAGTTTAAGCATATAGAAATAGTGATTTAATTGATGAATAGTAGTTTAAATTGAACAACTTTCTGTGGGATCTATACTTTACTTACTCAGACATTTGTTGACACATGTATATCAGATAAGTTAGAGCTCTTTTGTCATAATCTAAAAAAAGAGACAACAAGTTTTTTTGGCGCCGAATCACGGGAGAGAGGCGTTTAGTTTAAATAATTATCATCAATTTTAAGCTATTTTGTATGACTTAGACATAGCTATTCTTATATCATTTCTATTTTTGTTTTATTTGTGATTTCAGGTACTTGTAGAATTTTATGCACACAAGATCTTCCAATTTTGAATTAACACCAGCGTAGGATAACATTAACGGGAGAGGTTGGAAAGCTATTGTGCGAAGAAATTTACAAGATCAGTTAGAGAGTACTACAGTTAGTATGGCAGAAGAATAGAGAATTGAGCAAAGAGAAGAGCATCGGGCTCTACGAGATTACTCCATGCCGAATATAAACGGACTATAGTCTAGCATAGTCAGACCGGCCATAGCAGCGAATACGTTTGAGATAAAACCGGGCACTATTTAGATGGTGCGAACTCCTGGTTCGCTTTGGGGTGTCTTTGCTATGGATGATCCGAATGAACACTTATTGAGCTTCATCGAGATTTGTGATACATTCCGATATAACGGTGTGACAGAGGATGCTATCAGACTAAGGTTGTTCCCATTCTCATTGAGGGATAAGGCGAGGAGTTGGCTTCATTCTTTGCCGTCAGGGTCAATCACTACATGGGAGGACTTATGAGTAAATTCTTAGCCAAGTTCTTCCCAATGGCTAAGACTGCAAAGATGAGGACAGCTATATGTCAGTTTGAGCAACAATAGGGCGAGTCCTTATATGAAACATGGGAGAGATACAAAGAGATGCAAAGGAAGTGTCCACATCACGGTATGCCGTATTGGATGGTAATTAACACTTTTTATAATGGATTGGGATGGCAATCAAGACCGATAGTAGATGCAGCTATAGAAGGAGCATTATGGGCAAAAAGATATGACGAGACCTATACATTTATTGAGACTATGGCAGCTAATGATTTTCAGAATCCTACATCTCGGATGCCACAGCCTAAGGTAGCAGGTGTGTTGGAGGTAGATGCTATCACTCAGTTGTCAGCACAGATGGCAACGATGGCAAAGAAGATAGACACAATAGTAGAGAGCAAAGTGAAAACAATTGCCTTCGTTTGTGAGATTTGTGCAGGTTCACACTCCACGAATCAGTGTGCTATTAGATCAGAGTCGATGCAGTATGTGAGCAACTACAGGAAAGACCAAGGTCAATTTTAGAACACATACCACCCCAACAACCGAAATCATCCAAACTTTAGCTGGTCGAATAACCAAGGAAATCAACAAAGTCAGTTTCAGCCGAATCATCAATTCCATTCACAGCCAGCTCAGCCATAGTATACACCAAAACCACCATTTTTGCCAGGATTTTCTCATCAACAACAACAACATCACACTCCAGCTGCACCTCAGCAGGAAAAGAAATCAAAAATGGAGGAGATGATGTTGAAGTACATGGCAACCAAGCAGTGGCTATTAAGAATTTTGAAACTCAGATGGGGTAGATGGCGAGCATGCTTAACAATAGGCCCCAAGGTTCCTTACCAAGTAATACGGAGACAAATCCAAAAAGAGATGGGAAGGAACAGTGCCAAGCAATATCATTAAGATTTGGGAAAAATCTGGAAGACACTGTAAGTCGCGCGGCCGCGCGAGATAGAACAGTTGACTATTGATGAAGAAAATCTGGAAAAATCTTAGTCGCAGCAGGAAGAGAAAGATAAAGTAGGTTCAGAGGAGAAGCTCAAGAGTTCAGTGCCACCAATTCACCCTCAATTATCGTATCCGCGGAGACTAACTAACCAGAGGGAGGATAAACAATTTAGCAAGTTCTTGGAGGTATTCAAAAAACTGCAGATCAACATACCTTTCGCTGAGGCATTGGAGCAAATGCCAAGCTACGCAAAGTTTATGAAGGGTATATTGTCAAGGAAGAGAAGACTAGATGAGTTTGAGACAGTAGCCTTGACAGAGGAATGCAATGCAGTGCTTCAACCGAAATTACCTCCAAAGCTGAAGGATCCGGGCAGCTTCACAATTCCGTGCACAATCGGGAAGATGAGCTTTAGTAAGTGTTTATGTGATCTGGGGGCAAGCATAAATTTGATGCCCCTATCAGTATTCAATCAGTTGGGACTGCTAGCTCCAAGGCCGACAAACATATCATTATAGCTAGCTGATAGATCCATCACGTATCCGTGGGGAATTGTTGAAGATGTGTTGGTTAAGGTGGACAAGTTTATATTTCCGGCTGACTTCATCATCGTAGACTACGAGGAAGACAAGAGCATACCAATAATACTGGGGAGACCATTCTTAGCCACATGCAGGACCTCGATCGATGTGCAGAAAGGGGAACTCACGATGCGTGTACATGATCAAGAGGTCACCTTTAATGTCTCCAAGGCAATAAAGTTCCCAACGGATGAAGAAGAATGTTTTCTGGTTGATTTTGTGGATCGAGTCGTAAAGGATGAGGTACAACAACCGGGGAATTATGAACCGTTGAGTGGTATACTTGGTAAAAATTCAGAGTTGAAGGTAGAACCATTGACAAAAGCTGAAGTCATTGAATTTCGGGGTGAGGTGGACAAGCAGGAAGTCACCTCAACTTTTCCTTCGACGTGAGATTCAGGACAGTCAAGCTAATTGACTATAACTTAGCGCTTGATGGGAGGCAACCCATTATTTTTTCTATCCCTATTTCCTTTTTAATCATTCAGTTTAGATTGTTTTAGTTAGTCATATCTAGTTTATTTTTGACAGTACATTGGATTTGCATGCTTGAATGTGTAACAGGAATTGCATTGGGAATATTTGCAAGATGTTAGCGTATGTGGCCATTAATTCATGCTTTAATAGTGTGCATTAATGTCTATGTAGGTACCGTCCATTGAAAGCATCACTGATAGGCAGAGTGGAATTGAACTTTAGCATTGCAGATAAAAGGATCCATGATTGCAAGTTAAATTTACGCAAGATACAAACTTCAGCGCCGCCGCATCAAGTCAATCAGGACAATAGTACATTCTTCAAGTCTCGGGCCCGCGCCCAAATTTCAAAAAAACTTCATGCACAAGACACGCGACACCGCATTTCAAGACATGATTTGAAAATTTTAAAAACAAGTTGGGGACTATTTGGACTCTTATTTGCTATCATAATAGAAGCAAAATTCTCTCATTCTCCATAACCCACGTCTCTATATCTCTATCAATTACAAATTGAAGTCGTACATCTCTCCATTACATTCCCACAATCATCTCCACGTTCAAGGCTCATACCCACGCTCCCATCCACTGCTATAAAGCTAGGGTTTCTGATTGGGTTTGCAAAAACAAGTTTGAAGGTTATCACTTCATAAGCTTTCATTCATTCTCAGTCGATTTCATCTGTATTATCTCTCAATCACCTGCAAATGGGTCCAAAGAGAGCACGATCATCATCTTCTTCATCATCTTCCTCCGGCAGTCATGGGGAGGATATTGTCGACCACACCAAGTTCCTGTGTTTGGAAGCCCAGCAGGAGTACTACCGATTCGTAGCAAAAACATTTATTAAGGAAAGAGGATTCAAACCAGAAGGTCAGGACGGACAGCTTTGTGCCATGATCCAGGAACGAGGTTGGGGTGGACTGACTGCCTCCCCCATGCCCGTTCCGATGAGCATAGTCCGTGAGTTTTATGCCAATGCCAAGGTCACCATGAGCGTTATCTCGATGGTTCGCGGGTTCGAGATAGACTACAGACCTCCCGCCATCAGAACCATTTTCTGACTCCCTGAGACACCACTAAGAGGGGCTGCCAACTGGGTCACCGGTGCACACATGGAAACAGACTTGGAGTTGGTGATTGATGAGTTGTGCGTGCCTGGAACGAAATGGACATACAAAGTCGGTACGACCCAGCCACGCATATTCCCAGCCGCAACCCTAAACCGATATGCAAAGGCATGGAACTTGTTCATATGTGCCAAGTTAGTGCCTTCATCGCATCCGCACGAGATTACAGCGGAGAGGGCAATTATTCTGTGGGGGTTTATCACCAGGAAATATATTGATGTTGGCCATCTCATCCACCAAAATATGCTGTGATATCTGCGGGGAGGCACCACTGGGAGCATTCCACAAGCTTCAGTGGTAGCGATGCTATGTGCTCATCAGGGATGCAACTGGGGAAACGAACAACTGCAATATCCAAGCTAGGACATAACACATACCATAATTGCTAAATTTGAGAACTGGGCCGGAGGCGTGCCACACCCACGCGAAAGAGGATTTATCATCCAACCCACCTACCTAAAGCCATCACAGTAGCCCCCTCAGACAGATGAGGCAGGCCCCTCGACACGACCACGAGCTCCTCATGGTGATCGCCAGCTCCGAAGGTTGGAGTGACGGGTTGATGCCATATATCACAATTTTGGAGCATTTGCTACAGGTCTCACGAGGGCCTTGGCCGAAGCCTTTGCACAACAAGGAATAATGCTAGAGTGGCCTCAATTAGAGACTGCAGTGCCTTATCCACCACCAGATTCACCACCCGAGGAGGGTGGTCCAGCCGATCAGTGGGGGAGTTTTCTTGTACCCTTTACCTTCATTCAATGGGGCATTGAATATTATAAGTTTGGGGGTATTGGGGAGTAGTATAGTAGCATGTAGTTAGTTTTTGCATGTTTAGTTAAAATGTTGCATGGTTAGTTTAATAATTTAGTTGTTTTTGTGTTATTGTTTTATTGATAGAATTTTTTTTTTTAGTTAGTTTGCATGTCTCACAATGTTCTTGTTTTATGGAATTTCTTGCCTAGACAATGATGATAGTGAATTGTGAAGGATTTTTGAATATATGGGATAACATGAATGTAGTTATAATGTTTTACACGATGGAATTCATGTTGCTGTTTAAATGCTTTCGGTTTGCACAGATGTGTTCATAATCACTTGTAGGCATAAGAAGTATGTGTGGCATTGCTTGTTAGAAATGTAGTTTTAAAAAGAGGAATATGTGAAACATGCATGTAGACTTGATAAACATTGACATTCAAACTTTAGGAAAAAATGGGTATGCTGTGTATAAAAAAAAAATCAAATAGCAGTAACGTGACTAGTCTTATTTCGGGGCCCTGGCTACTTGAGTAAGTACGTCCGAGGGGATTGTATCTACACCTAGCGCCCTAAGGTCTTTCATGGTCTGGGAGTCATTGGTTGAAAGCTCGCTAAGGGGTAGCAGTGTTGCCTAATGAAATAAGGCATTGCACAGTCATGTATAAAAAAAAGAAAACGAAAAGAAAAATAGCATTAAACACCGCGGGAAAGAGCGAAAATCGCCCTCGTGAGTAGCAATAAAGTAATTAAGCCCATTGTTGAACTTTAGTTTGTTTGGATATGTTGGAACAATTTTCGTTGCATAAGTATACACGATTCTCAATTTAGGCTATAATTTTCTATTTTGAGCAGGATAGCATATATATTATTTACTTGAATCAAGTCTTGGTGAACACTACACTCACACACAGCATCTCTATAGCATGTATGAATCATTTGAGTGTATGATGTTATGGCTATTGTTTAGTTTAAAAGTGTATTTTTGAATCTGGATAATTCGCCGAGGCAATTTGGACTGACATTCTGTTAGAGCTGGAACTATATGAGACTAGTTTGCATCATAGCTTAGTTGCATAGTAGTGCTTTTACATTTTTCTTTGTTATTTAGTATGCATTGCTTGAGGGCAAGCAATAGTTCAAGTTTGGGGGTATTTGATAAGTGGGTTTTATACCTACTTATTGGATATCAATTCACGTGAATTATGCCCATCTCAAGTACATTTTAGTTTGTTTTAGTTGCATTTCATGTTATTTTGCATTGCATGTACTTAAAACTCCTTTTGGTGAAAAATTGCAAGAAATGGCCTACTTTGGTGGTGTTGGATGGCAAGAGGCGATTAAGCGCATGGCTTGAGGCTGACGGAAGCATGGCCTGAGGATGTAGTGAAGTGGAGGGACTGATAACGAAGGAAGGAAGGAAAAGAATGAATAAGTAGCAGTAGCAACAGCATGACAGAACAAGAACTAGAACCAGAATTTGTAGACTGCAAGCCACGCCACATGTGATGAATAGCCTTTGAGAGCTGGCTTACCACGCACGACTACTCTCTACCGGGACAGAGCATGACTCATCGCAAGTCTCACGCCCGCTGTGAAGAACACTTTGGAGGGGGTATTGCATACATGGCGATCTTTGTCAAGTCAGCGATTTGTTTTATTTTAATTTTTAATTAAATGAGTTGTAATTTGTTTTAAACGATATCTGACTGGTGTCAGACACACACAGGGAGAACTTTTGATGTATTTTCATAAGAGTAACTAGGGTTTACACATTGGCAGAGATTCCAATGAAGAACGAAGCCTAAACTCCATCTTTTCTAATTCTTCTTTGGATTTTCTATCAGTGTGGATTAGAATTATTGTTTTGCTGGATTTACATAAGGATTTGAACGTTAACTTTGGTTCACAATCTGCAATTGGGTTTGATCGTTTCTATTTTTCATCTTTCAATTGTTTGCTTGATAACCATGTTTAGATTTGATCCCATAATGGCTTTTGGTTGAGTTATGAACTAAACTCTATTATGGGATTCTAACGGATTTTAATATGTAGTTTAGTTGCATGCTTGATTGTTAGGGCTGTTTTACATATCATTTGGGAATTTTATTATGGTTGTTTTACATGTATGAATGCTTGATCACAATTCATTTCAGTATTTGCATGGAATTGACAATGAACATGCGAGTATGGATTGTAGTCATAATAGCATACGTATATGGGGTTGTTTTATATGGCTTGCATATTTCGTGAATGAGATAGACATATACTTATTCACCGTATGAGTTTAAATAAGGGTTTGTGATTAAAATCAGTGTGATTGCAATTTCACATAGACATATAGTGATTTTGGTTATATTGATGATTACATGTAGTCTATCATTTGTGGATGCTGTGTAAGTAGGTAATAGTGCATTGAAAAATGGCTATGACTCTATTAGTGCTCTTGACTATTTTCCTGTGATATGTGAACGTTCTTGCATGATAGTGGTGACTAGATGAAATATTAAATGAAGTTAGGATCCCATTATCTCCAGATTTGATTTATTCCATTCTTATTCTCATTTTAGTTATTATTTGCAGTTAGAATAATTTACACTTTTGATCTTTAGTTTAAGCATATAGAAATAGTGATTTGATTGATGAATAGTAGTTTAAATTGAATATTTTTCTCTGTTAGATCGATACTTTACTTACTCTGTATTACTTGTTGACACATGTATGCTTGAATGAGTTAGAGCTCTTTTGTCATAACTGAAAAAGAGGCAACACCATTACATACGGATGAACATGGAATAAAATTACAAGTAAATGCTTTTACAAGTAATTGAAAATGGAAAGTATGAAGAGACTTTCCTCCGCGTTTGTTTATCAAAGGTTGACCTATCTTAGGGTTACCCTCGCGGCTTTTTGGCATGAAGGTTCCCAGATCATCGCAATTTACTTGATGGGAAGTTAATCCGGTCTTTCAATTGGAGCGAATCTGGGTGGTTCCTTTCCTGAGCCCCTTGTCGACGTCGGGATTTTTAGTGTCCCTTTTCATTACTTGTTCTTTGGTGTTCTCATGTTAATGTGAGATTTGTTTGAAAATACAAGTGAAAAAGGTCCGACATGTATAATGTAAACGATTTGACTTTAAGAGTCGCCAGTTGGTGTATTTAACTGGTTGCACCAACGCAACCGAAAAGGTTTGCATATTAACCCAGTGATGTGACACTACTAAACGGGTCTATGAAACCGAGATTCATTTAGGGTTCGGGGGCTTGGTTATGCGGAGGGAAGGTATTAGGCACCCCCCAACATCCGTGTTGCCACGGTGACCACCACTTTTCAAAGAAACTATTATATGAATGTGTGTGTGTGTGTGTGGATCAATGTGCAATTATTTGGAAGTAGTGCTATGCCTCGTTCGCACCAATATATATAGGGTTTTATAAAAGGGTTTTTCAAACCCTGTGCTCAATAGTAATTGAGGCCTTTGATACTTCCATTTTATTATTAAATGTTCAACTTGTTTGCTTTTATTTTCGAGATGTCAGCCATCTACGAGAAAATAATATCTGACAGATGTCGAACTCCTTATGGGCATTACTGACCATCCAAGGGAATTGAGATTAATCGTAAATAATGTACAAGTCGCCATAATTTGGAAAAAAGTCCATCATGGAACCAAATCTAGATTGAGAGATGAACTGTGATCACATGTTATCAATCGCCACGTAAGTAAACTCCAGGCAGATTTAAATGTAAAATATATATATATATATATATATATATAAAAGCAATAAATGCAATAGGATATAAAATCTCGTGCTCATCGGATATGTCCGACAACATATATATATAAGTATATATATATATAAGTAATTAAACGCATATAGGATGTAAAATCCGGGCTCATCATATGAGTCGACAACAGTTATATATATATATATATATATATATATATATATATATATATATAAGCAATTAAACGCTCGCATCAAGTTCAGGCTCAATCGAGGCATAACTCGATAATGTTAGTCCATATAAAAATATATACATATATATAAGTATATATATATAGACAGAAATGAAAACCACGGACCGAAGTCCGGGCAAACACACCCACACGACTCTCAATGTGTATAAAAGTGTGTGCTATTATGACACGAAAGGCTTTATAGAATGTAAGAAGGCTTACAGTGGGCTGCCAATGTAGACTTCTATGACTCTATATGGATAAATACTCAGCTCCCGCCGGATGAAAGTATAGCTATATGTGAGCTAATAGATGTTTAAAATGAGGAAAACACTCATTATAGGTGTGTACAAAGTAAAGTGAACATGGCTTCCTCGCCTTTTCTCTCTCTTCTCCCTCTCAAAATGGCTCACCCAAGGTCTATATTTATAGACTGATGGCCGCAGGTGTACCTGCGGCAGCCACAATTACACATGCGGCTAGTCGTTGTGGGCCCGGGCTTTGCGGGTCTTGTCATCTCGAAGTACATGCACTCGTGCACTGTAATGTCCTCTCAAACTTGCAGAACTTCAATCCGAGCATCCGAACAAGGTATATGTGACCTTCTTCGGACCTCTTATGTCGAGAGTTATGCAATGACATGGATTAGAGGTTGTACGAAGTCAGGAAGAGGGGACCATGCCCATGGTCTTCAAGCTTCAAATTCTATCCGGTATACTGCCACGCGTAATAGTCACTAAGGATTGTAACTCCTCGGTTCTTGTGGGACATTGTTGTATGTATGTATATATGAAGTGTTGAGACGACGCATAGGTGTTGATGTGGCAAGATGACGTTTGACTCTTCGCCGGGGTTATCGTCGGTTTGAGTTGAAAGTAGACGTTGCTCAGGGTTACATTCTAGATTGGACTGCTTTAAGTGTTTGAATGTCGCAAGGTCATCTTGTGAGTGCCTGTCTGCCCGGTGTTAGCTCCGGGTTTGAGAGATGAGTGCCTCGGCAGGAGGTCTGAGATTGAAACTGATAGCATGTATTTGAAACAAATATTTTCGGCGTTATCGCCAGAACTGCAATAGCATTCCTTGGGGTTATCGCCAAGGACGAAACTCAGGGTTATCTCCGAGGTTGGAAATGATCCTTCAGGTGTGTGTTCTGGGGTTGAGAATGAGATTCTCGGTGTGTGGTCCGGGGTTTGAAATGATGTTCCCGGTGTGTGGTCCGGGTTTGAAATGAGATTCTCGGTGTGTGGTCCGGGGTTGGAAATGATGTTCCGATAGTATCCGGAATGCGAACTGATCTTCCGGTTGTATCTGGGATGGATGTAAACTGTCTTCCAGGTTTGTCTTCGAATGATGATTCTGCCCTCCTGTAATGTTAGTAACAGTTGTGCCGAAATTTTTTTGAGTGTCTACATGTTTTATACGCAGTCCGGTAGGCCCATAGTGCATCATCCAACCTGAGTGACCAATCCTTTTGTTTCAGGTTTACCACTTTTTCCAAGATTCTCTTGACTTCCCTGTTTGACACCTCAGCTTTCCCACTGTTTTGGGGATGATAAGTCGTCGCCACCTTATGGTTGACCCCATACTTTGCCAATAGAGCTGTAAACGATTTGTTGAAGAAGTGACTACCTTCATCACTTATAATAGCTCTCGGCGTGCCAAATCTCGTAAAAATGTTCTTCTGTAGGAATTTAAGAACCACCTTGGCATCGTTAGTTGGTAGTGTTGTGGCTACAACCCACTTTGAGATGTAATCCACTGCGAGCAAAATGTACTGATTATTAAGTGACGAATGGAATGGCCCCATGAAATCTATGTCCCATACATCGAAAATCTCAACTTCTAGAATTATTTGTAATGACATCTCATTCTTTTTCAAAATGTTGCCCACCCTTTGACATCTATCACATGTTTTGACAAACTGGTGGGCGTCCTTAAATAGTGTAGGCCAATAAAACCCAGATTGAAACACCTTTGTTACTGTCCTCTCACTACCATAATGACCCCCATATGCAGATGAGTGACACTCATGCAGTATGTTCTTCACTTCACTGTAGGGCACACACCTTCTTATCATCTTGTCGGCGCACTGCTTAAATAAATAAGTTTTGTCCCACATATACCATTTGACGTCATGAAGAAACTTCTTTTTTTTGTTGTCTTGTAAAATCAGGTGGAAGAACTTTGATCACTAGATAATTCGCATAGTCCGCGTACCATGGAAATTCTGTATTTATCCTAAAAAATTGCTCATCTGGGAATGACTTGTTGATTGCACACTTGTCCTCTTTCTGTTTATCTAGATTTTCCAGCTTAGACAAATGATCAGCGACTTGGTTCTCCGTCCCCTTTCTATCCTTTATTTCTAAATCGAACTCTTGTATAACGAGAATCCATCGGATAAGGCTTGGCTTAGCATCATTTTTTGCAATTAAGTACCGAATGGCTGAATGATCCGTGTAGACTATCACCTTCGTCCCGATCAAGTATGCCCTGAATTTGTCGAACGCATACACCACTACAAGCAATTCCTTTTTCGTAGTTGTGTAATTCATTTGTCTCCATGAGCGTCCCCAAAATAGGTATACGCCCCCAAAATAGGTATACATCACCTATCTTGAGTCGCCAAATACATGGTACAGAATAAAAATACAAACTTAATTATACAACCGTCGTGTAATATACGACAAAACATAACTTAGAGTTTAAACAGGAATATTGCCTTCTAGACAATATCCACTCTCAAATAGAGTCCTCATTACATTTATTGTCACACTATTTTATAGAATAGTGAGGACTACTAATACACTATCTTGGACCATCACTCCGTTTCCCAACTAGTCCCGGCTACGTTCTTATTTCCTGAAGAGAACAATGAAAGCAAAAGGGTGAGCTCAACTAGCCCAGCAAGAAATATTATGACTAAGATAATGCAGAATAAATTATCATTAGTACTCAATAATGTTAAACTGATAAAATACAATAAACAACAAGTTTAACTGCAGTGGAATAAGCAATCCATTAGAAGAGTCAAGTAGAGCATGATATCTACTATCTTCTATGATTTAAAATGTTTTCATCAATTTTTATCGCTGAGACTCAGCTTAATAAATAAACCAAATCATTGAATCATCCCTGCACTACGGGCCAAGGATATTCATTAAATCATCAATGATCATGACTATACCGAATAATCCCTGGTCATAATCATACCAAAAATTGTCCATCAATGCCCTACAGGCTACTGAGGACTTTTACCACATCATTTATAACATTACAGGTCATGATTATACCGAATGATCCCTGGTCATAATAATACCGAGTCCATCTATGAATGTAAGCCAAAGATGACTTTCATCACAATATAAGCATGAGGATGATGACAATGACATAATAATTCAATAAAACAAGTTCAAGAATAAATTTTAAAGATTTATAAGTTAATTTATCTTGAACTCAATAACGTCCAAATTGTCAACATGATACTTCTTTGTGGAGTAAAATTCAAGAATGCTGAGAAGAATATTTCCATGAAAAGATACTAGATGAAGCGCAAATATCTAGGATATTCTACTAAATTCATGGAGTATAGAAGTCAAAACTTTAACCAACTGAGTATAATAGAATATATGAAACTGCAAATGGATTTTTGCCCGCCATGCGGTAATCCACGTAGACAGATCATTTTCACAATTTAATAAGGAATGAATATGAAGGATCATTCACCATTCATTTGGCAATCCAGATAGATGAGTTATTCCAATGTAATAATAAAGAATGGAATAATGTAAGAATTCACCGTGCATGCGATAGAAGACCGCATGACAAGTTATTCCCAATGTAATAATAAAGAATGGAATAACAATGTAATTCACTAGGCATACGATGACAGATGCGATAGATGCATGCATAAAAGTTATTCCAATGTAATAATAAAGAATGGAACCAGGTCATGCATAATCCACATAGACAAGATATTCCAACAAAATAATAAAGAATGGAATAACAATAGAATTCACCAGGCATGCGATAGACCGCATGCATACAAAGTTATTCCAATGTAATAATAAAGAATGGAACCAAGTCATGTGTAATCCGCATGCATGTGATATTCCAAATGTAATAATAAAGAATGAAATAACAACAGAATTCACCAGGCATGCGATAGACCGCACAGACATGTTATTCTAACAGAATAATAAAGAATGGAATAATAGAAGAATTTCACCATGTATACGATACTTCGCATAGACAAGTTATTCCAACATAATAATAAAGAATGGAATAACAACCCTTACGAGTATTGAAAGAAAATTACTCTCTTCATGAATACAAAAGAATAATACCCCTTACCTTAGAAGAAACTGGATATTGGAATAGTGAGGTAGCAGATTTCACTTCTTCTTTCTCTCTATAATTTCTCTCTATAATAATTGCTCTAAAGCTTTTGTGAATTGGTGAGAAATGAAGGAAGAATGAGCTTTTATTTATAGGAAAATATAGTTTCGATAATTGCACGTTTTGAGCTCGAAATATTAAAGTACAATACCTTCAACTGTTCTTTCATTTTTAATTTAGTCCTGCAAGTATTATCAAACTTGCACCACCTCCCCTAATAGTAAATAATGTGATTCAATAGTAAATCATATGAATCAATAGTTCTAGACATGTGAAAATATGAATTACAGTATAGTACCTCCATCTATACCTCCATTTTAAACTTAGTCATGCAAGTATTATCAATCTTGCAACAACTCCCCTAATAGTACAAGAATGTGAATCAATAGTACACACATGTGAACAAATAGTTATAATCATGTGAATTAATAGCAATTAATTGCTTATTTATCTGATTAATTACCCGATAACTTCCAGACATCAATTATTATCGAAATAAATGACGATTTCCACTAACACTAATAATCCCAACACAATGGAACTATCAATTTCATCTTTAATCAACACGAACTTATTCATCATTAATATTATAATTCATAATATTTAACAGCCAGGTTGTTCCCAGGAAAGAGGGGGCTTTCCAATAAGGATTTCTCCTTATTGGCGCGCAATTAAGTGACCAAACCTCTCCTTGATAGAACGTCTAGACATTGTCAATATTGCAAATAATAATATAAATAATTTTCCCGTCTTAATTATTGATTTAATAATATATCATATTATGCAGATGATACTGCGACAATAACTGAATCAATAATATGAGAGATATGATGGAACAATTACTCTAGAAATAATTGAGTATAACTGAGTGACTTCTCACGTAAGCATCAATAACCAATACCGTGTGCTACTATGCAACCACGCGTATTACTGTACTTTTACTACCGGGTAGTTCAACAGTTTTAACGGTAACACTTTCGTCGTTAATTTTAATAAAAGATAATTATGTCATTTTCTTACTACGGCAATACTTTCGTTATGGGCTCCACCAATGATTGTGCCGTCGTACGAATATTCCCTGTTAAAACGAATATTTCCCGACCAATCAAATATTATATAATCAATTTCTTACTTTAAAATTTTTTTAAATATTACCCACAACTATAACATTATATCAAATCCACACCATAATATTCAAAAAAATTATTTCGAGAAATTTAAATCTTTATTCATAAAATCTGGGGTCTCACAATCTCCCCTCCTTATGAAATTTCGCCCTCGAAATTTACGTACGTACCTGGTATGCCGAAGAGGTGAGGATACCTTGAATACCTTTATCGTCGAAAACATTACACGTTGCATACGTGCATGCCCGATGTCCTCCAATTGCCTCTGAATGCACATTAGTCCCTAAAATAGCCATTTTAGGCCTTGATACCAACCTCAAATCTCAAAATATAAAGAATGAAAGTTTTATGTCTACTCGTTATCTTTCCGAATCATCCTGAATAACCTTAATCGGAGTTTGTATGAAAATGTTATGCCCAATTTACTAAAGGACGTCTTGATAGATTTTGGTTTAACACTAGACCAGCGCCTAGGCGCCCAAATTTGGCCTTAGGCAAGCGTCTAGGCGCCCAAGAATAGATTCCAAGCACTGAGCCTAGTGCCTAGGCTCTCAACCTTTGGCACTTAACTCCAATTTTCCAGATTTTGTAACTTTTGACACACATACTTCAAATCTTCATAACCTCTTCGTCCGTTATCGAAATTAGTCCATTTTCGAGGCTATGGAAAGCTTGTAACATGCTCTATAAAACCCCCCATGATTTCATAATTTTTTAGAATCATTAATTATTCCAAAATTTGGCTCCAATGTCCCCTAAGACTAAGTTTTTACTAACAACGATACGTGAACAACGTTATGAACACGCGATATACTTGGCGGTAAAAGGAGTCTATAGGCCACAGTTCCTACTCGATTGATGATTTCAAATAGACCAATAAAATCAAGGGTTGAGATTTCCTCTCTTCATTGATTCTTGCTTGTTGAATAACGCCCTCTTAAACCTTCTTCTTCACATTCATCAGCTCCGGGTGTGCAGCTTGAGAAACCTTTAACTTTATCGATTAGAGTCGATTCTACTCGTATATTTGATATCACCATGTGCGTCCTTAGAGTCTTTAACTCTATCTTCATCATTTTAAGTTATACGAAATGGGTTTTTGTGTTAATAACATCGCACTCGTAAACGCATACGATCTTCTACTCTACGCGTCAGCTACCACGTTCTCTCTTCCACAATGATATTGAATGGTATGATTGTAATCTTCAACAGCTCGAGCCAACGTCTTTGGCGCATTATATGTTCGTTTTGGTTGAAAAAATATTTAAGCGTTTTATAAATGGGTTTTGTATTGGGATCAATACAAAATTCAATTTCAAGCTTTGGGGTAGGCCAGGAAGTTCTTCGAAAATACGTCAGGAAATTTATTAACGACAGAAATATCATTCAAAATTGTGACTCTCATCCAAAAACTTGGATAGCACGTCACATTGATAACTATCAACTTGCCACCATTATTCACGACGTCGCCTATGGAAAGTCTGGCTTTGGTACATTCCACACAAGGAAGTCACCAACGAAAGGCTCGGGGCTCTTTACTTATGGCTTGATATGACAAAGATTGACTTTAGAGGTTTGGTGGCTCGAATTCACATTACAGGTTTGTTAGGAATATGAAAGCTACTAACCTTACAAAAAGCATGATGAGTAGTTAACCAATCGATTCCTAAAATTACCTCAAAGGCAAGTATTTTCAAAGAGATAAGATCGACGGGTAACGTGAAAGTGTCGATTTAAATTAAACAAGACTTATAAACAGTGGAGTTAACGAAGGTTTCTACTAACGAAGTTTCAACCAATCAGTCAAAGTTTAATTTCTCCGGAGTCAAATTTAAACGTTGAGGTCAAGCAAGAGAGATAAAAGAATGGGTAAAACCGGTATCTACTAAGGTATAGACTTCGCAAAAATTTATAATTAACTAACCCGTGCTAACTTCGTTCGAGTTACTCGCTTTTTGGGAAGTCACGAAAAACGCTCTTCTTGAAACCACCAACTTTGTTTTGTCCGTATCCGCCTTTGGTGCCACTGTCCAAGCTGGACTTGACTTTGGTGCACGACAAAATTGGGCTAGGTGACCTTCTTTTCCACAATTGTAACATCCTTTGGACTGCATCGTGTAGTTTGGACTTATGTGTCCTTCCCCTCCACATTTGTAACATACGATCGGCGGTCGTTCTCTTTCCTTAACAACAAGTGCTGGTGCTGACGTCTTTCCATCATTATTGAATCTCCTCTTCTTGAAATGTCCACTCTTATTGTCATGGCCATGATTAACACAGAAGTGATTACTATTTCTGGCATGTTGATTCCCTCCACGTTTGTTGTCATCGCTTCGATGACTGCTACCACTGGTATTATCGACTTGTCGGCTACTCTCTCTTGGTTGGGTTGACTCATTTTCGCGCTCTAATAATTGAGCCCTATTCATAACATCTGAATACAATCACCTTTTATGAGAGATAAGGTATTGACATATCTCGGGTTTCAAACCTCTTAGAAACATCCGCGTCATTCTCTCCTCATTATCAACCAAATGGGACACAAACTGAGACAACTCGGCAAACTTAGCTTCGTACTGCGCCACGTTCATATTGTTTTGCTCAAGCTTGATGAACTCTACCTCCTTCATGTGACGAATACCTCAGGAAAGTACTTGTCGTTGAACAGGTCTTGGAACTTCTCCCAAGACATTTTGAGTGCGGCAGATTGAGTACGCTTTACAGATTCCCACCAGTAATCTGCCTCTACTCACAACATGAAGGTGGCAAAGGGAACCTTTTGCTCTTCGGAGCATCCCAAGACATCAAATATCTTATTGATCTACTTTATCCACGTCTCCGCCTTAAGTGGTTTTGGCTCTCCAAAAAACTCCGGCGGTCCCAGCTCCTTGAACTGCTTAGCGGTGACCGTCCGAGAGTTGTCAGTGTTTCCACCTACATTTTGGACAGGAGCCGCACTCGTCTGATATTGCATAAATTGCATAAAGCCTCTGAACATCCCATCGTTCACCAGTTCATCGGTGTTATTGTTTACATAAGGATTATTGTCTTCCTGTTGCACAGTACCATGGGTATTGATCGTTGGTGACTCAACGGTCTCATGTGCTTCATTGCTTATCTCAACATTTTCGGATGCCATTTTCAAATACTACCACAAAACAAGGGTTAATTAATATATCACATATTATCCCTATACTCTGACCGACCAATTAAATACCAAATAAACTTAGGTAGGTCATACTAGCGAAGGAATTCCCCGTCTCTCCCCTCCTAGTTCTTGTCTCACATCTCAGCTAGGGATCATATCACTAAGCTTTGATACCAACTATGACGCCCCCAAAATAGGTATACATCACCCATCTTCAGTCACCAAATACATGGTATAAAATAAAAATACAAACTTAATTATACAACCGTCGTGTAATATACGACAAAACATAGCTGAGAGTTTAAACAGGAATATTGCCTTCTAGACAATATCCACTCTCAAATAGAGTCCTCATTACATTTATTGTTACACTATTTTATAGAATAGTGAGGACTACAAATACACCATCTTAGACCATCACTTCGCTCCCCGACTCATCCCGGCTACGTTCTCATTTCCTGAAGAGAACAATGAAAGAAAAAGGGTGAGCTCAACTAGCCCAGTAAGAAATATTATGACTAAGATAATGCAGAATAAATTATCATTAGTCTTCAACAATGTTAAACTGATAAAATACAATAAACATCAAGTTTAACTGCAGTGGAATACGCAATCCAATAGAAGAGTCAAGTAGAGCATGATATCTACTATCTTCTATGATTTAAAATGTTTTCATCAATTTTATCGCTGAGACTCAGCTTAATAAATAAACCACATCATCGAATCATCCCTGCACTACGGGCCAAGGATATTCATTAAATCATCAATGGTCATGACTATACCGAATAATCCATGGTCATAATCATACCAAAAACTGTCCATCAATGCACTACTGGCCACTAAGGACTTTTACCACATCATTTATAACATTACAGGTCATGATTATACCGAATGATCCCTAGTCATAATCATACCGAGTCCATCTATGCACGTAAGCCAAAGATGACTTTCATCACAATATAAGCATGAGGATGATGACAATGACATAATAATTCAATAAAACAAGTTCAAGAATAAATTTTAAAGATTTATAAGTTAATTTATCCCAAACTCAATAACGTCCAAATTGTCAACATGATACTTATTTGTGGAGTAAAATTCAAGAATGCTCAGAAAAATATTTCCATGAAAAGATACTGGATGAAGCGCAAATATCCAGGATATTCTACTAATTTCATGGAGTATAGAAGTCAAAACTTTAACCAACTGAGTATAATAGAATATATGAAACAACAAATGGATTTTCTCCCGCCAAGCGGTAATCCACGTAGACACATCATTTTCACAATTTAATAAGGAATGAATACGAAGGATCATTCACCATGTATGTGGTAATCTACATAGACAGGTTATTCCAACAAAATAATAAAGAATGTAATAACAGAAGAATTCACCAGGCATGCGATAGACCGCACAATCAGGTTATTCCCAACAGAATAATAAAGAATAGAATAACAATGTAATTCACCGTATGCAAATGATAAATAGTATGCAATATGACATGTTATTATAATAGAATAATAAAGAATGGAACTGTGTCATGCGTCATCCGCATGCATGTGATATTCCAATGTAATAATAGAGAATGGAATAATGATGATTCAATTCACGGGCATGCGATAGATCGCATAGACAAAGTTATTCCAAAAGAATAATAAAGAATGGAACTGAAGTCATGCGTAATCCGCATGCATGTGATATTCCAACATAATAATAATGAATGGAATAACAATAAAATTCACCAGGGCATGCGATAGATCGCATGCATAAAAGTTATTCCAAATGTAATAATAAAGAATGGAATAATAGAAGAATTTCACCATGTAAGCGGTACTTCAGATGTATTAAAAGTTATTCCAACATAATAATAAAGAATGGAATAACAACCCTTACGATTATTGAAAGAAAATAACTCTCTTCATGAATACGAAAGAATAATACCCCTTACCTTAGAAGAAACTAGATATTGGAATAGTGAGGTAGTAGACTTCTCTTCTTCTTTCTCTCTATAATTTCTCTCTATAATAATTGCTCTAAAACTTTACTGAATTGGTGAGAAATGAATGAAGAATGAGCTTCTATTTATAGGAAAATATAGTTTCGATAATTGAACATTTTGGGGCTCGAAATATTACAGTACAATACCTTCAACTTTTCTTTCATTTTTAATTTAGTCCTGCAAGTATTATCAAACTTGCACCACCTCCCCTAATAGTAAATAATGTGAATTAATAGTAAATCATGTGAATCAATAGTTCTAGACATGTGAAAATATAAATTATAGTATAGTACCTCCATCTATACCTCCATTTTTAACTTAGTCATGCAAGTATTATCAATCTTGCACCAACTCCCCTAATAGTACAAGAATGTGAATCAATAGTACACACATGTGAACAAATAGTTATAATCATGTGAATTAAAAGCAATTAATTGCTCATTTATACGATTAATTACCCGATAACTTCCAGACATCAATTATTATCGAAATAAATGACGATTTTCACTAACACTAATAATCCCAACACAATGGAACTATCAATTTCATCTTTAATCAACACGAACTTATTCATCATTAATATTATAATTCATAATATTTAACATCCAGGTTGTTCCCAGGAAAGAGGGGGCTTTCCAATAAGGATTTCTCCTTATTGGCGCGCAATTAGGTGACCAAACCTCTCCTTGACAGAACTTCTAGACATTGTCAATATTGCAAATAATAATATAAATAATTTTCCCGTCTTAATTATTGATTTAATAATATATCATATTATGTAGATGATACTGCGACAATAACTGAATCAATAATATGAGAGATATGATGCAACAATTACTCTAGAAATAATTGAGTATAACTGAGTGACTTCTCACGTAAGCATCAATAACCAATACCGTGTGCTACTATGCAACCACGCGTATTACTGTACTTTTATTATTGGGTAGTTCAACGATAAAACTTCCGCTGTTATTTTTATAAAAAGATAATTATGTCGTTTTCTAACTACGACAATACTTTCGTTGTGGGTCCACCAATGATTGTGTCGTCGTACGAATATTCCCTGTTAAAACGAATATTCCTCGACCAATCGAATATTATATAACCACTTGCTTACTTTGCAAAATTTATAAATATTACCCACAACTATAACATTATATGAAATCCACACCATAATATTCAAAAAAATATTTCTAGAAATTTAAATCTTTATCATAAAATTTGGGGTCTCACAATCTCCCCTCCTTATGAAATTTTTCCCTCAAAATTTACATACGTACCTAGTATGCCGAAGAGATGAGGATACCTTGACTTCATTTCAAATTCTAACTATTGAGGTATAACCTTTGAGTGTTGAATATGATCCTTCTTATCCAAGATTTTAACATGTATCTCCCCATACGTTAAATCTTTTGCTATCTCGTCTAGTTCTAATTCAATAATGTGGTTCGGGTCGTCCATATATTTACTTAACATTGATACGTAAAAAAAATGTTATGAACACGCGACATACTTAGCGGTAAAACGAGTCTATAGGCCACAGTTCCTACTCGGTCAAGAATTTCAAATGGGCCAATAAAATTGAGGGTTAAGATTTCCTCTCTTCATCGATTATTACTTCTAGAATAACACCCTCTTGAACCTTCTTCGTCACATTCATCAGCTCCAGGTCTGTAGCTTGAACGACTTTTAACTTTATCGATTAAAGTCAATTCTACTCGTTCATTTGATATCACCACGTGGGTCCCTAGAGTCTTTAACTCTATCAACATCATTGTAAGTTATACGAAATGAGTTTTTATGTTAACAACATCGCACTCGTAAGCACATACGATCTTCTACTCAACGCGTCAGCTACCACGTTCGCTCTTCCACGATGATATTGAATGGTATGGTCGTAATCTTTAACAGCTTAAGCCAACGTCTTTGGCGCATTATACGTTTGTTTTGGTTGAAGAAATAATTAAGGGTTGAAGAAATGGGTTTTGTACTTGGGTCAATACAAAATTCGATTTCACGCTCTAGGCTAGAATGTCTTCAGGAATACGTCAGGAAATTTATTAACAATAGAAATATCATTCAAAACAATGACTCTCATCCAAGACTTGGATAGTACGTCACATTGATACCTATCAACTTGCCAACGTCATTCAAGACATCGCCTACAGAAAGTCTGGCTTCGGTGCATTCCACACAAGAAAGTCACTAGCGAAAGGCTCAGGGCTCTTTACTTATGGCTTAATATAACAATGATTGACTTCAGTGGTTTGGTTGCTTGAATTCGCATAACAGGTTGGTTAGGAATATGAAAACTAACAACCTTACGAAAAGCATGATGAGTAGTTTTCCAATCGATTCCTAAAATCACATCAAGGGCAAGTATTTTGAAAGAGATAAGATCGACAGGTAACGTGAAAGTGTTGATTTGAATCAAACAAGATTTATAAATAGTGGAGGTAACAAAGGTTTCTCCCAACAGGGTTTCAACAGATAAATCAAAGTCTAATTTCTCCGGAGTCAAATTTAAACATTGAGCACAAGTAGGAGAAATAAAAGAGTGGGTAGAACTGGTATCGAATAAGGTATAGAATTCATAATATTTTATAATTAACTTACCCATAATAACTGTGTTCGGGTTTCTCGACAAACGCTCTCACTTAAACTACCGGATTTGACTTTGTTATAGAGTACATTCCACCCTTAATTGCTTCGTCACATTCCTGATCCATGATTCGAATCATTACTCTCCGATCCATATCGAATTGTGGTTGACCAGCTCTGCCGCATTGTGGTAATTCGAATTCGATGTTGGATTCTCCCAATTGTTGTCCAAAAAGAAAATTACATTTCATCTATTTTGGCCTTATTGGATCGGACGTCTTTTTCTACAATATCTATACGTTGTGAGGCTTTTACCCATGCATCATCTATTCTCCTTTGTTCAGTTGTTTCTTCTTTCATCAGAACTTTGATCATAGCATTCTCAGATTCCAACTCTAATATCTTATACTCTGCCAAGGAGTGCTTCTGTTCAAGCATCGCACATCGGGTAACACAATTTTGAATTGTTGCATCTCTTTGCTCTAAGACTGTCTGCCGTTCTTTAGCCTGCTCTTTTAACTCATGAATACAATTTAGTAATTCTAAATTTATATCATAAAATTCTTCTAATAAATTCTCCTCAGGTTCTTCTTCTTCCTCACTCTCAGCTGCTACCTCTGCAACTAGCTCGGGTGCAACTATTAGTTCTTCACTCACCGCATAGATATCTCTAATTTCTTCTTCGTCTGATATCACATTAACCTGGTTAGTGATTAAAGGTGTCTCGACGGTCTCATTCACTCCATTGTTAACATTTTCAGCTGTCATTTTCAAACACTGCCACAAAACAAGGGTTAATTAACATGTCACATATTATCTCTATACTCTGACCAACTAATTAAATACCAAATAAACTTAGGTAGGTCATACTAGCGAAGGAATTTCCCGTCTCTCCCCTCCTAGTTCTTGTCTCACATCTCAGCCATGGATCATATCCCTAAGCTTTGATACCAACTGTGACGCCCCCAAAACAGGTATACATCACCCATCTTGAGTCGCCAGATACATGGTACATAAATTCAAATACAACTTAATTATACAACAGTCGTATAAAATACGACAAAACATAGCTGAGAGTTTTAATAAGAATATTGTCATCTAGACAATATCCACACTCAATGGAGTCCTCATTACATTTATTGTCACACTATTTAATAGAATAGTGAGGACTACTAATGCTATCATCTGGACCATCACTCCGTTCCCCGACTCGTCCCAGCTATATTCTCATTTCCCGAAGAGAACAGTGAAAGAAAGGGTGAGCTCAACTAGTCCAGTAAGAAATAGTATGACTAAGATAATGCAGAATAAATTATCACTAGTCTTCAACAATGTTAAACTGATAAAATACAATAGACAACAAGTTTAACTGCAGCGGAATAAGCAATCCATTAGAAGAGTCAAGTAGAGCATGATATCTACTTTCTTCTATGATTTAAAATGTTTTCATCAATTTTATCGCTGAGACTCAGCTTAATAAATAAAATCGAAGCATCCCTGTATCACGGCCAAGGATATTCATGTAATCATCAATGGTCATAATTATATCGAATAATTCCTAGTCATAATCATACCACAACTGTCCATCAATGAACTACAGGCCAATGAGGACTTTCACCACATTCATTTGTCACATTACGGTCATGATTATACCGAAAATCCCTGGTCATAATCATACCAAGTCCATCTATGCACGTAAGCCAAAGATGACTTTCATCACAATATAAACATGAGGATGATGACAATGATATAAGAATTAATCAAACGAAACCAAAGATAAATATTAAAGACTTTAAATTTATCCAAATATTATCAATCACTTAATAAACTCATAATCTAATATTATTAATATTATAACAATATTTTAATCACTTCCTAATCTTGAAAACAATTTATTTTAATTATTTACACTTTATCAAATAATGCATTTAATCATTTAAAAATGCAATACTCCTAAGATTTAATAACCAATGATTAAATCCCTCATCAAAAATCTGCATATACCTTATATAGGATTTCCAAGCCATAAAATCTTATTTTCCAATTTTGTTACTTCACATAACGTATTTAATTCATTTACTCATAACTAGTTCATTTTCATGAAAAATACCAAATCAGTCCCGAAAATATTTCTTTTCTGGGATTTAGCAGAATATAGTCCCATATTGAACATATATTTTTTTCGGAATTTTTAAAATTCATTTATTATTTTTCATATGGCCAAAACTGTTGAATATTTAAACATTTATCATAAACTGTACTTTTGTCCAAAAATTCCAAAATTTATAGAGTATACTTCTGTTATATATATATGTACTCCCAATAAAAATTTCACTAATTTTGGAGTTAACCAAAAGGAGTTATAAGGGTTTACTTTTAAAATAGTCTTTTCCCATAAAATTCATAACTCCTAATCTATACATCCAAAAATTGCCATTTTTGGACACAATCTACAAAACTCAACAAATAATCATTTTAAATTTTTCCAGAATTTTTGAGTGTCAGAAAAATTACAAAACTATAAATGGATTTTCACCCGCCATGTGGTAATCCACGTAGACAGATCATTTCCACAATTTAATAAGGAATGAATACGAAGGATCATTCCCCATACATGTGGTAATCTACATAGACAGGTTATTCCAACAAAATAATAAGGAATGAAATAACAAAAGAATTCACCAGGCATGCGATAGACCGCACAGACAGGTTATTCCAACAAAATAATAAATAATGGAACCAAGTCATGCGTAAACGCACAAACAGGATATTCCAACAGAATAATAAATAATGGAACCAGGTCATGCGTAAACGCACAAACAAGATATTCCGACGGAATAATAAATAATGGAACTAGGTCATACGTAAACGCACGGACAAGATATTCCGACATAATAATAATGAATGGAATAATAGAAGAATTTCACCATGTATGCGGTACTTCACATAAACAGGTTATTCCAACATAATAATAAAGAATGGAATAACATAACAATTTCACCATATATACGGTAGTCCGCATATACAGGTTATTCCAACAGAATAATAAGGAATGGAATAACAATAGCTCTCTTCATGAATATGAAAGAAATAATATCCCTTACCTCAAAAGAAGACTGGATACTAGAATAGTGAGGTAGAAGATTTCTCTTCTTCTTTCTCTTTATAATTTCTCTCTATAATAATTGCTCTAAAGCTTTAGTTAATTGTTGAGAAATTAAGGAAGAATGAACTTCTATTTATAGGAAAATATAGTTTCGATAATTGCACGTTTTGGGGCTCAAAATATTACAGTACAATACCTTCAACTTTTCTTTCATTTTTAATTTAGTCCTGCAAGTATTATCAAACTTGCACCACCTCCCCTAATAGTAAATCATGTGAATCAATAGTTCTAGACATGTGAAAATACGAATTACAGTATAGTACCTCCATCTATACCTCCATTTTTAACTTAGTCATACAAGTATTGTCAATCTTGCACCAACTCCCCTAATAGTACAAGAATGTGAATCAATAGTACACACATGTGAACAAATAGTTATAATCATGTTAATTAATAGCAATTAATTCCTCATTTACCCGATTAATTACCCGGTTGGTCAATATAACATCCAAACATCAATTACTATCGAAATAAATGTCGATTTCCACTAACACTAATAATCCCAACACAATGGACATATTTTTCTCAACAATTTTATTTTTGAAATTTTGAAGTTTGACGTTTTCCAAAAAAGTCAACTGTTAACTTTTTTTGACCAAATGTTAATCTCGACAAATTTTGTGTTTATAGTCTATTTCTACTAATTTCATCGTTCCGGAGTCAAATATCACGTCCGCGACTCCAAATTCAACTCCGAACTCAAATTTGATTTTGAATAACATTCATCATTAATATTATAACTCACAATATTTAACAACCAGGTCGTTCCCAAGAAAGAGGGGGCTTTCCGATAAGGATTTCTCCTTATTCGCGCGCAATTAGATGACCAAACCTCTCCTTGACAGAACTTCTAGACATTGTAAATATTGCAATTTAATAATATGAATAACTTTGTCGTCTCAATTATTGATTTAATAATATATCATATTATGCAGATGATACTGTGGCAATAACTAAATCAATAATATGAGAGATATGATGCATCAATTACTGTAGCAATAATTGAGTATAACTGAGTGGCTTCTCACGTAAGCATCAATAATCAATACTGTGTGCTACTATGCAACCAATGATTGTGTCGTCGTAAGAATATTCCCTGTTAAAACGAATAATCCCCGTCAAATCGAATATTATATAACCACTTGCTTACTTTGAAAATTTTGTAAATATTACCCAAAACTATAACATTATATCAAATCCACACCATAATATTAAAAAAAAATATTTCGAGAAATTTAAATCTTTATTCATAAAATTTAGGGTCTCACAATCTCCCCTCCTTATGAAATTTCGCCCTCAAAATTTACGTACGTACCTGGTATGCCGAAGAGATGAGGATACCTTGACTTCATTTCAGATTCTAACTCTTGAGGTATAACCTTTGAGTATCGAATATGATCCTTCTTATCCAAGATTTTAACACGTATCTCCTCATACATTAAATCTTTCGCTATCTCGTCTAGTTCTAATTCAATAATGTGGTTCGGGTCATCCATATATTTATTTAACATTGATACGTAAAAAAAACGTTATGAACACGCGACATACTTAGAGGTAAAATGAGTCTATAGGCCACAGTTCCTACTCGATCAAGGATTTCAAATGGGCCAATAAAATCGAGGGTTGAGATTTCCTCTCTTCATCAATTATATCTTCTAGAATAACTCCCTCTTGAACCTTCTTCTTCACATTCATCAGCTCCAGGTCTGTAGCTTGAACGACTTTTAACTTTATCGATCGATTCTACTCGTACATTTGATATCACCAAGTGGGTCCCTAGAGTGTTTAACTCTATCTTCATCATTGTAAGTTATACAAAATGGGTTTTTGTGTTAACAACATCGCACTCGTAAACACATACGATCTTCTACTCAACACGTCAGCTACCACATTCGCTCTTCCACGATGATATTGAATGGTATGGTCGTAATCTTCAACAGCTCGAGCCAATGTCTTTGGCGCATTATACGTTCGTTTTGGTTGAAGAAATATTTAAGGGTTGAAGAAATGGGCTTTGTACTAGGGTCAATACAAAATTCGATTTCACGCTCTAGGCTAGAAAGTCTTCAGGAATACGTCAGGAAATTTATTAACTGTGACGCCCCCAAAATAGGTATGCATCACCCATCTTGAGTCGCCAAATACATGGTACTAAATTCAAATACAACTTGATTATACAACAGTCGTGTAAAATACGACAAAATACATGCTGTGAGTTTTAATACAAATATTGTCATCTAGACAATATCCACACTTAATTTAGTCCTCATTACATTTATTATCACACTATTTAATAGAATAGTGAGGACTACTAAGACACCATCTCGGACCATCACTCTGTTCCCCGACTAGTCCCGACTACGTTCTCATTTCCTGAAGAGAACAGTGAAAGAAAGGGTGAGCTCAAGTAGCCCAGTAAGAAATATTATGACTAAGATAATGCAGAATAAATTATCATTAGTCCTCAACAGTGTTAAACTGATAAAATTCAATAGACATCAAGTTTAACTGCAGCGGAACATGCAATCCATTAAAAGAGTCAAATAGAGAATAAAATCTACTATCTTTTATGATTTAAAAAGGTTTTTCATCACTTTTATCATTTGAGACTCATTTTAATAAATAATCCACATCATCCATGCACTACTACCAAGGATATTCATTAGGTCACGACCATAAATTATACATGCACTACGGGCCAAAGATATTTGTGTTTTCATCAATAGTCATGATCATGCCAACAACTGTCCATCAATGCACTTCGGGCCAATGAGGACTTTTACCACATCATTTGTAACATTACTACCATGATTACAATCAATAATCCTGGTCATAATCATACCAAGTCCATCTATGCACTACAGGCCACAGATGACATTCAAAAATAATATAAACATGAGGATGATGACAATGATATAAGAATTCAATAAAACAAGTTCAAGAATTAGTTTATTCAGGAATTAATAACGTCCAAATTGTCAACATGATACTTCTTTGTAAAGTAAAATTCAAGAATGCTCAGAAGAATATTTCCATGAAACGATACTGGATAAAGCGCAAATATCAAGAATATTCCACTAATTTCATGGAGTGTAGAAGTCAAAACTTTAACCAACCGAGTATAATAAAGAATGGAATAACAAAAGAAATAACCATGCATGTACTTATCAGATAGACAAAGTTATTCCATCGAATAATAAATAACGGAACCCGGGTTAGAAGCGAATACGCGGTGCCATGATAGACAAAGTTATTCCAACAGTAATACTAAATGACGGAACCAGTCGGTTGAAATTCACACAAAGCAGGATGTTCCAACGGAATAATAAAGCGGAACCAGTCCGGCGTAAACCTACGCATGACGAGGATATTCCAGCAGAATAATAAAGATGTAAAGCAGTCCCACAGAAAGCATGCAGATGAGGATATTCCAATGTGAATAATAAAGAATGGAATACATAAGAATTTCTCCAAGTATAGGGTAGCCCGCGTATACAGGTTATTCCAACAGAATAATAAAGATGGAATAATAGAAGTTCTCTAAATGAATACAAAAGAAATAATACCCCTTACCGTAAAAGAAACTTGATATTGGAGTAGTGAAGTAGCAGAATACTTTTCTTCTTTCTCACTATAGTTTCTCTCTCTATAGTTTCTCTCTCTAGAGTTTCAGTGAATTCGTAAGAAATAATGAAGGAATGAGTTTCTATTTATAGAAGAATGGAATGAATATTAACCAATCCATGAACGGTCCAGATTGATTTACTTTAATCGGACGGTCCATATTTAAAGCAAAATCTTTTAAATAAAATATAATATATTCTATTTATAATCTAATAAAACGAATAACTTTTAAAAAGATTTTACTATGCAAACACTATGCATAATAAATTATAATATATTCTAATTATTGTATAATAAAACAGATAACTTTATAAAAGTATTCTGTTTTATATAAAAAGATTTTACTATTAGCCTAATAAAACGAATAACTTTATAAAAGTATTATGTTTTATATAAGAAGTTTTTCTGTTTTATTACGTTAATAATATGAATAAAACAAAACGTCATCATCATTATTATTATTCACATTATTAATCGACCAGGTCGTTCCTAGAAAAGAGGGGGCTTTCCAATAAGGATTTCTCCCTATTAGCGCGCAATTAGGTGACCAAACCTCTCCTTGGAAGAACTTCTAGACATCATCAATAATGTAAATAATAATATTAACAACTTCGCCATCTTAATTATTGATTAAATAACATATAAAATATCGACAATAATTGAATCAAACTGAGTGACTTCTCACATAAGCATTAATAATCAATACCGTGTGGTACTATGCAACCACGCCAGACATTCATTTCTTTACTACCGAGTAGTTCAACAAAGATCAAGCGGTAAAACTTCGTAGTTATTTTCATAAAAAAATACTTTTGTCGTTTTCTCAATCCGATAATAATTCTGTTGTGGGGTCCACCAATGATTGTGCCGTCGTACGAATATTCCCTGACCAATCGAATATTATATAACAACTTGCGTACTTTGTAAAATTTATAAATATTACCCACAACTATAACATTATATCAAATTTATTCCATAATATTCAAAAATGATATTTATAGAAAATTCATTTTTATTCATAAAAGTTGGGGTCTTACATTAACAATAGAAATATCATTCAAAACTGTGACTCACATCCAAGACTTGGATAGTACGTCATATTGATACCTATCAACTTCCCATCGCCATTCATGACGTCGCCTAAAAAAAGTCTGGCTTCGGTGCATTCCACACAAGGAAGTCACCAGCGAAAGGCTTAGGGCTCTTTACTTATGGCTTAATATAACAATGATTGACTTTAGTGGTTTGGTTGCCTGAATTCGCATAACAGGTTGGTTAGGAATATGAAAACTAACAACCTTACAAAAAGAATGATGAGTAGTTAACCAATTGATTCCTAAAATCACATCAAGGGCAAATATTTTCAAAGAGATAAGATCGACAGGTAACGTGAAAGTGTTGATTTGAATTAAACAAGATTTATAAATAGTGGAGGTAACAAAGGTTTCTCCCAACAGAGTTTTAACAGATAAATCAAAGTCTAATTTCTCTGGAGTCAAATTTAAACATTGAGTGCAAGTAGGAGAAATAAAAGAGTGGGTAGAACTAGTATCGAATAAGGTATAGACTTCGCAAGAGTTTATAATAAACTTCGTTCGGGTTTCTCGACAAACGCTCTCACTTAAACTTTTGGATTTGACTTTGCTATAGAGTACATTCCACCCTTAGTTGCTTCGTCACATTCCTGATCCATGATTTGAATTATTACTCTCCGATCCATATCGAATTGTGGTTGACCGCTCTACATAGGGTAATTCTGAATTCGATGTTGGATTCTCCCAATTGTTGTCCAAAAAGAAAAATCCATTTCATCTATTTTGGCCTTATTGGATCGGACGTCTTTTTCTACAATATCTATGCGTTGTGCAGCTTTTACCCATGCATCATCTATTCTCTTTCGATCAATTATTTCTTCTTTGATCAGAACTTTGATCAGAGAATTCTCAGATTCCATCTCTAATATCTTATACTCTGCCAAGGAATGCGTCTGTTCAAGCATCGCACATCGAGTAACACAATTTTGAATTATTGCATCTCTTTGCTCTAAGACCGCCTGCCGTTCTTCAGCCTGCTCTTCTAACTCATGAATACGATTTTGTAATTCTAAATTTATGTCATAAAATTCTTCTAATAAATTCTCCTTAGGTTCCTCTTCTTCCTCACTCTTAGCTGCTACCTCTGCAACTAGCACGGGTGCAACTATTAGTTCTTCACTCACCACGTAGATATCTCTAATTTCATCTTCGTCTGACATCACATTAACCTGGTTAGTGATTAAAGGTGTCTCGACGGTCTCATTCACTCCATTGTTAACATTTTCAGCTGTCATTTTCAAATACTGCCACAAAACAAGGGTTGATTAACATATCACATATTATCTCTATACTCTGACCAACTAATTGAATACCAAATAAACTTAGGTAGGTCATACTAGCGAAGGAATTCCCCATCTCTCCCCTCCTAGTTCTTGTCTCACATCTCAGCCATGGATCATATCCCTAAGCTTTGATACCAACTGTGACGCCCCCAAAACAGGTATACATCACCCATCTTGAGTAGCCAGATACATGGTACATAAATTTAAATACAACTTAATTATACAACAGTCGTGTAAAATACGACAAAACATAGCTGAGAGTTTTAATAAGAATATTGTCATCTAGATAATATCCACACTCAATGAAGTTCTCATTACATTTATTGTCACACTATTTAACAGAATAGTGAGGACTACTAATGTTATCGTCTGTACCATCACTCCGTTCCCCGACTCGTCCTAGCTATATTCTCATTTCCTGAAGAGAACAGTGAAATAAAGGGTGAGCTCAACTAGCCCAGTAACAAATATTATGACTAAGATAATGCAGAATAAATTATCATTAGTCTTCAACAATGTTAAACTGCAGCGGAATAAGCAATCCATTAGAAGAGTCAAGTAGAGCATGATTGTGACGCCCCCAAAATAGGTATACATCACCTATTCTGAGTCGCCAAATACATGGTATAGAATACAAATAAAATCTTAAATATACAACAAGAGAGCTGTGAGTTTTAATACAAATATTGTCTTCTAGACAATATCCACTCTCAGAATAAGTCCTCATTACATTTATTGTCACACTATTTAAAAGAATAGTGAGAACTACTAATGTTATCATCTGGACTGTCAAACCGTACCTCGACTCGTCCCAGCTATATTCTCATTTCCTTAAGAGAACAGTGAAGGAAAGGGTGAGCTCAACTAGCCCAGTAAGAAATACTATGACTAAGATAATGCAGAATAAATTATCATTAGTCTTCAACAATGTTAAACTGATATAATACAATACACATCAAGTTTAACTGCAGCGGAATAAGCAATCCATTAAAAGAGTGAAGTAGAGAATAAAATCTACTATCTTTTATGATTTAAAAAGTTTTTCATCACTTTTATCACTGAGACTCAGCTTAATAAATAATCCACATCATCAAATCATCCATGCACTACAGGCCAAGGATATTATTTAGTATCATGACCATGAATTATCCATGCACTACGGGCCAAAGATAATCGTGTTTTCATCAACTACTACCGATCATGCCATAAAACAATTCATCTTTGCTCCCTGGTCAAGAGAATCCATAGCCATAATCATACCAAAAGCGTCCATCAATGCACTACGGGCCAATGAGGACTTTTTCCACATCATTTGTAACATTACGGTCATAATTATACTGAATAATCCCTGGTCATAATCACACCAAGTCCATCTATGCACTACAGGCCACAAATGACTTTCAACAAAATATAAACATGAAGATGATGACAATGATATAAGAATTCAATAAAACAAGTTCAATAATTAAATTATTCTGGAACTAATAATGTCCAAATTGTCAACATGATACTTCTTTGTAGAGTAAAATTCAAGAATGCTCAGAAGAATATTTCCATGAAAAGATACTGGATGAAGCGCAAATATCAAGGATATTCCACTAATTTCATGGAGTATAGAAGTCAAACCTTTAATCAACTGAGTATAATAAAGAATTTAATAACAAAAGAAATCACCATGCGTGCGGTACTTCGCATAGACAGGTTATTCCAACAAAATAATAAATAACAGAATCAGGTCCGGCGTAAAATGCACAGACAAGATATTCCAATAGAATAATAAAGACGGAACCGGAGTTGGCGTAAAATGCATGATGCAGGATATTCAAAAAAAAATAATAAAAGGGAATAAGGTCCCATGAAAAACGCATGCATGACAGGATATTCCAACAGAATTATAAAGACGGAACCAGGTCTAGCGTAAAACGCACAAACAGGATATTCCAATAGAATAATAAAGAATGGAATAACAACAGAAATCATATAGTATAGGGTAGACTGCATATACAGGTTATTCCAACAGAATAATAAAGAATGGAATAACAGAAGTTTACTTCATGAATATGAAAAAATAATATCCCTACCTTATAAAGAAGAGTACTTCGACGGTAGGGCGGGGATATACTTGAAGAAACTTGCACTACGCTCAAAGCTTTCTTAAACGCTAAAGAAATATGCTCAAGATAGAAGAATAATTCTCTCTACAGTTTCTCTTTCTAGAGTTTCAGTGAATTCGTAAGAAATAATGAAGGAATGAGCTTCTATTTATAGAAGAATGAACTGAATAGTAACCAATCCATGAACGGTCCAGATCGACTTACTTTAAATGGACGGTCCAGATTGGTTTACAATAAAATATAATATATTCTATTTATAATCTAATAAAACGAATAACTTTTAAAAAGATTTTACTATGCAAACACTATGCAGGCACTATGCAAACACTATGCATAATAAAATATAATATGATCTAATTATTGTCTAATAAAACAGATAACTTTATAAAAGTATTCTATTTTATATAAAAAGTTTTTTTGTTTTATTACATTAATAATACTAATAAAACAAAACTTATAATATATATATATATATATATATATATATATATATATAACAATCAACAATAATTGAATCAAATAACGTGAGATACTATATAGCAACTACTATAGCAATAATTGAACAAAACTGAGTGACTTCTCACATAAGCATCAATAATCAATACCGTGTACTACTATGCAACCATGCATATTATTGTACTTTTACTACCAAGTAGTTCAACAGTATTAATGGTAAAACTTCCGTCGTTATTTTCATAAAAATATTTTTGTCGTTTTCTCAATCCGACAATAATTCTGTTGTGGGGTTCACCAATGATTGTGCCGTTGTACGAATATTCCCTGTTAAAATGAATATTCCCCGACCAATCGAATATAATACAACAACTTGCATACTTTGCAAAATTTATAAATAATACCCATAACTATAACATTATCTCAAATTCACACCATAATATTAAAAAAAATCGAGAAAATAAAATATTTATTCGTAAAATTTGGGATTTTACAATCTCCCCTCCTTATGAAATTTCGCCCTCGAAATTTATATACGTACCTAGTATGTCGAACAGATGAGGACACTTCGTCCGATTCTAACTCTTGAGGTATAACCTTTGATTGTTGAATACATTCCAGGATTTTAACAGGTACATCTTCATACGTTAAATTATCCGCTATCTCGTCCGGTTCTAAATCAATAATGTGGTTTGGGTCATCCACATATTTACGTAACATCGATACGTGAAAAAAACGTTATGAACACGCGCCATACTTGGCGGTAAAACGAGTCTATAAGCCACAGTTCCTACTTGATCGAGGATTTCAAATGGGCCAATTAAATCGAGGGTTAAGATAACGCCTTCTTGAACCTTCTTCTTCACATTCATCAGCTCAAAGTATGTAGCTTGAGCGGCTTTAACTTTATTGATTAAAGTCGATTCAAATCGTATATTCTTTATCTTCACGTGGGTTCGTATATTCACACTCATAAATGCATACGATCTTCTACTCAACGCGTCAGCTACCACGTTCGCTTTTCCACGATGATATTGAATTGTACGATCGTAATCTTCAACAGCTCGAGCCAACTTCTTTGGCGCATGATACGTTCATTTTAAGTAAAGAAATATTTGAGGGTTTAAGGAATTTGTTTTTGTACTGGGGTCAATACAAAATTCGATTTCACGCTCTAGGGATAGGCTAGGAAGTCTTCAAGAATACGTCAGGAAATTTATTAACTATAGAAATATCATTCAAAATTGTGACCCTCATCTAAGAATTGGAAAGTACATCACATTGATACCTATCAACTTGCCATCTTCATTCACGATGTCACCTACAGAAAGTCTGGCTTCGGTGCATTCCACACAAGGAAGTCAACAACGAAAGGATCGAGCTCTTTACTTATGGCTTGATATGACAATGATTAACTTTAGTGGTTTGGTTACTTTGAATTCGCATAACAAGTTGGTTAGAAATATGAAAGCTAACAACCTTACTAAAAGCATAATGAGTATTTAACCAATCGATTCCTAAAATCACATCAAAGGCAAGTATTTTCAAAGAGATAAGATCGATAGGTAACGTGAAAGTGTTGATTTGAACAAGATTTATAAATAGTGGAGGTAACGAAGGTTTCTCCCAACTGAGTTTAAACAGATATATCAAAGTCTAACTTCTCCGGAGTTAACTTCAAACATTGAACACAACTAGGTGAAATAAAAGAGTGAGTAGAACTGGTATATAACACGGTATAGACTTTGCAAGAGTTTATGACTAACATACCCGTGATAATTTTATTCAAGTTCCTCGTCACGAAAAAAAAATGCTCTCTCTTAAACTACCGACTTTGGCTTGTTTGGGACATCCTTTGGCATCACTATCCCAGCTAGACTTAACTTCACTATACGATAAAATTGAGCTATGTGACCTTCTCTTCTGCAATTAAAACACGCTTTGGATTGCTACGTACAGTTTGGACGGATATGTCCCTCCTGTCCGTATTTGAAACATATGACCGGTGGTCGTTCTTCTTCCTTGGAAACGGGTGCTAGTGCTGCTGTCTTTCCATCATTATTGAACCTTCTCTTCTTGAAATTTCCACTTCTATTATTTTGGACATGATTACCACTGAAGTGTTTACCATTTCTGGCATGTTGATTCCCTCCATGTTTATTATCACCGCTTTGATGACTGTTATCATCGGTATTATCATTTTCTCGGCTCCTCTCTTTTGGTTGGGTTGACTCATTATCGCGCTCCAATAACTGAGCCCTATTAACAACATCTGAATATAAACACAGTTTATGAGAGATAAGATATTGACGTATCTCAGGTTTCAAACCTCTTAGAAACATTCGCGTCATTCTTTCCTCATTATCAACCAAATGAGACGCAAATCAGGACAACTCGGCAAACTTGGTTTCGTACTGCGACACGGTCATGTTTTTTGCTCAAACTTGATAAACTCCACCTCCTTCATGTGACGAATACTTCCGAGAAAGTATTTGTCATTGAACAGCTCTTGGAACTTCTCCCAAGACATCTTGAGTGCGTCAGGCTGGGTGTGTTTTACAGATTCCCACCATTAATCTGCCTCTTCACGCAACATAAAGGTGGCGAATGGAACCTTTTTCTCCTCGGAGCATCCCAAGACATCAAATATCTTGGTGATCTGTTTTAACCACGTCTCCGCCTTAAGTGGTTTTGGCTTTCCCAAAAACTCTGGTGGTCCCAGCTCCTTGAACTGCTTAGCGGTGACCAACCGAGAGTTGCCAGTGTTTCCACCTGCATTTTGGATAGGAGTCGCTCTCGCCTAATGTTGCATGAATTGTATGAAGCCTCGGAACATTCCATCGTTCATCATTTGGTCAGTGTTGTTATTTGCATTAGGATTGTCGCCTTCCTGATGCACATTATCCTGATTATTGATCTGTGGAAACTCAACGGTCTCATGTGCTCCATTGATGTTCTTAACATTCTCGGATGCCATTTTCAAATACTGCCACAAAACAAGGGTTAATTAACATATCACATATTATCCCTATACTCTGACCGACCAATTAAATACCAAATAAACTTAGGTAGGTCATACTAGCGAAGGAATTCCCCATCTCTCCCCTCCTAGTTCTTATCTCACATCTCAGTCAGGGATCATATCCCTATGCTTTGAAACCAACTATGACGCCCCCAAAATAGGTATACTTCACCTATTCTGAGTCACCAAATACATGGTACATAATACAAATACAATCTTAAATATACAACAAGAGAGCTGTGAGTTTTAATACAAATATTGTCTTCTAGACAATATCCACTCTCAGAATAAGTCCTCATTACATTTATTGTCACACTATTTAATGTAATAGTGAGAACTACTAATGCTATCATCTCGGATCATCAAACCTGTTCTCGACTCGTCCCAAACTATATTCTCATTTCGAAGAGAACAAGTGAAGGAAAGGGTGAGCTCAACTAGCCCAAAGAAGAACTATTATGACTAAGATAATGCGAGAAAAATTATCATTAGTCTTCAACAATGTTAAACCGATATAATACAATACACATCAAGTTTAGCTCAAGCAATGAACAAGCAATCCATTAAAAGAGTCAAGTAGAGAATAAAATCTACTATCTGTTATGATTTAAAAAGTTTTTCATCACTTTTATCGCTGAGACTCAGCTTAATAAATAATCCATATCATCAAATCATCCCTGCACTACAGGTCAAGGATATTATTTAGTATCATGACCACGAATTATCCATGCACTACGGGCCAAACATAATCGTGTTTTCATCAACGGTCCTGATCATGCCATAAAATAATTCATCTTTGCTCCCTTGGCCGAAGAGAATCCATAGCCATAATCATACCAAAAACTATCCATCAATGCACTACGAGCCAATGAGGACTTTTTTCACATCATTTGTAACATTATGGTCATGATTATACCGAATAATCCCTGGTCATAATCATACCAAGTCCATCTATGCACTACAGGCCACAAATGACTTTCAACAAAATATAAACATGAGGATGATGACAATGATATAAGAATTCAATAAAACAAGTTCAAGAATTAAATTATTTAGGAACTAATAACGTCCAAATTGTCAACATGATACTTCTTTGTAGAGTAAAATTCAAGAATGCTCAGAAGATTATTTCCATGAAAAGATACTGGATGAAGCGCAAATATCAAGGATATTCCACTAATTTCATGGAGTATAGAAGTCAAAACTTTAATCAACTGAGTATAATAAAGAATGGAATAACAAAAGAAATCACCATATGATTAGAAGACAGGATATTCCAACAGAATAATAAAGACGGAACCAGGTCCGGCGTAAAATGCATGAGAGCATGTGATATTCCAATGTAAGAATAATAAAGAGCGGAACCGTGTCCGGCATAAAACGCATGCATGTGATATTCCAAATGTAATAATAAAGAATGGAATAACAATGAAATCACCAAGTATAGGGTAGATCAGCAGTATACAAAAGTTATTCCAATGAGAATAATAAAGAATGGAATAACTGAAGTTCTCTTCATGAATATGAAAAAAATAATACCCCTTACCTTATAAAGAAGAGTACTCTGACGGTAGGGCGGGGATATACTTGAAGAAACTTGCACTACGCTCAAAGCTTCCTTGAACGTTAAAGAAATATGCTCAAGATAGAAGAATAATTCTCTCTACAGTTTCTCTCTCTACAGTTTCAGTGAATTCGTAAGAAATAATGAAGGAATGAGCTTCTATTTATAGAAGAATGAACTGAGTAGTAACCAATCCATGAACGGTCCAGATCGACTTACTTTAAATGGACGGTCCAGATTGGTTTACAATAAAATATAATATATTCTATTTATAATCTAATAAAACGAATAACTTTTAAAAAAAATTTACTATGCAAACATTATGCATAATAAAATATAATCTAATCTAATTATTGTCTAATAAAACAGATAAGTTTATAAAAGTATTCTATTTTATATAAAAAGATATTTACTATTAGCCTAATAAAACGAATAACTTTATAAAAGTATTCTATTTTATATAAAAAGTTTTTCTGTTTTATTACATTAATAATACTAATAAAACAATACTTATATAATATATATATATATATAACAATCAACAATAATTGAATCAAATAACGTGAGATACTATGCAGCAACAACTGTAGCAATAATTGAACAAAACTGAGTGACTTCTCACATAAGCATCAATAATCAATACTGGTGTGCTACTATGCAACCACGCCAGACATCGTACTTTTACTACCGAGTAGTTCAACAATATTAACGGTAAAACTTCCGCTGTTATTTTCATAAAAATATTTTTATCATTTTCTCAATCCGATAATAATTCGGTTGTGGGGTCCGCCAATGATTGTGCCGTTGTACGAATATTCCCTGTTAAAACGAATATTCCCCGACCAATCGAATATAATACAACAACTTGCATGCTTTGCAAAATTTATAAATACTACCCACAACAATAACATTATCTCAAATTCACACCATAATATTAAAAAAAATATTTCGAGAAAATTAAATCTTTATTCATAAAATTTGGGATTTTACAATGATATCTACTATCTTCTATGATTTAAAATGTTTTCATCAATTTTTATCTTTGAGACTCAGCTTAATAAATAGAATCTAATCATCTCTGCATCACGGTCAAGGATATTCATGTAATCATCAATGGTCATAATTATACCGAATAATCCTTGGTCATAATCATACCACAACTGTCCATCAATGAACTACAGGCTAATGTGGACTTTCACCACATTCATTTGTCACATTACGGTCATGATTATACCAAAAATCCCTGGTCATAATCATACCAAGTCCATCTATGCACGTAAGCCAAAGATGACTTTCATCACAATATAAACATGAGGATGATGACAATGATATAAGCATTAATCAAACGAAACCAAGGATAAATATTAAAGACTTTAAATTTATCAAAATATTATCAATCACTTAATAAACTCATAATCTAATATTATTAATATTATAACAATATTTTAATCACTTCCTAAACTTAAAAACAATTTATTTTAATTGTTTACACTTTACCAAATAATGTATTTAATCATTCAAAAATGCCATACTCCTAAGATTTCATCACCAATGATCAAATCCCTCATCCAAAATCTTCATATACCTTATATAGGATTTCCAAGTCATAAAATCTTATTTTCTAATTTTGTTACTTCACATAACGTATTTAATTCATTTACTCATAACTAGTTCATTTTCATGAAAAATACCAAATCAGTCCCAAAAATATTTCTTTTCTGGGATTTAGCAGAATATAGTCCCATATTGAACATATATTTTTTTTGAAAATTTTAAAATTTATTTACTATTTTTCATATGGCCAAATTCATCATTCCTAACCTCCATAACCTATCAAGAATCATGAAGTAGAAAGAATAACAAGGAGTATAAAATTTCCTTTTAAAACATTTCATACTTTTGTTGAGGGGTAAAATCGACCATGAACTCTTACTCGGTTTAACAGAATAACGCCGTAACCTTTCTTCCACGGTCAGTTTACAATCACAAAGAAAGCAAACTACCTCTTACCCATCGTATACCCCATTTCGGGATATGTTCACCTCAGACTTAATCATTAGATTCCGCACCAAAATAATTTGGTTTGGCACAACTTCTTCAAAGAAAGCTCGATTTTATTTTAAACATGACATACCATTTGTCTAGCCAAATCAAGTAGCTTAGACCATACCAATAAATTAGATATCAACGTGAAACATTCATCTAGTCAACTAAATTGACATCGACTACTTCTATAAATTCTTTTCTCAATACATCAAAACGTTTTATGACGTCATGATACCGTACTTTTCACAGTACGTTGAGGACTTCATCAGTCTGTGACTTCGTCATTATACATCGTACCATAGCGGGTTGTTGATCCTAAGATCACATCCAACACCAGGTTCAATTGCATTAATAACTCCATCTTTTTACCATCCTTGCATCAAATGCACTGATGATATAAAATTCATTTTGATATTTTAAATCAATTTATGTCTAGCCGAAACAATTAGCATAGACATACCAAGAATTGTTCTTTTAAAAATCTATTGGTTCCAAAAGTTGAACCAATTATTTCCTTTTCCAAAATACGAACACATAAGCACGATTTCAATAAACTTCAAAATCTTGCATAGCTAGATAACTTGGAATATCATATTTTCCGTCTTCCTTCATTGTCTTACTGCGATAATACTTAATCTTCTCTAGCACCTTCAATACTAAGCCTACTGAAAATAACTTATTTTCAATCTAAACATCCCTCTACCTTAGTACAGTCCATCAACTTATCACACATTATGAGTTCAGGAACTTTTCACAATAATATGAGTTTAAGAACTATCCTAGACAGACCATAAACGTCCATTCGCTGAGAAGTTCAAAAACCTACCATATCATTATGAGTCACAAACGTACCATAAGTATGAGTTTCAAGAACTCACACCTAACTTATCGTTCTCTACCTATCAAGTATATACGTGTGAAAAAATTAACCTTCTCGTCATATACATCTTGACAGCGTGACCGATTCCATTGATTATCACTGTAATAAGCTAAACAGTTGTTACACTAAGCACAAACCTCTGCCCATAACAAAGGTTCATACAACTCAGCTATCACATGAGTCCTCAATTGAAATTTTACAACTTCTAAATTTCTCTTTACTTAATACGAATTTTCTTTAATTCAGTATGCTATCCTTACAACTCAATCTGAAGTTCTTCTTCTGTACTTTACTTGTAGTAGTACTATAAATCATTCATCGTTTAACAGCTCACCTATTACTACGATTCACTATGATCACGTGGTGATCTTCTTATCCCTCTCTCTACGATTATAGTCTTAGATACTCTTACCTAAGATTTATAACCAATCACTCGATACAATCAGAATAACACCCGAAATCCGGTCTATCTTCACACCCGAATTCTGTACATCACGATCCCATCTTCTTCCAAACATACATCATTATATAGCTAAATATAACAACATATACTCTACAATCCCAGGTTCTAAAAACTTTATAAGCTTATTCATTACAAATAATGATAAATACATTATTCATTTCATCTTACAAGAGTGACTTTTATCCGCCACCAAGGATACATAACAGTTCTTCAAACTAATCTAAAGTTCATTTAACTTATTTTATATTACAAGTCTTCGCTCGATCTTCACGCTCATTCACATACTGAATGGCACCTCATCTGGATACCGTCAGCTTGATCTTTACGGGATCCTTAAGTTCTTCTAACATCGTTCGCTGAAAAATGTTTTTCATTTAAAGCAAGCGGGAGCATTCAATTGCCCAGCAAGTCATCATAGTTGAACAAACATCTTCAAGAATTCAAACATTCTTTTAAGACTTCAATAACCGAACAAAGGTTATGAAGTAGCTTGAATAATATGAATAATCTCGATTCCTATCATTTTAAAACAATATTCACTTTCATTTTAAAATACTTTCATTCTTCTACCTTTTTCATACACATTCTATCTAGCTAAAATTATTAGCACAAACTTAACAATAACGGATCATGTATGAACATAGCATTCTTTTATTGAACAGTTAAATCACAGAACAGTTCATCTCATAGAAACACCGAAGTGTTCACATTGTGGCACAAGGCCTCATATGTTCTACCACTTTACACAAATATCGCACATTAGCACATAGACAGAACTTCTCAAGTTCAACATCTGAGAAGTTTAAGAAACTAGCATTCATTTGAAATATGAATGAAGTTAGAAACACGCTTTACGCATACCACAACTTCTATTTGAGCTCGCTCATTCCAGTTCCTATGTAGCACATAAGAAAAACAACACATACACTAATTAGTCATGTATATTTGACTTATGCATTAGTTTACTTAACTTTACTTCTTAGGGTTCGCGTTCTTGTAATATAAGTTTACGCGACTAACTTTCATTATCGTTCTACAACTTCCTGGCATACGGAGATGTCTTACTCAAAACGTTCATCATCTTTGATGATTTGCATTATTATCTTATTCTTATAACTTCTCTAGGACTCAGCACGCATCGCTTCTCTGCTAGTAGTCCATATGGTACTCTGAGTGGTTTCCCACAAATAACCAACAAACAAGTTCCCATCTCATCTACACTGCCCATAACAGTGAGTTATACCTTCGCTCTCTGAAGGAATTGTTTAGCCCAACTCCCATATGTCAACCATCAAAGGTTACGATTGTACTACAACTTAACTTATCTTAACTTATATGAACTATTAAACTATATGTTCATTAAATTAATTTCTCATTCCTTATGGCTTCCTGGCAATTAAATGCCACACCTCAGTATTCACTCTTTATCGTCTAAGTCATACAGTTTTTTTTATACTCAGAGCGATCATTCCCTTTAATCCTTAACTCAGCTTCGTTACGTTAAACGTTATTATCTTTAATTCAACTTCTCTACCGTTCACGATTTAATCATTCATCTTCATCATCTTACGGTCAAACCATACACAGGGTGTAGGTTCTATCCGTTTAATATTTGCATACCCTCAACCTTTACGTCGGTTAAAGTGTTTAGCGCATACATTTTATTCTAACATTTTCATCCGACTCACATTCGGCTTCCATTAATCTTATTACCGTTCATTTCGACTTTCTTAATACCATTTATATCTTACTTATTACTTTCGTTATCCATTACCTGAACCCCATGTTCATTAGTCATTCTTAATGTCCAAGCCATACCGTTCGTTGTATGCTAAGATCGCTCATTTATCGCAACAGCGTTACATTTGTAGCGTCTATACGCTCTACACTTATCTCTCATTATCATGACATAATATCAAAATGTTATTCATTACCATCGTCGCTCAACGTTTAAGGAATCACAACCATAGCAATCCTCCATGTTCGTTTATTGTAACTACGGTACCCGGATATCGATTCCGTAATTCGCGTTTACATTCTTTCTCTTTTACTCTCATTTAATCTTTTCATTTGACCTTCATTAAAGGTTTAATTCACTTGTTTAAGTGTTATATTAGTTGAACATTATGTTCTTTATCTTCCCGTACGTTTCCCCCAAGAGTTGAGTAGTTAAAAGCTCTTCTCTGGATTTTTCCCCTACTTTGGTAGCATTTGCGCGCCACTCTCTTCTTTATCTCTCGCACCTGTAGTGCGCGAGTTTGCGAGACTCCAACTTCACAGTGCGGGTATTGCGGTGCCACCTTATAAGGCATGGTTGGCGCCGTGGCGCCAAGCCCTAATTCTTGAAAATTTCTTCTAAGTGTTAACTTCATTTTGAGACGCTACTTCCCGATCTCATAACTCCTTCGTTATAACTCGGAACGAGGTCGTTCCAAAGCCATTCTCTTCCTTATCTTACGTATTTCAATACCCCCCCGGACAGAACTTCGTTCTGAATCCGTTAATGTTCCATTTGATTGGCTTGATCTTCACCCTTCATTCGTTTTACGTTTTTAACGCTCTTTGTTCGTTCGTCCGTAATTCGGTCATCTGAACTCGGAATTCATTCGTTCTTGAGTCCACGACTCGCGTTTTCTATGTTCTCTTACATTCTTATAAAACCCTACACATTCAGTTTCATTTACTAACTTTCTAATTCTCATTTGTCTTTTACAAAATTTTTGTCATAACTTTGTTATAGCTAAGTTTTAATCTTCATGAACGTTTCTACCGTTCCTAACCATGCAATATACATCTAACTTAGATGCGATGGTTTTAAACTTGTCCATCAACAACAAATATCCTACGATGGTTTTAAATTTGTCCATCAACAACGTTCTTCGTGTTCTTCGAATGTTCTTCGCGTTCTTCATTCGTTCTTCATTTTTAATCGATATTTTGGATAACGATTTCACTTTTTATTAGAATTTGATGTTATAGAACATTATTCCTTACTTATTTCATCTACTCATTTATATAATCAATTCGGATCGTTCTAATTCATTACGAATCGAACACTTCCTTAAGAAATTTACAACTAAACTTCTAATTTCTTATTTTCTTTATTTCTCATGATTTCAACCATATGAAATCATCGCTAATATCAAATACTTCTTATTCTCATTAAGTTATGTTTTAAACATATAAAACTTAAAGAAAATCTAACATCGAAGTTAGGTTTTAATACCTTTACTCTTTATTTTTCTCCCGCTAGACAAAACCGGCGATTTGATAGCTTTTCTATTTCACGAACATTTTTTATCCGATCAATCATGCTCATGCTCATGCTCTTCCTTCTCCCTCTCCATCTGAATCCTCTCTCTCTCTCTCTAGTGTAGGATTTTCAAAATCCCAATTAAATGAAATAAGCTTCCTATTTATAGATTTTCCAAAGCTAGGGCAAAATAGTCATTTCACCCCTAACCTCCTTACTATTCATGACTTAAGTGTTAAGTTAACTTAGCCCTTAAGTCTACTTAACCATTAAGTTACGTGGTTTCGTCTTTCGGGTTTTCGTCCGATAGTTTTAAAAACTGCGATTCTCGAAATCCAAATATTTTTGGATATTTCGTCTTTCCTTTACCGATTAAATTTTACATATTCTTCGGATTTCCGAAAAATAGAAAAACACTTTTTGGCGTTAAGCATTTTCCTTCATGTTTTACCCTAACGTAGCTAAATGAATGAAAAGTACATAACAATTCTTTTCGTCGTTTTTATTTTGTCCGATTTCTGCACATTTTTCGAGAAAAACTTTTATCGGCTTTCTTAACTTTTCAAGATATATTATCGTCAAATCATTCGACGGAATTTCATTTCGACATACCAAACTCTTAGAACAGCTTAGGTTATTCAAACCCTAACCCTAATATTTTTATTCCCGAAAAATTTTCATTTTTGCCTTGAAAATTATTAATCATTCAGTCTAGCTCGTAGCCAGAATCCTCCCAACTTATAATCATCCTAGGTTCTAGAACGATTAATAAACACATAGCACATAATATTATTAATAAAATTTCATTTTATTAATAACTAATTCTTAAAACTTAAATTATGGACGATCCGAATTTCCGGGTCGTTACAGTCAACCCAACCAAGAGAGAGCAACCGACAAGTCAATAATACCAGTGGTAGTAGTCATCGAAGCGGTGACAACAAACGTGGAGGGAATCAACATGCCAGAAATGATAATCACTTTGGTGATAATCATGGCCATGACAATAAGAGTGGACATTTCAAGAAGAGGAGATTCCACAAGGATGGAAAGACGTCAGCACCAGCACCTGTTGTTAAGGAAGGAGAACGACTGCCGATCGTATGTTACAAATGCGGAGGGGAGGGACATATCATTCCAAACTGCGTGATGCAGTCCAAAGCGTGTTATAATTGTGGAAAAGAAGGTCACCTAACCCGATTTTGTCATGCACCAAAGTCAAGTCCAGCTGGGATGGAGGCATTAAAGGGTGTCCTAGACAAGACAAAATCGGTAGTTCAAGGGAGAGCGTTTGTTGTAACCTCCCAAAAAGCGAGGAATCCGAATGAGGTGATCACGGGTAAGCTAATCATAAACTCTAGCGAAGTTTATACTTTATTTGATACCGGTTCTACCCATTCCTTTATTTCTCCTACTTGCGTTCAACGTTTAAATTTGACTCCAGAGAAATTAGACTTTGACTTATCTGTCGAAACTTCGTTGGGAGAAACCTTCATTACATCCACGGTTTATAAGTCTTGTTTGATTCAAATCGGTAACCGCACATTACCTGTCGATCTTATTTCTTTGAAAATACTTGCATTTTATGTGATTTTATGGATTGATTGGTTAACTACTCATCATGCTAAAATCGATTGTTTTCGTAAGGTTGTTAGCTTTCATATTCCTAACCAACCTATTATACGAATTCAAGTAACCAAACAACTAAAATCAATCATATCAAGCCATAAAGCTATTTGTTTATTGAAAAACGGATGTCAAGATTTTTTAGCCCATGTCACGGATTTAAATAAAAATACGTCAGATTTGAATGATATTTCTATTGTTAATAAATTTCCTGACGTATTCCCTGAAGAACTTCCTGGCCTACCCCCAGATCGTGAAATTGAATTTTGTATCTACCTTGAAACCGGTACAAAACCCATTTCCAAAGCCCCATATCGAATGGCTCCTATTGAACTTCATGAGTTAAAAACCCAACTCTAGGAATTGTTAGACATCGGTTTCATTCGTCCTACTACGTCTCCTTGGGGTGCACCTGTTCTATTTGTGAAGAAGAAAGATGGAAGTATGAGACTTTGTATTGATTATCGAGAGTTGAATTATGTCACCATCAAAAATAGGTACCCGTTACCTCACATTGATGACATGTTTGACCAGTTGCAAGGAGCCAAATTCTTTTCAAAGATTGATCTTCATTTCAGATATCATCAGTTGGAGATTAAAATGGATAATATTCCAAAGACTGCTTTCAGAACTCGGTACGGGCATTATGAATTCCTAGTCAAGTCTTTTGGATTGACTAATGCTCCTGTTGCCTTCATGGATATGATGAACCGAGTATTCAAGGAATAATTGGATCACTTTGTGGTCGTCTTTATTAATGACATCCTCATATACTCCAAAATCCGTGAAGACCATGAGCAACACTTGAGACTGATACTCTAAAAGCTTTGTAAAAACATGATATATGCTAAGTTGAAGAAATGCGAGTTCTGGCTTGAGGAAGTTACATTCCTTAGGCACGTGATATCAAATCATGGAATATTTGTTGACCCGACAAAGATTGAAGCAATTCAAAGCTGGGAGCAACCTAAGTCGATGGCCGAAAGTCGTAGCTTTCTCGGCTTTATTTGGTTATTATCGGAGATTCGTAGAAGGGTTTTCTCGAATTGCTACTCCATTAACTCAGCTGACTCGAAAAGATACAAAGTTCGGTTGGAGCGAAGAATGTGAAAAGAGTTTTCAAGAACTCAAGAGGAGACTCGTTTCAGCACCTGTTCTGACTATACCATCTGGCTCAGAGGGATTTAACATCTACAGTGATGCTTCAGGCAAAGGGTTAAGATGTGTTCTCATGCAACATGGGAAAGTCATAGCCTATGCCTCACGATAACTCAAAGAATATGAGAGGAATTATCCTACTCATGATGTGACGCCCCCAAAATAGGTATACAACACCCATTCTGAGTCGCCAAACACATGGTACAGAAACAACTAAAATTTTATTAATACAATTGTCGTGCAAAATATGACAACACATAAACTGTGAGTTTAAATACAAATATTGTCATCTAGACAATATTCCCACCCAAATAAGTCCTCATTACAATTATTGATACATTATTTTACAAAAATGGTGAGGACTACTAAAACAACTTTCTAGAACCATCATTCCATACCCCGACTAGAACTCGCTACATTCTCGCCTCCTGAGAAGAAAAATGGAACAAAAAGGAAAAGGGTGAGCTCAACTAGCCCAGTAAAGAACATTATGACTAAGATAATATAGAACAAATTATCGTTAGTCTTCAACAGGGAAAAATCTGATAGAATATAATAGACAACAAGTTTCAGATCAATATTCGCAGCGAAAATAACAATTCATAGAAGAGTTACGTAAAGAATGAAATCTACTATAATCATTGAATTTAAAAGTCCATCATCAATATTTTATCCTTCTAACATCAATCAATATTCATCTTAAATCAAATATTCATCTTTGCACTACAGGCCAAAGATATTCATCAGTTGGTCATGTTCATCTCAAAACATGTTCATCTTTGCACTACAGGCAAAAGATATTCAGTAATATCATCATTTAGGACTGAGGATGATGAAAAATATTTTTAAAGAAACGAATCCAATGAAACAAAAGAACAAATTTTAAGGATACTTCAATCAATCCAAGTTCAAAAATACTTCATAAATAATTATAGTGAAGTAAAATTCAAGAATGAAGACCAAAACATGGATACAATCAAAGCTAGTATCCATAATAGATATTTTGAACAAAAAATGAATATTTAATTTTTCTGTGAATAGTACCGTATTCGTGAATAGTACCGTATACGTAAATAGTAACCCCGACACTAAAAGACAAGAATTTCACAAGAAAAATATTACCAATAATCCGGCATAATGATATTGAAAGAAATAATATAATTATTTTAAAAAAAATAATATCCCTTACCTCAAAAAGACTGTACTTCTAGCTGGAATACCGGATATACTGCTGAAGAGAACTTGCACCGTATAGCAACACTCAAAGTATCAAAATACTCACAAGAATACGCTCGATAATATAGAGAGAAAAGATTTCAGTTTCTGGTGTGATTTTTAATTCTAATCTAAGCACCCTATTTATAAAAAAATGCTTAGAACACCAAAGCAGAAAATTTAATAATATATATATATATATATATATATATATATATATATAATCTTCATGCCCACCTTAGACAACTGATTTCAGCTCATTTTACATACTAATGGGGCCCACCAACTTGTTAAAAACGTTTTTCTTACAAAAAAAGATTTTAAACTCCTAAAATCAATTATTCCGGAACTTCGAAACTTCAATAATTCATAATAAATAGCCATTTTATCAGAAAAATTCAAATCTTATATCCATTCCATAGGAAATTCAATTCTCTACAACTTTGTAGTTTTAAGTTTTTTCAAATTCCAAGCAAAAGTTGACCGAAATCCACAAATGGACGATTTTACAGGCTATAATCAAACATGTTTTAAACAATTTTTGTAACAAAAATACTCTTCCTCATTTATTCATATATCACACATTCATTGTAAAATATCACCATTATTATATTATTATAATATAATAATATATTTAAATAAATTATTTTATCAGAAAAAAATAAAATATCAATTTTCAACAATTGTCATATTAAAAATTTTCTCCATCTATATCCACATAAAATGAATATTTTCATTATCATATAAATCAATAATTAATTATCACAAATAATATTATAGAATCACAATACTAACAACCAGACCGTTCCCAGGAAAGATGGGGCTTTCCAATAAGGATTTCTCCTTACTGGCGCATAATTAGGTGACCAAACCTCTCCTTAGACAGAACGTTTTAGACATTGCAAATAATGCTATCTAATAATATTATTTAAATAATATAAATTATTGATTTGATAATAAAAAATATTGTGCAGTGACAATTATTGAAACAACAATAATATAAAATATCTACGTAGCAATTATTGAATCAATAAAATATAATATTGAACAGTAATTACTATAACAATTATTGAGTAGTGCCTTCTTACGTAAGAATCAATAATTGGTGCAATAGCGTGTGCTACTATGTTTTAACCACCGGGTATTCCAACAGTATTAACGGTAACAACTACGTCGTTATTTATAAACAACTTATACTTGTCGTTTTCTTCATCCAATCGCTTTCCGTTATGGGGCCCACACAAGGCTGCGCCGTCATACGAATATTCCTCGACTATAAGAATATTCCACGACCAAACGAATATTCCCCGACAACAATGAATATTTTATAACCACTTGCTTATTTGAAATATTTGCACATTTTACCCACAACTAACCACATTAATCAAATCAACCCTTACTTTTTCAAAATAATAAATAGGGAAATTTCAATTTCATTTAATAATAAGTTGGGGTCATACACCCTCCCCTCCTTATGAAATTTTATCCTCGAAATTGACGTACGTACCCGGTGTTTCAAAAAGGTGAGGATACCTCGCTTTCATTTCCGTTTCCAACTCCCAGGTCATTTCCTCAATAACATGGTTTCTCCACAAAACTTTGACTTGTGGTATTACCTTTGTTCGTAGGACATGCTCCTTCCTATCCAAGATCTTTACAGTTACCTCCTCATACGTTAAGTCTTCGGCTATCTCGTCCGGTTCTAACTCAATAACGTGGTTCGGGTCGTTCACATATTTACGAAGCACATATATGTGAAAAATATTATGAACATGAGACATACTTGGAGGTAACGTGAGTCTATAGGCTACATTTCCTACTCGGTCAAGAATCTGAAATGGACCAATAAATCGTGGATTGAGCTTTCCTCTCTTTCCGAATCTTGTAACTCCCTTCCATGGAGCTACACGCAACAATACATGATCCCCAATACTAAATTTCACATCCTTTCGATGAAGATCCGCATAACTCTTTTGTCGATCTTGTGCCGTTTGTATAAGTTATCGAATCATTTGGATCTTTTCTATAGTAATACGTACCAACACTAGTCCCAACAATGTTGCATCACCCACCTCATCCCAACATACTGGAGAGCGGCACTTTCGTCCATATAATGCTTCAAATGGAGCCACACCTATACTTTCCTGATAACTGTTGTTGTAGGAGAATTCCACCAATGGTAAATACTTATCCCAACTCCCTTTGAAATCTAGGACACAAAGTCTTAATAGATCTTCAAGAGTTTGAATAGTCCTTTCTGATTGTCCGTCCGTTTGAGGATGGTATGCCGAACTGAATCGTAAATCCGTGCCCATAGCTTTTTGTAAGCTAACCCAAAATCGTGAAGTGAATCTTGGGTCACGATTTGAAACTATGGATACTGGCATGCCATGCAATCTCACAATCTCACAATCTCATTCACGTACATACGAGCAAGACGTTCAAGGGAATAAGTCTCCCGTATCGGCAAGAAATGAGAAGACCTAGTTAATCTATCAATAATAACCCAAATCACATCTATGCCTTGAAAAATCGTGGGAAGACCCGTAATAAAATCCATGGTAATGTGTTCACACTTCCATTTCAGAATCTCAAGTGGTTGCAATGGACCCTTAGGCACTTGACGCTCCGCCTTTACACGTTGACAAGTTAAACACCTCGAGATAAACTTTGCAATCTCTCTCTTCATATTGTTCCACCAAAATTTATGTCGAAGATCACGATACATTTTGGTACTTCCAGGATGGATTGCAAATGGTGTATTGTGTGCCTCCATCATGATCTTGTATTTCAAATCAGAGTCGCTAGGAACACAAAATCTGGAGTGGACTCAAAGTATTCCTTCTTCATCGATTCTTACTTCTGGAATAACACCTTCTTGTACTTTCTTCTTCATACGCATCAGCTCCGGGTCTGTGGCTTGAGCAACTTTAACTTTATCGATTAAAGTTGGTTCTATGCGTATACTTGACATCATTGCATGGGTCCCTGGAGTCTTGAATTCTATCTTCATCTTTTGTAAATCACACAAAATGGGCCTTTGTGTTGACAACATCGCACTTGTTCCCGCGTATGATCTTCTACTCAATGCGTCAGCTACCACGTTCGCTTTTTTGGGATGGTATTGAATGGTATGGTCGTAGTCTTTCAACAGCTCGAGCCAACGTCATTGTCGCATGTTGAGTTCCTTTTGGGTGAAGAAATATTTGAGGCTTTTATGGTCTGAATATATCTCCACTTTCTCCCCATATAGATAGTGCCTCCAGATCTTTAGTGCAAAAACGACTGCTGCCAACTCTAGATCATGAGTAGGATAATTCCTCTCATATTCTTTAAGTTATCGCGACACATAGGCTATGACTTTCCCATGTTGCATGAGAACACACCCTAACCCTTTGCTTGAAGCATCGCTGTAGATAACAAATCCATCCAAACCAGATGGTATTGTCAGAACAGGTGCCGAAATAAGTCTCCTCTTAAGCTCTTGAAAACTCTTATCGCATTCCTCGCTCCATACGAATTTTATATCTTTCCGAGTCAGCTGAGTTAACGGAGTAGCGATTCGAAAAAATCCTTCCATGAATCTCCGATAATAACCAGCTAAGCCCAGAAAGCAACGTACTTCGGTCACCGTCTTCGGTTGTTCCCAACTTTGTATTGCTTCAATCTTCACCAGGTCAACAGATACTCCATGTTTTGACACCACGTGCCCAAGGAATGCTATTTCCTCAAGCCAGAACTCGCATTTCTTCAACTTAGCATATAGCTTGTTTTCAAGAAGCCTTTGGAGTACCAGCTTTAATTGGTGCTCATGATCTTCACGACTTTTGGAATATATGAGGATGTCATCAATAAAGATAACAACGAACTGATCCAAATATTCCTTGAATACTCGGTTCATCATATCCATGAAAGTCGCAGGAGCATTAGTCAATCCAAAAGACATGACTAAGAATTCATAATGCGTCTGCAGAGTTCAAGGCGGTCTTTGGAATATCCCGATTATAATCTTCAAATTGATGATATCCAGAACGAAGATTGATCTTTGAAAAGAATTGTGCTCCTTGCAACTGGTCAAACAGGTCATCAATGCGAGGTAGCGGGTACCTATTCTTGATGGTGACATGGTTCAATTCCCGGTAGTTAATACAAAGTCGCATACTCCCATCTTTCTTCTTTACAAATAAAATAGGAGCACCCCAAGGTGATGTACTAGGATGAATGAAACTGATGTCCAACAACTCCTGTAGTTGGACCTTTAACTCTTGAAGTTCAATAGGAGCCATTCGATATGGGGTGTTAGAAATGGTCGTTGTAGCAGGTTCAAGGTTAATAAAGAATTCAACTTCACGTTCTGGGGGTAGACTGGGAAGTTCTTCAGGAAACACGTCAGGAAATTTACTAACAACTGGAATATTATTCAAATTTGATGTGTCTTTATTCAAATCCACAACATGGGCTAAGAAAGCTTGACATCCATTTTTCAATAAACGAATAGCTTTATGACTTGATATGACAGTGATTGATTTTAGTGGTTTAGTTGCTTGAATTCGTACAACAGTTTGGTTAGGAATATGAAAACTAACAACCTTACAAAAATAATCAATTTTGGCATGATGAGTAGTTAACCAACCAATCCCTAAAATCACATCAAAAGCAAGTATCTTTAAAGAGATAAGGTCAACAGGTAATGTGATGGAGCCAATTTGGATCAAACAAGATTTATAAATAGTGGATGTAATAAAAGTGTCTCCTAACGGAGTCTCCACAGATAGGTCAAAGTCTAATTTCTCCAGAGTTAAGTTTAAATGTTGAGCACAATCAGGAGAGATAAATGAATGGGTAGCACCGGTATCTAGTAAGGTATAAACTTCGCAAGAATTTATGATTAGCTTACCCGTGATCACCTCGTTTGGGTTCCTCACATTTTGACCAGTCACGACAAACGCTCTTCCAGGAACCGTTGACTTTGAATTTTTTGAGACAGCCTTTTGAGTCACCATCCCCCCGGATTTGGTTTCTCTACCATACAATCTCGAGCGATATGTCCTTCTTTTCCACAATTATAGCAAACCTTGAACTGTTGTGGACAGTTTGGGCAATTATGTCCCTCTTTTCTACATTTATAGCATACGACCGGTGGTCGTTTTCCTCCCTTAGAACTAGTTGCTGGTGGTACTGACGTCTTGACATGGTCATTGTTGAATCTCCTCTTTCTAAAATCTCCTCCCGACTCGCTTCTTCTATTTTCATGGCCATGATTACCACCAGAGTGGTTACCATTTTTGTCCGTATTTTTCTTTCCCCGCTAGTTATCGTTGCTTCGATGACTGCTGTCACCGGTATGACCCTAGTTGTGGTCCCTCGGTTGAACGTACTCATTATCTCGCTCTAATAATTGAGCCCTGTTGACAACATCTGAATATAGAGAAAATTTATGAGAAATGAGATACTGACGTATGTCGGGTTTTAAACCTCTCAGAAACATCCGCGCCATACGTTCCTCATTCTCCACCAAATGAGGTACAAACCTGGATAACTCAGTGAACTTTGCCTCGTACTGGGACACCGTCATGTTATTCTGCTCCAGTCAAATAAACTCTACCTCCTTCATATGACGAATACTTTCAAGAAAGTACTTGTCATTGAACAATTTTTGAAACGTTACCCAAGACATGCTGAGTGTGGCTGGATGGGTACGCTTTACAGACTCCCACTAGTAATCTGACTCATTATGGAACATAAAGGTGGTGAATGGAACCTTCTGTTCTTCCGTGCATCCCAAGACGTCAAATATCTTGGTAATTTGCTTGTCCCATGTCTCCGCCTTAATCGGATCGGGCTTTCCCCAGAATTCTGGTGGTCCCAACTCTTTGAACTTCTTGGCTGTGACAAACCATGCGTTGCTATCATTTCCACCTGTATTTTGAACACGAGTCTCCCTCGTCTGATTTTGCATGAACTGCAAAAAGCTTCTAAACATCCCGTCGTTCATCGTCTGTTCAATGGTGTTGTTCACAGGAGGAACATTGTCGACCTGTTGCACGTTGTCCACATTTGTGAGTAAAGGTGTCTCCACGGTCTCATTTGCTCCACTGTTAACATTCTCAGTTGCCATTCTCAAATACTGCCATAAAATAAGGGTTAATTAAAGAAATTAACATATCACATAATATCCCTATATTCTGACCAACCAACAACTAAGCTTAGATAGGACACACTAGCAAAGGATTTACTCATCTCTCCCCTCCTAGTTCTATTCCCCGATCTCCGCTAGAGACAATATCCCTAAGCTCTGATACCAACTGTGACGCCCCCAAAATAGGTATACAACACCCATTCTGAGTCGCCAAATACATGGTACAGAAACAACTATAATTTTATTAATACAATTATCGTGCAAAATACGACAACACATAAACGGTGAGTTTAAATACAAATATTATCATCTAGACAATATTCACACCCAAATAAGTCCTCATTACAATTATTGATACATTATTTTACAAAAATGGTGAGGACTACTAAAACAACTTTCTAGAACCATCATTCCATACCCCGACTAGAACTCGCTACATTCTCGCCTCTTGAGAAGAAAAATGGAACAAAAAGGAAAAGGGTGAGCTCAACTAGCCCAGTAAAGAACATTATGACTAAGATAATATAGAACAAATTATCGTTAGTCTTCAACAGGGGAAAATCTGAAAGAATATAATAGACAACAAGTTTCAGATCAATATTCGCAGCGGAAATAACAATTCATAGAAAAGGTACGTAGAGAATGAAATCTACTATAATCTATAAATTTAAAAGTCCATCATCAAAATTTTATCCCTCTAACATCAATCAATATTCATCTTAAATCAAATATTCATCTTTGCACTACAAGCCAAAGATATTCATCAGTTGGTTATGTTCATCTCAAAACCTGTTTATCTTTGCACTGCGGCCAAAGATATTCATCAGAAAATTATTAATTTTTGCACTACAGGCCAAAGATAATCAGTAATATCATTATTCAGGACTGAGGATGATGAAAAATATTTTTAAAGAAACGAATCTAGTGAAACAAAGGAACAAATTTTAAGGATTCGTACTTCAAGCAATGCAAGTTCAAAAATACTTCATAAATAATCATAATGAAGTAAAATTCAAGAATGAAGACCAAAACATAGATACAATCAAAGCTAGTATCCATAATAGATATTTTGAACAAAAAATGGAAATTTAATTTTTCTGTGAATAGTGTCGTATTCGTAAATAGTACCGTATACATAAATAGTGGTAACCTCGACACTAAAAGACAATAATTTCACAAAAAAATATTACCAATATTCCGGCATAATGATATTGAAACAAATAATATTATTTTTAAAAAAAAATAATATCCCTTACCTCGAAAAGACTGTACTTCTAGCTGGAATACCGGATATAGTGCTGAAGGGAACTTGCACCGTATAGAAACACTCAAAGTATCAAAATACTCACAAGAATATGCTCGATAATATAGAGGGAAAAGATTTCAGTTTCTGGTGTGATTTTTAATTCTAACCTAAGCACCCTATTTATAGGAAAATACTTAGAACACCAAAGCAGAAAATTTAATAAAATATTAATATATATATATATATATATATATATATATATATATAATTTTCATGCCCACCTTAGACAACTAATTTCAGCTCATTTTACATACTAGTGTGGCCCACCAACTTGTTAAAAACGTTTTTCTTACAAAAAAACATTTTAAACTCCCAAAATCAATTATTCCGGAACTTCAGAACTTCAATAATTCATAATAAATAGCCATTTTATCAGAAAAATTCAAATCTTATATCAATTCCATAGGAAATTCAATTCTCTACAACTTTGTAGTTTTAGGTTTTTCCAAATTCCAAGTAGAAGTTGACCGAAATCTACAAATGGGCAATTTTACAAGCTATAATCAAATTTCAGTCAAAAAATGGGCCCACAAACATGTTTAACATGTTTTAAACAATTTTTGTAACAAAAATAATCTTCCTCCTCATTTATTCATATATCACACATTCATTGTAAAATATCACCATTATTATATTATTAAAATATAATAATATATTTAAATGAATTATTTTATCAGAAAAAATAAAATATCAATTTTCAACAATTGGCACATTAAAAATTTTCTCCATCTATGTCCACATAAAATGAATATTTTCCTTATCATATAAAACAATAATTAATTATTCACAAATAATATTACAGAATCACGATCATCGATAAACGGTAGTTCTAGGAAGAGGGGATTTCCAATAAGGATTTCTCCTTACTAGCGCACAATTTGGTGACCAAACCTCTCCTTAGACAGAACTTTCTAGACACTGACAATAATGCTATCTAATAATATTATTTAAATAATATGAATTATTGATCTGATAATGAAAAATACTGTGCAGTGACAATTATTGAAACAACAATAATATAAAATATCAACGTAGCAATTATTTAATCAATAAAATATAATATTGAACAGTAATTACTATAACAATTATTGAGTAGTGCCTTCTTACGTAAGAGTCAATAATTGGTGCAATACCGTGCTATTGTGTTTTAACCACCGGGTATTCCAATGAAAGATAAGCGGTAACAACTACGCTAGATTATTTATAAACAACTTATACTTGTCATTTTCTTCATCCAATCGCTTTTCGTTATGGGGCCCACACAAAATCGCTGCTTGGCCGTCAAATGAATATTCGGACGGTAAGAATATTCCACGACCAAACGAATATTCCCCGACAACAATGAATATTTTATAACCACTTGCTTATTTGAAATATTTGCGCATTTTACCCATAACTAACCACATTAATCAAATCAACCCTTACTATTTCAAAATAATAAATAGGGAAATTTCAATTTCATTTAATAATAAGTTGGGGTCTTACACACGATCTAGAGGTAGCCGCCGTCGTTTTTATGCTTAAGATTTGGAGGCATTACCTGTATGGATAGAAGGTGGAGATCTATACGGATCATAAAAGCCTCAAATATTTCTTCACTCAAAAGGAACTCAACATGTGGCAACGACGATGGCTTGTGTTGTTGAAAGATTATGATCATACCATCCAATACCATCCTGGAAAAGCGAACGTAGTAGCTGACGCATTGAGTAGAAGATCATATGCGGACACGAGTACAATATTGTCAACACAAAGGCCCATTTTGTATGACTTGGAAAGAATGGAAATAGAGTTAAAGACTCCAAGGACCTATGTGATGATGGCGAATATACAAGTGGAACCGACTTTAATCAGTAAAGTTAAAGCTGCTCAAGCTACAAACCTAGAGTTGATACGTATGAGGAAGAAAATAGAAGAAGGTGTTATTCCGGAAGCAAGAATCGATGAAGAAGGAATACTTCGAGTCAACTCCAGACTTTGTGTTCCTAACGATTCTGACTTGAAGTATAAAATCATGATGGAGGCACATAACACACCGTTTGCAATCCATCCTGGGAGTACCAAAATGTATCATGATCTTCGACATACATTTTGGTGGAGCAATATGAAGAGAGAGATAGCGGGGTTTATCTCAAGGTGTCTAACTTGTCAATGAGTCAAGGCGGAGCATCAAGTGCCAAAAGGTCCATTGCAACCACTTAAAATTCAAGAATGGAAGTGGGAGCACAGTACCATTGTGACGCCCCCAAAATAGGTATACATCATCCATTTTGGGTCGCCAGATACATGGTACTGAATACAAATACAAACTAATTATACAACAGTCGTGTAAAATACGACAAAACATATGCTGTGAGATTTAATACAAATATTGTCATCTAGACAATATCCACACTCAAAATAAGTCCTCAAGACATTTATTAACACACTATTTCATAGAATAGTGAGGACTATTAATGTTATCCTCTGGACTATCACTCCGTTCCCCGACTAGTCCTTGCTACGTTCTCATTTCCTGAAGAGAACAGTGAAAGAAAGGGTGAGCTCAACTAGCCCAGTAAGAAATATTATGACTAAGATAATGCAGGATAAATTATCACTAGCCTTCAACAATGTTAACCTGATAAAATACAATAGACATCAAGTTTAATTGCAGTGGAATAAGCAATCCATTAAAAGAGTCAAGTAGAGAATAAAATCTACTATCTTTTATGATTTAAAATGTGTTTTCATCACTTTTATTGCTGAGACTCAGCTTAATAAATAATCCACATCATCCTTGCAATACAGCCAAAGATATTCATTAGGGTCATGACCACAAATTATCCATGCACTACGGGCCAAGGATATTCGTGTATTCATCAATGGTCATGATCATGCCAACAATTGTCCATCAATGCACTGCGGGCCAATGAGGACTTTTACCACATCATTTGTAACATTACGGTCATGATGATTATACCGAATAATCCCTGGTCATAATCATACCAAGTCCATCTATGCACTACAGGCCACAAATGACTTTCAATAAAATATAAACATGAGGATGATGACAATGATATAAGAATTCAATAAAACAAGTTCAAGAATTAATTTATCCAGGAACTAATAACGTCCAAATTGTCAACATGATACTTCTTTGTAGAGTAAAATTTAAGAATGCTCAGAAGAATATTTCTATGAAAAGATACTAGATGAAGCACAATTATCAAGGATATTCCACTAATTTCATGGAGTATAGAAGTCAAAACTTTAACCAACTGAGTATAATAAAGAATGGAATAACAAAAGAAATCACCAGGCATGTGATAGACCGCACAGGCAAGTTATTCCAACAAAATAATAAATAACAGAACCAAATCCAGCGTAAAACGCACAAACATGATATTCCAACAGATTAATAAAGATGGAACCAGGTCCGGCGTAAAATGCATGTGAGATAGGATATTAAGCGAGAATAATAAAAGGCGGAACCGGTCCGGCGTAAAATGCATGTGACAGGATATTCCAATAGAATAATAAAGATGAGAACACAGTCCGGCGTAAAATGCATGCAGACGGGATATTCTAACGAATAATAAAGAATGGAATAATGGAAGAATTTCACCAAGTATAGGGTAGCTGGCGTATATAGGTTATTCAACGAGAATAATAAAGAATGGAATAATGAAGTTCTCTTCATGAATACAAAAGAAATAATACCCCCTTACGAATTCTGTAAACTGGATATCAAAGTAGTGAAGTAGCAGAAAACTCTTCTTCTTTCTCTCTATAATTTCTCTCTCTAGAGTTTCAGTGAATTCGTAAGAAATAATGAAGGAATGAGCTTCTATTTAAAGAAGAATGGATTGAATAGTAACTAATTCATGAACGGTCTAGATTGATTTACTTTTAAATGGACGGTCCATATTGATTACTATTAAAACTTAAAGCAACGATCCATATTGATTACTATTAAAACTTAAAGCAACGGTCCATACTGATTCACTATTAAAACTTTAAACCAGCGATCCATATTGATTTACTATTATAAATTCAACCAACGGTCTAAAAAATTAGCACATCTCCTCATGGAATAATATTGTACCCAAAAATAATTTGGACCGAAAATAAATATATTGTTCGGGTGAATAGTACCCCGTGAATAGTAACCCGTGAATGGTAACTCATTAATGATAACTCGTGAATAGTAACTCGTGAATAGTACTCTGACACAAAAAGTGTCCCGAATACCCGTTTGAACAATATAACCTCCATACATCAATTATCATCGAAATAGATGTCGATTTCTACTAAAACAAATAATCCAAACACAATGAAACTAACAAATTCATCTTTAATCAACACGAACTTATTCATCATTAATAGTATAACTCACAATATTTAACAACCAGGTTGTTCTCAGGAAAGAGGGGCTTTCCAATAAGGATTTCTCCCTATTGGCGCACAATTAGGTGACCAAACCTCTCCTCGACAGAACTTCTAGACATTGTAAATATTGCAATTTAATAATATGAATAACTTTGTCGTCTCAATTATTGATTTAATAATATAACATATAATGCAGATGATACTGTGACAATAATCGAATCAATAATATGAGAGATATAATGCAGCAATAATTGAGTATAACTGAGTGAGTTCTCACATAAGCATCAATAATCAATACCGTGTGCTACTATGCAACCACGCGTACATCGTATTTTTTACTCTTTGGTTAGTTCAATAGTTTTAACAGTAACACCTCCGCCGTTATTTTTATAAAATATTTTTGTCATTTTCTCAATCCAATAATAATTCCGTTGCGGGGTCCACCAATGATTGTGTCTTTGTACGAATATTCCCTGACTAATCGAACATTATATAACAACTTGCATACTTTGCAAATTTATAAATATTACCCACAACTATAACATTATATCAAATTCATTCCATAATATTCAAAAATAATATTCATAGAAAACTCATCTTTATTCATAAAAGTTGGGGTCTTACAACCTCCCCTTCTTATGAAATTTCACCCTTGAAATTAGGGTACGTACCTGGTATGTCGAAGAGGTAAGGATACCTTGATTTCATTTTAGATTCTAACTCCCGGGTCATTTCCTCAACAACGTGGTTCCTCCACAAAACTTTGACTTGAGGTATAACCTTGGAAAGTAGAATATGCTTCTTCTTATCCAAGATTTTAACAAGAACCTCTTCATACGTTAAATCTTCCGTTATTTCGTCCGGTTCTAACTCAATAATGTGGTTCGGGTCTTTCACATATTTACGTAACATAGATATATGAAAAACGTCATGAACACGAGAAATACTTGGCGATAAAGCGAGTCTATACGCCACAGTTCCTACTCGATCGAGGATTAAAAATGGGCCAATGAATTGAGGATTGAGCTTTCCTCTCTTTCCAAATCTCGTAACTCCTTTCCATGGAGCAACACGTAACAACACATGATCTCCAATATCGAATTCCATGTCCTTTTGATGAAGATCAGCATAACTCTTTTGTCGATCTTGTGAGGTTTTTATACGTTGTCGAATCGTTTGAATCTTTTCTGTAGTCATACGTAGCAAATTCGGTCCCAACAACATTGCTTCACCCACCTCATCCCAGCATACTGGAAAATGACACTTTCTTCCATACAACGCCTCAAATGGAGCCATGCCAATACTTGCTTGATAACTGTTGTTGTAGGAAAACTCCACTAATGGTAAGAACTTGTCCCAACTTCCTTTAAAGTCAAGGACACGGAGTCTTAATAAATCTTCCAGAGTTTGAATAGTCCTCTCTGATTGTCCATCCATCTGAGCATGATATGCTGAACTAAATCATAAATCCGTGCCCATAGCTTTTTGCAAACTTACCCAAAATCTTGAAGTGAATCTTGGGTCTCGATCAGAAACTATGGATACTGGTATACCATGCAATCTTATAATCTCGTTTATGTACATAATAGCAAGACGTTCAAGTGTATAAGTTTCTCGTATTGGTAAGAAATGAGCAGACTTGGTCAATCTATCAACAATGACCCAAATCGCATCTATGCCTTGAGAAACCTTGGGAAGACCAGTAATGAAATCTATGGTAATGTGCTCCCACTTCCATTCTGGAATTTCAAGCGGTTGCAATGGACCTTTTAGCACTTGATGCTCCGCCTTGACTCATTGACAAGTTAGACACCTTGAGATAAACAGCGCTATCTCTCTCTTCATATTGCTCCACCAAAATATATGTCGAAGATCACGATACATTTTGGTACTCCCAGGATGGATTGCAAACGGTGTGTTGTACGCCTCCATCATGATTTTATACTTTAAATTAGGGTCGTTAGGAACACAAAAATGGAGTTGACTCAAGTATTCCTTCTTCATCGATTCTTGCTTGGTGATAGCACCTTCGTGCACTTTCTTCCTCATACGCATCAGCTCTAGGTCTATAGCTTGAGCAGCTTTAACTTTATCGATTAAAGTCGGTTCTACTCGTATATTTGCCATCATCACATGGGTCCCTGGAGTCTTTAACTCTATCTCCATCCTTTGTAAGTCACACAAAATGGGCATTTGCATTGACAATATCGTACTCGTACCCGCATATGATCTTCTACTCAACGCGTCAGCTACCACGTTCACTTTTACAGGATGGTATTGGATGGTATGATCATAATCTTTCAACAGTTCTAGCCAACGTCGATGTCGCATGTTGAGTTCCTTTTGAGTGAAGAAATATTTGAGGCTTTTATGATCCGTAAAGATCTCCACTTTCTCCCCATACAAGTAATGCCTCCAAATCATTAGTGCAAAAACGACTGCTGCCAACTCTAGATCATGAGTAGGATAATTCCTCTCATATTCTTTGAGTTGTTGTGAGGTATAGGCTATGAATTTCCCATATTGCATGAGAACACATCCTAACCCTTTGCCCGAAGCATCACTGTAGATGACAAATCCCTCTGAGCCAGATGGTATTATTAAAACAGGTGCTGAAATGAGTCTCTTCTTGAGTTCTTGAAAACTCTTCTCACATTCTTCGTTCCAACCAAATTTTTTATCTTTCCGAGTCAGCTGAGTTAATGGAGTAGCGATTCGAGAAAACCCTTCTACGATTCTCCGATAATAACCAGCTAAGCCGAGAAAGCTACGTACTTCGGTCACTAATTTAGGTTGCTCCCATCTTTGAATAGCTTCAATCTTTGATGGGTCAACAGATATTCCATGACTTGATACTACGTGCCCAAGGAATGCTACTTCCTCAAGCCAGAACTCGCATTTCTTTAACTTGACATAAAGCTTATATTCACGAAGCTTTTGGAGTATCAGCCTCAAGTGTTGCTCATGATCTTCACAGCTTTTGGAATAAATAAGGATGTCATCAATAAAGACGACCACAAAGTGATCCAAATATTCCTTGAATACTCGGTTCATCATATCCATGAAGGTAGCAGGAGTATTAGTTAATCCAAAAGATATGACTAGGAATTCATAATGCCCGTACCGAGTTCTGAATGCTATCTTTGGAATGTCATCGGTTCTAATCTTCAATCGGTGATATCCGGAATGAGGATCAATCTTTTAAAAGAATTTGGCGCCTTGCAACTGGTCAAATAGGTCATCAATACGTGGCAACAAATATCTATTTTTGATGGTGACATGGTTCAACTCCCGATAATCAATACAAAGTCGCATACTCCCATCTTTCATTTTTACGAATAGAACAAGAGCACCCCAAGGAGACGTACTAGGACGAATGAAACCGATGTCTAACAATTCCTGCAGTTGGGTCTTTAACTCCTGAAGTTCAATAGGAGCCATTCGATATGGGGCTTTGGAAATAGGTTTTGTACCGGGTTCAAGGTCGATACAAAATTCAATTTCACGCTCTAGGGGTAGGCCAGGAAGTTCTTCAGGGAATACGTCAGGAAATTCATTAACAATAGAAATATCATTCAAAACTGACGTATTTTTGTTTAGATCCGTGACATGAGATAAGAAAGCTTGACATCCGTTTTTCAATAAACGAATAGCTTTATGGCTTGAGATGTTAGTGATTGCTTTTAATGGTTTGGTTGCTTGAATTCGCATAATAGGTTGGTTAGGAATATGAAAGCTAACAACCTTACGAAAACAATCAATTTTTGCATGATGAGTAGTTAACCAATCAATCCCTAGAATTACGTCAAATGCAATTATTTTCAATGATATAAGATCGACAGTTAATGTGAGGGTACCGATTTGAACCAAACAAGACTTATAAACAATGGATGTAATGAAGGTTTCTCCCAACGGAGTTTCAACAGCTGTGTTAAAGTCCAATTTCTCCGGAGTCAATTTTAAACGTTGAGCCCAAGTAGGAGAAATAAAAGAATGGGTAGAACCGATATCAAATAAGGTATAAACTTCGCTAGAGTTTATGATAAGCTTACCCGTGATGACCTTGTTCGGGTTCCTTGCTTTCTAGGAGGTCACGACAAATGCTCTCCCTTGCACTACTGGTTTTGACTTTTCTGGGACGGCCTTTGGTGCCTCCATCCTAGCTGAACTTGTCTTCGGTGAACGACAAAATTGGGCTAGGTGACCTTCTCTTCCATAATTATAACATATTTTAGATGGCATCGCGCAGTTTGGACTGATATGTCCCTCCCCTCCGCATTTGAAACATATGATAGGTGGTCGTTCTCCTTCTTTAACAACGGGTGCTGGTGCTGACGTCTTTCCATCATTGTTGAATCTCCTTTTCTTGAAATGTCCATTCTTATTGTTTTGGCCCTAATTACCAAAGTGGTTACTATTTACGGCTGTTGATTCCTCCACGCTTGTTGTCACCGCTCGATGATCGCTCTCACTAGTATTATCATTTTGTCAAATTGCTATCTTTTGGTTGGGTTGACTCATTATCACGCTCCAATAATCGAGCCCTATTAATGACATCTAAATACAAACACGGTTTATGAGAGATAAGATATTGACGTATCTCAGGTTTCAAACCTCTTAAAAACATTCGCGTCATTCTCTCCTCATTATCAACCAAATGAGACGCAAATCGGGACAGCTCGGCAAACTTGGCTTCGTACTGCGACACGGTTATGTTGTTTTGCTCCACTTTAATGAACTCTACCTTATTTCATGTGACGAATACTTTCGGGAAAGTACTTGTCGTTGAACAGTTCTTGGAACTTCTCCCAAGACATCTTTAGTGCGACAGATTGAGTACGCTTTACAGATTCCCACCAGTAATCTGCTTCTGCCCGCAACATGAAGGTGGTAAAGGGAACCTTTTGCTCCTCGGAGCAACCCCAGACATCAAATATCTTATTGATTTGCTTTATCCACGTCTTGGCCTTAAGTGGTTTTGGCTCTCCAAAAAACTGCGGTGGTCCCAACTCCTTGAACTGTTTGGCGGTCACCGTCCGAGAGTTACCAATGTTTCCACTTGAATTTTGGATAGAAGCCGCTCTCGCCTGATGTTGTATGAATTGCATGAAGCCTCAGAACATTCCGTCATTCATCATTTGGTCAGTGTTGTTGTTTGTATGAAGATTGTCGCCTTCCTGATGCACATTGTCCTAATTATTGATCTGTGGAGACTCAACGGTCTCATGTGCTCCATTGATGTTCTCAACATTCTCGGATGCCATTTTCAAATACTGCCACAAAACAAGGGTTAATTAACATATCACATATTATCCCTATACTCTGAACAACCAATTAAATAACAAATAAACTTAGGTAGGTCATACTAGCAAAGGAATTCCCCGTCTCTCCCCTCCTAGTTCTTATCTCACATCTTAGCCAGGGATCATATCCCTACGCTTTGATACCAACTGTGACACCCCCAAAAAAAGTATACATCACCCATCTTGGGTCGCCAGATACATGGTACTGAATACAAATACAAACTAATTATACAACAGTCGTGTAAAATACAACAAAACATATGCTGTGAGTTTTAATGCAAATATTGTCATCTAGACAATATCCACACTCAAAATAAGTCCTCAATACATTTATTAACACACTATTTCATAGAATGGTGAGGACTACTAATGCTATCCTCTGGACCATCACTCCGTTCCCCGACTAGTCCTTGCTACGTTCTCATTTCCTGAAGAGAACAGTGAAAGAAAGGGTTAGCTCAACTAGCCCAGTAAGAAATATTATGACTAAGATAATGCAGGATAAATTATCATTAGCCTTCAACAATGTTAAACTGATAAAATACAATAGACATCAAGTTTAACTGTAGTGGAATATGCAATCCATTAAAAGAGTCAAGTAGAGAATAAAATCTACCATCTTTTATGATTTAAAACGTTTTTTCATCACTTTTATCGCTGAGACTCAGCTTAATAAATAATCAACATCATCCCTGAACTACGGCCAAGGATATTCATTAGGGTAATGACCATAAATTATCCATGCACTACGGGCCAAGGATATTCGTGTATTCATCAATGGTCATGATCATGCCAACAACTGTCCATCAATGCACTACGGACCAATGAGGACTTTTACCACATCATTTGTAACATTACGGTCATGATTATATCGAATAATCCTTGGTCATAATCATATCAAGTCCATCTATGCACTACAGGCCACAGATGACTTTCAATAAAATATAAACATCAGGATGATGACAATGATATAAGAATTCAATAAAACAAGTTCAAGAAATAATTTATCTAGGAACTAATAATGTCCAAATTGTCAACATGATACTTCTTTGTAGAGTAAAATTTAAGAATGCTCAGAAGAATATTTTCATGAAAAGATACTGGATGAAGCTCAAATATCAAGGATATTCCACTAATTTCATGGAGTATAGAAGTCTAAACTTTAACCAACTTAGTATAATAAAGAATGGAATAACAAAAGAAATCACCAGGCACGTGATAGACCGCACAAGCAGGTTATTCCAACAGAATAATAAATAACAGAACCAGGTCCAACGTAAAATGCACAGACAGGATATTCCAACAGAATAATAAAGACGGAACCAGGTCCGGCGTAAAACACACAGACAGGATATTCCAATAGAATAATAAAGACGGAACCATGTCCAGCGTAAAACGCACAGATAGGATATTCCAACAGAATAATAAAGAATGGAATAACAGAAGAATTTCACCAAGTGTAGGGTAGTCCGCGTATACAGGTTATTCCAACAGAATAATAAAGAATGGAATAATAGAAGTTCTCTTCGTGAATACAAAAGAAATAATACCCCTTACCGTTCAAGAAACTGGATATCGAAGTAGTGAAGTAGCAGAAAACTCTTCTTCTTTCTCTCTATAAATTCTCTCTCTAGAGTTTCAGTGAATTCGTAAGAAATAATGAAGGAATGAGCTTCTATTTATAGAAGAATGGATTGAATAGTAACTAATTCATGAATGGTCCAGATTGATTTACTTTTAAACGAATGGTCCATATTGATTTACTATTAAAACTTAAAGCAACGGTCCATACTGATTCACTATTAAAACTTTAAACCAGCGATCCATATTGATTTACTATTATAAATTCAACCAACGGTTTGAAAAATTAGCACATCTCCTCATGGAATAATATTGTACCCGAAAATAATTTGGACTGAAAATAAATATATTGTTTGGGTGAATAGTACCCCGTGAATAGTAACTTGTGAATAGTAACTCATGAATAGTACTCTGACACAAAAAGTGTCCCAAATACCCATTTGAACAATATAACCTCCAGATAGCAATTATCATCGAAATAGATGTCAATTTCTACTAACATAAATAATCCCAACACAATGAAACTATCAAATTCATCTTTAATCAACACGAACTTATTCATCATTAATATTATAATTCACAATATTTAACAACTAAATTTGTTCCCGGAAGAGGGGCTTTCAATAAGGATTTCTCCCCATTAGCTTGATTAGGTGACCAAACGCGCCTTGTGAGAACTTCTAGACATTGTAAATATTCAATTTAATAATATGAATAACTTTGTTGTCTCAATTATTGATTTGATAATATAACATATAATGCAGATGATACTGCGACAATAATCGAATAAATAATATGAGAGATATGATGCAGCAATAATTGAGTATAACTGAGTGAGTTCTCACATAAGCATCAATAATCAATACCGTGTGCTACTATGCAACCACGCGTATTACTGTTCTTTTACTACCGGTTAGTTCAACAATTTTAACATTAACACCTCCGCCGTTATTTTTATAAAATATTTTTGTCGTTTTCTCAATCAAACAATAATTACATTATGGGGTCCACCAATGATTATTATGCGTTATGCGAATATTCCCTGCTAAAACGAATATTCCCCGACCAATCGAATACTATATAACAACTTGTGTACTTTGCAAATTTATAAATATTACCCACAACTATAACATTATATCAAATTCATTCTATAATATTCAAAAATAATATTCATAGAAAACTCATCTTTATTCATAAAAGTTGGGGTCTTATAAACATGGATTTCTTTATTAGTCTTCCCAAGGTTTCTTAAGGAATAGATGCGATTTGGGTCATTGTTGATAGATTGACCAAGTCTGCTCATTCCTTACCGATACGAGAAACTTATACACTTGAACGTCTTGCTAGTATGTACATAAAGCGAGATTGTAAGATTGCATGGTATGCCAAGTATACATAGTTTACGATCGAGACCCAAGATTCACTTCACGATTTTGGGTTAGTTTGCAAAAAGCTATGGGCGCGGTTTACGATTTAGTTCTAAGCATATCATCCTCAAGCGGATGAAGCGATCGGAAAGGACTATTCAAACTCTTGAAGATTTATTAAGACTCTGTGTCCTTGACTTCAAGGGAAGTTGGGATAAGTTCTTACCATTGGTGGAGTTTTCCTATAACAATAGTTATCAAACAAGTATTGACATGGCTCTATTTGAGGCGTTGTATGGAAGAAAGTGTCGTTCTTCAGTATGCTGGGATGAGGTGGGTAAAGCAACATTGTTGGGACCGAATTTGGTACGTATGACTACGAAAAAGATTCAAACGATCCGACAACGTATAAAAACCTCACAAGATCGACAAAAGAGCTATGCTAATCTTCATCGAAAGGACGTGAAATTCAATATTGGAGATCATGTGTTGTTACGTGTTACTCCATGGAAAGGAGTTACGAAATTGGGAAAGAGAGGAAAGCTCAATCCTCGATTCATTAGCCCATTTTTAATCCTCGATCGAGTAGAAACTGTGGCCTATAGACTCGTCTTATCGCCAAGTATGCCTCGTGTTCATAATGTTTTTCACATATCTATGTTATGTAAATATGTGAATGACCCGAACCATATTATTGAACTAGAACCAGACGAGATAGAGGAAGATTTAACATATGAAGAGTTACCTGTTAAAATCTTGGATAAGAACGATCATATTCTACGCTCCAAGGTTATACCTCAAGTCAAAGTTTTGTGGAGAAACCACGATGCGGAGGAAATGACCTGGGAGTTAGAATATGAGATGAAGTCAAGATATCCTCACATCTTCGATATACCAGGTACGTACCCTAATTTTCAGGACGAAATTTCATAAGAAAGGGAGGTTGTAAGACCCCAACTTTTATAAATAAAGAATAATTTTTTCGAAATATATTTTTGAATATTATGGTGTGGATTTGATATAATGTTATAGTTGTGGGTAATATTTACAAATTTTCCAAAGTAAGCAAGTGGTTATATAATATTCGATTGGTCGGGGAATATTCATTTTAACATGGAATATTAAATGCGGCAATGCAGACAATCATTAGTGGACCCTATTAACGGAATTATTGTCGTAGTAAGAAAAACGACAAAATTATCTTTTTATAAAAATAACGGCAGTAAGGGTTACCGTTAAAATTGTTGAACTACTAGATATAGTAAAGTACGATGTCTGGCGTGGTTGCATAAGAGTAACACCAGTATTGATTATTGATGCTTACACGAGAAGTCACTCGCTTATACTCAATTATTGCTACAAGAATTGTTGCATCATATCTACGATATTATTGATTCGATTATTGTCACAAAGATCATCTCATGCGCATAATATGATATATTATTAAACCAATAATTAAGACGACAAAGTTATTCATATTATTAAATTGCAATATTTACAATGTCTAGAAGTTACATCGAGGAGAGGTTTGATCATCTAATTGCGGCTACAATAATAAGGAGAAATTCTTATCGGAAAGCCCCTCTTTCTGAGAAACGACTTGGTTGTTAAATATTGTGAGTTATAATATTAATGATGAATAAGTTCGTGTTGATTAAAGATGAAATTGATAGTTCCATTGTGTTGGAATTTTTAGTGTTAGTGGAAATCAACATTTATTTCGATATTAATTGATGTCTGGAAGTTATACTAACCAGTCGAGTAATTAATCGGATAAATGAGCAATTAATTGTTATTAATTCACATAATTATAACTATTTTTTCACATGTGTGTACTATTGATTCACATTCTTGTACTATTAGGGGAGTTGGTGCAAGATTGATAATACTTGCATGACTAAGTTAAAAATGGAGGTATAGATGGAGATATTATACTGTAATTCATATTTTCACATGATTATAACTATTGGTTCACATGTTTGAACTATTGATTCACATTATTTACTATTAGGGGAGGTGGTGCAAGTTTGATAATACTTGCAGGACTAAATTAAAAATGAAAGAAAAGTTGGAGGTATTGTACTGTAATATTTCAAGCCCTAAAATGTGCAATTATCAAAACTATATTTTCCTATAAATAGAAGCTCATTCTTCCTTCATTTCTCACCAATTCACTAAAGCTTTAGAGCAATTATTATAGAGAGAAATTATAGAGAGAAAGAAGAAGAGAAGTCTGTTACCTCACTATTCCAATATCAGGTCTTCTTTTTGAGGTAAGGGTATTATTTCTTTTGTATTCATGAAGAGAGCTATTGTTATTCCATTCCTTATTATTACGTAGGAATAACTTGTATCATGGACTCACCGTATATATGGTGAAATTCTTACATTATTCCATTCTTTATTATTATGTTGGAATAACCTGTCTATGCGAAGTACCACATACATGGTAAAATTCTTCTATTATTCCATTCTTTATTATTCTGTCGGAATATCCTGTCTGTGTGTTTACGCATGACTTGGTTCCATTATTTATTATTCTATCGGAATATCCGGTCTGTACGTTTACGCATGACCTGGTTCCATTAATTATTATTATTCTGCTGGAATATCATGTCTGTGCGTTTACGCATGACCTGGTTCCATTATTTATTATTACATTTGGAATATCCCATGCATGCGCGTTTACGCATGACACGTTCCATTATTTATTATTACATTGGAATAACTTTTATGCATGCGATCTATTGCATGCACGGTGAATTCTTACATTATTCCATTCCTTATTGTTCTGTTGGAATAACCTATCTATGTGGATTACCACATGCATGGTGAATGATCCATCGTATTCATTCCTTATTAAATTGTGGAAATAATGCATCTCACGTTGATTCTGACATGATCAAGTGAAAATCCATTTACTGATTTCATATATTCTATTATACTCGGTTGGTTAAAGTTTTGACTTCTATACTCCATGAAATTAGTAGAATATCACGGATATTTGTGCTTCATCCAAGATATCTTTTCATGGAAATATTCTTACGAGCATTCTTGAATTTTACTCTACAAAGATGTATCATGTTGACAATTTGAACGTAATTGATTTCAGGATAAATTAACTTATAAATCTTTAAAATTTATTCTTGAACTTGTTTTATTGAATTATTATGTCATTGTCATCATACTCATGCTTATATTGTGATTAAAGTCATGTTTGGCTTACGTGCATAGATGGACTTGGTATGATTATGACCATGGATCATTCGGTATAATCATGACCTATAATGTTATAAATGATGTGGTAAAGGTCCTCAGTGGCCTGTAATGCATTGATGGATAGTTTTTGGTATGATTATGACCAGGAATTATTCGGTATAGTCATGACCATTGATGATTTAATGAATATCCTTGGCCCATAGTGCAGGGATGATTAGATGTTGTGTTTTATTTATGAAGCTGAGTCTTAGCGATAAAAATTGATGAAAACATTTTTAATCATAGAAGATAGTAGATATCATGCTCTACTTGACTCTTCTAATGGATTGCTTATTCTAGTGCAGTTAAACTTGATGCCTATTGTATTTTATCAGTTTAACATTGTTAAAGACTAATGATAATTTATTCTGCATTATCTTAGTCATAATATTTCTTACTGGGCTAGTTGAGCTCACCCTTTTGCTTTCATTGTTCTCTTCAGGAAATGAGAATGTAGTTGGGACTAGTCGGGGAACAGAGTGATGGTTCGAGATGGTGTATTAGTAGTCCTCACTATTCTATAAAATAGTGTGACAATAAATGTAATGAGGACTCTATTTGAGAGTGGATATTGTCTAGAAGGCAATATTCCTATTTAAACTCTCAGCTATGTATTGTTGTATACTACACAACGGTTGTATCAATAAGTTATATTTGTATTTTGTACCATGTATTTGGTGACTCAAGATGGCTGATGTATACCTATTATGGGGGCGTCACAGTCTCAATCAAATTGTAGGCCTCCTCATAACTCTTAGACACGAATGCTCCACCTAATGCTGCATCAATACTGGTCCTGAGATTCCCATGTAGTCCGTTATAGAAAGTATTCATTTGCAACCACTTAGGCAATCCATGATGCGGGCACTTTCTGAGAAATTCCTTGTATCTCTCCCATGCCTCATATAATGACTCCCCGTGTTGTTGTTCAAACATCGTTATCTCATTCCTCATTTTTGCAGTTTTCGCCGGTGGGAAAAATTTTGCAAGGAATTTCTGAGCTAAGTCTTCCCACGTAGTTATCAAACCCGGCGGTAGAGAGTGTAACCAACTCTTCTCCTTGTCCCATAAGGTAAATAGGAACAAGCGGAGTCTCACCACATCATCTGACACCCCGTTATACCTGAAGGTGTAGCAAATTTCCAGAAAGCTGACTAGGTGTTCATTAGGATCATCGTTTGCCAATCCCCGAAATTGAACTAAATTCTGGATCATCTGAATCATTCCAGGCTTGATTTCGAATGTGTTTACAACTATTGCAGGCCTGGTGATGCTCGACTGCAGTTCAGTTACCTTGGGTGTGGCGAAGTCCCTCAACGCTTTTTGATCTTCGGCTGCCATTACCTCTTCTTTTTCAAATTTTTCAAAGTCTTCCCTTGTTTCCTTGATCCACTTACTTAACCTCTGAAATCGTTTCTCAATGTCGTCCTCAAAAGGCAGCAAGTCTGGATTCTTGGACCGAGTATGCATAAACCACTTCAAAAACCTAAAATAAGAGGAACAAAACAAAAATAAAAATGTTTAAGTAAAACTGGACTAATTAAACTGATATCGTAAAAATATTAAAATCTATAATAAATATATCCTTGGCAATGGCGCCACAAACTTGTTGGGTAAAATCTATATACGCACAACACTCAAGTATACGTGGTCAATAAGTAATACAGTAATGAGTAGAGTATCGTTCCCATAGAGACAATTTCGTATGAAATTTAATCACAAATATCAATTTTCTATTAATCCTAATTGTATTAAACTATCCAATTTAATGATTAAAATTATAGAAGCTAAATTATTAATAAATATACTATCACAAAACAATCACAAATATCAAAATCTAAAATTTCAAATAATTAATGGAGAATTAGACTTATGATTTCACCCTAAGATTCACTCTGATTTTTCCACCTTTATTCCAATTCAACTCACTATCCCAGTTTATTAATGAAGAACACGAAAGTAGTACTAGCCACCTCTCGATGCACTAATACCGTATTAACTTAAATCCACAAATTAGATAGAAACAAGTTAAACACCTTAATCAACTAACTCACTATATCTCTATGTGAATTAAAATTAAAGAAGGTTTAAGATTAAGTTCCCTATCCGATTACATTTAATGTCAAGCATATCTCTACCTTAACATTCATCAAGATTCTGTTATTCACAAAATTCAAGAACACATGCTATATTAACTAAGTCTAGATTCGTATATCCTCTCTCGATTCCATGCAAATCCATAAAGAATTGTTGATTAGGCAATTCATAAATTCAAGCTCAAATTAATATAGATAAACTGGAAATTAGTTTATTGAATTGAAAATCAAAGTTATAAAACCATCGTTTCACTTAAGGATCCATCATAAGCCTAACAAGTGAATTAGTTCATCATGAATGAAATAATAACTGAATAATTCAAAGATAACATCCGTTCAATTACAAATATAAGACTAAAAAGAAGAATAGTGAAAAACACCCTTCACGTGGCCTAAATCTACAATCGACACAAAAATCTCTTCAAAGTCTCCCTCCAAAGCTTGCTATCAAAAACTAGAATTAATCTCCGTAATATGACTTGTGTGCTGTTAATATCGTTGTTAATTGCTCCATATACATCCAACACATGTTTCTGGTCGAATCCCATGTCCAATAGAGTTCAATTTCCATCCAAAATGCTAACACACCACGTTCTAACAGAGTTGTAAGCAAAATAGGACTGCCCACAATCGAGACCCCCAGCCCGTGGTGTGTATGCCCATAATGAGCCCGCCCCAATGGGCATCCATTATGTAAACTGATATTGAAGACCCCCAGCCCGTGTACGTAATACGTAAACAAAGGGCGACCCACGGTGGCGTAACCTGCATCTTGGCCATTTGGTCTTCATACTTGCAACCATAATGCTCCAAATGCTTCCTTTTTCACTCATTCACCACACCACCCATCCTACATACAAAATAACACAAAACACGTGAAAAATAAACATGGACACAAAGAATTAACAACAATAAAGCTTGAAATGAACGTCAATTCGTGGATATGAAATCCACTTATCAGTTTTTCATGAGTTCATAACTTATATAAGTATGAATTGCTTAAACATGGCTATTTAAGGTTTAAGTCCATTGATTAGCCATTCTTATCACTTCATAGCATACAAGTTCTACCACTACTCACTTCTCTAACAATTGAAGAGAGGGAGAATCATGGTTTAGAATCATTACTTTTGAAGTTAAACTTGGTTCTTCTTGCTTCTTGAATTAACAAAGGTTAACTTTTCTAACTTTTTCTCTCTAACAAATAAGCACTTACAAGTTGGTGGAAATTTAACAAGTGAAAATGATCTAGCAAGTCTTTTATATATAGAAAATCCTAGATTAGGGTATATTGGACATTAAGCAATCCACCTCCTTAATTAACCTCCTTATTATTCATCTCTTGGCCATCGAGTTTACTTGGTCACCAAGATCATTCATGTGCTCATGGGGACCACATGGGTTGCCCCATGGGTCATCCTTACCCATTGGATCGATCCACGGATCCAGTTCTTACTTTGCGCTTTAACTTTAATTAACTTAACTTATGCTTTGGGCTTGCATTTAACAAACATTGGGCTTGCACAACTTCTACACACTCCTTCAAGTCCAATACATTTGGCTTAAAGCCTTATAACTTATACTCTACGTATTATTCTCGTATGCTAACTCGTATACTCATTCTTCATATACGACATACCCTCATTCATACGTACTCATATAATTCCTCGTATCATACTCGTATTCATTACCTCATACAATACTTACGCATTATATGATCATCGTTTACTAGTTAACAATTCACTTTCCCTAACATTCTTAAATTTAGTCCGCAGGCGAAAATTGCGTTTGTCATACATGAATTATTATTACATAATCCATCTCACCTTGATATTCTATCGTTACGTATTTCTCAAAAATTCAAAAATAATTCCCGAGCAGAAATTAGTGAATAGTGTTTTTCGAAAAAAAATTTGGAAAACTTTTATTTTCATCTTGGAAATTCAAACACTTTAATTCATTCACGTAGTCAAAATACTACGACATTCCGACATATCTAGTTTATAGAACGACATTCATCTTACTAACATATAATAATAACATATAATATAATTTTATTCATTATTTAATTACATAAAATCATTTTACAATAAATCTGAATTTCTCGGTCGTTATATTCTTCCTCCCTTATAAAGATTATGTCCCCAGAATCTCATCTTACATTAAACAAATAACTGAGGGTAATTCTTCCTCATCTTTTCTTCCAGTTCCCATGTTGCTTCTTCAGCATCGTGGTTCTTCCATAACACCTTTACTGAAGGTATAACTTTGTTCCCCAAAACTTGTTCTTTTCTATAGATGATCTGAATTGGCATCTCTTCATATGTTAAGTCCTTCTCGATATGAATAGGCTCATACTCTATTACGTGCTTATAATCCGACTTATAAGGATGTAACACAAATACATAAAATACATTATGTATTCGTTTTAAGTCCGAAGGTAATGCTATCATATAAGCTACCTCTCTTACCCGTTTTAATACTTTAAAAGGTCCTATAAACCTTGGACTTAATTTTCCTTTCTTTCCAAAGCGTATCTTTCCTTTCTAGGGACATACCTTTATAAATACATACGAGCCTACTTTAAACTCTCTATTTACTCGATGTGAGTCCGCATACTTTTTCTGTCTGTCTTGAGCTGCTACAAGACGCATTCATATCAACTTCACTACATCCGCTGTCTGCTGCATCAATTTTGGCCCTAACATTAGGCGTTCTCCCACTTCATCCCAACACAATGGTGTTCTACACTTCCTCTCGTATAAAGCTTCGTAAGGCGTCATGCCTATTCTTGAAAGTAGTATGCACACAAGCCAATCATGTTTGATGATAAAGCATATACTTTATAACAATCTTATTAATTTATTAATAAAAAGTATTAATTTATTAAAGACTTTTAATTATCTACATGATGCTGTTTTATAATATATGATAAACCCATAGTTTTAAGCAATATTTTTAGAATAATGATGATGATCATTCTAATGAAATCTAAATAGTTGGAAAGCTTAAAACTAAAATAGTTCCCAATCGTTGGATTACTAAATTAGGGATTAGTGAATCCGGATAGATTGGTGCATACGTTGCTTGCTCATTGGATGAGGATGATTGATCTCATGATCATTTGTGTGGAGACACTAAAGCAAGTATGTAGGTGCTTATTAGTGAATAAGTTCACTGAACGTGGCTCTCTAAGGAATACCTAATGGAGTTTTACTTGTCTGTTAATAAGAATTCATGTAGTGACAGTATTACAAGTGATCCTTGGACTTGAGATCATCATAGTATCTTGTGTATGATGAGTTATACTTTGACTTATTCCTTAAGACCCTTAGGGTATATCAAAGGGTATGCTTGGGTATAATAAGTCGTACATGGAGATAATATATGATCAATAAAGAATCTACCGCTTCTAGTAAAAGAAGAGAAATGTCCTATGTGATTCGATAAATGACAACCCAGTAGTCCTTGGCCAAGGCAGAATAAAATTAGAAAGGAGTTTCTAATTTGCATTATTTGGAGTTGTGCATTTAAGAGTCGAAATACATATAATTAAATAAAATAAGACTTAACAGTAATTCCATGTCTTATATTTAATTGGGACATTGTAGGGTGGAATGATTGAATTGTACGGTAACTATTTACTCAAAGGTTTTTTTATGATTAATGTTGAAATCTATATTATCTAGAAAGTCGTTGATCGCTAGGGAGGCTTATCCCTATTGTAGAATAAATATTATTTATTTAAATAAATTAATAGTTTTATTTATTTATTTATATAAGATTAGAATTGTTCTAATTGATTTATCCACAACCGGTTTAATATGGAGAACCTAAAGGGTCACACCATAAAAGAAAGAATAATTATTTAAGAAGTTAATGGCATAATCGTAATAAAAAGTTAAGTATATTTAATTTAATTTATGGTGATAGAATAAATTAAATAGCTTAATATTTATTATTTAATATTTTAGAAATATTAAATATAAATTAATAAGAGTAGTCTTATTATTATTATTACTATTATTATTATTATTTAATTCTCAAAGGAGTTTGAGAATTAATTAATAAAAGTATTCTCATATATTCCTAATAAGATTAGTAGGTTAAATTAATTAAAAGAGTTTAATTAATTATCCCCAAGAAGATTAGGGAGCTTAATTAATTAAAAGAATTTAATTAATTAAATAATACCATATTTTTTTAATTAGATTAGAAGGGTTAACTAATATCTTTATAATATCTTTATAAGAAGAGTCTTATATTAGATATCAATATACGTGATTCTAATTGTTGGAGAGTACGCTCCTTTTCTATTAGAGATAGAAAATTAGGGTTTGCCAAACACCCATCTTGGTGGATCACCTCTAGATGCCAAACACTTGGGTGGCTAACGTTGATCAAAGGAAGGAACCAAACCCGGTGGATTCAAGTTGAACGCGAAAAGGATTGAAGGTGAACTTGTACTTGAGGAAGCTCGAATATTTAAGGGTATGATTTTTATTCTTTATCTTTTTGTTTAATTAATAATTGTGCATAAAGGATGATCCGGGTATATGGTTTGTAAAATTTTAAAACTCTGATTTTCCATGCTTCCGCTTATTTGTGCAATTTGATTGCGTTCATGAATATTACAAACCTAACAGTGGCATCAGAGCCAAACCTTTATGCGAATTATTAATCGTCTAATTTGATATGTATATTGATATGTGTTTAGAGCAATTTAATTGGGCATAATTTGTTATATAAAATTTATTAAAAAAAAAAGCCAAAGCTCTTATTTCTCTGAAATCGGTAATCATGGCTTCGTTTTTTTTAGAATGTTATATGTATATAACGTTTCATCAGGACTTTGAATATATATATAAATATATTTGTCATGGTATATATTATATATATATAAAAAAAAACGTTATTATACTAGGATTTTCTTGATTCACGTGATTCTATAGGAATCCTACTAAATCTAAGGTTACAGGAATGTGTTGATATATATAGTATGTATATGATATATGATATATATATATATATATATATATATATATATATATTATTTTAATTATTTTAATCTTAAAATAAAAGATTTATTTTAATATTAAAATAAAATAGTTTATTTTAATTTTAAAATTAGAATTTCATGCTAACTAATTAGAGTTGCAATTGGATTCCATGATAACTAATTGGAGTTGAAATTGGATTCTATGTTTCCTAAAATAAAGGAGTTTATTTGTGAATAGGAAAGTGAATCCATGCTTCCTTAAATAAAGGAGTTTATTTAGATATGGAATAAGATTTCATATTATTTAAAATAAAGGAGTTTATTTGTGAATAGGAAAGAGAACTCGTGTTTCCTTTAATAAATTATTTTTTTTTACTTGGAATTGGATTCCATAATTAATTAAAATAAAGGAGTTTATTTTGATTAAATAAAATAGTTTATTTTATTTAAAATTGAATAAATTAAAATAAAAGAGGTTTATTTTGATTTAAATTTGGATTAAAATAAAGGAGTTTATTTTGATTCAAAATTAGATTTTATACTAACTAAATTTGCCCATTAAATGATATCAATATATATATATTGAATGTTTATTATTCATGAGATGAATTTATTTATTGATGCACATGGTGATGTGTATGATAATAAATGAGATTGATTATGGACTATCGACCAATGTGATTGAATTTTATTTTAGTTGGATACATGAATGTATGGGTTTTATTAAAATGGGGTCTGTGTACCTCGTCTTCTCTAAATTTTTTTCTTAATGTAAATTCTATCTCTCTCATATGTACTTTCCCTTGACTGCTGATCAAGGTTTCTATTTATTTTAAATAAGTTTTGTAATAGGAATAGTTAGAATTAATTTTAAAGAATTCGAGATCAAGGAGCAAGGAGCGCTTGAAGACCCGTTTGTAATGGAACCCGGGTTTAAATGTAATAGTTATATTTAAATATTAATTCTTGCACCCCTAGGGTTTGACCTTTTGGTTCACTTGGTGGCTCTAGTGAACCAAACAAGAATAAAAGTTCATAATCAATCCAGGTAGAATATAGTATTCTATATGTGCATGCTTATACTATATATATTATATATTATGCAAACATGATTTGCATGTTAATTAATATGACGCGTATTTTATATATATATATATATATATATGTGTGTGTGTGTGTGTGTGTGTGTGTGTGTGTGTGTGTGTGTGCAGCTAAACAATATGAGACAAATTAATTACATGCAAACCCCTCAAATTTTTTATATTAAGTCCTAAGCGTTCAAAGATATTTGGAATATCGAACGTCACCTTCTAGAATGATAAAAAATAATGGAGTATCAATTAATTATTATAAGTTTGTTGTGTCACCACAAGGCTTATCTTAATTCTTTGAGATATTAATTTTATCACATTTGATGCTTATAAAGAAAATTGAACAATGCTGTTTTGTTGTGTCACCACAAGGACAACGTTTTTATTTTTTGAATATATGGAGTGCTAGGTTGGACTTAACTTGGATAATTTTGATTCGGATGTTCCACCACTTGAGCAAAATAATCTAAGAGGCAAAATACAAGGAGTTGCATAGTTGATGTAATTGACAAGAGTTGTATACATATTTATTTATATATAGTTTGTTGTGTCACCACAAGGCTATATACATTTGAAATGGGATCCCTATTCGCACTAGCAAATCTTTAATTAGATTTTGCCGAACTATATAAGTGAGGGTAATATAGTTTAAAGAAAATAGTGGGAGATACCAATTTAAAACAAGACCTAATTTATTTTGGTAATTAATAAAAGAATGTATGCTAAAATGTTGTTAATTACAAATTCATTTACAGAATTTTACAATGTCTAAAATTACTATCACTGCGTAGTATATTAGATGCTAAATTAACCGAACCGAATTAAATGGATTGGTTAAGGAAATTAAGAAAAGTTCTCACGACTGAAAAGCTACCTTATGTCCTTAATACGCCTATCCCTGCAGTGGTTGCAGACAATGCCTCTGAGGAAGAGATTTCTACTTTTAGAAAGTGGAAAGATGATGCACAGTTGGCTCAGTGCATCATGCTCGCATCCATGAGTAACGAGCTTTAGCGTCAGCATAAAACTATGGATGCTCTTACTATATTCCTGCACATCAAGTAGTTGATGGTGAGGAAAGTAGGACTGATAGATATCAGATGTCTAAGGAGCTCTTTCGATCTAGAATAACCGATGACACTACAGTACAGACACAAGTCCTTAACATAATCAATTTGATTGATCAATTAGGACAACATGTTTTATCATGGATGGAGAGTTTAGCCAAGATTTGATCTTGCACTCACTCCCAAACTCCTTTCACAATTATTGTGAATTTTTCATATTAACAAGCTAGATATCAGCTTCGCTGATTTGCTTAACATGTTAAAAAACAGATGAGAGTCACTTTCCAACCAAGAAAGATCAAGTCTTACTGGTAGGGGCCAAAGGATCTTCAGAAAAGAAGAATGATTCAAAGAAAGTAAATAGAAAGACAAAAACAAAGGATAATAAGAACAAAACTAATACAGATAGCAAAGGAGTTTGCTTCCACTGCAATAAGTCAGGACACTGGAAAAGAAATTGCGAGAAGCATCTTGCAGAGCTAACCAGAAGAAGCTTAGTGAAGTTTCGGTTACAAATATTATTTTGTTCATGATTTAAAATAAACCTTGGACTTAATGAAGTCCGAAGGTAATGCTATCATATAAGCTACCTCTCTTACCCGTTTTAATACTTTAAAAGGTCCTATATACCCTGGACTTAATTTTCCTTTCTTTCCAAAGCGTTTCTCTCCTTTCCAGGGAGATACCTTTAGAAATACATACGAGCCTACTTCAAACTCTCTATTTACTCGATGTGAGTCCGCATTCATATCAACTTCACTACATCCGCTGTCTGCTGCATCAATTTTGGCCCTAACATTCGGCGTTCTCCCACTTCATCCCAACACAATGGTGTTCTACACTTCCTTCCGTATAAAGCTTCGTAAGGCGACATGCCTATTCTTGAAAGTAGTATGCACACAAGCCAATCATGTTTGATGATAAAGCATATACTTTATAACAATCTTATTCATTTATTAATAAAAAGTATTAATTTATTAAAGGCTTTTAATTATCTACATGATGCTATTTTATAATATGTGATAAACCCATAGTTTTAAGCAATGCTTTTAGAATAATGACGATGATCATTCTAATGAAATCTAAATTCTTAGAAAGCTTAAAACTAAAATAGTTCCAATCGTTGGATTACTAAATTGGGGATTAGTGAATCCGGATAGATTGGTACATACGTTGCTTACTCATTGGATGAGAATGATTGATCTCATGATCATTTGTGTGGAGACACTAAAGCAAGTATATAGGTGCTTATTAGTGAATAAGTTCACTGAACGTGGCTCGCTAAGGAATACCTAATGGAGTTTTACTTGTCTGTCAATAAGAATTCATGTAGTGACAGTAGTACAAGTGATCCTTGGACTTGAGAACATCATAGTATTTGTGTATGATGAGTTATACTTTGACTTATTCCATAAGACCCTTAGGGTATATCAAAGGGTATGCTTGGGTATAATAAGTCGTACATGGAGATAATGTATGATTAATAAAGAATCTACCGCTTCTACTAAAAGAAGAGAAATGTCCTATGTGATTCGATAAATGACAACCCAGTAGTCCTTGGCCAAGGCAGAATACAATTAGAAAGGAGTTTCTAATTTGCATTATTTGGAGTTGTGCATTTAAGAGTCGAAATACATATAATTAAATTAAATAAGACTTGACAGTAATTCCATGTCTTATATTTAATTAGGACATTGTATGGTGGAATGATTGAATTGTACGGTAACTATTTACTCAAAGGTTTTTTTATGATTAATGTTAAAATCTATATTATCTAAAAAGTCGTTGATTGCTAGGGAGACTTATCCCTATTGTAGAATAAATATTATTTATTTAAATAAATTAATAGTTTAATTTATTTATTTATATAAGATTAGAATTGTTCTAATTGATTTATCCATAACCGGTTTAATATGGAGAACCTAAAGGGTCACACCATAAAAGGAAGAATAATTATTTAAGAAGTTAATGGCATAATCGTAATAAAAAGTTAAGTATATTTAATTTAATTTATGGTGATAGAATAAATTAAATAGCTTAATATTTATTATTTAATATTTTAGAAATATTAAATATAAATTAATAACAGTAGTCTTATTATTATTATTACTATTATTATTATTATTATTTAATTCCCAAAGGAGTTTGAGAATTAATTAATAAAAGTACTCTCATATATTCCTAGTAAGATTAGGAGGTTAAATTAATTAAAAGAGTTTAATTAATTATCCCTTGTGACGCACCTAAAATAGGTATACATCACTCATCTTGAGTTGCCAAATACATGGTACAAATATAAATACAACTTAATTTTACAACCGTTTTGTAGTATATGACAATACATAGCTTATAGTTTAAATAGGAATATTTCCTTCTAGACAATATCCACTCTCAAATAGAGTCCTCATTAAATTTATTGTCACACTATTTTATAGAATAGTGAGGACTACTAAGACACCATATTGGACCATCACTCCGTTCTCCGACTAGTCCCGGCTACGTTCTCATTTCCTGAAGAGAACAATGAAAGCAAAAGGGTGAGCTTAACTAGCCCAGTAAGAAATATTATGACTAAGATAACGCAGAATAAATTATCATTAGTCTTTTACAATGTTAAACTGATAAAATACAATAGACATCAAGTTTAACTGCAGCGGAATAAGCAATCCATTAAAAGAGTCAAGTAGAGCATGATATCTACTATCTTCTATGATTTAAAAATGTTTTCATCAATTTTTATCGTTGAGACTCAGCTTCATAAATAAACCACATCATCTAATCATCCCTGTACTACGGGCCAAGGATATTCATTAAATCATCAATGGTCATGACTATACCGGATAATTCCTGGTCATAATCATACCAAAAACTGTCCATCAATGCATTACAGGCCACTAAGGACCTTTACCACATCATTTATAATATTACAGGTCATGATTATACCGAATGATCCTTGGTCATAATCATACCAAGTCCATCTATGCGCGTAAGCCAAAGATGACTTTTATCACAATATAAGCACGGGGATGATGACAATGACATAATAATTCAATAAAACAAGTTCAAGAATAAATTTTAAAGATTTATAAGTTAATTTATCCTGAAATCAATTACGTCCAAATTGTCAACATGATACTGCTTTGTAGAGTAAAATTCAACAATGCTCAGAAGAATATTTCCATGAAAAGATACTGGATGAAGCACAAATATCCAGGATATTCTACTAATTTCATGGAATATAGAAGTCAAAACTTTAACCGACTCAGTATAATAGAATATATGAAACTGCAAATGGATTTTCGCCCACCATACGGTAATCCACGTAGACAGATCATTTCCATAATTTAACAAGGAATGAATACGAAGGATCATTCACCATGCATGTGGTAATCCACATAGACAAGTTATTCCAACGAACAATAAGGAATGGAATAATGAAGAATTCACCGAGCATACGATATAGCCCATTGCGATATGAGTTATTCAATAGAATAATAAATAATGGAACTAGGTTATGCGTAAGCTTGCATGCAGGATATTCAATAGAATAATAAATAATGGAACCGGTCATGCGTAAATGCACGCATGTGAGGATATTAGATGAAATAATAAAAATAGAGACCCGAGGTCGTGCGTAAGCATTGAGACGAGGATATTCTGATAGAATAATAAAGAATGGAATAATAGAAGAAATTCACCATGTATGCGGTACTTCACATAGAAAGGTTATTCCAACATAATAATAAAGAGTGGAATAACAGAAGAATTTCACCATATATACGGTAGTCCGCGTATACAGGTTATTCTAACAAAATAATAAATAATGGAATAACAATAGCTCTCTTCATGAATACGAATACCTCAAAAGAAGACTGGATACTGGAATAGTGAGGTAGCAAACTTCTCTTCTTCTTTCTCTATAATTTCTCTCTATAATAATTTCTCTAAAGCTTTAGTGAATTAGTGAGAAATGAAGGAAGAATGAGCTTCTATTTATAGAAAAATATAGTTTCGATAATTGCACGTTTTGGGGCTCAAAATATTACAGTACAATACCTCCAACTTTTATTTTATTTTTAATTTAGTCCTGCAAGTATTATCAAACTTGCACCACCTCCCCTAATAGTAAATAATGTGAATCAATAGTTCAAACATTTGAACCAATAGTTATTATCATGTGAAAATATGAATTACAGTATAATACCTCCATGTATACCTCCATTTTTAACTTAGTCATGCAAGTATTATCAATCTTGCACCAACTCCCCTAATAGTACAAGAATGTGAATCAATAGTACACATATGTGAACAAAAAGTTATAATTATGTGAATTAATAGCAATTAATTGCTCATTTATCTGATTAATTACCCGACTGGTCAGTATAACTTCCAGACATCAATTAATATCGAAATAAATGTCTATTTTCACTAACACTAATAATTCCAACACAATGGAACTATAATTTTCAACTTTAATCAACACGAACTTATTCATCATTAATATTATAACTCACAATATTTAATAATCAGGTCGTTCCTAGGAAAAATGGGCTTTCTGATAAAGATTTCTCCTTATTGGCGCGCAATTAGATGACCAAACCTCTCCTTGACAGAACTTCTAGACATTGTAAATATTGCAATTTAATAATATGAATAACTTTGTCGTCTCAATTATTGATTTAATAATGTATCATATTATGCAGATGATACTGTGACAATAATCGAATCAATAATATGAGAGATATGATGCAACAATTACTGTAGCAATAATTGAGTATAACTGAGTGACTTCTCGTGTAAGCATCAATAATCAATACCGTGTGCTACTATGCAACCACGCGTATTACTGTACTTTTACTATCTAGTAGTTCAACAATTTTAACGGTAACCCTTCTGCCGTTATTTTTATAAAAAGATAATTCTGTCGTTTTCTTACTACGACAATAATTCCGTTGTGGGGTCCACCAATGATTGTACCGCCGTACGAATATTCCATGTTAAAATGAATATTCCCCGACCAATCGAATATTATATAACCACTTGCTTACTTTGGAAAATTTGTAAATATTACCCACAACTATAACATTATATCAAATCCACACCATAATATTCAAAAATATATTTCGAGAAAATTATTCTTTATTCATAAAAGTTGGGGTCTTACATCCCTAATAAGATTAGGGAGCTTAATTAATGAAATAATAACCTATTTTCTAATTAGATTAGAAGGGATAACTGATATCTTTATAATATCTTTATAAGAGGAGTCTTATATTAGATATCAATATACGTGATTCCAATTGTTGGAGAGTACGCTCCTTTTCTATGAGAGATAGAAAACTAGGGTTTTGTCAAACACCCATCTTCTTGAATCTTTATTCTTTCTTCGTGGATCACCTCTAGAGGCCAAACACTTGGGTGGCTAACGTTGATCAAAGGAAGGAACCAAACCCAGTGGATTCAAGTTGAATGCGAAAAGGATTGGAGGCGAACTTGTACCTGAGGAAGCTCGAACCTTCAAGGGTATGATTTTTATTCTTTATCTTTTCGTTTAATTGTGCATAAAGGATGATTCGAGTATATGGTTTGTAAAATTTTAAAACTCTGATTTTCCATGCTTCCGCTTATTTTGTGCAATTTGATTGCATTCATGAATAGTACAAACCTAACAATTCTTGCATGATAACTATTGTTATACACAAATTCTACTAATGGTAGATGATCATCCCAACTGCCCTTAAAATCCATAACGCAAGATCTCAGCATATCTTCTAACGTCTGAATTGTTCTCTTGCTTTGGCCATCAGTTTGTGGATGATAAGTTGTACTCGACTTCAACTGCGTCCCCATCTGTTCCTGTAGACTCTTCCAAAAGTTCGATGTGAATCGTGGGTCACGATCTGACACTATCGAAACTTGTACTCCATTTCTGGAAATAACTTCCTTAACATAAAGTTTAGCTAACTGGTCTAAGTTATACTTAACCCGTATTGGTAAAAAGTGAGCCGACTTCGTCAACTGGTCCACTATTACCCAAATCACATCATATCCCTTTTGAGTAATTGGAATTCCCACCATAAAGTCCATCGTGATATGCTCCCACTTCCATTCTGGAATCTCCAATGACTGTAACAAGCCACTTGGTCGTTGATGTTTAACCTTAACTTTTTGACAAGTCAAGCACCTACTCACGTACTCAGCTATCTCTCTCTTCATATTCGGCCACCAAAAACTCTGTCGATGGTCTTGATACATCTTAGTACTACAAGGATGAATCGAGTACCTTGAACTATGAGCCTCTTGTAAGACTTGCTCCTTTAATTCAATCTCATTCAGAACCTAAATTCTTCCTTCAAATCTTAATAATCCTTCTTTATCAAGACTGCACTTTAAATCTTTTTCATTTTCTAACCGCTTCTTCATTTGGTCACACTCATCATTTCTGAGCTGTACCTCCTTGTCTCTCTCTATAATAGTAGATTGAATCTCCGTCATAAATAGTCTTTATTCCGATTCACTCGGTAACTTCACCTCTATCTCCATCCTAGCCATCTCTGCTATTAACTTAGTTTGAGCCGTTAACATAGACAACTTCACCCGACCCTTCACACTTAAGGCATCGACAACTACATTGGCTGTTGTGATGCCCCCAAATTTGAGTATCTTTCAACCCGACAGATGGTGCTACACGGTACTCATAACTGTACATTCATTCTATTGAAACAACATTAAAATATATGTATCAACGATATTCTTATTACATTAATAATAATACACCCCATTCCCAGGTTCTGAAACTGTTACAATCTTTGTTCATCGTAATATGATACATACAACTTACTAGTCTATTACAAGATAAACTAATCATTCATCTTCGCTTTGCCTTTATCTCTACTGGAGCCCTCGGTTCGCTCGACCTTAGCTGCAATCATATGATTCAAGCAAGAAGTGAGCATAACTAGCTCAGCAAGTCAAACAATATTTTATATAAATACCACTTTGAGAATCATATGATTATTCTTCAATAATTGAATAATAGTTATGAAGTACTATGAAACATTAAATAACACTTCTCATCTCATAAAACAATTTTGAAGTACATATAGTAGCTTGGAAATTCTGAGTAGGTCCATAGACCATGAACATTCTCTTTAGCTTTTATTCATGAAAAGGACAACCTGGTACTAAGACCGTAAGTCCGATATTTCTTACGAGCACTTCTAGGTGACCAGCCTATAGTACTCTATGTTGATCAGCACTCATCCGCTAAACGTATTTACGTTTAAGTTTTGGCAACTTCACGTGCCCATCGAATAATCGATGTAAATTACATTTGTTTATTCATACTCAGGCTTACCTTGAATCCGTACCAAACAATTGGCGTAGGATAGCGTTATCAATTCTATATTAAAAGACTTGTAAATAAATCAATTAATCTTTCAAGATTAGTCTAGCTTAGTTAAAACTGGCATCGACCCTTTCTTTAAAATAATCCATGCATCTCATAACATGAATTACTAAAAACCTGACTAACACGAAGGTTAGACAAGCGTTAAGAAAACTTGCCTTCAGCGTCTGCTACAGTACAATTACTTTCCCTTTGAGTCTTTACAGTCTCTATAACATATAACCACATAACATATCACATTAGGTCATGAATGAACATACATGGTTCCTAATGAATCTTACCCTTCTTCTCAATCTAATCATGTATTAGATTTGTTATTATTGGTTCTGGCTTGCCATTATAATTTACATATTTCTTACCAACTTCTTTCTCTTCTATGACTTAACTGAAAATATTTCATTAATACAACTCGTTTTGAGTTAATCATCCTTCTTCATGGCTTACTAACGTTCTTACGTTACTAACCGAAACTCGATCGTCACTGGTGAAGTACACTTATTGTATACCGTTCATGTTCACATAATACTCAACAACTTTTAGTTTTAACTCTCAACATTATAGTCATCATCATTATTGAATACAGTTCACTTTCTTATACTTTACATTCTTCGTTTAACTACTCATTAAACAACATTAAATTCCACTGCGGCGCCACTCCTCTGTACCCGGCTCAACTGTTCATGGCGCTGAGTCGCGAGTGTTATTCCTTCGAGTGGCACTGCAGCGTGACTTTGCAGTGGCCACTCCCCTTCACAAGCCATTTGGCGCGACTTATTAAGCTTCATGTCTTCTTGCTGCTGCATTGGACCTCGATCCCAAAAAAATTTGACAGTTAAATTTTTCGATGAAATTCTCAAACTCATAAATTCTTCGTTATAAGTCCGAATTGGCTTGTTCAAAAGCCCTTATATCACAAATTACATACTCTACATGTTCATGTAAGAATTTTCCAATTTCGAATTCGTTAACTCAAAATTCACCTATTAGTTCATTTTAACAAAAACGAAACATTCGTGAACGTTCAACGCTCGTTTCTTTGTTCTAAGTCAGAATTCGATCATTTTCGAGTCCGCAACTCTATAATGCCAAATGAGACTATACTCCATTGAAAACTAATGTTTTTGAGCTCAATGTCAAAATTTGACTTCCATTCCTAGAATTTCACGATTTCGACGATTATCGTTCGAACTCGTGAATTTTGCCATAACTTCGTTACTTATGATTTGTTCATCATTTCAAATGGATTCTATCCATCATACTAACATCTTAACATACATATTTCATTAAATTATTTACATGATAAGTTATTACTTATTCTTCATGAGTTTATAACTTATAAAAGTATAATCTACTTATGATTTTATTTCATACGACTTATCATGGTTTTAGTCTTCTAACCATCATCCTTACATCCTCTTATCATACAAATTCCATTCATACAACCTTGTTACAAGTTCTTACAAGTTCTTCCTTAGTTCATAACTTATATATGAATGAATTGCTTATTCATGGCTTATTAAAGCTTAAGTCATTTGATTAATCATTCTCATCATTTCCTAGCATACATGTTCTACCACTGCTCACTTCTCTAACAATTGAAGAGAAAGAGAATCATGGTTTAGGATCTTACCCTTGAAGATCACTTGATTAAGCTTTAATCTTCTTCTTGCTTCTTGAACTATGAAATCTAGCTTTTCTAGCTTTTTCTCTATGTTGCCTCTTTTTTAGTCTTAATAAAAGGACTCTAACTCATGCAAGCATACATGAGTTAATAAGTAGTACATAGTAAGAAATGTATTGATCCTTGGAGAAAGGTTTTAAATTTAAATTATCATACATCAATCTTGTCACTATTTTCATATGCTTTAACGAATACTCACAATTTTAAGTTAAACTAAACTCAACTGATGAATAAAAATATAATACTACAATAATGAATCAAATTTGGAAAGAATGGGATTCTAACTTCATTTCATACTTCATCTAACTATTACCATCATGTAAAGCTTATATATTCATCATAGAAAATTAGCCAAGAGCACAAAGGTAGACATAACCATTTTTAATGAATTATGACCTATTTACATAACCTCCACATTTGATAGAAATCATGTAATCAACACTATTACCAAAATCACTATATGTCTATGTGAAATTGCAGCAATAATGAATTAAAGCATAGACTCTTACATTACGTGAAACAATATATTTCTATCTGGTTCACGAATTACAAAGCTAAACAACTCAGCCTTATAAACGTATGCTATTATGCTTATATCCTTACTCATATTTCATTTTTCAATTTCATATAAGTATATAAGATGAATGGTGATCAAACATTCATTCACTACACTCAATCATATTAGATAATCCAATGATAAGCATACAATCAAACAATCAGGCATGTAAGTATAGACTAAATATGAAAATCCACTAGAATTCCATAATGGAGTTTAGTTCATTTCTGAACCAAAAGCCATTATAGGATTGAAGTAACACATGGAATTAAACAATACAAATGAGAGATGAAAGAGAAATGATTAAACCCAATTGTAGAATTTGTTCTAATGTGTTGTTGCAAATTACCAATAATCTCCAGGAAATGAAATTACTAATTATTCAATAACTAAATTGAAGAGAGGATATAGAATATCTCAAAATTTTATCAAAACCTCTCCACCATTAGTGAAAACTAAGAACCCTAAATTCATAGATGAAAAACTGATAAAAGACCCACTAACACACGTCTGGTACCAACTAGTATTGTTCAGATAAGCCTCGAGCACTCAAAATTCAAATAAAAAAAAGTCAACAAACAAACTGTAGAGGACTCGCGTGGCCGCGTGTGATCCTAGTGTAAAAGCAGTAGCGGTATACGATAACTATGTTTCTTGAAGCGTTAAGCAGCGGTGTTGAGTTTTCTTTTTTGTTACGGCACGACCGCGCTTAGGTGCAACATTGTCTGACTTCAAAGGGGAGTGGGCGTACGTTGTATGGCTTAATTAGCCGCACAGCTACTGCTTGATGTCTTCTGCTATTGCTTCTTGCTTTGTTGTTTGTCCTTCATCTTTCCTTTTCTGCATAATGCTCATCCACGACTTTAGTTCCTCATCTACCCATGTCAATCATGTATAGTCCTTGCTAGCTTGTGTCACCATACTCATCCACATCTTTCCTTGCTTTAGGAGTTCAACTATAAGAAATGCTAAACAAACATAAACTGCACAAAAACATAGTAAAAAATACTTGAGATGAGCATAATTCTCGTGAATTGATATCCAATAAGTAGGTATAAAACCTACTTATCAAATACCCCAAAACTTGAACTTTTGCTTGCCCTCAAGCAATACATATGACAATAAACAATGAAATGCAACTATATGCTATGCAAACTAAACTACGATACAAATGAGTCCCATGTTTTTCCAGCTAAAATGGAATTCTATTCCAATGTGCCTCAGCGAATTATCCAGATTCAAGAATAAAATTTCAAACTAAGCTATAAACATAATGTCATACAATCAAATAACCCATTCTTGCTATAAAGATGCCCTGTGTGTGTTTTGTTCACCAAAAACTTGACAAAAGCAAAGAATACACATAACAGCTCAAAATAGAAAATTGCAGTCTAAATCAAGATTAATGTATACTAATGCAACAAAAACTACTCTAACACATCAATACAAACTAAGGTTCAACAATAGGTTTAAACTGCATTATTTTTACTCACGAGGGCGATTTTGGCACTTTTTTGCGGTGTTTATTGCTTTTTTTTATGTAGCGAGTGTATTTTACGCTCTATCTCACTCCTTCCAAAGATTCAATAATTCAGCTCTAAAAGGTTTCAAGATAGCTTTTCCTCTTTTTTTATACAATAAGCATACCCATGTGTTCCCAAAGCTTGATTATCAATGTTTTCATAGCCCAAGTCCATTTTCCACACAATTCTATTTTTAAAACCCACATTTCCTATTAAGCAATACAAACACATTACTCTTATACCAACAAGCATTTGTGAACACATATGTGCAAACTGAAAGCATCTAAACAACATCCATGGATTACATCATGTAAATATTATAGCTAAGTTCATGTTATCCAATAAATTTAATAATCCTTCAAATTTTAATTTCATCATTGGCTAGACTTAAACTCCATAAAGCTAGAAATTCGGGACATGCAAACACATAACTAAAACATATAATAACACTACAAACAGAAAAATTTTCTGCAATTATTAACTAACACATAAACACGCAAACATGCAAACTTTAAACTAAACATGCACAAACAACCCTACTACCCAATACCCCCAAACTTAATATATTCATTGTCCCAATGAATGAAGGTATAGGGTTAGAAGAACTCCCCTACTGATCAGCTACACCACCCTCTTTGGGTGGTGAATCTGGCGGTGGAAATGGCACAGTTGTCCCAAATTATGGCCACTCAAGCATAGTACCCTGCTGCGCAAATGCCTCCACTAACGTCCTCGTCAACCCTGTAGCAAACGCTGCAAAGTTGTTGTACATAGCATCAAACTTCAGCTCCAACCTTTGAAGCTTTCGATCATCAGTAACAGCAGTGGTTTGAGTTGACGTTCCTACTTCATTCGTCTTTGAGGCCTGCGATGATGGCGTAGATGATGCGGGACGAAGGATGAAACCCTTTCCCTTTGGGTGCGGGGTACCTCCTGCCCAATTTTCTAATCTTGCTATCGTGGCATGAGTGATATCCTAGCTTGGGTACTATAATTGTTCATTCGTCTACCTAATTCTTGCTCTAGCACACAAATGAGCCACGATCGAGGCATGTGGTATACTTCTTGTAGTGATTCCCCGCATGTATCGCATCATATTCTGATTAAGGAGGTGACCAACGTCGATATATTTTCCCACAATAATCCCCCATAAAATGATTGTTCGTTTAGTTGTAATGTTATGCTGATGGGATGATGGCATGAGTTTTGCACACATAAAAAGATTCCAAGCCTTAGCATATCAGTTGAGAGTGGAAGTCAGGAAGGTCTTGGGCTGATTAGTGCCGGGCATGAAAGTCCATTGTGTCCCTGGGATACATAAATCAGTAATGACTACATCAAGGTTTGTCTCCATTCGCTCCGCCTCAACCCAATTCGTTCGTCAAGTTGGAGGGTCGGGTAAATTGAATATGCCACGAATTGCTCGGGGTTGATAGTCCACTTGAACCCCTCAGACGAACAAAAAACCACTCATCGTCTCCTGTGCATTCGTATAAAATTCCCGCACAATGGCCATAGGTGCAGCCATTGGTGTAGAGCACACTCCATGCCAACATCTTTCCTTGATCATCTGCACCAATTGCCCATCTTGTGCATCTGGCTTGAACCCTCGCTCTCGAACGAATGATTTCCCCAGAATGCGGTAATACTCTATCTGTGCATCCAAGCTGACAAATTTAAAAAAGTCCACATTATCACCACTTTAGCTACTGGCAGAGGATGACTCGAGAGTACGAGAGCGAGCACGCTTTAGTCCCATTTGTACTGATGAAGAAGAAGATAAACCTTATTGATGGAATAATAGTTGTATTCTCTGAAAAATAATAAACACCCCCAAACTTGTATTCCAATGCACCCACTGAAAAACCCTACCTTTATCAGTTGAAGAATTTGAACATGGGTAAAAAACGGATGCAAGATACGCGTAGTGGGATGAGGAGTTACAACTTTTCAAATGGAACTGTTGGGAGTGAAGAGTCGTGCATTTTGTGGAGAGAAAGGAGATATGCACACTGCTATTATAACTGATATGAGAGATGGGTATGGTCACATCTTTTAAAAACTATTTTTTTTTCAAAGTCTAGTCTCGGTAGCGGCATGTGTGTTTTGAGCGGGGACATAAGCTTGCGGTAGCGATTGGCCTTTCTGACAGACATATATGGCATAAGCGTCATGGCTTTGTATTGCTTTTTCATTCTTGTGCACTTTTACCCGCATCCCGTTATATCAATCTGCATCTCAAATATACCAAAACAGTTACGAATCATCTTCAATACACCTGCACAAACAACAATTATCAGTATCAAAGCATGATCTACTGACTAAGCATAAATGACTATCTTATAACCATACTTTTTATGCTATGCTCAAATCATCATACGCAAATTCAGCTCCCATAATACTTATATCACACTAGATAGGCTATAACAACTAATCATGAAAAGAAATATCAAATACCATCTAAAACGAAATTAACAAGAGATAAAGATAGAAATAATGGGGTGCCTCCCATCAAGTGCTACGTTATAGTCAATTAGCTTGACTATCTCTGACTCAATCATGTTGAAGAAAGATTGGAGGTTACTGTCTGTCAACCTCACCACCAAAATAATGCTTTAGCCATTGTCCTTATACAGCTTGGAGTTTTCATACGCCTATAATCTGAATTCATCCAACTCATTGAGTTGGAATAGGCATTTTTCTCCTGCAACCTTCAAATCAAAATTGAACTTCCTAATCGCCCAATATGCCTTATGCTCAAGCTCCATAGGAAGGTGACAAGCCTTGCCATAAATCAGCTAAAAAGGTGACATGTCCAACGAAGTCTTATACGCAGTCCTATATGCCCATACAACATCATCAAGCTTTAATGACCAATCCTTTCTTGTGGGGTTCACAACTTTCTCCAAAATTCTCTTAACTTCATGATTTGAAATCTTTGTTTGGCCATTAGTTTGAGGATGATAAGCTGTAGTAATGCGATGATGTACCCCATACTTAGCCAATCGAGTTGTGAACTGCCTATTACAAAATGTCTGCCTTCATCACTAATGATAGCCCTTGGAGTCCCAAACCTTGTAAAAATACTCCTTTATAAAAATCTTAGGACCACTTTAGCATCATTCGTTGGAAGAGATGCCACTTCCACCCACTTTGAAACATAGTCGACTGCTAACAAGATGTATAAATTTCCATATGAAGAAATGAAAGGGCCCATGAAATCTATCCCCCAAACATCACAAATTTCCACCTCGAGGATCGTGTTCAATGGCATTTAATTCCTTTTCAAAATATTTCCAACTCTTTGACATCTGTCACATCTCTGGGAAAAACTGTAAGCATCCTTGAAAATTGTCAGCCAGTAGAATCCTGATTGTAACACTCTAGCCGTTGTCCTCTCTCCACCGTAGTGACTGCTATATAATGAAGCATGAAAATCCTGCAAAATCCCCTCTGTCTAACTATATGGGATACATCTCCTTATCATTTGATCAACACATTGTTTAAACAAATATGGTTCATCCCATATAAACCACTTCACGTCATGCAAATTTTTTTTCTTTTGATGACCAACTAAGTCAGAAGGGACCATCTTACTCACCAAGTAGTTCGCATAGTCTACAAACCATGGCACTTCCCCTTTCACCACAAATAACTATTCATTTGGAAAGGACTCATTAATCATAGTCTTGTCATCTACCTCCCTTCTCTGATTTTCTAGTCGAGATAAGTGGTCCGCCACTTGGTTCTCAATTCCTTTTCTGTCCTTAATCTCTAAATCAAATTCTTGCAACATAAGTATCCACCTGATCAAACGAGGCCTTGCATCCTTCTTTGCCACCAAGTGTCGAATTGCCACATGATTCGTGTACACTATCACCCTTGTACCAATCAGATATGCTCAAAACTTGTCAAAAAGCATACACAACTGCTAGTAATTCCTTCTCTATAGTGGTGTAGTTCAACTGCACATCAGTAAGGGTCTTGCTTTAATAGTATATCACATGAAAAATCTTTTCCTTTCTTTAATCCAAAATAGCCCCCATAGCATAATCACTAGCATCACACATCAACTCGAATGGTAGGTCCCAATCTGGTGCTGTATTCACTGGTGCTAAATTTAACCTCATCTTCAAATGCTCAAATGTAGACACGCAATCCTCATCAAACTTGAACTGTGCATCCTTCTCCAAAAAACTGCAAAGTGGCTTTGTTATCTTGGAGAAGTCTTTAATGAATCTGCAGTAAAAGCCTGCATGTCCTAGAAAACTTCAAACACCTTTTACTGAAGTTGGTAGCGGCAAATTCTCAATAGTCTCTAATTTAGCTTTGTCCACCTCAAGTCCCTTCTTCGACACCTTATGTCCTAGAATTATGCCTTCTTGTACCATAAAATGGCACTTTTCCAAATTCAACACCAAGTTTGTCTCAACACATCTTCTCAAAACCATCACTAAATTTTCCAGACACAAATCAAAGGAATCCCCAAATACTAAAAAATCATCCGTAAATATCTCCATATTATGCTCCACTATATCCAAAAAGATAGCCATCATACATCTTTGAAAAGTGGTTGGAACATTGCACAGACCGAATGACATCCTTCTAAAAGCAAAAGTATCATACAGACATGTAAAGGTTGTCTTTTCTTGGTCCTCTAGAGCTATAACAATCTGATTGTAACCTGAATACCCGTCCAGAAGGCAATAAAACTCATGACCCGCTAGTTTGTCCAACATTTGATCGATAAATGGCAGTAGGAAGTGATCTTTCCTTGTAGCTTTGTAAGTCTGTGGTAGTCCATGTAGACTCTCCACCCCATCACCGTTCTTGTCGGAATCAACTCATTGTTCTCATTAGAGACTACGGTTATACCACCCTTTTTCGGTACACATTGTACCGGGCTCACCCATGAACTATCTGAAATTGGATATATAATGTCTATCGTGATGCCCCCAAAATAGGTATACATCACCCATCTTGAGTAGCCAGATACATGGTACATAAATTCAATTACAACTTAATTATACAACAGTCGTGTACAATACGACAAAACATAGCTGAGAGTTTAAACAATAATATTGTCATCTAGACAATATCCACACTCAATGGTGTCCTCATTACAATTATTATCACATTATTAGTAGAATAGTGAGGACTACTAAAGCCATTTATCTGGACCATCACTCCATTCCCAGGCTCGTCCCAACTATATTCTCATTTCTCAAGAGAACAATGAAAGAAAGGGTGAGCTCAACTAGCCCAAGAAGAAATATTATGACTAAGATAATGCGAGAATAAATTATCCTTAGCCTTCAACAGTATAAAAACTGATAGAATACAATAGACAACAAGTTTTAGATCAACAACTGCAGCGGAAATAAGCAATCCACTAGAAGAGTCAAGTAGAGCATAAAATCTACTATCTTCTATGATTTAAAAAGTTTTTCATCAACTTTATCGCTAAAACTCAGCTTAATAAATAAAATTCAATCATCCCTGCACCACGACCAAGGATATTCATGTAATCATCAATGGTCATGATTATACCGAATAATCCCTAGTTATAATCATACCAACAATTGTCCATCAATGAACTACAGGCCAATGGGGATTTTTACCACATCATTCGTCACATTACGGTTATGATTATACCGAATAATCCCTGGTCATAATCATACCAAGTCCATCTATGCACGTAAGATAAAGATGACTTTCATCACAATATAAGCATGAGGATGATGACAATGATATAAGCAATAATCAACCGAAATCAAATCAAACAAAATCAAGGATAAATATTAAAGAATTTAAATTTATCCATAGTTTAAAGATATCCAAATTGTCAACATGATACTGCTTTGTAGAGAAAAATTCAAGAATAATATTCATGTACCAAAAATAATTTGGACATAAAAGAATATATTTTTTGGGTAAATAGTACCCCGTGAATAGTACCCTATAAATAGTACTTCGGGAATAGTACCTCGTGAATAGTACCCCGACATGAAAAGTACACCAAATATCCAAGTGAATAATATTTGAGTGAATAGTAATTGGGTGAATAGTAACCCATGAATAGTATTCTGGCATGAAAAGTGCCCCAAATACCCGAGTGAATAATACTAGAGTGAATAGTAATCGGGTAAATAGTAACCCATGAATAGTAACTCGTAAAAGAAAAATACCAAAGGAAATGATATTTCAAGACGAGTACAAAAGAAATGATATCTCAGACGAGTATAATAGAATATACGAAACTGCATATGGATTTTCACCCGCCATGCGGTAATCCACGTACATAGATCATTTCCACAATTTAATAAAGAATGATTACGAAGGATCATTCACCATGCATCTTGATAATCCACATAGGCAAAGTTATTCCAACAGAATAATAAAGAATAGAATAACGAAGAATTCACCATGCATGCGGTGAGTCTGCGTGAGAGCGAGTTATTCCAACGAGAATAATAAAGAATGGAATAATAGCGAGAATTCACCGGGCATGCGATGAATAGCAGACGAGGTTATTCCAATGAATAATAAAGAATGGAACCGGTCATGCGTAATCCGCACAGACAGGATATTCCAACAGAATAATAAAGAATGGAATAACAACATAATTCACCAAGCATGCGATAGACCACACAGACATGTTATTCCAACAGAATAATAGAAGAATTTCACCATGTATATGTCAGATTGCGATAGACGGAGTTATTCCAATATAATAGTAAAGAATGGAATAACAACCCTTACGAGTATTGAAAGAAAATATCTCTCTTTATGAATACGAAAGAATAATACCCCTTACCTCAAAAGAAACTAGATACTGTTATAGTGAGGTAGCAGACTTCTCTTCTTCTTTCTCTATATAATTTCTCTCTATAATAATTGCTCTAAAGCTTTAGTGAATTGGTGAGAAATGAAGGAAGAATAAGCTTCTATTTATAGGATAATATATTTTCGATAATTGCACGTTTTGGGGCTCAAAATATTACAATACAATACCTTCAACTTTTCTTTTATTTTTAATTTAGTCATGCAAGTATTATCAAACTTGCACCACCTCCCCTAATAGTAAATCATGTGAATCAATAGTAAATCACGTGACTCAATAGTTCTAAACATGTGAAAAAATTAATTATAGTATCGTACCTTCATCTATACCTCCATTTTTAACTTAGTCATGCAAGTATTATCAATCTTTCACCAACTCCCCTAATAGTAAATGAATGTGAATCAATAGTACACACATGTGAACAAATAGTTATAATCATGTGAATTAATAACAATTAATTGCTCATTTATCTGGTTAATTACCCGATTGGTCAATAAAACCTCCAGACATCAATTATTATCGAAATAAATGTCGATTTTCACTAACTTTGTCGTCTCAATTATTGATTTAATAATATATCATATTATGCAGATGATACTGTGACAATAATTGAATCAATAATATGAGAGATATGATACAGCAATTACTGTAGCAATAATTGAGTATAACTGAGTGACTTCTTACGTAAGCATCAATAATCAATACCGTGTGCTACTATGCAACCACGCGTATTACTGTACTTTTACTACTGGGTAGTTCAACAGTTTTAACGGTAACACTTTCGCCATTATTTTTATAAGAAGATAATTTTGTCGTTTTCTAACTATGACAATACTTCTGTTGTGGGGTCCACCAATGATTGTGTCGTTATACGAATATTCACTGTTAAAACAAATATTCCCCGACCAATCGAATATTATATAACAACTTACATAATTTGCAAAATTTATAAATATTACCCACAACTATAACATTATATCAAATCCACACCATAATATTAAAAAAAATATTTCGAGAAAGTTAAATCTTTATTCATAAAATTTGGGGTCTCACAATCTCCCCTCCTTATGAAATTTTGCCCTCGAAATTTACATACGCATCTGGTATGCCGAAGAGATGAGGATACCTTGACGTCATTTCAGATTCTAACTCTTGAGGTATAACCTTTGAGTGTTGAATAGGATCCTTCTTATCCAAGATTTTAACATATATCTCCACATACGTTAAATCTTCTGCTATCTCGTCTAGTTCTAATTTAATAATGTGGTTCGGGTCGTCCACATATTTACGTAACATCGATACGTGAAAAACGTTATGAACACGCAACATACTTGGCGATAAAACGATTCTGTAGGCCACAGTTCCTACTCGATCAAGAATTTCAAATGGGCCAATTAAATCGAGGGTTGAGATAACGCCTTCTTGAACCTTCTTCTTCACATTCATCAGCTCTGAGTATGTAGCTTGCACGACTTTAACTTTATCGATTAAAGTCGATTCTACTCATATATTTGATATCACCACGTGGGTCCTTAGATTCTTTAACTCTATCTTTATCATTTGTAAGTTATACGAAATGGATTTTTGTGTTTACAACATCGCACTCCTAAACGCATACGATCTTTTACTCAACGCGTCAGCTACCACGTTCTCTCTTCCACGATGATATTGAATAGTATAGTCGTAATCTTCAACAGCTCGAGCCAACGTCTTTGGCGCATTATACGTTCGTTTTGGTTGAAGAAAAATTTGAGGGTTTTAGAAATGAGTTTTGTACTGGGGTCAATACAAAATTTGATTTCACGCTCTAGGGGTAAGCTAAGAAGTCTTCAGGAATACGTCAGGAAATTTATTAATAATAGAAATATCATTTAAAACTGTGACTCTCATCCAAGACTTGGATAGTACGTTACATTGATACCTATCAACCTGCCATCGTCATTCATAGCGTCCCCTACGGAAAGTTCGGCTTCGCTGCATTCCACACAAGGAAGTCACCAGCGAAATGCTCGGGACTCTTTACTTATGGTTTGATATGACAGTAATTGACTTTAGTGGTTTGGTTGCTTGAATTCGCATAACAGGTTGGTTAGGAATATGAAAGCTAACAACCTTATGAAAAGCATGATGAGTAGTTAACCAATCGATTTCTAAAATTGCATCAAAGGCAAGTATTTTCAAAGAGATAAGATCGACAGGTAACGTGAAAGTGTCGATTTGAATCAACAAGATTTATAAATAGTGGAGGTAACGAATGTTTCTACTAACGATGTCTTAACCAATAAGTCAAAGTCTAACTTCTCTAGGTCAAATTTAAACGTTGAGCGCAAGTAACAGAGATAAAAGAATGGGTAGAACCGATATCTAATAAGGTATAGACTTCGCAAGAATTTATAATTAACTAACCCGTGCTAACTTCGTTCCGGTCATTCGCTTTTTGAGAATTTACGAAAAATGCTCTTCCTAAAACCACAGACTTTGTTTTGTTCGTATCCACCTTTGGTTCCACCATCCCAGCTGGACTTGATTTTGGTGCACGACAAAATTTATCTAGGTAACCTTCTCTTCCACAATTGAAACACGCTTTGGACTGCTGCGTACAATTTGGGCTAATGTGTCCCTCCTCTCCGCATCTGTAGCATCTAACTGGCGGTCGTTCTCCTCCCCTAGAATTTGTTACTGGTGTTGGGGCTGCTGCCAACGTCTTCCCATCATTGTTAAATCTTCTCTTCTTGAAATTTTCACTCTTATTATCTTGGCCATGATTACCACCGAAGTGGTTACAATTCTTGGCATGATAATTTCCCCCACAATGGTTATCATTGTTTCGATGGCTGTTGCCACCGGTACAATTATTATCGTGTTGTGGCTCATTATCCTTTGGTTGGGCTAGCTCATTATCGCGCTCCAATAACTAAGCCCTATTCACAACATCAGAATATAAACAAAGTTTGTGAGAAAATGAGGTATTGGCGTATTTTGGGTTTCAAACCTCTTAGAAACATTCGCGTCATTCGTTCCTCGCCAAGTGGGACGCAAACCGAGATAACTTGACAAACTTAGCTTCGTACTGCGCCACGGTCATATTTTTTTGCTCAAGCTTGATGAACTCTACCTCCTTTATGTGACGAATACTTTCAGGAAAGTACTTGTCGTTGAATAGTTCTTGGAACTTCTCCCAAGACATCTTCAGTGCGTCGGGATGGGTACGTTTTATAGATTCCCACTAATAATCTGCCTCTTCACGCAACATAAAGGTGGCAAAGGGAACCTTTTGTTCCTCAGAGCATCCCGAGACATCAAATATCTTGGTGATCTGCTTTAACCACATCTCCGCCTTAAGTGGTTCTGGCTTTCCCAAAAACTCCGGTGGTCCTAGCTCCTTGAACTGCTTAGTGGTGACCGACCGTGGGTTGCCATTATTTCCACCTATATTTTCAACAGGAGTCTCTCTTACCTGATGTTGCATAAATTGCATAAATCCTCTGAACATCCCATCGTTCATCATTTGATCGGTGTTGTTGTTTACCTGAGGATTATTGTCTTCCTGTTGCTCATTATCCTGGGTATTGATCGTTGGTGACTCAACGGTCTCATGTGCTTCATTGCTGATCTCAACAATTTCAGATGCCATTTTCAAACACCGTCACAAAATAAGGGTTAATTGACATAACACATATTATCCCTATACTCTGACCAACCAATTAAATACCAAATAATCTTAGGTAGGTCATACTAGCGAAGGAATTCCCCGTCTCTCCCCTTCTAGTTCTTGTCTCACATCTTAGCCAGGGATCATATCCCTAAGCTTCGATACCAACTGTGACGCCCCCAAAATAGGTATACATCACCCATCTTGAGTCGCCAGATATATGGTACATAAATTCAAATACAACTTAATTATACAACAGTCGTGTAAAATACGACAAAACATAGCTGAGAGTTTAAACAAGAATATTTTCATCTAGACAATATCCACACTCAATGGTGTCCTCGTTATAATTATTATCACATTATTCTGTAGAATAGTGAGGACTACTAAAGCCATTTATCCTGGACCATCACTCCATTCCCCAACTCGTCCCAGCTATATTCTCATTTCCCGAAGAGAACAATGAACGAAAGGGTGAACTCAACTAGCCCAATAAGAAATATTATGACTAAGACAATGCAAATTAAATTATCCTTAGCCTTCAACAGTATAACAACTGATAGAATACAATAGACAACAAGTTTTAGATCAACAACTGCAGCGGAAATAAGCAATCCATTAGAAGAGTCAAGTATAGCATAAAATCTACTATCTTTTATGATTTAAAAAGTTTTTCATCAACTTTATCGCTGAGACTCAGCTTAATAGATAAAATCGAATCATCCCTGCACCACGACCAAGGATATTCATGTAATCATCAATGTTCATGATTATACCGAATAATCCCAGGTCATAATCATACCAACAATTGTCCATCAATGAACTACAGGCCAATGAGGACTTTTACCACATCATTCGTCACATTACGGTCATGATTATACCGAATAATCCCTGGTCATAATCATACCAAGTCCATCTATGCACATAAGCCAAAGATGACTTTCATCACAATATAAGCATGAGGATGATGACAATGATATAAGCAATAATCAACCGAAATCAAATCAAACAAAATCAAGGATAAATATTAAAGACTTTAAATTTATCCAGAGTTTAAAGATATCCAAATTGTCAACATGATACTACTTTGTAGAGTAAAATTCAAGAATAATATTCATGTATGAAAAATAATTTGGACAGAAAAAAATATATTTTTTGGGTAAATAGTACCCCGTGAATAGTACTTTGGGAATAGTACCCCATGAATAGTACCCCGACATAAAAAGTACTCCAAATACCCTAGTGAATAATATTTGGGTGAATAGTAACCCGTGATTAGTAACTTGTGAATAGTACTCCGGCATGAAAAGTGATCCGAATACCCGAGTGAATAATACTAGAGTGAATTGTAACCGTGTGAATAGTAACCCGTGAATAGTAACTCATAAAAGAAAAATACCAAAGAAAATTATATTTCATGACGAGTACAAAAGAAATGATATCTCAGACGAGTATAATAGAATATAAGAAACTGCAAATGGATTTTCACCCGTCATGCGGTAATCCACGTAGACAGATCATTTCCACAATTTAAAAAGAATGAATATGAAGGATCATTCACCATGCATGCGGTAATCCACATAGACAGGTTATTCCAACAAAATAATAAAGAATGGAATAATAGAAGAATTCACCATGCATATGGTACTCCGCGTAGACAGGTTATTCTAATATAATAATAAAGAATGGAATAACAAATAGAATTCACGTGCATGCGATAGATATCAAGATGATGAGTTATTCCAATGTAATAATAAAGAATGGAACCAGGTAATGCGTAATCTGCACAGACAAGATATTCCAACAGAATAATAAAGAATGGAACCAGGTCATGCGTAATTCGCACAGAAAGGATATTCCAAAAGAATAATAAAGAATGGAATAACAACAGAATACACCAAGCATGCGATAGACCGCAATGACAGGTTATTCCAACAGAATAATAAAGAATGGAATAACAGAAGAATTTCACCATGTATGCGGTACTTCGCATAGACATGTTATTCCAACATAATAGTAAAGAATGGAATAACAACCCTTACGAGTATTGAAAGAAAATATCTCTCTTCATGAATACGAAAGAATAATACCCCTTACCTCAAAAGAAATTGGATACTGGAATAGTGAGGTAGCAGACTTCTCTTCTTCTTTCTCTCTATAATTTCTCTCTATAATAATTTCTCTAAAGCTTTAGTGAATTGGTGAGACATGAAGGGAGAATGATCTTCTATTTATAGGAAAATATAGTTTCGACAATTGCACGTCTTGGGGCTCAAAATATTACAGTACAATACCTTCAACTTTTTTTTCATTTTTAATTTAGTCATGCAAGTATTATCTAACTTTAACCACCTCCCCTAATAGTAAATCATGTGAATTAATAGTAAATCATGTGACTCAATAGTTCTAAACATGTGAAAAAATTAATTATTGTATAATACCTTCATCTATACCTCCATTTTTAACTTAGTGATCATGCAAGTATTATCAATCTTGCACCAACTCCCCTAATAGTAAATGAATGTGAATCAATAGTACACACATGTAAATAAATAGTTATAATCATGTGAATCAGTAGCAATTAATTATTCATTTATCCGGTTAATTACCCGATTGGTCAATATAACCTCCAGACATCAATTATTATCGAAATAAATGTCGATTTTCACTAACACTAATAATTCCAACACAATAGAACTATCAATTTTATTTTTAATTAACACGAAATTATTCATCATTAATATTATAATTCATAATATTTAACAACCAGTTCGTTCCCAGGAAAGAGGGGGCTTTCCGATAAGGATTTCTCCTTATTGGCGCGCAATTAGGTGACCAAACCTCTCCTTGACAGAACTTCTAGACATTGTCAATATTGCAAATAGTAATATAAATAACTTTGTCGTCTCAATTATTAATTTAATAATATATCATATTATGCAAATGATACTGTGACAATAATTGAATCAATAATATGAGAGATATGATACATTAATTACTGTAGCAATAATTGAGTATAACTGAGTGACTTCTTACGTAAGCATCAATAATCAATACCGTGTGCTACTATGCAACCACGCGTATTACTGTACTTTTACTACCGGGTAGTTCAACAGTTTTAAGGGAAACACTTTCGCCGTTATTTTTATAAAAAGACAATACTGTCGTTTTCTAACTATGACAATACTTCCGTTGTGGGGTCCACCAATGATTGTGCCATCGTACGAATATTCCCTGTTAAAATGAGTATTCCCCGACCAATCGAATATTATATAACAACTTACATACTTTGCAAAATTTATAAATATTACCCACAACTATAACATTATATCAAATCCACACCATAATATTTAAAAAAATATTTCGAGAAATTTAAATCTTTATTCATAAAATTTGGGGTCTCACATCCGCATCAAGCCATTTTAATACTTCCTTCTTGACCACTTCATTCATGATTGGATTAAGTTTTCTTTGTTGTTCCACTTAAGGCTTGCTATCATCTTCTAGTAGGATCTTATGCATACAGAAAGATGGGTTGATCCCTTTTATATCTGCTATAATCCATCCAATAGCTAACTTGAACTCTCTGAGAACTCTTAGCAGTTTTTCTTCCTGAAAAGATGTTATTGCAGAAGAAATAATCATAGGTAATTTTGAATTTTTATTTAAAAATGCATACCTCAAATGATCTGGAAGTGGTTTCAACTCAAGTTCTGCAGGTGTCTCATGAGATGGCTTCAATTTCACTGATGACTCTCCAGCTTTCTTTAATGGCTCAACAGGAGTCTTGAATTTCCTTAACTGTGGAGTTGTGTCCAGTATATGAACAAGTTCTTCAATCTCCTCATCATCTATTTTGAATTTCCCACAATAACATTTCTCAAAGGTTCTTGATTCACTAAGCTCTTTACTTCATCATTTAGAACATTTTCCACCAAATCAACCCTGAAGCATTCCTCATCATCTATCAAAAATTTCATTGCCTTGAATACATTGAAAGTAATTTTTTGATCATGTACTCGCATTATTAGTTCCCCTTTCTAAACGTTTATCAAGGTTCTTCTTGTAGCTAGGAATGGTCTTCCAAGGATGATCGGTATACTTCTGTCTTCTTCATAGTCTAATATGATGAAATCAGCCGAAAAGATGAATTTATCCACTTTAACCAGTACATCTTCCATAATCCCTCGTGGATAAGTGATAGACCTGTCAGCTAGCTGTAAAGAAATATTTGGTGGCCTTGGAGCCGACAATCCCAACTGATTGAACACTGACAACGACATCAAATTGATACTTGCCCCAAGATCGCACAAGCATTTGCTGAAACTCATCTTTCCAATTGTACATGGTATCGTGAAACTGCCCGGGTCCTTCAGCTTTGGAGTTAATTTGCGTTGAAGCACTGAACTACATTCTTCTATCAAAGTTACTGTTTTAAAATTTTCTAACCTCTTCTTCCTTGACAAGATGCCCTTTAAACTTTGCATAACTAGGCATATGTTCCAATGCCTAAGCGAAGGGTATGTTGATCTGCAACTTTTTAAATACCTCCAAAAACTTACTAAATTGCTTGTCTTTCCTCTGCTTATGTAATCTACGTGGATAAGGAACATGAGGGTGAACTACTGGTATCTTATTCACGGGCTTCTCAAAAGAACCTTCTTTATTTTTCTCCTCTTGCTGCTGTTCTGTACCTTCATTATTCAAAATTTTCTCAAAAATATTTTCATGACCGCGCGGTTTCCCCTTGCAAAAGTGGCGCGGGCGCACCATGCTGATTTCCTGCAATTTATTTCCCAGACCTAAGTGTAATTGCTTGACATTGTTCCTTCCCTTACCTTCTTGGATTGGCCTCTGTTGTACTTGGCAATGAACCCTGTGGTCTGTTGTTAAGCATGCTAGGCATCTGACCCATTTGAGTTTCCATGTTTTTGATAGCCACTGCTTGGCTTTTAATCATCACTTCCGTATTTGCCATATACTTCATCATCATCTCCCCCATCTCTTACTTTTTCTCCTATTCAAGTGCAGGTGGTGGATGATGTTGTTATTGTTGAGAAAATCCAGGTGGATATGGTGGTCTTGGTCCAAACTGTTGCTAAGATGGTTGTGTCTGAAATTGATTTTGTGGTTGAAACTGACTTTGTTGATTGCTTTGATTTTTCGACAAACTAAAATTTCGATGGTTGTGGTTGTTGGAGTTGTATGTATTCTGAAATTGTCCTTGATCCTTTCGGTAGTTGCTCACATACTGTACAGTCTCTGAACTGGTAGCACATTGGTTAGTTGAATGTGACCCTGCACATATCTCACACATGAAAGCAACTGTCTTCACCTTGGTTTCTGCCAAAGAATCAATCTTCTTTGCCATGGATTCCATCTGTGCTGACAATTGAGTAATAACATCCACCTCTAACAAACCTGCAACTTTGGGTTGTGGCATCCTGGCTGTAGGATTTTGGAAATCATTCACTGCCATCGTCTCAATAAGATTATAGGCCTCTTCATAGCTCTTTGCCCATAAAGCTCCTCCTACAGTTGCATCTACAATAGGCCTTGACTGCCATCCCAATCCATTATAGAACGTATTAATCACCATCCAATCCAGCATACCATGGTGTGGACACTTCCTTAGCATCTCCTTGTATCTTTCCCAGGCTTCATATAGAGATTCACCATGTTGCTACTCAAACTGGGAAATTGTTCTCCTCATTTTAGTAGTCTTAGCCATTGGAAAAAATTTGGCTAAGAATTTCTGTGCTAGGTCCTCCCATGTTGTGATAGATCCTGAAGGTAAAGAGTGAAGCCAACTTCTTGCTTTGTCTCGTAACGAAAATGGAAATAGTTTAAGTCTGATTGCATCCTCTGTCATCCCGTTGTATCTGAAGGTGTCACATATTTCAATGAAACTCAATAGATGCTCATTCGGATCATCTGTAGCAGCACCCCCAAACTGTACCAAATTCTGCACCATTTGAATAGTGCCCGACTTTATCTCGTAAGTGTTGGCTACTATAGCTGGCCTGACTATACTTGGCTGCAATTAATTGATGTTCGGCATCGAATAATCTCTCAATGCCCTGTGCTTCTCTCTTTGCTCTTCTGCTGCCATATTGGATGTTGTGGTCTCTAAAGCTTCTTGTAAATTTCTACACAATCTCGTTTTCCAAACTCTTCCGTTAATGTTATCCTGAGTAGGTGTCAACTTGGAATTGAATGACCGTGTGTGCATAAAATACATACAAGTACCTAAAACACAAACAAAAACAAAAATAGAAATAAGATAAAATTAGAATTGTCTAAGTCATACAAATTTAGCTTAAAATTGATGATAATAATAATAAAATTAAACGCTTTTCCCCGGCAACGGAGCGAAAAACTTGTTGCCTCCTTTTTAGTCTTAATAAAAGGACTCTAACTCATGCAAGCATACATGGGTCAACAAGTAGTACAGAGTAAGAAAAGTATTGATCCTCGGAAAAAGTTTTTAAATCTAAATTATCATACATCAATCTTGTCACTATTTTCATATGCTCTAACGAACACTCACAATTTTAAGTTAAACTAAACTCAACTGATGAATAAAAATATAATACTACAATAATGAATCAAATTTGGAAAGAATGGGATTCCAACTTCATTTCATACTTCATCTAACTATTACCATCGTGTAAACCTTATATATTCATCATAGAAAATTAGCCAAGAGCACAAAGGTAGACATAACCATTTTTCAATGAATTATGACCTATTTACATAACCTCCACATTTGATAGAAATCATGTAATCAATACTATTACCAAAATCACTATATGTCTATATGAAATTGCAGCAATAATGAATTCAAGCACAGGCTCTTACATTACGTGAAACATTATATTTCTATCCGGTTCATGAATTTCAAAGCTAAACAACTCAGCCTCATAAACATATGCTATTATGATTATATATCCATACTCATATTTCATTTTTCAATTCCAAATAAGTATATAAGATGAATGGTGATCAAACATTCATTCACTATACTCAATCATAATAGATAATCCAATGATAAACATACAATCAAACAATTGGGCATGTAAGTATAGACTACATATCAAAATCCATTAGAATCATATAATGGAGTTTAGTTAATTTCTGAACCAAAAGCCATTATGGGATTGAGGTAACGCATGGAATTAAATAATACAAATGAGGGATGAAAGAGAAATGATTAAACCCAATTGTAGAATTTGTTCCAATGTGTTGTTCCAAATCACCAATAATCTCAAGGAAATGAAATTACTAATTATTCAATAACTAAATTCAAGAGAGGATATAGAATATCTCAAATTTTTATCAAAACCTCTCCACCACTAGTGAAAACTAAGAACCTTAAATTCACAGATGAAAAACTGATAAAAGACCCAATAACACACGTCTGGTACCAACCAGTATTGTTCAGATAAGCCTCAAGTGCTCAAAATTAATATTCAAAATAAGTCAACAAACAAACTGCAGAGGACTCGCGCGACCGCGTGTGATCCTAGTGTAAAACATGTGTGGGCGCGCGATAAGTATGTCTGCCAAAGCTTTGGCGCAGGCGCACAAGTTTTTTTTTTGTTATGGTGCAACCGCGCGTAGGTGAAACATTGTCTAACTTCAAAGGGGCGCGGGCGCACGTTGTATGGCTTAATTAGCCACGCGGCCGCGTGGCTACTGCTTGCTATCTTCTACTGTTGCTTCTTGCTTTGTTGTTTGTCCTTCATCTTTCCTTTTCTGCATAACGCTCATCCACTACTTTAGTTCCTCATCTACCCATGTCAATCATGTATAGTCCTTGCTAGCTCGTGTCACCATGATCATCCACGTCTTTCCTTGCTTTAGGAGTTCAACTACAAGAAATGCTAAACAAACATAAACTGCATAAAAATATAGTAAAAACTACTTGAGATGAGCATAATTCACGTGAATTGATATCCAATAAGTAGGTATAATACCTACTTATCACTCTCTAACCAATAAGCACTTAAGATGTTGGATGAAATGAAGCAACCAACAAATGAGCTAGCAACCTTCTTATTTATATAAATATCAAAGTGAGGGCTTAATAGTCAATAAGCCATTCCACCTCCTTAATCACCTCTTTACTATTCGTTGCCTAAGCACTAAGTTAACTCGCTCATCACATTTAAGCACTTTGCTTAGCCTTCAAGTTTACTTGATCACCACATTTACTTAGCCATTACTTAACTTATTCATCAAATAACTTATCTTTTACTTAGCCCTTAAGTTTAATTGTTCATCACTTAAAAGCACTTTACTTAGCTATTAAGTTTACTTATCCCTTACATAACTTACCCTTTGCTTGTTCATTAATTCACTTTGGACCTTAACCTTTAATTCCAATTGGACTTAACCATTCTTATACTTGAGCTTTATCATTCTTCCAATTGGACATTACAATTTCCTACACATTCCTACAAATTCAATACATTTGGCTTAAAGCCTTATAACGTATAATCTACGTATTATTCTCGTATTCTAACTCGTATACTTATTCATATATGAAATACCACCATTCATACATACTCGTATAATACCTCGTATTATACTCATATTCATTACCTCATACAATACCTACGTATTATACGATCATCGCTTAATTCATTATACGCATTTCAATTCCTTCTCGGAAATCACTTTTCCTAACCGTTAAGTTTTAATTCCGCAAGCAAAAACTTCGTTTGTCATAACTGAAATATTATTAGATACTCCATCTCGTCTTAGAATTCTATCATTACGCATTTCTCAGAAGTTCAAAAATAATTCCCGAGCAGAAATAAGTGAATAGTGTTTTTACGAAAATTTCTCAAAAAACTTTTATTTTCATCTTGGAAATTCAAATACTTTAATTCTATCACGTGGCCAAAATCCTAACCACATTCGCATATTCTAGGTTATAGAACGACCTTCAAATAGATTACTCACATAAATAATCAATTAAATTTATTTAATCCACATAATCAAATAAAAATTTAATTCTTGTAAAAATCCAATTTTCTCGGGCGTTACAGCTTTTCTAGGGTGATACAGGATTTCACAATCATTATCCTTTATCAACTCTAGCCATCTCCTTTGTCTCATATTCAACTCCTTCTGTGTGAAGATATATTTTAGACTCTTATGGTCCGTGTATATCTCACATTTCTCTCCGTAAAAATAATGTCTCCATATCGTTAAGGCAAACACTACCGTGGCCAATTCCATATCATGAATAGGGTAAACTTTCTTGTAATCCTTCAACTGTGGTGATGCATATGTAATGACCTTGCCATGCTGCATGAGCACGCAACCAAGTCTTTTATGCGAAGCATCGCTATAAACTACAAAATTTAATGTATCATCAGACAATGACAATACAGGTGCTTCACTTAACCTTTTCTTTAGTTCTTGAAAACTGTCTTCACATTTCTCTGTCCACACGTACTTCACCATCTTCCTTGTCAAATTAGTCAACGGAGTAGCTATCATAGAAAAATACTGGATAAATCTTCGATAGTATCCTTCTAACCCTAGGAAACTCCGCACCTCAGTCGGCGTTTTCAGTTGTTCCCAATTCATCACAGCTTCCACCTTCGCTGGATCTACTGAAATCCCCTTATGGTCAATAACATGACCTAAAAACTGTACCCTTTCCAACCAAAATTCACACTTAGTGAACTTTACATACAACTTCTCCTTATTTATTATCTCTAACACTATTCTTATTTGTTCAGCATGATCTTCTGGCATCTTAGAATAGACTAGAATATCATCGATAAACACTATGACTTTGTCCAAATATGGTTTGAACACTCTATTCATCATATCCATAAATGTAGCTGGTGCATTAGTCAACCCAAATGACATCACCAGAAACTCGTAATGACCATAACAATTCTTGAATGCTGTCTTTGGTACATCCTCCTTCCTAACCTTTAACTGATGATACCCCGTTCGTAAGTCTATTTTAGAAAAATACTTTGCCCCTTTCAACTGATCAAAAAGATCATCGATCCTGGGCAATGGGTATTTATTCTTTATCGTTAACTTGTTTAACTCTCGATAGTCGATACAAAGTCTTAACGATCTGTCTTTCTTCTTTACAAATAGTACCGGTGCTCCCCACGGTGAAACACTCGGTTGAATGTACTTTTTGTCCAACAGTTCTTGTAACTGAACCATTAGCTCCTTCATCTCCACTGGCACCATACGATACGGTGCCATGGAAACTGGTGCCGCTCTTGGCACAATGTCTATTACGAATTCGCACTACTATAAAACAGTAAATAGACAACGTGGAAAAAATGTTGTGGTTTCAATCAGAAAAACATCATGGTTAAGGGTGTTATCTATTTGACACCCTTACACAACGTTTTAAAAACGTTGTAGTTAAGCACAATACACAACATTTTTTAGTAAAAAAATGTTGTAGATTTGTTTTTCAAAAATTAGCGGATGCTTAAAAACGTTGTAGAAGGTATGATTCCACAACATTTTTTGGATAAAAATGTTGTTGTTTAGTATATCAGACATCATTTAGGCATATTTACACAACGTTTTTAAAATGTTGTAGAATAAAAAAAAGAAAATAAAAGATTGTTGTTCACCTACATTACCAATACACCTGCAATATGCTAATGCCTGAAAGATTAGTATATTGTAGCTTGAAAGATTAAAAGAGTTGTAACTTTAATCATTTATCAAAGATTTCAAGTAATCCAACCACATAATTCTACAGTTTCGACAAACACCATAATGGAAAACCATAATTGTTGTTACATCTTTACATACAATAGTCGAAGACCATAATTGTTGTTACAAAGGAGAGGAACATACACTAGTCGAAGACCATAATTGTTGTTACATCTTTACATCTTCCATAAATTTGCACATATTACACCACATCTGACACCTTTTAGTAAGGTTCTTTTGTGAGTAAGGCATCAAAAATCACTAGAATTTAAATACTACTACTACTACTACTACTACTACTACTACTACTACTACTACCATTGATATAAATTAGATGTGGACAGATAAGAGTATTACTTGAGCAAGGAAACTAATGATCAATGTTCCAAGCAAGAGGTGAAGCTGGATCAACATGATAATACAGAACATTACCATATTGATCAACCCTGAAAGTTACAGGATCAAAGCCAGCATTCCTAAAATTTCCAGCAGTGAAAATGAGTTAGAACTTTGAATGAAACTTCAATGCTAATTAATGAACATGTATAAATATATTAGTAGGACAATGAACATGGCTAGAGAGATTAGAGACCAGCTAATAAGAAAATATATATGGCTATAGAATCCATAATGAATAAAGAAACCAGTGATATAGTTACTATTTATAAACCCACGTGAAGCAATTCTAAAAAATAGCCTCCTATAACAATAATAGTTTCCAAACACCCTAAGGAGGTGGACTTCTCCTTATAAGGACTTAACAAAGACTATTGCAGCTCAAGGAGAGAAATCGGCCTTGTATGCCTCTAAACCAGAACTAGGTATTCCAGAGCTCAATATTCAAATAAGCTAACCAACCAACACCCAATTTTCCATCAGTAATTTATGTAGTTTTAAAAAAAATACCAATCAGGGGAGAGGAAAAAAATGTAAGAATGCTAGGTAATCTTCAATTTAAGAATAATAGTGGCCAATAGTGCAACCAGCAAGAGAAGACAAAGTATGTTCAAGAAATCAACTGAACGTGATCACTATGTGAAGAAAATAAAATCTTTTAAAGTATAGTTGTAGATTGCTTACAGATTCGCCACTCAAATTCATATAAGTTTGGGGTTGTGCAAGGAAAATAGAAACACCATCTACAAAACCTGAAAGATAAGACAAAATAAATACATGAATTTGCATTTATTAATTTATATCATGCAAATAACTTGCACATGATGATGTTAAGTTAAATAAAGAAAACAAATCAACCATGGGTTCATATAAAGGAACAACCCATTTATCTCTAAATAAATAAAGAGGACCAACCTTTCCCAAATAGAGCTTTGCAATGAACTGTGTCCACCGGAATTCCATGTAATTCAGCAAATGCATCAATCATTTTTAACCCTACCTACTTCCAATCATACAAAATAGTGATAATACTAGAAACCAAAAGAAGTGGTGTTTGAGATAGAAAGGTATTCAGAAAATGTATAAATGTGGTCATACATTGTGTCTGGTTGTTTTGTATTTATCCCTGGGGTTGCCTAAGCCTACAAAGAGCCATGGTCGAGGAGTAATGAGTGCACAAGTAATAGCGCTGGAAATTCTGCTAAGCATCTCCACTCATCTCCTAAATCCCTTAAACTCTTCTACAACAACATTTACATTTCTAACAACAAAGTATTCAAGAGTAAAAAAAGTTGTATAGTAATAATGACACTTGTATTTAACTCACAAAAGATGCGATTTTATGGACAGTTTACATAAGATACAAACAGAAACACATGCACACGCGCACAAATGCACATAGTGGCAAGTATTCAATCGATCATGAAAAAAAATTTACATAACTAAAAATGTGAACTACAGAAGTATGATATCAAGAATGGATACAAATGTATTTTATTTTTCATACGTAAGAACAATAGAGATACGATTAATTCACCACATAGCTAGATTGATGGTCGGGAATAGTGTAAGGGTGACTGAGGTGGCAACTATGAAGTGTTGTGCCCTCATAAGGAGAGGAGTGAATGAGTCTGGTATCTGCGGGAAGTGCGGAAAGATCATGTTTGCACCAAAAAGTAAAAAGTAAAATGTTTATATTGTCTGAAGAGGCTCCATCCAAAAAATAGCCTATTCAATTTATTTTAAAGATAAAAATCCTCACCAAACATGAGGATGAGTGTCGCTGATAGCAGAATTGCTGCCCATGGAGGCACAAGCTTGTCCAAGAATATGGGAAGAGACTATGGGACACAAAAAATAGGGAGTCAATAATCAAAATGGCTAAAATAGTAACATAATCAGATAACCATTTAAAAGCTTCACACACCTTCATTGCTAAAGAGTTACCAATTAAGAGTGTACAAAGCAATAGGTGTTGATTCTTAACCACGAGAAGATTTTAGCTGCACACAAAAACAAAGAACTTAAATTGTTCAACATACCTATTTTTAAAAAATACAAAATCCAAATAGGTATCTTATAGACAAATTACTGCAAGCTAAATTTTTAAAATGAGCTCGGTGTACCGATCATCATATGACATAACAAGTACTTGCCTTTCATTAATACAAGCAAGTACTTCCCTTTCCTTCCAAAGCTTCAACTAATGCAAAAGCCTTAACTGACAGAGGTCCTGGTAAACTCTTTGCCTATATAAAAAATAGAATAAATGTAAGCACCAAAACTAAAATCAGTAACAAATGATGGGACAATGATACTAAAAAAAAAGTGTCGTATAATATAAATTCTTTTCCCAGAGCTAAATGAAATAGATTCTGAATTTTGAGATTCCTCAACCTCGACTCCATTTGTCAATTTATTGTGCATATCCTGCATTCAGAAATCCCTAGAATTAGGCCCATTTCCATCCCATCATAAACTTTAGTTCATCTAGATTATAAAAGAAACAAATCGATAAGAAATAGTATTTATAAAAACTACCAAGTTCAGCAATAGATTGTCCACCATAGAGGTAGTTGTGGTTCTTAATAGATGTCTATGTAAAAGAACCTGGTTCATCACACAACAACTGTTTAATCGATGATGGGTAACAACTAACTAAAAGTTACAAAGTTAGGCAAAAAACTTACCGAGGTTGATCGGTCATTTTCAAACAAATCCAGTGCTTTCTCGTATAATTGCATATTTAAGGAAGACTGGAAGCAGCAAAATTAAAACATAAGAATATATATAGTTGAGTATAAAACTATTGTCAAATAATCAAGTGCAGAATAACAATCTACAAACAAGTTTAGTGCAAGGGAACACCCATAAAAGGAACAAGAGTATAATCATAGTGAAAACTCAAAGAATTGAAATATTTCATCTAGAAATCGGTGATATTAGCATATATGAAGACAAACAACAAGTCAAAACTATACACTTATTGACTAAAACAGAGATTAACTTCCAGAAAGGAAAAAAAGGTATGAAAGTAGGCAAAACTCACTAGAACTGTGCATACCTCGTCAAGTTTTGAACCTTATTCCTTCTTTGAAAGAAGAAATGGCATGCGGCTTTAGAGTACGAAGGGGAGAAGCTCAATAATGCCAAATCTTTTTGCCGAGCAAAATGATGTTTGTCCTTTTTGCTTCATCTCCTTCAAAGAAGCACCCCAAATTAGATGCAAGCTTAGAGAGGTTCAGGTTCAATCGTCGAGCTTCTCTAGGTTCTAAGGTTGACTCTGTGCTTCGTTAAACCGACTGTCGATCGGTGTTAAAGGTGTGCCCTCCACTTGTCTTTTCCATGGATCTAGAGATTTGAGAGTTACAGGAAATCTAGGTAAACCCTAGCTTTTGTTTTCCAGATGGAACGAAAAGAGGCTAAACAGTGAGATGAGAGACGAAAACACTCGGTGACAAATGTGAAAGAGAGCGGATTTAATTTTAAGTTTTCATTTAATCGCCTTTTTTAGCTCTGTGTTTTTCTTCATAGACAACGTTTTTTAAAAAACACGTTATCTAGTTAAAACCAAAAAAATGCCCATTTAAATAGATAACATTTTTGCATGTATATCTACAACGTTTTTTTTAAAACGTTGTAAAAAAAAAATATACCACAACATTTTTATAAAAAACGTTGTGGTTTAAGTGTTGTCTATTTAGTACTTTGTACTGGTCTCGGTCTCCCTATCCGGTGGAAGACCCGACAATTCACTTGGAAATACATCCATGAATTTTTTAACTATAGGTATTTGTTCTATGGTTGCTCCCATTCTCTGGTTATCAACAACATGGCACAAATATCCTACACATAGTAAGACAACACGAATACCCCGACGATCTATTACCATAAAATACTACATTAGGTTGTCTTAACATCCTAATGTTTACACATTTCTTTTGACAATATATAATTACACCATGGTTAAACAACCAATCCATCCCAAGAATTACATCGAATTCTCCCAACTTTATCGGTATCAAATCTACCTATAATTTATACCACCGTATTACTACACAACAACTCCTATGAATATCTTCAACAGGAATTATTTCTTTGTTTTCTACCTTAATAATCAAAGGTACGTGCAATCTTTCGGGAAGTAATCCTAATCATCTAGTAAAATCACATGTTATAAACGAACAAGTAGCACCCGAATCAAAAAATATGTAAGCATTTATATCATTGATCGGGATAATACCTGCAACTACATCTCCGGATGCAACTACATCTTGGACCGTCATGTTAAAGGTGTGGGCCATCGACCTACCCAGCTGAGCTGGACCACCAATAGCTAACTTACCGTTATTAGCTCCCGTATTCCCATCCATCCCCTTCTTTGGGAAGTTCTTTGCTATGTGGTCACTTGATCCATATATAAAGCATCCATGGTTCTTCTTCGAACATGGACAGTTAGGCGAAATGTGCCCCTCCTGTCCACAGTTGTAACATATTGCCTTCCCCTTGAGACAGACTCCTAAATGAGTCTTCCCACAGGTCTTGCATACCTCCATCCTCCTCTTCGGATATTCTTGCTTCACTCCAATATTCCCAGAGTTAAACCCCTTTCTCTTCTGACCATCGCCACTCCCGTTGGCTCCCTCGATCTTTACTCCCCCATTCACCTTATTCTTGTTCTTCTTATCTTTGTGGTACTGGCTTAGAGCCTCATTCCCACCTTTAGAAATTATTTCCTTCTCTAGTATGGTTCCAAAAGAAGTACTTTGGAACGTCGATATTCGGCTATAGAGCCAGGATTTTAAGTCCTGTTCAAACCTCCAAGCCTTTCTCACCTCAGTATCCACTTAGTGTGGAGCAAATCTCACTAATTCATTGAACTTGGCAGCGTATTGGGGAACAGTCATCTCCCCTTATTTCAATTCTAGAAACCGCATCTCCATCCTCCCCTACATACTTGTGGGAAAGTAGTTCTCGAAGAAGATCTCCTTAAACCACACCCATGTAAGGTTCTATATACCAGCCCTGGCCTGGTTTGCCTCCCACCAAAAGTTGGCCTCTCCCTTCATAATGTAGGTGGCAAAAGCAACCTTTTTCCCCTCGTCGACATTTGCAATGATAAATGCCTTCTCTATTTCTTTCACCCACATTTGGGCTTCTATTGGGTCCGTAGTTCCTTTAAACTCCGGCGGATCGACACTCTTAAAATCCTTAAAAGTAGTAGCTCGTACTATTACAAGATTTACAAGGATATTAGCCCCATTTCTATTAAAAGCAGCCATTAACACGTTAACGAACTCTTGCATTGGGTTAACCGGACCTCCTTCTGGTTGATTAACATTAGTATCTTGATTTCGTTGTCTCATTCTTGGCGGCATTTTGCTGTTAAGATAAACAACACATCATTATTACTTTCTTCTTGTTAGTTAGTTATTATTCATGATTAAACAATAACTTTAACTCATAACACAATATGTTCCATAAAAAGACTTATATTAATTTACTTCTTGTAGTATAATACTACATCATTCACATTACACAGCCTAAGTTGATTACATTACTATCCCACAATTGCTTGCCAAAAATTGGATTTACAAAAGACTATCCCTTGATATCCAAAATAAGGTTTTACGTCACTACTAGATACATCATATTTACACATCTAACTTTACTCTAGCTAATACTAGGTTACATCTACCGTATGGAATTCTCAAAATCTGCGTTGGCAAGACCAACTATAATATCTCAGCTAATAGTATGCCGAGTCTGTCCTGCTTCTATCGGATACCCAGCTACTTGCTGCTGAAAATCCGTATGAGAACTTCTATGTATATAGGACATCCTCCCAATCTTCTGCTTCTTGGTCTTTAGATCCTGCCTGAGCTCAAAGATCTTTTATTTTAGCTCGTGGACCTTTTCCTTCACCAAAACTCAGCTCCACCTCTTCCTCAGACATGCCATCAAACACAGACATGACGTCTAGGTTCTCCGAGTCTCCAAACTTAATAAATACCACTTCAGGTTCTTCTGCTATAGGGTTCGGTATAATCTCTACTTGATTTACCGACTCCTCAGTTACTACATGTATATCCCTATACATTTTGTTTTCTCCTGACATCTACAACAAAACAATTTAGTTTGATTAGTACACGTCAGTAGAATAATAAAAACGCATATCATATATAATGTATATTTAGGGTTAATTTCATCTTTTACTTCTTTGACTCTTCTTAAGGTTCTGACTTAAGGTTCTATTTCCCCCCTTAAGTTTTATAACCTACTGCTTTGATACCAACCTGTGACGCCCCCAAATCCGGGTATCTTCCAACCCAACATATGGTCTTTACATTTGCTTTATAGTTCACATACATTCAATTGAAATGCCTCAAAAGAATGAATATGTCTTATATATATTCCAAACAATATTACCATTCCTCAGGTTCTTAATAACCATTATATTTGTTCTTGTCATAATATCAAATAATAACACCATTCACCTATATTATTACAAAGGTAATCTATAGGTTCGCCTTAGCCTTCCCTTTATCTTTTACGGATCCTTGATTCATTGTTTTGGCCTTAGTCGCATTCATATGGTTCAAGCAAGAATGAGCATAACTAGCTCAGCAAGTATGACAATTCCATTTAAACAAATGCTTTAAACATACAAATCGTATATCTTCAATAACTGAACAATAGTTATGAAGTACTATTGATAATTCAAAATAGCACTTCTCTTTTCTTAAAACATTTTACAATGAACAACATTCAGTAAAACATTAATTCTGGTCCAAGACCTTGAGTATTTTATACCTTCTTTGAAAAGGACAACCTGACACCAAGTCCGTAAGTCCGACATTACTTACGAGCACATCTAGGTGATCAACCTATAGTACTCTATGTTTTACAACACTACTTTCTTTAAATGTATGTACGTTTAAGTTTTGGTAACCTCACGTGCCTGTCTTTTGACGAAAAAACATTTGTTTAGCATACTCAGTCTTCTTTTGAAAACCACACCAACATATTTTGGCAAAACTTGACAACATTTTGATAGATTATAAGAAATCCATAAAACATCTTAAGTCTAGCCGAAGGAATTGGCTTTGAATTCATCATACATCAATTCATGTGTAAGATACATGAATCACAAATCTTGTCCAGATTGAGCATAGACAAGGGTTAGAACACTTTCCTTTAGCGTCTACCATGGTTAATATACTTTTCCTTTGAGTCTTTAAGGTCTCTACAATACATAACCACATAACATACCATATTAGGTCATATATAATCAAGTATGTTTACTACTATATCTTACCCTTCTTCTCAATCTAATTGTTCATTAGATTTGTTTAACATTGGTTCTGGTTTGTCGTATTGTTTTACATTCACGTTTGAGTACTCATTCTTCATCCTTTAGTGGTATTACTTAAGGTTATAAACATCCCTTAATGATGTTACTCTAAGTTTATTAAAGATTTAATTCATCTTTAATCAACTCTCATTCTCTTTGCATTCAAAATATTTCTTCTCTATGTTATTCCTAGTGATGGTACTGCAGCACCAACTTCCTTTCTCTATGTCGCATTTGGCATGAAAAAGTGATGGTTGAGACACGGCATTGGTAACCGTGGCGCCACTCTCAAGATATCCAGCAGCGTTGTTATACCGAAGTTTTCGATGGGTCATGGGCATGCTTGGCGCTGCAGCACCACTTATTATACCTTGGCTGGCGCAGCGGCGCCAACCCTTTGCACCAGAAAACTTTGACAGTTTTCTTACATAACAAAATTCTCGGACTCCTAAATTGTTCATTTTAAGTTCGAATTGGCTCGTTCAAAATCCATTAGCTCACAAATCACATACTCTAAGTGTTCATGTAAAAATTTTACATTTTCAAATGTTTTAACGCGGAATTCACTAATTAGTTCATTTTAACGAAAACGATAAATGTCCGTGAACGTTTAACGCTCATTTCTTCATTCTAAGTCAGAATTTGGTCATTTTTGAGTCCACAACTCTAGAATGCCAAATGAGACTATTCTCCATCGAAAAACAATGTTTTTGAGTCCAATGTCAAAATTTGACTTCCATTCCGAGAATTTCACGATTTCGACGATTAACGTCTAATCTCGTAAATTTTGCCATAAATTCGTTACTTCAAATTTTTACATTGTTTCAAATGGATTCAGTCCATCATACTAACATCCTAACCAAACATATTTCAATACCTTATACATGATAAATTCTTACATGTTCTTCATGAGTTCATAACTTATATAAGTATGAATTACTTAAACATGGCTTATTAAGGTTTAAGTCCATTGATTAGCCATTCTTATCACTTCTTAGCATACAAGTTCTACCACTACTCACTTCTCTAACAATTGAACTGAGGGAGAATCATAGTTTAGAATCATTACCTTTGAAGTTAAACTTAGTTCTTTTTGCTTCTTGAATTAACAAAGGCTAACTTTTTCTCTCTAACAAATAAGCACTTACAAGTTGGTAGAAATTTAACAAGTGAAAAATAATCTAGCAAGTCTTCTATATATAGAAAATCCTAGATTAGGGTATATTGGACATTAAGCAATCCAACTCCTTAATTAACCTCCTTACTATTCATCTCTTGGCCATCAAGTTTACTTGGTCACCAAGATCATCCATGTGCTCATGGGGCCCACATGGGTTATCCCATGGGTCATCCTTACCCATTGGATCGATCCATGGATCCAGTTTTTACTTTGGGCTTTAAGTTTAATTAACTTAACTTATGCTTTGGGCTAGCACAACTTCTACACACTCATATAAGTTCAATACGTTTGGCTTAAAGCCTTATAACTTATACTCTACGTATTCTTCTCGTATGCTAACTCGTATACTCATTCATCATATACGATATACCCCCATTCATACATACTCGTATAATACCTCGTATCATACTTGTATTCATTACCTCGTACAATACTTATGCATTATACGATCACTATTTACTAGTTAACGATTCACTTTCCCTAACATTCTTGAATTTAGTTCGCAGGCGAAAAACTGCGTTTGCAATATATGAATTATTATTACATAATCAATCTCACCTTGATATTCTATCGTTACGTATTTCTCAGAAATTCAAAAACAATTCCCGAGCAGAAATCAGTGAATAGTGTTTTTCAGAAAATTTCTTGGAAATCTTTTATTTTTGTCTTGGAAATTCAAACACTTTAATTCCTTCACGTAGTTAAAATACTACGACATTCCGACATATCAAGGTTATAGAACGACATTCATCTTACTAACACATAATAATAATATATAATATAATTTTATTCATTATTTAATTAAATAAAATTATTTTACAATAAATCTGAATTTCTCGATCATTACACTATTCACTCGAGTACTATTCACCCAGGGTACTATTCATGATAAAAATTGATTTCTTTCTATATAAATTATTTTTGATACAATATTATTCTTGAATTTTACTCCACAAAGCAATATCATGTTGACAATTTGGACATTATTGAATTCTGGATAAATTAAATTATAAATCTTTAAAATTTATCCTTGCTTTCATTTAATTAAATTCTTATATCTTTGTCATCATCCTCATGCTTATATTGTGACGAAAGTCATCTTTGGACGTAGTGCATAGATGGACTGTTGATTGGTATGATTATGACCAGGGATTATTCAGTATAATCATGACCCGTAATGTTACAAATGATGTGGTAAAAGTCCTCATTGGACCGTAGTGCATTAATGGACAGATGTTGGTATGATCATAACCATGCGTTCTCTTCGGCCAAGAGTGTAAAGATGAATTGTTGTTTGGTATGATCATGACCATTGGTGAAAACACGAATATCCTTGGCCCGTAGTGCATGGATAATTCGTGTTTGTGATACTACTGAATATCCTTGGCCCGTAGTGCATGGATAATTCAGTGATGTGGATTATTTATTAAGCTGAGTCTCAACGATAAAATTGATGATAAACTTTTAAATCATAGAAGATAATAGATATCATGCTCTACTTGACTCTTCTAATGGATTGCTTATTCCACTGTAGTTGTTGATCTAAAACTTGTTGTCTATTGTATTTTATCAGTTGTTATACTGTTGAAGGGTAACGATAATTTATTCTGCATTATCTTAGTCATAATATTTCTTACTGGGCTAGTTAAGCTCACCCTTTTGCTTTCATTATTCTCTCAGGAAATGAGAACGTAGCTGGGACTAGTCGAGGAATGGAGTGACGGTCCAAATGGTTGCTTTAGTAGTTCTTACTATTCTGTGAAATAGTGTGATAATAATTATAATGAGGACTCCATTGAGTTCAGATATTTTCTAGATGACAATATTCATGTTAAAACTCTCAACTTATGTTACACGACAGTTGTGTAATTAAGTTTGTATTTGTATTCTATACCATGTATTTGGGAACTCAGAATGGGTGATGTATAGCTATTTTGGGGGCATCACAGTTGGTATATGAGCTTAGGGATATGATTCCTGGCTGAGATGTGAGACTAGAACTAGGAGGGGAGAGACGGGTAAATCCTTCGCTAGTACCTAAGTTTATTTGTTATTTAATTGGTCAGTCAAAATATAGGGATAATATGTGGTATGTCAATTAACCCTTGTTTTGTGATAATATAATGGCATCTGAAAATGTTGAGATAAGAAATGGAGCACATGAGACCGTTGAGTCACCGCTGATCAATAACCAAGATAATGTGCATCAGGATGGCAATAATCCTCCTGTAAACAACAACACCGACCAAATAACGAATGATGGTACATTTAGGAGTTTTATAGAATTTATACAAAATCAAACGAGAGAGACTCCTGTTCAAAATGCAGGTGAAAACACTGGCAACCCACGACTGGTCACTGCTAAGTAGTTCAAAGAGTTGGGACCACAAGAGTTTTTGGGAAAGCCAGAACCACTTAAATATTACCAACAATGGTATCTAATAATATTATTCAAATAATATGAATTATTGATCTGGTAATGGGAAATATTGTGCAGTGAAAATTATTGAATCAACCATATAAAATATCAATGTAGCAATTATTAAATCAATAAAATAAAATATTGAACAGTAATTACTGTAACAATTATTGAGTAGTGACTTCTTACGTAAGATTTAATAATTAGAATTGTTGTGCAATACCGTTTGCTATTGTGCAACACCGCGTATTACTGTATTTTAACCACCGGGTATTCCAACAGTTTTAACGGTAACAACTACACCGTTATTTATAAAAAAACTCATATTTGTCGTTTTCTTCATATGATAGTTTTCCATTATGGGGCCCACAAATGTCTATGCAGTCGTACAAATATTCCCCGACAACAAGAATATTTCACGACCAAACGAATATTCCCCGACAACAATGAGTATTTTATAACCACTTTCTTATTTAAAAATTTGTGCATTGTACCCATAACTTACCACATTAATCAAATCAACCCCTTACTATTTCAAAATAGAGGAAATTCAATTTTATAAAAAGTTGGGGTCTTACAACCTCCCCTCCTTATGAAATTTTATTCTCAAAATTGATGTACGTACCTGGTGTTTCGAAAAGGTGAGGATACCTCTCTTTAATTTCTGATTCCAACTCCCAGGTCATTTCCTCAATAACATGGTTCCTCCAAAAAACTTTGACTTGTGGTATAACCTTTGAGCGTAGGAAATGCTCCTTCATATCTAAGATCTTGACATGTACCTCCTCGTACGTTAAATCTTCGGCTATCTCGTCTGGTTCCAACTCAATAATGTGGTTTGGGTCCTTCACATATTTACGAAGCACATATATGTTAAAAAAATTATGAACATGAGACATGCTTGGAGGTAATGCGAGTCTATAGGCCACATTTCCTACTCGGTCAAGAATCTCAAATGAACCAACAAATTGTGGATTGAGCTTTCCTTTCTTCCTGAATCTTGTAACTCCCTTCCATGGAGAAACACATAACAATACATGATCCCCAATATTAAATTCCACGTCCTTTCGATGAAGATCCGCGTAACTCTTTTGTCGATCCTGTGCCATTTGTATACATTGTCAGATCATTTGGATCTTTTCTGTAGACATACATACCAACTCTAGTCCCAACAATGTTGGTTCACCCACCTCATCCCAAAATACTGGAAGGCGACACTTTCATCTACACAATGCTTAGAATGGAGCCACACCTATACTTGCATGATAACGGTTATTATAGGAGAATTCCACCAATGGTAAATACTTATCCCAACTTCTTTTGAAGTCTAGAACACAAAGTGTCAATAGATCTTCAAGATTATGAATAGTCCTTTCCGATTGCCTGTCTGTTTGAGGATGGTATGCCGAACTGAATCATAAATCCGTGCCCATAGCTTTCTGCAAGCTAACCCAAAATCGTGAAGTGAATCTTGGGTCTCGATCAGAAACTATGGCTACTGGCATACTATGCAATCTCACAATCTCATTTATGTACATACGAGCAAGACGTTCAAGTGAATAAGTTTCTCGTATAGGCAAGAAATGAGCAGACTGGGTTAATCTATCAACAATGACCCAAATTGCATCTATGCCTTGAGAAACCTTGGGAAGACCAGTAATGAATTAATGTTCTCCCACTTCCATTATGGAATCTCAACTGGTTGTAATGGACCCTTTGGCACTTTATGCTCCGCCTTAACACGTTGACAAGTTAAACATCTTGAGATAAACTCCGCGATCTCTCTCTTCATATTGCTTCACCAAAATGTATGTCGAAGATCATGATACATTTTAGTACTTCCACGATGAATTACAAATGGTGTGTTGTGTGCCTTTATCATGATTTTGTACTTCAAATTAGAGTCGTTAGGAACACAAGTCTGGAGTTGACTCGAAGTATTCCTTCTTCATCGATTCTTGCTTCTGGAATAACACCTTCTTGTACTTTCTTGTTCATACGCATCAGCTCTTGGTCTGTGGCTTGAGCAGCTTTAACTTTATCGATTAAAGTCGGTTCTACTCGTATATTTGATATCATCACGTGGGTACTTGGAGCCTTTAACTCTATCTCCATCCTATGTAAGTCATACAAAATGGGTCTTTGTATTAACAAAATAGTATTTGTACCCGCATACGATTTTCTACTCAATGCGTCAGCTACCACATTTGCTTTTCCAGTATGGTATTAAATGGTATGGTCGTAATCTTTCAACAGCTCAAACCAACATCGTTTCCGCATATTTAGTTCCTTTTGGGAGAAGAAATATTTGAGGCTTTTATGATCTGAATATAACTCCACTTTCTCCCCATATAGATAGTGCCTCCAAATTTTTAAGGCGAAAACGACTACTGCCAACTTTGGATCATGAGTAGGATAATTCCTCTCATATTCTTTGAGTTATCACGAGGCATAGGCTATGACTTTCCCATGTTGCATGAGAGCACATCCTAAACCTTTACCTGAAGCATTGCTGTAAATGACAAATCCCTCCGAACCTGATGTTATTGTTAGAACAGGTGCCAAAATGAGTCTCCTCTTGAGTTCTTGGAAGCTCTTGTCACATTCCTCACTCCATTCGAAATTTGTATCTTTTCGAGTCAGCTGAGTTAATGGAGTAGCCATTCGAGAAAATCCTTCCACGAATCTCTAATAATAACCAGCTAAACCCAGAAAGCTACGTACTTCGGTTACTGACTTAGGTTGCTCCCAACTTTGTATTTCTTCAATCTTTGTCAGGTCAACTGATATTCCATATTTCGATACCACGTGCCCAAGGAATGCTACTTCCTCAAGCCAGAACTCGCATTTCTTCAACTTAGCATATAACTTGTTTTCACGAAGCTTTTGGAGTATCAACCTCAAGTGTTGTTCATGATCTTCACAACTTTTGGAATAGATGAGGATGTCATCAATAAAGACAACCACAAAATGATCCAAATATTCCTTGAATACTTGGTTCATCATATCCATGAAGGTCGCAGGAGCATTAGTTAATCCAAAAGACATGACTAGGAATTCATAATGCCCGTACCGAGTCCTGAAAGCAGTCTTTTGAATGTCATCAGTTTTAATCTTTAACTGATGATATCTGGAACGAAGATCGATTTTTAAGAAGAATTTAGCACCTTGCAACTGGTCAAATAGGTCATCAATGCGAGGTAGTGGGTACCTATTTTTGATGGTGACATGGTTCAACTCCCGATAGTCAATGCAAAGTCACATACTCCCATCTTTCTTCTCTAAGAATAAAATAGGAGCACCTCAAGAAGATGTACTAGGACGAATGAAACCAATATCCAACAACTCCTGTAGTTGGGTTTTTAACTCCTAAAGTTCAATAGAAGGCATTCGACATGGTGTTTTGGAAATGGGTTTTGTACCGGGTTCAAGGCCAATACAAAATTTGATATCACGCTCTGGGGGTAGGCCAGGAAGTTCTTCAGGAAATTCACTAACAACAGAAATATTATTCAAATATGACATATTTTTGTTTAAATCCATGATATGGGCTAAGAAAGCTTGAAATCCATTTTTTAATAAACGAATAACTTTATTGCTTGATATGACAGTGATTAACTTTAGTGGTTTGGTTGCTTGAATTTGCATAAAGGGTTGGTTATGAATATGAAAACTAACGACCTTACAAAAATAATCAATTTTGGCATGATGAGTAATAAACCAATCAATCCCTAAAATCACATCAAATGCAAGTATCTTTAAAGAGATGAAATCAATAGGTAATGTGATGGTCCCAACTTGAATCAAGCAAGATTTATAAACAGTGGATGTAATGAAAGTTTCTAGTAACGGAGTTTCAACAGATAAGTTAAAGTCTAATTTCTCAAGAGTCAAGTTCAAACGTAGAGCACAAGCATGAGAGATAAAAGAATGGGTAGAACTGGTATCTAATAAGGTATAAACTTCGCAAGAGTTTATGATTAGCTTACCTGCGATTACCTCGTTCGGGTTTCTCGCATTTTGGGAAGTCACGACAAACGCTCTTCTAGGAACCACCGACTTTGACTTGTCTGGGACAGCCTTTGGAGTCACCATCCTCGTTGGACTTGGTTTTGCTACAGGACAATCTCGAGCTATATGACATTCCTATCCACAGTTATAACACACCTTGAATTGTTGTGGGCAATTTGGGCTGATGTGTCCCTCTTTTCCGAATTTATAACATACGACCGGTGGTCGTTCTCCTCCCCTAGAAACAGTTGATGATGGTCTTGACGTCTTCATGTTGTCATTATTGTACCTTCTCTTTTGAAATATCCCTCCAACTCGCTTTTTCTACTATCATGGCCACGATTACCACCAGAGTGGTTACCGCTTCTGTCTGGATATTTTTCTCCCCGCTGGTTGTCATTGCTTTGATGACTGCTGCCACCGGTACAACCCTGGTTGTGGTCCCCTGGTTGAATAGACTCATTATCTCACTCTAATAATTGAGTCATGTTCACAACATCTGAATATAGAGAAAATTTGTGAGAAATGAGGTATTGACGAATTTTGGGTTTCAAACCTCTCAGAAACATCCGCGTCATACGTTCATCATTCTCTACCAAATGAGGTGCAAACCTGGATAACTCCGCGAACTTAGCCTCGTACTGGGATAAAGTAATGTTTTTCTGTTCCAATCTTATAAACTTCATATGACGAATACTTTCAGGAAAGTACTTGGCATTGAACAGTTTCTGGAATGCTTCCTAAGACATATTAAGTGCGGTAGGCTGGTACGCATCACAGATTTCCACCAGTAATCTGCCTCACCATGGAACATAAAGGTGGCGAATGGAACCTTTTGTTCCTCTATGCATCCTAAGACATCAAATATCTTGGTAATTTACTTAACACACGTTTTCGCCTTGATCGGATCCAACTTTCCCAAAAACTCTGGCGGTCCCAACTTGTAACAATCCAGAATTTTAATTATAATTTTTAAATATTTATTGAATTATATAAATATTTAATGGATGTGTTTATTGTTGAATAAATATTTGTTTAATTTAATTGATTTGATTTGGTTAATTATTTGTTTAATAAATAATTAATGGGCTAAGGAAATTAATTATTATGAGATAATATTCTAATTTAATTTAATAATTAAGTTAGAGAGTGTATAATGATTAAATGATTTATTCAATAAATTGTTATTATAATTAATTAAATTAAGTATGAAAACTTAATTAAATAAAGTGTGACAAATAACTATATTATAAAGGAGTTATTAAAATAAATTAAAAGAGTTTAATTTAGTTTTGCCAAACAAGGCTTAAATATATTAATTTAAATGTTTTATGAATTCTATTTTTTCGAATTTTTGCTATACAACTGAATTATTGCAATTGTAAGTAGTTGTAATGCTAGAGTTTATGTTTAAATAAAGAATTGTATGTTAATTTCGTTTAAAAGAAAGAGAAACTATTTTTCAGTGTATGTTCTTATACATGGCTTATGACAGTAACAAAATTGATGGTTAAAGTGTATACGAATTGTAAAAATTGAACTGTGATTATGTTAATTAGGTATGAAATAAAGATAACGAAGTTCAAAGGAATCAAGTTGGTGTATAATTGTGGTTACTGTTCACTGTGTCAAGAAATTTCAAAAATGGAGTTTTGTTGGTTTAAAAATTAGCTTTCAAGGATTTAAGTTTTCTGATATTATTGTTTAGTTGTGTTAAATTAGTATATGTATGATGGATAATATGTATGTGTAATTTGCATAAGTTATATATGTTAATTGGTGTTAGAAATTAAGATACAATAGCTTTGTTCTAGTCTTCGTTTTGTGTTCTGTAAGCTCGGAGCCTCAGCGCCAAAATCCGCGCCCCAGCTCTAAATTTCAAGGCTTTAGCGCCAAAGTCGAAATAAGCTCGACTTTCAGCCGCAACGCCGATTAATGTCCTGGCTTCACACACAAGGCTCATCACATCATCACATGTTGTGCACGACCCATATCAAAACCGGTGGTGAAAGCGTAATGCTAGTAAAAGTTAGATAGTCGAGAATGACTTTTGTTTTACACAAAAGTCTGTAATTGTTGATGTAATGCAATATGAAGATTGTTAAACATGTAATTTTGTTATTATGGTATTATAGCGCTAAGAACGAGCAAATTATTAACACCTAACAAGTTTTATTATTATTTTATTGATGTAATTTGACTATGTGGTTAACAATTAAACCATACATGAAATAAATACTTATAGAGTATTTATAATGACTAATTGTATCCTAATGATATGTAATTAAGATATTGTGAATCAAACTATTACGATTTAGCCTACAAGCAAGGCAAGTTCTCTAACTCAAACTCGAATTGTTATTTTTCAAGCACGTTAGTGGATAATTATTGTTGATGATTCCACATCTAATATTATTATTGAATATTCGCATTATGGCAAGTGTTCTAACTCTACATTTTCATTGAGCAATTTTCTTGTATCTAGTTTATTTATGATGATGCAAGTTTTCTAAACCATATTCCGATATTGAGCAAGTTATTCTTGTCTTTAACTTGTTATTTAGCATGCAAGTTTATATATCCTGATATACTAATGTTAAATAAGTTTTATCGTTCAATTTACTATTTGTTATGCATGCTTAAAACTCAATTCTAAATAACTTTGGCTTAATATTGTAATAACCTAAGATTTTCTATATAAATAAATAAGAAATTTTATGTATAATTTTTATATTTAAAATGGTGGAAATATGTGCTAGGAAAAGTGTATATATATATATATATATATATATATATATATATATATATATGTGATAAATAAAATTTATTTATTACATTAATTATTGCAAATAATTTTATTTTAGAATTATTGATTATTATAAATTATATTCTTATAATAACAAATTTTATAGTGGAAATGTTTTTATTAATTATTTTACATGAAAATATAATTATATATTATTTAAATAATATATGAAATGATATTTAGAGTTATTATATTAATTGTTTAATTATATGAATTTATTAATTATTTTTAACATAATTAATAATGTTAAATATGCAAGATAAATCAGATATGAAATCCAAACCCTAATTTTGGGTTTTTGGCTAAGGAATGAGAATAATAATATAATATTAATTATATTTTGATTTTTCAGTGCTATAAATATGTACTTTATGTATAGACTGACAATGGTTGGTCAATTATAATATATCAGTAGAAAACATAGTAGTTTTATGATTTGAAACTCGAACCAGAGTTTAAGATCGATAAAAAAATTGTGTTAATGTGATTAAAACAACTGTTAGAATTATAATATTAATTAGGAAAAACCCTAACTGTTGGAAACCCTAATCGTGAAATTAGAAACCGTAATTTCCTAATTGAAAACCCTAAATTAATATTTAGAAATCCTAATTTCTATATTAGGTAACCCAAATTAGTAAACCACACCTCAATCAAGCCCTGCGATCGCATGCGCATTCCCCTGAGGAAGTAGGCAAAGGTATAGGAACCCCAATCATAGTCTCCTATACGGTCCACGTGTCGAGTGGCACTGATCAAAGCGAAGGACACGGTAGAAGAATTATCTGCTATGAAGCAGCCCTTAATGATCATCAAGAACAATCGCCAAGAATGCGGTCCCCCGACTCTCACATCATCGGGTATAGGCTCACTCAACAACCATTTCATATAGCATCTACGCCAAAGGACACAGATTTAATCAGCCCCGCCTCGAAGCGCCTCGTCGGAACTCCCAACAAGGATTTGATGGCGAGGGTAATATCCGCCGCACAAGCAATTGGATCCCTCCAAACTCCATCTCGTGATAAACCGCCAATCCATCAAGCGCCATCATCACCTCACAGATCCAATAAATGGAGTGATCGAGTCCGTGAAACCACCGCTTAGACAATGCCCTGAGGTAACCCCAGGGATAGGGACGGGGAAGAATGGAAAAGAACGCTCTAAATCCCCAGCCATGTACAATCGCTCTGTAGTAATCATGTAAGGCCTGATACATAGAGTAGATTCTAAACCAGTTCCCTCGAGGCTGTGTAAAGCCGGGAACCTACATCAAATGCAGATCAACATCAAAATCCTTTACTCCTCATCAATAGGAAACAAGGAAGATTAAGATCTAACTTCATACCTCGTTTGCGTGCAGGTATGCTGAAGGATGCCGACTCAAGTCACCCAGAAGATCTGGGTTCGCCACTTGAATTCCTGGCAACTCCCTACGGGGAACACATACAGCAGGAGCAGGAACCTCGATTGGTACATCTTCCTCCTCATCCTCGACATCCAGCACTTTAACCCGAATAGGACGTATCACTGCCTCTACCAAACGACGAGGCTGTCTGATGGACCGGCACTGAGGCTCTTCAGAATCCCTCCTCCGTACACCTGAAGTAGTCCTACAGGAACTACTTGGCTGATCCGGATCCATAATATCTGGACAACAAGTCTCCAAATCACCTCAGAAAGGGTGTGGTAAATTCTTACCTGGAGTAGCACACAGGCATGACTAGGTGGCCATTCAGTAGCACACCTATACACAGTCATATACATCCTATATGCATTTAATACATTGTAGTAAAAAAAATCCGTAAGTGTAGTCTAATTACCAGGATTATTTTGCATGTCTACCTTTACTCATTTGTCCTCAGATAGGATAAGAAATGACAGTAAAAGGTGCAAATTTAACTATTTCAAAAGTCAAATTTTTTCACATCATTATATTCAGCATGGTTTAATGCTAACATTTGTTATGTTAAATATTTTTTATCAAGTCATATCAGCATGCATATTCACTACTATGTGGCTAAATGCATTTCATGTGAAAAGTCATTTTCCAATGGATAGAAACTGGAAAAGAATAAATGCATACGTTACCAGGACAGTGAAAAACGCTTGTACGGTAGAAGATTATGCAGAAAGTTGCCCGAACTCAACAAGTATGATGAGAAGCTCTCAGATTTCATTCGTCGCGCAGCTTGAAAATGACTTATGAAAGAAACCTTTAGGCTTTACATAGCCACGATTGGTCGCAAGTCCAATTGCGGCTGCTGCAGGTGTACCTATGGCACTCCTACATGGGTCCCACACCTCTGGCTCGCTCCAGTTAGAGTTGTAAAGGAGGTCTGGTAAGCTGAAAAGGCCTAATCAGGAATAAAAGTGTTACGCGATTGAACGGAATAGCCCAAAATCCTGGTGTTCGTGTGTCAAACTCTGGCTCCATATGTTCCACATTGGTATTCACCTGCATACAAGGTATACGATACCAGTGGCCTCAGCTTTTACAAATCATACTCGGCAATAAGCGCCAGGCAACCCTGACGTATACAAGGTTCGATGCCGTCAATAAGCGCCAGGCAACCCTAACGTATCCCCGACGGGGGTTACAACGCAAAATCTATAAAATTCAAACATCCACGTATCCCCGGCGGGCGTTACAACACAATTCGACCATTGACACACACACACACCAATGAAGGTTAAGCAACCTTGACAATGCACCCATCAGGGATCTATCCGGTGATGCACACATCAACGAAGGTCAGGCAACCCTGATAACCACAGGCTATTGGCAGTAACTCCAATAGGATGAGTGAATATGTTATACACATCCTCAACCAGATAAAGCTTTATCTCCACAGATCTCTTACACACAAGAGGTACCTCTATGGAATATAAGCCAGTGTCTAGGATTCACGACTTTGGTGATAGCCCCAACATCAACATCCTTGAAGACTTGGATTGCATGTCTAAGCCATCACTGATTGTCATCCCAACAGGATTATATAACAATCAAGCATCATACATTTTCATCATGTTGTTGCACATAGAATCATTTTTATTTCACTTGCATTTCAAGTGTCTAGGATTCTTTATCCTATCCATGCCTTGCATTGCATGAATATGATAAAGAGGGGCATCTGTAGACACTCAATTTTTTTTTGCACAACTGTTACTAACATTATAGGAGGGTAGAATCGTCTTTCATAGATAACCCTAGAAGACAGCTCACATCCATTCCGGATACCACCAGAAGTTTGGACTCCATTCCGGATACTACCGGAGGATCAGTTCACAACCCTGAACACACACCGAAAGGATCATTTCCAACATCGGAGATAACCCTGAGTTTCGTTCTTGGCGATAACCCCAAGGAATGTTGTTGCAGTTTTGGCGATAACTCCGAAAATGCTTGTTTCAAACACATGCGATCAGCTTCAATCTCAAACCTCCTGCCAAGGCACTCATCACTCAAACCCGAAGCTAACACCGTGCATACAGGCACTTACAAGATGACCTTGCGGCATTCAAACACTTGCAGCAGTCCAATCTCAGATGTAACCTTGAGCAACATCTGCTTTCAACTCAAACCGGCGATAACCCCAGCGAAGAGTCAAACGTCATCTTGCCACATCATCTGCGTGTTGTCTCGACACTTAAAATACATACATACATACAACTATATCCTTCAAGAACCAGGATATCCAATCCCAAGTGACTATTACGCATGGCAGTACACTGGATAGAATTTGAAGCTTGAAGACCATGGGCATGGTCCCCTCTTCCTTACTTCGTACAACCTCTAATCCATATCATTGCGTAACTCTCGACACAAGCTATCTTAAGAAGGTCACATATACCTCGTTCGGAAGCTCAGATTGAAGTTCTGCAAGTTTGAGTGGACATTACAGTGCGTGAGAGCACGTACTTCAAGACAACAGGACCCGTGAAGCCGGGCCCTACGACCGTACCAGCAGTGTAATCATGCATGCTACTGGCAGTACACCTACTACCATCGGTCTATAAATATAGTGGGGTCACCATTTTGAGAGAGAGAAGAGAGAGAAAAGGCGAGGAAGCCCTGTCCATTTTACTATATACACACCCATATTGAGTGTTTCCTCTTCTGTTAGCTCACATATAGCTATCTTTTGTCCGACAGGAGCTGAGTATTTATCTACTTAGAGTCATAGAAGTCTACTTTGGCAGCCCACTGTAAGCCTTCTTACATTTTATAAAGCCTTCTTCTCATATTAGCACACATTGTTGTACACGTTGAGAGTCGTGTGAGTGTGTTTGCCTGGACTTCGGTCCGTGGTTTTCATTTCTGTCTGTATATATATACTTATATATATGTATGTATTTTTATACGGACTAACATTATCGAGTTATGCCTCGATTGAGCCTGAACTTGATGCGAGGCGTTTAATGGCTTATATATATATATATATATATATATATATATATATATATATATATATATATATATATATATATATCGTGGTCGACTTTTATCGATGAGCACAGATTTTACATACAGTGCGTTTAATTGCTTATATATATATATATATATATAAGCAATAAATGCATTGGATGTAAAATAAAGCTCATTTGATATGTCCGACAACAATTAAATATATATATATATATATATATATATATATATATAAACATTTTGTCCTGCCTGAAGTTCACTTCGTGGTAGTTGATAGCTTTTTACAGCTTTATTTACATTCAAGTCCCGCCTAGAGTTTACAGTAGCGGTTGATAAGATTTCTCGCTTTATTTACATTTCTAATTCCCCGTGGAGTTGCTTCATGGTGGTTGATCATGCACACACACATATATATATATATATATATATATATATATATATATATTTACCGCTTTTATATACATATAACTGCTATCGCTTTCCATACAAATTGCAGTATCATGTGAGCCTAGGAATCATGTGATCTGATTCATTTCATCGACTCTAGATTCGGTTCCCATGATGGACTTTTTTTCCAGCTATAAGCAGCTTGTACATTATTTCCAGTGTCTGAGTTTCCTTCGATGGCTGTCATGCCCATAAGGAGTTCGGCACTGCTGTATATTAGTTTCTTGTAGATGCCTCGCATCTCGAAATTAAAAGTAAACCAGTCGAACATTTAATAATAAAATGGAAGTATCAAACGCCTCAATTACTATTGAGCACAGGGTTATAAAAAACCTTTTTTATAAAACTTCATTGCCATATCTTGTTTAAAACTGATTTTTTTACAAAAATTCAAACCCTATGTATATTAGTGCAACAAGGCATAACACTACTTCCAAATAATTGCACATTTATCCACATACACACACACATATTCATATAACAGTTTCTTTGAGAAGTGGCGGTCACCATGGCAACACGGCTGTCGGAGGGTGCCTAACACCTTCCCTCCGCATAATCAAGCCCCCGAACCCTTAATAAATCTCTGTTTCACAGACCCAGTTAGCAGTGTCACATCACTGGGTCAATGTGCAAACTTTTACGGTTGTGTTGGTGTAACTAGTTAAATACACCAACTGGCGACTCTTAAAGTCCAATCGTCGACATTACACATGTCGGACCTTTTCATTTGTTTTTTCAAACAAATCTCACATTAACATGAGAACACCAAAGAACAAGTAACGAAAAGGGACATCACAAAAATCCTGACATCGACAATATATATACTAAATAATCTTCTATCGATTAATTTGAAAAATGGGTAAATGGGGGTCCATAAAATAAGAAAAATTTACATCAAATACTTCATAAAAATTCCTTTAATATTTTCAATAACATTTATTCATCATTATTATTATTCGCAATATTTAACAACCAAATTATTCCCAGGAAAGGGGGGGCTTTACAATAAGGATTTCTCCCTATTGGCGCGCAATTAGGTGACCAAACCTCTCCTCGACAAAACTTCTAGATATTGTCAATATTGCAAATAATAATATGAATAACTGTATCGTCTCAATTATTGATTTAATAATATATAAAATATCAACAATAATAGAATCAAATAACGTGAGATACTATTCAGTAATTATTATAGCAATTATTGAATAAAACTGAGTGACTTCTCACGTAGGCATCAATAATCAATATCGTGTGCTACTATGCAACCACGCATATTACTGTACTTTTACCATAGGGTATTTCAATAGTTTAATGTTAACTCTTTTGCTGTTATTTTTATAAAAAGATATTTCTGTCATTTTCTCATTCCGATAATAATTCCATTGTGGGGTCCACTAATGATTGCGCCGTTGTACGAATATTCCCTGACCAATCGAATATTATATAACAACTTTCTTACTTTGCAAAATTTATAAATATTACCCATAACTATAACATTATATCAAATCCACACCATAATATTCAAAAAAATATTTTGAGAAAATTAAATCTTTATTCATAAAATTTGGGGTCTTACAACCTCCCCTTCTTATGAAATTTCATCCTCAACATTGACGTTCGTATCTGGTATGTCGAAGAGGTGAGGATACCTTGACTTCATTTTAGATTCTAACTCCTAGGTCATTTCCTCAACATCGTGGTTTCTCCACAAAACTTTGACTTGAGGTATAACTTTGGAGCATATAATACATTTCTTTTTATCCAAGATTTTAACAGGTATCTCCTCATACGTTAAATCTTCTGCTATGTCATCTAGTTCTAATTTAATAATTTTGTTCGGGTCGTCCATATATTTACTTAACATTGATACGTGAAAAAAACGTTATGAACACGCGACATACTTGGCGGTAAGGCGAGTCTATAGGCCACAGTTCCTACTCGATCGAGGATTTCAAATGGACCAATAAAACCGAGGGTTGAGATTTCCTCTCTTCGTCGATTCTTGCTTCTAGAATAATGCCTTCGTGATCCTTCTTCTTCACATTCATTAGCTCTGAGTCTGTAGCTTGAGCGGCTTTAATTTTATCGATTAAAGTCAGTTTTAATCGTATATTCTATATCTTCACGTAGGTTCTTGGAGTCTTTAACTCTATCTCCATCCTATATAAATCGTACAAATGTGTCTTTGTGTTAACTACGTCGCACTTGTAACCGCATACGATTTTCTACTCAACGCGTCAGCTAACATTTTCTATCTTCAACATCACATATGAATTCAGTTGATCCTTGACATTTGAATTCTCAGATTCCAGCTTTATTATCTTACACTCTGCCAAAGAGTGCTTCTGTTCCAGCATCACATATCAGGTAACACAATTTTGAATTATTGCATCCTTTTGCTCCACAACCGCCTGTCGTTCTTCAACCTTCTCTTCTAACTCACGAATACGATCTTGCAGTTCTACATTTCGATCAAAAAATTCTTCTAATAAATTCTCCTCAGGTTCCTCTTCTTCTTCACTCTCAGCTGCTACCTTTGCAACTAGCTCGGGTGCAACTATTAATTCTTCACTCACCACATGGATATCTCTAATTTCTTATTCGCCTGACACTAGATTATCCTGGTTGGTGATTAGAGGTGTCTCCACAGTCTAATTCACTCCATTGTTAACATTTTCAGCTGCCATTCTCAAATACTGCCACAAAACAAGGGTTAATTAACATGCCATATATTATCCCTATATTTTGACCGACCAATTAAATAACAAATAAACTTAGGTAGTTCATACTAGCGAAGGAATTACCCGTCTCTACCTTCCTAGTTCTAGTCTCACATCTCAGCCAGGGATCATATCCCTAAGCTTTGATACCAACTTCGACGCCCCCAAAATAGATATACATCACCCATCTTAGGTCGCCAAATACATGGTACAGAATTCAAATACAAACTTAAATATACAACTATGGTGTAAAATATGACATAACATAGTTGAGAGTTTTAACAGAAATATTGTCTTCTAGACAATATCCAAACTCAAATTCAATCCTCAATACATTTATTATCACACTAAATAGTGAGGACTGCTAAAATAACCATCTCGGACCATCACTCCGTTCCCCGACTAGTCCCAGCTATGTTCTCATTTCCTGAAGAGAACAATGAAATCAAAAGGAGAGCTCAACTAGCCAAGTAAGAAATATTATGACTAAGATAATGCAGAATAATTTATCGTTAGCCTTCAACAGTGTTAAACTGATAAAATACAATAAACATCAAGTTTAATTGCAGCTGAATAAACAATCCATTAAAAGAGTCAATTAGAGCATGATATCTACTATCTTCTATGATTTAAAAAGTTTGTTGAGCCTCATCTTAATAAATAATCCACATCATCGAATCATCCATGTACTACGGCCAAGGATATTTATTATTATCACGACCATGAATTATCCATACACTACGGGCCAAGGATATTCGTGTTTTCATCAATGGTCATGATCATGCCAAACAACAATTCATCTTTGCACCCTTGACCGAAGAGAACGCATGGTTATGATCATACCAACATATGTCCATCAATGCACTACGGGCCAATGAGGAGTTTTACCACATCATTTGTAACATTACGGTCATGATTATACCGAATAATCCCTGGTCATAATCATATCAAGTCCATCTATACACTACGGCCACAAATGACTTTCATCATAATATAAACTTGAGGATGATGACAATGATATAAGAATTCAATTACAAGAAACCAAAGGATAAATTTTTAAAGATTTATAATTTAATTCATCCAGAATTCAATAATGTCCAAATTGTCAACATGATACTGCTTTGTGGAGTAAAATTCAGGAATAATATTGTATCAAAAATGATTTGGATACAAAAAAATCAAATTTTGTCATAAATAGTACCCCGGGTGAATAATACCCGAGTGAATAGTACCCCGTGAATAGTACTTCGGGAATAGTAACCCCGCGAATAGTACTCCGGCATAAAAAAGTTAAAACTTATCAAGAATGCTCAGAATAATATTTATATGAAAAGATATTAGATGAAGCGCAAATATCAAGGATATTCTACTAATTTCATGGAGTATAGAAGCCAAAACTTTAACAAAATGAGCGTAGAATTCGAAATCTGAAACGAAATAATATTACTTACATACTACAGAGTATGGAAGAAAATATTATTTCATATGAATACTGAACAAAAATAATATCCCTTACCTTAAAAAGGAGAGCATTCCAACCAGTATATCGGAGATATTCTTGAAGAGAACTTGAACTATTTTCTACGCTTAAAGCTTTCTTAAACTCTAAAGAAATACGCTCAATATTATAGAAGAAGAATTCTCTGATTCTGGTGTGATTTTCAATTCTAACTAAGCATCCTATTTATAGGAGAATAGAAAGGATACTATTTGGAAAATCATGGATGCAACAGTTTTAGAAAATTCACGAATGCCTTACTAACAATCACGAACGACTGAAATCTTTCCTCCAAGCAAAAAAATAAAAATATAACACATATATATATATATATATATATATATATATATATATATATATATACTCCCACCATCACATGCCATCCCTTTTTCTTTCTTACATCTCGTGATTACATTTCATTTCCCTCCCCACACAATTTATTTTCTTCCAACGTGGGCCCCACATGTTCCCTCCACCAACATATCACCATCACAGGTGGATCCCATATAATATATATACTAAATAATCTTCTACTAATTATTTTGAAAAAAGGGTAAATGGGGGTCCATAAAATAAGCAAAATTTACATCAAAATACTTCATAAAAATTCCTTCAATATTTTCAACAACATTCATTCATCATTATTATTATTCGCAATATTTAAGAACCAGATTATTCCCAAGAAAGAGGGGGCTTTCCAATAAGGATTTCTCCCTATTGGCGCGCAATTAGGTAACCAAACCTCTCATCGACAGAACTTTCTAAACATCGTCAATATTGCAAATAATAATATGAATAATTGTATCGTCTCAATTATTGATTTAATAATATATAAAATATCAACAATAATTGAATCAAACAACGTGAGATACTATGCAATAATTACTGTAGCAATAATTGAATAAACTGAGTGACTTCTCACGTAAGCATCAATAATCAATATCGTGTGCTACTATGCAACCACGCGTATTACTGTACTTTTACCACCGGGTATTTCAACAGTTTAACGGTAAAACTTTTGTCATTTTTTTTATAAAAATATATTTCTGTCGTTTTCTCATTCCGACAATAATTCCGTTGTGGGGTCCTGTGACAACCCGAATTTTTATAAGTTATTAAAATAGGAATTTAATAATTAAAATTCTTATTATGGGATGTTTTGAGTTTGAGTATATATATACATGCTATATATTTTGAAATATGTGATCTGGTGTAAAGAGAAATATATATTCATATATTGGGAAAGTGAGGTTCAATAGTTAAATTAACTATTGAAAAATTAAATGAATTTGTTAATTAATTTTAAATATTTATTGAATTAAATAAATATTTTAAATAATATATTTATTGAAAAAATAAATAATTTATGAAATTATGGTATAATAATTTAGTTACGTGTGTATGATAATTAAATTAAAGCAAAGGTAAATTTTATTCTTTGAAGATTTAATTTAATGAATTAATTAAATTAAAAGAGTTGTTTAATATTAAAGAAAATAAGTAAATTAAATAAAGCGTTGTTTAAATCTAATTTATTAATCAAATTAGATATATGATTATTTATTAATCATCAGAAGAATTATAATAAAATTTATAATTAATATAATTATTATTGTAAGTTATGTAAAATGGTTACAGGTGTGACAAATAAAAACTATATAATATAATCTTATCAAAATAAATTGGAATGAGAGGAATTGTGTGTAGCCAAACAAGGCCTTGTGGCCTTTGGCTTATTGTAACTGATGCAGACGTAAAAGCCATATCAGTTTATTTCTACGCATATTATTTATTTCCCTAAGGTTAGATATCAGTGAAAATACAGAGGGAGAGAGAGTTTAAAGAGAATTGGAGAAGAATGATGAAGAGTCAAGGAGAAGTAAGGAGGAAATTAAGCAATTGTTCTTCATCACCAAACTAAGATTAGGAAGAATCAAGAGGTAAGAATGAATTCTAAACCCTTAAGTTTTATTTCTTGAGTTCTTTATTGATAAATTGGATTTCTTAAGGAATTGGTTGTAGATGTTAATGGGTTTGTATAATCCATTCTATATCATCTAAAAGTGGTTTTAGAGTAATCAAACTCATGAGAACATATTAAAGATGAATAATATGAGTTTTGTTTAATATATGTATTTTGGGTCTGTTTTGAGACTAAAATTGGTTAGGAGTTTATGTTATAATTCTAAAATTGGTGATTGATTGTGTTAATAAGATAAGAAACGAAAAGAACGCAAGTTGAATGAATCAATTTGGTTAAGAAACGAAGTCGGGGCGATTGAATTCGCTAAATGTTTTTAAAACATGAAAATAGAGTATGAACATTTGTTTTGGGTCAAATTTTAGGTTGGTTAATGTTTTTATAAATCATTAGAATTCTAGTATGTTGTATTTCTATTAATTACGAATCCATAGAATTGAAAACGGACTAATTTGGATGTGTATAACTCAAGTTATGAGGATTAGTAGGAGAAAAAGGGTCAAAAATCGTGAAGAACAGTAGCTTCAGGTCCCGTTTCTGCTAACGGGCACAGCTACGCTATGCCCTAAGTCATTTGGGTCTTGTTGTCTTTGTCTAAGGTTTAATTGGCAGCAATTACCAAACTATGTCAGGTGCAACTATTTTGACCGGTTTTGGTAAAATAGGCATAACATTTTCATACGAACTCAGATTAAGGCGATTCAAGATGATACGGAACGCGAATGAATAGACCTACAACTTTTATTCTTTAAGTTTTTTAATTTGAAGTCGGGAACAGTAGTCAAAATGGTCATCTTTGTGACTGATGCGTATTCGGAGGCAATCGGAGGGCGTCAGACATGCACATACACAAGTATAGTGATGTCGACGATAAAAGATGTTGTTCTAAGTTATATAACATGAATATTATGAAGTATAATGATGCTTAACATTAATAAATGATATATTAGATAAGTTGTATACGCATACTAAGCACACACAAGAGAGGCAAATTGGGCGTGTGACTAATAAATGTCGAAACGCCGTGATAATTGATAATGAACGTAAAAAGTGTTTTAAATCAAATGAAATGAATAATATAAGATATTGAATAGTGTTAATATAAAACCAATAAGTAGTCCTAGTAAGACTTAAACACTTGAATGAACTTCAAATATAAAATATAGTGAGATATAAGTCAAAAGTTAACACAATCAAATTGAACATTATGTATTTATGATAGGAAGGGTTATGAGACGTAGAGTAAAGTTTACATTACAACTACTATGCGTTTCTATGTGACTAATAGTTGATGTGTATGATTATATAATTGTGTAGGGTACGTGAAGTGCAGATAACTGTAAGTTGTTAAACTGTTATTGGTAAACAACGATCAAGACAAGTCTTTTAGTTCCTATTTGTTATGTGAACTTGATAATTAACTATTTTAAATCTTTATTGCAAAGAGCATGGTGTGTTATATATATGTTGAATGTATGAAACATTAAAGTTAATTCATGACTACGTTGATTGAGTAATGAATGCTGATTGAGTAAGGAACTCAATCTTTATACTTGTTATTTGAACTGCAGCATGTTTTTTTTATGTTAGTTTAATGTTTATGAGATGTATGATAAGCATGTTATTATGTGTTACATGATGCATGAAAAATATTAGATTTTGCTGGGCTATCGAGCTCAACCTTACAAATAACCATTTTGCAGGTTAAGGATTGATGGTAACATTATGTGCTATTTGAATGACGTGGATCAGAAATAATACACGAAGATTAATATTTTAGCTAAAGTTTTTATACCATGATTAAGATTCATGAGATTTACTAAATTTTTTATGACGTATAATTTTATGTTGAGTTGTAAAGCTAATGTTAGAGTTATCTGATATTTAAAGGTTATCAGATTGAAATGTAAAACTTTATATAATAATAGTGATAACGTGAATCATAAAATAAGATTGATTCAAAGACATGTAGATGATAAATGTTTTGATTCAGGAAATTAAAGTAAGAAGGCATAAAAGTTTAAATTATTCCGCATTTTATAAAGTTTAACATCGAATAATGATGTAAAATAAGGTAGATGTGTTATTAATGACCGAAGTTGAGAATTATATTGTATGAATTTTGGGGTCGTTACAGGTCCACCAATGATTACGCCATTGTACGAATATTCCCTAATAAAACGAATATTCCCTAATAAAACGAATATTCCCCGAACAATCGAATATTATATAACAACTTGCTTACTTTGCAAAATTTATAAATATTACCCACAACTATAACATTATATCAAATCCACACCATAATATTCAAAAAAAAAAAATTTGAGAAAATTAAATCTTTATTCATAAAATTTGGGTCTTACAGTATATATGCCTTGTATGTGAATTTATAACTGAAAGAACAAGAGAAAAGCATGCAAGCATGAAATCTAAGTTAGAATAATTATAAGCATGAGATTTGATTATAAATGTCATAAAATGTGTAAGCCATGTATATGATCCAAAAATGTTATATCAAACATCTTTGAAATACGAACATAACCCAAGTGGAATAAAAACCCTAAATAAATAAGAACCCTAGCTTGGAAAATCAATAAATTTTATTAACTAAATATTTTGGAAAGTGATTTGAGAAATCAAATATTGAAGATATTTAAGTTTATAAGATAATGAAAGTGATTTGAACTCATTTGGATGTAAGATGAATAAGTTAGGAAAGATGAGATCAAAGATGGAAGAAAATCAAAACATTAAAAAAAACTCAAACTTTGAAGATCTGCCAGGTCAGCGTTGCCGCGCCATAGCCATTTTGACAAAAATAAAAACCCTGAAAGGCCAACGATGTCGCGCCAGGCCCTTTTCACAGTTCACTCGGATCCAAGTCAAACCGAGCCAGGTCATAGGGTCGGGTCAGGTCAGACTGGGTCAAAAATAAAAATTCTCCTAAAATAAAATAAAATTAAGAGATAATTTTAATTAAAGATGATTAAACAATTAAAGTAATTTTAATTGTGCATCAGTAAATTACAATTATTCTAATGTTAAGAATTTCTTTAACAATTCCTAAGCTCTAGTTAAATAATTAAAACTAAAGGTGGTTTTAATTGTGAAACTAGTGAACAATTAAGATAATAACTATTTTAATTATAAAATAATAAAGCCTAAACCATTTATATGATAATGTGGATTAGCAAATTGTGAAAAATTAAAATAAAAGTGAGAACTATTTTAATTCTGGGATTAATAAAGTATAAACAACTAAGGTAATATTAAAAGTTAATAATTACTTTAATTATTAAATAATAATAATGAACAATTAAATACCTTGAAGATTATTTAATTATGGGAAAATATGACATAGATAATTAGAGTGATATTGTGACGCCCCCAAATTCGGGTCCCTTCGAACCTCGGGTCCGATCCGCCACGATACTACTATCGTCAAACTATTTATATATTTTATTCATAACTTAGTGAATATAATTTTGCTTATTATAATTTAGAATATAAATTCTTTTCATTTCTAGGATCTATATATTGACTCCAAACTTTTATAAATTTCAAATCTTGGTTATTTACCATTCCTGTCTTACATCATATTCGATGTTATACAAATATGCAAAATAATTTAAACTTTTTCAATCTCATTAATTTTTTTTTATTGATTTCTTAACTTGAATCAATTACATATCCTTGAATCAAATTATGTTGTGATTCATTCTATTAGAATTATTGTATAAATTTTTACATCTCGATTCGGATTCCTCTATACATCACATGGTATAATTTTACAACTCAACATGTATTACACATCGTAAACTACTATCATGTACATCTCCTAGAACTTAAACACGGTTCAAGAGCATATACTAAATAAATCAATCAATCTCTTTCGACATTATTCGACTCTATTAATCAAGTAGCACATAATCTTTACCGCGAGTTCTTAACCTGCAAAAATGGTTATTTGCATGGGTAAGCTCGACAGCCCAACAATTCTAACAATTTTCATGCATCATATAGCATATAGTAACATACCCAGTTCATGTATTCATAATCAATTAACATTTACTATGCATGTTACTTCTCACATAACAAGCATAGAAATTTACTCCACAAAGATATCATCAAAGATCAACTTTCATATTTCATACATATCTCATATGCATTTCATATATATACATCAACATTCTCATAGCATAATATAGCTTAACTAACAGTTATCGCATTCATATATCAAATAGGAACTGAAAGACTTGCCTTGATCGTTGTTTACCAATAACAGATTATCAGCTTACAGCTATCTGCACTTCACGTGCCCTACATAATTATATAATCAAGCACATAAACTATTAGCAACGCATAGTGGTTGTAATATAGAATTTAGTCTACATCCCATAACCCTTTCTATTAATCAATACACAATGTTCAATTTGATTGTGTTAACTTTCGACTTATATCTCACTATATTTCTTTTTAGGTCATACCCGAAGTACATTTAAGTTTTTAAGTCTCTCTAAGACTCCTTATTGTTTTATATTAACCACATTCAATATCTTATAATGTTCATTTCATTTAAATTGAAACACTCTTTAAGTTCATTAACACTTGTCACAACGTTTCTACATTCATTCTTCATACGCCCAATTTATCTCTCTTGTGTATGCTTACACAACTCATCTAATACACCATTTATTAATTCTAATCATCATTATACTTATTAATATTCACTTTTTATAACTTATAACAACATCTTTTATCTTATGAAGCACTACACTTGCATATGTGTATGCCCGACGCCCTCTGATTGCCTCCAAATACACATCAGTCCTAACGATGACCATTTTAACCCCTTTTAACGACCTCAAATTGAAACAAAAGTTGTAGGTCTATTCTTCCTCGTTATGGATCATCTTAAATTGCCTCAATCGGAGTCCGTATGAAAACGTTATGGTCATTTTACAAAAATAGGTCAAAGAGATCACACTTAACATACTTTGGGCGGGGCCGCACCCATTTTCTTCACCATCGTAGCGTGCATGCACCATTGGGCAGCACCCAGCTATGTGCCCGCACTCTTAGGCAATGCGCCCGTGCTTGGCCTTGCCCAGATTACAGTTTTCTCAAAATTTTTACTTCAAATCTTTATAACTTCTTCATTTTAAGTCAGAATGAGTTGGTTTTCGATTCGTTGAACTCGTTAGACTCTTAGTTACTCATTTACAGAATAATTATAACACTTCAAAAACATTAAAAAATCATTTTAAGGGTTCTAATTCAGTGCTCATGCTATATTTTTATGTTTTAAACATATTTAGCGAATTCATTCACTACAAATTCGTTTCTCAACCAAATTAGTCCATTTAACTTGCGTTCTTTTCATTTTTCAATATATTATCAACATCTACTATCAATTTACAGATTACAAAATTGATTAACCCTCAATCTTGTCTTCCAAATAATCCATAATGTACTTATTACACTTAAAAGTTCAATTCTTCTTCTTTAACACATTTAGATGAATTTGATCCTCCCAAAACCACTTGTAGATGATACATAACATATTATATATATATATATCCATAAAAACATATTTACCAATTCTTCATCAATTCAACCCGCCAAAATAATTTACAATGCAGAACTCAAGAAATAAAAACTTACGAAACTAGGATTGGATGATCACCTCTTGATTCCTTCCTTAGTTTAGATGAAGATTACTTGATTGCTCTTCTTCCCCTTCTTTGATCCCCAAACTTTTGTTCTCTCTAAGTCTCTCTCTTTCTCTCTATAGCAATGTTCAGTCACTCAACAAACGGGAAAAGAGAAGAAGGAGCTCTATATATGGAGAATTCAATACCCAAACAATAGTTTTGCCCAACATTTCAAACTACCAGGAAGAACAAGAAGATGTTGGACAAAGAAGATTGGGTGAAAAGAATTTCACTATTACTATTCATCCCACTTGTGACGCCCCCAAAATAGGTATACATCACCCATCTTGAGTCACCAAATACATGGTACAAAACACAAATATAACTTAATTATACAACCGTCGTGTAGTATACGACAATACATAGCTGAGAGTTTAAACAGGAATATTGCCTTCTAGACAATATCCACTCTCAAATAGAGTCCTCATTGCATTTATTGTCACACTATTTTATAGAATAGTGATGACTACTAAAACACCATCTCGGACCATCACTCCGTTCCTTGACTAGTGCCGTCTACGTTCTCATTTCCTGAAGAGAACAATGAAAGAAAAAGGGTGAGCTCAACTAGCCCAGTAAGAAATATTATGACTAAGATAATGCAGAATAAATTATCATTAGTCTTTAACAATGTTAAACTGATAAAATACAATAGACATCAAGTTTAACTGCAGCGGAATAAGAAATCCATTAGAAGAGTCAAATAGAGCATGATATCTACTATCTTCTATGATTAAAAATGTTTTCATCAATTTTTATTGCTGAGACTCAGCTTAATAAATAAACCACATCATCGAATCATCCCTGCACTACGGGCTAAGGATATTCATTAAATCATCAATGGTCATGACTATACCGAATAATCCTTGGTCATAATCATACCAACAACTGTCCATCAATGCACTACAGGCCACTGAGGACTTTTACCACATCATTTATAACATTTCAGGTCATGATTATACCGAATGATCCCTGGTCATAATCATACCAAGTCCATCTATGCACGTCAGCCAAAGATGACTTTCATCACAATATAAGCATGAGGATGACGACAATGACATAATAATTCAATAAAAATAAGTTCAAGAATAAATTTGAAGGATTTATAAGTTAATTTATCCTGAAATCAATAACGACCAAATTGTCAACATAATACTTCTTTGTGGAGTAAAATTCAAGAATGCTCAGAAGAATATTTCCACGAAAAGATACTGGATGAAGCGCAAATATCCAGGATATTCTACTAATTTCATGGAGTATAGAAGCCAAAACTTTAACCAACTGAGTATAATAGAATATATGAAATTGTAAATGGATTTTCGCCCGCCATGCGATAATCCACGTAGACAAATCATTTCCACAATTTAATAAGGAATGAATACAAAGGATCATTCACCATGCATGCGGTAATCCACATAGACAGGTTATTCCAACAGAATAATAAAAAATGGAATAATAGAAGAATTCACCATGCATACGATAGACCGCACAGACAGGTTATTCTCAACAGAATAATAAAGATTGGAACCAGGTCATGCATAATCCGTACAGACAGGATATTCCAACAGAATAATAAAGAATAGAACCAGGTCATGTATAATCCGCACAGACAGGATATTCCAACAGAATAATAAAGAATGAAATAACAACAGAATTAACTAGGTATGCGATAGACCGCACAGACAAGTTATTCCAACAGAATAATAAAAATGGAACCAGGTCATGCGTAATCCGCACAGACAGGATATTCCAATAGAATACTAGAGAATGGAATAACAACAGAATTTTGCCATGTATGCAGTACTTCGCATAGACAGGTTATTCCAACAAAATAATAAAGAATGGAATAACAACTCTTACGAGAATTGAAAGAAATAATTCTCTTCATGAATACGAAAGAATAATACCCCTTACTATAATAATAATATCCCTTACCTTAGAAAAAAACTGGATACTAGAATAGTGAGGTAGTAGACTTCTCTTCTTCTTTCTCTCTATAATTTCCCTCTATAATAATGCTCTGTAGCTTTAGTAAATTGGTGAGAAATGAAGGAAGAATGACCTTCTATTTATAGGAAAATATAGTTTCGATAATTGCACGTTTTGGGGCTCAAAATATTACAGTACAATACCTCCAACTTTTAACTTAGTCATGCAAGTATTATCAATCTTTCACTAACTCCCCTAATAGTACAAGAATGTGAATCAATAGTACACAAATGTGAACAAATAGTTATAATCATGTGAATTAATAGCAATTAATTCCTTATTTACCCGATTAATTACCCGACTGGTTAGTATAACTTCCAGACATCAATTAATATCGAAATAAATGTCAATTTCCACTAACACTAATAATTCTAACACAATGAAACTATCAATTTCATCTTTAATTAACACAAACATATTCATCATTAATATTATAACTCACAATATTTAACAACCATGTCATTCCCAGGAAAGAGGGGGTTTTCCGATAAGGATTTCTCCTTATTGGCGCGCAATTAGGTGAACAAACCTCTCCTTGACAAAACTTCTAGACATTGTCAATATTGCAAATAATAATATGAATAATTTTTCCGTCTCAATTATTGATTTAATAATATAACATATTATACAGATGATACTATGACAATAACTGAATCAATAATATGAGAGATATGATACAACAATTACTGTAGCAATAATTGAGTATAACTGAGTGACTTCTTACGTAAGCATCAATAATCAATACCGTGTGCTACAATGCAACCACGCATATTATTATACTTTTACTACCGAGTAGTTCAACAATTTTAATGGTAAAACTTTCGCTGTTATTTTATAAAATGATAATTCTAGTGTTTTCTAACTACGACAATACTTCTGTTGTGGGGTCCACCAATGATTGTGCCGTCGTACGGATATTCCCTGACAAAAAGAATATTCCCCGACCAATCGAATATTATATAACAACTTGCGTTGCAAAATTTATAAATATTACCCACAACTATAACATTATATCAAATCCACACCATAATATTCAAAAAAATATTTTGAGAGATTTAAATCTTTATTCATAAAATTTGGGGTCTCACAATCTCCCCTCCTTATGAAATTTTGCCCTCAAAACTTACGTATGTACCTGGTATGCCGAAGAGGTGAGGATTCCTTGACTTCATTTCAGATTCTAACTCTTGAGGTATAACCTTTGAGAGTCGAATGTGATCCTTCTTATCCAAGATTTTAACACTGAAATTCAAATAAGGCACACTTAGAAGGGGGGTTTGAATAAGTGTAGATACAAACTATGACCAATTAAAAACTTTAAACCAAACTATTGAATATAGTCAACTATATAAATGAATGCAGCTTGCTGAATGAATATAGTCTACCGAATTGACTTTTTGTTTAAGAAAATATCTTGGTGATTTTATAAGTTAAATGAAATATTTAATGATAATCAAAAATGCTTATGATCGAATTTTTGTTTATTTAGCGAATCAATTAACTTGAGTGTAATTAAGTAAAATTAATTAATGAAAATAACACCAAGATTTTTACGTGGTCCGACTATTACCCTCTATAATAATAGCCTACTCTACGTCCAATACCAACTAGTATTGGAGACTCACTTTTATTTCTTTAAAAGACTCTTGTTACAATACATATTCTATAAAAATTGAATTACAATAATTCACTTGAGCACTCTTGCCCCTTATGCACCAATGCACTCCTTAAGCATCTATGCTTCCTTGAACCTATTTGTAAACAAACCTTAATCCACCTGGATTAAATTCCCTTAGACAACACTAAGTCTAAAAATAAATTTAAGATTACAATGATAGAGGTCTAATGATCAAAGCAAATAAGCAATTTAACATGCAAGGCTCAACTAATGAATGCAATGATCAAATAGAAATAGTAGAAGATATCACCAATTTAATGCCCACAAAAATTGATTGAATATATCAATGAATCAGCAGCTCAAATTTGCACCAAGAATAGAATAGCTTTCAAAGTATATGAGTGCAAAATATTAATTCAAGTGTTGTAAGTGTTGTAATTTCAACACTGTTCTTAGTTCCTTTTATAGCACAAAAATATTACCGTTTATAAATGTTTTTGTTGTAACAATAATAAACGTTGCCAACAAAAATCCCAAAGATAAGCTATAATTTTATTACTGTTGGAAACATTCAAAAATATAGACTATGTCAAAGATAACCCAAAAAGGTAGAAAGTTTCGTGTTCAACATATATAGCCTATAACTGCCGCCTTAGAAAAAATATCTCTGACCTGTTCAACATTAATCCACTATAACAATATAGCATAGAACTTTATTTAAACTAGACTCCTTAGTAAAATGTTAATTCCGTAATTAATGACAACATGTATCTTCCCAAGATAATCATCACTATCAATTTCCAATATATATGCAGCTTTTAGACTTCTAATCAAGATCCACTACCACCATCTTCCTTTCTAACAAATATATTCCCTAATAAATGGAGAAAAGATCACATAGAAATATCAATTAACAAGCACCTCTTTCAGGATAATTATCTTAGAGTTCCCAAGACATATACACACCAAAATATTTTATTTCTCCCATACGTGTATCATTCAGACAGAACTCCTATGCATGCATGCTAACATTTCTCTTAATAGCAAATAGCAGTGAATAACATATTTAAGACATGCACAAAATATTAAATCATAATTTAATGCACACACAAAATGTCCTAGAGCCTTGAATTGAAAAATTAGATATTTTCAATGATCTTACATATTTTTCTTAGGACTCAAAACATCTTCATTCTTCTTGAATAATCCAACACATACTTCTTGAGATAGATTCCTGAAATCCACAATTCACAATTTAGTACCGACGAGTAAATCATCATCAAAACATTTAGGCTAGAACGTGAATTAATCAGCATTCTCCCCCTTTTTGATGATGTCCCATCCTCTTGTGCCATAGATTTGCCTCATCTTGTACAGATGCAAGACATAATTCCTCATCCTCTTCCTCAAAGTCAATAGTATATATATTTTTTTCTCTTTGTGCAACTAGAGAAACATTGTTAGTACCATGATAAATAATGCATTTTTCTTTATCAAAACTAACTTGGTGACCATTGTCCATTAATAAAATTATACTAATAAGATTAAACTCAAGACCGTTAACAAGATGAACATTATCGATGTTAACCTTACCATTACCAATTTTACCTTTTCCAACAATATCTCAAGTTCGATTATCTCCAAAAGTGACCGTTCTATTTTTCTTATTGATTTTTAGTTCCACGAACTTTGATTTGTCGCCGGTCATGTGACGGGAGCACCCACTATCAAGAATCCACTTTTGAGAAGGAACCCTTGCCTTGAGACATATCTGTCAAGAAAAAATATTTCATCCTTTTGGTACCCACATCTTTTTGGGTCTTTTAATGTTAGTTGCAAGCAAATCATTCTTTTTAACCCATACCTTTTTAACCTTATTTTTCTTAAAACAATTTATGTCCAAGTGACCTTTAATACCACAGTTTTTGCACGTTGTGAAAGGAGAACAATAATTCAATTTGAAACGCGACTTGGATCTAAGCATATTCACATTACCCGTTTTATGAGTGGGATTATAACCTATTCCTTGTCTATCAAAACTAGGTTTTTGCTTTCCTAACATAACAGTCAGATTATCTTCTCCTTGAACGAATCTAGCAAGAGATATTTTTAATGAATCTATTTCCTTTTGAAGTTCATTAGTATGAATGGGTTTAGACTGGGATTCATTACCAAAAGCATCAATACATACATCTCGCATTTTCAATTCATTTGTCAATTTTCAACTTCATTGTTCAAGTAGGTCACTTTGTTAAAAAGAACTTTGTTATAATTCTCAAAAAAATCATTTTTAGCAATCAAAACTTTTTCTTCTTTGCATATAGATTCCTTTTCAATATTTTTCTTTTCATCTATCAAAGATTCTACTTCACCCATTAATGTGTTAACTAAGTCTTTCAAATATGCATTTTTTTCTTTCAATTTCTCATTTTCTTGTTTCAAAGAAATATTTTCAAAAATAGATACCTCATTTGATTCACCTTCTATTCCCATGAAGCATACTTGAGCTATCTCATCCTTGGCATCGACCTCAACTTCAGATTCTTCTTCATCACTCTAGGTGACCAAAGCCTTGTTTTTCTTGTTGTCCTTGAAGCCTATTTTTCCTTTATTCTTTAGTTGAAAACAGTCCTTCTTGAAGTGCCTTGGACGTCCACATTCAAAACACGTTTCCTCAGTTTGCTTTCCTTTGCCTTTATTTGAGTTGAAGATATTCTTTCGTTTATTCTTTCTTTGTATAAGTCCTTTGAGTCTTCGTGACATCATAGCTATCTCTTCGTCAGAATCATCATCAAGCTCTTCTTCATTTCCTGCATTAAGAGCTAAAACCTTCCTACGAGGAGTTTCCTCCTCATCGTCATACCTCTTTAACTGATGTTCATATTCCTCAAGTTCACCAAAAAGGGTTAGAGTATCCATAGTAGATATACTAGAGGAATCTTGAAGAGTAGTAATTTTAGAAGCAAACCTCTTGGGCATAGCCCGAAGTAACTTACGATTGATCTCGCTTTGTGGAATAGATTTGTCTAGTTGCTTTAAAGAGTTCAGAAGAACAAGGAACCTTGCTTGAGCCATCTTTACAGTTTCATCTTTCTCAAGTTTGAACATCTCATAATCATGCATAAGCATGCTTAGCTTAACTTCTCGAACTTTTGATGTTCCATCATGACTCACCACTAGAGTATCCCACATTTCCTTAGCTGTGTTGCATGAGGATACTTTGTCAATCTCAGATTACACCATGCCGCTTAGTAGAGTATTCATCGCTCTTGAGTCATAGGATACCATGAAGGTTTCAGTTGAATCCATCTCTAGCAAAGTCTTTGGAGTACCGTTATCTTTCCTTGGAATAACTGGTCCATTTTCCACAACCCACCATTCCCAAGGATCTCTTTTAAGGTAGATCCTCATTTAGAATTTCCAAAAATTGTAGTTTTCTGTTCCATGCAGCAGTGGAGGTCTATTGGTTAATTGACCTTCTTGATTGTTGTTTTCGAACTGTGCCATGTCAGAATCTTTCCCTACAAGTCACCTTTAAGACCAAGTAAGTAGAGCCAAGCTTTGATACTAAATGAAATTCAGATAAGGCACACTTAGAAGGGGGGGTTGAATAAGTGTGGATACAAACTATGACCAATTAAAAACTTTAAACCAAATTATTGAATGTAGTCAACTATATAAATGAATGCAGCTTGCTGAATGAATATAGTCTACCGAATTGACTTTTTGTTTAAGAAAATATCTTGGTGATTTTATAAGTTAAATGAAATATTTAATGATAACCAAAAATGCTTATGATCGAATTTTTGTTTATTTAGCGAATCAATTAACTTGAGTGTAATTAAGTAAAATTAATTAATGAAAATAACACCAAGATTTTTACGTGGTTCGACTTTTACCCTCTATAATAATAGCCTACTCCACGTTCAATACCAACTAGTATTGGAGACTCACTTTTATTTCTTTAAAGGACTCTTGTTACAATACAGATTCTATAAAAATTGAATTACAATAATTCACTTGAGCACTCTTGCGCCTTATGCACCAATGCATTCCTTAAGCACCTATGCTTCCTTGAACCTGTTTGTAAACAAACCTTAATCCACCTGGATTAAATTCTCTTAGACAACACTAAGTCTAAAAATAAATTTAAGATTACAATGATAGAGGTCTAATGATCAAAGCAAATAAGCAATTTAACAATGCAAGGCTCAACTAATGAATGCAATGATCAAATAGAAATAGTAGAAGATATCACCAATTTAATGCCCACGAAAATTGACTGAATATATCAATGAATCAGCAGCTCAAATTTGCACCAAGAATAGAATAGCTTTCAAAGTATATGAGTGCAAAATATTAATTCAAGTGTTGTAAGTGTTGTAATTTCAACATCGTTCTTAGTTCCTTTTATAGCACAAAAAAATATTACCGTTTATAAATGTTTTTTGTTGTAACAATAATAAAGCGTTACAACAAAAATCCCAAAGATAAGCTATAATTTTATTCTTTGTTGGAAACATTCAAAAATATAGACTATGTCAAAGATAACCCAAAAAGGTAGAAAGTTTCGTGTTCAACATATATAGCCTATAACTGCCGCCTTAGAAAAAAAATCTCTGACCTGTTCAACATTAATCCACTATAACAATATAGCATAGAACTTTATTTAAACTAGACTCCTTAGTAAAATGTTAGTTCCGTAATTAATGACAACATGTATCTTTCCAAGATAATCATCACTATCAATTTCCAATATATATGCAGCTTTTAGACTTCTAATCATGATCCACTACCGCCATCTTCCTTTCTAAAAAATATATTCCGTAATAAATGGAGAAAAGATCACATAGAAATATCAATTAACAAGCACCTCTTTCAGGATAATTATCTTAGAGTTCCCAAGACATATACACACCAAAATATTTTATTTCTCCCATACGTGTATCATTCAGACAGAACTCCTACGCATGCATGCTAACATTTCTCTTGATAGCAAATAGCAGTGAATAACATATTTGAGACATGCACAAAATATTAAATCTACAATTCACAATTTAGTACCGACGAGTAAATCATCATCAAAACATTTAGGCTAGAACGTGAATTAATCAACAAACACGTATCTCCTCATCCGTTAAATCTTCTGCTATCTCGTCTGGTTCTAAATCAATAATGTGGTTTGGGTCATCCACATATTTACGTAACATCGATATGTAAAAAAAGCATTATGAACACGCAACACACTTGGCGGTAAAAATGAGTCTATAGGCCACAGTTCCTACTTGATCAAGGATTTCAAATGGGCCAATTAAATCAAGGGTTGAGATTTTCTCTCTTCATCGATTCTTGCTTCTAGAATAACGCCTCTTGAACCTTCTTCTTCACATTCATCAGCTCTAAGTATGTAGCTTACGCGACTTTAACTTTATTGATTAAAGTCGATTCTACTCGTATATTTGATATCACCACGTGGGTCCTTAGAGTCTTTAACTCTATCTTCATCATTTGTAAGTTATACGAAATGGGTTTTTGTGTTAACAATATGGCACTCATAAACGTATACGATCTTCTACTCAATGCGTCAGCTACCACGTTCGCTCTTCTACAATGATATTAAATGGTATAGTTATAATCTTCAACAGCTCGAGCCAACGTCTTTGGCGCATTATACGTTCGTTTTGGTTGAAAAAATATTTAAGGGTTTTGTACTGGGGTCAATACAAAATTCAATTTCACGCTCTAAGGGTAGGCTAAGAAGTCTTCAAGAATACGTCAGGAAATTTATTAACAATAGAAATATCATTCAAAATTGTAACTCTCATCCAAGACTTGGATAGTACGTCACATTGATACCTATCAACTTGTCACCGTTATTCACGACATCCCCTGCGGATATTTCGGCTTCGGTGCATTCCACACAAGGAAATCAACAACGAAAGGATTGGGGCTCTTTACTTATAGCTTGATATAACAGTGATTAACTTTAGTGGTTTGGTTGCTTGAATTCGCATAATAGGTTGGTTAGGAATATGAAAGCTAACAACCTTATGAAAAGCATGATGAGTATTTTACCAATCGATTCCTAAAATCACATCAAAGGCAAGTATTTTCAAAGAGATAAGATCGACAGGTAACGTGAAAGTGTCGATTTGAATCAAACAAGACTTATAAACAGTGGAGGTAACAAAGGTTTCTACTAACGAAGTTTCAACCAATCAGTCAAACTCTAATTTCTCAGGAGTCAAATTTAAACGTCGAGCGCAAGTAAGAGAGATAAAAGAATGGGTAGAACCGGTATCTAATAAGGTATAGACTTCGCAAAATTTATAATTAACTTGGAAGTACTAACCGTTCGGGTCACTCGCTTTTGAGAAGTCACAAGAAACGCTCTTCCTAAAACCAACGACTTTGTTTTTATGCAGATCCGCCTTTGGTGCCACCGTCCCAGCTGGACTTGACTTTGGTGCAAGACATAATCGGGCTAGGTGACCTTCTTTTCCACAATTGTAACATGCTTTAGACTGCATCGTGCAGTTTGGACTTATGTGTCCTTCCCCTCCACATTTTTAACATACGACCGGTGGTTGTTCTCCTTCCTTAACAACAGGTGCTGGTACTGACATCTTTTCATCATTGTTGAATCTCTTCTTCTTAAAATTTTCACTTCTATTATCTTGGCCATGATTACCACCGAAGTGGTTACCACTCTTGGCATGATAATTTCCCCCATGATGGTTATCATTGTTCCGATGGCCTTTGCCACCAGTACAATTATTATCGTGTTGTTACTCGTTATCCTTTCGTTGGGATGGCTCATTATCGTGCTCTAATAACTGAGCCCTATTCACTATATCTGAATATAAACAAAGTTTGTGAGAAATAAGGTATTGACGTATATCGGATTTTAACCCTCTTAGAAATATTTGTGTCATTCGCTCCTCATTATCGACCAAATGGGATGCAAACCGGGATAACTCCGTAAATTTAGCCTCGTATTACGACACGGTCATATTGTTTTGCTCTAACTTGATAAACTCCACCTCCTTCATGTGACGAATACTTTTGGGAAAGTACTTGTCATTAAACAGCTCTTGGAACTTCTCCCAAGACATCTTGAGTGCATCAGGCTGGGTACATTTTACAGATTCCCAACAGTAATCTGCCTCTTCACGCAACATAAAGGTGGCAAAGGGGACCTTTTGCTCCTTAGAGCATCCCAAGACATCAAATATCTTGGTGATCTGCTTTAAACACGTCTTCCCCTTAAGTGGTTCTGGCTTTCCCAAAAACTCTGGTGGTCCCAGCTCCTTGAATTGATTAGCGGTGACCGACCATGGGTTGCCATTATTTCCACCTATATTTTGAATAGGAGTCTCTCTTACCTGATGTTACATAAATTGCGTAAAGCCTATGAACATCCCATCGTTCATCATTTGATCGATGTTGTTATTTACCTGAGGATTATTGTCTTCCTGTTGCACATTATCCTGGGTATTGATCATTGGAGACTCAACGGTCTCATGTGCTTCATTGCTATCTCAACATTTTCAGATGCCATTTTCAAACACTGTCACAAAACGAGGGTTAATTAACATATCACATATTATCCCTATACTCTGACCGACTAATTAAATACCAAATAAACTTAGGTAGGTCATACTAGCGAAGGAATTCCCCGTCTCTCCCCCTAGTTCTTGTCTCACATCTCAGTCAGGGATCATATCCCTAAGCTTTGATACCAACTGTGATGCCCCCAAAATAGGTATACATCACCCATCTTGAGTCGCCAAATACATGGTACAAAATACAAATACAACTTAATTATACAACCGTCGTGTAGTATACAACAATACATAGCTGAGAGTTTAAACAGGAATATTTCCTTCTAGACAATATCCACTTTCAAATAGAGTCCTCATTACATTTATTGTCACACTATTTTCTAGAATAGTGAGGACTACTAAAACACCATCTCGGACCATCACTCCGTTCCCCGACTAGTCCCGGCTACGTTCTCATTTCCTGAAGAGAGCAATGAAAGCAAAAGGGTGAGCTCAACTAGCACAGTAAGAAATATTATGACTAAGATAATGCAGAATAAATTATCATTAGTCTTTAAAAATGTTAAAGCGATAAAATACAATAGACATCAAGTTTAAGCTGCGGTGAATAAGCAATCCATTAGAAGAGTCAAGTAGAGCCACGATATCTACTATCTTCTATGATTTAAAATGTTTTCATCAATTTTATCATTTGAGACTCAACTTAATAAATAAACCACATCATCGAATCATCCTCCACACTTTCTGGGCTAAGGATATTCATTAAATCATCAATGGTCATGACTATCTATAGAATAATCCTCGGTCATATAATGGTGGCGCCCTAAAATAGGTATACAACACCCATTACGAGTCGCCAAATACATGGTACAAAAAAGCAAACTACAACTTCAATAATACAATTGTCGTGCAAAATCGACACAACACATATCTTGTGAGTTTAAATACAAATATTGTCTTCTAGACAATATCCACACCCAAATAAGTCCTCATTATAATTATTCATACACTATTTTACGAAATAGTGAGGGGATGACTAAAACATCTTTCTAGAACCATCATTCCATACCCCAGGCTCGATCTGCTATGTTCTCACATCCTAAGAAGAAAAATGGAACAAAAAGGAAAAGGGTGAGCTCAACTAGCCCGATAAAGAATATTATGACTAAGATAATATACAACAAATTATCATTAGTCTTCAACGAGGGAAAAATCGATAGAATATAATAGACAACAAGTTTTAGATCAATAAACACGGTGAAACAACAATCCATTAGAAGAGTCACGTAGAGAATGAATTCAACTATCTTCTAAGATTTAAGAGTCCATCATCAATATTTTATCCCTGTAACATCAATCAATATACATCTTTTAATCAAATATTCATCTTTGCACTACAGGCCAAAGATATTCATCAAGTATCACAATTTGGTCATGTTCATCTCAACATCTGTTCACCTTTGCACTACGGGCCAAAGATATTTATTAATCATTCATCTTTGCACTATAGGCCAAAGATATTCAGTAATATCATCATTTAGGACTGAGGATGATGAAAAATATTTTAAAGAAAACGAATCCAGTGAGACAGAAGGACAAATATTAGGGATTTGTATAATAGTTTTATCCAAGATCAATAATACTCCATAATAACCAATTTTGAAGCAGAATTCAAAAATAACGATCAAAACATGGATACAATCAAAGATAATAGCCAAAATAGACATCTTGGACAAAAAGGAAAATTTTTATTTTTTGATTGAATAGTGTAAATGATTCGTGAATAAGTGTCGTATACATGAATAGTCTTTGTATCGTGAATAGTAACCCCGACACAAAAAGTTCCAAATTTGATTAAAAAGTTCACCAATATTCCAGCATAATGATATTGAAGAAAATAATATCATTTAAGAAGAAAATAACATCCCTTATTTCAAAATAACCGTACTTCTGACTGAATTTCGGGTATAGTGCTAACAGAACTTGCACCATATAGCAACACTCAAAGTATCAAAATACTCACAAGAATACGCTCGATAATCTAGAGAGAAAGAAAACTTATTTCTGGTGTGATTTTCAATTCTAACATAGGCGTCTATTTATAGGAAAATGCTAGAACGCCAAAGGAGACTAAATAATAAAATAATATTATTATTAATTACAATTCCTATGCATGCTTTGAATTTTTGGGCAGCCATGTTGGAAGAATTCAGCAGCCCATGTGTGTATTCCACCAACAAAAAGTGGGTCCCCCCATAAATTTAATAAAAAATTATTTTATTTATCGAAACTTTAATAATTCATAGAAAATAGCTTGTTTATCAGAAAAATACAAATTTTTTGTCCATTCTGCCTGAAATCGAATTCTCTACAACTTTACAGAAGAAAGTATTTCCAAATTCCCAACAGAAAATATCTGAAATCCACAAACGGATGATTTTTAATACCTCCACTTTGACAAAATACTGATAAAACACCTCAATATTAATTCCTTCATTAACAACCACATAAATATATTCATCATTTATATCCACATCAAATAAATATTTTCTTATCATATAAATCAATAATTATTTATTCATAAATAATATTACAAAATCACAATTATTGATATGACGGTAGTTCCTAGAAGAGGGGCTTTCAATAAGGATTTTTCCTTCTTTTGGCGCAAATTAGGTGACCAAACCTCTACTTAAGCCAGAACTTTCTAGACATTGCCAATAATGTTATCTAATAATGTTATTCAAATAATATGAATTATTGATCTGATAATGGAAAATATTGTGCAGTGACAGTTATTGAATCAACAATAATATAAACTATCAACGCATAATTATTGAATCAATAAAATAAAATATTGAGCGTAACTACTATAACAATTATTGAGTAGTGCCTTGCCTTACTTACATGCGAATCAATAATTCAATAATCTTGTCTGCAATCTGGTGCTTCTTGTGCCACCCGCGTGTATTATTCGTATTTTAACCACGGGTATTCCAACGATTGTTAAGCAGTAACAACTACGCCGTTATTTATAAAAACTAATACTTTGTCGTTTTCTTCATCCGCGGTTATTACATTTATGAGCCCCACGAATGGTCTGCTTGGTCGTAAATACGAATATTCCCAAACAAAAAGAATATTCGACGACCAAAAGAATATTCCCCAACAAAAATGAATACTTTATAACCACTTGCTTATTTTACAAAATTTGCACATTTCACCCATAACCAAATCATTATATCAAATTAACACCTTATTAATTTAGAATAATGAATAGAGAAAATTCAATTTTATTTATAATAAGTTGGGGTCTTACAACCTCCCCTCCTTATAAAATTCCGTCCTCGAAATTGACGTACGTACCTGGTGTTTCGAACAGGTGAGGGTACCTTGCTTCAATTTCTGATTCCAACTCCCATGTCATTTCCTCCATTGCATGGTTTCTCCACAAAACCTTAACTTGTGGTATAACCTTGGTGCGTAAGACATGTTCTTTTCTATCCAAGATCTTAACAGGTACCTCCTCGTACGTTAAATCTTCGGCTATCTCGACTGGTTCTAACTCAATAATATGGTTCGGGTCTTTTACATATTTACGAAGCATAGATATGTGAAAAACATTATGAACACGAGACATGCTTGGAGGTAATGCGAGTCTATAGGCCACATTTCCTATTCGATCAAGAATCTCAAATGGACCAACAAATCTTGGATTGAGCTTTCCTCTTTTTCCAAATCTTGTAACTCCCTTCCATGGAGCAACACGTAACAGTACATGATCCCCAATATTAAATTCTACGTCCTTTCGATGAAGATCAACATAACTCTTTTGTCGATCTTGTGAGGTTTGAATACATTGTCGAATCATTTGGATATTTTCTGTAGTCATGCGTACTAATTCTGGTCCCAACAACGTTGCTTCTCCCACCTCGTCCCAAAGATCTTTGGAAGCGACACTTTAAATCCATACAACACCTCGAATGGAGCCATGCCTATATTTGCTTGATAACTGTTGTTGTAGGAGAATTCCACAAGTGGCAAGTACTTATCCCAACTTCCTTTGAAATCTAGAACACAGAGTCTTAATAGATCTTCAAGGGTTTGAATAGTCCTCTCTGATTGTTCGTCCGTTTGAGGATGGTATGCTGAACTGAATCGTAAATTCATGCCCATAGCTTTCTGCAAGCTAACCCAAAATCTTGAAGTGAATCTTGGGTCACGATCTAAAACTATGGATACTGGCATGCCATGCAATCTCACAATCTCATTCACGTACATACGAGAAAGACGTTCAAGGGAATAAGTTTCACGTATTGACAAGAAATGAGCAGACTTGGTTAATCTATCAACAATAACCCAAATCGCATCTACGCCTTGAGAAACTTTGGGAAGACCTGTAACAAAATCCATGGTAATGTGTTCCCACTTCTATTTTGGAATCTCAAGTTGTTGCAATGGACCTTTTGGTACTTGATGCTCCGCCTTTACACGTTGACAAGTTAAACACCTCGAGATAAACTCCGTGATCTCTCTCTTCATATTGTTCCACCAAAATATATGTCGAATATCATGATACATTTTGGTACTCCCATGATGGATTGCAAACGGGGTGTTGTGTGCCTCCATCATGATTCTATGCTTCAAGTCAGAATCGTTAGGAACGCAAAGTCTAGAGTTGACTCGAAGTATTCCTTCTTCATCGATTCTTGCTTCTGGAATAGCACCTTCTTGCACTTTCTTCTTCATACGCATGTGTGAAGTCAAGTAGCTTGAGCGGCTTTAACTTTATTAATTAAAGTCGGTTCTCTACTCGTATATTCGCCATCATCACGTGGGTCCCTGGAGTTTTTAACTCTATCTCCATCCTTTGCAAGTCATACAAAATGGGTCTTTGCGTTGACAATATCGCACTCGTACTTGCATATGATCTTCTACTCAATGCGTCTGTAATAACCCGAGATTTTTTATATAAAATAAATAAGAAATTGTGCATATAAATTTTTTATTTATTTATTTAATGACGAGAATAAGTGTCAAGTAATGTGAACGATAAACGCAAATATATTTATTACTTGAAAAATTAGAAATAATTTTGGAATTATTAATTACTACAAATTATATTGTATGGTAATTAATTTATGTAAGCCGAAATGTTTTTATTAATTATTTTCCATGAAAACATGATTGAAAATAATATATGAAGTGATAATTAGATTTATATAATAAATATTTTATTATATGAATTGTCAGAATATTTAAGTTAATTATTTTAACTTGATTATTGATGTTGTGTACGAAGAATAAGTTAGATATGGAATCCAAACCCTGAATTGGGATTGTGATCAAGAGATGAGAATAATAATATTATATTATCTATATTATGATTTTATAGTATCATAAATATGTACTGTGTATGTGCGAATAGATAAAGTTGAGCAATGACTGTCCATTAGGTGATAGCATATTACCGTGTTATGAAACCCTAATTATTAAACTCAGTTATGAGATATGACTGAGTATTGACTGTGTATATGAAGTTACTGTGTATAAGAATGTCGGTAATTAGGACAAACCCTAATTACTGTTTTTACGCCGATAATTAGGACAAACCCTAATTATTATAACCCTAATCGGTTGAAGTTAGAAACCAGAATGACTATGTTAGTAACACACACAGATAATTAGAGAACCCTAATGGTCAATTAGAAACCCTAATTGATGACGTTAAGAAACCCTAATTATAGAACCCTAGTTTTTCTATAAAAACCCTAATTTAAATTACCGAGTTTAATTTCGATGTTGTTATATAAGTGTTTTAATTTACCAAACGATAGAAATTAATTGGTAAATGATAAGAATTACCATCTAGTGATTAAATATTACATTTAATTGCCTTGTACAAGATTGCCCTTGAATTTATATGGGAAATTACCAAAATACCCTTTTTGGTTTATTAGTGTATTATTAGTTACATTGTTGATGGAATCTTGCAAAAATCATGGCCAACATCCCTACCCCACCAAACTTATCAGCTAAGCAATCAATTGTACCAACCAATTTGAGCATCCAATGCATTTGGCTTAGCTTATATAAAGAATGGAGAGAGTTAGTATATTTTGTACACTTAAATTTTCCTAACTCTCATCCTAGACTCTCTCAAGCTCAAACCTACGAATTCATCTTGCCCATACACTCATAATCAAAGCCCAACCATCATAAACAACAAATCAGAAACAAGGAATCAAGAATTTTTGTGCATAAAAGGTATAAAACCCTAAGCCTAGAAATCCTTTGATTCGATGTTATTTGATGCAATTGATTGTTTAAAGTTGTGTAATAGGATGTTAATTGATGATATGGGTTGATAAATCAAAGACCCATAACATCAAAGTACACGAATTTGAAGATTTGAGAAATCTGGAAAATTCCATTTATGTAATTTTTCGTCAAATGTCAGAGCTTATAGATCTTTGATCGATCATGATTTTTGTTGTTTTTAAGTTGTTATGTGTAGCTTGTTATGTGGTCTTTAATCTGAAAAAAGAATCAAGTCTGTATCATGTATAGATTAGAAGTTATAGATGGTCAAACATGGTTGACCGATCATGAGAAACTGTTTTTTGGGCAGTATGTAACGGGAGCATTCTTGTCCACTTTTTTTTCTTTTAAAGGTCTGGGCTTTTGATATATTGTAGTACACTGAATAAGCTTTTCATAGACTCTGAAACGGACTAAATCCGATATCGGAGGAGAGAGTTATGATATTTCAAAGTAGTAGTGTCAAAAGCATCCAACAAGTGCAGTGCGATCCACTTGAGCGGAATTTACGAAATTTGATGTGTTGAATTTGGAAATAAGTCAAGAGGGAAGAGTTGTAGTCTCGGAAAATAGCTCAGCGTGGGCTCAAGAATCGTCTAAAATATTTTTAAGCGAAAGAGTTATGATTGTTTTTAGCGAAAGAGGGTAAATCTGGGAAATAGATAAAAGCAGTTATGAGTGGACATTTTGGGGAATTGCATTTTAGGCTTCCTAAGAGATCCGAAATTACTGGGTTATATTTTTTAAAAATACTTTGGTATACCATGTATAACATATCCAAAGTTGGGAATTTTCTGATAAATGAGCAAGGCGTGAGAAAATCGTAAAGTGAGCTATTGAAAAATTAGTATAAACCAAGTCCCACATCGACTAAATTTAGAACTTCACCATTTTCTAAACCTATAAATATAAGGGTTTGGCCTTTGTTTCATTCACCAACAATAAGGCATCCAATTTTGAGAAATGCTTTGTTGTGGGAGGACTTTTTATAAAGATCTCCTTAGTTAAATCTTGGTGAATCATTATTAGGTTTGTGGAATTCGTATTTTTTGTATATTTCTTATTTAATTTTTTGTAATGTTATTATTTTAAATATTGTATTTAGTTGTTAGTTAAAGTTTGAATTTTTGAAGTTTAGTTAGTTTTGTTAATAAACTAGTTAGTTTACTATGTTTATTTTGGCTTGGAATTGATTATGTAAATGAGTTATTTGTGATGACTTTTAATATTTTGGGATGAATTTCATTAATTAAGTATTATTAATGATATTAAAGTTATTTATTGATTATATTAAATAATTAGTTTAAAAATGATTTTATTATTTTAAAAATCATTTTAAATGAAAATAAAGTGTTTAAAGATATTTTGAGTTATAAAATATAACTTTTAATATTTAGAAGATAATTTCATTAATAATTATATATTAATGATATTTAGTTAATGATTTGTGATATTAAGTTTATTTAATAAATAGTTTTAAAATGGTTTTATTTATTTAAAATTTATTTAAAAAGGATATTAAGGATTTAAAAATATTTTAAGTTATAATTAATGACTTTTAATATTTGGATAAATAATACAATATTATTAATAATAGTATTGTTTGATGTTTAAATCATTTAATTATGATTCCGATGTTTGAAAATGCATGATAAATTTTAATAAGTGTTTTAAAATTATTTTTTATGTCATTTAAAAATAAAATGATTTGATATTTCTGAGATGTTGAGGTACAGAATAAGAGTCTTAGACTCAAGATTATTTGCCGATAAAGTCAGTTTCAGATTAATCGACAATTATTGTCGAAATTGACCCAAACTTAGATATTGGTCGTGTTAATGATTGTTTAGGACGTAATGATTTATTAGATATATGTGATGATGTGATTAGACTATGTCTTCAATTGTAATAGGCGATCTTATATATTATTATATATTGTTCTAATCGAAGCAATGATCCGATTAATGATAGGTTGTGATATAAAGAGATAGAACCTAAGTTGAGATTTGTAATCAATGAATCGGTGCAAGTATCTTACCTTTGCATTTCTTTTTATGCAATGGACATGAGTAAGAATTTTGAATTATTCTATTCATGCATGATTATGTACTCTTTGATTATCAACATGTTAGCTCAGATATATATTCTGTTCATTAATTTCTAAATGGTTATACAAGTGTCCCTACTTGGATAATCATGGTATTTATTCACATGTTGATACACCTTTGTCAATTACCCGTATATATATATATATTGAATTACATATTATTGTTGAGCAAGATTAAAACCTTCGGGTTTGGAACCAGACATATATGAACATCCCTATATGGGAAAATTTTTGCGCCCAAGGCAGATAGAGTGAGCGATGAATTTCGTTCAGGTTATGTAGTATTGATCAATACAGGTCTGTGAAAGTGATCACCCTCCGTGTCCGTAAGTTATGACGTTTTGCGGATGGATTTCTGCTAAACCTTTTCGAAAATAAAAAGCATGTTCATAGTATGTTTCTTAAACCCTATTCATGGGTAGAGCCAAATTTCAAGAATTTGAAAGAGAGTTGTTATGTGAAATTTTTATCAGTACAGATTACTTCACAACTTTCAATTCGTTGTAGAAGTGTTATGTAAAGAGAATACTTATATTCTTTTCAAATTTTATATATATAATTGCTATTACTTATTTGGGCACTCAAATGCTCACCCTTGCTTAAATTAAATGTTTTCAGTTATGTATGAGCAACACAAGGCTCAGGCACGAACAAGGGGAAAGGAAAGCTGTTTGAATGAGTTTATATTATGAGTTAATGGTTATAGTCAGTATTGGTATCTATTCAAGTATTGTAAGGAATGTATTTGAAGGTCTCGTACCTGGGAAATAAACTTTGATGTATGTAAATTAAGTTTGAATGTATTATTATTTGTATTATTCAGCTTATAGAAATGGTATCGTGAAACACCGAGTTCGGGTTTCAAGTACCCGGATTTTGGGGCGTCACAGCGTCAGCTACTACGTTCGCTTTTCTAGGATGATATTAAATAGTGTGATCGTAATATTTCAACAGCTTAAGCCAACGTCGTTGCCGCATATTGAGTTCTTTTTGGGTAAAGAAATATTTGAGGCTTTTATGGTCCGTATAAATCTCCACTTTCTCTGTAAACAAGTAGTGTCTCCAGATTTTTAACGCAAAAACGACTGCTGCCAACTCTAAATCATGAGTAGGATAATTCCTCTCATATTCTTTGAGTTATCGCGAGGCATGGGCTATGACTTTCCCATGTTGCATGAGAACACATCCTAACCCTTTGCCTGAAGCATCACTGTAGATAATAAATCCATCCGATCCAGATGGTATTGCCAGAACAGGTGCCGAAATGAGTCTCTTCTTGAGCTCTTGGAAACTCTTCTCGCATTCCTCGCTCCATATGAATTTTTATCTTTCCGAGTCAAAGTCAATTTGAGTTAACGGATAGCGATTTGAGAAAATCCTTCCACGAATCTCCGATAATAACCATTTAAGCCCGTAAGCTTACGACTTGGTCCACCAAACTTGGTTGCTCTAACTTTGTATTGCTTCAATCTTGGCGGGTCAACAGATACTCCATGTTTTGACACCATGTGCCCAAGGAATGCTACTTCCTCAAGCTTGAACTCGCATTTCTTCAGCTTGGCATATAGCTTGTTTTCATGAAGCTTTTCAAGTATCAGCTTCAAATGGTGATCATGATCTTCATGGCTTTTGGAATAGATGAGGATGTAATCAATAAAGACAACAATGAACTGATCCAAATATTCCTTGAATACTCGGTTCATCATATCCATGAAAGCAGCTAGGAGCATTAGTCAATCCAAAAGACATGACTAAGAATTCATAATACCCGCATCGCAAAGTTAGAAGGCGGTCTTGGAATATCCTCGATTTTAATCTTGGTGATGATATCCGTAAGCTAAGATCGATCTTTGAAAAGAATTGTACTCCTTGTAACTGGTCGAACAGGTCATCAATGCGAGGTAGCGGATACCTATTCTTGATGGTGACATGGTTTAATTCTCGGTAGTCAATACAAAGTCGCATACTCCCGTCTTTCTTCTTTACAAATAAAACAGGAGCACCCCAAGGAGATGTACTAGGACGAATAAAACCGATGTCTAATAACTCCTGTAGTTGGACTTTTAACTCCTGAAGTTCAATAAGAGCCATTCGATATGGGGTTTTAGAAATGGACTTTGTACCCGGTTCAAGGTCAATAAAGAATTCAACATCACATTCTGGGGGTAGACCGGGAAGTTCTTTAGGAAATACATCAGAAAATTCTCTAACAACAGAAATATTATCCAAATCTGACTTGTCTTTATTCAAATCCATAACATGGGCTAAGAAAGCTTGGCATCCGTTTTTTAATAAACGAATAGCTTTGTGGCTTGATATGACAGTGACTGATTTTAGTGGTTTAGTTGTTTGAATTCGTATGACAGGTTGGTTAAGAATATGAAAACTAACAACCTTACGAAAATAATCAATTTTGGCATGATGAGTGGTTAACCAATCAATTCCTAAAATCACATCAAAAGCAAGTATCTTTAAAGAAATAAGATCAACAGGTAATGTGATTGTGCCAACTTGGATCAAGCAAGATTTATAAACTGTAGATGTAACGAAGGTATCACCCAACGGAGTTTCAACAGATAAATCAAAGTTTAATTTCTCCGGAGTCAAGTTTAAACGTTGAGCACAAGCAGGAAAGATAAAAGAATGGGTAGAACCGGTATCTAGTAAGGTATAAACTTTGCAAGAATTCAAGATTAGCTTACCCGTGATCACCTCATTCGGGTTCCTCACATTTTGGCCAGTCACAACAAATGCTCTTCCAAGAACCGTTGATTTCGACTTATCCGGGAGAGCCCTTGGAGTCACCATCCCCGCTGAACTTGGTTTCGCTATAGTACAATCTCGAGCGATATGTCCTTCCTTTCCACAATTATAACATACCTTGGATTGTTGTGGGCAGTTTGGACTGATATGTCCCTCTTTCCCGCATTTGAAACATCTAACTGGCGATCGTTCTCCTCCCCTAGAATTTTTTGTTGGTGCTGGTGCTACTGCCGATGTCTTCCCGTCATTGTTAAATCTCCTCTTTCTGAAATTTCCACTTGACTCACCTCTCCTATTATCATGGCCACGATTACCACCCGAGTGGTTACCGCCTTTGTCCGTATTTGTCCCTCCTCACTGGTTATCATCGTTCTGATGACTGCTGTCACCGGTATGACCCTGGTTGTGATCCCTCGATTGAGTATACTCATTATCTCTCTCTAATAATTGATCCCTATTGACAACATCTGAATACAGAGAAAATTTATGAGAGATAAGGTATTGACGAATCTCAGGTTTTAGACCTCTCAGAAACATCCGCGTCATACGTTCCTCATTCTCTACCAAATGAGGTGCAAACCTGGATAACTCTGCGAACTTCACCTCGTACTGATACACCGTCATGTTGTTCTATTCCAGTCTAATAAACTCTACCGCCTTCATATGACAAATACTTTGTACTTGTCATTGAACAGTTTCTGAAATCTTTCCCAAGATATCTTAAGTGCGGCTGGCTGGGTATGCTTCACGGATTCCCACCAAAATATTTAATCTGCCTCACCACGGAACATAAATGTGGCGAATGGAACCTTCTGCTCCTCTGTGCATCCCAAGACATCGAATATCTTGGTTATTTGCTTGACCCATGTTTCCGCCTTAATCGGATCGGGCTTTCCCCAGAAATCTGGTGGTCCCAACTCCTTGAACTGCTTGGCTAAGACAGACCGCGCGCATCCATCATTTCCACCCGTATTTTGTACACGAGTCTCCCTCGTCTAATTTTGCATGAACTGCAAAAAGCTTCTAAACATCCCATCATTCATCGTTTGCTCGGTAGCGTTGTTTACAGGAGGAATATTGTCTTCCTGTTGCACGTTCTCCTGGTTTGTGACTAAAGGTTGTTCCACAATCTCATACACTCCATTGTTAACGTTCTCAGCAGCCATTCTTAAATACTGCCATAAAACAAGGGTTAATTAAACAAATTAATATATCACATAATATCCCTATATTATGACCGACCAACAAATAAGCTTAGATAGGACACACTAGCAAAGGATTTACTCATCTCTCCCCTCCTAGTTCTATTCCCCGATCTCCGCCAGAGACCATATTCCTAAGCTTTAATACCAAGCTGTGGCGCCCCAAAATAGGTATACAACACCCATTACGAGTCGCCAAATACATGGTACAAAAAAGAAAACTACAACTTCAATAATACAATTGTCGTGCAAAATCGACAACAACACATACCGTGAGTTTAAATACAAATATTGTCTTCTAGACAATATCCACACCCAAATAAGTCCTCATTACAATTATTCATACACTATTTTACGAAATAGTGAGGACGACTAAAACATCTTTCTAGAACCATCATTCCATAACCCCGACTCGATCCTGCTATGTTCTCACCACCTGAGAAGAAAAATGGAACAAAAAGGAAAAGGGTGAGCTCAACTAGCCCAATAAAGAATATTATGACTAAGATAATATACAACAAATTATCATTAGTCTTCAACAGGGAAAAATCTGATAGAATATAATAGACAACAAGCTTTAGATCAACAAACACAGCAGAAACAACAATCCATTAGAAGAGTCACGTAGAAAATGAATTCTACTATCTTCTAAGATTATGAGTCCATCATCAATATTTTATCCCTGTAACATCAATCAATATACATCTTTTAATCAAATATTCATCTTTGCACTATAGGCCAAAGATATTCATCAAGTATCACCAGTTGGTCATGTTCATCTCAACACCTATTCACCTTTGCACTACGGGCCAAAGATATTCATTAGTCATACATCTTTGCACTACAAGCCAAAGATATTCAGTAATATCATCATTTAGGACTGAAGATGATGAAAAATATTTTAAAGAAAATGAATCCAGTGAGACAGAAGGACAAATATTAGGGATTCGTATAACAGTATCCAAGATCAATAATACTCCATAATAACCAATTTTGAAGAAGAATTCAAAAATAACGATCAAAACATGGATACAATCAAAGATAGTAGCCAAAATAGACATCTTGGACAAAAAGAAAATTTTTATTTTTCGGTGAATAGTGTCGTATTCGTGAATAGTGTCGTATACGTGAATAGTAACCCCGACACAAAAAGTTCCAAATTTGATTAAAAAGTTTACCAATATTCCGGCATAATGATATTGAAGAAAATAATATCATTTAAGAAGAAAATAACATCCCTTACCTCAAAATAACCGTACTTCTGACTGAATTTCGGGTATAGTGCTGACAGAACTTGCACCGTATAGCAACACTCAAAGTATCAAAATACTCATAAGAATACGCTCGATAATCTAGAGGCGAAAACTTGTTTACGGTGTGATTTTCAATTCTAACCTAGGCGTCTATTTATAGGAAAATGCTTTAGAACGCCAAAGGAGACTAAATAATAAAATAATATTATTATTAATTACAATTCCTACGCATGCTTTGAATTTTTCGATAGCCATGTTGGAAGAATTCAGCAGCCCATGTGTGTATTCCACCAACCAAAAGTGGGTCCCCCATAAATTTAATAAAAAATTATTTTATTTATCGAAACTTCAATAATTCATAGAAAATAGCCCGTTTATCAGAAAAATACGAATTTTATATCCATTCTGCCTGAAATCGAATTCTCTACAACTTTATAGAAGAAAGTTTTTTCAAATTCCCAATTATTGAGTAGTGTCTTCTTACGTACGAATCAATAATTCAATAATATCTTGTAATACTGGTGTGCTCTTGTGCCACCACGCGTAGACATCGTATTTTAACCACCGTGTATTCCAACAAATTGTTAATTGGTAGAATAACTGTAGTTATTTATAAAAACTCATACTTTGTCGTTTTCTTCATCCGAGCAGTTATTACTTATAAGCCCCATGAATGGTCTGCTTGTGTATGAATATTGAATATTCACAAAAAAAGAATATTCCACGACAAAAGAATATTCCCCGACAAAAATATATATTTTATAACCACTTGCTTATTTTGCAAAATTTGCACATTTCACCCATAACCAAATCATTATATCAAATTAACACCTTATTAATTTAGAATAATGAATAGAGAAAATTCAATTTTATTTATAATAAGTTGGGGTCTTACAATAATCACACCAACAACTGTCCATCAATGCACTACAGGCCACTAAGGACTTTTACCACATCATTTATAACATTTCAGGTCATGATTATACCGAATGATCCCTGGTCATAATCATACCAAGTCAACAATAAATATAAGCATGAGGATGATGACAATGACATAATAATTTAATAAAAACAAGTTCAAGAATAAAATTAAAGATTTATAAGTTAATTTATCATGAAATCAATAACGTCCAAATTGTCAACATGATACTTCTTTTTGGAGTAAAATTCAAGAATGCTTAGAAGAATATTTCTATGAAAAGATACTAGATGAAGCGCAAATATCCAGGATATTCTACTAATTTCATGGAGTATAGAAGCCAAAACTTTAACCAACTGAGTATAATAGAATATATGAAACTGCAAATGGATTTTCGCACACCATGTGGTAATCCACGTAGACAGATCATTTCCACAATTTAATAAGGAATCAATACAAAGGATCATTCACCATGCATGCGGTAATCCACATAGACAGGTTATTCCAACAGAATAATAAAGAATGGAATAACAGAAGAATTCACCATGCATGCGATAGACCGCACAGACAGGTTATTCTCAACAGAATAATAAAGAATGGAATCAGGTCATGCATAATCCGCATAGACAGGATATTCCAACAGAATAATAAAGAATGGAATCAGGTCATGCGTAATTCGCACAGACAGGATATTCCAACAGAATAATAAGGAATGGAATAACAATAGAATTAACCAGGCATGCGATAGACAGCACAAACATGTTATTCCAACAGAATAATAAAAATGGAACTAGGTCATGCGTAATCTGCACAGACAGGATATTCCAACAGAATAATAAAGAATAGAATAACAACTCTTACGAGTATTGAAAGAAATAATTCTCTTCATGAATACGAAAGAATAATACCCCTTATTATAATAATAATATCCCTTACCTTAGAAAAAAACTGGATACTGGAATAGTGAGGTAGCAGACTTCTCTTCTTCTTTCTCTCTATAATTTCTCTCTATAATAATTGCTCTATAGCTTTAGTGAATTGGTGAGAAATGAAGGAAGAATGAGCTTCTATTTATAGGAAAATATAGTTTCGATAATTACACGTTTTGGGGCTCAAAATATTACAGTACAATACCTCCAACTTTTAACTTAGTCATACAAGTATTATCAATCTTGTACCAACTCCCCTAATAGTACAAGAATGTGAATCAATAGTACACACATGTGAACAAATAGTTATAATCATGTGAATTAATAGCAATTAATTCCTCATTTACCCGATTAATTACCAGACTGGTCCTTATAACTTCCAGACATCAATTAATATCGAAATAAATGTCGATTTCCACTAACACTAATAATTCCAACACAATGGAACTATCAATTTCATCTTTAATCAACACGAACTTATTCATCATTAATATTATAACTCACAATATTTAACAACCAGGTCGTTCCCAAGAAAGAGGGGGCTTTCCGATAAGGATTACTCCTTATTGGCGAGCAATTAGATGACCAAACCTCTCCTTGACAGAACTTCTAGACATTGTAAATATTGCATATAATAATATGAATAACTTTGCCATCTCAATTTTTGATTTAATAATATAACATATTATACAGATGATACTGTGACAATAACTGAATTAATAACATGAGAGATATGATGCAGCAATTACTGTAGCAATAATTGAGTATAACTGAGTGACTTCTTACGTAAGCATCAATAATCAATACCGTGTGCTACTATGCAACCACGCGTATTACTGTACTTTTACTACCGAGTAGTTTAACAGTTTTAACGGTAACACTTTCGCCATTATTTTATAAAATGATAATACTGTCGTTTTCTAACTACGACAATACTTTCGTTGTGGGGTCCACCAATGATTGTGTCGTCGTACGGATATTCCCCGACAAAAATAATATTCCCCGACCAATCGAATATTATATAACATCTTGCTTACTTTGCAAAATTTATAAATATTACCCACAACTATAACATTATATCAAATCCACACCATAATATTCAAAAAAATATTTTGAGAAATTTAAATCGTTATTCATAAAATTTGGGGTCTCACACCACTCCCCAGCCATCATTTGAATTCTACTGAGTTTGACATGGTACGCTTTGGCCAATGGCCTACTCACGTGTATGAGAGAATTGAGACTCTCTAATTGGGGCAAAAGCTTATAACTCAGCACTTTATCAATTTGGCTCATCTAGTAAATTTTCATAGCATAATATTGCTACATTATATAAAGTTATGGGTACATATACACAAACATATATGTACACCCACATAAGTACATTCATACTTTAAATATTCACCAATACATAATATCATGTACCTTATGTACATTAGTTTAATTTAATTAATATTTTAATATAATTCAGTTGGGTACTCTCAACCCATTATTTTTCATAAAATTTTATTATCTCAAACACACTCAATTATTATAATGATAATTATTATCAATTATCTATTAACTTTCTTCCATACTATTAAAATACGCGTTTAATTGATTCACCATGAATCATTGTCACACAAGTTTCATTTATACTTGCTTAATAATTTACACCATTCAAGCTTATAACCTTATATTATAACTATTCACATCATATTATGTTATTCTTAACATCTCATCTTATTTTTATACATGAAGCAAATTTTATTGCATTACTTTGTATGCTCTTACAACACATGTAATTGCACATAATAATTTAAAATAATAATCTTTAGTCCATTACATTACTTCATCATTTCCCACTAATGTAATTGAACAAATTCTTAGTCCATCATTATGCCACACTATGCATATCCCAGAAGCTTACTTAAAGCTCATTACCATATTTTAATATTCCTTTAATATAACGTTTGTGTAACACACTTCACCTTAATGCTAAATTATTTAACTTACTTTAAATAATTGCACACTTATAATATGTATAACCTTTACACTTAGAATAATTAACATGTACTCTTCGATTGTCCCAAGATAACTTCTTCCATATTTACATTTAGCCATATCTTAAGTGCTAATATAATCCTTCCATCTCTAACTAATATTCATTTATAATTATATTGGTTCTATTCTTTTATTAATCACTTATCTTTCAAACATTAACCCTTTTTATATATTACAATACTATGTAATATTTTAAAAAATATCAAATATTAATTAACATATTTCTTTCATCGTCTTATGCTAAACATATATATATATATATATATATATATATATATATATTCACCATCTTGTGTAAGTGGATTAACCCTTTCATTCAATTTACTATCACGCCACTGCCACACAAGACTTTAATACTCAAATTATATCACTCCATAATATAATTTTCAACTTAATTTAAGTTAACCAATTTTTATTCTTGTTTAGTTAATTTCCATAACTAACACTCATTCAATTCATGTTTTGCTATCTCAATCCATTCATGGACACTATAAATATCAATTATGACTCATATGATAACATATTAGCCACTAATATACAATTCCTATAGTTTAGATTACACAACTCATCAGATTATACAAACTCATCATGAAGCGTCTCTGTGCATCGGCCACAATGTTGCTCTGGTCTTAGGCTTAGAGTGAGTAAGCGTGTCGCGCCACCTCAAGTTAGGACGCACACATATTATGTTTCAACAGAAATAGAACTTAACTCAAAAATTCTTTAACATGCTCCCTACATTTTATCTCATAATACTAACCAAAATAAATGTCCTTTTTGACTTTACAAAATCAATTACTACATTATTCAATAATTTAGAGAATAAACTTCAAGTTCAACTCTTCTTTCTTTAACCTATACATTTAATCATATCTCAATATTAATCAATAAATCTCTAACTAATATTTATCTAAAGATATATCAATTTTCTTCTCTCGTCAACAACGTACATATATACAAGTCTAAACCTAGCACACATCGAGTTTTTAATAGTATTCAATATAGTACACTGAGTTATTTCCCACAAATAACCAACAAATTAGTTTCCGTCTCGCTACATTATTTTTATAGTGAGTTCGATCAGTTACTAATTCGTATATACCTCCGCTCTTTGAAGGAATCGTTTAGCCCAGCTCCTATACATCCATCATTAAAGGGTACGGTTGCACTGCCTTAGACTTAATACTTACTCGTACATATACTGAAGAAATTTGTGATTATCAAAGATATTTAATGTCACCAACTTACTATGATAAAATACTTTCACATAAATTATTTAATATCGATAGATAAATTTATATCCATCTTCTTTACTTCAAATAACTCGCCTCTTCAATAAATAACAAATATATAATAATAATATATTTATTAAACACAGAAATCACTTATTGCATAGTTTATATTACCCCATGAAACACAATATCACATACCTCACAACGCATACATATATATATATATATATATATATATATTCTTATTTCAATAATTTCTATAAATTAGGGTTCTTACAGATATAAATAGATATCTCTAATTATAAATCAAAGTAATAAAAAATTATTTGTAGACTAATAAATTTTGAATGGTAATTAAGGAAATTTCTTAAAAAATAATTAATAAATAAAGTAAGAATACTTTATGAATAAAATAATGTGTGAATATGTTGGTTGATTTCACAACCAATAAAATGTGCGCAAGTATACGCGGTCAACAAATAATATATGACAAGTATAGTGTTTTACCCACGAGGACAAAATATTAGGTGCTAGTTAAGTACTAAAATTGGTTCAATACAGTCTTTATCTAAACAAGTAACTGGAGATGGTGTGTTAAACTATAGGATTAAAAATTGTAGAAATAAGAGATTGAGTTGCACAAGAAAGTCAAGCTAGGATCACAATTCCCCTAATGCGTCGCATAATCTCCTAACTCTCGATATTATAAACGAATCAACGAACTGGTCAACCGAGACAGTAATAACACATAAGCCTCTGTCGAGTGTCAAATATACATCCCTAGCTAGATGAATCATAATATTTTTGTGGTGAAATTAACTAGACTAGGGTCATTAAGCTTAATCTCAAGGGCTACACAAGGCAAATAGAGATATTACTATCCTATTAAGCGATTTATGCACACATTCCCATAGACATGGTCATAACAAGTGTTCTTGTATTTAAGGGTTAGACATTAATATCCATTTTTCAATATCCATTAATATCAATATCAATTTCTTTGTGAAGAAATCAATCTATAAGTATGAAAATACAACAACCCATTCCAAAATGACTCATTAATATAATTAGGAGAGAAAGTTAATTAAGCTAAACAATAGGTTATATTGCAATCCTAGAAATGGAATTAGTTCATGACTATGGTACTAATAAACATTTCCACAGTGTTCAAGAATATTCCCCGTTATGGGGCTTCTCATAATGGATAATATTGTACAATACTGTAAGACCCCAACTTTTTATAAAATAGAATTTCCTCTATTTTGAAATAGTAAGAGGTTGATTTGATTAATGTGGTTAGTTATGGGTAAAATAAGCAAATTTTTAAATAAGCAAGTGGTTATAAAATACTAATTGTTCTCGGGGAATATTCGTTTGGTCGTGAAATATTCTTGGTGTCGGGGAATATTCGTACAACGGTACAGCCATTTGTGGGCCCCATAACGGAAAACTGTTGGATGAAGAACACGACAAGTATGAGTTTTTTTATAAATAACGGCGTAGTTGTTACCGTTAAAACTGTTGGAATACCTGGTGGTTAAAATACAGTAATACGAGGTGTTGCACAGTAGCACACGCTATTGCACAATAATTTTAATTATTGATTCTTAGGTAAGAAGTCACTACTCAATAATTATTACAATAATTACTGTTCAATATTTTATTTTATTGATTCAATAATTGATACGTTGATATTTTATATTGTTGATTCAATAATTGTTACTGTACAGTATTTCTCATTATCATATCAATAATTCATATTATTTGAATAATATTATTAGATAGAATTGCTGGCAATTTCTAAGGAAGTTCTGTCAATGAAAGGGGTTTGGCCACCTAATTGAGCGCCAGTAAGGAGAAGTCCTTATCGGAAAGCCCCCTCTTTTCTGGGAACGACCTGGTTGTCATTATTGTAATTCTGTAATATTATTTGTGAATAATTAATTATTGGTAAAAATGATAAGAAAATATTTATTTAATGGAGAAATTCTCAAAGAGACAATTATTAAGAGTTGATATTTTATCTTCTTCGATAAAATAATTCATTCAAATTAATATATTATTGTAATATTACATTATAAGTGTATGATGTAATAATATAATAAATATAATAACAGTGATATTTCACAATGAATGCACGATATATAAATAAATGAGGAGGAAGAGAACAAATTAGGTTCAAAGTATTTTTGTTACAAAAAACATGTTAAATATGTTGGTGGGACCCATTTTTGACTAAAATTTAATTATAACCTACAAGATCATCCGTATGCAGATTTCGGTCATTTTTCGTTTAGAATTTGGAAAACTTTCTTCTACAAAGTTGTAGAGAATTAAATTTCCTATGGAATGAACATAAAATTTGTATTTTTTTGATAGAGGGGGTATTTATTATGAATTATTGAAGTTCCAGAATATTGGGTCTAAATTAATTTTTGGGGTTGTAAATATTTTCTTAATAAAAATGTTTTTTGTAAGGTGGGCCCCACTTGTGTGGGCTGATGAAATGGTCAAGGAGGTGTGCAAATTTTTTTTTATAAATATAATATTTTATTAAACTCTCTACTTTGACATTCTATGTATTTTCCTATAAATAGGGTGCTTAGGTTAGAATTGAAAATCACACCAGAATCAGAAGTTTCTCTCTCTATAATATCGAGCGTATTTTGTGAGTATTTAAATACTTTGAGTGTTACTATTCAGTGCAAGTTTTCTTCAGTATTATATCCAATATTCCAGCCAAAAGTACTATTCTTTTGAGGTAAGGGATGTTATTTTTTTTCATAAATGATATTATTTCTTTTAATATCATTATACCAAAATATTGATATGAATTTTATTGTGAAATTTTTACCTTTTTATGTCGAGATTACTATTCACATATACGGCACTATTCACGAATACGGCACTATTCACAAAAAAAAATAAAAATTATTTTCTAATTGTTTATTATAGAGTATTTTTGAACTTGGATAAACTAAAGTACGAATCCCTAAATTTTATCATTTTATCTCACTGGATTCGTTTTCTTTAAAATATTTTTATCATCCTCAGTCCTAGATGGTGATATAACTGAACATCTTTGGCATGTAGTGCAAAGATAAATGATTTCTTGATGAATATCTTTAGCCTGTAGTGTAAAGATGAACGATTACTTGATGAATATCCTGGGCCCGTAGTGCAAAGATGGACAGGTGTTGAGATGAACATGACCAACTGGTGATACAAATGAATATCTTTGGCCCATAGTGCAAAGATGAATATTTGGTTCAAGATGTATATTGATTGATGACACAGGGATAAAATATTAATAATGGACTTTTAAATCATAGAAGATAGTAGACTTCATTCTCTACTTAACTCTTCTAATAAATTGTTATTTTCACTGCAAATATTGATCTAAACTTGTTGTCCATTATATTTTATCTGATTTATTAAAGGCTAGCGATAATTTGTTTTTTATTATCTTAGTCATAATATTTTTTACTAGGTTTGTTGAGCTCATCCTTTTCTTTTTTGTTCCATTTTTCTTCTCAGTAGGCAAGAATATAGCAGGAACTAGTCAAGGTGTGGAGTGATGGTTCAAGACAGTTGTTTTAGCAGTCCTCACTATTTGTAAAATAGTGTATCAATAATTGTAATAAGGACTTTATTTGAGTTTAGATATTGTCTAGAAGAAAATATTTGTATTAAAACTCACAACATATGTGTTATCGTATTTTGCAAGACAATTTTAATAATGAAGTTGTAGTTGTTTTCTGTACCATGTATTTGGCGACTCAGAATGGGTTATGTGTACCTATTTTGGCGGCGTCACAATTGGTATCAGAGCTTAGGGATATGATCTCTGGTGGAGATCTGGGATTAGAACTAGGAGGGGAGAAACGAGTAAATCCTTCGCTATTGTGTCCTACATAAACTTATTTTTTGGTCGGTCAGAATATAGGGATAATACGTGGTATGTCAATTTCATTAATTAACCCTTGTTTTGTGGCAGTATTTGAGAATGACATCTGAAAATGTTGAGAGGAGCAATGGAACACATAAGACCATTGAGATACTGACAATCAATAACCAGGATAATTTGCATCAGAAAGGCAATATTCCTCCTGTAAATAACACCACCGATCAAACGATGAATGATGGGATGTTTAGAAGCTTTTTGTTGTTCATGCAAAACCAAACGAGAGAGACTCATGTTCAAAATGCAGGTGGAAACAATGGCAACTCACGGCTGGTCGCTGCTAAGCAATTTAAGGAGTTGTGTGACACCCCCAAATCTGGGTACTTCATTCCCTCAAGATTTGGTGTTCACTTGATAAAAACATTCATATCTAACTACCCAATCATAATAAAATTGAATAATAAACCTTCCCATTAAAGAATTACATTAATAAAAATCTCCTAGGTTATCTAACCTTTAAATACAATCATTCAAATGAAGAAAATTAAATATCTTCATTACACTCATTAAAAATAAAGTCCGACAACAAAATGTCAACATGATTACAAGTCTTGAATACTTGTTCATCTTTCCCTTTCCTTTAGTGGTGCTAGGTACATCGACCTTCTCAACTTTAGCTGTAATGTTTATATAAGCAAGAGTGAGCAAACGAAGCTCAATTGAAATAATAATGAATAAAATCTTTATAATAATTGCCAATTAATAGGCTCAGTAGAATTGAACAATGGGTTCTATCAATGATAATCAAAATTCTGAGTTTATTCATCTGAGGGTCAGAAGACCACGAACTATGTCCATAGTTTTAAGTAATCTTTCAACTTAAACTTTAACAGTGATAAGACTATAGGGACTCCTCGTACTTAGGGGGATCAGCCCTTCGTACAATGTATTGTGCATAAACATTTCAACGATATGCGTAAGTTATCCCCTATAATAGGGTTGTTCATCTCAACATTTAGAATATGAGTCCGCACCAAAGTACGTTTGGTTTGGATAAGTTTCAAGGTAATTTAGAGTTTAACGAACATCAACTAAGGATTAGTTGAATAAAAGTTCACAATGTTATGCTATGGAATAAATCATAACTGAATCAATATTGTATACTAAGGCCATGCTTTAGGAATAATCTAAGAGCATAAACATTGAATAATTATAACATACCTTGCTTGAAAAATATTTGTGACGTCCCCAAATTCAGGTACTTGAAATCCAAACTCGATGCTTCACGATACCATTTCTATGAGCGGAATAATACTAATAATAATAATACAAAAATCAAACTTAATTTACATAATTATTAGACTCTAGTTCCCAAGTACGTAACCTTTAAACATTCATTACATGATAATAATAATATATATCATCTGTGAAGCCCCCAAAATAGGTATACTTCACCCATCTTGAGTCGCCAGATACATGGTACATAACTCAACTACAAACTTAATTATACAACTGTAGTGCAAAATACGACAAAACATAGCTGAGAGTTTAAACACGAATATTGCCTTCTAGACAATATCCACACTCAATGGAGTCCTCATTACAATTATTATCACAATATTTTATAAAAATAGTGAGGACTACTATAGCCACCATCTCGGACCATCACTCCATTCCATGACTCATCCCAGCTATATTCACATTTCCTGAAGAGAATAGTGAAAGAAATGGTGAGCTCAACTAGCTCAGTAAGAAATATTATGACTAAGATAATGAAGAATAAATTATCCTTAGCCTTCAACAGTATAACAACTGATAGAATACAATAGACATCAAGTTTAACATCAATAACTGCAGTGGAATAAGCAATCCATTAGAAGAGTCAAGTAGAGCATGATATCTACTATCTTCTATGATTTAAGAGTTTATCATCAATTTTATCCCTGTAATACTCATCAACAGTTCTTTATTATACCCAAGACAAATAGAACTTTCATCACCCGACTTCACCTGAACCACCAAAGATGTTAGTTAAATTCACAATTCATGTTTATAATAATGTGAATCAACAATTTCTCCTTGCCACAAAGGCTTAATAGAACATTTACTCAATATCCTTACCCCAAAGGCTAAAGATATTCAAATGTAATAACAATGATCATACCAATCGGTTGTTCATCTTTGCACCATCGGCCAAAGATATTCAACTATAAAACCAATAGTCATGATCATACCAATCAATTGCATGTCAGTGCACTACGACCAAAGACATTCAACTGTTAACTAATGGTCATGATCCTGCCAATCACATCATCGAATTATCCATGAACTACGACCAAGGATATTCATTAGTATCACAAGTTGTCATGATCAGGCCATACACATGTCCATCTTTGCACTACGAGCCAAAGCTATCAATTAACAGTTCATCTTTGCACGTAAGCCAAAGATATACAACTGTAAAACCAATAATCAACAGTCCATCTTTGCACGTAAGCCAAAGATATACAACTGTAAAACCAATAATCAACAGTCCATCTTTGCAAGTTAGCCAAAGATATACAATTGTAAAACCAATAATCAACAGTTCATCTATGCACGTAAGCCAAAGATGACTTTCATCACAATATAAGCATGAGGATGATGACAATGATATAAGCATTAATCAAACGAAATCAAGGATAAATATTAAAGACTTTAAATTTATCCAAATATTATCAATCACTTAATAAACTCATAATCTAATATTATTTATATTATAAAAATATTTTAATCACTTCTTAAACTTATAAATAATTTATTTGAATTGTTTACACTTTACCAAATAATGCATTTAATCATTCAAAAATGCTATACTCATAAGATTTCATCACCAATGATCAAATTCCTCATTAAAAATCTGCATATTCCTTATATAGGATTCCCAAGCCTTAAAATTCTATTTTCCAATTTTGTTACTTTACATAACATATTTAATTCATTTACTCATAACTAGTTCATTTTCATGAAAAATACCAAATCAGTCCCAAAAATATTTCTTTTACGGGATTTAGCGAGAATATAGTCCCATATTGAACATATATTTTTCTCAAAATTTTTAAAATTCATTTACTATTTTTCATATGACCAAAACTGCCGAATATTTGGACATTTATCATAAACTGTACTTTTGTTCAAAAATTCCAAAATTTACAGGGTTTACTCCTGCTATATACATGTACTTCCAATAAAAATTTTACCAATTTTGGAGTTAACCACAAGGAGTTAAAAGGGTTTACTTTTAAAATAGTTTTTTCCAATAAAATTCATAACTCCTAATATATACATCCGAAAATCTCTATTTTTGGACACAATCTAGAAAATGCATCAAATTATCATTTCAATTTTTTCTAGAATTTTTGAGGGTAAAAAAAAATTACGAAAATGCAAATGAATTTTCATCCGCCATGCGGTAATCCACGTAGACAGATCATTTCAACAATTTAATAAGGAATGAATACAAAGGATCATTCACCATGCATGTGGTAATCCACATAGACAAGTTATTCCAACAGAATAATAAATAATGGAATAACAAAAGAATTCACCAGGCATGCGATAGACCACACAGACAGGTTATGTAAGAACCCAAATTTTCAGAAAATATTAAAATAAGAATTTAGTGAATTAAATTCTTAAGGCTTGTGAAGGGTTCAAATAAACATATATAATGTGTTACGAGGTATGTGGTATTGTGTTACATAGGGTAATATGTGTTATGTAATAAGTGAGGTTATGTTTAATAAATATATATATCGTTATTATATATTTGTTATAAATTGTAGAGATGAATTAGTTAGAAGATGGATAAAATTATCTATTGATGTTAAATAATTTATGTGAAATTATTATAGTAAGTTGGTGACATTATATATATCTTTGATAAGCACCAATTTCTTGAGTATATGTACGAGTGAATATCAAGTCTAAGGTAGTGCAATCTTACTCTTTAATGGTTGACGTATAGGAGCTGGGCTAAACGATTCCTTCAGAGAGCGGAGGTATATACGAATTGGTAATCGATCTAACTCATTGTTAAAACAGTGTAGACGAGATGGAAACTGATTTGTTGGTTGTTTGTGGAAAACCACTCAGTGTACTATATTGAATACTATTAAAGACTTGAGGTGTGTTAGGTTTGGACTTGTATATAGGTACGTTGTTGACGAGAGAAGAGAATCGATATACCTTTAAAGTGGTTAGAGAATTATTGAGTAAACTGATACACGACGAGAAGTTGGGATTAAAGGTATGTATGTATGTGTTATATTCGAATGTTGTGTTGGTGGTAAGAAACCGTAAAGGAGTGGTATAGTGGGTTACACCAATAAGGGAAAATAGTAATCGATGATGTGAAACCAAATAGAGGACTGATGTTAGGCGAGTTAACGCTTAAGGAGGATGTGTAAAGTGTTTAGAAGTGTAAGGTTTCAGTTCTGCTAATGTAGAACTTGTTTGCCTGAGAATTTGGTGTGTAGCAATTGCTTGCCATTACTAAGCTTTTGACCAAAGACAAATTGCTTGGCATTATTCTGTAGGATCAGTTTTTGAATTTTAAAATCTAAGAAATGGGTATTAAGGACTCATAAGGATAATAAAAATCTTAAATGTTGATTAAGTTGTCCATGAATGGATTTGAATAAGGTTTAATTAATTAACCCTGAGTAATTATTGGTTAATTAAGTGATATTATGGAATAGTATATTTTATTAATTAGTGGAGTGCATAATAATTATTAAAAAAGAAAATAAATGATTAATACTAATTAATCGTTGTGATATTAAAATGTAATTATGGGTTGGAATACCCAATTGAATTAAACATAGGCCAATTAAAATATTAATGTGGACATTATCATCAAATAGTATTACTATGTGTAATATGGAAAATATGGGTAGTAGTGATATAAAATATCTATGGCCTAAGAATACTTGGAATGTAACTTGTAATTAGGACTAATGGGATAAGGTACCAAGTAGTACAGTGGTATCATATGTTGTAATACAGAAAGGATTAAATATCTGTGTATTCTAGAAACTGGGAAGGAGATTAAATGTTTAAATAAACATTAATATTAAATAAGGTTATAATGTGATTATGTGAGTAGTAAAAATAATTATGGAACTACTCGGATAACAATACCTGACTGCGATATTTTATTACATGTATTTAATGTACATGGATTATATGATGTGAGTACATAAATAATCCCTAAATTTCTTAATATGGTAATAATTGTACATTAAAATTTCATTTGAGAATTTAAGTAACCAACTGAACCATATTAGAGCATGTTGCTGCAATATAGAATTATCAGTTGAGCAAGGTACATGAACAGTAACATATCTCCTATTTTACGTAACCTTCAAGCAGTGATTATTGGCTAGAGAAGTAGCTGATGGTGGGTGGTTAAACAACCCATTGTGATCCAATGTGTTCTCCTTCTACATTCTTGTTTCAATCCTCCATGTAAATCCAATACCTAGTCCACCCTTACTCTTTAAATAACAGCTCTAATTCTCAATTTTACGTTGTTGATATTTTCTGTTGAAGTTTTAAGAAATAGAATGTGAGTGTTTTTTGTTCAAATAAGAGTCTAGCTATTTCAGAGGGAAGAAATTAAGAAAACTAAGCATCATGAGGTAATGATTCTATCATATATGTTCTTGAATTCAAGTTCTTCAATTGCTTAGAAATGACAAGAAAAACTTGCTTTTGAGTCACAAAATTGATGGCAAAAACTTGTTGCAATATGTAATTTTCTGTTAGAAGTTGTTAATATTGTTGAATACGAAATCAACGAAAGTTAAACGAACCAAATTGGTTGAGAAACGAATTCGTAGTGAAAGAAATTCGCTAAATTTGTCAAACATGAACATTTAGCATGAACATGAGTGATAGACTCTCATTTTTGGATTTTTTAATGTTTATGTTAATTATTGGGTAGTTGGTATGTTGTAGTTTTATGATTTACGAACTCATAGAATCGAAAATGGACTAAATTGGATGAGTATAACTCATATTATGATGATTGGAAGGAGTAGAGGTCTGTAAAATCACGAAGTGCAGAACCTGAAGGACCGTTACGCCTCCAGGAGTAAACAAGGCCGCCCCAAAACCAATTAAGTAGCAATTTGCGCACGGGCTTAAGTGTTGGGTAGACTGCTTTGACCTGTTGTAGTAAATTAGTTATAACCTTTTCATATGAACTCCGATTGAGGTGGTTTAAGATGATCCGGAACGAGAACGAATAGACCTACAACTTTTGTTCTTTAAGGTTTTAAATTTGAGGTCGTTAGGAAGGGTCAAAACAGTCATCTTTGTGACTGTTACAAAATAGGAGGCGATTGGAGGGCGTCAAATGAGCACATACGCAAGTATAGTGCTCCCGACGATGGAATATGTTATTCTAAGTGATGTAACATGAAAATGCATGATATTAGACATGACATATAATATTACCATACTCATAATGAAATGATTTAGTGAGACTTAGTATGTGTTATGAAAAGAAACTTAAAGATTTTGAAAACAAACATTTTGGAAACTTATGTTCTATAAGTTCTGAACTTAGCGGTTTATAAACATGATTGGGTTCAAATATAAATGAGCATGCTATGGTGTTGGTAGTGTCTTTGTTCGTGAGCACCTTAGTAGACTTTATGTTAGAGAAGTTTTTCAAGAAAAAGCTTAGTATAATAAGCTAGTATGCATGACTACTACATGATTTACACTCTGACCTTGCGAACATGTTAACATGACTTGAATACGTATGAATAGAGCTTTAAAGTGGTCTCGTATGTGTTGAATGGCATTGTTCAAGTTTAAAGTAGTTTCAAAGGCAAACTTGAACATATTTTTGAAATCTAGTTGCATCACATGGATATCTAGATTCTAAAGGATTAATATGACATGTTATGTCTATAAAATCCCTAGATAGGATTTATATGTGCTAAATTGCATCATTCTTGAAAAATGATTTAAAAGGAAACCATGTTTCGAAATTAAGTTGCATTACATATGAGTATTTAGATTTTAAAGGCTTGGGATGCCATGTTATGTTTCATTATGTCACTAAACATAAGTCTTATATGTTAAACATAATGGAAGTGAACCAAACATGAGGTTAAAGCTTGTTTTAAAGTGTTAAACAATGCTAGCTATGAGAAAAAGATATGAATATGAATGAGCATGTGTAGTACAAATTATGTGACATCTTTATATGAACATAAGGCTAATCAGTACACCTAGTGGTTACGTAACCCTATTTGGTTTTGATTTCGAGAAAATCCTAAACTAAAGTCACTAACATATAAGGTTGAACTTAAAGTGGTCATACAAGTATGTAAAGACCTTTTGTGGGTATACATGAGAAGTATAAGAGTCTAAGTGTGTTTAAGTTTGGACAGAAACAAAAAGTGCAAAGTCCAACTTTGGTCTGGCCAGGGGGACGGAGCAGCTGCGCCCATCCCAGGCCTAATTACAGCGCAACTGCGCCATAGGGCAGTGAAGCTTGACTATTTTAACGTTGATCTGAACCTTAAAGCATGTGTGTAATGAATGTCTAAAGCTATAATACTTGACATAAATGATGTTAAGCGTGAGATCATATAATGGTTATATAAAACACAGAGTTGTTAAATTTTATAATAGTTACAAAATGTAAGAACGTTGTAGATCGCGTATCTATAGACTTTAAATATGTGTCGAACACATAGCGAGTCAAGTGTGTGAGAAAGATTTATGAATGTTGATATAAAGCATGTGTAGCTAAGGTGTACCTATACATACCTAGTTATTCTAAGAGTATAATGAGAAAGTGAAATGTAGGTTTTACGAACCTAGTTAGGAATAATGTAACACAATTATTACATTGAGAATGTATGAATTATGTGACTAATGGATGTAAATCCATGATTATATAACTGTGTAGGAATACATGAAGTGCAGATAAACTTTAAGCAGTTAAGTCGTAGTTCATAAACTACTGAATCAGGCAAGTCTTTCAGTTCCTATTTGTTATATGAATTCAATAACTGTTAATTGAGCTATATTATGCCATAAAAATGTTGATGTATATGTATAAAATGCATATGAAATATATATGAAATATGAAAGTTGATTTGATAATATGATTGTGAAGTAAATCTCTATGCCTGTTATATGTGAAGTAACATGCGTAGTAAATATTAATTGATTATGAATGCATGAACTAAATATGCTATTATATGCTATGTGCTGCATCAAAACTGTTTGAATTGCTGGGCTGTCGAGCTCACCCTTGCAAATAAACACTTTTGCAGGTTAAGGATATATGATAAAGGTTATGTACTAATTGATTGATAAAGTCCAATAATATCGAAGGAGATCGATTTTGTATTTAACTAGATGCTCTTGAACCATGTTTAGGTTCTAGTAGATGTACATGATAATAGTTTATAATGTATAATACATGTTAAGTTGTAAAGTTGTACTAGGCGGTATATAGTGAAATTCGAATTGAGATGTAAATATTTATACAGTAATTCGAATATAAGGAATCATAACATAATTTGATTCAGGAATTTGTAATTGATTCGTGTTAAGATATCAATAAAAGATTTATTTTCAAAGGAGATTGAAAAAGTTTAAATTATTCTGCATATTTATATAACATCAAATGTGATGTAATACAGAATAGTAAATGATTTAAGATTTGAAACTTATAATAGTTTGGGGCCATTATACATAGATCCCAGATATGGAAAGAATTTATATTCTAAATTGTAATAAGAAAGGTTATATTTATTCAAGTTATGAATAAAAGATATAATAGTTTGACGATAGTAGTATCGTGGCGGACCAGATTCGAGGTTCGAAGGGACCTGGATTTGGGGCGCCACCTGAGTTGGTATTTAAAGTCGAGGTTATAAACTATAGGTAAGTGTACCTTAGGCTATAACCTGAGAGAGATAAGGATAAAGATTAAAATATATAAGTGAAGATTCAAAGAAGAATCTTGAAATATCCAAAAGAATGAGAATTCAGGAGTTTCCTAACTCCGATAATAAAAAATGTTATGATGGTGTCTATATGACAAAGATAATAGGAATGAACTCTAGTGGAGTTTTGTTGAAAATAGGGAAAGAACCCTAAGGTAAATTGATTAAGACGACGTGATCGGATTAAGCTATGAAGTGATAAATAGTCTGTAACGACTATGCGTGTATAGCTTGATGCTATAAGTGAGTGTACTATGAAATGGTACGATATGTACTCATGAAGAGTTATATGTGATGAGATATGAAGAATTAGTACCAAGTAAAGTGTAAGATAGAGTTAAGTGGGATTTCAATTGAGGACCCATGTCAGCAGCTAAGTTGTATGATTCCTTGTTTATGGGCGGGGAATTGTACTTGGTGTAAAAACCACTTAGTTCTGGCACTGAGAATCATTGAAATGTTTGTGTCGCGCTATTTGCTATATGCCTGTTGAGAAGGTGATTCTTTTCTCATGTGTATAACAGATAGATAGGTTATAGTCAGAGAATATAAGGTTAAGTTATGAATTCTTAAAATTCATACTTATTGTACATTCGTGACTCATAATTATATGAAATGTTTTTAAACCCCTTAGCGAATGGAAGCATGTGGTCTGACTAGGGTAAGTTCTTAAACTCATATGATGATGGCATGTCCTGAATTTCCAAAGTGTGGTAAGTTTGATGAACTATATCGGGTACCTATATGTTATGAAGTTAGAAATTTTGGTATAGTAAGCATTGATGGTGTTAGAGATTGATAGAATGAAGCAATGGAGTAAAGTTGATGGAGAAATATGGATTTTAATCTTCTAGCTCTGCTAGATTTTCAAAATTTATTGACTTCGTGCTAATGTTGGCATTTCTGTTTTCTCGAAAAAACTTTGGATCATGTGATTGAACCAATGATGTTTTAAAAACAATACCGTTATCCATATGTCTATGCTAATTGTTTCGGCTAAGACAAAATGATTTGAAAATTTTCAAAAGGTATTTCTGACCATTTACATCATTTGGTATGGTGTAGAAATGGTAAATGATAGAGTCATCAATACAGTTGAACCTAGTGATGGTTGTGATCAAAAGATCGTCAGCCCACTATGGTATGATGTAATATGACAAAGTCACATAATGACAGAATCCTCAACGTACTACTAATCTGGTACGACATCATGATGTCATAAAAGAATTTTGGTTTTCATTTAAGTTATAAAGAAGGTCAATTAAGTTGGCCAAATTATTTCAATTGATGTCCGAATTGTTGATAAAAGTCTAAGCTATTTGATTTGGCTAGACGACTGTTAAAAAATAGTTGTGAAATTCAAGCGTTCTTGATTATTTACGTCAAGCCAGATTGCTCTGGTGAGGATTCAGATGTGGAAAAAAAAAAGCTGAGGTGAACAACCCTATAAGGGGACATGTTTTCGGGGACAATGGTTCTGAACGTAACGCGTGTAGTCATTATAAAACACTACGTTGCGGCCCAACGTAGTGGTACAATAGGCTGGCCACCTAGCGTACACGTGGAGGGTGTTTTCAGTCTTTGTGATTGATAAACATTTTGGTTTGTAGTGCGAAGGATTGTGATGAAGCACTGGTTCACGGTCTAGTGTGACCCCTCAACTTAATTTGGAATCTGAGTTATTCATACTATTTCCCGATTATTGAAAAATCGTGGAAGACTCTTATTATTCTGTGTGAGGAATGTAGTCAGTAGAATGTTCCTTAGAAAGGAGAAAGTGGTAGAATGTAAGTGAGCAAGTTATAATAAAACTTTTGAAAAGAGAATGAATAAAATTATTCAAAAGAATATGTAATATTCGAAATAGCACCGGGTAGAGGAGGTTTCGGTGATTCCAAGGACGGAATCCTTTTAAGGGGGAGAGGATGTAAGAACCCAAATTTTCAGAAAATATTAAAATAAGAATTTAGTGAATAAAATTCTTAAGGCTTGTGAAGGGTTCAAATAAAAATATATAATGTGTTACGAGGTATGTGGTATTGTGTTACATAGGGTAATATGCGCTATGTAATAAGTGAGGTTGTGTTTAATAAATATATATATCGTTATTATATATTTGTTATAAATTGTAGAGATGAATTAGTGAGAAGATGGATAAAATTATCTATTGATGTTAAATAATTTATGTGAAATTATTATAGTAAGTTGGAGACATTATATATCTTTGATAAGCACCAATTTCTTGAGTATATGTACGAGTGAATATCAAGTCTAAGGTAGTGCAATCTAACTCTTTAATGGTTGACGTATAGGAACTGGGCTAAACGATTCCTTCAGAGAGCGGAGGTATATACAAATTGGTAATCGATCTAACTCATTGTGAAAACAGTGTAGACGAGACAGAAACTGATTTATTGGTTGTTTGTGAGAAACCACTCAGTGTACTATATTGAGTACTGTTGATCGATTTCGCAATCAATGAATACGTGCAAGTATACACGGTCAACAAGTAATAAAGTGAAAGTAGAGTATCGTTCCCACGAGGAATTATTTAATAAAAATCACCAAGTACTAATTCTTAACCAAACTAATTTTATTTAAACAATCTCAAATCGTGTTTTTTTCTAATTAAGAAAACTAAATTAACTAATTAAAACTAAGATTTTAACGAATGAATTCAAATAGATAAAGATTAAGACTTCAATATCCCCAATTATGAATTATAAATCAATTATCCAATTATCCCAATTATTATGCCTCTCTTGAATTGTTAATGAGAATTCTCAAATGCCAAAAGCCCTTTCCAAGTGATCAATTGCCTTCTATTTAATCCAGATTAATTTTCTATATTCCTATGCAAAACAATTGAATTAAACTCGTTACAATCCCAATTCCTTATGTGTTACATGCGGCGAAAAGATATTTTCATTCTATTCACAAACCTAATTATTCACTGTGCAAATAACTAAGTCACATGATATCATAAATAATTGGAATATAATGAATAACTAATTTATAGACATAAAAGGTTCAATTGGAATCTTAATAAAAGAGTTAGTTCATAATTAATGAATTAAAACCAAGAATCCACAACTGAATAGACATCAAAAGATAAAAGTAGGATGAGAGAAGAGAATAGAATCATTGTCAAGAAATCGATGCCCCCTCTTGCTCGCTTCTTGATCTTCAATGGTCTCCAAGTTGCTTCAATCTCTAAAACTAATAAGAACTAGGGTTATGTTATAATCTAATGGAGTGTTTAATCTAGGCTAAGCTATGTAATCTCCTCTTATTTTATGCCTTACATCATGTATTTATAGATTACAAGTCTAATTTTGAGCTTAGGAACAAACCCAATCTATTGGAGTCAAAAGGTGTCAAAATTCGCCCCAAAACGCAGCGTCCAGCCGCACCAAATCCTTCCCCGGCGCCCTTGCGCTGGGCACGGCAATGAGTTCCCCTAGCGCCCAAGGCCGAAAAAAAAGACTAGAAGTAGCGCCGGCAAGGTCGCCCCAAAATCCGACATTTTCTGCTCCGACGTCCTTTGGGAAAATGGCCATAACTTCTTCGTCCGAACTCCGATTTCGATGATTCAAGATGTTCCGGAAAGAGGAGAAGTAGATCTACAACTTTCATTCTTGAAGTTTGTCGAAATAATGTCAGGAGCTATAGTCAAATTGGCTCTGAAGTGACTGCTGTGTAAATGACAAGCCGAAAACGCGAATCTAGCCACCCCAAACATCGATCCATGTAACTTTTGTCCCAATTCCTATAAAATAACATAAAACATGCATGAATAGACACAAACACATAAAAACATCCTAAAAGACTTAAGAACAACAATAAATTAAGCCCGAACGTATCCAATTCATGGGTATAAAACTCACTCATCAAATACCCCCAAACATAAATCTTTGCTTGTCCTCAAGCAAAAACACAAAAATGTTATGCAATGCAATGTAATGAAACTAATCTATATACCTACGAATCCAACAAAGAATGATGAAACAAGTCTATTCAACCGGCCTTAAAGAAATCAAGTAAACATGATAATACATCATATTAAAACAAATCAGTAATTTCCTAATCAATCATCAAATCTTAGACTGTTATCACTGATATAGTGCGTGTGTGCTCCACAACAATGTTAACTGATATAAAATCAAATTTAAGACATAATAGATATCTTTGAAGGCATCATACAGTGCAAATTCACAAAATTCACGAACAAGCTATATCCAACTAAAGTCAAACATCCACCAAGTTCAAGAGTCCAATCTGGGATACTTATGCTTTACTTTTCATTACGGAGGCTTTTTGCTCTTTTCCCGTTTTATTGTTTTTGTTTTTTTTAACCATAACTGTGCAATGTCTCATTCCATTAGGCTAACAGTGTCACCCCTTAGCGAGCCAGACCAACAACTCCTGGACCATATAAGACCTTAGGCGCTTAGGTTTTAAGATACCCCTTCAAGCATTTTACTCAAGTAACAAAGGCCCCAAACAAAACTAGCCACGGTAATTTTTTTTTCTTTTTCTCTTTTTTTTTTCTCCTTTTTTTTTTTTTTTTTTTTATAGATGGTTGGTGAGTGCGTTTTACGCTCCATCTCACGCTTGTGTTTATAGGGAGTGTTTCTCCTCAACCCACCACAAGACTCAACATGTTTTTTTTTTTTTTTTTTTTTAAAAAAAAAAAAATTTAAAATCAAAAAAATAGTAGTTAGTTTACTATGTTTGTTGCAGATTAGTTTATATTTGCATGATTCCAACTGTTAGATAGTAAAAAGTCTATTTTGGCCAATGATGAGACGGGAGTTAAGTAGATAAGTATAGTATTGAATATTCATGCTTTGATGTGATTTCTTGTTATGAATTGAATCTTTTCTGTTTGAAACCGGTATAATCAAGGTTAGACGTTAATACTTGACTATATGTTAATCGATTAAGTTTAAATTGATACATAATGGATGTTTTAAGGATAATACTAGTGTGAAGGAATGAAAGACATGAATAGGCGGAGATGGCTAAATTTTGATAAAAACTTAAGTTCGGGGGGAAATTTTGGGGTATATAAGAAAACTTGTTGATCGATTTCGCAATCAATGAATACGTGCAAGTATACACGGTCAACAAGTAATAAAGTGAAAGTAGAGTATCGTTCCCACGAGGAATTATTTAATAAAAATCACCAAGTACTAATTCTTAACCAAACTAATTTTATTTAAACAATCTCAAATCGTGTTTTTTTCTAATTAAGAAAACTAAATTAACTAATTAAAACTAAGATTTTAACGAATGAATTCAAATAGATAAAGATTAAGACTTCAATATCCCCAATTATGAATTATAAATCAATTATCCAATTATCCCAATTATTATGCCTACTGAATTGTTAACAGGAATTCTCAAATGCCAAAAGCCCTTTTCCAAGTGATCAATTGCCTTCTATTTAATCCAGATTAATTTTTCTATATTCCTATGCAAAACAATTGAATTAAACTCGTTACAATCCCAATTCCTTATGTGTTACATGCGGCGAAAAGATATTTCCATTCTATTCACAAACCTAATTATTCACTGTGCAAATAACTAAGTCACATGATATCATAAATAATTGGAATATAATGAATAACTAATTTATAGACATAAAAGGTTCAATTGGAATCTTAATAAAAGAGTTAGTTCATAATTAATGAATTAAAACCAAGAATCCACAACTGAATAGACATCAAAAGATAAAAGTAGGATGAGAGAAGAGAATAGAATCTGTTGTCAGCAAATCTGATGCTCCCCTCTTGCTCTTGCTCTTGATCTTCAATGGTCTCCAAGTTGCTTCAATCTCTAAAACTAATAAGAACTAGGGTTATGTTATAATCTAATGGAGTGTTTAATCTAGGCTAAGCTATGTAATCTCTTCTTATTTTATGCCTTACATCATGTATTTATAGATTACAAGTCTAATTTTGAGCTTAGGAACAAACCCAATCCTATTTGGAGTCAAAAAGGTGTCAAAATTCGCCCAAAACGCGTCCAGGCCGCACCAAATCCTTCCCCCAGCGCCCCGGCGCTGGGCACGGCGCTGAGTCTCGCCCCTCTAGCGCCCGTGCTGAAAAAGACTAGAAGTAGCGCCCCCAAGGTCGGCCCCAAAATCCGACATTTTCTCGCTCGACGCCCTTTGGGAAAATGGCCATAACTTCTTCGTCCGAACTCCGATTTCGATGATTCAAGATGTTCCGGAAAGAGGAGAAGTAGATCTACAACTTTCATTCTTGAAGTTTGTCGAAATAATGTCAGGAGCTATAGTCAAATTGGCTCTGAAGTGACTGCTGTGTAAATGACAAGTAAAAACGCGAATCTAGCCACCCCAAACATCGATCCATGTAACTTTTGTCCCAATTCCTATAAAATAACATAAAACATGCATGAATAGACACAAACACATAAAAACATCCTAAAAGACTTAAGAACAACAATAAATTAAGCGAACGTATCCAATTCATGGGTATAAAACTCACTCATCAAATACCCCCAAACATAAATCTTTGCTTGTCCTCAAGCAAAAACACAAAAATGTTATGCAATGCAATGTAATGAAACTAATCTATATACCTACTTAATCCAAACAAAGAATAGCGAAACAAGTCTATTCAACCTAGCCTTAAAGAAATCAAGTAAACATGATAATACATCATATTAAAACAAATCGGTAATTTCCTAATCAATCATCAAATCTTAGATCATTATCACCGATATATAGTGCGTGTGTGCTCCACAACAATGTTAAGCGATATAAAATCAAATTTAAGACATAATAGATATCTTTGAAGGCATCATACAATTGCAAATTCACAAAATTCACGAACAAGCTATATCCAACTAAAGTCAAACATCCACCAAGTTCAAGAGTCCAACTGGGATACTTATGCTTTACTTTTCATTACGGAGGCTTTTTGCTCTTTTTCCGTTTTATTGTTTTTTGTTTTTTTAACCATAAGCGTGCAATGTCTCATTCCATTAGGCTAATGATTGTCACCCCTTAGCGAGCTTTAGACCAACAACTCCCGGACCATATAAGACCTTAGGGCTTAGGTTTTAAGATACCCTTGAGCGCATTTTACTCAAGTAACAAAGGCCCCAAACAAAACTAGCCACGGTAAATTTTTTTTTTTTTCTCTTTTTTTTCTCTTTTTTTTTTTTTTTTTTTTTTTTATAGATGGTTGGTGAGTCGTTTACGCTCCATCTCACGCTTGTGTTTATAGGGAGTGTTTCTCCTCAACCCACCACAAGACTCAACATGTTTTTTTTTTTTTTAAAAAAAAAAATTTAAAAATCGCAAAAAATAGTAGTTAGTTTACTATGTTTGTTGCAGTTAGTTTATATTTGCATGATTCCAAGCTTGTTAGATAGTAAAAGTCTATTTTGGCCAATGATGAGACTGGAGTTAAGTAGATAAGTATAGTATTGAATATTCATGCTTTGATGTGATTTCTTGTTATGAATTGAATCTTTTCCTGTTTGAAACTGGTATAATCAAGGTTAGCACGTTAATAACAATGAATATGTTAATCGATTAAGTTTAAATTGATACATAATGGATGTTTTAAGGATAATACTAGTGTGAAGGAATGAAAAGACATGAATAAGTAGGAGATGGCTAAATTTTGATAAAAACTTAAGTTCGAGGGGAAATTTTGGGGTATATAAGAAAACTTGTTGATCGATTTCGCAATCAATGAATACGTGCAAGTATACACGGTCAACAAGTAATAAAGTGAAAGTAGAGTATCGTTCCCACGAGGAATTATTTAATAAAAATCACCAAGTACTAATTCTTAACCAAACTAATTTTATTTAAACAATCTCAAATCGTGTTTTTTTTCTAATTAAGAAAACTAAATTAACTAATTAAAACTAAGATTTTAACGAATGAATTCAAATAGATAAAGATTAAGACTTCAATATCCCCAATTATGAATTATAAATCAATTATCCAATTATCCCAATTATTATGCCTCTTGAATTGTTAATGAGGAATTCTCAAATGCCAAAAGCCCTTTTCAAGTGATCAATTGCCTTCTATTTAATCCAGATTAATTTTTCTATATTCCTATGCAAAACAATTGAATTAAACTCGTTATAATCCCAATTCCTTATGTGTTACATGCATGAAAAGATATTTCCATTCTATTCACAAACCTAATTATTCACTGTGCAAATAACTAAGTCACATGATATCATAAATAATTGGAATATAATGAATAACTAATTTATAGACATAAAAGGTTCAATTGGAATCTTAATAAAAGAGTTAGTTCATAATTAATGAATTAAAACCAAGAATCCACAACTGAATAGACATCAAAAGATAAAAGTAGGATGAGAGAAGAGAATAGAATCTATTGTCAGCAAATGATGCTCCCCTCTTGCTCTTGCTCTTGATCTTCAATGGTCTCCAAGTTGCTTCAATCTCTAAAACTAATAAGAACTAGGGTTATGTTATAATCTAATGGAGTGTTTAATCTAGGCTAAGCTATGTAATCTCTTCTTATTTTATGCCTTACATCATGTATTTATAGATTACAAGTCTAATTTTGAGCTTAGAACAAACCCAATCCTATTTGGAGTCAAAAGGTGTCAAAATTAGCCCAAAACGCGCGTCAGCCGCACCAAATCCTTTCCCCAGCGCCCTTGCTAGCTGGGTACACAACAATGAGTTCGCCCCTAGCGCCCAATGCTGGGAAAAAAACTAGAAGTAGCGCCCGACGGCGGCCCCAAAATCCGACATTTTCGCTCCGACGTCCTTTGGGAAAATGGCCATAACTTCTTCGTCCAGAACTCCGATTTTGATGATTCAAGATATTCCGGAAAGAGGAGAAGTAGATCTACAACTTTCATTCTTGAAGTTTGTCGAAATAATGTCAGGAGCTATAGTCAAATTGGCTCTGAAGTGACTGCTGTGTAAATGACAAGCCGAAAACGCGAATCTAGCCACCCCAAACATCGATCCATGTAACTTTTGTCCCAATTCCTATAAAATAACATAAAACATGCATGAATAGACACAAACACATAAAAACATCCTAAAAGACTTAAGAACAACAATAAATTAAGCCCGAACGTATCCAATTCATGGGTATAAAACTCACTCATCAAGTACTATTAAAGACTTGAGGTGTGTTAGGTTTCAACTTGTATATAGGTACGTTGTTGACGAGAGAAGAGATCGATATACCTTTAAAGTGGTTAGAGAATTATTGAGTAAATTGATACACGACGAGAAGTTGGGATTAAAGGTATGTATGTATGTGTTATATTCGAGTGTTGTGTTGGTGGTAAGAAACCGTAAAGGAGTGGTATAGTGGGTTACACCAATAAGGGAAAATAGTAATCGATGATGTGAAACCAAATAGAGGACTGATGTTAGGCGAGTTAACGCTTAAGGAGGATGTGTAAAGTGTTTACAAGTGTAAGGTTTTGATTCGCTAATCACGAACTTATCTCGCCAGAGAATTTGTGTGGCGCAGCACGCCATTATTAGAAGGCTTTATGACCCAGTAGCTACGCCGGTCTGTAGGATCAGTTTTTGAATTTTAAAATCTAAGAAATGGGTATTAAGGACTCATAAGGATAATAAAAATCTTAAATGATGGTTAAGTTGTCCATGAATGGATTTGAATAAGTTTTAATTAATTAACCCGGAGTAATTATTGGTTAATTAAGTGATATTATGGAATAGTATATTCTATTAATTAGTGGAGTGCATAATAATTGTTGAAAAAGAAAATAAATGATTAATACTAATTAATCGTTGTGATATTAAAATGTGATTATGGGTTGGAATACCCAATTGAATTAAACTTAGCCCAATTAAAATATTAATGTGGACATTATCATTAAATAGTATTACTATGTGTAATATGGAAAATGTGGGTAGTAGTGATATAAAATATCTATGGCCTAAGAATACTTGGAATATAACTTGTAATTGGGACTAATGGGATAAGGTACCAAGTAGTACAGTGGTATCATATGTTGTAATACAGAAAGGATTAAATATCTGTGTATTCTAGAAACTGAGAAGGAGATTAAATGTTTAAATAAACATTAATATTAAATAAGGTTATAATGTGATTATGTGAGTAGTAAAAATAATTATGGAACTACTCGGATAACAATACCTGACTGCGATATTTTATTACATGTATTTAATGTACATGGATTATATGATGTGAGTACATAAATAATCCCTAAATTTCTTAATATGGTAATAATTGTACATTAAAATTTCATTTGAGAATTTAAGTAACCAACTGAACCATATTAGAACATGTTGCTGCAATATAGAATTATCAGTTGAGCAAGGTACATGAACAGTAACCTATCTCCTATTTTACGTAACCTTCAAGCAGTGATTATTGGCTAGAGAAGTAGCTGATGGTGGGTGGTTAAACAACCCATTGTGATCCAATGTGTTCTCCTTCTACATTCTGGTTTCAATCCTCCATGTAAATCCAATACCTAGTCCACCCTTACTCTTTAAATAACATCTCTAGTTCTCAATTTTACGTTGTTGATATTTTCTGTTGAAGTTTTAAGAAATAGAGTGTGAGTGTTTTTTGTTCAAATAAGAGTCTAGCTATTTCAGAGGGAAGAAATTAAGAAAACTAAGCATCATGAGGTAATGATTCTATCATATATGTTCTTGAATTCAAGTTCTTCAATTCCTTAGAAATGACAAGAAAAACTTGCTTTTGAGTCACAAAATAGATGGCTAAAACTTGTTGCAATATGTAATTTTCTGTTAGAAGTTGTTAATATGGTTGAATACGAAATCAACGAAAGTTAAACGAACCAAATTGGTTGAGAAACGAATTCGTAGTGAACGAAATTCGCTAAATTTGTCAAACATGAACATTTAGCATGAACACGAGTGATAGACTCTCATTTTTGGATTTGTTAATGTTTATGTTAATTATTGGGTAGTTGGTATGTTGTAGTTTTATGATTTACGAACTCATAGAATTGAAAATGGACTAAATTGGATGAGTATAACTCATATTATGATGATTGGAAGGAGTAGAGGTCTGTAAAATCACGAAGTGCAGAACCTGAAGGGCCCTTCGCTTCTCCAGGTAAATGTGCTACTGTCCCCAAGGCCAAATGGCAGCAATGCCTTGCCAAGCTTCGGTGTTGGGTAGACCTGCTTTGACTCTTTGTTGTAAATTAGTTATAACCTTTTCATATTAACTCCGATTGAGGTGGTTCAAGATGATCCGGAACGATAACGAATAGACCTACAACTTTTATTCTTTAAGGTTTTAAATTTGAGGTCGTTAGGAAGGGTCAAAACAGTCATCTTTGTGACTGTTACAAAATAGGAGGCGATTGGAGGGCGTCGAATGAGCACATACGCAAGTATAGTGTTCCCGACGATGGAATATGTTATTCTAAGTGATGTAACATGAAAATGTATGATATTATACATGACATATAATATTACCATACTCATAATGAAATGATTTAGTGAGACTTAGTATGTGTTATGAAAAGAAACTTAAAGATTTTGAAAACAAACATTTTGGAAACTTATGTTCTATAAGTTCTGAACTTATCGGTTTATAAACATGATTGGGTTCAAATATAAATGAGCATGCTATGGTGTTGGTAGTGTCTTTGTTCGTGAGCACCTTAGTAGACTTTATGTTAGAGAAGTTTTTCAAGAAAAAGCTTAGTATAATAAGCTAGTATGCATGACTACAACATGATTTACACTCAGACCTTGCGAACATGTTAACATGACTTGAATACGTATGAATAGAGCTTTAAAGTGGTCTCGTATGTGTTGAATGACATTGTTCAAGTTTAAAGTAGTTTCAAAGGCAAACTTGAACATATTTTTGAAATATAGTTGCATCACATGGATATCTAGATTCTAAAGGATTAATATGACATGTTATGTCTATAAAATCCCTAGATAGGATTTATATGTGCTAAATTGCATCATTCTTAAAAAATGATTTAAAAGGAGACCATGTTTCGAAATTAAATTGCATTACATATGAGTATTTAGATTTTAAAGACTTGAGATGCCATGTTATGTTTCATTATGTCACTAAACATAAGTATTATATGTTAAACATAATGGAAGTGAACCAAACATGAGGTTAAAGCTTGTTTTAAAGTGTTAAACAATGCTAGCTATGAGAAAAAGATATGAATATGAATGAGCATGTGTAGTACAAATTATGTGACATCTTTATATGAACATAAGGCTAATCAGTACACCTAGTGGTTACGTAACCCTATTTGGTTTTGATTTCGAGAAAATCCTAAACTAAAGTCACTAACATATAAGGTTGAACTTAAAGTGGTCATACAAGTATGTAAAGACCTTTTGTGGGTATACATGAGAAGTATAAGAGTCTAAGTGTGTTTAAGTTTGGACTGAAACAAAAAGTGCAAAGTCCAACTTTAGTCCGGCCAGGGGGAAGCATTTGCGCCCATCCTGTGCCTAATTACAATAAGAATGCGCCATATGTAAGCGATGAAGCTTGACTATTTTAACGTTGATCTGAACCTTAAAGCATGTGTGTAATGAATGTCTAAAGCTATAATACTTGACATAAATGATGTTAAGCGTGAGATCATATAATGGTTATATAAAACACAGAGTTGTTAAATTTTATAATAGTTACAAAATGTAAGAACGTTGTAGATCGTGATCTATAGACTTTAAATATGTGTCGAACACATATGAGTCAAGTGTGTGAGAAAGATTTATGAATGTTGATATAAAGCATGTGTAGCTAAGGTGTACCTATACATACCTAGTTATTCTAAGAGTATAATGAGAAAGTGAAATGTAGGTTTTACGAACCTAGTTAGGAATAATGTAACACAATTATTACATTGAGAATGTATGAATTATGTGACTAATGGATGTAAATCCATGATTATATAACTGTGTAGGAATACATGAAGTGCAGATAAACTTTAAGCAGTTAAGTCGTAGTTCATAAACTATGAATCAGGCAAGTCTTTCAGTTCCTATTTGTTATATGAATTCAATAACTGTTAATTGAGCTATATTATGCCATAAAAATGTTGATGTATATGTATAAAATGCATATGAAATATATATGAAATATGAAAGTTGATTTGATAATATGATTGTGAAGTAAATCTCTATGCCTGTTATATGTGAAGTAACATGCGTAGTAAATATTAATTGATTATGAATGCATGAACTAAATATGCTATTATATATATGTGGTCGCATCAAACTGTTTTGAATTTGTCGGGTCAGTCGAGCTCACCCTTGCAAATAAACACTTTTGCAGGTTAAGGATATACGATAAAGGTTATGTACTAATTGATTGATAAAGTCCAATAATATCGAAGGAGATCGATTTTGTATTTAACTAGATGCTCTTGAACCATGTTTAGGTTCTAGTAGATGTACATGATAATAGTTTATAATGTATAATACATGTTAAGTTGTAAAGTTGTACTAGGCGGTATATAGTGAAATTCGAATTGAGATGTAAATATTTATACAGTAATTCGAATATAAGGAATCATAACATAATTTGATTCAGGAATTTGTAATTGATTCGTGTTAAGATATCAATAAAAGATTTATTTTCAAAGGAGATTGAAAAAGTTTAAATTATTCTGCATATTTATATAACATCAAATGTGATGTAATACAGGAATAGTAAATGACGAAGATTTGAAACTTATAATAGTTTGGGGCCATTATACATAGATCCTGTATATGGAAAGAATTTATATTCTAAATTGTAATAAGAAAGGTTATATTTATTCAAGTTATGAATAAAAGATATAATAGTTTGACGACAGTAGTATCGTGGCGGACTGCATTCGAGGTTGAAGGACCCGGATTTGGGGCGCCACAATATTAAACAGAATAATAAAGAATGGAATAATAGAAGAATTTCACCATGTATGCGATTGCAGCATAGACAAAGTTATTCCAATATAATAATAAAGAATGGAATAATAGAAGAATATCACCATGTATACGGTAGTCCGCGTATACAGGTTATTCCAACAGAATAATAAGGAATTGAATAACAATAGCTCTCTTTATGAATACGAAAGAAATAATACCCTTACTATAATAATAATATCCCTTATCTTAGAAGAAAACTAGATACTGGAATAGTGAGGTAGCATACTTCTCTTCTTCTTTCTCTCTATAATTTCTCTATATAATAATTGCTCTATAGCTTTAGTGAATTAGTGAGAAATGAAGGAAGAATGAGCTTCTATTTATAGAAAAATATAGTTTCGATAATTGCACGTTTTAGGCCTTGAAATATTACAATACAATACCTTTAACTTTTCTTTCATTTTTAATTTAGTCCTTCAAGTATTATCAAACTTGCACTACCTCCCCTAATAGTAAATCATGTGAATTAATAGTACAATCATGTGAATACATAGTTATAAACATGTGAAAATATGAATTACAGTATAATACCTCCATTTTTAACTTAGTCATTCAAGTATTATCAATCTTGCACCACCTCCCCTAGTAGTACAAGAATGTGAATCAATAGTACACACATGTGAACAAATAGTTACAATCATGTAAATTAATAGCAATTAATTCCTCATTTACCCGATTAATTACTCGGTTGGTCAATATAACTTCCAGACATCAATTACTATTGAAATAAATGTCAATTTCCACTAACACTAATAATCCCAACACAGTGGAAATATTTTTCTCAACAATTTCATTTTTGAAATTTCAAAGTTTGACTTTTTTGAAAAAGTCAACTATTGACTTTTTTGACAAAAAAGTTAACCCCGACAAATTTTGTGTTTATAGTCTATTTCTACTAATTTCATCATTCTGGACTCAAATATCATGTCCGCGTCTACAAATTCAACTCCGATCTCAAATTTGATTTTTAATAACATTCATCATTAATATTATAACTCATAATATTTAACAATCAGGTCGTTCCCAGGAAAGAGGGGGCTTTCTGATAAGGATTTCTCCCTATTGGCGCGCAATTAGATTATCTAACCTCTCCTTGACTGAACTTCTAGACATTGTCAATATTACAATTAATAATATGAATAACTTTGTCGTCTCAAATATTGATTTAATAATATAACATATTATACGGATGATCTTTGTGACAACAGTTGAATCAATAATATGAGAGATATGATGCAAACAATTATCGTAGCAATAATTGAGTATAAGCGAGTGACTTTTCACGTAAACATCAATAATCAATACAGGTGTGCTACTATGCAACCACGCCAGACATCGTATTTCTTTTACTACCGAGTAGTTCAACAGCTTTTAAACGGTAACACTTTCATTTGTTATTTTATAAAATGATAATTTGTCATTTTCTAACTACGACAATACTTAGTTGTAGGGTCCAATTAATGATTGTGTGTCGTCGTATGAATATTCCCCGACAAAAAGAATATTCCCCGACCAATCGAGTATTATATAACAACATGCTTACTTTGCAAAATTTATAAATATTACCCACAACTATAACATTATATCAAATCCACACCATAATACTAAAAAAAATATTTCGAGAAATTTAAATATTTATTCATAAAATTTGGGGTCTCACAATCTCCCCTCCAATTGAAATTTGGCCCTCCAAATTTACGTACATACCTGGTTTGCCGAAGAGATGAGGATACCTTGACTTCATTTCCAATTGTACCTTCCCGGTTATTTCCTTTGTATCATGGTTTTCTCATTGCTCATCTCCTGTATTTCAGATATCATTCTAGAATATACCTTCAAAATAAGGGTTAATTGACATGCAATATACTATCCTTATATTTTGACAGACCAATTAACTAACAAATAAACTTAGGTAGGTCATACTAGTGTAGGAATTATCCGACTCTCCCCTCCTAGATCTAGTCTCAAATCTCAGACAGGGATCATATCCGTAAGCTTTGATGCCAACTGTGACGCCCCCAAAATAGGTATACTTCATCCATCTTTAGTCGCCAGATACATGGTACAGAACTCAACTACAAACTTAATTATACAACTGTTGTGCAAAATACGACAAAACATAAATGAGAGTTTAAACACGAATATTGCCTTCTAGACAATATCCACACACAATGGAGTCCTCATTACAATTATTATCACACTATTTTATAAAAATAGTGAGGACTACTATAGCCATCATCTCAGACCATCACTCCATTCCCCGACTCGTCCCAACTATATTCACATTTCTTGAAGAGAATAGTGAAAGAAAGGGTGAGCTCAACTAGCCCAGTAAGAAATATTATGACTGAGATAATGAAGAATAAATTATCCTTAGCCTTCAACAGTATAACAACTGATATAATACAATAGACATCAAGTTTAACATCAACAACTGCAGCGGAAAAAGCAATCCATTAGAAGAGTCAAGTAGAGCATGATATCTACTATCTTCTATGATTTAAGATTTTATCATCAATTTTATCCCTGTAATACTCATCAATTGTTCTTTATTATACCCAAGACAAATAGAACTTTCATCACCTGACTTCACCTAAACCACCAAAGATGTTAGTTAAATTCATAATTCATGTTTATAATAATGTGAATCAACAATTTCTCCCTCCCACAAAGGCTGAATAGAACATTTACTCAATATCCTTACCCCAAAGGCTAAAGATATTCAAATGTAATAACAATGATCATACTAATCAGTTGTCTATCTTTGTACTACTGGCCAAAGATATTCAACTATAAAACCAATAGTCATGATCATACCAATCAATTGCCTGTCAGTGCACTACAGCCAAAGATATTCAACTGTTAACTAATGGTCATGATCCTGCTAATCACATCATCAAATTATCCCTGCACTACGACCAAGGATATTCATTAGTATCACAAGTGGTCATGATCATGCCATACACTTGTCCATCTTTGCACTACGGGCCAAAGCTATCAATTAGCAGTTCATCTTTGCACGTAATCCAAAGATATACAACTGTAAAACCAATAATCAACAGTCCATCTTTGCACGTAAGTCAAAGATATACAACTGTAAAACAAATAATCAACAGTCCACCTATGCATGTAAGCTAAAGATGACTTTCATCACAATATAAGCATGATTATGACAATGATATAAGCATTAATCAAACAAAATCAAGGATAAATATTAAAGACTTTAAATTTATCCAAATATTATCAATCACTTAATAAACTCATAATCTAATATTATAACAATATTTTAATCACTTCTTAAACTTATAAACAATTTATTTGAATTGTTTACACTTTACCAAATAATGCATTTAATCATTCCAAAATGCCATACTCATAAGATTTCATCACCAATAATCAAATCCCTCATCAAAAATCTGCATATTCCTTATATAGGATTCCCAAGCCATAAAATCTTATTTTCAAATTTTATTACTTCATATAACATATTTAATTCATTTACTCATAACTAGTTTATTTCCATGAAAAATACCAAATCAGTCCCAAAAATATTTCTTTTCTGGGATTTAACAGAATATAGTCCCATATGAACATATATTTTTCTCGAAATTTTTAAAATTCATTTACTATTTTTCATATGGCCAAAACTGTCGAATATTTGGACATTTATCATAAATTATACTTTTGTCCAAAAATTCCAAAATTTACAGGGTATACTCCTGTTATATACATATACTCCGAATAAAAATTTCACCAATTTTGGAGTTAACCACGAGGAGTTATAAGGGTTTACTTTTAAAATAGAATTTTCCCATAAAATTCATAACTCCTAATCTATACATCCAAAAATTGCCATTTTTGGACACAATCTAGAAAACTCATCAAATTATCATTTCAAATTTTTCCAGAATTTTTGAGCGGCAAAAAAATTATGAAACTGCAAATGGATTTTCACCCGCCATGCGGTAATCCACGTAGACATGTCATTTCCACAATTTAATAAGGAATGAATACGAAGGATCATTCACCATGCATGTGGTAATCCACATAGACAGGTTAATCCAACAGAATAATAAATAATGAAACCAGGTCATGCGTAATTCGCATAGACAGGATATTCCAACATAATAATAAACAATGGAATAACAAAAGAATTCACCAGGCATGCGATAGATCGCACAGACAGGTTATTCCAACATAATAATAAATAATGGAACCAGGTCATGCATAATCCACACAGACAGGATATTCCAAAAGAATAATAAATAATACAATAACAAAAGAATTCACCAGGCATGCGATAGACCGCATAGACAGGTTATTCCAACAGAATAATAAATAATGGAACCAGGTCATGCGTAAACGCACAGACAGAATAGTAAAGAATGGAACCAGGTCATGCGTAATCCGCACAGACAGGATATTTTGATAAAATAATAAAGAATAGAATAATAGAAAATTTTCACCATGTATGCGGGACTTCGCATAGACAGGTTATTCCAACATAATAATAAAGAATGGAATAACAGAAGAATTTCACCATGTATAAGGTAGTCCGTGTATACAGGTTATTCCAACAGAATAATAAGGAATGGAATAACAATAGCCCTCTTCATGAATACGAAAAAAATAATACTCCTTGCTATAATAATAATATCCCTTACCTTAGAAGAAAACTGGATACTGGAATAGTGAGGTAGCAGACTTCTCTTCCTTTTTCTCTCTATAATTTCTCTCTATAATAATTGCTCTATAGCTTTAGTGAATTGGTGAGAAATGAAGGAAGAATGAGCTTCTATTTATAGGAAAATATAGTTTCGATAATTGCACATTTTGGGGCTTGAAATATTACAGTACAATACCTTCAACTTTTATTTCATTTTTAATTTAGTCCTGCAAGTATTATCAAACTTGCACCACCTCCCCTATTATTAAATCATGTGAATTAATAGTATAATCATGTGAATACATAGTTATAATCATGTGAAAATACGAATTATAATATAGTACCTCCATCTATACCTCCATTTTTAACTTAGTCATGCAAGTATTATCAATCTTGCACCACCTCCCCTAATAGTACAAGAATGTGAATCAATAGTACACATATGTGAACAAATAGTTATAATCATATGAATTAATAGCAATTAATTCCTCATTTACCCGATTAATTATCCGGTTGGTCAATATAACTTACAAACATCAATTACTATCAAAATAAATGTCGATTTACACTAACACTAATAATCCCAAAACAATGGAAATATTTTTCTCAACAATTTCATTTTTGAAATTTGGAAGTTTGACTTTTTCTAAAAAAGTCAACTGTTGACTTTTTTGACTAAAAGGTCAACCCCGACAAATTTTGTGTTTATAGTCTATTTCTACTAATTTCATCGTTCTGGACTCAAATATCACGTCCACGTCTCCAAATTCAACTCCGAACTCAAATTCGATTTTTAATAACATTAATCATTAATATTATAACTCACAATATTTAACAATCAGGTCGATCCTAGGAAAGAGGGGGCTTTCCGATAAGGATTTCTCCCTATTGGCGCGCAATTAGATTATCTAACCTCTCCTTGACAGAACTTCTAGACATTGTCAATAGTGCAATTAATAATATGAATAACTTTGTCATCTCAATTATTGATTTAATTATATAACATATTATATAGATGATATACTGTGATAACAATTGAATCAATAATATGAGAGGTATGATGCAACAATTATTGTAGCAATAATTGAGTATAACTAAATGACTTCTCACGTAAGCATCAATAATCAATACCGTGTGCTACTATGCAACCACGCGTATTACTATACTTTTACTACCAAGTAGTTCAACAGTTTTAACGGTAACACTTTCACTGTTATTTTATAAAACGATAATTCTGTCCTTTTCTAACTACGACAATACTTTCGTTGTGGGGTTCACCAATGATTGTGTCGTCGTACTAATATTCCCCGATAAAAAGAATATTCCCCGACCAATCGAATATTATATAACAACTTGCTTACTTTGCAAAATTTATAAATATTACCCACAACTATAACATTATATCAAATCCGCACCATAATATTAAAAAAAATATTTTGAGAAATTTAAATCTTTATTCATAAAATTTGGGGTCTCACATCATCATTATCATAATAAAGTTAAACTATTACATAAAATAACACCAACTTATTCTACAACCTTCCATTTCCCTTTGTTCTTAGCCGAGCCTTCTGGTTGTTCACACTTAGCTGAAAACATTTAAATTAAGTAAGGATAAACATTTTAGTGCCCAGCAAGTAATAACAATTGTAAATATTAGCTGAAAGGATTAAATGTTTTCTTTATACTACCCTTATACAACGAATCAATAGTTGTGAAGTAAACTGAACCCATAATAATATATTAATTCTATATCAAAATTTTGAAACTACGTACTGACTATAACTGGGGATTAGTCGACAGACTATGAACATTGTTTTCTATTTTCGAAAAGGTTGAACAGAACTTCATCTGCAAACCATCATAACTTACGGGCACGGGTGTGATCAGCTCGTTATGCCCTGTATTGATTAATATTACATGCACGAACGATATTATCGTTCATCTATCCGCCTTTGGCGCAGAAAAAGTTTTTCCATGTACGGGATGTTCATACTTAGTCGGGATTCCAAACCAAAATAATTCGATTGGATAATAGTAAGGTTTTATCTTGTTAAACAATAATTTATAATTCAACATATATATATTGGAAATTAATAAATGTGTATCAACATTTGATTAAATATAATGATTATCCAAGTGGGGACACTTGTATAACCATATATAGAAATTAATTAACAGAATATATATCTGAATTACAATATAATACCATGTTGATAATCAATTATCGGATATAATATATATATATAACAACAGAGTTAATAATTTGATACAGTAATAATATAATTCTGAGACTTTCTTACAGTTATGCAACTTAGTTTTATCTTTTATATAGCAACTTATCAGTAATAAGATCATTTTACTAATTAGCATAACATATCGTAACATATAATACTGCTTATTGCAGTCAGCACATAACTTATTCATATTGTCACACATGTTTAACAGTCATTGGATCATAAACAAACACATATACAGATAAATTATTTAAGTTCAGATCAATTTCTGAAATATATCGGCGTGTCGACATCTTTATCGATAATTGACGAGTCTAAGACTCTGTACCAAAGTTCTAAATATCTTAAACATCAGTCAATTTTTTTTAAATGACTTGTAATAATTTTTAAATAATTATTATAACTTATCATGATTTTTCAAACACCAAAATCATTATTAAATGATTTAAATATTAAATAATTCTATTATTATTAATATTTAATTAATATTAAATTATTAATGAAACCATTGCCAAAATATTAAAGTTATTTATAATAACTTAGAATATTTTTAAAGTATTAATATTACCCTTAAATGATTTTTAAAATAATTAAAATCAGCTTTTAAATAATTACCATTAATATTTAAATATTAATGTACTATTTATCAAAATATTAAAAGTCATTAATTATAACTTCAAATATTTTTAATTCATTTATATCCTTTTTAAATGATTTTTAAATTAATAAAACCATTTTAGAACTATTTATTTAATATAATTATTAAATAAATTTAATATCATTAATATTAAATTATTAATAAAATTATCCTTTAAATATTAAAAGTTATATTTTATAACTTAAAATATATTTAAACACTTTATTTTCATTTAAAATCATTTTTAAACTAAATTATTTAATATAATTATCAAATAATTCTAATATCATTATTAATGAAATTTACCTTTAAATATTGAAAGTTATATTTTATAACTTAAAATATTTTTAAATACCTTATTATTATTTAAAATGATTTTAATATAATAAAATCATTTTTAATTAATTTATTTAATGCATTTATTAAATAACTTAATTTTCATTAATATTAATTCATTAATGAAATTTATCATAAAATATTAAAAGTCATTAAAAATAATTTAAAATATTTTCATATATCATAATATAATTTTAAATGATTTTTCAAGTATTAAAATCATTTTAAATACTTTATTTAATATAATAATTAAATACATTAAATACTTTTAATATTTCAAAAATATTAAATATTTATGAAATATAGTAAAAATTATTAAAAACTAATTTTCAGACTTTAAAATATTTTTTAGGAATTTATTATGTATTTTTCATAATTAAAAACTATTTTTTTTTCTAATTATTTAATAAAAATAATAATTTTATAAAGAAACTGTCGCTAAAGACTTCCTATAGCGACAGAACCGCCGCTATAATTGTTCTTCATGTTCTTGGCCAAACCCAAAACTTCATAGACAGTGAACGAGGGACCATGCTTGACCAAGATTAAAATAGTCTGTAATGTGTTTTTAGGGCATGATATTGATCAGATCTTGTAGTGTTAGTGTAGGTCTACATGATCCAACAATAAACATGGTCATAACATGCATCAAATACAAGATCAGGAGGTCCAAAGTGGCTGTCAGACCCTTCCTGGGTTTTCTGGGTTACCCAGAAACCCGGGCAATGCTTAAAAGCTACTTTGTGCCTTGGCTTAATCGATTTCTGGTTGATGTTATGGTGATTTAACGGTTCCAACCGCTAGTACACATGTAAATGAAGAGATCTAACACATAAAACACATAAATCAACAACAAAATCTCTAAATACATGATGGTCAAATCTATTCTGAAACCATGTTCATAGATTTTCTAGGTTTCCCAAGAAAATCGTAAACGTGAACTACTTAGCTACTTTGACCGGTTACTACTTTCATCCAGTTTGATGTACGGGTGATATAAAGGCATGAGGTTGAAGTCCATCTAACATATTATAACACTAATATAACAACATATACAAAACACATATAACCTGCAAGATCAAAGCCCAAGAACAAGTTGTCAGACCGACCTAGGGAATTCTGGGTTACCCAGAAAAAGGAAAGTCATGGTCGATCAACTATGTTTGACCAGCCATAACTTTTGATCTGTTCATATTCAGACTTTGATTCAAGTTCCAAATCCATGATCTCATAGCATAATACACGATCAAAGCTTTAAACAACAAAAACACATATCATACAAGGATTTACAGGGTCTGACTTTACGTTGTCAGACACACAAAATTTTTTCCCAGATTTTTTTAAAACTTGATTTCGAGCATATTAATGTTATAGATTTAGGAAGTAATAACCCAGATCACTTAGTTAGACTACAAACAACATGTTTTAACATAAAATCATAACATCTAACACATTGATGAAGATCAGATTTCTAGTTTAGGGTTTATACCTCACTTTGAAAAATTTGGATTCTAGGCTTTTGATTTGTTTAAGGAATTCGTGGGGCTTGAATTGTGAGCTGATATACTACTATATTTTGTAGGTTAGAGAGAGATGGACTTGGATGGGTATTGTGATCAAATGAGCTAACAATTGTAATTTCTCTCTCTTCCAATCTATTTATACAAGTCTTAGATGCATGTAATGGCTGATAATGGACTGATTTGCTGGAGATTTATGTTGATATGTGTCACATGGTTTGGTCAAGAGTTGACCAACCACTCCAATTTGCCTAGATTTGCAAGTAAGCTTAATAAAAAAAATGTGACAAAGGGCATTTTAGTCTTTTTGCTTGCACTTTTAATAGCCATTTTGTCATTTGCCCTAACCCTTAGGGTTTGACCCTTAGGGTTTAACCCTAAGGTTTAGCATATAAAATTTATAGGATTTAGCAAGTAGGGTTTGAAAATATAAAATTTTAGTTTCTAAAAATATAATTTAGAAATCCCTAATTAGATTAGGTTTACTAATTATATTATACAGGAACATTAGGGTTTAAAAATTAGTAATTAGGGTTACCCAATCAATTAGGGTTACTAATTACTTAAAATAAAAATTTAAGTTTAAATTTTTACTAATTATAATTAAGCTTGCTAAACTTAGCAATTAGGATTTACAATTAACAATTAGGTTTTATAATTTGTAATTAGGGTTACCTAATATAGAAATTAGGGTTTCTAAATATTAATTTTGGGTTTTCAATTAGGAAATCAGGGTTTCTAATTTCACGATTAGGGTTTCCAACAATTATGGTTTTTCCTAATTAATATTATTATTCTAACACTTGTTTTAATCACATTAACACAATTTTTTTACCGATCTTAAACTCCGGTTTGAGTTTCAAATCACAGAACTACTAGGTTTTCTACTGATATATATTATAATTGACCAACCATTGTCAGTCTATACATACAGTACATATTTATAGCACTGAAAAATCAAAATATAATTAATATTATATTATTATTCTCATTCCTTAGCCAAAAATCCAAAATTAGGGTTTGGATTCCATATCTGATTTATCTTGCATATTTAACATTATTAATTAAGTTAAAAATAATTAATAAATTCACATAATTAAACAATTATTATAAAATTTTTTATTATCATTTCATATATTATTTAAATAATATATAATTATATTTTATGGAAAATAATTAATAAAAATATTTCTACTATAAAATTTGTTATTATAAAATATAATTTATAATAATCAATAATTCTAAAATAAAATTATTTGCAATAATTAATGTAATAAACAAATTTTTATTTATCACATATATATATAAACACTTTTCCTAGCACATATTTCCACCATTATAAATAAATAAAAAAATTATACGCAAAATTTATGATTTATTTATATACAAAATCTTGGGTACATAGCATACAAGGGTACATAGCATACACAATCATTGCAAGTAGATCTCGACCAACTTTGATCGAATTGATCTTTAACTATTCACATAAAGCTTGTCTATCTGATTAAACGGAAATTTTAATTTCTAAAAGAACTTAAATTCCTCCTTCAAATTTCCTTTATAAAATAATTTATTATATATATGAAAATCATGTATAAGAAAATAAAAGTTTTACGAATAATACTTGGAGTTCCTTTACCAGCTGCCACTGTATCCTGGAGCGTCATGTTGAAGACCCTTGCTGTTGATTTTGTTGGCTTGTTTGATGACGTTGGTCCCATGATTGCCAAAGTCCCGCTGCCCTTCCCTGTGTTAACGCTTCCAGTCTCCATTCTTCTTTTCAGATAGTTTTTCACCTTATGCTCAGTCAACCCGCATAGAAAATACCCACCATTCATCCTAGGATTAGGGAGCGTGACGTTTGTTGTCCTCGCCTGATTTACTTCCCACAAAAAGTTTGCCTCCCCTTTCATCATGTAGGTGGCAAAAGCGGTCTTTTGCCCCTCATCTACCTTAGCTATTACAAATGCCTTTTCGATTTCTTAAACCCAATTTTGGGCTTTAACAGGGTCAGTTATCCCTTTGAATTCGGGTGGTCCTACAGCCTTGAAATCTTTAAAGTTTGCCAAAGCGATTATCCTATTTGGTTCCTCATGTTGGCCTTCCTTGTTTGACAACTTTGTGCTACCATGTTTGCAAAGTGTCGCATCGGGTCTGCTTGTTGTTGTTCCTCAACGTTGTTGACAGATTCTTCTGCCCTTTGATTTCGAGTTTGTCTTCTTGGTGGCATTATCTGATTAAATAAAACATAATTTATTCTTTATTAATTTACATTCTAAACCTTATCACATAAGTTTAATATATTAAACTTGTTTCATTACTCAAACATAGATTCATATTCATTCAACAATTTCAAAATACTTTACATAGCACATACTGCTTTATACGTTAGCTATCCCTTTGTGACTACAAAAGTCGGGATTTGCTACACCAGTTGCACAAAAGTTTTAGAATATTATATTACACATGCATACTATTCATATATATTACATTAAACAGACCTACACAATAGAACCTATACTACATATTTAGTATGCCTTTTTCTTGGACAACCTTTCGCCTGTTGACCTTCCAATACACAAATAAAACATGCACCTAGTTTATAGTCGGGGCAATAAAGAGTGGTATGTCCCTCATAGCCACAAAGATAACATATCTTTTTCCATTTCTTCTTATCGGATTTTCCTAATTCATGGTCTACTATCTTTCTTTTCCTCTTATTGCTCGGAGCTGCACACGGTGTGTTGCTTTTGGCTCCCATCTGATTAATTTGGATTTTAAGCTTATCTTGTTCTTCCATAGTTTCTAGTAAGGCTTTTCACAACTGACTATTCAATAGCTTTTCTATTTCCCACACATTTTCCAAAGAAGAAACCTTGTTCCCCAGATTCTGCACCTCCGTTGATGCTTGATCAGCTTCAACTTTAGTGTCCGAATCACAATCTGTCAGTTCCACAATTTTAGGATCTGGTACTACGTTTTCCACGATAACTACCTCCTCCGAGTAATTTTCACTGTGAGCCTCTATTTTAGCTATTGGCTTCGATATTAGCTCGGGTGTATGGATTTGATGTAATGCCCGAGAAAATAGGATTTTTATGACAATTAAATTTTTATTTGATTATGTGAATTAAATGAATTTAATTGATTTATTATGTGAGTAAGTTATGTGAAGGTCGTTCTATGACCTAGAATGTGCTAATGTGGTTAGTAATTTGGTTATGTGCTAGAAATAATTGTTTAGAATTTTCAAGACGAAAATAAATATTTTCCGAGAAATTTTCATAAAAACACTATTCATCCGTTTCTGTTCGGGGAATTATTTTGAAATTCCGAGAAACGCGTAATGATAGAATATTGAGATAAGATGGAATATCTGATAATATTTCATTTATGGCAAACGCAGTTTTCGCATGTGGACTTAAAACATAAGGGTTGAGTATATTGATTTCTGAGAAGGAAATGAAACGTGTAGAGGGAATTGTGTTAGGGTTAATGCGAGTGTTATACATTTATGATATTATCTAGTATCTATGTATAATACGGCGAGTAAATACGAAGTACAATACGAATTATTTTATGTGTAGTATAAGGAGAGAATACGTGAATTGTACGTATAGAATACATTCGTATTATAGAATTAAGTTAAGTCTTAATGTTAATTCATTAGTCCAATTATTTGAAAACAAGCCCAAGTGATTAGTGGGTTAAGCCCAAGTCAAGGCCCAATGTTAATTCAGTTAAGCCCAATTCATGAAAACCGAACCGTGGGTCGAACCGGTGGGTCACCGAATGAGTAAAACCCATGGGACAACCCATGGGGATGACCCATGGGCAAGGGTGGGCTGGCCTCCTTGGTGTGCAAGCCAAGATTAATGCTTGGTCACCAAGCATTTTACTTGGTGACCAAGTGTGAATAGTAAGGAGGTGGGGAGTGTAATGTCCATATTGCCCTCCATTCTATTTTCTATAAATAGGAAGCTAGGTTTGGCTAGTTGATGTTTTTCTTAGACTTAACCTAGATTATTTGAGAGAGAAAGAGAGCTAGAATTAAACCATTCTTCTACCTTGAAGCTATTTCATTAGAAGTTTATCAAGAACACCAAGAGTTCTTAAGGTATATTCCTTATCTTTCATTTCCATCTCTTTTGATTTTCTTTTATTTTGGAGAATCATAAAATGGGTGGTATATGTCTTGTATAGTGGATTAAAGATGACTTACCATAGATTCGATCTCTATAAGTTATGAGATCATAAGAATCATAGGGGTCGTTATAGTTTTAAACCATAAAAATATTGTTTGTTGAGATCGATTGTTTATAAACGATTGAACTCCATCAATATGTTAATATAAGCATCTTGTTTGGTTAGGATGTAGATTTGAAATCCATGGAGTATTCCACGTGATTTGGCCTAGAGAATGTTAGTAACGAAGTTATGGCGAATTTCACGGAAATAGACGTTAAACGTCGAAAACGTTGAAATTTCGGATTAGAGGTCGAAAGTTTCCGTGAGACTTGAAAATGTTGTTTTTCAATGTTAACACGTGAGATAGGGTAATTAAGAGTTGTGGGTTCGAGAATCCTCGGATTCTGACTTAAAACGAAGAAAACGAGCATTGAACGCTCATTAACGTTTACAAACATTTAGAAATTGAACTCAATAGTGAATTTTGAATTGTCGGATTCGAAAATGTCAAATTCTTATATGAACGCGTAGATTATGTCATTTATGACGTGTAGGCTTTTGAACGGACCAAATCCGGCTTATAACGAAGAAGTTATGACCCTGGGAATTTCACAAAATTTTTCAAAACTGTTGAAATTGGTATCGAGGTCCGCGCCATGCGGTGCGGCGACGTAGTGTTAAAAGCCACACCGCATAAAGCATGACGCATTATCATTGGCCACTGTTAAATGGCGTCGCAGCGCCACTGTTTGAGTAAAGTCTCGCGTCGCAATGCCGAGACCGAAGCCGTGCCACTATTAACTGGTGCCGCAGCGCCAGTCTAGTACTATAGAGGTCGCGTTGCAACGCGAGTGTAAGGCTTTGGATATGGATTTAGGTTTTGAACTTCAATTGTTTAGGGACCTAAAGGGGTAATATTTGTACACTTCATAAGTGTATTAAAGCTATTCCTATACTACCTATACTAAGGTATATGGTATTGAACTTAGGAATGGAATGTATGTTAATAGGTTATGAATAATGAATAAAGTTGGTACTTTATCAGCGATGTTTGAATCCGGTTAATAACGTCAGTTGAGTAAGGAGCCGGGACGAAGAGTAACGAGTGCAGTTGACTTTATTATTAATATTAAGTTAACTAAGACATAGAAGAGAAAGAAGTTGGTAAAATAATGTGAACATTTGTTTGTTAGCTAATTACAGTGTGCTATGTGAATATATCATGTAGATTTTGTAAAGGTTGTGGTCAGTCAATTAAGTTATTTGAAGACGCTGAAAGGCATGTTTGCTTAACGCTTGTCTAACTTTCCAGTTAGCCAAGTTTTATGTGATTCATTGAACTGAATTGCACGACAGGTTTTAAAGAAAGGGTCAATGCCAGATTTTAAGTTGGCTAGACTATTCGTAAGATATAGATTGATTATGATTCATATCTTTCTATATAGAAATATTAACGCTATCCTATGTCAAGTAATTGGTACGGACGTGAAGGTAAGGTTTGTCTATGAACAAACAAAAGTATTTTCATCGATTATTCGATGGGCATGCGAGTTTGCCAAAAATATTAAACGTAAATGCGTTTAATGAATGAGTGTTGATCAACATAGAGTACTATAAGCTGATCACCTAGAAGTGCTCGTAAGTAATGCGGACATAACAACCTTAGTTCTGTGAAATCTTTTTCAAGTATGAAAACTGAAAGTTACTGTTCATGGTCTATCGACCGGTTCAGAATTCCTAATCTACTCTATACATTGGGAATTAATGTTATGAACTGTTAAAGTATTTTTATTTCATGATACTTCATAACTATTGTTCAGTTATTTATGAATTGTTATATAATTCACGAAGGTGGTATTACTGTTATCCTTTATTAAACTTGATGAGCTGTCATGCTCACTTCTTGCGTGAATTATATAACTGCAGTTAAGGATGAACGTCCTGAGAATGCTAAGAGAGATAAGGGCAAAGCTAAGATGGATGTTTAGCCATTGTGTAATAGATTAGTAAGTTTTTATGTATTATACATTATGAACAACGAATGAATTTGGGGTCTTCACATGTTGGTATCAAAGCCTTAGGTTATAAAACTTAAGGGGGGGAAGAACCTTAGGCTAATACCCTCGTAAGGAAGGTAAAGTCTGAAGAAAGGAATTCGCGTTGAATGAATTAATAAGGTATTGAGATAACTCAGTATCAAAAGAATTAAAAGATGAAAATTAATCTTAAATAAACTAAATGTGATTTGTGCTTATACTATTGTGTATTATGTACTAATCAACTTGTTATGTGCTATTGTAGATGTCGATCGATAGCATAATGTATAGAGACATTCACGTTGTGAGTGAAGAGTCAGTGAACCATGTTGAAATTGTACCAATGCTAGTGGCGGAGGTACCGTTAGTTGTACTAGAAGACTCAAACATTGAGGAATATATCTCTGAGGAGCAATACTCCGAGGAGACGATGGGTTTAGCATCATACCTTAATGAGATGCTGGACGTAGAGGAGGAAATGAAGGTGGCATCGGTTAACACAGTGGTGCCTACTTAGGAGTCGACACCTCCGGATGCAATGTGATCATTGTATCTGGCTGTGTTGGATAGGAATGTGCATCTGCGCACTGTGATAGATACTCAGAATGATGAGATAACCGCCCAATATGAGGCGAAGGAATCTGCAGAGGCGAATTTTGAGATGGAGCACGGGACTATAAGGATGATGTCCTAGAGCTTCAAAAGAAACTGGTTGAAAAAGAACAGAAGATAGCTAGGATGTTATACATCCACGAATGCGCTCACGAGGATTTCAAGCTGAAAATTGCTTCTTATTCCATTGAGTCCGGGCAGACTCAACATACCATAAGTAGAGATATTGTGTCGATTCTGGCAAATCATAAATATAAGAATGTCGTTCGATAGGGTTAGTAGATCATTAGATCTTTTTGTATGCGGTAGTGACGTAAAGCCCTCTTTTGTATAATTAAGGGTAGTCTTTTTGTAAATCCCAATTTTTGTAGAAGGCAATCGCATGATAGTATGTAATAGCTTTTGGCTAAGGGAACATGATGTAAATAGTTTTGACTATGAAAGCATATTTATATAATGAAGATTTTATTTAATGTGCTTGGTGTGGTATGAGTGATTGTTGATTGAGAATGATAACTGAGTAGTTAATAGATAATAATAAAGCTTTATTTATTTAATCAGAATTATGCAGCCGAGAAGGAGACAACGTAACCAAGAGGCCGAGTCTCATAATGAGAATCAGGGGGGTCCTAATAACCCTATGCAATAGTTCATTAATTTATTAACGGCTGCATTTAACCAAGTTCGGGGTAGGATTCCTGTATCTCATGGGGTAGTAAGAACAACTACCTTTAAGGAATTTAAGAGTGTGGGTCCTCCTGAGTTCCGAGGAACAACGGAACCATTAGAAGCCCAGACATGGGTGAAGGAAATTGAAAAGGCGTTTGTGATAACAAACGTAGGTGAGGAGCAAAAGACTTCTTTTGCGACTTACACGATGAAGGGGGAAGCCAACTACTATTGGGAGGCTCACCAGGGTGGGGCAAGAACCGAAGCTGTTACGTGGGAACAGTTTAAGAAGGTCTTCTTCGAAAACTACTTCCCTACTAGCATGCAGGCTAGGATGGAGATTAAGTTAAGTAGAACTAAGCGAGGGATATGATGATTCCCCAAGATGTATGCCGCCAAGTTCAATGAATTCGAGAGATTTGCTCCACACCAGGTCGATACAGAGGAGAGAAAGGCACGCAGGTTTGAGAAGGGCTTAAAACCCTGGCTCTACAGTAGGATATCGGTTTTTCAGAGTTCTTCTTACGGGACCATTCTGGAAAAGGCGATTATTGCTGAAGGTGGTGGTGAGGTATTGTCTTAGTACCACAAAGAGCGAAAGAACAAGAGTAAGTTAGAGGGAGTGAGTAAAATTTGAAGTTGCCGGTGAAGCGGCAACTTCTTGAAAGAGGAAGAGTTTTAACCCTGGGAATACTAGGGTAAAGCAGGGAGAGCCCAAGCGGAGAACAGAAGCATGTAAGATATGTGGAAAGACTCATATGGGAGTCTGCTTAAAGGGGAAGTCAGTCTTCTACAACTGTGGGTAGGAGGGGCATTTGTCACCCAACTGTCCTAACCCTAAGAAGAACCAGGGGTGTTTTGTCTGTGGGTCATTAGACCACATGGCAAGAAATTGCCCGAAGAAGGGTTTAGAGGGAAATAAGGGTTCTGGTAGTGGTAAGTTAGCCATTACTGTACCAACACCATCAGTGGGTAGACCCTCAGCTCGTACGTTTAATATGACTGTCCAAGATGCGGTTGCATCAACGGATGTGGTAGCAGGTATCATTCCGGTCAATGAGATAAATGCTTATATGTTATTTGACTCGGGTGCTACTTGTTCTTTTATAGTATGTGAATTTGCTAAGCGATTAGGTTTAATCCCTGAGAAGTTACCAATACCTTTAGACATTAAGGTAGAAAACGAAGAGATAATCCTCATTGAACATATTCATAAGGATTGTTGTGTAGATATTAGAGGGAATAAGTTATCGGTAGATTTGGTATCGATAAGGTTAAAAGAATTTGATGTAATTCTTGGTATGGATTGGTTGGTTAACCATAAGGCGATAATAGATTGCCATAGGAAAAGTGTAAACCTTCGACTTTCTGAGAAAACCAAGGTAGTGTTATTTGGTAGTAAATCACCGAGACGCTCTTGTTGTTTGTCAATGACACAAGGTAGGAAGATGTTGAGAAAAGGGTGTGTAGGTTATCTGTGCCATGTTGTGGATATCCAAAGAGTGGGAACATCCTTGGACCAGATACCTATAGTGCAAGAGTTCGCGGATGTATTTTCGGAGGAGTTACCGGGTATTCCACCGGACAGAGAGGTTGAGTTTGTAATTGATCTGTTACCGGGAACGGAACCAGTTTCAAGGGCACCATATCGGATGGCGCCAGTTGAGATGAAGGAGTTAATGATTCAGTTGCAAGAATTATTAGATAGAAAGTACATTCAACCGAGTGTGTCTCCTTGGGGAGCTCTGGTGTTGTTTGTCAAGAAAAAAGATGGGTCATTAAGACTTTGTATCGACTATCGAGAGTTAAACAAGTTGACAATTAAGAATAAATACCCGTTGCCCAGGATCGATGGTTTATTTGATCAGTTGAAAGGGGCAAAGTATTTTTCTAAGATAGATTTGCGCATGGGGTGTCATTAGTTAAAGGTGAGGAAGGAGGATGTACCTAAGACAGCGTTCAGAACTCGTTATGGTTATTACGAGTTTCTGGTGATGTCGTTTGGGTTTACTATTGCGCCAGCCGCATTTATGGATATGATGAACAGAGTGTTCAAACAATATTTGGATAAGTTCGTCGTAGTGTTCATTGATGATATTCTAGTCTATTCAAAGACGCCAGAAGATCATGCAGAACATTTAAGGATAGTGTTGAAAACACTAAGGAAGGAGAAGTTTTACGCGAAATTCATAAAGTGTGAATTTTGGCTTGAGAGAGTGCAGTTTCTAGGACATGTTATTGATAAGGATGGCATTTTCGTAGATCTGGCAAAAGTAGAAGCAGTTAATGAGTGGGAGTAACCGAAAATGCCAATTGAGGTTCGGAGTTCTCTGGGCTTAGCAGGATACTATAGAAGGTTCATTCCGGACTTTTCTAAAATAGCTATCCGTTGACCAATCTGACAAGAAAGTCGGTGAGGTATGTGTGGACTGAAAAATGTGAGAACAGTTTTCAGGAGTTGAAAAAGAGATTAAGTGAGGCACCTATATTATCCTTACCCGACGATACAGGGAACTTTGTAGTGTATAGCGATGCTTCGCATAAAGGACTGGGTTGCGTGCTCATGCAGCATGGCAAAGTAATTGCGTATGCGTCACGTCAATTGAAGGATTATGAGAAGGTCTAACTTACTCACGATCTGGAATTTCCAGCTATAGTTTTTGCCTTAAAGATATGGAGGCATTATCTTTATGGTGAGAAGTGTGAGATATACACGGACCACAAAAGTCTGAAATATATCTTCACACAGAAGGAGTTGAACATGAGACAGAGAAGGTGGTTAGAGTTTATTAAAGATTATGACTATGATATTTTATATGATCTGGGGAAACCAAATGTAGTAGCCGATGCGCTAAGTAGGAAGGGTAGAGAGAAACTGTCAATGTTAACAACTCAGAACGAGTTGATAACAGAGATGGCAAGCATGGAGTTAGAAGTTAAGTAACCGGAGGAAGCGGTGGAAATGTTATTTTCCATGGAAACCCAACCGACCATAGGGGAACGGGTTATGGGAGTAAAATTGAGTAACAAGGAATACAAGCAGATACAGAAGAGGATAGAAGATGAAGAGAAGATTAAGTATAACCTTGATAAGGAGGATTACTTTGTTTTTGAAGGAAGAATTTGGGTTCCAAATGATCCTGAATTAAAGGAGGAAACAATGATGGAGGCTCATAGTTCGAGGTACTCGATACATCCCGGTATTACGAAGATGTATCAAGACCTTCGTCAGAACTTTTGGTGGCCGAACATGAAGAGGGAGATAACAGAATACATTAGTAGGTGCTTAACTTGTCAAAAAGTTAAGGCTGAACACCAACAACCTAGCGGGTTGTTACAACCGTTAGAAATTCCAGAGTAGAAGTGGGAACACATCACAATGGACTTCGTGGTGGGACTTCCAATAACAAGAAAAGGATACGATGCTATTTGAATGATAGTGGATCGATTAACGAAATCGGCTCATTTTCTACCAATAGGAATTAGGTATAACCTAGATCAGTTAGCTAAGCTATATGTCAAGGAAATTATTTTCAGACATGGAGTACCAATTTCGATTGTGTCAGATCATGATCCACGATTCACATCGAACTTTTGGAGGAGTTTGCAAGAGCAAATGGGAACACAGTTAAAATTGAATACGGCGTATCATCCTCAGACGGATGGCCAGAGTGAACGGATAATTCAAACGCTTGAAGATATGTTAAGATCTTGCATTATGGATTTCAAAAGGAGTTGGGACGAATATCTACCATTGGTGGAATTTTCGTACAATAATAGTTTTCACGCTAGTATAGGCATGCAGCCTTATGAAGCGTTGTACGGAAGGAAGTGCCAAACTCCATTATATTGGGATGAGGTGGGTGAACGTCGGATGTTGGGACCTGAGATGGTATAGCAGACGACGAACACGGTGAATTTAATACGTACTCGATTAGTTGCTGCTCAAGATAGGCAGAAGAAGTATGCAGATCCTCATAGAGAAAAGAGAGAATTCGATGTAGGATCTTTTGTTTTACTAAAAGTATCACCTTGGAAGGGGAATATACGTTTTGGGAAGAAAGGGAAGTTGAGTCCAAGGTTTGTAGGACCTTTTGAGATTTTAAGAAGGGTAGGAGAGGTGGCTTATGAAGTAGCTTTACCTCCAGAAATGGAACGCATTCATAATGTGTTTCATGTGTCAGTGTTGTGTCCTTATAAACTGGAATATAAACATGTAATAGAGTATGAATCTATTCAGATAGAGAAAGACTTGTCCTATGAGGAACTTCCAGTTCAAATTATTGATAGGAAGGAACAAGTATTAAGAAATAAGGTCATACCTTCAGTGAAGGTGTTATGGAGAAACCACAATGCTGACAAAGCAACGTGGGAGCTCGAGAGTAAAATGAAGGAAGATTTTCCTCATTTGTTCATGTAATTATAAGCTAAGATTCTGGGGACAGAATCCTTATAAGGGGGAGAGAATGTAACGCCCGAGAAAATTGAATTTTGATGAAAATTAAATTTTTATTTGATTATGTGAATTAAATGAATTTAATTGATTTATTATGTGAGTAAGTTATGTGAAGGTCGTTCTATGACCTAGAATGTACTAATGTAGTTAGTAATCTAGCTATGTGCTAGAATTAATTGTTTAGAATTTCCAAGATGAAAATAAATATTTTCTGAGAAATTTTCATAAAAACACTATTCATCCATTTATGTTCGGGGAATTATTTTGAAATTCCGAGAAACGCGTAATGATGGAATATTGAGATAAGATGGAATATCTGATAATATTTCATTTATGGCAAACACGGTTTTTGCCTGCGGACTTAAAACCTAAGGGTTGAGTATATTGATTTCCGAGAGGGAAATGAAACGTGTAGAGGGAATTGTGTTAGGGTTAATGTGAGTGTTATACATTTATGATATTATCTAGTATCTATGTATAATACGGCGAGTAAATACGAAGTACAATACAAATTATTTTATGTGTAGTATACTGAGAGAATACGTGAATTGTACGTATAGAATACATTCATATTATAAAATTAAGTTAAGTCTTAATGTTAATTCATTTTAGTTGAATTATTAATTAGTCCAATTATTTGAATGAGCAAGCCCAAGTGATTAGTGGGTTAAGCCCAAGTCAAGGCCCAATGTTAATGTAGTTAAGCCCAATTCATGAAAACCGAACCGTGGGTCGAACCGGTGGGTCACCGAATGGGTAAAACCCTTGGGCCAACCCATGGGGATGACCCATGGGCAAGGGTGGGCCGGCCCCCTTGGTGTGCAAGCCAAGATTAATGCTTGGTCACCAAGCATTTTACTTGGTGACCAAGTGTGAATAGTAAGGAGGTGGGGAGTGTAATGTCCATATTGCCCTCCATTCTATTTTCTATAAATAAGAAGCTAGGTTTGGCCATTTGATGTTTTTCTAAGACTTAACCTAGATTATTTGAGAGAGAAAGAGAGCTAAACTTAAACCATCTTCTACCTTGAAGTTATTTCATTAGAAGTTTATCAAGAACACCAAGAGTTCTTAAGGTATATTCCTTATCTTTTATTTCCATCTCTTTTGATTTTCTTTTATTTTGGAGAATCATAAAATGGGTGGTATATGTCTTGTATAGTGGATTAGATGACTTATCATAGATTCAATCTCTATAAGTTATGAGATCATAAGAATCATAGGGTTCGTTATAGTTTCAAACCATGAAAATATTATTTGTTGAGATCGATTGTTTATAAACGATTGAACTCCATCAATACGTTAATATATGCATCTTGTTTGGTTAGGATGTAGATTTGAAATCCATGGAGTATTCCACATGATTTGGCCTAGAGAACGTTAGTAACGAAGTTATGGCGAATTTCACAGAAATAGACCTTAAACGTCGAAAACGTTGAAATTCCATATTAGAGGTCGAAAGTTGCCGTGAGACTTAAAAACATTGTTTTTCAATGTCAACACGTGAGATAGGGTAATTAAGAGTTGTGGGTTCAAAAATCGTCAGATTCCGACTTAAAACGAAGAAAACGAGCATTGAACGCTCATTAACATTTACAAACGTTTAGAAATTGAACTCAATAGTGAATTTTGAATTATCGGATTCGAAAATGTCAAATTCTTATATGAACGCGTGGAGTATGTCATTTATGACGTGTAGGCTTTTGAACGGACCAAATCGGGCTTATAACAAAGAAGTTATGACCCTGGGAATTTCACAAAAATTTTTAAAACTATTGAAATTCTGGTACTGAGGTCTGGCGCCATGGTGCCAGACATAGTGTTAAAAGCTACGCCGCAGCGCCGGCACAATATCATTGGCCACTACGAAATGGCACCGCAATGCCACTGTTTGAGAAAAGTCTCATGTGCCATATATGAGAGATCAAGCCTTACATCGCTAATCGGCACCGCAAAGACCGATCTAGTACTATAGAGGCTACGCCACAACGCAAGTGTAAGGCTTTGGATATAGACTTAGGTTTTGAACTTCAATTGTTCAGGGACTGAAAGGGGTAATGTTTGTACACTTCATAAGTGTATTAAAGCTATTCCTATACTACCTATACTAAGGTATATGGTATTGAACTTAGGAATGGAATGCATGTTAATAGGTTATGAATAATGAATAAAGTTGGTACTTTATCAGCGATGTTTGAGTCCGATTAATAACGTCAGTTGAGTAAGGATCCGGGACGAAGGGTAACGAGTCGACTTGACTTTATTAGTCATATTAAGTTAACTAAGACATAGAAGAGAAAGAAGTTGGTAAAACAATGTGAACATTTGTTTGTTAGTTAATTACAGTGTGCTATGTGAATATATCATGTAGATTCTGTAAAGGCTGTGGTCAGTCGATTAAGTTATTTGAAGACGCTGAAAGACAAGTTTTCTTAACGCTTGTCTAACTTTCCAGGTAGCCAAGTTTTATGTGATTCATTGAACTGAATTGCACGACTGGTTTTAAAGAAAGGGTCGATGCCAAATTTTAACTCGGCTAGACTATTCGTAAGATATAGATTGATTATGATTCATATCTTTCTATATAAAAATGTTAACGCTATCCTATGCCAAGTAATTGGTACGAACGTGAAGGTAAGGTTTGTCTATGAACAAACAAAAGTATTTTCATCGATTATTCGATGGGCACGCGAGTTTGCCAAAAATATTAAACGTAAATACGTTTAATGAATGAGTGTTGATCAACATAGAGTACTATAGGCTGATCACCTAGAAGTGCTTGTAAGTAATGCGGACGTAACAGCCTTAGTGTTGTGAAATCCTTTTCAAGTATGAAAGCTGAAAGTTACTGTTAATGGTCTATCGACCGGTTCAGAATTCTTAATCTACTCTATACCTTGGGAATTGATGTTATGAACTGTTAAAGTATTGTTATTTCATCATACTTCGTAACTATTGTTCAGTTATGTATAAATTGTTATATAATTCACGAAGGTGGTATTACTGTTATCCTTTATTAAACTTGTTGAGCTGTCATGCTCACTTCTTGCGTGAATTATATAACTGCAGTTAAGGATGAACGTCCTGAGAATGCTAAGAGAGATAAGGGCAAAGCTAAGATTGATGCTTAGCCATTGTGTAATAGATTAATAAGTTTTTATGTATTATACATTATGAACAACGAACGATGTAACCGGTTTATGAACTTGGGAAGGATTATAGTTTGATTGTAATAAGATGATAGTAATTACATTCATTTTCTTGTTTTTCAATGGAATGATTGTATGGATATTAGTACAGTGGAGCACCATATGTCGGGTTGGAAGACACCCGAATTTGGGGGCGTCACAGGTTGGTATCAAAACCTTAGGTTATAAAACTTAACGAAGGGGGGGGGGGGGGGGGGGAAGAACCTTAGGCTAACAACCTCGTAAGGAAGGTAAAGTCCGAAGAAAGGAATTCACGTTGAATGAATTAATAAGGTATTGAGATAACTCAGTATCAAAAGAATTAAAAGATGAATATTAATCTTAAATAAACTAAATGTGATTTGTGCTTATACTATTGTGTATTATGTACTAATCAACTTGTTATGTGCTATTGTAGATGTCGGTCGATAGCATAATGTATAGAGACATTCACGTTGTGAGTGAAGAGTCAGTGAACCATGTTGAAATTGTACCAATGCCAGTGGCGGAGGTACCGTTAGTTGTAATAGAAGACTCAGACATTGAGGAATATATCTCTGAGGAGCAATACTCCGAGGAGACGATGGGTTTAGCATCATACCTTAGTGAGATGCTGCACGTAGAGGAGGAAATGGAGGTGGCATTGGTTAACACGGTGGTACCTACTCAGGAGACGACACCTTCAGATGCAATTTGATCATTGTATCTGGCTGTGTTGGATAGGAATGTGCATCTGCGCACTGTGATAGAAACTCAGAATGAGGAGATAACCGCCTTATATGAGGCGAAGGAATCTATAGAGGCGGATTTTGAGATGGAGCACGACGAGAAAGTGCTTATGACAGATAAGGCACGGAACTATAAGGATGAGGTCCTAGAGCTTCAAAAGAAACTGGTTGAAAAAGACCAGAAGATAGCTAGGATGTTATACATCCACGATTGCGCTCACGAGGATTTCAAGCTGAAAATTGCTTGTTATTCCATTAAGTATGGGCAGACTCGACATACCATAAGTTGAGATATTGTGTCGATTCTGGAAAATCAAAAATATGAGAATGCTTTTCGACAGTGTTAGTAGATCATGAGATCTTTTTATATGTGGTAGTGACGTAAAGCCCTCTTTTGTATAATTAAGGGTAGTCTTTTTGTAAATCATAATTTTTGTAGAAGGCAATCGCGGGATAGTATGTAATAGATTTTGGCTAAGGGAACATGATGTAAATAGTTTTGACTATGAAAGCATATTTATATAATGAAGATTTTATTTAATGTGCTTGTTGTGGTATGCGTGGTTGTTGATTGAGAATGATAACTGAGTAGTTAAATAGATAATAAAGAAGCTTTATTTATTTAATCAGAATTATACCGCCGAGAAGGAGACAACGTAACCAAGAGGCCGAGTTTCATAATGAGAATTAGGGGGGTCCTAATAACCCTATGCAAGAGTTCGTTAATTTATTAACTAATTTTGATTTAACCAAGTTGGGGTAGGATTCACAGTAGCTCACGGGTAGTAAGAACAACTACCTTTAAGGAATTTAAGAGTGTGGGTCCTCCTGAGTTCCAAGGAACGACAGACCTATTAGAAGCCAAGACATGGGTGAAAGAAATTGAAAAGGCATTTGTGATAACAAACGTAGGTGAGGCACAGAAGACTTCTTTTGCGACTTACACGATGAAGGGGGAAGCCAACTACTGGTGGGAGGCTCACCAGGGTGGGGCTAGAACTGAAGCTATTACATAGGAACAGTTTAAGAAGGTCTTCTTCGAAAACTACTTCCCTACTAGCATGCAGGGTAGGATGGAGATTAAGTTCCTAAAACTTAAGCAGGGGGATATGACAGTTCCCTAGTATGTCGCCAAGTTCAATGAATTGGCGAGATTTGCTCCACACCAGGTGGATACAAAGGAGAGAAAGGCACGCAGGTTTGAGCAGGGCTTAAAACCCTGGCTCTACAGTAGGATATCGGTTTTTCAGAGTTCTTCCTACGGGACCATTATGGAAAAGGCGATTATAGCTGAAGGTGGTGGTGAGGCATTGTCTCAGTACCACAAAGAGCGAAAGAACAAGAGTAAGTTAAAGGGAGTGAGTAAGGCTGAAGTTGCCAGTGGATGCGATAACTTGCCAAAGAGGAAGAGTTTTAACCCTGGGAATACTGGGGTAAAGTAGGGAGAGCCCAAGCGGAGAACAAAAGCATGTAAGATATGTGGAAAGACTCATATGGGAGTCTGCTTAAAGGGGAAGTCAGTCTGTTACAACTGTGGGCAGGAGAGGCATTTGTCACCCAACTGTCCTAACCCTAAGAAGAACCAGGGGAGTTTTTTCTGTGGGTCATTGGACCACATGGTAAGAAATTGCTCAAAGAAGGGTTTAGAGGGAAATAAGGTTTCTGGTAGTGGTAAGTTAGCCATTATTGGACCAACACCATCAGTTGGTAGACCCTCAGCTCTTACGTTTAATATGACTGTCCAAGATGCGGTTGCATCAATGGATGTGGTAGTAGGTATCATTCCCGTCAATGAGATAAATGCTTATGTGCTATTTGACTCGGGTGCTACTTGTTATTTTATAGCATATGAATTTGCTAAACAATTAGGTTTAATCCCTGATAAGTTACCAATACCTTTAGACATTAAGGTAGCAAACGAAGAGATAATCCCCATTGAACATATTCATAAGGATTTGTGCGTAGATATTAGAGGGAATAAGTTATCGGTAGATTTGGTACCAATAAGGTTAAAAGAATTCGATGTAATTCTGGGTATGGATTGGTTGGTTAACCATCAAGCGATAATAGATTGCCATAGGAAAAGTGTAAACCTTCGGCTTTCTGAGAAAACCAAGGTAGTGTTCTTCGGTAGTAAATCATCGAGACTCTCTTGTTGTCTTGTTGTATATAATAGTTTTATATAAGTTATCTTTTATTTTGTTTGACGATGAATTTATCCAATTCATCTCCTTTTAAACTCGATATGAGTTGCTTGTATTTTCAATGTTTCTCTCTATTCTAAGGTTATAGCCTAAGGTCTAACCTACCTAAGGTTTCTAACCATAAAGCTCTGATACCATGATGTGACGCCACCAAATTCAGGTACTTGAAACCCGAACTCGGTGCTTCACGATACCATTTTTATGAGTAGAATAATACTAATAATAATAATAATATAAAAATCAAACTTAATTTACATAATTATCAGAGTCTAGTTCCCAAGTACGTAACCTTTAAACATTCATTACATGATGATAATAATAATAATAATAATAATAATAATAATATATCATCCTTATCATAATATAGTTAAACTATTACATAAAATAGCACCAACTTATTCTGCAACCTTCCCTTTCCCTTTGTTCTTAGTCGAGCCTTCTGGTTATTCACACTTAGCTGAGAACATTTAAATTAAGAAAGGATGAGCATTTGAGTGCCCAGCAAGTAATAACAATTGTAAATATTAGCCGAAAGGATTAAATGTTTTCTTTATACTACCTTTCTACAACGAATCAATGGTTGTGAAGTAAACTGAACCCATAATAATATATTAATTCTATATCAAATTTTTGAAACTACGTACTGACTATAACTGGGGATTAGTCGACAGACTATGAACATTGTTTTTTATTTTCGAAAAGGTTGAACAGAACTTCATCTGCAAACCGTCATAACTTATGGGTACGGGGGTGATCAGCCTGTTATGCCTTGTATTGATCAATACTACATGCAAGAACGATATTATTATTCATCTATCCGTCTTTGGCGCACAAAAAGTTTTTCCATGTACGGGATGTTCATACTTAGTCGGGATTCCAAACCAAAATAATTCGGTTGGATAATAATAAGGTTTTATCTTGTTCAATAATAATTTATAATTCAACATATATATATATATATATATATATATATATATTAGAAATTAATAAATGTGTATCAACATGTGATTAAATACAATGATTATCCAAGTGGAGACACTTGTATAACCATACATAGAAATTAACGAACAGAATATATATCTGAATTACAATATAATACCATGTTGATAATCAATGATTGGATATAGTATATATATAACAATAGGGTTAATAATCTGGTACAATAATAATATAATTCTGAGACATTCTTACTTATGTCCATTACATAAAGGAAATGCAAAGGTAGGATACTTGCCTGGTCTGCTGCTTACAGTTATGCAACTTAGTTTTATCTTTTATATAGCAACCTATCAGTAATAAGATCATTTTAATGATTAGCATAGCATATCGTAACACATCATACTGCTTATTGCAGTCAACACATAACCTAATCACATTGTCACACATGTTTAACAGTCATTGGATTACAAACAAACATATATACAGACAAATTATCTAAGTCCAGATCAATCTCTGAAATATGTCGGCATGCCGACATCTTTATCGGTAATTAACGAGTCTAAGACTCTATACCGAAGTTCTAAATATCTTAAACATCAGTCAAATTATTTTAAAATGACTTATAATATTTTTTAAATAATTATTATAAATTATCGTGATTTTTCAAACTCCGGAATCATTATTAAATGATTTAAATATTAAATAATTCTATTATCATTAATATTTAATTAATATTAAACTATTAATGAAACCATTGTCAAAATATTAAAGTTATTTATAATAACTTATAATATATTTTAAAGTATTAATATTACCCTTAAATGATTTTTAAAATATTTAAAATCATTTTTTATTAATTACCATTAATATTTAAATATTAATGTACTATTTATCAAAATATTAAAAGTTATTAATTATAACTTAAAATATTTTTAATTAACGTATATCCTTTTTAAATGATTTTTAAATTAATAAAATCATTTTAGAACTATTTATTTAATATAATTATTAAATAAATTTAATATCATTAATATTAAATTATTAATGAAATTATCCTTTAAATATTAAAAGTTATATTTTATAACTTAAAATATCTTTAAACACTTTTTCATTTAAAATCATTTTATAATATTAAAATTATTTTTAAACTAAATTATTTAATATAATTATCAAATAATTCTAATATCATTATGAATGAAATTTACCTTTAAATATTGAAAGTTATATTTTATAACTTAAAATATTTTTAAATACTTATTATTATTTAAAATAATTTTTATATATAATAAAATCATTTTTAATTAATTTATTTAATGTATTTATTAAATAACTTAATTGTCATTAATATTAATTTATTAATGAAATTTATCATAAAATATTAAAAGTCATTAAAATAAATTAAAATATTTTCTTATATCATAATATAATTTTAAATGATTTTTCAAGTATTAAAATCATTTTAAATAATTTATTTAATAAAATAATTAAATAAATTAAATAGCTTTATTATTAAATATTTATGAAATATATTAAAAATTATTAAAAACTAATTTTCAGAATATAAAATAATTTTTAGGAATTTATTATGTATTTTTCATAATTAAAAACTATTTTTTTCTAATTATTTAATAAAAATAATAATTTTATAAAGAAATTGTCGCTAAAGACTTCCCATAGCGACAAAACCGTCGCTATAGGTATTCTTCATGTTCTTGGCCAAATCCAGAACTTAATAGACAGTGAACGAGGGACCATGTTTGACCAAGATTAAAACAGTGTGTAATGTGTTTCAGGGCATGATATTGATCAGATCTTGTAGTGTTAGTGTAGGTCTACATGATCCAACAATAAACATGGTCATAACATGCATCAAATACAAGATCAGGAGGTCCAAAGTGGCTGTTAGGCCCTTCCTGGGTTTTCTGGGTTACCTAGAAACCCAGGCAATGCTTGATAGCTACTTTGTGCCTTGGCGTAACCGATTTCTGGTTAATGTTATGGTGATTTAATGGTTCCAGCTGGTAGTAAACATGTAAATGAAGAGATCTAACACATAAAACACATAAATCAATAACAAAATCTCTAGATACATGCTGGTCAAATCTTGTCAGAAACCATGTTCATAGATTTTCTGGGTTTCCCATAAAACCGTAAACGTGAACTACTTAGCTACTTTGACCGGTTACTACTTTCATCCAGTTTGATATACAGGTGATATAAAGGCATGAGGTTGAAGTCCATCTAACATACTATAACACTGATATAACAACGTATACAAAACACGTATAACCTGCAAGATTAAAGCCCCAGAACAAGCTGTCAGACCGACCTGGGGAATTCTAGGTTACCCAGAAAAAGGAAAGTCGTGGTCGGTCAACTATGTTTGACCATCCATAACTTTCGATCTGTTCATGTTCAGACTTTGATTCAAGTTCCAAATCCAAGATCTCATAGCATAATACACGATCAAAGCTTTAAACAACAAAAACACATATCATACAAAGATTTAGAGGGTCTGACATTACGTTGTCAGACACACAAAAAGTTATCCCAGATTTTCTTAAAACTTGATTTCGAGCATATTAATGTTATAGATCTAGGAAGTAACAACCCAAATCACTTAGTTAGACTACAAAGAACATGTTTTAACATAAAATCATAACATCTAACACATTGATCAAGATCAGATTTCTAGTTTAGGGTTTATACCTCACTTTGAAAATTTTGGATTCTAGGCTTCTGATTTGTTTAAGGAATTCGTGGGGCTTGAATTGTGAGATGATATACTACTATATTTCATAGGTTAGAGAGAGAGAGAGAGGGACTTGGATGGGTATTGTGATCAAATGAGCTAACAATTGTAATTTCTCTCTCTTCCAATCTATTTATACAAGTCTTAGATGCATGTAATGGCTGATAATGGACTGATTTTGTGAGACCCCGAATTTTATGCAATGAAAGTATTCAATTTTCTTATAATTATTCTGTTATTTAGTAAATGGTTAAATTGATAAAGGGTTAAAGTTAAGGGTGATATTTGAAAATTTTACAAAGTAAGCAAGTTGTTATTCGTTGTGTCGGGGAATATTCGATTGGTCGGGGAATATTCATTTTCACAGGGAATATTCGTATGACGGCATAATCATTGGTGGAGCCCATAATGGAAGTATTGTCGTAGTTAGAAAATTACATAATTATCATTTTATAAACGGCAAATGTGTTACCGTTAAAACTATTGAACTACCCGGTAGTAAAAGTACAGTAATACGCGTGGTTGCATAGTAGAACAAAATATTGATTATTAATGCTTACGTAAGAAGTCACTCAGTTATACTCAATTATTGCTACAGTAATTGCTGCATCATATCTCTCATATTATTGATTCAATTATTGTCACAGTATCATCTGCATAATATGTTATATTATTAAATCAATAATTGAGAGATGAAAGTTATTCATATTATTATTTGCAATATTGACAATGCCTAGAAGTTCTGTCAAGGAGAGGTTTGGTCACCTAATTGCGCGCCAATAGGGAGAAATCCTTATCGGAAAGCCCCCTCTTTCTTGGGAATGATCTGGTTGTTAAATATTGTGAGTTATAATATTAATGATGAATAAGTTCGTGTTGATTAAAGATGAAATTAATAGTTCCATTGTGTTGGAATTATTAGTGTTAGTGGAAATCGATATTTATTTCGATATTAATTGATGTCTGGAAGTTATACTGATCAATCGGGTAATTATCCGGATAAATGAGCAATTGATTGCTATTAATTCACATGATTATAACTATTTGTTCACATGTGTGTACTATTGATTCACATTCATTTACTATTAGGGGAGTTGGTGCAAGATTGATAATACTTGCATGACTAAGTTAAAAAATGGAGATATAGATGGAGGTACTATACCGTAATTCGTATTTTCACATGTCTAGAACTATTGAGTCACATGATTTACTATTGATTCACATGATTTACTATTAGGGGAGGTGGTGCAAGTTTGATAATACTTGCAGGACTAAATTAAAAAGGAAGAAAAAGAGGAAGGTATTATACTGTAATATTTCGAGCCCCAAAATGTGCAATTATTGAAACTATTTTTTCCTATAAATAGAAGCTCATTCTTCCTTTATTTCTCACCAATTCACTAAAGCTTTAGAGCAATTATTATAGAGAGAAATTATAGAGAGAAAGAAGAAGAGAAGTATGCTACCTCACTATTCTAGTATCCAGTCTTCTTTTGAGGTAAGGGGTATTATTTCTTTCGTATTCATGAATAGAGCTATTGTTATACCATTCCTTATTATTCTATTTGAATAACCTGTATACGCGGACTACCGTATATATGGTGAAATTCTTCTGTTATTCTATTCTTTATTATTATGTTGGAATAATCTGTCTATGCGAAGTACCGCATACATGGTAAAATTCTTCTGTTATTCCATTCTTTATTATTATGTTGGAATAACCTGTCTATGTGAAGTACCGCATACATGGTGAAATTCTTATGTTATTCCATTCTTTATTATTATGTTGGAATAACCTGTCTATACGAAGTACCGCATACATGGTGAAATTCTTCTATTATTCCATTCTTTATTATTCTATTGGAATATCATGTCTGTGCGAATTACGCATGACCTGGTTTCATTCTTTATTATTTTGTTGGAATATCTTGTCTGTGCGGAATACGCCTGACCTGGTTCCATTCTTTATTATTGTTGATCAATTTCGCAATCAATGAATATGTGCAAGTATACACGGTCAACAAGTAATAAAGTGAAAGTATCGTTCCCACGAGGAATTATTTAATAAAAATCACTAAGTACTAATTCTTAACCAAACTAATTTTATTTAAACAATCTCAAATCGTGATTTTTCTAATTAAGAAATCTAAATTAAGCAATTAAAATAGATTATTCTAAAATAAATCAATAAATAAAACTAAGATTTTAACAAGTGAATTCAGATAAATAAAGATTAAGACTTCAATATCCCCAGTTATGAACTATAAACCAATTATCTAATTATCCCAATTATTATGCCTACTGAATTGTTAACAGGAATTCTCAAATACCAAAACTCCTTTTCCAAGTGATCCAATGACTTCTATTTAATCCAGATTAATCTTGCTATATTCCTATGCAAAACAATTAAATTAAACTCCTTCAATTCCAATTCCTTACTTTTTACATGCGGTGAAAAGATATTTCCATTCAATTCACAAACCTAATTATTCATCTTGCAAATAACTAAGTCACATGTTATCATGCCCAGTTCTAACCCTAGATCTCCTCTTTCAATTCCTTCTAGAGTAACAAGGTAATTACTGATCAAATAATTAATCAATAAGCATAAGGCAAGATAAACAATTCACTTTGATACAAATAAATGGAATAAACTGAATAACTAATTTATAGTCATAAAAGGTTCAATTGAAATTTTAATAAAAGAGTTAGTTCATAATTAATGAATTAAAACCAAGAATCCACAACTGAATAGACATTAAAAGATAAAAGTATGATCAGAGAAGAGAATAGAATCATTGTCAACAAAAATCGATGCTCCCTCTTGCTCTTGCTCTTGATCTTCAGTGTTCTTCAATTTGCTTCAATCTCCAATGGCTAATTAAGAACTATGATTTATATTCTAATCTAATGGAGTGTTTTATCTAGTCTAATCTATGTAATTTCCCCTTATTTTATGTCTTACATCATATATTTATAGGTTACAAGTCCAATTTTTAGCTTAGGAACAAACCCAATCCAATTTGGAGTCAGAAAAGTGTCAAAATTCATCCCAAAATGTGTCCAAGCTTGACCAAACTCTTCCTGGCGCCTGCTAGCTGCTGGCATGTAATCTTCGAACACTACCCCTAAGCTTTGGCTATTTGGGCATAAACTGAAATGGCGCCCAGACTTTGGGGCCTTTTCTAACATTTTCTGCTCTGACGTCCTTTGGAAAAATAGCCATAACTTCTTCGTCCGAACTCTGATTTAGATGATTCAAGATGTTCTAGAAAGAGGAGACATAGATCTACAACTTTCATTCTTTGAGTGTTTCGAAATAAGGTCAGGAGAAATGCTGAAATTGGCTCTGAAGTGACTGCTGTGTAAATGACAAGCTGAAAACGCGAATCTAGCCACCCCAAACATCGAATCAAGTAACTTTGTCCAAATTCCTACAAAACAATGTAAAACATGCATGAATAGACACAAACAGTTAAAAACTTCCAAAAGATTAAACTCGAATGCACTCAATTAATGTGTATAAAACTCACTCATCAATTATTCTGTTGGAATATCCTGTCTATGTGGATTACGCATGACCTGGTTCCATTATTAATTATTTTGTTGGAATAACCTGTCTGTGCGGTCTATCGCATGCATGGTGAATTCTTCTGTTATTCCATTCTTTATTATTCTGTTGGAATAACTTGTCTATGTGGACTACCGCATGCATGGTGAAATCTTCTGTTATTCCATTCTTTATTATCCTGTTGGAATAATCTATCTATGTGAATTACCGCATGTATGGTGAATGATCCTTTGTATTCATTCTTTATTAAATTATGGAAATGATCTGTCTACGTGGATTACCGCATAACGGGTGAAAATCCATTTGCAGTTTTGTAATTTTTCTTACCCTCAAAAATTCTGCAAAAAATTGAAATGATAATTTGATGAGTTTTCTAGATTGTGTTCAAAAATGGCGATTTTTGGATGTATAGATTAAGAGTTATGAATTTTATAGGAAAAGACTATTTTAAAAGTAAACCCTTATAACTCCTTGTGATTAACTCCAAAATTGGTGAAATTTTTATTGGGAGTACATGTATATAACAGGAGTATACCCTATAAATTCTTGAATTTTTGGACAAAAAGTACAATTTATGATAAATGTCTAAATATTCGACAGTTTTGGCCATATGAAAAATAGTAAATGAATTTTAAAAATTTCGAGAAAAATATATGTTCAATATGGGACTATATTCTGCTAAATCCCAGAAATGAATAATTTTTGGGACTGATTTGGTATTTTTCATGAAAATGGTTTAGTTACGAACATATGAATTAAATATGTTATGTGAAGTTGAAAAATTGGTAAATAATAGTTTATGGCTTGGAAATCTTATATAAGGTATATGCAGATTTTTGATTAGTGATTTGATCATTGGTGATGAAATCTTATGAGTATGGCATTTTTGAATGATTAAATGCATTATTTGGTAAAGTGTAAACAATTAAAATAAATTGTTTATAAGTTTAAGAAGTGATTAAAATATTATTATAATATTAATAATATTAGATTATGAATTTATTAAGTGATTGATAATATTTGGATAAATTTAAATTCTTTAATATTTATCATTGATTTCGTTTGATTAATGCTTAAATCATTGTCATCATCCTCATGCTTATATTGTGATGAAAGTCATCTTTGGCTTACGTGCATAGATGGACTATTGATTATTGATTTTACAGTTGTATATCTTTGGCTTACGTGCAAAGATGGACCGTTGATTATTGGTTTTACAGTTGTATATCTTTGGCTTATGTGCAAAGATGGACTGTTGATTATTGGTTTTATAGTTGTATATCTTTGGCTTACGTGCAAAGATGAACTATTGATTGATGAGTATCTTTGGCTTATGTGCATAGATGAACTGGACTTGGTATGATTATAACCAGGGATCATTCGGTATAATCATGACCTGTAATGTTATAAATGATGTAGTAAAGGTCCTCAGTTGCCTGTAATGCATTGATGGATAGTTTTTGGTATAATTATGACTAGAAATTATTTGGTATAGTCATGACCATTGTTGATTTAATGAATATCCTTGGCCCGTAGTGCAGGGATGATTAAATGATGTGGTTTATTTATGAAGCTGAGTCTCAGCGATAAAATATTGATTATACACTTTTAATTCGTAAAAGATAGTAGATATCATGCTCTACTTGACTCTTTTAAAATACAGTTGTATGTCTTTGGCCTGAAGTGCAAAGATGAATTGTTAATGAATATCTTGGCCGTAGTGCAAAGATAAATTTATTAGTATGATTATGAGCAGGAATTTTGATTTGGTATAACCATGATTTTTGATGTTTCAGGTAAAGATAGGTGATGAAAATTTTCTTTGTCCTGGGTGCGAAAAGGAATTTAGAACCACAATTATGATTATGAGTTATTCATATGATTGTGGACAAAAACTGTTGATTGATGTTACAGTGATAAAACATTGTTGGTGGACTTTTAACATGGAGAAGATAATAGACCTTATGGTCTATTTGACTCTTTTAATGGATTGCTCGTTCCGCTGCAACTATGGTTGAAAAGTTTTATCATCTACCATATGTTCTAAATCTCTGATTTACTATTGATGAAAGTTATTGATAATTTAATTATCTTTAGTCATGATATTCTTTACTAGGCTAGTTGTGCTCACCCTTTTGCTTCACAATTGCTTTCAGGTAATAAAGGTATAGCTGGGTCGAGCGGGGAATTAAGAGGATTAGAACGGTGGTCTATAGCTGTTTAGTTTCTCCCTAAATAGTATGGAAATAATTTATTGAGAACTTTAGATAAGTGTGTCGTATTGTATACGTCATTTGATATTTAATTTTGGTGAACCGAATAGGGTGAGGTGAACCCAACTTTAGAAGGGTGTTTTGCCACTATCATACAAGATGTCTAATGACATACAACCTCGTGTTATCATAAAATAGGGTTGTGAACATCCACTTGCTGAGTATATCTACGAGCACTACCTATATAATCTTAGAGTTTATTTGAAATATAATTTTCACTTTGAGACAACAGAGATAATTATATGTCAAGAGAAGACTCACCATTAAAAAGAAGATGATAGTACTCTTCTCATTTTTCTTTGGGATCTATTGGGTCAACCAAGGATAATTCTATGGACATATGATATCTATCATAACCTAGACGCATGGCCTCCCATGTACGAAGGTTTCCTTGAGCACTTCCCAAAATTTTAATTTCTAAAACAATTTTTTACTGTACTTTTATGTAAAGTATCATTGTAAGATTGTGGTCGAGGCACATGAGAGTTACATACATTTGTATTAAAACTCACAGTTTAATTGTGGTCATATTCTGCACGACAGTTCAACAATTAATTGTATAAATGAAGTTTGTATTTGATTTTTATGGTATGATATCTGGCGACTCAGAATGGGTCGTGTGGACCTATTTTGGGGGCGTCACAGATTTGCTGGAGATTTGTGTTGATATGTGTCACATGGTTTGGTCAAGAGTTGGCCAACCACTCTAATTTGCCTAGATTAGTAAGTAAGCTTAATAAAAAAATGTGACAAAGGGCATTTTAGTCTTTTTGCTTGCACTTTTAATAGCCATTTTGTCATTTGTCCTAACCCTTAGGGTTTGACCCTTAGAGTTTAACCCTAAAGTTTAACATATAAAATTTGTAGGATTTAGCAATTAGGGTTTGAAAATATAAAATTTTAGTTTCTAAAAATATAATTTAGAAATCCCTAATTAGATTAGGTTTACTAATTATATTATACAGGAACATTAGGGTTTAAAAATTAGTAATTAGGGTTACCCAATCAATTAGGGTTACTAATTACTTAAAATAAAAATTTAGGTTTAAATTTTTACTAATTATAATTATGCTTGCTAAACTTAGTATTTAGGGTTTACAATTAACAATTAGGTTTTATAATTACTAATTAGGGTTACCTAATATAGAAATTAGGGTTTTTAAATATTAATTTAGGGTTTTCAATTAGGAAATTAGTGTTTCTAATTTCACGATTAGGGTTTCCAACAATTAGGGTTTTTCTTAATTAATATTATAATTCTAACACTTGTTTTAATCACATTAACACAATTTTTTTACCGATCTTAAACTCCGGTTTAAGTTTCAAATCACAGAAATACTAGGTTTTCTACTGATATATTATAATTGACCAACCATTATCTGTCTATACATACAGTACATATTTATAGCACTGAAAAATCAAAATATAATTAATATTATTTTATTATTCTCATTCCTTAGCCAAAAATCCAAAATTAGGGTTTGAATTCCATATATCGATTTATCTTGCATATTTAACATTATTAATTAAGTTAAAATAATTAATAAATTCATATAATTAAACAATTATTATAATAATTCTAAAAATCATTTCATATATTATTTAAATAATATAGAATTATATTTTCATGTAAAATATTTAATAAAAACATTTCTACTATAAAATTTGTTATTATAAGAATATAATTTATAATAATCAATAATTCTAAAATAAAATTATTTGCAATAATTAATGTAATGAATAAATTTTTATTTATCACATATATATATATACACTTTTCCTAGCACATATTTCCACCATTATAAATAAAAAAAAGTTATACGCAAAATTTTTGATTTATTTATATAGAAAATCTTGGGTTAATTATTACATTCACCTTCTCTTATAAAGATTCCGTCCCCGGAATCACCATTTTAAAACTTATACATACAAGAGTACATAGCATACACAATCATTGTAAGTAGATCTCGATCAACTTTGATCGAACTGATCTTTAACTATTCACATAAAGCTTGTCTATCTGATTAAACGGAAATTTGATTTCTAAAAGAACTCAAATTCATTCTTCAAAATTCCTTTATAAAATAATTTACTATATATATGAAAATCATGTATAAGAAAATAAAAGTTATATGAATAATACCTGGATTTCCATTACCACCTGCCACCGTATCCTGGACCGTCATGTTGAAGACCCTTGTTGTTGATTTTGTTGGCTTGTTTGATGACGTTGGTCCCGTGATTGCCAAAGTCCCGCTGCCCTTCCCTGTGCTCGCTTCCAGCCTCCATTCTTCTTTTTGGATAGTCTTTCACCTTATGCTCAGTCAACCCGCACAGAAAACACCCACTGTTCATCCTAGGATTGGGGCAGTTGGGAGAGATATGGCCCTCGTGCCCGCACTTGTAGCATACGAACTTTTCCTTCAGACATACTCTAGAGTGGTTCTTTCCACAAGTCTTACACTGTACAGCTGGCTTCTTCCCACCTTCCTGTTTCACCTGAACATTTCCAAAATTGTTCCCCTTCCTTTTGTTATTACCATTTCTACTTCCACTAATAATTTCCACCTTCCCAACTCCTTCGACCTTACCTTTGTTCTTCCTCTCCTTGTTGTAGAGGCTCATAGCCTCACTCCCCTCCTCGGTTATGATAGCCTTTTCCATGAGTGCTGCAAATGTAGGGATCTACAACACCGCCACCTTGTTGTAGAGCCAGGGTTTTAAGCCCAGCTCGAACCTTTTCTCCTTCCTAGCCTCTGTATCCACTTGTTGCGGAGCGAACCTAGCCAACTCATTAAATTTTGCGGCGTATTCTAACACCGTCATATTGTCCTGTTTTAATTCCAAAAACTTCACCTCCATCTTAGCCTGCATACTAGCTAAAAAATAATTTTTGACAAACAAAGTCTTAAACCTATCCCAAGTAACAACACCTTCTCTTGCACTCGCCTAATTTGCTTCCCACCAAAATTTCGCCACCCCTTTCATCATGTAAGTGGAAAAAGCGGTCTTTTGCCCCTCATCTACCCTAGCTATTACAAACGCCTTTCGATCTCTTTAACCCAAGTTTAGGCTTTAACAGGGTCAGTTATCCCTTTGAATTCGGGTGGTCCTACAGCCTTGAAATTTTTAAAGTTTGCCAAGCGATTATCCGGCTTGTTCCCTACGGCTGGCATTCCTTGTTGCATAGCCTGTGCTACCATGCTTCCAAAGTGTCGCATCGGGTCTGCTTATTGTTGTCCCTCAACGTTGTTGATAGATTCTTCTGCCTTTGATTTCGAGTTTGTCTTCTTAGCGGTATTATCTGATTAAATAATACATAATTTATTCTTTATTAACTTACATTCTAAACCTTATCACATAATTTTAATATATTAAACTTGTTTCATTACTCAAACATAGATTCATATTCATTCAATGATTTCAAAATACTTTACATAGCACATACTTTTTTAAACATCATCTATCCCTTTGTGACTACAAAAGTCGAGATTTGCTACACCAGTTGCACAAAAGTTTTAGAATATTACATTACATAGGCATACTATTCATATATATTACATTAAACATACCTACACAACAGAACCTATACTACCTATTTACTACGCCTTTTTCTTGGACAACCTTTCGCCTAATGACCTTCCAATCCACAAATAAAACATGCACCTAGTTTATAGTCGGGGCAATAAAGAGTGGTATGTCACTCATAGCCACAAAGATAACATATCTTTTTCCATTTCTTCTTCGGATTTTTCTAAGTCATGGTCTTCTATCTTTCTTTTCCCCTTATTGCTTGGAGTTGCACGATGTGTTGCTTGTGGCTCCCATCTGATCAATTTGGATTTTAAGTTTATCTTATTCTTCCATATTTTCTAGTAAGGCTTTTCGCAACTGACTATTCAATAGCTTTTCTATTTTCCACAGCTTTTCCAGAGAAAAAACCTTGTTCCTCAGATTCTTCACCTCTGTTGATGCTTGATCAACTTCAACTTTAGTGTCTGAATCACTATCTGTCAGTTCCACCATTTCCGGATCTAGTACTACATTTTCCACGATAACTACCTCCTCCGAGTCGTTTTCATTGTGAGCCTCTATTTCAGCTATTGAATTCGATCTTAGCTATGCTATAAGAATATAACAAGCCTTTTCCACCAGACATCTACACATAAATTATCTTGATTAGCATATAGTATATACACACAGCAAATAATAGTTTTATATAAGTTATCTTTTATTTTGTTTGACGATGAATTTATCCAATTCATCTCCTTTTAAACTCGATATAAGTTGCTTGTATTTTTAACATTTCCCTCTGTTCTAAGGTTATAACCTAAGGTCTAAACCACCTAAGGTTTCTAACCCTAAAGCTCTGATACCATGATGTGACGCCCCCAAATTCAGGTATTTGAAACCCGAACTCGGTGCTTCACGATACCATTTTTATGAGCGAAATAATAATAATAATAATAATAATAATAATAATAATAATAATAATAATATAAAAATCAAACTTAATTTACATAATTATCAGAGTTTAGTTCCCAAGTACGTAACCTTTAAACATTCATTACATGATAATAATAATATATATCATCTTTATCATAATAAAGTTAAACTATTACATAAAATAGCACCAACTTATTCTACAACCTTCACTTTCCCTTTGTTCTTAGCCGAGTCTTCTGGTTGTTCACATTTAGCTGAAAATATTTAAATTAAGCACGGATGAGTATTTGAGTGCCCAGCAAGTAATAGCAATTGTAAATATTAGCTGAAAGGATTAAATATTTTCTTTATACTACCCTTCTACAACGAATCAATAGTTGTGAAGTAAACTGAACCCATAATAATATATTAATTCTATATCAAATTTTTGAAACTACGTACTGACTATAACTGGTGATTAGTCGACAGACTATGAACATTGTTTTCTATTTTCGAAAAGGTTGAACGGAACTTCATCTGCAAATCGTCATAACTTATAGGCACGGTGGTGATCAGCCCGTTATGCCCTGTATTGATCAATACTACATGAAATAACGATATTATCGTTCATCTATCCGCCTTTGGTGCACAAAAAGTTTATCCATGTAGGGGATGTTCATACTTAGTCGGGATTCCAAACTAAAACAATTCAGTTCAACAATAATTTATAATTCAACATATATATATTTTGGAAATTAATAAATGTGTATCAACATGTGATTAAATACAATGATTATCCAAGTTGGGACACTTGTATAACCATATATAGAAATTAATGAACAGAATATATATCCGAATTATAATATAATACCATGTTGATTATCAATTATTGGATAATATATATATATATATATATATATATATATATATATATAACAATAGGGTTAATAATCTGGTACAATAATAATATAATTCTAAGACTTTCTTACTTATGTCCATTGTATAAAGGAAATGCCAAGGTAGGATACTTGCCTAGTCTGCTGCTTACAGTTATGCAACTTAGTTTTAACTTTTATATAGCAACCTATCAGTAATAAGATCACTTTACTGATTAGCATTACATATCGTAACACATAATACTGCTTATTGCAGTCAGCACTTAACCTAATCACATTGTCACACATGTTTAACAGTCATTGGATCACAAACAAACACATATACAGAAAAATTATATAAGTCCAGATCAATTTTTGAAACATGTCGCGTCATAAACATCTTTATCCAGAATTAACTAGTCAAGACTATCTAGAAGTTCTAAATATCTTAAACATCGGTCAAATTATTTTAAAATGACTTATAATAATTTTTAAATAATTATTATAACTTATCATGATTTTTCAAACACCAGAATCATTATTAAATGATTTCAATATTAAATAATTCTATTATCATTAATATTTAATTAATATTAAACTATTAATGAAATCATTATAAAATATTAAAGTTATTTATAATAACTTAGAATATTTATAAAGTATTAATATTACCCTTAAATGATTTTTAAAACATTTAAAATTATTTTTAAATAATAATCATTAATATTTAAATATTAATGTACTATTTATCAAAATATTAAAAGTCATTAATTATAACTTAAAATATTTTTAATTCATTTATATCCTTTTTAAATGATTTTTAAATTAATAAAATCAATTTAGAACTATTTATTTAATATAATTATTAAATAAATTTAATATCATTAATATTAAATTATTAATAAAATTATCCTTTAAATATTAAAGTTATATTTTATAACTTAAAATATCTTTAAACACTTTATTTTCATTTAAAATGATTTTTATAATATTAAAATCAATTTTAAACTAAATTATTTAATATAATTATCAAATAATTTTAATATCATTATTAATGAAATTTACCTTTAAATATTAAAAGTTATATTTTATAACTTAAATTTTTTTAAATACCTTATTATTATTTAAAATGTTTTTTAATATAATAAAATCATTTTTAATTAATTTATCTAATGCATTTATTAAATAACTTAATTGTCATTAATATTAATTTATTAATGAAATTTATCATAAAATATTAAAAGTCATTAAAAATAAATTAAAATATTTTCTTATATCATAATATATTTTTAAATGATTTTTCAAGTATTAAAATTATTTTTAAATAATTTATTTAATATAATAATTAAATAAATTAAATACCTTTAATATTTCAAAATATTAAATATTTATGAAATATATTTAAAATTATTAAAAACTAATTTTCAGACTTTAAAATAATTTTTAGGAATTTATTATGTATTTTTCATAATTAAAAACTATTTTTTTTCTAATTATTTAATAAAAATAATAATTTTATAAAGAAACTATCGCTAAAGACTTCCTATAACGACATAACCGTCGCTATAGGTGTTCTTCATGTTCTTGGCCAAACACAGAACTTCATAGACAATGAACGAGGGACCATGTTTGACCAAGATTAAAACAGTGTGTAATGCGTTTCAGGGCATGATATTGATCAGATCTTATTGTGTTAGTGTAGGTCTACATGATCTAACAATAAACATGGTCATAACATATATCAAATATAAGATCAGGAGGTCCAAAGTGGTTGTCAGGCCCTTCCTGGGTTTTCTGGGTTACCCAAAAACCCAGGCAATGCTTGATAGCTACTTTGTGCCTTGGCTTAACCGATTTCTGGTTGATGTTATGGTGCTTTAACGATTCCAACTGCTAGTACACATGTAAATGAAGAGATCTAACACATAAAACATATAAATCAACAACAAAATCTCTAGATACATGCTGGTCAAATCTATTCAGAAACCATGTTCATAGATTTTCTGGGTTTCCCAAGAAAATCGTAAACGTGAACTACTTAGCTACTTTGACCGGTTACTACTTTCATCCAGTTTGATGTATAGGTGATATAAAAGCATGAGGTTAAAGTCCATCTAACATACTATAACGCTGATATAACAACATATACAAAACACGTATAACCTGCAAGATCAAAGCCCAAGAACAAGCTGTCAGACCGACCTGGGGAATTCTGGGTTACCCAGAAAAAGGAAAGCCATGGTCGGTCAAATATGTTTGACCAGCCATAACTTTCGATTTGTTCATGTTCTGACTTTGATTCAAGTTCCAAATCCAAGATCTCATAGCATAATACACGAGCAAAGCTTTAAACAAAAAAAACACATATCATACAAAGATTTACAGGTGATAAGTGGATTTTATATACACTTATCCGATATCTTTTACTTGAATTAGTTGCTTATATTCATGTGTCTTAGTTACTTTTCATGCATTTTGTGTTCATTTTGTAGGTTATATGTTTGGGAGCGGTGTGAGCGACTATTGGTAAGGAAAAGCAAAGAAAATGCAAAGAAAAGCAATCCGGACATCATTTGGGCTTTCATGTTTACTTCATGTTTTTGGATCGAAACTTAGCTTACCTTGTAGAGCGTCTTTGTAGCTTTTCCGGAACATCTTGAATCATTCCAACCGGAGTTCGAATGCAAGAGTTATGATCTTTGTACCAACGGACGTCGAACTTCATTTGTTTTGGTTAGCCATTTTCATGTGATCACTTCCAAATTTCAATTTCAACCTTCATCCCATTGAAATTTCTCAATTCTAAAAGAATGAAAGTTGTAGAGCTCAAATCAATATCTTGATTTATAGGTGGCGGGCCTCGTAACTCCTCCCAGATCAAAAGTTATGGCCATTTTACCGGAGAATGATTGTGGAAAAAATGATGCCCAGGGTCGGGCTTTTCCTTAGTAAAACCCTTAGGAAAAAGGGGTACCACCTTGATAATAAGATTATTATAGCACGTAAATGGCTTTGACAAGTTTAGACCCACGGGATGGGGGTACGCGTAAAAGAAGTGGTTTTTGGCCAAATTTGAGTTCGGGAAGGATTGTTTTCGATCCAATTGACTCAAGGACTTCCAAGAGGACTTAAAGACATGTAAAAAGGCTTATAAAATAACGAGGATTAGAGGGAGATTAGGTGATATTAGAGGAGAGAATATGATTCTATTGAATTAGATTAGAGTAAATTAGATCAAAACACTAGTTCTAAATAGTTTTGGAGATTGAAGCAACTTGAAGACCATTGAAGATCAAGAGCAGGAGCTTGAGAAAGATGGAGATTTGCTGACAACAGATTCAATTCTTTACTCTACTCTTATTTTTATCTTTTAATGTTATTTCAAGTGTGGATTCTTAGTTTTAATTCAATGAACTAATTCTTTGTTTGAGATTACAATGGATCTTATTGTGTAGTTTATTTTAATATGATTCGCTATCAATTATTATGTTCTATTGTGAGAATTGTCTATTGTGGTTTGGACTTAATTGTTTAATTGACTGGCCATCAATTACCGTGATAATCTATATGAACTCGAGAGATGAAGTATAGATTTAGATCTGATCATGATAGCATGTGTTCAGGATTTTGTTAGTAGCTTAAACTTGATGAGTGTTTAAGGTAGAGATATGCTTTACACCGCATGTAATCGGATAGAGAACTTGTTCTTAAACCTTCTTCAATTGTAATTAACATAGAGATATAGTGGGTTAGTTGATTAAGTTGTTTAGCGGATTTCTATCTTAATTGTGGATTGACGTTAATACGGTATTAGTGCATCGAGAGGTGGTTAATACTACTTTAGTGTTCTTGATTAACAATTCGGGATAGAGAATAATTGATGAGAAGTGTGTTAACTTAAATGAAGCAATAAGTGAAGTTGTGATCTTAAATCTCCATAGTCTTAATTCAATTAGTGGAATTTAATAGTAGTTTAATTTATATAACATTAAATTCATTTGTTTAAATAAGATTGAGTTGGTTACGGGTTAGTACTTGGTGATTTTTATTAAATAATTCTCTGTGGGAACGATACTCAACTTATCACTTTATTACTTGTTGACCACGTATACTTGCGTGTTGTGCGTAATTAGATTTTACCCAACAAGTTTTTGGCGCCGTTTCCGGGGAATTAGTTTAATATTTTTTTACCAATATTAATTTCAATCAAATTAGTCTTAATTTAAACATTTTTATTTTTATTTTTAATTCCCTTCCTATATTTCTCTTTTTTCAGGTACCATGGATGACTTTGCGTATCAATGGCCATACACGAACATGACTCAACCTAGGGAAATAGGGATTGATGGACTTAATACATCTTCTATAGAGCTAATACAAATTGAGGCAACTTCGAAGATGTTGGAGGTTATCGCAGCCCAACGGAGTCAAAGGATGGCAAGAATGACTCAGCCAAGGGGAGCGAAGATTGACAGACTCACGACACTTTCTGCAATGTCAGCACAGATTGAAGAACTTTCGAGGAGATTGGACGTTATCGCAGCCCAACATAGTCGAAAGAAGGCAGTTATGTGTGACTATTGTGCTGGCAATCACCCGAGTAATCAATGCACCATCAATCTTGGGCCGATACAGTATAGTGGTAACTACCTCAATCAGTATGCATATGATATTTATGATCAAGTTTTGGGGTATCACCCAGATTCGTCATGGAGCTATACTTATGAAGACCAATACTATGCTCCAAATCTAACATACACACAGGAATTTTCATATCCACTTCCAAGGCGACAAGAAGTCAGTTCAAAGTTTAAGGAATTCATGTTGAGGAGTATAGCAGAAACAGAAGAGCTGATAAGGAGTCAGGAGCTATCAATCCAAAATTTTAATAAATGGATGGAACAACGTTTCACAACCTCAACCAATGGTCCTCAATACATGGATTCCGAGACTAGAACAAAAAATTCAAGGCTCGGGGAATTATTGTCCAAGTTCATAGTAGATGAGGAGAAGATGAGTAATCAAGCGCGGGAAAGTCAAAATCTTGCGGATTAGATAGAGCAAATAACCAAAGACGTAAGCAACCTTCCTCCAAACACTTGGCTTTATGATATGGATGACGAAATTGATGGAGAACCTGAACCAAATCTGCAATTGGATGAGCCACAAGATATAGGAAGTGTGGAGACAATTGGGGATAATGAAATAAAGGTCCACGAAGATCTAAATGGGTCTCCACCAAAGATCAAAGAGTCGGTCAGATTTGCAAAATCATGCCCACTTGGTAGTTATGTAAATTGGTGAAGCTCTTGTTGACATAAGAGTGAGTACAATTTTAATCCATGGTGGGAAGAGAAAGAGAAGATAGACGAAGAACCCATTGTGTGACAAGCTTCCATGCCCCAAAGTGATCACATACACAATGGAGAAAAAACCAAGCTGTGGGATGTTTTTGACTGAGATTATACCAAATCAGAGCATGCTAGGTGACTTTGATGCATTGGCCATCGTAAATGGGAACCTACCAAAAGCTATATTATTTTCGATGGATGGAGGGTTACTCAACTTTCAAAGAGGAATTGGATAGCGTTGACCAAACAAAGTCAGGTTGAAAGACTATAAATCAAGCGCTGACTGGGAGGCAACCCAGGAATTTTTATATTTATATGCTTTACTAGTTTATTTAGTAGATAGGAATTAATTTTCTTATTAAGTTCTCTTATAATCTAATCAACGTTGTCTCTTCATTGCAGGTATTGGAGGTTCAATGGATAGGTAAATGATCGTCGCCACCATCAACTCGCGCTTAGCTGATTACAGGGAAATTCTCTTCTACTTACCGCTATATTCTTACAATGAGGACATTGTAATTGCTAAGTTTAGGGGAGTTTAGTTTAGTTCATTATTGCATGTTTAGTTTCATGTTTATGGTATGTTATTTTGCATATGTTGTTAATTTAGTTTAGGTTCATTATTATTAATAAAAAAAATTCAAAAATTCAAAAATAATAGTTAGTTATTCTGTTCATCTTGCATGAGTCCAGCTGTTTGATAGTTTAAGTTTATTTTGGCCAATGATGAGATTATAATTGGGTAGACAAGTATAGTACTAATTATTAGAGCTTTGATGTGATTTCTTGTTATGAATTGAATTTTTTTTCTTTTCTGTTTGAAACTGGTATAATAAGGATAGCACAATAAAAAACTACTTGTTGATTGATTGAGTTTAAATTGATACATAATGGGATTCTAAAGGATAATGCTAGTTTAAATGAAAGAATGACAAGAATAAATAGTGAAGGCTAAAGTTAGACAAGAACCTAAGTTTGGGGGAATATTTGGGGTATATAAGCTATTTTGTTAAAAAAAAAAGAAGAAAAAAAATGAAATAGAAAAAAAAGTATGAATAAACACCGTAGCGTGCTTGCCTAGTTTTGTGGCCTTTGTTACTTGAGTAAGTAAGCCCGAGGGGATTGTCTTTACACCTAGCGCCCTAAGGTCTTAATGGTCTGGGAGTCGTTGGTCAAAAGCTCGTTAAGGTAGCATTGAAAAGCCTAAGGGAATAAGACATTGCATAGCTATGTGTATATAAACCAAAAAAAAAGAAAAAAAAGAGAGAGAATAAAATGAGAAATAAGAGCAAAAAGCCCCCGTAGATGAAAAATAAAGCATAAGTATCCCATCTTGACCCTCAATATTGGTAATTGTTTAATTTTAGTTGGATCTAGCTTATTTTTGGATTTTTTAAGTTTACATTGTATGATGCCTTCGAAGATACTTGTTATGTGTTAAATTTGATTTTATATCAATTAGCATGGTTGTTGAGCACACACACACTATACCAGTAATAACAGTTTAAGACTTGATGATTGACTAGGAAATTGTTGATTGGTTTTGATATGAAGTATTGTCGTGTTTGCTTGATTGCTCTAAGGCCGAGTGAATAGATTTGATTCTATCAAATACTGCTGGATTCGTAGGCATATAGATTAGTTGCATTTCATTGCATTGCATTGCATTATGTTGTGTTGCTTGGGGACAAGCAACGGTTTAAGTTTGAGGGTATTTGATAAGTGAATTTTATATACACTTATTCGATATCTTTTAGTTGAATTAGTTACTTATATTCATGTGTATTAGTTACTTTTCATGCATTTTTGTGTTCATTTTATAGGTTATATGTTTGGGAGCGGTGTGAGCAACTATTGGTAAGGAAAAGCAAAGAAAATGCAAAGAAAAACAATCCGGACATCATTTGGGCTTTCATGTTTACTTCATTTTTTTGGTTTGTAAATTAGCTTACCTTGTAGAGCGTCTTTGTAGCTTTTCGGAACTTCTTGAATCATTCCAATCGGAGTTTGGATGCAAGAGTTTTGATCTTTGTACCAACGGACGGCGAACTTCGCTGTTTTGGATAGCCATTTTCATAGCAGTCACTTCCAGCCCAATTTAAACCTTCATATGGCCAGAATTTCTCAATTCTCAAAGAATGAAAGTTGTAGAACTCGTCAATATGATTAATTTGATAGGTCGCAGGCCTCGTAACTCCTCTCGGATCAAAGGTTATGGTCGGTTTACCAGAGGACGCTGTGACAAAAAAATGATGCCCGTCGGGGCGGGCTTTTCCTTAGTAAAACCTCACGGGCGGGGTACCAAGTTATATATCAAGATTATAGCCCGCGGACGGGCCTTTGACAAGCCTAGACTCAGCGTAGGGGGGCACGCGTAAAAGAAGTGGTTTTTGGCCAAATTTGAGTTCGGGAATGATTGTTTTCGATCCAATTGACTCAAGGACTTCCAAGAGGACTTAAAGACATGTAAAAAGGCTTATAAAATAACGAGGATTAGAGGGAGATTAGGTGATATTAGAGGAGAGAATATGATTCTATTGAATTAGATTAGAGTAAATTAGATCAAAACACTAGTTCTAAATAGTTTTGGAGATTGAAGCAACTTGAAGACCATTGAAGATCAAGAGCAGGAGCTTGAGAAAGATGGAGATTTGCTGACAACAGATTCAATTCTTTACTCTACTCTTATTTTTATCTTTTAATGTTATTTCAAGTGTGGATTCTTAGTTTTAATTCAATGAACTAATTCTTTGTTTGAGATTACAATGGATCTTATTGTGTAGTTTATTTTAATATGCTTCGCTATCAATTATTATGTTCTATCATGAGAATTGTCTATTGTGGTTTGGACTTAATTGTTTAATTGACTGGCCATCAATTACCGTGATAATCTATATGAACTCGAGAGATGAAGTATAGATTTAGATCCCGATCATGATAGCATGTGTTCGTGGATTTTGTTAGTAGCTTAAACTTGATGAGTGTTAAGGTAGAGATATGCTTGACAATCGCATGTAATCGGATAGAGAACTTGTTCTTAAACCTTCTTCAATTGTAATTCACATAGAGATATAGTGGGTTAGTTGATTAAGGTGTTTAACAGATTTCTATCTTAATTGTGGATTGACGTTAATACGGTATTAGTGCATCGAGAGGTGGTTATACTACTTTGGTGTTCTCGATTAACAATTCGGGATAGAGAATAATTGATAAGAAGTGTGTTAACTTAAATGAAGCAATAAGTGAAGTTGTAATCTTAAATCTCCATAGTCTTAATTCAATTAGTGGAATTTAATAGTAGTTTAATTTATATAACATTAAATTCATTTGTTTAAATAAGATTGAGTTGGTTACGGGTTAGTACTTGGTGATTTTTATTAAATAATTCTCTGTGGGAACGATACTCAACTTATCACTTTATTACTTGTTGACCACGTATACTTGCGTGTTGTGCGTAATTAGATTTTACCCAACAAGTTTTTGGCGCCGTTTTCGGGGAATTAGTTTAATATTTTTTTACCAATATTAATTTCAATCAAATTAGTCTTAATTTAAACATTTTTATTTTTATTTTTAATTTCCTTCCTATATTTCTCTTTTTTCAGGTACCATGGATGACTTTGCGTATCAATGGCCATACACGAACATGACTCAACCAAGGGAAACAGGTATTGATGGACTTAATACATCTTCTATAGAGCCAATACAAATTGAGGCAACTTCGAAGATGTTGGAGGTTATCGCAGCCCAACGGAGTCGAAGGATGGCAAGAATGACTCAGCAAAGGGGAGGGGAGATTGACAGACTCACTACACTTTCTGCAATGTCAGTACAGATTGAAGAACTTTCGAGGAGATTGGACGTTATCGCAGCCCAACAGAGTCGAAGGATGGCAGTTATGTGTGACTATTGTGCTGGCAATCACCCGAGTAATCAATACACCATCAATCTAGGGTCGGTACAGTATAGTGGTAACTACCTCAATCAGTATGCATATGATAATTATGATCAAGTTTTGAAGTATCACCCAGATTCGTCATGGAGCTATACTTATGAAGACCAATACTATGCTCCAAATATAACATACACACAGGAATTTTCATATCCACCTCCAAGGCGACAAGAAGTCAGTTCAGAGTTTAAGGAATTCATGTTAAGGAGTATAGCAGAAACAGAAGAGCTGATAAGGAGTCAGGAGATGTCAATCCAAAATTTTAATAAATGGATGGAACAACGTTTCACAACCTCAACCAATGGTCCTCAATACATGGATTCCGAGACTAAAACAAAAAATTCAAGGCTCGGGGAATTATTGTCCAAGTTCATAGTAGATGAGGAGAAGATGAGTAATCAAGCGCGGGAAAGTCAAAATCCTGCGGATCAGATAGAGCAAATAACCAAAGACGTAAGCAACCTTCCTCCAAACACTTGGCTTTATGACATGGATGACGAAATTGATGGAGAACCTGAACCAAATCTGCAACTGGATGAGCCACAAGATATAGGAAGTGTGGAGACAATTGGGGATAATGAAATAAAGGTCCACGAAGATCTAAATGGGTCTCCACCAAAGATCAAAGAGTCGGTTATATTTGCAAAATCATGCCCACTTGGTAGTCATGTCGTCGGCGAAGCTCTTGTTGACATAAGAGTGAGTACAATTTTCAATCCATGGTGGGAAGAGAAAGAGAAGATAGACGAAGAACCCATTGTGTGACAAGCTTCAATGCCCCAAAGTGATCACATACACAATGGAGAAAAAACCAAGCTGTGGGACGTTCTTGACTGAGATTATACCAAATCAGAGCATGCTAGGTGACTTTGATGCATTGGCCATCGTAAATGGGAACCTACCAAAAGCTATATTATTTCCGATGGATGGAGGGTTCCTCAACTTTCAAAGAGGAATTGGATAGCATTGACCAAAGAAATTCAGGTTGAAAGACTATAAATCAAGCGCTGATTGGGAGGCAACCCAGGAATTTTTATATTTATATGCTTTACTAGTTTATTTAGTAGATAGGAATTAATTTGCTTATTAAGTTCTCTTATAATCTAATCAATGTTGTCTCATAGCATAATACACGATCAAAGCTTTAAACAACAAAAACACATATCATACAAGGATTTACAGGGTCTGACTTTACGTTGTCAGACACACAAAAATTTTTCCCAGATTTTTTTAAAACTTGATTTCGAGCATATTAATGTTATAGATTTAGGAAGTAATAACCCAGATCACTTAGTTAGGCTACAAACAACATGTTTTAACATAAAATCATAACATCTAACACATTGATCAAGATCAGATTTCTAGTTTAGGGTTATACCTCACTTTGAAAAATTTGGATTCTAGGCTTCTGATTTGTTTAAGGTATTCATGGGGCTTGAATTGTGAGCTGATATACAACTATATTTCGTAGGTTAGAGAGAGAGGGGGACTTGGATGGGTATTGTGATCAAATGAGCTAACAATTGTAATTTCTCTCTCTTCCAATCTATTTATACAAGTCTTAGATGCATGTAATGGCTGATAATGGACTGATTTGCTGGAGATTTGTGTTGATATGTGTCACATGGTTTGGTCAAGAGTTGGACAACCACTCCAATTTGCCTATATTTGCAAGTAAGCTTAATAAAAAAATGTGTCAAATGGCATTTTAGTCTTTTTTCTTGCACTTTTAATGGCCATTTTGTCATTTGCCCTAACCCTTAGGGTTTAACCCGAAGGTTTAACATATAGAATTTATAGGATTTAGCAATTAGGGTTTGAAAATGTAAAATTTTAGTTTCTAAAAATATAATTTAGAAATCCCTAATTAGATTAGGTTTACTAATTATATTATATAGGAACATTAGGGTTTAAAAATTAGTAATTAGGGTTACCCAATCAATTAGGGTTACTAATTACTTAAAATAAAACTTTAGGTTTAAATTTTTACGAATTATAATTAAGCTTGCTAAACTTAGCAATTAGGGTTTACAATTAGCAATTATTTACTTTTGACTGCTATTCTTAATCAAGGGACTTGCTATTTATAAATGTTTGTACATGGTTAACTCAGTGTTAGTATGAATGAGTAGTGCATCAAATCATAATCAGTTTCTCTTGCTTCGTCATATGTGTTGGATTGAGCACATGTCACTTGATAATGAAACTAGCTTGGATCTTCCTGGTATAAAAATCAGACCATTACTAAGACACAACATTGATCAATAAAAGAGCATTTGCTCAACCCCCTTCCCCCCAAAAAAACTAAAAAAAATTAGCCTAAAATGGTTGCACTAATACTAGGCCCATTTGTCATAAATCAGAGTTGGGTATTATAATCAAGATATTAGGAGTTTTACCAATTTTGTTTGAGATTATGGCAAATGTTGGAAGTTTATTGAACTTGTGTGAGATTATGACAAGATATTATGAGTTTTATTGACTAGGTCTGAGAGTCAGAAATTGAGAAAATTCATGAATTGATTTTATAATACAATAATATGACTATCAACAACAATCAACTTGTAAATTGTGTCTTAACCAATTAAATGTCTCCGTTAATCTATAGTCTGACTTTCATTTAGTCAGACTAAAGTACCTTCATTTAGTATTTCAATAAATTTCCCATCATTGCCTTAACACACTTATGGATCTCTTTGTAGCATTCTGATGTTCTCTCCTTTATATGAATGTCATCTTGTGTAAATAAAGAATGGTTTTCATTTATGTAGCAATTCGATTGTTCTCTTGTTATAGTTTAGCTTGTGATCTGCTTGTTGTTGCCTAAAGTGCCTTGATTTTTGACTTGCTGTATTATTTATCATATATTCACATTATTGCCTATATTATATTATTACCTGTGATGTTCTATTTTAAGTGAATTCCATATTGAAATAAAAGTGGTTCCACTAATCTTGCTAGCTGCTTTTGATATGACTAATTGTTCCGTAGGAGCTTGTTTATGGTAAAAACAGTCCTAATGTGCACATATGAAAAGCTATTATGGGAACATTGACCAATATATAATGTGCTTGAGGTTTTTTAGTTCTCTATTTCGTAGTGAACTTCCTTTTTCCCTCAAGTACCAAGTATTGTCACTATAACCAGAGGTTTCATTTCTCTGTGTGCCAGAATGAACTAATGTCATATTCTGACAGTATTATGCATATTGCAGGTTAATGATCCACCTGTTAGAAATTCACAAGAAGCTTTCATAATGGAGATGCGTGCAGCCAGAATGGTAAGAGGTTACCATTTCACACCCATATTACATAGATATAAAACACACAAGTGCACACTTTTAATACTTTTATATATGTATACATCACTGCATTTGAATCAAACAGGTGGATTTTCGAGGTCTTTGGCGAATTCAGCAACTGACTGGCCCTGTCTTTTATTGGAATTATTGTCTGCAGCTTCTGAAATTAATTACTTTCAGGTATATTTTTCAGAAATTCAAGTATCTTTTTTAGCTGAATACTGCAGAAGGTGGACTATTGAACTAAGAAATGTATCTGTTCAAGTAAATATTGAATTAAAAACATGAACTACTGACTAAACTTGAAGTATTAGGTTCATTAGTGGTGTATGCATCTACTTTTAACTGTTCCTAGAGACAATTGTGTGTGGTAAGACACGATATTGCTGTCCCTATTTAAAATGATATTAATATTATACAGATGATACTGTGACAATAATTGAATCAATAATATGAGAGATATGATACAGCAATTACTATAGCAATAATTGAGAATAACTTAGTGACTTCTTACGTAAGCATCAATAATCAATACAGTGTGCTACTATGCAATCACGCGTATTATTGTACTTTTACTACCGAGTAGTTTAATAGTTTTAACGGTAACACTTTCGCCGTTATTTTTATAAAATGATAATTCTATCATTTTCTAACTACGACAATACTTCTGTTGTGGGGTCCACCAATGATTGTGCCGTTGTACGGATATTCCCCGAAAAAAAGAATATTCCCCGACCAATCGAATATTTTATAACAACTTGCATACTTTGCAAAAATTTTGAATATTACCCACAACTATAACATTATATCAAATCCACACCATAATATTAAAAAAATATTTCGAGAAATTTAAATATTTATTCATAAAAATCTAGGGTCTCACACAAACTGTTCACAACCTTCCAAGGTAAGTTTTAGTTGTGAAAAAGACGGTCATATAGCCTAATTTTGTCTGGTAGCGAAGACAAGTCTAGCTGGGACGGTGGTACCAAAGGCAGTTACGGACAAAATAAAGTCAGTGGTTCAAGGGAGAGCATTTGTCATAACGTCCCTAAAGGCGAAGGACTCGAACAAAGTTATCGCGGGTAAGCTAAATATAAACTATTGCAAAGTCTATACCTTATTAGATACCGGTTCTACGTATTCTTTTATTTCTCCTGCTTGTGCTCAATGTTTGAACTTGACCCCTTAGAAATTAAACTTTGACTTATCTGTTGAAACTCCATTAGGAGAAACTTTCATTACATCCACTATTTATAAATCTTGCTTGATTCAAGTTGGCACCATCACATTACCTGTTGATATCTTCTCTTTGAAAATACTTGCATTTGATGTGATTTTATGGATTGATTGGTTAACCACTCATTATGCTAAAATTGATTATTTTTGTAAGGTCGTTAGTTTTCATATTCCTAACCAACTTGTTATGCGAATTAAAGCAACTAAACCACTAAAGTCAATCACTGTCATATCAAGCCATAAAGCTATTTGTTTATTGAAAAACGAATGTCAAGCTTTCTTAGCTCATGTCATGGACTTGAACAAAAACACGTCAGTTTTGAATAATAGTTCTGTTGTTAATGATTTTTCTGATGTATTTCCTGAAGAACTTCCTGGCCTACCCCCAGAGCGTGATATTGAATTTTGTATTGACCTTGAACCTGGTACAAAACCCATTTCCAAAACCCCATATCGAATGGCTCCTATTGAACTTTAGGAGTTAAAAACTCAACTACAAGAGCTGTTAGATATTGGTTTCATTCGTCCTGGTACATCTCCTCTGGGTGCTCCTATTGTATTCATAAAGAAGAAAGATGGGAGTATGTGACTTTGCATTGACTATCGGGAGTTGAACCATGTCACCATAAAAAATAGGTACCCGTTACCTCGCATTGATGACATGTTCGACCAATTGCAAGGGGTTAATTCTTCTCAAAGATTGATCTTCACTCCGGAAATCATCAGTTAAAGATTAAAATTGATGACATTCCAAAGACTACTTTCAGGACTGAGTACGGGCAATATGAATTCCTAGTCATGTCTTTTGGATTGACTAATGCTCCTGCGGCCTTCATGGATATGATGAACTGAGTATTCAAGGAATATTTGGATCATTTTGACGCTGTCTTTATTGATTACATCCTCATCTATTCCAAAAGTCGTGAAGATCATGAGCAACATTTGAGGCTAATACTCCAAAAGCTTCGTGAAAATAAGCTATATGCCAAGTTGAAGAAATGCGAGTTCTAGATTAAGGAAGTAGCATTCCTTGGGCACGTGGTATTAAAGTATGGAATATCAGTTGACCCGACAAAGATTGAAGAAATACAAAGTTGGGAGCAACCTAAGTCAGTAACCGAATAACGTAGCTTTCTGGGCTTAGCTGGTTATTATCGGAGATTCGTTGAAGGATTTTCTCGAATCACTACTCCATTAAATCAGCTGACTCGAAAAGATACAAAATTCGAATGGAGGGAGGAATATAAGAAGAGCTTCCAAGAACTCAAGAGGAGACTCATTTCGGCACCTGTTCTGACAATACCATCAGGTTCGGAGGGATTTGTCATCTACAGCGATGCTTCGGGAAAAGGTTTAGGATGTGTTCTCATACAACATGGGAAATTCATAGCTTATGCCTCATGAAAACTCAAAGAATATGAGAGGAATTATCCTACTCATGATCTAGAGTTGGTAGTAGTCATTTTTGCGCTAAAGATCTAGAGGCACTACCTGTATGGGGAGAAAGTGGGATTTATACAGATCATAAAAGCCTCAAATATTTATTTACCCAAAAGAAACTCAACATGCTGAAACGACGTTGGCTCGAGCTGTTGAAAGATTACGACTATACCATTTAATAACATACTAGAAAAACGAACGTAGTAACTGACGCATTGAGTAAAAGATCATGTGCGGGTACGAGTGCGATGTTGTTAACACAAAGACACATTTTGGATGATTTACAAAGGATGGAGATAGAATTAAAGACTCCAGGAACCCACGTGGTGATGGAAAACTATACGAGTAGAACCGACTTTAATCAATATGGTTAAAGATGTTCAAGTCATAGACCCAGACCTGATGCGTATGAAGAAGAAAGTACAAGAAGGTGCTATTCCAGAACCAAGAATTGATGAAGAAGGAATACTTCGAGTCAACTCCAGACTTTGTGTTCCTAACAATTCTTATTTGAAGTACAAAATCATGATGGAGGCACACAACACACCATTTGCAATCCATCCCGGAAGTACCAAAATGTATCATGAACTTCGACATACATTTTGGTGGAGCAGTATGAAGAGAAAGATTGCGGAGTTTATCTCGAGATGTTTAACTTGTCAACGTGTCAAGGTGGAGCATCAAGTACCAAAATGCCCATTGCAACCACTTGAAATTCCAGAATGGAAGTGGGGTAACGTCAACATGGATTTCATTACTTGTCTTCCTAAGGTTTCTCAAGGCATAGATGCAATTTGGGTCATTGTCGATAGATTAACTAAGTCTGCTCATTTTTTGCCTATACGAGAAACTTATTCAAGTTAAAGACCCAGACTTGATGTGTATGAAGAATAAAGTACAAGAAGGTGTTATTCTAGAAGCAAGAATCGATGAAGAAGGAATACTTTGAGTCAACTCCAGACTTTGTGTTTCTAACGACTCTAATTTGAAGTATAAAATCATGATCTTAGATGTGAGACCCCAAATTTTATGAAATGAAAGTATTCAATTTTCTTATAATTATTCTATTTAGTAAATGGTTAAATTGATAAAAGGTTAAAGTTAAGGGTGATATGTGAAATTTTTTCAAAGTATGCAAGTTGTTATAAAATATTCATTTGGTCGGGAAATATTCTTTTTGTCGGGGAATATCCGTACGACGGCACAATCATTGGTGGACCCCACAAGGAAAATATTGTCGTAGTTAGAAAATGACAGAATTATCATTTTATAAAAATAACGGCAAAAGTGTTACCGTTAAAACTGTTGAACTACTCGGTAGTAAAAGTACAGTAATACGTGTGGTTGCATTGTAGCATATGGTATTGATTATTGATGCTTACATAAGAAGTCACTCAGTTATACTCAATTATTGCTACAGTAATTGCTGCATCATACCTCTCATATTATTGATTCAATTATGGTCACAGTATCATCTGCATAATATGTTATATTATTAAATCAATAATTGAGACGACAAAGTTATTCATATTATTATTTGTAATATTGACAATGTCTAGAAGTTCTGTCAAAGAGAGGTTTGGTCACCTAATTGCGCGCCAATAAGGAGAAATCCTTATCGGAAAGCCCCCTCTTTCCGGGGAACGACCTGGTTGTTAAATATTGTGAGTTATAATATTAATATGAATAAGTTTGTATTGATTAAATATTGTTAAATCGGCATTTATTTCGATAATAATTGATGTCTGGAAGTTATATTGACCAATCAGGTAATTAATCGGATAAATGAGCAATTATTGCTATTAATTCACATGATTATAACTATTTGTTCACATGTGTGTACTATTGAATCACATTCATTTACTATTAGGGGAGTTGGTGCAAGTTTGATAATACTTGCATGACTAAGTTAAAAATGGAGGTATAGATGAAGGTATTATACTATAATTAATTTTTTCACATGTTTAGAACTATTGAGTCACATGATTTACTATTGATTCACATGATTTACTATTAGGGGAGGTGGTGCAAGTTTGATAATACTTGCAGGACTAAATTAAAAATGAAGAAAAAGATGAAGGTATTATACTGTAATATTTCGAGGCCCAAAATGTGCAATTATGGAAACTATATTTTCCTATAAATAGAAGTTCATTCCTTCATTATTTTTCACCAATTCACTAAAGCTATAGAGTAATTATTATAGAGAGAAATTATAGAGAGAAAGAAGAATAGAAGTCTGCTACCTCACTATTCCAGCAATCAGTTTCTTCTAAGGTAAGGGGTATTATTCTTTCGTTTTCAGGAAGAGAGTTATTTTATTTCAATACTCGTAAGGGTTGTTATTCCATTCTTTATTATTATGTTAAAATAATATGTCTATGCGAAGTACCGCATACATGGTGAAATTCTTCTGTTATTCCATTCTTTATTATTCTATTGGAATAACCTGTCTGTGCGGTTTATCGCATGCCTGGTGAATTCTATTATTATTTCATTCTTTATTATTCTGTTGGAATATCCTGTCTGTGCGGATTACGCATGACCTAGTTCCATTCTTTAATATTATGTTGGAATATCCTTTCTGTGTAGATTACGCATGACCTGGTTCCATTCTCTATTATTCTGTTGGGAATAACCTGTCTGTGCGGTCTATCGCATGCCTGGTGAATTCTTCTTTTATTCCATTCTTTATTATTCTGTTGGAATAACCTGTCTATGTGGATTACCGCATGCATGATGAATGATCCTTCGTATTCATTCTTTATTAAATTGTGGAAATGATTTGTCTACGTAGATTACCGCATGGCAAGTAAAAATCCATTCTCGTCATGGAATATCATTTTCTTTGGTATTTTTTTATGAGTTACTATACACGGGTTACTATTCACTCTAGTATTATTATTCACTCAGGTATTCGGGGCACTTTTGTTAAAAATTTCTACCGATTATTTTGGAAAATGGGTAAAAGGGGGTCCATAAAATACATCAAATACTTCATAAAAATCCCTTCAATATTTTTAATAACATTTATCATCATTATTATAATTCACAATATTAATCGACTAGGTCGTTCCTAGGAAAGAGGGGCTTTCCAATAAGGATTTCTCTCTATTGGCGCGCAATTAGGTGACCAAACCTCTCCTTGACAGAACTTCTAGACATCGTTAATATTACAAATAATAATATTAATAACTTTGTCATCTCAATTATTGATTTAATAATATATAAAATATCGACAATAATTAAATCAAATAACGTGAGATACTATGCAACAATTACTGAAGCAATAATTGAACAAAACTGAGTGACTTCTCACGTAAGCATCAATAATCAATATCGTGTGCTACTATGCAACCATGCGTATTCTTGTACTTTTAACACCAGGTGTTTCAACAGTTAACGGTAAAACTTCCGCCGTTATTTTTATAAAATATTTTTGTCATTTTCTCAATCCGACAATAATTCTGGTATGGGGTTCACCAATGATTGTATCATCGTACGAATATTCTGTGCTAAAATGAATATTCCCCGACCAATCGAATATTGTATAACAACTTGCGTACTTTACAAAATTTATAAATATTATCCACAACTATAACATTATATCAAATTCATTCCATAATATTTAAAAATAATATTTATAGAAAAATAATTTTTATTAAAAAAAGTTTGGGTCTTACAGTTGATTATTGGTTTTACAGTTGTATATCTTTGGCTTACGTTCAAACATGAACTATTGATTGATGAATATCTTTGGCTTATGTGCATAGATGAACTGTTTATTGGTATGATTATGTCCAGGGTTCATTCGGTATAATCATGACCCGTAATGTTATAGACGATGTGGTAAAAGTCCTCATTGGCACGTAGTGCATTGATGGACAGTTATTGGTATGATTATAACCAGCGATTATTTGGTATAATCATGACCATTGATGATTACATGAATATCCTTAGCCATAGTGCAGGGATGATTCGATGATGTGGATTATTTATTAAGATGATTCTCAGCGATAACATATTGATTATACACTTTTAATTCGTAAAAGATAGTAGATATCATGCTCTACTTGACTCTTCTAAAATACAGTTGCATGTCTTTGGCCTATAGTGCAAAGATGAATTGTTAATGAATATCTTTAGCAGTAGTGCAAGGATGAATTTATTAGTATGATTATGAGCAGGAATTTTGATTTAGTATAACCATGATTTTTGATGTTTCAAGTGAAGATAGGTGATGAACATTATCTTCGTCCTGGGTGCGAAGAGGAATTTAGAATCATAATTATGATTATGAGTTATTCATATGATTGTGGACATGAATTGTTGATTGATGTTACAATGATAAAACATTATTTGTGGACTTTTAACATGGAGAAGATAATAGACCTGATGGTCAATTTGACTCTTCTAATGGATTGCTCGTTCTGCTGCAACTATGGTTGAAAAGTTTTATCATCTACCATATATCTCTGATTTATTACTGATGAAGGCTATTGATGATGTAAATTATCTTTAGTCATGATATTCTTTATTGGGCTAGTTGTGCTCACCCTTTTTGCTTCATAATTCCTTTCAGATAATAAGAGTGTAGCTGGGTCGAGCGGGGGTAATAGGAGAATAGAACGATGGTCTATAGTTGTTGAGGTTCTCCCTAAATAGTATGGAAATAATTTTATTGAGAACTTTAGATAAGTGTGTTGTATTGTATACGTCATTTGATATTTAATTTTGGTGAACCGAATAGGGTGAGGTGAACCCAACTTTGGAAGGGTGTTTTGCCACTATCATACAAGATGTCTAATGACATATAACCTCGTGTTATCATAAGATAGGGTTGTGCACATCCACTTGCTGAGTATATCTACGAGCACTAACTATATGATCTTGGAGTTTGGTTGAAACATAATGTTCAATTGCACACGGTGGAGATAGTTATATGTCAAGAGAAGACTCACCATTGGAAGGAACATGATAGTAATCTTCTCATTTTTCTTTGGGGTCTATTGGGTCAACCAAGGATAATTCTCTGGACATATAATATCTATCATAACTTAGATTCATGGCGTCCTATGTATATACGAAGGTTTCCTTGAGCACTTCCCAAAGATTTTAATTTCTAAAATAGTTTTTGACTGTACTTTTATGTAAAGTATCATTGTAAGGTTGTGGTTGAGGCACCATGAGAGTTACATACATTTGTATTAAAACTCACAGTTTAACTGTGGTCGTATTCTTCTGTTATTCTATTCTTTATTATTATGTTGGAATAACCTGTCTACGCGGACTACCGCATGCATGGTGAAATTCTTCTGCTATTTTATTCTTTATTATTCTGTTGGAATAACCTGTCTACGCGGACTACCGCATGCATGGTGAATGACCCTTCGTATTCATTCTTTATTAAATTGTGAAAATGATCTGTCTACGTGGATTACCGCATGGTGGGTGAAAATTCATTTGCAGTTTCATAATTTTTCTGACCCTTAAAAATTCTTGAAAAAATTAAAATGATAATTTGTTGAGTTTTCTAGATTGTGTCCAAAATTGGCGATTTTTGGATGTATAGATTAGGAGTTATGAATTTTATGGAAAAAGACTATTTTAAAAGTAAACCCTTATAACTCATTGTGGTTAACTCCAAAATTGGTAAAATTTTTATTGGGAGTACATGTATATAACAAGAGTGTATCCTGTAAATTTCTGAATTTTTGGACAACATTATAGTTTATGATAAATGTCTAAATATTCGACAGTTTTGGCCATATGAAAAATAGTAAATGAATTTTAAAAATTCTGAGAAAAATATATGTTCAATATGGGACTATATTCTGCTAAATCCCAAAAAAGAAAAATGTTTGGGACCGATTTGGTATTTTTCATGAAAATAGTTTAGTTACGAACATATGAATTAAATATGTTATGTGAAGTTGAAAAATTGGTAAATAGGATTTTATGGCTTGGAAATCCTATATAAGGTATATGCAGATTTTTGATTAGGGATTTGATCATTGGTGATGAAATCTTATGAGTATGGCATTTTTGAATGATTAAATGCATTATTTGGTAAAGTGTAAACAATTAAAATAAATTATTTATAAGTTTAAGAAGTGATTAAAATATTGTTATAATATTAATAATATTAGATTATGAGTTTATTAAGTGATTGATAACATTTGGATTAAGGTGTTATGAAATCATTGATTTAAAATATTACTTAATGGTTAATAATATTAGTAATGTTAATATATAATGAATAATATTAAATGGAGTGTATAATATAATGAATAATGTTATTATCTTCGTTAAATATCCGTTGTACTATTATTTTTCTGTTTCAAATCATCTTTGACTTACGTGCATTGATATTTGTTGATTATTGGTTTTCTGATTGTATATTTTTTGGCGACGTGCAAAGATGGATTCTGTTGATTATTGGTTTTATAGTTGTATATCTTTGGCTTACGTGCAAAGATGGATGGTGTATGACATGATCATAACCATTGGTGATAATAACGAATATCCTTGGCCCGTAGTGCATGGATAATTAGATGATGTGATTGGCGGGATCATGACCATTAGTTAATGATTAAATGTCTTTGGTAGTAGTGCAATCGACAGTATTGATTGATTGGTATGATCATGACCATTGGTTTTATAGTTGAATATCTTTGGCCCGTAGTGCAAAGGTAGACAACTAATTGGTATGATCATTATTATTACATTTGAATATCTTTAGCCTTTGGGGTAAAGATATTGAGTAAACGTTCTATTAAGCCTTTGTGGCAAGGAGAAACTATTGATTTACATGATTATAAATATGAATTGTGAATTTAACTATAATCTTTGGTGGTTTAGGTGAAGACAGGTGATGATAGTTCTTTTTGTCTTGGGTATAACAAAGAATTGTTGTTGAGTATTACAGGAATAAAATATTAACGATAGACTTTTAATCTAGAAGAGATAGTAGACATTATGTTCTACTTGACTCTTCTAATGGATTGCTTATTCCGCTGCAGTTAAACTTGATGTTTATCGTATTTTATCAGTTTAACACTGTTGAAGGCTAAGGATAATTTATTCTGCATTATCTTAGTCATAATATTTCTTACTGAGCTAGTTGAGCTCACCCTTTTTCTTTCTATTCTCTTATGGAAATCAGAATATAGCTGGGACGAGCCGGGGAATGGACTGATGGTCCGAGATGGTCGCTATAGGAGTCCTCACTATTTTTATAAAATAGTGTGATAATAATTGTAATGAGGACTCCATTGAGAGTGGATATTGTCTAGAAGGCAATATTCGTGTTTAAACTCTCAGCTATGTTTTGTCTATTTTGCACGACAGTTGTATAATTAAGTTTGTATTTGATTTATGTAGTGTGTATCTGGCGACCCAAGATGTGTGATATATATATATTTTGGGGGCGTCACATTTAGTCTAGACAAATGATTTGAAAATTTTCAAAATGTATTTTATATGTCATTAATGCATCATTGATCCTAGTGCTGAGATGATAAAAATGATGGAGTTATCAATGCAGAATTACCTAGTGTGGATGAGATGTGATGCCCCCAAATCCGGGTACTCGAACTTCTAATAGATTTGGTGTTCACTCGCCAAAAGTAATTAACATCTAACTACCCATAATAATGATAACAATAAAATTTAAATAAAATCTTCCCAATAAAGGGTTACAACATACAAATCAATCCTAGGTTATCTAACCTTAATACATTAAATGTGAAAACATCATAAACAATAGGTCTTTAACATCATATCATAAGTCTTAATATAAAGATTCTCAAATATTAAATAAGTCTTCATCATTTTCTTGCTTTTCCCTTGCCCTTACTTGTGGATGACTCACCAACTCTTTCAATCTTAGCTGCAATGTTATTAGGCAAGAGTGAGCAACAATTGTCCACAAGTTTTAATAATAATAGAAATAATAACATACGAATATACAATGGATACTGAACAAAAGGAAACTTGGTTTTTGAATCAAGATTAGAACAGGAATCAAAAGTACATCTGAGGGTCATAAGACCATGAACTATGTCCCAGGTTATCAAGTATTTCTACTTTAAACCTTTAACAGTCGTAAGACAATATGGACCTAACTTCTTGTACTTAGGGGGATCAACCCTATGTACCATGTATGCTCACAACATCTTAACGCTATCGCATAATATAATCCCCTGTAGCAGGGTTGTTCAACTCAGCTTTGACATTAGAGTCCGCACCAAAGGAAGTTTGGTTTGGATTGATCTCAAGGGTAATTTAGAGTTCAATAATCATCAACTAAGAATTAGTTGAATCAATAAGGATTCACTATCCATTTGAGGTTTCAATGGGATAATATAATCAATACTCAAATCAAAAATTGAATCTCAACTCTATATAATTGAATGAACATTTTATAACAAAAGTAATACTTTAAAAGAGTTAGAACATTTCATTTGGAAACATGAACTTGAATGATTAAGCTTTGGACAGTTTGAAATAAGAATACGGAGCTTGCTCAACAATATTAATGTTTAAGAACTTGCATAAATGTAATCAAGTTAGGATAAGGAACTTGCTTAACATAAGAGTAGGGTTCGAAAACTTACCTCGTGCGTAAGTTAAACGGTTATTACTCACGTTCACCATAAGTCCTACACACATATCATATGCATTCACAACATTCATTAGTTACATTAATATTAACCTTATAGGTTCAGTTCCCTCTTTTTAATTCAACTTGTTAACTTAGTTTAAGTTCTTCCCATTACCATCACTCTCATATACAAGACTGAAGTCTCACATCTTAAGTTTGAACATCATTACATTTTCGCATGGATATCACTTTTAGCCCTTATACAACTTATCAAATTACCATGAAATTTCATAACATGAATGTCAAAAATCTGATATGGCATCTGATTACATGTCCAAAACATTATCATGTTCATTAGACTAAGTTAGGCTAGCATGTAATGGACTGTACACAAAGAGAACTGAAACTGTCCAAATCTGATACCCCCGCTGGGGCGGGGTGTGACGCCCCCAAAACAAGTATACATCACCCATCTTGAGTCTCCAGATACATGGTACATAAATTCAAATACAACTTAATTATACAACAGTCGTGTAAAATACGACAAAACATAGCTGAGAGTTTAAACAAGAATATTGTCATCTAGACAATATCCACACTCGATGGTGTCCTCATTATAATTATTATCATATTATTCCATAGAATAGTGAGGACTACTAAAGCCATTTATCCTGGACCATAACTCCATTCCCCGACTCGTCCCAGCTATATTCTCATTTCCTAAAGAGAACAATGAAAGAAAGGGTGAGCTCAACTAGCCCAGTAAGAAATATTATGACTAAGATAATGCAGAATAAATTATCCTTAGCCTTCAACAGTATAACAACTGATAGAAAACAATTGACAACAAGTTTTAGATCAACAATTGTAGCGAAAATAAGTAATCCATTAGAAGAGTCAAGTAGAGCATAAATTCTACTATCTTCTATGATTTAAAAAGTTTTTCATCAACTTTATCGCTGAGACTCAGCTTAATAAATAAACCACATCATCAAATCATCCTTGCACTACGGGCCAAGGATATTCATTAAATCATCAATGGTCATGACTATACCGAATAATCCCTGGTCATAATCATACCAAAAAATGTCCATCAATGCACTACATGCCACTGAGGACTTTTACCACATTATTTATAACATTACAGGTCATGATTATACCAAATGATCCCTAGTCATAATCATACCAAGTCCATCTATGCACATAAGCCAAAGAAGACTTTCATCACAATATAAGCATGAAGATGATGACAATGACATAATAATTCAATAAAACAAGTTCAAGGATAAATTTTATTGATTTATAATTTAATTTATCCAGAAATCAATAACGTCCAAATTGTCAACATGATACTGCTTTATAGAGTAAAATTCATGAATAATATTCTTGTACCAAAAATAATTTGGACAGAAAAGAAATATTTTTTTGGGTGAATAGTACCCCGTGAATAGTACCCTGACATAAAAAGTACTCTAAATACCCAAGTGAATAATATTTGGGTGAATAGTAATTTTGGTGAATAGTAACCTATGAATAGTAACTCGTGAATAGTACTCTGACACGAAAAATGCCCCGAATATCCGAGTGAATAATACTAGAGTGAATAGTAACCAGGTGGATAGTAACCCATAAATAGTAACTCGAAAAAAAAATACCAAAGAAAATGATATTCCATGACGAGTACAAAAGAAATGATATCTCATATGAGTATAATAGAATATACAAAACTGCAAATGGATTTTCACCCGCCATGCGGTAATCCGTGAACGAGATCATTTCCATAGTTTAATAAAGAATGAATACGAAGGATCATTCACCATGCCTCATGAGTAATCCACATAGATAGGTTATTCCAATGAGAATAATAAAGAATGGAATAACAATGAGAATTCACCGTGCATGCGATAGATCGCATGCAGACAGAGTTATTCCAATAGAATAATAAAGAATGGAACCGGTCATGCGTAATAAATGCATGCACGAGGATACTTCAATAGAATAATAAAGAACGAAACCAAGTCATGCGTAATTCTCACGGATAGGATATTCCAATGTAATAATAATGAATGGAATAACAATGAAATTCACAGTGCATGCGATAGGCCGCGCATAGATGAGTTATTCCAACAAAATAATAAAAAGAATGGAACCAGTCATGCATATTCGCACGACACGAATATTCCAATGTAATAATAAAGAATAGAATAATGAAGAATTTCACCATGTATGCGAAGATTGCATGTAGACAAAAGTTATTCCAACATAATAATAAAGAATGGAATAACAAAAGAATTTCACCATGTATGCGGTACTTTTTGCATAAGCAGTTATTCCAACATAATAATAAAGAATGGAATAACAGAAGCTCTCTTCATGAATACGAAAGAAATAATACCCCTTGCCTCAAAAGAAGACTGGATATTGCAATAGTGAGGTAGCAGACTTCTCTTCTTCTTTCTCTCTATAATTTCTCTCTATAATAATTGGTCTATAGATTTAGTGAATTGGTGAAGAATAATGAAGGAATGAGCTTCTATTTGTAGGAAAATATAGTTTTGATAATTGCACATTTTGGGGCTCAGAATATTACAGTATAATACCTTCCTCTTTTCCTTTATTTTTAATTTAGTCCTGCAAGTATTATCAAACTTGCACCACCTCCCCTAATAGTAAATCATGTGAATCAATAGTAAATCATGTGAATCAATAGTTCTAGACATGTGAAAATACGAATTACGGTATAGTACCTCCATCTAAACCTCCATTTTTAACTTAGTCATGCAAATATTATCAATCTTGCACCAACTCCCCTAATAGTAAATGAATGTTAATCAATAGTACACACATGTGAACAAATAGTTATAATCATGTGAATCAATAGCAATTAATTGCTCATTTATCCGATTAATTACCCGATAACTTCCAGACATCAATTATTATCGAAATAATTGCCGAATATTCCCCAACCAATCGAATATTATATAACAACTTGCATACTTTGCAAAATTTTCAAATATTACCCACAACTATAACATTATATCAAATCCACACCATAATATTAAAAAAAATATTTTGAGAAATTAAAATCTTTATTTATAAAATTTGGGGTCTCACACGGGGCTTTATGTTGAAGGAATTGAAAGTAGTATTCAAGCAAGCCAATCATGTTTGATGATAAAGCATATACTTTGTAACAATCTTATTCATTTATTAATAAATAGTATTAATTTATTAAAGACTTTTAATTATCTACATGATGTTATTTTATAATATGTGATAAACCCATAGTTTTAAGCAATGCTTTTAGAATAATGATGATGATTGATAAGTGGGTTTTATACCTACTTATTGGATATCAATTCACGTGAACTATGCCCATCTCAAGTACATTTTAGTATGTTTTTAGTTGCATTTCATGTTATTTTGCATTGCATGTATTGAGAACTCTTTTGGTGTAAAACTGCAGGTTATGGCATAATTTGGTGATGTAGATGGCATGAGGCTGATGGATGCATGGCATGAGGATCAAGTAGAGATATGCAACTGAGGATGGAGAAAGGAAGAGTGAAATGACAAGGAAGCAATGGTAGCAAACAAAGCAAATAGCAGTGCAGACAAAAGAGTAATCCAAACTACATGAAGTCGCATGGCTTACATTGAGCCAAGACTCATGGCCTCGCCGACGCCTTGATTTGCCAGATTCTGAAGACGCGCGCCCGCGAGATGATTATAAAGAGAAGAAGCCTGTGGCAATGATGCCCAAGTGGCCGACATGTTTAATTTAATTTTTAAATTTTAAGGGTTGTAAGTAATTAAAAATGATTCTGACTGGTGTCAGAGGGATCATTGATTACTTTTTACGTATTTTTCATATCGTACTAGGGTTTACACTTGGAGGGAGATTCCAACGAAGAATGAAGCCTAAACTCCATCTTTTCTAATTCTTCATGGGATTTTCTATCATTGTGGATAACTATTTTTATTTTGCTGGATTTATATGAGGATTTGAACGTTATTATTGGAATATAATCAGCAATTGGGTTTGATCATTTCTATCCCTTCTCTTTCAATTGTTTGCTTATTGTCCATGTTTAGCTTTGATCCCATAATGGCTTTTGGTTCAGTCACGAACTAAACTCCATTATGGGATTCTAACGAATTTTAATATGTAGTTTAATTGCGTACTTGAATGCTGGTCTGTTTTACATATCATAAGGAATTTCTATCATGGTTGATTTGTATGCATGAATGATTGATCACCATTCGATTTAGTTACTTGTATGGAATTGAAAGATAACATGCGAGTATGGATTATAATCATGATAGCATGCGTATACAGGGCTGTTTTGTATAGCTTTGTATTTCATGAATTAGATAGACATATACTGATTTACCGTATGAGTTAAAATAAGGGCTTGTAATTAAATTTAATATAGTTGCAATTTCACATAGACATATAGTGATTTTGGTTATATTGATGATTACATGGTGTCTATCGCATGTGGATGTTGTGTAAGTAGGTCATAATGCATTGAAAAATGGTTATGTCTATTTTAGTGCTCTTGGCTACTTTCCTGTGATATGTGAACGTTCTTGCATGATTGTAGTAATTAGATGAACTATTAAATGAAGTTAGGATCTCATTATTTCCATATTTGATTTATTATATTCGTATTCTCATTTTAGTTATTATTTTCATTTAGAATAATTTGCAATTATAATCTTTAGTTTAAGCATATAAAAATAGTCTGACTGCCACTACCATGCCCATTCCGATGAGCATAGTCTGAGAATTTTATGCCAATGCCAAGGTCACCATAAGTGGTATCTCTATGGTTTGTGGTTTTGAGATAGACTACAGACCCACCGCCATCAGAACCATTTTCAAACTCACTGATACACCGCCAACAGGGACTGCCAACTGGGTCACCGGTGCACATATGGAAACAGACCTGGAATTGGTTATAGCTGAGTTGTGCGTGCTTGGCACGAAAATGGACGTATAAAGTCGGCACCAATCAGCCTCGCATATTCCTAGTTATAGCCTTGAACCGATATGCAAAGGCATGGAATTTGTTCATCTGTGCTAAGCTAGTGCCTTCGTCTCATCAGCACGAGATCATAGTGGAGAGGGCAATTATTCTGTGGGGCATAATCACCGGAAAATACATTGATGTCGGCCATCTCATCCACTAGAATATGCTGCGATATCTGCGGGGAGGCACCACTGGGAGCATACTATGTTATGTGCTCATCAGGGATGCAACTGGGGCAACGAACAAATGCAATACCCAAGCCAGGACATCACTCATGCCACCATTGTGAAATTTGAGGATTGGGCAGGAGGCATACCGCACCCACAAGGAAGAGGATTTATCCTCCAGCCCACAGTCCCAGAGCCATCATAGCAGCCCTCTCAGACAAATGAGGCAGGCCCATCGACGCAAACATATACTTCTCATAGTGATCGTCAGCTCTAAAGGTTGGAGCAAAAAGTCGATGCCATGTACGATAACTTTGGAGCGTTTGCTACGGGTCTCACGAGGGCCTTCACCGAGGCTTTTTCCCAGCAGGAGACGATGTTAGAGTGGCCTTAGTTCAGGAAAGCAGTGTCGTATCCACCACCAGATTCACCACCCGAGGAGGGTGGTGCCACTGATCATTAGGGGAGTTTCTCTAACCCTTTTACCTTCATTCACTGGGACATTGAATACTTTAAGTTTGGGGGTATTGGGGTAGTACCATAGTTGCATGTAGTATTTTGCATGTTTAGTTTATTTGTTTGTGTTTGTTTGTGTTAGAATTTTTTTTTTAGTTTGCATGTCTCATAAAATCTAGCTCTATGGAAATTTTTGCCTAGCCAATGATGATAGTGAATTGTGAAGGATTTTTGAGTATTTTGGATAACATGAACGTAGTCATAATGTTTTACACGATGAATTCATGTTGCTGTTTAAATACTTTCGGTCTGCATGGATGTGTTCACAATCACTTGTAGGTATAAGAAGTATGTGTTGCATTGCTTGATAGAAAATGTAGTTTTAAAAAAGAGAAATATGTGGAACATGGATGTAGACTTGCAAAAACATTGACATTCAAACTTTGGGAAAACATGGGTATGCTATGTATAAAAAAACGAATAGAAATAACGTGACTAGTCTTATTTCGGGGCCCTGGCTACTTGAGTAAGTACGTCCGAGGGGATTGTCTCTACACCTAGCACCCTAAGGTCTTTCATGGTCTGGGAGTCGTTGGTTGAAAGTTCGCTAAGGGGTAGCAGTGTTGCCTAATGGAATAAGGCATTGCACAGTCATGTGAAAATAAAAAAAGGAAAAAGAAAATGACAAAAAAATATAGCAATAAACACCGCGAGAAAGAGCGAAAATCGCCCTCGTGTGTAGCAATAAAGCAGTTAAGCCCATTATTGAACCTTAGTTTGTTTTAATATGTTGGAACAGTCTTCATTGCATAAGTATACATGAGTCTTGATTTAGATTATAATTTTCTGTTTTGAGCATTTTAGCATGTGTATTCTTTGCATAAATCAAGTTTTGGTGAACACAACACCCACACACACACAACATCTCTATAGCATTTATGAATTATCTAAGTGTATGATGTTATGCCTATAGCTTGATTTAAATTTGTATTCTTGAATCTGGATAATTCGTTGAGGCATTTTGGACTGAAATTCTATTAGAGTTGGAACAATGTGAGACTAGTTTGCATAGTAATTTAGTTGCATAGTAGTGCTTTTGCATTTTCATTATTATTTAGCATGCATTGCTTGAGGGCAAGCAATAGTTCAAGTTTGGGGGTATTTGATAAGTGGGTTTTATACCTACTTATTGGATATCAATTCACGCGAACTATGCCCATCTCAAGTACATTTTAGTATATTTTTAGTTGCATTTCATGTTATTTTGCATTGCATGTATTGAGAACTCTTTTGGTGTAAAAGTGCAGGATATGGCATAATTTGGTGATGTAGATGACATGAGGATGATGGATGCACGACATGAGGATCAAGTGGAGATATGCAACTGAGGATGGAGAAAGGAAGAGTGACATGACAAGGAAGCCATGGCAAAGAGACAAAGCGAGAGAATGGTGAATCGAATCGTAATCCAAATGCAGGTTGCCATGCTACATTGAGCAAACTTCTTGCGCTACCGCCGATCGCCTTGATTTGCCAAATTCTAAAAAGACGCGCCGCTAGCGATGATTACAAAGAGGAAGGGCGCGGTTGTGCGCGATGCCTGAAGCTGCTGACATGTTTAATTTAATTTTTAAATTTTAAGGGTTGTAATTAATTAAAAACGATTATGACTGGTGTCAGAGGGATCATTGATTACTTTTTACGTATTTTTTATATCGTACTAGGGTTTACACTTGGAGGGAGATTCCAACAAAGAACGAAGCCTAAACTCCATCTTTTTTAATTCTTCTTAGGATTTTCTATCATTCTGGATAACCATTCTTATTTTGCTGGATTTATATGAGGATTTGAACGTTATTATTGGAATATAATCAGCAATTCGGTTTGATCATTTCTATCCCTTCTCTTTCAATTGTTTGCTTATTATCCATGTTTAGCTTTGATCCCATAATGGCTTTTGGTTCAGTCATGAACTAAACTCCATTATGGGATTCTAACGGATTTTAATATGTAGTTTAATTGCGTGCTTGAATGCTGGTTTGTTTTACATATCATAAGGAATTTCTATCATGGTTGATTTGCATGCATGAATGATTGATCACCATTCGATTTAGTTACTTGTATGGAATTGAAAGATAACATGCGAGTATGGATTGTAATCATGATAGCATGCGTATACAGGGCTTTTTTGTATAGCTTTGTATTTTGTGAATTAGATAGATATATACTGATTTACCGTATGAGTTAAAATAAGGGCTTGTGCTTAAATTCAATATAGTTGCAATTTCACATAGACATATAGTGATTTTGGTTATATTGATGATTACATGGTGTCTATCACATGTGGATGTTGTATAAGTAGGTCATAATGCATTAAAAACGGTTATGTCTATTTTAGTGCTCTTGGCTACTTTCCTGTGATATGTGAACGTTCTTGCATGATGGTAGTAATTAGATGAACTATTAAATGAAGTTTGAATCTCATTATTTCCATATTTGATTTATTATATTCTTATTCTCATTTTAGTTATTATTTGCATTTATAATAATTCGCAATTATAATCTTTAGTTTAAGCATATAAAAATAGTGATTTAGTTGATGAATATTAGTTTAATTTAGACAACTTTCTCTGTGGGACGATACTCTACCTCCTTTGTATTACTTGTTGACACATGTATGCTTGCATGAGTTAGAGCTCTTTTGTTAGAATTGGAAAAGAGGCAACAATGATCATTCTAATGAGATCTAAATTCTTAGAAAGCTTAAAACTAAAATAGTTCCCAATCGTTGGATTATTAAATTGGGGATTGGTAAATCCGGATAGATTGGTACATACGTTGCTTGCTCATTGGATGAGGATGATTGATCTCATGATCATTTGTGTGTAGACACTAAAGCAAGTATGTAGGTGCTTCTTAGGGAATACGTTCACTGAACGTGGCTCGCTAAGGAATACCTAATGGAGTTTTACTTGCCTGTCAATAGGAATTCCTGTAGTGATAGTAGTACAAGTGATCCTTGGACTTGAGATCATCATAGTATCTTGTGTATGATGAGTTATACTTTGTCTTATTCCTTAAGACCCTTAGGGTATATCAAAGGGTATGCTTGGGTATAATAAGTTGTACATGGAGATAATGTATGATCAATAAAGAATCTACCACTTCTAGTAAAAGAAGAGAAATGTCCTATGTGATTCGATAAATGACAACCAAGTAGTCCTTGGCCAAGGCAGAATGAAATTAGAAAGGAGTTTCTAATTTGCATTATTTGGAGTTGTGCATTTAAGGATCGAAATACATATAATTAAATAAAATAAGACTTGACAGTAATTCCATGTCTTATATTTAATTGAGACATTATATGGTGGAAGGATTGAATTGTACGGTAACTATTTACTCAAATGTTCTTTTATGATTAATGTTGAACTCTATATTATCTGGAAAGTCGTTGATCGCTAGGGAGGCTTATCCCTATTGTAGAATAAATATTATTTATTTAAATAAATTAATAGTTTAATTTATTTATTTAAATAAGATTAGAATTGTTCTAATTGATTTATTCACAACCGGTTTAATATGGAAAACCTAAAGGGTCACACCATAAAAGAAAGGATAATTATTTAAGAAGTTAATGGCATAATCATAATAATAAGTTAAATATATTTAATTTAATTTATGATGATAGAATAAATTAAATAACTTAATATTTAATATTTAATATTTTAGAAATATTAAATATAAATTAATAAGAGGAGTCTTATTATTATTATTACTATTATTATTATTTAATTCCTAAAAGAGTTTGGGAATTAATTAATAAAAGTACTCTCATATATTCCTAATAAGATTAGGAGGTAAATTAATTAAAATATTTTAATTAATTATTCCTAATAAGATTAGGAGCCTAATTAATTAAAGGAGTTTAATTAATTAAAATAAAACCCAATTTCTTAATTGTTAAGGAGGGTTGCCTACATCTATAAATAAGAGGAGTCTTATTATGGGTGAGGTGGTTGTTGACATTTTCACAACATACGTAATTTCAATTGTTGGAGAGTACGCTCTTTTCTATGAGAGATAGAAAACTAGGGTTTTGCCAAATACTCATCTTCTTGAATCTTTATTCTTTCTTGGTGGATCACCTCTAGAGGCCAAACACTTGGGTGGCTAACGTTGATCAAAGGAAGGAACCAAACCTAGTGGATTCAAGTTGAACGTGAAAAAGATTGGAGGCGAACTTGTACCTGAGTAAGCTCGAATCTTCAAGGGTATGATTCTTGTTCTTCATATCTTTTCGTTTAATTAATAATTGTATATGATTCTTGTTCTTCATATCTTTTCGTTTAATTAATAATTGTGCATAAAGGATGATCTAGGTATATGGTTTGTAAAATTTTAAACTATGATTTTTAAACGTTTCCGCTTATTTTGTGCAATTTTATTGCGTTCATGAATTTTATAAACCTAACAGGAATGTCCGTTGGGGCAGGGAAATTTGGCCTGACAACGCTCACCGGGACGGGGTCACCCAGGTTTAGTTTCTGTAATTCGCGACTACATTGTTCATCCGACCAAAATTCGTGAATTATACATGAAATCACTAAATTTAACAAACCCAAAAGATATAAACTTCACATAATTGTTACCAAGCATGCATACATCAATTTTAACAACAACAAAATAAAATTCATCAGATTTAACCCCTTTAAATTCATGTTCTTACTAAAAACTTCATTTTTGACCTCTTTAGCGAATTATCTCGCCACATATTCGTTTCTTGACCAAATCAGTTCGTATAACATGCATTGTTTTCGCATTTAAACATATTAACACAATCAATCATCAATTTATAGATTACAACGTGGATTGAACACAAATTTTGGTTATATAATCAGCCTTTATGTACTTTTATAACAAAACTCAAACTTCTTTTGTAAAACATGGTTTAATGAATCAATTCATACCAAAAATTGTTTTCAACACACATATAGCAGATTATATCTATTTAACAACATAAACATCCATTATTCTAACAAATCATCTACCAAAACTCAGATTTTAACTTCAAAATCATATATTGTCACTATAAACTTAAAAAACCCCTTTTTAAACCAAAGTTCATGGATTAATTCACCCAAAATTGTTTATAAACATCATATATTAGATTATCATGCATATAAACAATTTATAACAACTTTTCAGCCATTACTCATGAAATTTTCAATTACAGAAAACTAAAAAAAATATTTTCATGGGAAACTCAAGAACATAAAAATAAGGATTGTAAATTGAATTCTCACCCTTTGATTCTTGTTTAGATGATAAGAAGCATTCCTATGATTCTTCAAATCTTCTTCCCCGAACTCAATTCTCTCAAACTCTCTCTCTCAAGTTTAGGTCTTAGTAAAATAAAGTACGTAAGTATAAAAATAAGACTGATATATTGCGCATACTGATAACTGGCACAACATGGGTATCAATTAAGCGCATCATGGCTTAACTTATCCCATGTTCTTAAGGCCATGTTTGGTTTTAGCTTTTAAAAACTCCTTTTTAGTTTATTTTAATTAACTTTTTTACTATATAGTTTATTTTTTACACTTTAATTAATCAAATAATATTATTTAATATTATTTAAACTCAATTAAATAAAAGGCAAAATAACTTTTTAAATCAAATCATCACATAATTAAAATTCTCATTTATTAAATATAACACGTAATTTATATTTCGATTTATTATTTATAACAAATAGTTAAACCTCTAATTAATTATTATATTAATTAGGACAATATTAAAAATTTAAAATTATTTGACAACTCATTTAATTTAATTATCTCAATTAAATTCACACTTTGAACTATAAAATTATTCCTCATTAATTTAATTAGTGTAACACATTTAATTAAATTAATCTATCGCAATTCCATCAAATATTTATATAACTCAATAAATAAATCAATAAGAATATTTATTCAATTCGATATATATTTAATATTATTTACAAAAATCTCGTTCATCACATCTTCCCCCTTAAAAGGATTATGTCCCCAGAATCATGACTCGATCAATTTGTCCCGTTACATTCTCCCCCTTACAAAGATTATGTCCCCAAAATCGTTACATAGATTAAGAAAATAAATGAGAATAATTTTTCATCATTTGTTCTTCGAGTTCCCACGTAGCTTCTTCAGTGTTGTGGTTCCTCCAGATTACCTTAACATAATGTATTACTTTATTTCTGAGTATCTGCTCTTTCTTGTCAACTATCTAAACAGGAACTTTTTCATAAGATAAATCTTTCTCAAATTGTAGTGGTTCATATTCGATAACGTGCTTGTAATCGGGCTTATATAGTTGTAAGACAGAAACATGGAAAACATTATAGACATGCTCTAATGCTAGAGGTAAGGCTACCTCATATGCAACTTCACCAATTCTCCTTAATACTTCGAAAGGTCCAATGAACCTCGGGCTCAATTTTCCCTTTTTACCAATTCGGATCCTTCCCTTCCAGGGAGACACTTTCAAGAAAACGTAGCTACCAAATTCAAATTCTCAATTTTGTCGGTGTTGATCAGCATATTTCTTCTGTCTATCTTGAGCAGCTATCAATCTTATCCTGATCACCTTGAAAATCTCAACGGTCAGTTGCACCTATTCTGGTCCTAGTAGCTGACGTTCACCAAATTCATCCCAACATAATAGAGTTCTGCATTTTTTGTCATACAACGCTTCATAAGGCGGCATGCCCATACTTGTGTGGTAACTGTTATTGTAAGCGAATTCCACCATTTGTAGATGATCATCCCAATTTCCTTTAAAGTCCATTATACACGCTCTTAACATATCCTCTAATGTCCGGATGGTTCTTTCACTCTACTCATCCGTCTGAGAATGATAAGTCGTACTCATTCTTAACTGTGTTCCCAAGCATTCCTGCAGTCACTTCCAAAATTTCGATGTGAAATGCGAATCTTGATCAGAGACTATAGACACTGGAACACTGTGCCTTAAAACAATTTCCTTCATATATAATTTCGCCAACTGATTCAAGTTAAATTCGATCTTGATCGGTAAGAAATGTGATGATTTCTTCAATCGATCCACAATAACCCATACTGCATCATAACCTTTGAGTCATTGGAAGGCCTACCACAAAATCTATTGTGATATGTTCCCACTTCCATTCTGGAATTTCTAATGGTTGCAACAACCCACTTGGCCTTTGATGGTCTGCTTTAACTTTCTGACATGTCAAACACTTGGCCACACAATCAGCAATGTCTCTCTTCATATTCGGCCACCAGAAATATTTTCGGAGATCCTGGTACATCTTTGTACTCCCCAGGTGAATCGAATACCTCGAACTATGTGCCTCACTCAAAATTTCCTCTTTTACTTCTGATACTTGCGGAACCCAAATTCTTTTCTCGAATCTCAGTAACCCTTCCGTATCGACTTTGAATTTCACTTCATCACCTTCGGATATTCTTTTCCTTATCTTTTTACATTCCTCATCATGAGGCTATACTTCCTTAACTTTATCCATCAAAGTTGGATCGGCTCCCAATTGAAACAGTTTTTTGTCAGACTCCTTAGGGTATTTCACCTCCAACTCTAATTTCGCCATTGCTGAAATTAGCTCCTCCTGAGCGATTAACATAAATAGTTTCTCTCTAACCTTCGTGCTTAAGGCGTTGGCAACAGCATTCGCATTACCCGGATGGTATAAAATCTCACAGTCATAATCTTTTATTAACTCCAACCATCTCCTCTGACGTATGTTCAAATCTTTCTGTGTGAAAATATATTTTAGACTCTTATGGTCTGTATATATCTCACATTTTTCCCTGTAGAGATAATGCCTCCATATCTTCAAAGCAAACACAACTGCAACCAATTCCAAATCATGGGTAGGATACCCCTTCTCAGAATCCTTCAGTTGGTATAATGCACGCAATGACCTTATCCTTATGCATAAGCACGCAACCTAGTCCCTTATGCGATGCATCACTATACACCACAAAATTTCTTGTGCTATCCGGAAGAGATAACACAGGTGCCGTACTCAACCTCTTCTTCAGCTCTTGAAAACTTTCCTAACACTTTTCCGTCCAAGCAAACTTCACCAATTTCCTAATCAAATTCGTCTGTGGAGTAGCGATTTTGGAAAAATCTTGAATAAATCTTCTATAATAACCTGTCAGACCTAGAAAACTCCTTACTTCAGATGGTGTTTTCGACTGATCCCAATTCATCACAGCTTTAACTTTCGATGGATCTACAAAAATCCTTTCCTTATCAATCACATGCCCAAGGAATTGCACTTGCTCTATTCAGAATTCACATTTCGAAAACTTGGCGTATAACTTTTCTCTTCTTAACGCCTTCAATGTCACCTTCAAATGTTCAACATGCTCCTCCTTGATCTTAGAATATACAAGAATATCGTCGATGAGCACCACCACAAATTTATCCAAAAACGGTTTAAATACCCTGTTCATCAGGTCCATAAACAGTGCAAGAGCATTTGTTAGACCAAATGACATCACCAGAAACTCGTAATGACCATAACGAGTCCTGAACGCTGTCTTTGGTACATCTTCTTTCCTCACCTTCAACTGATGGTGTGAAGCCCCCAAAATATGTATACATCACCCATTCTGAGTCGCCAAATACATGGTACAGAATTTAAATACAAACTTCTTTTATACAATATCACAAAAGCGTAGCTGAGAGTTTTTACACATATCTAAACTCAAATGGAGTCCTTATTACAATTATTGTCACACTATTTCATAGAATAGTGAGGACTACTATAGCCACCATCTCGGACCATCACTCCGTTCCCCGACTAGTCCTGGCTACGTTCTCATTTCCTGAAGAGAACAATGAAAGCACAAGGGTGAGCTCAACTAGCCCAGTAAGAAATATTATGACTAAGATAATGCAGGATAAATTATCATTAGCCTTCAACAGTGTTAAACAGATAATAAAAAATAAGTTTAACTGCAGCGGAACAAGCAATCCATTAGAAGAGTCAAGTAGAGCACGATATCTACTATCTTCTATGATTTAAAAAGTTTATCATCAATTTTAGGGTTAAATACACTTTTCCCCACTCTATTCGACCTCAATTTACAAATGCATCATTGAACTAAAATTTTTTATGATCAACTCATTGAATTACAATTTTTTTACAAAAATTGAAATTTCTGTTTAAAACTGTTATAAGTTAACGGAATGTTGATGTGGCACCACCTAGGATGCTTAGATGTATATTAAACAATTAAAAACACAACAATTGTCAACTCTATAACAAATAGTTAACTAAAATATAAATTAAAGTAATGTACATAACAAATAATTAAAATAAATTAATAATAAATATATTAATGTATAATTTTTACATACATATTTATATAAATTAATGAATTTATATTATTTTTAATTTTTAAATATTTTAAGTTCACTTTAAAAATATAAAATTATCTAATATTTTGAAATTGAGGAATTATAATAATTATTATTATTATCATAATTATAATTATAATAATTATTATTATTATTATTATAATTAGTATTACTTTTATTATAATTATAATTATTATTATAATTATAATATTTAAAAACAAATTACTACCAAAATAATAATAATTATTATTATTATAATTATAATATTTAAAAAACAAATTATTACCAATATAGCCATTATATTTTACAAAACAAATAAAACTAAAAGAAAAAATTAAAGCTTAACGTAAAAATATAAAAAGAAAATTTGGGCAACTAAAATCAAACTAAAAGAAAAAAAATTAAAGTTTATCATTCATTATGTAAGTACAGATAGTGCAAACCCATCAAATTCATCACTCAATTGAACCAAAACTAAAAGAACAATCTAATCAGATGACATATACATCGATAATCTCTTCACAAAAGAGGTAAAAACACAAATATCACATATGACAATAAAGAAAAATTACATCCAAGTATTTGTTACGAACTCTGTTTTTCAACATGAACATATGTTTCCAGCTTGCACATCCAATTTTCCCATAATTGGGTTATCACCAGAAATGGCTAATATTCTTTTCTATTTTCAATTCAATCCATTAGAAAAAGTGGTTACATGTTGTGGACTAGATTTAGGAGTAAACCCACCTGATATGGCATTTACAAGAACTATTAGCGCACTCTATCAATCTTAGAAACATTTGTTGACTCATCCGGTTTCAATGTAATTTCTTCTACTCTTTTTGTGTCGTCCTTTGTAATAATCCTATATTTTTGTGTTTTGTGATAAAGTTCAAATTTTACTACACCAATTACATTCCCCTGCAACTTGGGATGCTGATTTGCAAAACCTCCATAACACGGATTAAAAGCAAATCAAGGAGCCAATCCGAGAATACAAATGATAACCGGAAAATTGGATCAAGAACCCAAAAATCAACAAAAGCAGTTCAGGATAATGAAGAGAATGAAACAAAGCCCATAAATCTAGATCTGAACAGATCCATCTTTCAAAAACCCCAAACACCAGCAAATCGTCAAGATCCGAACCCCAAGCCAAGTAGATCCACCAGTGCAGATCAATCTAGAGAGAGAATTAGAATGATGTAGATCAGACTTTGTAATTAGGAACATAATTAGATTTTCTCTTCCTTCAAAACCATATCAGCTATCAGAAATCTTGAGATCTAGAGAGAGAAATTAAATGGGCGTGAATTTGGAGAGAGAAAATTTAGGAATCCGTCTGAATTGATTTTCTTAATATATTGATTTGTTTTAATTTCTTTTTTAAAAAAACTTTTCTTTTAATTTGTAATCTATTAAAATTTTTAAAGTTTACTTTTTAGCATATTTTTATTTTTAAATCTTATTTAACTTTTTTTTATAGATTATATTCCACTGTTGCAGCCACATAGACAAATTTTGTACATCCACGTGGATAGTTGAACAAATTAATTTTTATTATTTTATTTGCCGTTAAAAGTCAACTGGTTTGGACGGAATTTGTAACGGTTTGTAAAAAAATGTAGTTTAGTGAGTCGATTGTAAAAAAATTTAATTCAACAATGTATTTGTAAACCGAGTTCGAGTAAAGTGGGGAAAAGTATATTTAACCCATCAATTTTTTCGTTGAGACTCAGCTCAATAAATAATCATCATCACTGAATTATCCATGCACTATGGGCCAAGGATATTCATTAGTATCACATTCACAAATTATCCATGCACTACGGGCCAAGGATATTCATGTAATCACCAATAGTTATGATCATGCCAACAACTGTCCATCAGTGCTCTACGGGCCAATGAGGACTTTTACCACATCATTACAGGTCATGATTATACCGAATAATTCCTAGTCATAATTATACCAATCAACAGTCCATCTATGTACTATGGTCAAAAGATGACTTTCATCATAATATAAGCATGAGGATGATGATAATGATATAAAATTTCAGTTAAATGAAAGCAAAGGATAAATTTTAATGATTTTAAATTTATCCAGAGTTTAAAAATGTCCAAATTGTAAACATAATACTACTTTGTGGAGTAAAATTCAAGAATAATATTCACGTATCAAAATTAATTTGGACAGAAAATAATCATTTTTTGTGTCGTGAATAGTACCCCGGGTCAATAGTACTCAAGTGAATAGTACCCAAGTAAATAGTACCCTGTGAATAGTACTTCATGAATAGTACTCGTATATGATCTTCTACTCAACACGTCAGCTACTACGTTCACTTTTCCAAGATTGTATTGAATGGTATGATCGTAATCTTTCAACAGCTCGAGCCAACGTCGTTTTCGCATATTAAGTTCCTTTTGGGTGAAGAAATATTTGAGACTTTTATGATCCGTATAGATCTCCACTTTCTCCCCATACATGTAATGCCTCCAAATTTTAAGTGCAAAAACGACTGCTGCCAACTCTAGATCATGAGTAGGATAATTCCTCTCATATTCTTTGAGTTGTAGTAAGGTATAGGATATGACTTTCCCATGTTGCATGAGTAAACATCCTAACCTTCTGCTTGAAGCATCACTGCAGATGACAAATCCCTCCAAACTAGATGGTATTGTTAGAACAGGTGCTGAAATAAGTCTCCTCTTGAGTTCTTGAAAACTCTTTTCACATTCCTCGCTCCAACCAAATTTTGTATCTTTTCGAGTCAGTTGAGTTAATGGAGCAGCGATTCGAGAAAATACTTCCACGAATCTCCGATAACGACTGCTGCCAACTCTAGATCATGAGTAGGATAATTCCTCTCATATTATTTGAGTTGTAGTGAGGCATAGGATATGACTTTCCCATGTTGCATGAGAAAACATCCTAACCCTCTGCCTAAAGCATTAGTGTAGATGACAAATCCCTCCAAACTAGATGGTATTGTTAGAACAGGTGTTGAAATAAGTCTCCTCTTGACTTCTTGAAAACTCTTCTCACATTCCTTGCTCAAACCGAATTTTGTATCTTTTCGAGTCAGCTGAGTTAATGGAGTAGCGATTCGAGAAAATACTTCCATGAATCTCCGATAATAATCAGCTAAGCCCAGAAAGCTATGTACTTCAGTCAGTGACTTAGGTTGCTCCTAGCTTTGAATTACTTCAATCTTTACCGGGTTAATAGATATTCCATGATTTAATATCATGTGCCCAAGGAATGCTACTTCCTTAAGCCAAAACTTGTATTTCTTTAACTTAGCATATAGCTTATTTTCACGAAGCTTTTAGAGTATCAGCCTCAAGTATTGCTCATGATCTTCACAGTTTTTGGAGTATATGAGGATGTCATCAATAAAGACGACCACAAAATGATCCAAATATTCCTTGAATACTCGGTTCATCATATCCATGAAGGCAGCAGGAGCATTAGTCAATCCAAAAGACATGACTAGGAATTTATAATGCTTGTACCGAGTTCTGAAAGTAGTCTTTGGAATTCTTAGGTTTGTAATATTCATGAACGCAATCAAATTGCATAAAGTAAGCGGAAACGTGTAAAAATCAGAGTTTAGAATTTTACAAACCATATACCCGGATCATCCTTTATGCACAATTATTAATTAAACGAAAAGATAAAGAATAAGAATCATACCCTTGAAGATCCGAGCTTCCTCAAGTACAAGTTCACCCCCAATCCTTTTCGCGTTTAACTTGAATCCACCGGGTTTGGTTCCTTCCTTTGATCAACATTAGCCACCTAAGTGTTTGGCCTCTAGAGGTGATCCACCAAGAAAGAATAAAGATTCAAGAAGATGGGTGTTTGGTAAAACCCTAGTTTTCTATCTCTATAGAAAAAGAGCATACTCTCCCAACTATTGGAATCACGTCTGTTGTGAAAAAGTCAACAACAACTCTACACCCATAATAAGACTCCTCTTATTTATAGATGTGGGCAACCCTCCTTAACAATTAAGGAATTTGGTTTTATTTTAATTAATTAAAATCATTTAATTAATTAGGCTCCTAATCTTATTAGGAATAATTAATTAAAATTTTAATTAATTAGCCTCCTAATCTTATTAGAAATAAATGAGAGTACTTTTATTAATTAATTCCCAAACTCTTTTAGGAATTAAATAATAAATAATAGTAATAATAATAATAAGACTCCTCTTATTAATTTATATTTAATATTTCTAAAATATTAAATAATAAATATTAAGCTATTTAATTTATTCTATCATCATAGATTAAATTAAATATACTTAACTTATTATTACGATTATGCCATTAACTTCTTAAATAATTATTCTTCCTTTTTATGGTGTGACCCTTTAGGTTCTCCATATTAAACCAGTTGTGATTAAATCAATTAGAACAATTCTAATCTTATTTAAATAAATAAATTAAATTATTAATTTATTTAAATAATAATATTTATTCTACAATAGGGATAAGCCTCCCTAGCGATCAACGACTTTCCAGATAATATAGATTTCAACATTAATCATAAAAGAACATTTGAGTAAATAGTTACCGTACAATTCAATCCTTCCACCGTACAATATCCCAATTAAATATAAGACATGGAATTACTGTCAAGTCTTATTTTATTTAATTATATGTATTTCGACTCTTAAATACACAATACCAAATAATGCAAATTAGAAACTCCTTTCTAATTTCATTCTACCTTGGCCAAGGACTACTGGGTTGTCATTTATCGAATCACATAGGACATTTCTCTTCTTTTACTAGAAGCGGTAGATTCTTTATTGATCATACATTATCTCCATGTACAACTTATTATACCTAAGCATACACTTTGATATACCCTAAGGGTCTTAAGGAATAAGTCAAAGTATAACTCATCATATACAAGATACTATGATGACCTCAAGTCCAAGGATTACTTGTACTACTATCACTACAGGAATTCCTATTGACAGGAAAGTAAAACTCCATTAGGTATTCCTTAGCGAGCCACATTCAGTGAACTTATTCTCTAATAAGCACCTACATACTTGCTTTAGTGTCTCCACACAAATGATCATGAGATCAATCATCCTCATCCAATGAGCAAGCAACGTATGTACCAATCTATCCAGATTCACTAATCCCCAATTTAGTAATCCAAGGATTGGAACCTATTTTAGTTTTAAACTTTCTAAGAATTTAGATCTCATTAGAATGATCATCATCATTATTCTAAAAGCATTGCTTAAAACTATGGGTTTATCACATATTATAAAACAGCATCATGTAGATAATTAAAAGCCTTTATAAATTAATACTCTTTATTAATAAATGAATAAGATTGTTACAAAGTATATGCTTTATCATCAAACATGATTGGCTTGTGTGCATACTACTTTCAATCTCCCATTTGCACTAAAGCCAATCGCCATGGTATCTCATACCCTTCTTCTCTAAGTGACGATTATCCTGATGTTGGATAAGCTTTAGTTAATGGATATGTAATATTGTTCTTGAGAGTCCACTATCTCTATAGTGATTTTCCATCTTTCAATGATTCTTATAATCAGATGAAAGTGCCACAACACATGTTTAGATCCAAGATGAGACTTAGGAACTATTCCTAGTTCTGTAATGAACTTAACATCCAAACAATCAACTTGTAGCTTCATTTACAGCTATATACTTTCTCTTTATCACTAAACCAGCAACTCTTTGCCATTTTAAACCTTTCCAATTCACTGCACAGTGATCTTCTCCAGAATATGACTGATCAACATCAGGTCTCGTATATTTCATTGCATACATGATAGTTACTCATGCGATCTCTCTTTTTGGAGTCTTTGGGGACTATTAAGAGAGATACACTCTATGGCTCATCAACATGAGACGTCTCTTGGAGTTTGCCATGCTAAACGACTTTAGCATCAAATGAATATATGTTCTTTGGGTTAAGCCGAGCATCCTTTTAAATCTATCTATATAAATTTGTTTCCCCAATTTAGATAATCTTCCCAAATCATTCTTAGAGGAATGTTTCGTTAACTTTATCTTTTACTAATTCTAGCATTGGCATGTCATTCCTTATCCGTATTATATCAACATATAGTACTAGGAATGTCACGACGCTCCCACTGACCGTTTTGTACACACTAGGTTCATTCTTGTTCTTGATAAAATCAAACTCTTTTGATTTTTTCATCAAAACGAAAGTTCCATTTTTGAAAAGATTGCTTCAATCAATTTCTCTGAGTGTCTACAACTCTTACCTCATCATATGTAACTGGATCATCATCTTCTATGATGCGTACCTCATCATCATTATCCATGATGAATCCATACCTCCCAGGTATCTTCGGTACTATTCCAGATTTACGATTCAGTTGTGGTACAATAGGTCTATCTACAGGTTCCTCTTATTTGACTTATAGTGCTTTGTGGTTCTTGAACTCTTCAAGATGTATTATCCTCCCACTAGCCCCTTCAATGATAAACATCTTTATCTTAGAAGGCAGCATGTTTCACAACAAACACCTTTTTCTAAGTAGGATTATAGAACATTTACCCTAAACTTACTTTAGGATGTCCCATAAATCGACACTTGTCAACTCTTGTCCCAAGCTTATCCTTTGAAACCTTTTCACATAAGTTGGACAACCCCTTATCTTAACATCCTTAAGATTAGGAATCCTCCCTGTCCATAACTTTTATGGAGTCTTGTGGCTGGATTTTGAGGTTACCTTTTCATAGATATGTAGCCATTTCTAGGACATTACCCTAGAAGGATACTGGAATGTCAGGAAAATCATTATGGATCGTACCATGTCCAACATGGTACTATTTTTCCTTTCAGATACATCAATCAATTATTGTGTATCAGTATGCGTCCATTATGAGAAAACCATTTGAGATGATCTAGAAACTTATTGCACAAGTATTTATTCCTTAATCTAATCAAAGAATCTCAATACTTTGCCAATTTATTTCATTTCTGAATTCTTTGAACCTTTCAAATAATTCGCACTTGTATTTCAGCAAATATATACATTCAACTCTTTGAATAATCATCTCCTTTTCTTATAGTAATTTGTTCAATATGCAAAATTATTTTTCACGTAAGTCAAGTACACAAAACCATTAAGTAATATTTCAGTTCTATACAAAACATTATTATTATAAATAGAACAACAATTGTTCTTAATTATAATACCAAAGATTTCATTGTCCAACAATAAAATGGAAATAATGTTTCTAACGCGAACTGGAATACAATAACAACTTATTGACTTAATAGATTTGCCCGTAGGCAATGCTAAACTATAAGTTTCTATGGCTAATGCAACAACCTTTGCTTCATTTCCCACACATAAGATTACTTATCTTTGTTTAGCTTTCTACTTCTACTTGGTCCCTTCATAAATCTTTATTTATGATAACCAAAGTCGGTATCCAATACCCAAGTAGAACCTTGACTAAGAAAAATTTATTTTAAATCATTAACAAAATTGTAACTTCACTAAGCTTCTTTTGGTTCGCCTCTGCAAGATGATCCTCGTAGTTTCTTTCCAGTGTCCAGGCTTATTGCAGTGGAAACAAACTCCGTTGCTATCCATATCAGTTTTATTCTTCTTATCCTTTGTTTTTGCCTTTTCTATTTACCTTCTTAGAATCGTTCTTCCTTTTAGAAGATCCTTTGGCCCCTACTAGTAAGACTTGGTCTTTCTTGGTTGGAAAATGACTCTCAGCATTTTTCAATATGTTAAGCAAATCAGCGAGGCTGATATCTAGCTTGTTCATATAAAAAATTCACAACAATTGTGAGAAGGAGTCCGAGAGTAACTGCAAGATCAAATCTTGGCTCAACTCTCCATCCATGACGAAACCCGTTGTCCTAATTGATCAATCAAATTGATAATGTTAAGGACTTTTATCTGTACCATAGTGTCATCGGTCATTCTAGATCGGAAGAGCTCCTTAGATATCTGATATCTATCAGTCCTACTTTCCTCACCATCAACTACTTGATGTGCAGAAATATAGTAGGAGCATCCATGGTTTCATGCTGACGCTGAAGCTCGTTACTCATGGATGCGAGCATGATGCATTGAGCCAATTATGCATCATCTTGCCACTTTCTAAAAGTAGCAATCTCTTCCTCAGAGGCATTATCTGCAACCATTGCAAGGATAGGTGTATTAAGGACATAAGATAGCTTTTCAGCCGTGAGAACTTTTCTCAATTCCTTAACCAATCCGTTTAATTCGGTCCGGTTAAATAGCATCTAATATGCTTCGCAGTGATAGTAATTTAGACATTGTAAAATTCTGTAAGTGAATTTGTAATTAACAATATTTTAGCATACATTTTTTTATTAATTACCAAAATAAATTAGGTCTTGTTTTAAATTGGTATCTCCCACTATTTTCATCAAACTATATTACACTCACTTATATAGTTCGACAAAATCTAATTAAAGATTTGCTAGTGAGAATAAGGATCCCATTTCAAATGTATATAGCCTTGTGGTGACACAATAAACTATATATAAATAAATAGGTAGACAACTCTTGTCAATTACATCAACTATGCAACTCCTTGTATTATGCCTCTTAGATTATTTTGATCAAGTGGTGGCACATCTGAATCAAAATTATCCAAGTTAAGTCCAACCTAGCACTCCATATGTTCAAAAAAGAAAAATATTGTCTTTGTGGTGACACAACAAAACAATATTGTTCAATTTTCTTTATAAGCATCAAATGTGATAAATTAACATCTTAAATACTTAATACTTGCCTTGTGGTGACACAACAAACTCATATTAAATATTTAATACTCTATTAATTTTTATCATGCTAGAAGGTGACGTTAGATATTCCAAATATCTTTGAACGCTTAGGACTTAATATAAAAAAATTGAGGGGTTTGTTATTAATTTGTCTCATCTTGTTTAGCATGCACACACACACACACACACACACACACACACACACACACACACACACACACACACACACACATATATATATATATATATATATATATATATATATATATATATATATATATATATAATACGTCATTATATTAATGAACATGCGAAGCATGTTTGCATAATATATAATATATATAGTATAAGCATGCACATATAGAATATTATATTCTACTTGGATCCATTATGGACTTTTATTCTAGTTTGGTTCACTAGAGCCACCAAGTGAACCAAAAGGTCAAACCCTAGGGGTGCAAGAATTAATATTTAAATATAACTATTACATTTAAACTCGGGCTCCATTACAAACGGGTCTTCAAGCACTCCTTGATCCTTGATCTCCAATTTTTCAAAATAATTCTAACTATTCCTATTACAAAACTATTTAAAATAAATAGAAACATTGATTAGCAGTTAAGGGAAAGTACATAGGAGAAAGATAGAATTTACATTAAGAAAAAATTAGAGAAGACGAGGTACGCAGACCCCATTTAATAAAACTCATACATCCATGCATCCAACTAAAATAAAATCCAATCATATTGGTCAATAGTCCATAATCAATCCCATTTATTATCATACATATCACCATATGCATCAATAAATAACATTCATCTCATGAATAATAAACATTCAATATATATATTGATATCATTTAATGGGCAAATTTAGTTAGCATAAAATTTAATTTTGAATCAAAATAAACTCCTTTATTTTCATCCAAATTTAAATCAAAATAAAACTATTTTATTTTAATTTATCCAATTTTGAATAAAATAAACTATTTTATTTTAATCAAAATAAACTCCTTTATTTTAATTAATTATGGAATCCAATTCCAAGTAAAAAAACTTTATTAAAGGAAACACGGATTTTCTTTTCTATTCACAAATAAACTCCTTTATTTTGAATAATATGAAATCTTATTCCATATCTAAATAAACTCCTTTATTTAAGGAAAGATGGATTCACTTTCCTATTCACAAATAAAGTCCTTTATTTTAGAAAATATAGAATCCAATTTCAACTCCAATTAGTTATCATGGAATCCAATTTCAACTCTAATTGGTTAGCATGAAATTCTAATTTTAAAATTAAAATAAACCTTTTATTTTAAAATTAAAATAAACTTTTATTTTAATTATAAAATAATTAAGAATATTATAATATATAATATAAGCAAATTATATATATATATATATATATATATATATATATATAATAATCGTACTATATATATAATATAAATAATAACCGTAGCCTTTAAAAAAAACTTCTCCAGGTGACTTAAGAATGCTAATGCCCATATCATACATATAGGCCACGTGATATCACCTTTGAAATTATGAATCCCGAATCCCTTGATAATATAATAGTTATTACTATTATAACTAAACATGATTCTGGGACAAGGAATGAATAACCAAATCAAACCTGTTAACATGACCAAGCACGGATCCGGCCAAACTAAAATAATATATTATATCATATATAATATATTATACCATACCGTGCTCCCTATATGAAATCTTATTTCATGTTTAATCAGGAGCTAGCCCAACGCGGATCACGAAAAATAAAATAAAAATAAATGTATATATATAATAATTGTGTAATCATATTACAACATCAGTTCATATGAATCCTGATACCATGAACATGATGTAGCGAAAATTCATTTCGGTTTTTTTTTATTTTAAATTTTATACAATAAATTATGCCCAATTAAATTGTTCTAAACACATATTAAATTAAAACAATTAATAATTCGCATAAAGATTTGGCTCTGATACCACAGTTAAGTTTGTAATATTCATGAATGCAATCAAATTGAATAAAATAAGCAAAAACGTGTAAAAATCAGAGTTTAAAATTTTACAAACCATATACTCGAATCATCCTTTATGCACAATTATTAATTAAACGAAAAGATAAAGAATAAGAATCATACCCTTGAAGATCCGAGCTTCCTCAGGTACAAGTTCACCCCCAATCCTTTTCGCGTTCAACTTGAATCCACCGGGTTTGGTTCCTTCCTATGATCAACGTTAGCCACCTAAGTGTTTGGCCTCTAGAAGTGATCCACCAAGAACGAATAAAGATTCAAGAAGATGGGTGTTTGGCAAAACCCTAATTTTCTATCTCTATAGAAAAAGAGCGTACTCTCCCAACTATTGGAATCACGTCTGTTGTGAAAAAGTCAACAACAACTCTACACCCATAATAAGACTCCTCTTATTTATAGATGTGGGCAACCCTCCTTAACAATTAAGGAATTGAGTTTTATTTTAATTAATTAAAATCATTTAATTAATTAGGCTCCTAATCTTATTAGGAATAATTAATTAAAATTTTAATTAATTAGCCTCCTAATCTTATTTGAAATAAATGAGAGTACTTTTATTAATTAATTCTCAAACTCTTTTAGGAATTAAATAATAAATAATAGTAATAATAATAATAAGACTCTCTTATTAATTTATATTTAATATTTCCAAAATATTAAATAATAAATATTAAGCTATTTAATTTATTCTATCACCATAGATTAAATTAAATATACTTAACTTATTATTACGATTATGTCATTAACTTCTTAAATAATTATTCTTCCTTTTATGGTGTGACCCTTTAGGTTCTCCATATTAAACCAGGTTGTGAATAAATCAATTAGAACAATTCTAATCTTATTTAAATAAATAAATTAAATTATTAATTTATTTAAATAAATAATATTTATTCTACAATAGGGATAAGCCTCCCTAGCGATCAACGACTTTCCAGATAATATAGATTTCAACATTAATCATAAAAGAACTTTTGAGTAAATATTTAAATGACAATTCAATCCTTCCACCGTACAATATCCCAATTAAATATAAGACATGGAATTACTGTCAAGTCTTATTTTATTTAATTATATGTATTTCGACTCTTAAATGCACAATACCAAATAATGCAAATTAGAAACTCCTTTCTAATTTTATTCTGCCTTGGCCAAGGACTACTGGGTTGTCATTTATCGAATCACATAGGACATTTCTCTTCTTTTACTAGAAGCGGTAGATTCTTTATTGATCATACATTATCTCCATGTACAACTTATTATACCCAAGCATACACTTTGATATACCCTAAGGGTCTTAAGGAATAAGTCAAAGTATAACTCATCATACACAAGATACTATGATGACCTCAAGTCCAAGGATCACTTATACTACTATCACTACAGGAATTCCTATTGACAGGCAAGTAAAACTCCATTAGGTATTCTTTAGCGAGCCACATTCAGTGAACTTATTCTCTAATAAGCACCTACATACTTGCTTTAGTGTCTCCACACAAATGATCATGAGATCAATCATCCTCATCCAATGAGAATGCAACGCATGTACCAATCTATCCGGATTCACTAATCCCCAATTTAGTAATCCAACGATTGGGAATTATTTTAGTTTTAAGCTTTCTAAGAATTTAGATCTCATTAGAATGATCATCATCATTATTCTAAAAGCATTGTTTAAAACTATGGGTTTATCACATATTATAAAACAACATCATATAGATAATTAAAAGCCTTTAATAAATTAATACTCTTTATTAATAAATGAATAAGATTGTTACAAAGTATATGCTTTATCATCAAACATGATTGGCTTGTGTGCATACTACTTTCAGGAATGTCATCTGTTTTAATCTTTAACTGATGAATATCCGGAACAAAGATCGATCTTTAAAAAGAATTTGGCGCCTTGTAATTGGTTAAACAGGTCATCAATGCGAGGCAACGGGTACCTATTTTTTATGGTGACATGATTCAACTCCCGATAATCAATACAAAGTCGCATACTTCCATCTTTTTTCTTTACGAATAGAATAGGAGCACCCCAAGGAGACGTATTAGGACGAATGAAACCAATGTCTAACAATTCTTGCAGTTGGGTTTTAACTTCTGAAGTTCAATAGGAGTCATTCAATATGGGGCTTTGGAAATGGGTTTTGTACCAGGCTCAAGGTCGATACAAAATTCGATTTCACGCTCTAGGGGGGTAGGCCAGGAAGTTCTTCAGGGAATACGTCAGGAAATTTATTAACAATAGAAATATCATTCAAATCTGACGTATTTTTGTTTAAATATGTGACATGGGCTAAAAAAAGCTTGACATCATTTTTTTAATAAACGAATAGCTTTATGGCTTGATATGATAGTGATTGACTTTAGTGGTTTGGTTGTTTGAATTCGCATAATAGGTTGGTTAGGAATATGAAAGCTAACAACCTTACGAAAATAATCAATTTTAGTATGATGAGTAGTTAACCAATCAATCCCTAAAATCACATCAAATGAAAGTATTTTCAAGGAGATAAAATCAACAGGTAACGTACAGTTACCAATTTGAATCAACCAGGACTTATAAATAGTGGATGTAATGAAGGTTTCTCCCAACAGAGTTTCAACTGATAAATCAAAGTCTAATTTCTCTAAAGTTAAATTTAAGCGTTGAGCGCAAGTAGGAGAAATAAAAGAATGGGTAGAACTGGTATCAAATAAGGTATATACATCGCAAGAGTTTATGATTAGCTTACCTGTGATAACCTCATTCGAGTTCCTCACTTTTTGGGAGGTCACTACAAACGCTCTCCCTTGAACTACCAGTTTTGTCTTGTCTGGGACGGCCTTCAGTGTCTCCATCCCAGCTGGACTTGACTTTGTTGCATGAAAAAATTGGTCTAGATGACCTTCTCTTCCACAATTGTAACACGCTTTAGACTGCATCGTACAGTTTGGACTGATGTGTCCCTCGCCTTTGCATTTGAAGCATACGATCGGTGGTCGTTCTCCTTCTTTAAAAATGGGTGTTGGGGTTGCTATCCTTCCATCATTGTTGAACCTTCTCTTCTTGAAATTTCCACTTTTATTGTCTTGGCCATGATTGCCACCGTAGTGGTTACCATTTCTGGCATGTTGATTCCCTCCACATTTGTTGTCACCGCTTCGATGACTGCTACCACTGGTATTATCAATTTTTCGGCTGCTCTCTCTTGGTTGGGTTGACTCATTATCACACTCCAATAACTAAACCTTATTCACAACATCTGAATATAAGAAAAGTTTATGAGAAATGAGGTATTGTCGTATTTCGGGTTTCAATTCTCTTAGAAACATCCGCATCATACGCTCCTCATTGTCTACCAAATGGGATGCAAATCGGGATAACTCAGCAAACTTAGCCTCGTACTGCAACACAGTCATATTGTTTTGCTCCAGCTTGATGAACTCCACCTCCTTCATGTGACGAATACTTTCGGGAAAGTACTTGATGAGTGAGTTTTATACCCATGAATTGGATACATTCGGGCTTAATTTATTGTTGTTCTGAAGTCTTTTAGGATGTTTTTATGTGTTTGTGTCTATTCAAGCATGTTTTATATTGTTTTGTAGGATTTGGGACAAAAGTTACATGGATCGATGTTTGGGGTGGCTAGATTCGCGTTTTCGGCTTGTCATTTACACAGCAGTCACTTCAGAGCCAATTTGACTATAGCTCCTGACATTATTTCGAAAACCTCAAAGAATGAAAGTTGTAGATCTACTTCTCCTCTTTCCGGAACATCTTGAATCATCGAAATTGGAGTTCGGACGAAGAGGTTATGGCCATTTTCCCAAAGGACGTCGGAGAAGAAAATGTCGGATTTTGGGCCAGCGCCGGGGCGCCAATTTTAGGCCTATGACCAGCACCCAAATATTGGGGAGCAGAGTTTGAGCGCCGTGCCCAGCCTTTGGGGGGCTGGGAAAGGCTTAGTGATGGCCTCGGACGCGTTTTGGGCGAATTTTGACACCCTTTTGACTCCAAATAGGATTGGGTTTGTTCCTAAGCTAAAAATTGGACTTGTAACCTATAAATACATGATGTAAGGCATAAAATATAGGGAGATTACATAGCTTAGCCTAGATTAAACACTCCTTTAGATTAGAAAATAACCCTAGTTCTTATTAGTTTTGGAGATTGAAGCAACTTGGAGACCATTGAAGATCAAGAGCAAGAAGCGAGAGGGGAGCATCGAGTTCGACAACAGATTCTATTCTCTTCTCTCATCTTACTTTTATCTTTTGATGTCTATTCGGGTTGTGGATTCTTGGTTTTAATTCATTAATTATGAACTAACTATTTTTGAGATTTCAATTGAACTTTTATGGCTATGAATTAGTTATTCATTATATTCTAATTATTTATGTTAAAGTGAGTTGTTTATCTTGTCTTATGCTTATTGCTTAATTATTTGATCAAGAATTACTTTGTTACTCTAGAAGGAATTGGAAGAGGAATTCTAGGGTTAGAAGCGGGCATGATATCATGTGACTTAGTTATTTGCATGGTGAAAAATTAGGTTTGTGAATTGAATGGAAATATCATTGTCATGGCGCATATGTAACACGTAAGGAATTGGGATTGGAAAGAGTTTAATTCAATTGTTTTGCATAGGAATATAGCAAGATTAATCTGGATTAAATAGAAGGCAATTGATCACTTGGAAAAGGGCTTTTGGCATTTGAGAGTTCCTGTTAACAATTCGATGAGACATAATAATTGGGATAATTGGATAATTGATTTATAGTTCATAATTGGGGATATTGGAGTCTTAATCCTTATTTACACGAATTCAATCAAATCTTAGTTTTGTTTATTTGCTTTCTTTTAGACTAATCTCTTTTAATTGTTTAATTTAGTTTTCTTAATTAGAAAATTCACAATTTGTAATTGTTTAAATAAAATTGATTTGGTTAAGAGTTAGTATTTGGTAATTTTTATTAAATAATTCCTCGTGGGAACGATACTCTACTTTCACTTTATTACTTGTTGACCGTGTATACTTGCACGTATTCATTGATTGCGAAATCGATCAACAGTACTTGTCATTGAACAATTCTTAGAACTTCTCCCAAGAGATCTTTAGTACAGCAGGTTGAGTACATTTTATAGATTCCCACCAGTAATCTGCCTCTCTTCTCAACATGAAGGTGGAAAAGGGAACCTTTTGCTACTCGGAGCATCCCAAGACATCAAATATCTTGGTGATCTGCTTTATTCACGTCTCTTCCTTAAGTGGTTTTGGCTTTCCCAAAAACTCTGGTGGTCCCAGCTCCTTAAACTACTTAGCAGTGACCATTTGAGAGTTGCCAGTGTTTCCACCTGCATTTTAAACAGGAGTTTCTCTCGCCTGGTGTTGCATGAATTGCATAAAGCCTCTGAACATCCCATCGTTTATCATTTGGTCGATGTTTTTGTTTACATGAGGATTGTTACCTTCCTGATGCACTTTATCCTAGTTATTGATCTATGGTGACTCAACGGTCTCCTGTGCTCTATTGCTTATCTCAACATTTTCAGATGTCATTTTTAAATACTGTCATAAAACAAGGGTTAATTGACATGCCACATATTATCCATATACTCTGAACGACCAATTAAATAACAAATAAACTTAGGTAGGTCATACTAGTGAAGGATTAACCCGTCTCTCCCCTCCTAGTTCTAGTCTCACATCTCAGCCAGGGATCATATCCCTAAGCTTTGATACCAACTGTGACGCCCCCAAAATAGGTATACATCACCCATTCTGATTCGCCAAATACATGGTACAGAATTTCAATACAAACTTCTTTTATACAATACGACAAAAGCGTAGCTGAGAGTTTTTACATGAATATTGTCTTCTAGATAATATCCAAACTCAAATGGAGTCCTTATTACAATTATTATCACACTATTTCATAGAATAGTGAGGACTACTATAGCCAACATCTCGGACCATCACTTTGTTCCCCGACTAGCCCCGACTACGTTCTTATTTCGTGAAGAGAACAATGAAATCAAAAGGGTGAGCTCAACTAGCCCAGTAAGAAATATTATAACGAAGATAATGCAGAATAAATTATCGTTAGCCTTTAACAGTGTTAAACTGATAATAAACAACAAGTTTAACTGCGGCAGAACAAGAAATCCATTAGAAGAGTTAAGTACAACTCAATAAATAATCCACATCCCTGAATTATCCATGCACTACGGGTCAAGGATATTCATTAGTATCATGTCCACGAATTATTCATGCACTACGAACCAAGGATATTCTTGTAATCAGCAATGGTCATGATCATGCTAACAACTGTCCATCAATGCACTCTGGGCCAATGAGAACTTTTACCACATCATTACGGATCATGATTATACCGAATAATCCTTGGTCATAATCATACCAATCAACAGTCCATCTATGCATTACGGGCAAAAGATGACTTTCATCATAATATAAGCATGAGGATTATGACAATGATATAAAAATTCAATTAAATAAAAACAAAGGATAAATTTTAAAGATTTTAAATTGATCCAGAGTTTAAAAATGTCCAAATTGTTAACATGATGCTTCCTTGTGGAGTAAAATTCAAGAATAATATTCATATATCAAAATTAATTTAGACATAAAAGAATTAATTTTTCATCATGAATAGTACCCCGGGTGAATAGTACCCGAGTGAATAGTACCTCATGATTAGTACTTCAAGAATAGTACTGTATTTATGAATAGTATCGTATTTATGAATAGTGCCCATGAATAGTACTTTATGAATAGTACCGTATGTATGAATAGTGTCGTATAAATGAATAGTACTCCGGCATGAAAAGCTTAAAATTTAACAAGAATGTTTAAAAAAATATCCTTATGAAACGATACTAGATGAAACGCATATTTCAAGGATATTCTACTAATTTCACGGAGTATAGAAGAAATACTTTAATAAAATGAGTGTAGAATTAGGAATATGTAACGAAATAATATTACTTACATACTACAGAGTATGGAAGAAAATATTATTTCATACGAATATTGAACAAAAATAATATCCTTTACCTTAGTAGAAGGATGGATACTATAATAGTGAAGTAGCAGAATACTCTTTTTCTTTCTCTCTGTAGCGTCTCTCTCTATAATTGCTCATGTGAGTCTTAGTGAATTAGTGAGAATGAAAGAAGAAATAAGCTTCTATTTATAGGAAAACATAGTTTCAATAATTGAATGTTTAGGGGCTCGAATTATTATAGTATAGTACCTTCATCTTTACCTCTATTTTTAATTTAGTCCTTCAAGTATTATCAATCTTGCACAACCTCCCTAATAGTACATGCATGTGAACCAATGGTTCCATGTATGTGAACCAACAATAATTTGCGTGTGAATCAATAGCAATTAATTGCTCACTTATCTGATTAATTGCCCATTTGGTCAATAATAACAAAACCAGCCAATCACAAAAATACCTCCTTTGAGGGTAATTGGGTCACTAAAGAATTAAAGAAAACTAAATGAACAAATATCTTTAATCAACACAAACTTATTAATCATTAATATTATAACTCGCAATATTTAACAACCAGATCATTCCCAGGAAAGAGGGGGCTTTCCGGTAAGGATTTCTGCCTATTATCGCGAAATTAGGTGACCAGCCCCCTTTCCTCGACAGAACTTTCTAAACATCGTCAATAATGAAAATAATAATATGAATAACTTTTTGGTCTCAATTATTGATTTAATAATATAAAATATTGTGCGGATGATACTGTGACAATAATTAAATCAATAATATGAGAGATACTATGCAGCAATTACTGTGGCAATAATTGAATAAAACTGAGTGACTTCTCACGTAAGCATCAATAATCAAAGATATTATACAATACCGTGTGCTACTATACAACCACACGTATTACTGTACTTTTACCATCGGGTATTTCAACAGTCTAACGGTAAAACTTTCGCTGTTATTTTTATAAAAAGATATTTCTGTCGTTTTTTAACTCCGACAATACTTCCGTTGTAGGGTCCACCAATGACTATGTTGTCGTACGAATATTCCCTTTTAAAACGAATATTCTCTGACCAATCGAATATTTTATAACAACTTGCTTACTTTGCAAAATTTATAAATATTACCCACAACTATAACATTATATCAAATCCACACCATAATATTCAAAAATATATTTTGAGAAAAAATAATCTTTATTATTTAAAGTTGGGGTCTTATAGATGGTACCCACTTCTCAAATCTATCTTTGAGAAATATCTAGCTCCTTTCAATTGGTTAAACAGGTCATCAATCCTTGGCAATGTATACTTATTCTTAATTGTGACCTTGTTCAATTCTTTATAATCGATGCAAAGTCTCATCGATCCATCCTTCTTCTTGATAAACAACACTAGTGTTCCCCACGATGATACGTTTGGCTGAATATATTTCTTGTCTAATAATTCTTGTAATTGGACCATCAATGCTTTCATCTTTATCGGAGCCATGCGATACAAGGCCTTCGATATTGGGGCAGTTCCCGCCACTAAGTCGATCACAAATTCTACTTCCCTATTTGGCGGAAGTCCCAGCAAGTCATCTGGAAATACGTCTCCAAAGTCTCTAATGACTGGTATTTTAAATTCCCCTTTCGAGTATCGATTATGTAGGCAAAATATCCTATACATCTTTGTCTCAACAATTTCTTGGCCTGCATCATCATCAAACAACTCATTTTTCTAGGCGAATTGCTGTCATAAAATACAACCTTTGACGAAGTCATAAGGTTTACATATTTTCTTTGGCAATCAATTATCTCCCCATAATTGAATAGCCAATTCATTCCCAAAATAACGTCGAATTCCCCATGTTTAATCGGGATTAGATCTACCGTCATTTCATGGCCCTTGATATCCACCCTACAGTTTTTGTGTACAATCCTAACATGAATTATTTCTTTATTTTCAACCTCTATATTCAAAGGGTATTCTAATTCTTCTTTAGGCAAATTCAAGTCCTTAGAAAAATTATCAAAAATAAATGAACAAGTAGCACCCGAATAAAATAATACGTAAGCATTAATATTATTGATCGGAATGATACCTGACACCACATCTCGGGACTGCACAACATCTTGTACGATCATGTTGAAAGTTCTGGCGGTGGGTCGGTTTGGCGTCGTCGGTCCAGTGATAGCCAAAGTTCTACCACTGCTGCTTCCTTTACTTCCACCCGCTCCTACTCCTCCTACTACTTTTTTGGGGCAATACCTAGCTAGATGATCCCTTGACCCATAATTAAAACAAGCCCCCTTTTTAGGGTTAGTGAAATTTGGTGTTATGTGGCCTTCCTTACCATAATTGTAGCAACCCCTCTTTCCTTTCATGCATATCTCCAGGTGATTCTTTCCACAGGTAGGACAAGCCTCCACCTTTTTCTTCTGATTCCCTTACTGATTTCTAGTAGATACATTATCACTCCACTTTCTCTTCTGATTATTACTGCCACCACTATTATTGCTGCCACTAGCTCTGTTGGTCTCTCCTTCATTCTTCTTCTTCTTTTGTTCCTGATTATACCTAGTCAGGGCATCACTTCCACCTTCAGCAATAATGGCTTTCTCTAATACTCCCGCAAAGTGTTTAATTGGAACATTGACACTTTGTTGTACAACCAAGGATTCAACCATTGTTCAAACCTTCTAGTTTTTCTCTCATCTGTATTCACTTGATAAGTTACAAACCTAGCCAACTCATTGAATTTCATACAATATTATGGTACTGTCATATTACCCTACTTCAACTCTAGAAACTATACCTCCATCTGGTTCTAAGAGCTGGTTGGGAAGTACATCTCAAAGAACATCTCCTTTAACCTATCCCATGCGATCACACCTTGTCCTCCTCTAACCTTGTTTGTCTGCCACCAGTAACTAGCCTCTGACTTCAGCATAAACATTGCAAAAGTGGTCTTCTGGTCGTCATTGACCCTTACAACTTCAAACACATTCTCCATTTCCATAATCCAGGTCTGAGCTTCGACTGGATTCATGGATCCCCTAAATTATGGTGGTCCTACCGCCTTGAAATCCTTAAACGAGGTAGCTTGAGCTTGCGGCTGATTTGCAAGTGCTTCAACTAATAGGGTTACCAACTGCTGAACAGGATTGGCGTTAGCATTGTCGTTGTTGTTATGGTTGATGTTTATGGATTCTTCTTAAGCTTGTTGACGAGTTGGGCATCTTCTTGGTGGCATTTTCTGTTTAAGATATACGCTTATTAGATCATTACTCAATCTCTTTAGTATTTAAGGCTTAACTTAAGCATTTTAAGATTATTTAACACATAAAATCTTGAATAAACATTAATATTTCATTCATTAATAACTTTCAAAACATAAAGAGATAGCATCATTGCTATTTACGTCAATTATCTCGAGATAAAGAATTTTCAAGATTAAGTCATCATATTCCATTGCTTATATTCACACTGGAATTTACATCATTAACTACCATAGATATATACACAACTCATACTATTCCTATCACTGCCCACTAAGACGTCGAATAGCTTCTCTACGCTCTTCTTCCATGATACGGAACATCGTCTTACGATCCAATATGTACCAAGGTAAGTCCTCGAACTGGACTGGATAGTACAAAACTCGATCCTGAGCTCTGTTTATCACAGTGTGGAATGCACAATCCATCTCCCCTATCTTGGCCTTCTTTCTCTGCACCCTTCCTTGGCTACTTCTGCTTGCTAAGAAGCTTCCTCGTAAGCATCTTCAGCTCTGGCTCTCTTGGCGGACTCCTCTCTCAAATCATCCTTCAGCTTTGCAACCTCTGCCATCAACTGCTCATTGTCACCCTCTAAATGAACTAATTTCCAGTCCACATTTCCAAGACATGCATCAAGACCTTGGATTTCCTCATTCTTCTGACCTATAGTGTTCTGACGTCCATCTGCCAGCTCCTCCAATTCTCTGACTCTATCCTGAAGCTCAATGTTACGGTAATACACCTTGTCATACATTTGAGCTGCAATAGAGTTCGGTAGGAACTCATCTTCCTCCTCTTTCTCCTCAGGATCCTCTCCAAATCAGTCTCAAATACATGCTCCTGACCCACAACAGTGATCAATGGAGATGGCTCTCTCTGTACCAACTGCTCCCAGTCGACATAAATGTCTCGGGGCTCCTCCTCTCTAGGTACTCGGGGATCCTACTCCCCAGCTCGACTAGATCCTCCAACATCTGACATCCTGACAACATAGTTTTAAGTTTTAGTTACTAATCGATACTCGCGAGCACATAAGCACATAAAGTCTTTTATTATCTTCAATGAATTAAGGAATTCATTTCTTAGAACTCGATAAGATTTTATAACCACTACGTTCTCAATCTTCTATAAGGCTATTACATAAGGTTTTTCCCCCACCTAAGGTTCATAACCTACATCTTTAATACCAACCTGTGACACCCCCAAATCCGGGCACTCGAACTTCCCACAGATTTGGTGTTCACTCGCCAAAAATAATTAACATCTAACTACCCATAATAATTATAGCAATAAAATTTAAATAAAATCTTCCCAATAAAGGGTTACAACATCTAAACAAATCAATCCCAGGTTATCTAACCTTAATACATCAAATGCAAAAACATCATAAACAATATGACTTTAACATCATATCATAAGTCTTAATATAAACATTAGCAAATATTAAATAAGTGTTCATCATTTGCTTGCTTTTCCCTTGCCCTTACTTGTGGATGGCTCATCAACTCTTTCAATCTTAGCTGCAATGTTATTATGCAAGAGTGAGAAACAATTATCCATAAGTTTTAATAATAATAGAAATAATAAGATACGAATATACAATGGATACTGAACAAAAGGAAACTCGGTTTTTGAATTAAGATTAGAACAGGAATCAAAAGTACATCTGAGGGTCATAAGACCATGAACTATGTCCCAGGTTATCAAGTATTTCTACTTTAAACCTTTAACAGTCATAAGACTATATGGAACTAACTTCTCGTACTTAGGGGGATCAACCCTATGTACCATATATGTTCATAACATCTTAACGCTATCGCATAATATAATCCTCTGTAGCAGGGTTGTTCAACTCAGCTTTGACATTAGAGTCCACAACAAAGGAAGTTTGGTTTGGATTGATCTCAAGGGTAATTTAGAGTTCAATAATCATCAGCTAAGAATTAGTTGAATCAATAAGGATTCACCATCCATTTGAGGTTTCAATGCGATAATATAATCAATACTCAAATCAAAGATTGAATCTCAACTCTATACAATTGAATGAATATTGTATAAAAAAAAGTAATACTTTAAAAGAGTTAGAACATTTCATTTGGAAACATGAACTTGAATGATTAAGCTTTGGATAGTTTGAAATAAGAATACGGAGCTTGCTCAACAATATTAATGTTTAAGAACTTGCATAAACGTAATCAAGTTAGGATAAGGAACTTGCTTAACATAAGAGTAGGGTTCGGAAACTTGCCTCGTGCGTAAGTTAAAAAGTTACTACTCACGTTCACCACAAGTCCTACACACATATCATATGCATTCACAACATTCATTAGTTACATTAATATTAACCTCATAGGTTTAGTTCCCTCTTTTAATTCAACTTGTTAACTTAGTTTAAGTTCTGCCCATTACCATCAGTCTCATATACAACACTGAAGTCTCACATCTTAAGTTTGAACATCATTACATTTTCTCATGGATATCACTTTTAGCCCTTATACAACTTATCAAATTACCATGAAATTTCATCACATGAATGTTAACAATCTGATATAACATCTAATTACATATCCAACACATTATCATGTTCATTAGACTAGGTTAGGCTAGCATGTAATAGACTATACACAAAGAAAACTGAAACTATCCAACTCTGATACCCCATTGAAATAAACTTTATGTTGAAGGAATGTCCGCTTGAAGGTGGAAATTTGGCCTAACAACGCCTGCATGGAGACAGGTCACCCAGTTTTAGTTTCTGCGCTTTTGCATTGCCTTTGACATTCATCGAGACCAAAATTCGTGAATTATACATGAAATCACTAAATTTAACAAACCTAGAAGATATAGACTTCACATAATTGTTACCAAGCATGCATACATCAATTTTAACAACAACAAAACAATATTCATCCAATTTAACCCCTTTAAATTCATGTTCTTACTAAAAACTTCATTTTTGACCTCCTTAGCGAATTATCTCGCCACATATTCATTTCTTGACCAAATTAGTTAGTATAACATGCATTGTTTTTGCATTTAAACATATTAACACAATCAATCATCAATTTATAGATTACAACAGGGATTGAACACAAATTTTTGTTCTATAATCAGTATTTTTGTACTTTTATAACAAAACTCAAACTTCTTTTGTAAAATATGGTTTCATGAATCAATTCATACCAAAAATCGTTTTCAACCCACATACAACAGATTATATCTATTTAACAACATAAACATCCATTATTCTAACAAATTATCAACCAAAACTCAGATTCAGACTTCAAAATCATATATTATCAATATAAACTTTAAAAAAACCCTTTTAAACCAAAGTTCATGGATTAATTCACCCAAAATCATTTATAAACATCACATATTAGATTATTCATGCATATAAATAATTTATAATAACTTTTCAGCAATTACTCATGAAAATTTCAATTACAAAAAAATAAAAAATATATATTTTCATGGGAAACTGAAGAACATAAAAACAAGGATTATAAATTGAATTCTCACCCTTTGATTCTTGTTTAGATGATAAGAAGCCTTCCTATGATTCTTCGAATCTTCTTCCCCAAACTAAATTCTCTCAAACTCTCTCTTTTCTCTATTTTCTCAAGTTCAGGTCTTAGGAAAATAAAGTACGTAAGTACAAAAATAAGACTGATATATTGCACATACCGATAACTGGCACAACATGGGTATCAGTTAAGCCCATCATGGCTTAACTGATCCCATGTTCTTAAGGCCATGTTTGGTTTTAGCTTTTAAAAACTCTTTTTTAGTTTATTTTAATTAACTTGTTTACTATATAGTTTATTGTTACACTTTAATTAGTCAAATAATATTATTTAAACTCGATTAAATAAAAGGAAAAATTACTTTTTAAATCAAATCATCACATAATTAAAATTCTCATTTATTAAATATAACACATAATTTATATTCTCATTTATTATTTATAACAAATAGTTAAACCTCTAATTAATTATTATATTAATTAGGACAACATTAAAATTCTTTGAAAACTCATTTAATTTAATTATCCCAATTAAATTCTTACTTTGAACTATAAATTATTTTTCATTAATTTAATTAATGTAACACGTTTAATTAAATTAATCTACCACAATTCCATCAAATGTTTATTTAACTCAATAAATAAATCAATAAGAATATTTATTCAATTCGATAGATATTTAATATTATTTACAAAAATCTCGTTCGTCACATGAGATCTAAGGATCGTCAGCCCACTATGGTATGTTGTAGTAAGATAAAGTCACAAAATGACGAAATTCTCAAATGAACTGTAAATATAGTGTGGTATCATGATGTCATAAAATGATTTTGCAGAATTTTAAAAATAATTTATTGTCAATTGAATTTGGTTAGGCACATGTTTCGATTGATGTTCGAATTATTGGTATATGTCTAAGCTATTTTAATTCAACTAGACAAATGTTAATGAAAATTCAAGTACTTCTTTGAGAATTATTCCCAAACCAAATTGTTTTGGTACGGATTCTTATGCTAAGTCTGAGGTAAACAACCCTGAAAAATGGGGATATACTAATTGGATAAAATATTCCAATCTAAGAACGCATATAGTCATTTCGAAAACTAAGGCAATAGACTGATCATCTAAAGTACCCGTACCGATAGTTTACCTTCTTCGTGATTGTAAACATACCTAGTATAAAATATTTCTGAGGTAGAGTACTAGTGCCTTTCTTTTGTAATTAAAAGAGGTAGCAGGTAGAAATACCCCTAAATCTCAAAGTTAATGGTTTTTATTGCCCCTCAGACAGATATGAAAAGTTTTAACGCCTTTGAGTATGGAAGAATATGATGATAGAGGTGATCCTAATAGAAGGAAATAGTATGTGCTCATTGATTGAGAATGAAATCAAATGTGTTCAGATAAAGGTTAAGTTGAAAACTTAGTTTTGATGAATAAAAGGATCAGAAATTAGTAGGTTGTAATTTCGAGAACGAAATTCTTAGAAAAAGGGGATAGATATATGTACTTTTGGTGCAATAGTGATTCCGGGGACGGAATCCTTATAAGGGTGAAGAATGCGACAACCCGAAAATTTATAAGATCTTAAATTATTAAAATAAAGGTTAAAGAATAAAACCTGTCGACGTCGGGATTTTTTGATGTCCCTTTTCCTTACTTGTTCTTTGGTGTTCTCATGTTAATGTGAGATTTGTTTGAAAAAACAAGTGAAAAAGGCCTGACATGTGTAATGTCGACGATTTGACTTTAAGAGTTGCCAGTTGGTGTATTTAACTGGTTGCACCAATGCAACCGAAAAGGTTTGCACATTGACCCAGTGATGTGACACTGCTAAACGGGTCTGTGAAACCGAGATTCATTGAGGGTTCGGGGGCTTGGTTATGCGGAGGGAAGGTGTTAGGCACCCCCCGACATCCGTGTTGCCACGGTGACCGCCACTTCTCAAAGAAACTGTGATATGAATGTGTGTGTGTGTGTGTGGATCAATGTGCAATTATTTGGAAGTAGTGTTGTACCTCGTTCGCACCTATATACAAGGGTTTGAATTTATAGAAAAATTCAATTTTAACCTGATATAGCAATGAGGTTTTATAAAAAAGGTTTTTCAAACCCTGTGCTCAATAGTAATTCAGGCCTTTGATACTTCCATTTTATTATCTAAATGTTCGGCTTGTTTGCTTTTATTTTCAAAATAATATACAATAGTGTCGATCTCCTTATGGGCATGACAGCCATCCAAGGAAATTGTATAATGTAAATAATGTACAAAAGTTGCTATAATTTGGAAAATGTCGACATGGGAATCGAATCTAGATTGATGAGATCTGAATCTGTGATCTATGATACCGAGCTCACATGATATTGTAATTTGTATGGATGATGATAGCGATTATATATATATATAAAAGTCTGTAAATATATATATATATATATATATATATATATATATATATGCATGATCAACCACCACGAAGCAACTCCATGGGGATCGAAATGTAAATAAAGCAATAAATGCTATCAACCGCCAATGAAGTGAACTCCAAGCGGGACTTGAATGTAAATAAAGTGTAAAAGCTATCAAGCGCCAATGAAGTGAACTCCGAGCGAGGACAAAATATAAAGAAAGTTTGTAAAAAGCCACGGAGGAAACTCCGAGCCTAACAAGAATATAAATATATATATATATATATATATATATATATATATATATATATATACATGTATATATATATATAAAAGCAATAAATGCTAGGATATGAAATCCAGGCTCATCGGATATGTCCAACAACAATTATATATATAAGTATATATATATATATATATATATAAGCAATTAAACGCACCGGATATAAAATCCAGGCTCATCAGACAAAGTCTGACCACAATTTATATATATAACTATATATATATATATATAAGTAATTAAATGCTCCAGACCGAAGTCTAGGCTCATCAAACAGAGTCTGACAACAATTTATATATAAATATATATATAAAAACCAATAAACGCTCCAGACCAAAGTCTAGGCTCAATCGAGGCATAACTCGATAATGTTAGTCCGTATAAAAATATATACATATATATAAGTATATATATATAGACAGAAATGAAAACCATGGACCAAAGTCCGGGCAAACACACTCACACGACTCTCAACGTGTACAACAGTGTGTGATAATATGAGAAGAAAGCTTTATAGAATGTGAGAAGGCTTACAGTGGGCTGCCAAAGTAGACTTTTATGACTTTATTTGGATAACTAATCAGCTCCCGCTGCACAAAAGATAGCTAAATGTGAGCTAACAGAAAAGAAAACACTCAATATGGGTGTGTATAGAGCAAAATGGACAGGGCTTCCTCGCCTTTTCTCTTTCTTCTTTTTTCCAAATGGCTAACCCCCAGCCTTATATATATAGACGGATGATCGCAGGTGTACCTGCAATAGCCGTTGTTACACCTGCGGCTGGTCATGGTGGGCCCAGGCTTCGCGGGTCCCGTCATCTCGAAGTACGTGTACTCACGCACTGTAATGTCTGCTCGAACTTGCAGAACTTCAATTCGAGCTTCCGAACGAGGTATATGTGACCTTCTTCGGATAGCTTGTGTCGAGAGTTACGCAATGACATGGATTAGAGGTTGTACGAAGTCAGGAAGAGGGGACCATGCCCATGGTCTTCAAGCTTCAAATTCTATCAAAGAAATCGCCACAGCGTAATAGTCACTCGGGATTGGATATCCTGGTTCTTGAAGGACATAGTTGTATGTATGTATGTATGAAGTGCTGAGATGACGCGCATGTGTTGAAAGGGGCAAGATGATGTTTGACTCTTCAACGGGGTTATCGCCGGTTTGAGCTAAAAGTAGACGTTGCTCAGGGTTATATCTGAGATTGGACTACTTATTGGTATGCTGCGATATCATCTTGTGAGAGGAAGTGTTGAAGTGGCAAGATGATGTTTAACTCCTCACCGGGGTTATCGCCAGTTTGAGCAGAAAGAAGACGTTGCTCAGGGTTACATCTGAGATTAGACTGCTTGTTTGTGTGCCTTACTGTCATCTATGGGTGTGCCTGTCCGCCCGTTGTTATCTTTGGGTCTAAGGTATGAGTGCCTCGGTTGGAGGGCTGAGATTGAAGCAGATCGCATGTGTTTGAAACAAGCATTTCCGGAGTTATCGTCGGAACTGCAATAACATTCCTTGGGGTTATTGCCAAGGACGAAACTCAGGGTTATCTCTGAGGTTGGAAATGATCCTTCTGATGTGTGTTCTGGGGTTGAGGATGAGACTCCCGGTGTGTGTTCTGAGTTGAGACTAATGTTACCGGTGTGTGGTCCGGGTTGTGAACCGATCCTCTGGTAGTATCCAGAATGGATGTGAGCTATCTTCCAGGGTTATCTCCGAAAGACGATTTTTCCCTCCTGTAATGTTAGTAAGAGTTGTGTAGAAAAATTTTGAGTGTCTACAGATGCCCCTCTTTATCATATTCATGCAATGCAAGGCATGGATAGGATAAAGAATCCTAGACACTTGAAATGCAAGTAAAATAAACATGATGCTTATATGCAGCAACATGATGCAAATATATGATGCATGATTGTCATGTAATCCTGCTAGGATAACAATCAGTGATGGCTTGGACATGCGATCCAAGTCTTCAAGGATGTTGACATTGGGGCTATCACCAAAGTCGTGAATCCTAGACACTGGCTTAGTCGTGATAAAGCTTTATCTGCTTGTGGATGTGTATAACATATTCCCTCATCTTGTCGGAGTTACTGCCAATAGTCGGTTGTTGTCAGGGTTGCCCGACCTTCGTTGATGTGTGTATCACCCGATAGACTGTCAAGGTTGCTTAACCTTCATTGATGTGTGTATCAATGATTTCATTGTGTTGTAACCCCCGTCGTGGATACGTGGATGTCTGACAGATGTGCGTTGTAACCCCCACCGGGGATACGTATATGTTTGAAACTTCGGCGTTGTAACCACCGCTGGGGATACGTGGATGTCTGACAGATGTGTGTTGTAACCCCCGCCGGGGATACGTATATGTTTGAAACTTTGCCGTTGTAATCCTCACCGGGGATACGTATATTTATGAAATTTCGTCGTTGTAACCCCCGCCGGGGATACGTGGATGTCTGACAAATGTGCGTTGTGACCCCCCCCCCCCCCCCGGGGATACGTATTTAATTTATAACTTTAGCATTGTAACCCCCGCCGGGGATCCGTTAAAGCTTGAATTTTGTAGATTCTGTGTTGTAACCCCTGCTGGGGATACGTCAGGGTTGCCTGACACTCATTGACGGTATTGGACCTTTGTGGGGTATTGCCGAGCATGATTTGTGAAAACTGAGGCTACTGGTATCGTATACCTTGTATACAGGTGAATACCAATATAGAACATGTGGAGCCAGAGTTTGACACATGAACACCAGGATTTTGGGCTATTCCGCTCAATCGCGTAGTGCTTTTATTCCTGATTTGGCCTTTTCAGCTTGCAAGACCTCCTTTGCAACTCTAACTAGAGTGAGCCGGAGGTGTGGGACCCATGTAGGAGAGCCACAAGTACACTGCAGTTGCAGCCAGTAGTGGACTGTGCACAACCATGGCTATGTAAAGCCCAAAGGTTGCTTTCATAAGTCATTTTCAAGTCTGCTTGTGACGAAGGAAATCTGAGAGCTTCTCATCGGACTTGTTGAGTTGAGGCAACTTTACGCATAATCTGCTCTGCGTACAAGCGTTCTTCAACATCACAGTAGCGTATGCATGTATTCCTTTCCGGTTTTTATCCGTTGGAAAATGACTTATCACATGAAATGCATTTAGACACATAGTAGTGAATATGCATGCGATATGACTTGATAAAAATATTCAACATAGCAAATGTCGATTATTAAACCATCTTTGAACATAATGATGTGAAAATTTTGACTTTTCAAACAGATAAATTTGCACCTTTTACTATCATTTCTTATCTATCTGAGGACAAATGAGTAAAGGTAGACAAACAAAATAATCCTGGTAATTAGATTACACTTACGGATTTTTTACTGCAATGTATTAAATGCATATAGGATGTATATGACTGTGTATAGGTGTGCTACTAAATGGCCACCTAGTCATGCCTATGTGCATGTGGATAGTCCCATTTACAAAGGGGTTATGGCAAAATTTTCCCAAAATGTAGGAATGATTAGTCATTCATTTTAACTCTATTGTAGATGTATGTTAAAATAATGCATGCATGCATGTTGAAAAGCTCCAGGTAAGAATTTACCACACCCTTTCTGAGGTGATTTGGAGACTTGTTGTCCATATATCATGGATCCAGATCAGCCGAGTAGTTCCCACAAGACTACTTCAGGTGTACGGAGGAGGGCTTCTGAAGAGCCTCAGCGCCGGTCTGTCAAACAGCCTCGTCATTTGGTGGAGGCGGTGATACGTCCTATCCGGGTTGAAGTGCCGGATGTCGAGGACGAGGAGGAGGATGTACCAGTCGAGGTTCCTGCTTTTGCTATACGTGTTCCCCGTAGGGAGTTGCCAGGAATTCAAGTGGCGAACCTAGATCTTCTGGGTGACTTGAGTCAGCATCCTTCAGTATACCTGCATGAAAACGAGGTATGAAGTTAGATCTTAATCTTCCTTGTTTCCTATTGATGAGGAGTAAAGGATTCTGATGTTGATCTGCATTTAATGTAGGTTCCCGGCTTCACACAGCCTCGAGGGAACTAGTTTAGCATCTACTCTATGTATCAAGCCTTGCATGATGACTACAGAGCGATTGTACATGGCTGGGGATTTGGAGCATTCTTTTCCATTCTTCCCCATCATTTGTCCACAGGGTTACCTCGGGGCATTGTCTCGAGCGGTGGTTTCACGGACTTCGATCACTCCATTTCTTTGGATCTGTGAGGTGATGATGACACCGATGGATTGGCGATTTATCACGGTATGGAGTTTGGAGGGATCCGATTGCCTTGTCACGGCGGATATTACCCTTCTGTAGTCAAATCCTTGTTGGGAGTTCCGTGAGGCGCTCAAGTGTAGGGGCTGTTTCCGACAGGTCCTTTGAGTGTAGATGCTATGAGTGAAACATTGAGTGAGCCCATACTCGATGATGTGAGAGTCGGGACCGCATTCTTTGGTGATTTTTCACGATGATCATTAGAAATGCCATAGCAGATAATTCCTCTACGGTGTCCTTCGCTTTGATCAGCGCCACTCGACACGTGGACCGTATAGGAGACTATGATTGGGGTTCCTGCACCTTTGCCTACTTCCTCAGGGGAATGTGCATGCGATCGCAGGGCTTAACCAAGGCCTGGTTAGGATTCTACCCATTTCTCTTTGGTGAGTGTTTCTCTTGTCTTTTTCCGTGTCTGAGTTAAGAGTGTTGGTTGACGGAGATGTTTGCCTTTGTGTTGGTAGTTTTGGGCCTATGAGAGGCTTCCATGTTTGTGTCATGTGAGTGTGTTAGGTTTAGACACCTATCCACGAGGACGGCGTTGGCATCATTCCATACTGGCGGAGGTCCCTATTGCTGAGGGTTTCACTCATTGTCACCTACAGCTGGAGTTGTTGACAGAAGGTGTCATCATATGGGTTCCCTACTCTGGGGAGCATTTGGGAGTTGGTTTTGAGGATGGGTACCCGACTGGAGTTGAGTACGTCATTTCCACCCGCAGGATTCCTCTCTTCACATATGGAGGATGGGAGCTCTATTTAGGAGAGCGTGTTATCAGGAGTACTATAGGAGAGATCCATATGCCGATCTTGCCTCCTGCCAGGCGTTATTAGTCTGTTTTGCAGTCACCCGTCATTGATATCCCATTGTTGGGGATTGATGGTTTTACTTTGTCAGAGGGCCCCTACACTCAGGAGATGTTCCAGCATTGGTGGATCCCTCGTACCATTGGAGCTTAGACCCGCGCCACACAGTTTATGAGGGATATGGTTCCAGGATCCATGATGATTACGGATTTGCTAGCCTGTGTCAGAGATCCGACTCATGTGATACAGATTGATAGATTGACCCAGTAGCTGGACCGGGCACATTTCTTCATCTAGCATTTGGGCAGAGATCCTTCAGAGGCAGATACTTTTGATCCTTCCAGCTCTGGCGCTGTCCCCTCAAGTGACCCATATGGTTTTACCGGTGCATATCCTCCATTGTATAGGCCTGACATCCCTGTAGATAGAGATCCAGTGACTCAGGAGGAGTTACATCAGGTGGATAGCATCGATGATGTAGACATTGACACTATTGACTTTTTCTGATGTATTTCTCGTTATCTCTTTTGATAGGCCTCTATTAGCTATTGGGTAGCTTCGCCCCATTCTCGCTATATCTTTTGATAGGCCTCTGTTGAATTGTTGGGTAGCTTCGCCCCATTTCCCTGTATTTTAGCTGTACAGAGATGTATTAGATGATGATATACTTAGGAATGTATGCACAGTTTTTCATTCCCTATATCATATTGCCATCTATTGTATTATGCATGTTATTGTTATGCATATGTATGTATGTCCAGAGATATTCAGCATTGACCCCTGGATGGTCTTATGACACGGTTGGTACAGATGTATTCTTCGACAGTTATCCGTATTGATCATACCACACCATTTTTGGTGGCAGCTGGTATGCGCTCATGGTATGATAATATATCACCATCAGACATGGTAATCGTAGATGATTTGCTGCAGCATACTATGACCCTGTTGATGTTTCAGGTTCCCACAGGATTTGTAGAGGGTATGCTCGAGCACTGGGTATCGGAGAGGCAGGTTTTCTGATTTGGGACCCAGGAGTTGACTCCTACTTTGGAGGAGTATGTACATTTGACAATGCTGCCGCTGGATAGACCTTGTATACATATGGATATTGGAGACATGAGTAAACAGTTCATGACCCTCACCGGATTGAGACGTAGAGTGGTAGAGGACGAGATTACATCCAGCCACGTGATATCCCAGCGTTTTATGTTTGACAGATTTGGCTCTGAGGATAGTTATGCACGGCATTAGGGATTTCACCACCTTTGGAGGACCCATTGGCGTTGGCCCGAGTGGATGTATTGCTACTGTGCGTATTGTCATACGTCTACATACCACGATATATGGATGAGCTGAATATCGGTGTCATTATGGCAGTGAGAGCTCGCAGGGAGGGTCGTACCATTATACCGATGATTATTGCAGAGACTCTGAGGTCAGCTACATACTACTGCACTTATCCGACAGGAGTGTTCACAAGTAGTTCGGTCATGTTGTATGTGTCATTTATGTCACACTTGAGACCGATTGGCACATTCAGATGGCAGGGGTTTTGCTTCACCCATGATATAGCCATGTCATACTTCTTTCAGCCTGCAGAGTGTACATATGTTGCATCGTGGTCAGAAAACCAAATCCAGTATAGATATCTGGTGTAGAGCTTGTCGTAAGCTTAAAACCACATTGGCTTCATTGTGGCCCATAGTGCGGAGGAATTGTTCAATCTTCTCCATGGGAATCTTCCCCTTTGCTTTGCAAGTAGGCTTCATAACCCGTTGAGGAAAATACAATGGATTATCCTTCGACACTGTAGCAGTAGTATGAGACGTAGATCCTTCAGCTTCTCCATAATTCCATGGAACTTTGTGCAAGCTGATAACAGGATGTTGTGGTCTAAAGGGTAGAGAAATTGGCTCAGGTGCGGCCACTTTCAAAGGATTGTCAGCTCCTTTGAGTTGAATTGGATGTATAGGAAATACTTTGACAGTCTCATTATCCACTTCGGATATAACTGCGATCGATTCCTTCCATTTGGTAGGACATGCATTCCCACCTTTGAGTTTCACAGTGTAGTCATCTGCAATTTGTAGGACAGCGCTATCAATAAGATTCTGAATGAGATGGCGGAGTGCCCAAAGATTCTTCTATCTTGTGATGTGAGAGTGTGAATGATACTGACACACTTCATCAAAATTGAAACGTCCGGAGCGGGGATTGATTGGAGGTAGAAGGAAGGAAATTCTTCCTTCGTTGATTAACATTTGCAATATCTCCTCCATAGATTGGACGAGATAGGTAAATTCCCTTTGATTGTAAAAATCCCGACGGGCTTTAGCACTTACTCTCTTGCAACCTTATCCTCCATAGCTTCACTTTCTAAAGGTGATGGTGGAGCATTCATAACAAATGGAAGGAGAAAGGCATGCTCTTGTTTGATTAATTGGCGTGTGACTTGATGTTGATGAGTCACCAGTTCAGCCAATTGCTCTATTTGTTTACAAAGAGCTTTCATCTTTTGTTCTATGGTAAACTGGAACTTTGCATAATCCCATCTGTCATCACCGTCTTTGATGGTCTGAGATAGCTCGCCAATAACACTGGAATTTTGCCCAGTGCTCCAACTGATCATGTTGACCTCTTCTTCTTTGTGTTGAGGAAGAGGGTTATCTTGCACATGAGGTTGATCGGGTTTGGTGACTACAATCTCACCGTTGTGTATCAAGTCTTGGATCTTGTGTTTCAAGGCCCAACAATCTTGAGTATCATGTCCAGGTGCTCCAGCATGATAAACACACTTCCGAGTAGCATTAAAACCCCTCCCATTAGGGTTGGCTGGTGAAACAGACGTGTAATTTTCGTCTGAGTAGTCAAAAGAGCAAGAATATTCTTGAGCGAGTCCCCTAAGGGTGTGAACGTTCGAGGTCACTTTGCTTCTCCATTTTTAGGCAATGGAGGGTTTGAAGATTGTGCCTGAAAAGGGGAATAGTTTCTCCTTTGTATAGGCATGCTTTGATAGCCTTTCTGTCCTTGTAGTATTAAGGAAACATCCTCCTCTTTCTTTTTATGGACCCTCCGGGGGTTGTTTCCATAAGATTCGGACTGGATGTGTTCAACAACAGCTTTAAGAGCGGCAAGGTCTTGAATCTTCCCATACTTCAATCCCATTTCAGCCATTTCTCCGTGCTTGATCATTTCGGAGAATGGCTTGCCAATACCAGCTAGAACTCTTTCATAGAAAGGAGCTTCCTGTACATCTATGAAAGTCATGACCATTTCTGATTCTGTCATGGAAGGAATAACTTGAGTAGCAAGACGCCTCCACCTTTGAGCATACTCTCTGAATGACTCATTAGATTGTTTCTTGACCTTGGTAATTTGGTACCGGTTAGGAGCCATTTGAGACTGAAAACTGTATTGAGTGAGGAAGGCGTGAACTAGCTCTTCCCAACTATGGATCTTTGAGTTGTCTAATCTGGTATACCATGAACGGGCTTCTCCAGTCAAACTCTTCTGGAATAGCTGCATTCTGAGCTTTTCATCTTCTGCATAAGATCCAAGTTCTCCAATGAATACCTTCAAATGGGTATAAGGATCCCCTAATCCGTCATACTTTTCAAAATCAGGGGTTTTAAATTTCTCTGGATACTGAACACCAGGAAATATGCAAAGGTATGTATATGAAACACTATCGTGTGTCCTAATCCCTTTGAGAACGTGGATAGTTTCCTCCATTTGGAGGACCTTCTTCCTGATATCACCAGTGTCTGGATCTCCTTTGAGATGGTTGCTTTCAGGGTCTTTGTTGGTCGTATCCAACTGATGCTCTGGAATTCTTTTTTCCAGACCTTGGACTCCCCCTTGTGTAGAGGATTCTGTATGTATAGGTATCTTCGTACCCTGAGTGGACTGGTGTAATTCTTTCAATAGAACAACCAAGTCTGTGATTTGTTTACTCAATCCGTCAAATTCTTCTCGGGAAACAGTGTTAGACTGGTCAGAAGAAGACATGATTGGCTGTAGGCTCGTGGCCTTTTTGGATTTTGAACGGGTAACAAGCCCAATTGCTTCCCTACAAAAGACTTATGTAGTTTAGTCTTAGAGTAATGTAAATGTTATCATAACAATGTCCGTTTTAGGAATTTTGTCCTGCAAAACCGATTGTTAATTGATAACATGTCATGTATGCATATAGAATAAATTACAAGTAAATGCTTTTACAAGTAATTAAAAATGGAAAGTATGAAGAGACTTTCCTCCGCGTTTGGTTTATCAGAGGTTGACCTATCTTAGGGTTACTTTCACGACTTTTTGGCATGAAGGTTCTCAGATCATCGCAATCTACTTGACGGGAAGTTAATCAAATTCGTTCAAGCTGGAGCGAATCGAGTGGTGCCTTTCACGAGCCGGGAATTATTCTTCCCACAGGTCCGGTAATCAAACACCGACAGGATAGCCTCCTGATGGAGGGACCACACAACATACATTCACATACAATGTGTCTCACCGTTTATGCAGAATGATGACATATGCGAAGCACTAATATCACAGATAGATATTTAGCAGTGCAGTAATTAAGATGCATTCATACACATTCATCATAAATGTAAATGCAACATTAACACACAAACATATAACAATTTTGAAAATCTTGTAATAGCGGCTTAAGCCCTCTTACTGGAGTCCCCAGCAGAGTCGTCACCTATTAACGTCGGGATTTTTTGATGTCCCTTTTCGTTACTTGTTGTTTGGTGTTCTCATGTTAATGTGAGATTTTTTTGAAAAAACAAGTGAAAAAGGTCCGACATGTGTAATGTCGACGATTTGATTTTAAGAGTCGCTAGTTGGTGTATTTAACTGGTTGCACCAACACAATCGAAAAGGTTTACACATTGACCCAGTGATGTGACACTACTAAACAGGTCTGTGAAACCGAGATTCATTAAGGGTTCAGGGGCTTGGTTATGCGGAGGGAAGGTGTGAGGCACCCCCCGACATCCGTGTTGCCACGGTGACCGCCACTTCTCAAAGAAACTGTTATATGAATGTGTGTGTGTGTGTGTGTGTGTGTGGATCAATGTGAAATTATTTGGAAGTAATGTTGTACCTCGTTCGCACCTATATACAAGGGTTTGAATTTATAGAAAAATTCAATTTTAACCAGATATAGCAATGATGTTTTATAAAAAAAGGTTTTTCAAACCTTGTGCTCAATAGTAATTCAGGCCTTTGATACTTCCATTTTATTATCTAAATGTTCGGCTTGTTTGCATTTATTTTCGAGATGTGAGGCATTTGCGAGAAAATAATATCTGTGATCTTAGAACTCCTTATAAAGCATAATGACCATCCAAGGAAATTGAGACTTTTGTAAATAATGTACAAAGTCACATACAATTTGGAAAATATCCATCATGGGAACAAGAATCTAGATTTAGTAGTGAATCTGTGATCACATGATTTCTAGGCTCACATGATAATTGCAATTTGTATGGAAAGCGATGGCGATTATATATATATATATATATATATATATATATATATATATATATATATATATATATATATAAAGCTATAAATATATATATATATATATATATATGTGCATGATCAACCACCATGAAGCAACTCCATGGGGGATCGAAATGTAAATAAGGCAATAAATGCTATCAACCATCACGAAGTGAACTCCAAAGGACTTGAATGTAAATAAAGTTGTAAAAGCTATCAATTGCCACGAAGTGAACTCGAGGCAGGACCAAATGTAAAGAAAAGTGCAAAAAGCCACGGAGGAAACTCCGGGCACGATAGGAATGTAAATATATATATATATATATATATAGCGATAAATGCTCAGGATATGAAATCCGGGCTCATCGGATATGTCCGACAACGATTATATATATATATATATATATATAAGCAATTAAACGCATAGGATGTAAAATCCGGGCTCATCGAATGATGCAGCCACAATTTATATATATATATATATATATATATATATATATATATATATATATATATATATATATATATAAGCAATTAAACGCTCGGCATCAAGTCAGGCTCATCAAAAGCAGTCGACAATAATTTATATATAAATATATATATTTATATATATATATATAAGCCAATAAATGCTCCAGACCAAAGTCTAGGCTTAATCGAGGCATAAATCGATAATGTTAGTCCGTATAAAAATATATACATATATATATAAGTATATATATATAGACAAAAATGAAAACCACGGACCGAAGTCCGGGCATACACACTCACACGACTCTCAACGTGTACAACAGTGTATGATAATATGAGAAGAAAGCTTTATAGAATGTGAGAAGGCTTACAGTGGGCTGCCAAAGTAGACTTCTATGACTTTATTTGGATAACTACTCAGCTCCCGCCGGACAAAAGATAACTATATGTGAGCTAACAAAAAAGAAAACAATCAATATGGGTGTGTACAGAGAAAAATGGACAAGGCTTCCTCGCCTTTTCTCTCTCTTCTTTTTTCCAAATGGCTAACCCCCAGCCTTGTATATATAGACGGATGGCCGTAGTAGGTGTACTGCAGAGCATGATTACACTGTGGTACGGGTCGTCGTAGTGGGCCCGGCTTCGCAGGTTCCGTCGTCTCGAAGTACATGCACTCACGCATTGTATTGTCCGCTCGAACTTGCAGAACTTCAATCCGAGCTTCTGAACGAGGTATATGTGACCTTCTTCGGATAGCTTGTGTCGAGAGTTACGCAATGACATGGATTAGAGGTTGTACGAAGTCAGGAAGAGGGGACCATGCCCATGGTCTTCAAGCTTCAAATTCTATCCAAAGTACTGCCACGCGTAATAGTCACTCAGGATTGGATATCCTGGTTCTTTAAGGACATAGTTATATGTATGTATGTATGAAGTGTTGAGACGACGCGCAGGTGTTGAAAGGGGCAAGATGATGTTTAACCCTTCGTCGGGGTTATCGCCAGTTTGAGCTGAAAGTAGACGTTGCTCAAGGTTACATCTGAGATTGGACTACTTGTTGGTATGCTGCGATATCATCTTATGAGAGGAAGTGTTGAAGTGGCAAGATGACGTTTGACTCCTCACCGGGGTTATCGCCGGTTTGAGTGGAAAGCAGACGTTGCTCAGCGTTACATCTGAGATTGGACTGCTTGTTTGTGTGCCTCACTGTCATCTGTGGGTGTGCTTGTCCGCCCGTTGTTATCTCCGGGTCTGAGGTATGATTGCCTCGGCAGGAGGGCTGAGATTGAAGCTGATCGCATGTGTTTGAAACAAGCATTTCCGGAGTTATCCCCGGAACTACAACAACATTCCTTGGGGTTATCGCCAAGGACGAAACTCGGGGTTATCTCCAAGGTTGGAAACGATCCTTCCGGTGTGTGTTTCGGGGCTGAGGATAAGACTCCCGGTGTGTGTTCTAGGTTGAGACTGATGTTCCTGGTGTGTGGTCCGGGTTGTGAACCGATCCTCCGGTAGTATCCGGAATGGATGTGAGCTGTCTTCTAGGGTTATCTCCGAAAGACGATTCTGCCCTCCTGTAATGTTAGTAACAGTTGTGTAGAAAAATTTCGAGTGTCTACAAAACCAAGATGAGAATTAGAGGATTAATTAAAAATTTTAAAGAACCTATATGGTTTAATTTGAATTTTTAAGCAATGTAAAGAAATTAAATGAGAAGAATAGAAATTTATAAAAGAAAGAAAAAGATTTATTTTATACATCTCAATTAATTACTTTTATAACTTAATTAAAGAAAGTTGTGACGCCCCCAAAATAGGTATACATCACCCATCTTGAGTCGCCAGATACATGGTACATAAATTTAAATACAACTTAATTATACAATAGTCGTGTAAAATACGACAAAATATAGCTGTGAGTTTAAACAAGAATATTGTCATCTAGACAATATCCACACTCAATGGTGTCCTCATTAAAATTATTATCACATTATTCCGTAGAATAGTGAGGACTACTAAAGCCATTTATCCTGGACCATCACTCCATTCCCCGACTCGTCCCAGCTATATTCTCATAGAACAATGAAAGAAAGGGTGAGCTCAACTAGCCCAGTAAGAAATATTATGACTAAGATAATGCAGAATAAATTATCCTTAGCCTTCAACAATATAACAACTAATAGAATACAATAGACAACAAGTTTTAGATCAACAACTGCAGCAGAAATAAGCAATCCATTAGAAGAGTCAAGTAGAGCTTAAAATCTACTATCTTCTATGATTTAAAAAGTTTTTCATCAACTTTATCATTTGAGACTCGACTTAATAAATAAACCACATCATCGAATCATCCCTGCACTACGGGCCAAGGATATTCATTAAATCATCAATGGTCATGACTATACCGAATAATCCATGGTCATAATCATACCAAAAACTGTCCATCAACGCACTACAAGCCACTGAGGACTTTTACCACATCATTTATAACATTACAGGTCATGATTATACCAAATGATCCTTGGTCAAAATCATACCAAGTCCATCTATGCACGTAAGCCAAAGATGACTTTCATCACAATATAAGCATGAGGATGATGACAATGACATAATAATTCAATAAAACAAGTTGAAGGATAAATTTTAATGATTTATAATTTTATTTATCCAGAAATCAATAACGTCCAAATTGTCAACATGATACTGCTTTGTAGAGTAAAATTCAAGAATAATATTCTTGTACCAAAAATAATTTGGACAGAAAAGAAATATATTTTTTGGGTGAATAATACCTTGTGAATAGTACTTCGGGAATAGTACCCCGGCATGAAAAGTACTCTAAATACCTGAGTGAATAATATTCGGGTGAATAGTAATTTGGGTGAATAGTAACTCGTGAATAGTACTCTGAAATGAAAAGTACCCCGAATACCCGAGTGAATAATACTAGAATGAATAGTAACTGGGTGAATAGTAACCCGTGAATAGTAACTCGTAAAAAAAATACCAAAAAAAATGATATTCCATGACGAGTATAAAAGAAATGATATCTCATACGAGTATAATAGAATATACAAAACTTCAAATGGATTTTCACCCACCATGCGATAATCCACGTAGACAGATCATTTCCACAATTTAATAAAGAATGAATACGAAGGATCATTCACCATACTAATGATAATCCACATAGGCGAGTTATTCCAGCGAATAATAAAGAATGGAATAACAACAGAATTCAACAAGCATGCGATAGACCGCACAGACAGGTTATTCCAACAGAATAATAAAGAATGGAACCAGGTCATGCGTAATACGCACAGATAAGATTTTCCAACAGAATAATAAAGAACGGAATAACAGAAGAATTTCACCATGTATGCGGTACTTCGCATAGACATGTTATTCTAACATAATAATAAATAATGGAATAACAACCCTTATGAGTATTGAAATAAAATAACTCTCTTCATGAATACGAAAGAATAATACCCCTTACCTTAGAAGAAACTGGATACTGGAATAGTGAGGTAGCAGACTTCTCTTATTCTATCTCTCTATAATTTCTCTCTATAATAATTGCTCTATAGCTTTAGTGAATTGGTGAAAAATAATGAAGGAATGAACTTCTATTTATAGAAAAATATAGTTTCCATAATTGCACATTTTGGGGCTCGAAATATTACAGTATAATACCTTCATCTTTTTCTTCATTTTTAATTTAGTCCTGCAAGTATTATCAAACTTGCACCACCTCCCCTAATAGTAAATCATGTGAATCAATAGTAAATCATGTGACTCAATAGTTCTAAACATGTGAACAAATTAATTATAGTATAGTACCTTCATCTATACCTCCATTTTTAACTTAGTCACGCAAGTATTATCAAACTTGCACCAACTCCCCTAATAGTAAATGAATGTGATTCAATAGTACACACATGTGAACAAATAGTTATAATCATGTGAATCAATAGCAATTAATTGCTCATTTATCCGATTAATTACCCGATAACTTCCAGACATCAATTATTATCGAAATAATTGCCAATTTCCACTAACACTAATAATTCCCACACAATGGAACTATCAATTTCATCTTTAATCAACACGAACTTATTCATCATTAATATTATAACTCACAATATTTAATAACTAGGTCGTTCCTAGGAAATAGGGGGCTTTCCGATAAGGATTTCTCCTTATTGGCACGCAATTAGATGACCAAACCTCTCCTTGACAGAACTTCTAGACATTGTAAATATTGCAATTTAATAATATGAATAACTTTGTCGTCTCAATTATTGATTTAATAATATATCATATTATGCGAGATGATCTTGTGACAATAATCGAATCAATAATATGAGAGATATGATGCAAAGAATTATTCGTAGCAATAATTGAGTATAACCGAGTGACTTCTCACATAAGCATCAATAATCAATACTGAGTGTGCTACTATGCAAACACGCCAGACATCATCTTTATTTTTACTAGAAAGTAGTTCAACAGTTTTAACGGTAACACTTCCGTCGTTATTTTTATAAAAAGATAATTATGTCGTTTTCGACAATACTTCCGTTGTGGGGTCCACCAATAATTGTGTCGTCGTATAGATATTCCCGACAAAAAGAATATTCCCCGACCAATCGAATATTATATAAC